>OY728142.1:1877645916-1878968045 GCA_963277665.1 Viscum album | reverse complement strand
AAATAATTATCTACTAATCCCAAATCAAAATAATAATTATGATTAACATTTTTAATCATCACAATAATTATTATGTTTTTCTTCATTTCTAGTTTCAATAAACATAAAATAATAACAACAAGGTTGATTTATTTATCATAATTTCATTCAATACATTAATTCTTTTCAAAACTACAGGGATAATGGATTATAAAAGAATAATATTGATTAAATTATCTTAGAACACTTCCAGAGTCAATAGGAAAAAGAATATTTATTTTTTTAATTTTTTCATTGAATAATATTTAAATTTTATTGGAATATTCTAGCACAATGAATTTTTTTTCTAATATTCGGGATTATCATCTATTTTTTATTTGATTGAATCAAGAACTATTATATTTTTCTATGTTTAATTCCATTGTTAATGTCCCTATAATCATATCATTCCAATTTAATCATCATATATATAATATAGAAATATTAATTGTTTCTGTAGTTTTTTGAGTTTTTCTATGTAATGTATAAACCATACTCTCTATAAAACAAGTAACCATGAAGTGGATCGATTGTACAACCATTATGATCGACCATACGTAATGGGAGAACTAGATATTGTATGTGAATCAACCATAATAATAAGTAACTGACCGCAAAAAAAATTGATTTTGTGAATAATTTTATTGTCAATGGATCCACCACATGTAAAAACATCAACTAACTGACCATGTGATCTATGGATCAACCATACATTCAAACCATTGAATAACCATGAGGTATTCAATTAACTACACATAATAGATCTACTGTGAAAATCCAAACATTAAAAAATCTAAATTTTTATATATTATCTATATGGATCATTAAAAGTGCCTTAGTTCATTTTCAATGACTAATAATCAATCCAATATAACTTTATGAATATATATTACTTCCCTGAGATCCTCTGAAATTTACTCAATCATCCAAAGAACATGTGAAATGTTCGACACAACATGTAGAGTATCCTCAAGAACCATTATGATTGTAAACTCAAGACTTCCTGAATATTCATCCATGTTTTTTTACATATTTATTTCAGCAGATATCAAAAACATCACACTATGATGGACTTGTCCAAATTCAAAGGTCATTAAACACTCCAATTAGTAAGCCTAAATAATGAGGGATATTACATTTTTCTAAGATATTTTCTATAGTTAGAACATATTCTATTTTACAACAATTATAGGCATTCATAGAACTCACCCCTCTTCAATTTTCATGTTAATCAATAAAAATAATTTATTTAAATCATCTAATTTCATGGGATTCAAATAGAACTCATCCAAATAAATTTTCTACGGCATCCAGTACTTTCAACTTCATTTCTAACATATGATACGTCTTACTTATAAAAATAGTAGCAGCATAAGCAATATTTTTTCCCACAGTTCATGTAAAAACGATATTCATTATGTGTTGGGTGGATAAATGCAATCCATCACCCATATTTCCTTCATGACTATTGACATGAACATTGAAAACAATATGAAAACAATCTAAATAGAACTTCAGTCTATATATTTGTATTTGTCATTAATTATTTCAACATAAATAATAAATAATTGTATTTTAATATACCTTAGAATATAAATTTTATCCCCCCCTTATTGATAATAAATGTAGCACGGTTAAATTATCTCCCCTTATTGTAAGGGTGTTATCATATAATTAAAATACTAGAATTTTCCCATTAATTTCCATTGATTTCCATGTACTCCCCATTCTTGAGGAATCCCCTCTATTTCTTTTCAGAGAAGGATGGAACTTTATATTCCTTAGTAATAAGCCACTATTAAATCACTCTAAGTCAATTTTGGAGATCCTTGTGTAGAAAATAATATTTCAAAACATAGACAAAAAATATTTCCATAAATTTTCTACATGTGATACAAAATCATAATTTTACTCCAAGGGGGTTTAAAAAAAATTATATGATCATTATTAAATCATATATCCTATTAACAAAACACATAATAAGGCTTATTTGAATATAAAATAATCCCCTTTTGTTTAAAAAACACTCATCCTAGATAAATATTAAAATTAAACACAATAACAATGATATGATAGATAATATCATACCTCATACTTTATAAATGGTTGTGGATGTTTGGATTTTACAAATATAAGAACTAATTGGAATACATGGAATTTTTTTTAGCTCCACTTAAGGGATATATTCCATAATGCATCACCATGATAGATTTATTCAAGAAATAATCCCTAAAACATATTATACAAGTTGAAGTTGATACTAATTTAAAATTAATACCAATTGAAATTTCAGCCCACCATAATGGTCATCGTTTCTAGTTTTATAGTCATCAAATATCTCCCTCAAACATCACCTCCAATACCCATCATTGAAACATAATAAAACTTCATTTTTTTAACATGGACTTCATTACATCCTAATTTGTAGCATTGAGCTTGAGACTTTTTTTGTAACCTAATAAGCCGCTTATTTATAGATTGAAAGTGTCTTGTCATTTTCATGTTTACATACTCCATGATTTTTGAAAGAAGTTTTCCTTTGGAAAAATGTAATACATTACCTTTAAGACATCCTCTCTAGATGGAATGGTCTTATTTTTTTGAGATAGTAATGAATTTTATAAATTTTTCTGTTAATCAGACATCACTTCTTATTAAAGATGATATATCATTAAGTCAACATATATTTTGTCCCATTCTCTTAATTTTTTCTTTTTTTAAAGATGATTGGTCCATATTATTATTAAATAATTAGGCTCATTCTTACTGAAAATTAACTTTTTTTATAAAATCACTTTTTAGGGAAAGTGAAAAACTATCCCCAATCAATCTGGATAAGAAGCCTCATTGGAGAAAGAAAATCCATCAAATAAATGCCTCAACCTATTAGTGAATTCATATATATAAAGATTAAATTTCATAAGTTATACCGTAACAGCACGGTTTTTTCCTATAACATCTTCAAAACAACATGCCATCTTATCCCTTCTTCGAATATACAATAATTTGTTGAGCTTACCATCATTGAAGCATGTCATCAGAATCATATCTTTTTTGTTGATCCAGTTCGCATGCTTGTTGTTAACCTCCACTTGAACAGGTCTTACCATCATCTATGCCTCTTCTTATGGGATGTTGACATAATGAACTTCCTCTACCATATCGTCCTAATAGTGAAGGATAGGTTCTTTAGAGTCTTTTATTGTTCCAGTAGAGATTGCATTGTTTATCTTTTCTTTAATTGTAATGTGGGTCTTCTCTTACACAATAACCAGGAGGGCTGAAGAAATATTCTTATCACTTCTTTTTATTTTTTACCCGATCATGTTTCCCTTTGTTTTGCTAAATCCGATTAGTCCTTGCGCCCTTTCCCCTTATTCTTCCTAGTGGGTTTCACCTCCTCATGAGACTTGGGATCCTCCTCAGACTCCACACATTCTGTAATTCCACCATCCGGGGCATAGGGCGTGTCTTGGATGGCCTCATTGGTGTCTGAACACTCAAAGGAGTTTTGAGACTTAACACCATTTTGAACCGAATCCTTTCCCATTGTTTGATTGTTAACCCCTGAAATACTCTACATGATTTGAAGTTACTTTTCCACCCCTTCTGACCAAACCTCAATTTCCTTCCCAGCTAAACTTCAACCATCATCTTGAGATGCCTACAAAGAGGATTCATCAATCTGCACTGAATTACCCAGGTCGGAGCCCCACAAATCCTCCTTATGATGATAAAAAATTCCCAACAGAGAGGGTTCCTTAACTTGTTTTTCCATTTTTCTATTCTGTACTGGCTTTCCTACCAAGAGATTATTCTGGATAGCATCATTCCCCTTCCTCAACTATACTATCAACTTCCCCTGATGGCCACCACATCCACATACAGTGGCTGAATGACCCTGTCTATTAATGGAAGAGAAAAACTCAACCCAATGATCGAAGAACACTAGTAGTTTTTACTATACCTCCTCACCAACTTCAATCCACACCGATTCAAACTGTGGCCTCGATACATCCACATCTACACACATGTGTGGTTTGATTGGATGGAACATAGAAATAGAGAGAATCCACATCCAATGAATTTCGTGGGAACACATGAAAGAACACGAACAAAGGCCTCTAATGAAGAACATTGCACCATCAGATGCCTTTTATATTGTAGACCAACAAATGCTCATTCTATTATACCCTAATGATTGAAGACAAACCTCTAAAGTTCAACCATAGAAGTCTGTTTGTTCCTAAATTAGGCAACTAGCGTTTTATGTATTAAACTCTCACACCTCCATAAACTCCCAACCCGAAAACAAACTCACATGGTCTCTTTCCCAAATACAAGGGACCTTCGAGTATATATTGATTATAGGAAAGATCAAAATCATTGTCGGATCAGTGAGGGGGTAGAATTCACATCGTCATCCATTATGAGGATATCGGGAATCCTACCCCCTTTCGCTGACTATCAATGGAGGGGGAAGCTCCATCGACCCCATTAGGGTTATGCCATTGCCTTTTAGAGCTCCTGTCTCTGCCTCCGATTCCATATAATTAGGCTCATTAATTTCCCAAATATTATATAAATACTACCCTTTTGAGCATCATATTTATAACTATAAACTATAGGTTATTTTCATTTATTCTTTAATAGATTCATCCATTATGGTAGAGTGTTAATATACATTTTTGGAGTGTGTTCATATTTATTTCACCTTCCACGCACTACAATGTTATCATTGGGTTACCCTTATTGGGAAGTCTTTCAATATAATCATTAGTGATGTATTTCACCATTTCAATATTCTTATTCATCTCCTATATTGACTTCTTATTTTATTATTGATCATTCAAATTTTCATTCCTTTTATTGTTTACAAAATCCCATGTTTTTACCTATTATACCATAGAAGAATAAATTTATTCTAATAGTGTTGATATCTTGTTTAACGGTCAGCAGTGGATTCTTTAGAGAGTCACTTATAGCATATTTCTTCACTTGATTATTATTCATGTAAATTTTTATTTGGTTTCTATTTTTTATATTTTTATACTATGATATCCTTATCATCACTTCTTGATAGGTATGTTTTTTCAGTTTTTATATACCTTAATACATCATATGTGTGTCTATATATGATTGAGGAGTCATAAATTCTCCCCAATTCTTCAAATCTATTCTTCTCTGAAAGATTAATATGTTTTTTTGAAATATAATTCATTTATACAACAGGTTTAGTCTCACCATTAAATTTTGTCCCATTTCTTGTAAGTTTTATCTGACTTGTATATATTGACATTTTTTGTGTGAAAAATATATTGATGTATTCCTAAAAATCTAGAAACTCCATCAATAGAAAAAAAACATCATTCGTTTTCTTTTAGGATAAATATGTGTTTATTATTATACATGTTTTTTGGATTATTTGATTTCTATATTGTAAAAAAATTGGGAAATAATAATTCCTAAAATTTCTCACATTAACCCTTGATTTTTTTGGTAGGATTCTTATAATTTTTAAACACAAACCTTTATAAATAATTTTTTCTTTCTTACATTTTTTTTAAAATAAGATTTTTTGATTTTATAAATTTTAGGACTATGGGTGATCTTTTTCCAAGTTATTCAGGTGGATACTTCCTCAAAATATCTTAATCTACATTTTCAACTAGAAATAGTCCCTATTAATAGAAAATAATTCTCCAAAAAATCATGGTATAACTCTTAATTTTAAATCCTTAAGAAGTTCAAACATGTACTAATTACAAATTTTGCAGTTTAATCTCATGCAGTAGTTATTTTAGGTTGTGGGTTTTTTTCATATTCCATTAATCTCAATTTGACATCAAATACAATCTTAATTTTGAGAAAATTAATATCATGAATCTTACATATATTATGATCAGAACAATCAATGTATTTATTTATTTATCTTTTTCATTAATCTGTGAATCCTTGAAATTCACAATTACATTTTTTATATTCTATAGTGCTTGTAATTCTTAGGTAACATTATCCTTGAAAACTTCCTTATTAAAAAAAATTTATAAAATTATTCATCATTTAGTAAAATATAATAATTGAAAAGTGAGGTTGTTTCTCTATTATCTTTCACCAGTTAGGAAAGTGTGTTTCATCTTCAAACCTGTTGAGACTATTATTTCTCCAGGGCATTAGTTTATCCCTCTATATGTGATTGTTCATCCAATAGATCATTGATAAATTACATTATATATGAAAAAATATCATCATGAACTTATTCTAAATAACATTTGACATGGTAGTAAAATTTTCTTACAATTTGGATCACATCATATTCTTCACATCTTGAACTAGTGTCATTGGACAGATCTCCATTAATTAATTCACCATAAATTTTTATAACATTTTTTTCTTCTTTAACTACTATTTAATTACTTTTTTGTTTAAATATATATCTTTCCTACATTTCCTCTTTCTTCATTATAGTTTTTAGTGTCTTGTAAGTGACTATTTATTCATCTCTAACAAAGAAATTGATAGATCATTATATCTGAGACTCTCTAAACTTATCAATTCTTTACTTCATAAAACAATATTAAATTAAATTAGTCTTGAAAAACAAACTAATCATAGGTATCCTTGGATACGATAAAAAATTTAAATTTCCAATGATATTGGTGTCGAACCCTAATAGGGGTGAATTAAGTTTTTCCTATTTTTACCAAATTTCAAACTCCCTTGGAAATATAAACACCATTTATCATTTAACCAATGTTTTTGGAAGTGAAAATGGATATGTTAATTATTTTATAAAGATACCACCAACTAAATAAAGCCATGTAACGTAATAAGTGAGAAGATTTTATCTTTATAATGATTTTTACTAATACCCACTCTTGAACTTGATTGGTCGGTCTCTATAAACAAGGAATCTCCACTGTAATATGATGCTTATTAAAAGGAATAAATTTTCACACATCTACATTGAGTCTTACAATTTATAAATATTCCTCCTTCTTACATGTATTTTTTTCAAAAAACTTGTTGGAATTATATTATAAACTTCACACTATTCTAATTAATTCAAACCATTATCTCCCTTAATTCTATAAATCAAAAAAGTTCTATGGATTCCCAACATATATATGAAAATATTTTATTAATTTTATTCTTCTAATATGACCAGCATCTCTATATAGTATGCTTCTCCACCAATGAAATAAATCTCCTTTAACTCGGTAGTAAATACTTAAAATTCCCCTAGATCATTAAGAATACTATTAAAATTGATTGACTATTGAATCTAAACATTTGAGATTATCAGGAAATGATAATTTTTCCTTCTTGATAAAAATTTTCTTTTGGGATATTCTATATCCTCACGCTTTCCATTTACTAAAATCTAAAAATCTATTAAGGAACACAAACATAGTAGGTCAACATCTTACACAGTTTTCTTTATTCTCAAACTATATCAACAATGGGTACCCTAGGAAACTATTCTTCGCTATCTTACATTGAAATCCAAGTGATATAAATTTTCATCAGTGTCTTGGATTCTTATAAATATCACATTTCATAGTTTTATTTGATATTTCAAACTACATAGCATATATATATTTATTCAATTTCGAATACAACATATCTCTATATATTTTTCCTTTTTTAATTAAGTCTCTAAGAAATAAAATTTTCTATTTATATATATTGAATATACCCAAAATTATTTTGGTTCCCATGATCCCATTTAATTTATCTTATCACTTTTTATACAAGGGATTATTTCATGATGTAGATAATCTTTTTCATTATAAATCATTCTCTCCTAATAAATTCTTCGAGTTCCTTCACATTTTCATGTTCCTATCATTATCTTTTTTCTCTCAGAAAAATTCAATATTATAGACTCTTCCAGTGGCTTCTTTACCTCTATATTTTCTTCTATATCTTATTATTTATTAAAAAAGAACTTGATCTATTATTTCTTTGATCTTCTCTCACAACAAAATCAATATTTCACAAAATTATACATTACACATTATCTATTATTTTTATTCTAAAAATTTAATCAACTAAAATCTATATCTAATAATCCCTATAGATTTATAATAAATAATAAAATAATAATTTTGATCTTGGAACATTTACTTTTATCGTAAGATCTTCATTAAATCATTGTGCATACATCAAAAAGATCTTCACATGCTAACAATATCTTAGCTTTATCTCACATTCATATCTAATAAGATTGAATCGAATTCAACTTTGTGATGTTGAAAATATTTTAGTTCAGAACAATAATTTCAATGATTGTCTACTTTTTTAGTTCTAACAAACCAGGAAAAATAACTTCATGATTATTTCACATCAAATAAATTAATCATATAATTTTATTCTCTTCATGAAAATATGGATCGTGGATCTTAAATGAGTCATATTTTCTGTTTATCATCTAATAGTTTCAATATAAATAGAAAAATAATTCATTAAATATAATTTATGTCTTCTATAAATACCTGAGAACATTGAATATTTTTTTTATGTTTTAGGATCAATATACCATTGTTTTTATGACCAAATCACACATTATTAAATGTTTTCATGATGTATAAATCCATTAGTATAAATCCTTGTATCATCCCATCCTAATTTAATATTATTATATAAAATCATGAAATAATCACTTTAAGACTATGGGTTTTCTGAATTTTTCTATATATTGGATCGATTATAGGCTCAAGAAGAGAAGTTATCATGAGGCTAATCGATCACAGGACCATTAAAACTGACCATATAGCATAGGTACACAAGTGAATATATGTTAATAAACCACATGAACAACCAAATAACCATGAACAGATTGACTATATAAAAAAATATATGTTAATTGGATCAACCATATGTTCAATCTTCAACAGACAGGAAATGCGGTCAGTGGATCGATTGCACATATAGAATGTTAACAAACCATGAGTTAGTAGAACTACCGCACATAGTGGATCAACATTTAACATTATCACATATCTAGAAACATAGAATTATTCAGAAAAACTATAGGTATCCTTAAAAATACATCTATAGAATCTCAATCAATTTTAAACATTCCCATAAACCTTTGGGAATATATGGAACTTCCTTGAAATCCTTATCTTAATTCCCAAGAACTATATGTACATGAATTATATAAATTACTCTATATATATTATCCTTGGGATCATTAGTTATTATAAACTATTGAATTAATTAAACCCCATCCAATTTTTGTTATATGATTATTTGATCATATATCTCAAACAAAACACCATGATGGACTTCTCTCAATTCATGGGTCATCAAAATATCCAATCACCTGGATTTATTAGCACTGGTTATTATAGTCCTATAGGATATTAGTTTTATCCAATACTTCTTCTCTTATCTAACTATTGTTTATAGTAATGAAAATACTCCTAAAAAACTTTTCATGTTGATCCATTATGATATAATCTCTCCATTATCTAATTTTAGTGGATTCCTTTTTAACATCACCAGCTAGAATTTCCATGGAATATTTCACTTCCAACATCTCTTTCATCATATGATACTTCCTATGTATAATAAGTTTCACACCTTTATCAATCATATTTTCTCCTAGAACATGGTAAGAATATTATTCATCATGTTTTGGATCGATACATCCAATCTAGAACCCATGTCTCCTTGAAAACTACAGAAAATCATATTGATGACAAACATTAACACTATCAAAAATAGTTCTTAATCTAGCATGGGTGAGGGATTTTTTCATGTAGTCACCATGGCCATATTTTATGATGATTGTATCTTCTTTATAACGGTGATCTAGAATTAGTCTTAGGCCACTTTTTTGATATTATAATGGTTCTTATGGGTGTTATAATTAGTATGGACCTTATTATTAGTTTTAGTGTTGGATTTCCTAAACCAGTTCTTTTCCTTGGTACCCAAATATAGATGAACATAGAAGACAAATATTTTTCTACATATTTTTTAGAATTGGGTTCATATGTTGGTGATGGTTTTTCATTGAATAGGTTCCCTCCTATGAAATTCATAGTTTTCCACCTTGACATGTTGGTTGTCCTATTGTACCCACTAAAGGTAAGGGGGTATATTTTTATATAATCTATGTATATGATCCTAATGTGGATGAATATGGATATATAGGCCACCTAATTATCTATTAAAATCATAAGTAAGATAACCTATAGGGTTTTCTGTCCTTGTATATCTCACAAAAATCTTTCATAGTAAGGATATAGTCGTTACAATGTTACTCCTTCAACATCAAATTCGCTAACTAATTATAGATCCATTGGTTTGGTGTTAATGGAATTTGGTACCTTATATTTTAGGAATATGAAGCAATGAATGCAATATAGGACTATGTTTATACTTATTAATGGTCCATTTAAACCCTCATTTTCCTGATATTTCCCATACATTAGAAAATTATCCTAATATATTACAGTATGTTCATTGAAAATTCCTTTTTTATACTGAATGAAAAAAACAGCATTGAAATATCACAACTAAGATTTCGTTATCAATAACCATATTTACAATGTAATAATTCATATGGGGATAATAATTTTGTTTGAAAATTTTAATTTTTGGGACATAAAATGTGTTATGTGATACCTGATGAGACATAACCATTTTTTTATTGAAATTTATATAATGTTCACCATTATTTTTATGACACACCACTATTCCCATTGTGTTTTGAGTCAATGTAGACCTTATTTATAAAGTCTTCTAGTCACTGGGACTTTACCAACTATTGTTTTGGTTATTCATTGGTCAAGAAGAATGGATATCGGACTAATCTCACACTTTTAATAATGTATTATTTCTACTCTAGAACTCCATTATATATTACATACATGTTCATGAATTCTTTAATTTAATAATATTAGTTACCCTTAAAGAATTAACTGATTAAAATTAAGAATTTAATAGGACAATGTACAAGTGTATTATAAAATACATTATTTGATCAATGTGTGTGGTTACCCTATAATTTAGATTGACATAGGAGAGAACTATAGAGTTTATCTATTTTTAAGGATTTTTCGAACTCCTAATAAAATTGTTCGGGTGTGTTTTGGTGATGGGATCATTCCCAAAAAAGGGGATACCAACATATCCCTATGAATATACTCAAAACACATGTAGTTTAGTGCCACATAATGAAGAGTGTTTAAAATTTTATGTTCATGAAAAAATGACCATAGTTTTGAATTTTATGGAAATTCATGCACGATCACTTCCTATAAATTTAATGTCTTATATAGTGAACTATTAGGAAAAGGGTTCCTATAAATGGTTCATGTGATATGAGTTTCCCTTTTTTGGTTCCTCTCAATTAATGGTAACGAAAAGGGTGAGGGTATAGTTTGGTATTGCACCTAGTAGGATGATATTTTATCTTCCTTATGTCATGTAATGAAAGAATATTATGCTCAAAATATAGGGTATCACTATATCATCACTTTATATATCATTGTCATATCAACTAAGGAATTCCAAGCTCATCCCAAGAGTCTTCCCATGTTTACAACTACAGACATCCTCGATTTTGCATGAGATGCATCCCTAGACCTCCACCAAATGTATCCTTGGTTTATCAATCGATATAACACCCTAAAAATTATAATAGAATAAACTTTTATTCAATAGAGTGTAATAAATGATATTTTGAGTTATCATTCCTTACATGAAAAGCTGAGTTCATTTTATGTTACACAAAACAATGAGTTCCCTCAATAGATTGTGTTGTACGAAAGACCGAGTTATACCAAACAATAATATACTATAAATTTTATTATTTATCATTACAGTTTTCATTTAACCATTAGAATGGCAGGAATGAATAGTATTAACTAGAATATGAAAAATATAGTTTTCACATGTTATCTATTGATTATAAAAAGAATAAGAATCATTTAAAATAAATTGAAATGTTTTCTTAAAAACAATATTTTTTTAAGGCAGTCCAATCATGATTGTTGCACATATATTTCATTAAATTTTTCTACTTTTTGAATATTTATTTGAAAAAATAAAAAAAACATACCATAATATCAAAATTATCTTGGGTTTAATTTTTTGTGTTTTCTGACAGGTTTCATTTTTTTGAATAGTGAAAACTAATGAATTTTAACTGAAAATTAAATTTTTGTTTAAATTATTTATAATTTTAAAATATATTTTTAATTGGTTTGAAACTAAAATTATAGAAATATTATATTAAATATCCAATTTTGTTAACTGTAATCATTTTTATATTGAATTTAAATATAAAGACAGTGTAAACATTCGAACATTTTCATGTTAAAAAGTTGCATTCTCATCACATCTCTGAGATTAATTTTAAATAAAATTAATTAATAATTAATTTGAAAAAATGGATTACTTGTTTGGAATGATAATAATTTATAATATTTAATAATTTCATCATAATAATTGAATATAATCATTTATGAAACAGTTAAAATTAATATAGTCATTAAGGTAAAAACGAGTTTACTTTGTGGTCAAGTATGAAATATATGGTGAAAATCGCCTACCAACATGTCTAACACCCCTATTTTGGAAATATTTGGACCCTCACAATCATATTCACTATTTATATGAGTAATTGGGAGAATGTTTCATGAATGAGACTTATATAATATGTTAAGCAATGAAAATGACAAAAATGGACCCATTCCTCCCTTTAATATTTATTATGCTTTGAGATAGATAAAAAAATCATATGTTCAGTTATAAATATTATTTTGAAATTTTAATGAGTTTCTTATCATAATAATTTAATTTACATTTTTATATATTAATTAAATACTATAAATCCTTAAGAAAATCCAATACATAAATTTTTTAATCAATAATCAAATAAAATATTTGAAAAATATATTAAGAGTAAAATAAATGGAATTAATTATTATCTCCAATTGATTTTTAGATTAATATATCATGTTACAAAGGTTTTAACTTATTAAATTTAAGTTCCATAATTATGTTTATATTTTTAAATTCAAATTGAAAATATATTGTTCAATTTAACATTAATGTTATTTTATAATAAAAGATATTTTATTAAATGGTTTAAATTTTTTGAAAACCCAATATTTTTCCAAGGGATTTTTAAATTTTCATAATAATAATAAACTGAACATTCTTGTACCAATTTATATTTTATAATAAACAAATTAAACACTAAATAATAAAACATTGTAAGCACGGTTAGGTTTAAAGAAGTGTTTTTGGGCATTACATGCAATTTTGTTAAAATTAATTTCCAAAAGAAATTGGTTTTTTATTTTAGAAATTAGATATCATATTTAGAATCAGTGGGTATAAATTTTATAAAAATCATCACTTTAATTTATTCTTAAAGGATTAATTAACTTGGTTAGAAATTTTGTTACCGAAGATAAAAAATAAAAAAGGTAAAAGTATGGAAAATTAAAAGTTAAGGAAGAACATTATAATAATTTCATTTAGTTTTGTATTATAGAGGTGTCTATAGAAGAAATAAATCCTTCCCTATATTATTATTCTATTTTTGAGCCACATGATGTAATGGAGACCTCACAATAGTGAATAATTTTGAGTATTTACCATAATTTCACTCCTTATAAACAATAAAATGTTTATAACCCTTCCCCCTTATACACACTTTCAACACACATTGTGTAAGACACCAATTTTTCTCTCAGTTATGGAGACTTTTAATTTTTGTCTAATTATATTTTATAGAACTAATATGGATACCTAATGAGTTCATGAAGGTCTCAGTGGTGTCTTGGCCTTGTTGGGATCTCAGAACTTGGTCACTGGGAGAAAAAGGCTTATCGCATGGTTAGAATAAACCCTGTGAGGTAGGGTAGATAATTATATTTAAACCTTTTGGGATGGATAGTTATAAATTGGATGGATGATATTTTAATCTAACCATTCGATTTGGGCCACATGAACATGCAAAAACTATAAATAAAATTTGATGTGTTTTTACTGTTGGAACATTGTCTCCCTATCTAGGCGGCATAACCATGTGCCTACCCATTCATAAAACTGACTAAGCACAATTGGTGCAATGTTTTGAAAACCATGTGGCTAGACTATGCATGGATGGTTTCTAGGTGATTTTAACTTTTTCCATTAAAATATAATTAATTCGAATCACTTCTTCATCTTTAATTTCCAGTGTACATCCCATCGTATTTCATCTCATTTGAGCCCTTTTGAATCCTAATCTTGGATTTGAGATCACACATCTTTCCAGAGTATGATTCAATAACAATTCATTTCATTAGATCAATACTGTTATGTTCATGATTCTTTTTTAATATTTCATCATCCTTCTTCCTATGAAAGTTTCTATTTAGATGCAGACCCATATTCCCCAATTTTAGGGCATTGATACGTTGTTCACAGAAATTCAAATCCAGGACAAACTAGAGAATGATACTATATGATAAGAGTTGTAATAGTATGAGGTATGTGCTATATAACTCATTCATTAGGATTTTCTTTTTATAATGTAAGAACCCATATCTTCATTTAATGTATGGATCCTAATTTAGAGTTGTTTTTTGATGAATAGGAAGAAATATGGTTTTTCAATAGTACACATTGTGTAATTCTGGATACACTTCGAGTACCTGGTTTCCACATACAGCCATGTACTAGCCTTGTATCGGCCCAGTACATGGTTGTGTGATGACCTGGAAGGCTGCTTAAGTTGGGGCCTAGTTAAGGATAATACACGGCGTGTATATTTAATGAAAACGCCCTGTAGTTTTCTTTTTTATTTGATATATCAGAGCGGGGTTGCGTCTCTTGTCCATAATTTACGTCTTCTTCACATGTTTCGTACCAGATTTCATGAGAATTACAAACAAAGATTAAACCCTTGATTCTCCATCCGACCTCTGATTGAGATGCCGTCAAGTGCATTAGAATCCGACCAGTGATTTCTAAATTACTCGAGATCCTTTTTTCCTGATTGGTCCTCTTTCATGGGTTATTCAAGGATGTTAACTGTTCACCTTTTTATATATCTATGTTGATTTAGGCTGATTAAAGAGTCTACATTCAAGTATATCGATCGTACAACGTCGAGGTAGGGTTTTTGTGCTCTTTGTTGTGTTGTTTTGGATTATATATGAAAAAAGTTCCACATACCCACATTTGGGGTATTTATTGATTTGGATTTTACCCTTGTTTATCACCATTTATGCTTCACATATTTTATAAAGTGTATTTTCTTATGCATAAGGTTATATACCTTGATTCTGGGACAACATGGTTGTGTTTCCCTTGTTAGACTTTTTTCAGGCCATTTCGTCAAAGAAACATGTTATGCATTCCATTTTTTCCATGCCTTTCTTGTTTGGATAAAGTCAGTGATTATGAAATATTCTTGAGTTATGCATTGTGAAGGTTTGACTAAGGGTAATTTACTATGATAACTTTCAAAGGGAGGGTCGTTTTTGTATGTATTTACTTTTTTATTGACTAGGTGTGTTGAACATGTGATCCGCAAGATGGTCATCCTCCTGAAGATTTAAACAGTGAGAGATTTCCCTAGTGGTTTTTTATAAATGTTTTTTGTATATTACTCTTGGGGGGTTTAGATTGTGAGAGCTTTCTTATGTGGTTCTTTATAATTGTTTGGTAGTTTGTTAGGCCAAAAGGGGTAGACCATGAGATCTTTCCCATAGAGTTGTTATTAAATGAATTGTTTTTCTGTTAGACCAGATGGATTAGACTATGAGAACATTCCCAAATAGCCATGATTTAATAATCAAATGATCGGGATGAGTCTACAAAGCAAAAGCACAATCTTGGATTCTTTCTTACTTGATTGTTTTGATGGAATTATGAGACATTTTTTTGTTACTATTACATAGGGGGATATAGAGCTTCGGATAAATCCTGAGATTACATGATTCAAAGGTGAATAATAAATGTAAATGAATGTAGTTGAAAACATTATGCTTTTTTATTTGAGTACTTCCTAGTTTATTTAATCATTTTTTCATATTACCTATTATATATTCACTAATAGTTAAGAAAAAATCTTTTAGTGTATTTCTACTGGGAATCATCTCACACCCTATTTGGGTCTTGATTTTGGACCAAAATAGATTATATGGTTATAGGTATAGATAATGTAATACACCCTTCTTCATCAGGTACTTGATTTCTATTGGATATAGATAGCATGGGACCAAGTTGTGGTTTGCGATGCTACTAGACTTTACTATTTCTTTTCTATTTGGTTTCTATATTTATTTCCATCATTAAGAATAGTTTCGATATTTCCATATATACATATTCCATGTATCATACATATATATATTGCACAATCTGTTGGATTTACTTTTATTCTTCGGATGTTTATTTATTTTTGGTATTACTGCTTCTGTTATTCATACTATTTGTTATCTACTCTGTATACTCTTCAAATGAGGGAATATTTTCCCTATTATCAACCTTGGCCCTCACTGTATGTCTACATCTTCTGGTGTTTGGGTAAATGTGCTTGTGATCATGTGACCAACTGGGTACGAGGCCACTTTTGGCGGCACCCAGATCTGGGACGTTACAATGTGCCATCATATCAGTTTCTTTTCTATTTTAACTAAATATTTGGAGCCAATATACTAGGATAGGAAGGAAATTGAATTTTATAAAAATATTTGTTCAGGATTAATAACCTCATGTACATGGAAAACCCATGTTACCTTGAATATTGAAATTTTTCTAATTCTGAAATTGTTTCAATTGATTTGATTTCACCATTGGGTGATTCACTTATATTGTATTTTAATTATTGATATCATTGTGGTTCTATTTCTATTTCAACCTAATGAGATGAGTATATACCATCTCATGAATCATATAGTCACTTACTAGAGATCACATGTCATTCATTTGTGACATTCCATTTAGGGTTCATTAATGATTGCATGTTGTTGTGATAGATGGTGTGCTACATATGAATGGTGTTGTTATAGATACCGTGATATAAATACCTAATATTTTGATATGGTATTGGTATATGTAATGTTTTATTTGTATGGATTCCAAGATTTGGTCCTTGAGGTGTTATGGGCCCTCTCAGATCAGAATTTGGTGGATCATGTTTCAACTTTAATTTAATTTTTTAATATGATATGATTAAGGATGCCAAACATTGATTATCAAGGAGTATGGGCTCTCATGGATCATAAGATAGTATGCCTTGGTAAAATTTTATGTCTTTAATAGTTCTTGAGAATTTTTAGAGAATTACAATCTAGAAACGCCAACAACACAACGTGTGATGTTATAAACACTCCCCATATATTCTTTTATTTTGGAAGAACTATCTTTTCTTAACTACACATTATGTTTTATATGTACAAACCATATAGTTGTTAACCATGTGAATTAATGTGTTATAAGAGACATGGGGTTGATAAATGTTTGGTAGAACATGTTTTGTACTTCGAGTACATGGTGTGCTGTAAAAGACCATGTATCTGTTCATGTGACTAACTAAACATTGGAAGAAAATTGGGTTGTACACATTGTGTTTTGATTCTACATGTCATATAGTAATCAACCATGTATCAGGCCATGTGACTAACAACATTGGTGTATGGAACATACATGGTAAATGACTTGTCTATAGTGTGCACGCCATGTACTATTACACCAGCAAAACCGCATATTTCTAGTCATGTATAATTACATGGCAAAGAAGAAATAATAAAGTACATTTATTGACTTGAGAGGATGGCGTCGTGAGTATGGCATGTTCCACAACCAGGTTAGAAGGGGTAAATGAACCTGTTATGACTTAAGTGAACATGACATCTAGTGGTTCTACACGCTGTGTACCCCTCTTTTGTAAAACATTAATGCTTTCATTCACTTGTTCTGTACTTGAACTTCTGAGTTGTAGTTCCTTTAATATTGAACTGAGATTTGCGCTTGACTTTGCAGATTCATGAAACCAAGATGTCCTTTAGGTTTACGCCAGGTACCAGGCGGTGATCAGAACAACAGAAATAGTATATCGTGGGCTACCAACAGATCCTCCTGTCATGCCCATCTTGGTGACAATATTTATTTCTAACATAGGTGTTGATTCACAATTATGGGAAGGATTTATGAGGATAATGCAGACTTTATAGGGACCACCACATCCTGCCCTAACTATGGAAGAGCTAACATGGGTGTTCTAGTAAGACAATCCTCCCACATATTCATGGGATAGAGGGCCATAGGCTACAGATTCATTGTTGGAGGCCATTCTTTCTATCTTTGAGAATATAGAGACTCCTTCGGAGAGGAGGGTGAAGCATGTAACTTAAATGCTACATGAATTTTCCAAGATATGGTGGGTTTTTATCTTACACATGGGGTGTCATCAGCGTATGGCTTGGGATGATTTTAATTAGACCTTATATGATTACTTCTATCCCGAGATGTTGATGTCTGTTCAGGCCAGGTATTTCGTGCATTTGGAGTAGGGCTCTCATTCAGTGATGGATTACTCTTCTCATTTTACAGAGATTCAGGGATTCGTACCTATTTTCAAAGGTGATGAGTTATCATTTCCTAGGTGATTTGAGGATGTCCTTAGGTATGACATCTGACCATACATGAATGTTTTCAAGATTACTTCAGTGACTACTATAGTAAATCAGGTGTTGATTACCGAGCACAATATGAGGGAGTAAGGAGCTGTGAACCAGGGAGGTTCCGTATCTAGGCTTGGTACTCTTTTTACGGATACTAGTAAGCATCGTAGGGAGCACTCACATGATGTTTCTTCAGGTATTAATGTGGTGTAATACCAGTCGGGAAGGAGTGGGCACACAAGACGACTATTCTAGAGAGACCAAGTTGAGTGCATATCTGGCGGAAATATGGGTCATATTCAATATTTTTTCAGGTTGTTCTTACCAGGAGTGAGTGATAGGGTATCTATTATGACTCCAAGTTTAGGAGAAGGACCACCAGTTTCTCATCAATCAGGGAATTGAGGTTTGTTAGGCCGAGGATGCGGTAACGGTTGTGGTAGCTAGGTGACAGGTTCTCAGTGACAGTAGGGTGGACTAGCTCAGGGTATCTAGGAATGGTCGTAGGGCCATGATACAGGTTAGACTTTTTCAATGGAACATATACATAAGGAGTAAGACCCCATACCCTCTACGGTAATAGTTACAATTCTAGTAACCACATTTTTAGATTCATCTTTTTTGATACAAGGTATTCCCATAGTTTTATACATATGGTCATTATGGATATCCTTGGGCTCTGTATCTTTACATCTGATGATGTTATGATGGTAAACACTCTATTTGGGATTAGGAAGGCTAGTGTACATTAGTGCAAGGAGTGACCTCTTAGGGTTGGTGGGTTTCACTACTTATGTGACCGTTGTATATTACAGATGATGGGTTATGATGAAATTATTGAAATGGATTGTTTGGTCATGTTTCAGAACTTTTTAAACCTCTATCACCACAGGGTGAGTTTCATGTCACTAGAGGGTGGGTTGTTTCTAAAAAAGGGTGAATGGAATGTCCAATTGAGTAGAGCAGGAACCTAGAATCCTGAGTTGGGATGAATTACCTCCTAGATTTATAGTTTATATCTAGATGACTAGGGGACTTCACATAGGGAATTTTTTTAGTGGTGGATTTTTTTAGAGATTTCCTTCCAGAAGACTTTTCTAGTTTACCTCTAAAGAGAGATATAGATTTCACTATTGAACTTGTGCTTGGAGTGGCACCAGTGTGCATTCCTCTTTATAGGATGTCTACCCCAGAGTTATAGGAGCTTAAGATGATGTTGGAGGATTTGTAGGAAAATGGAATCATCTGACCCAGTACATCTCCATGGTGTTTTCATATCATATTTGTGAAGAAGGCAGATTGTACTCTCAGAATTTGTGTGGATTATCGGAGGATGAACTAGTTGACATTCAAGAACTGAGATCCCTTTTCAAGGATTGATGATCTCTTTGATCAGCTTTGAGGAGCCCGAGTGTTCTAAAAGATTTACTTGAGATAATGTTATCATCGGTTCCATGTTAGATCATTAGATATATGTCTTATAGCCTTTCTGAGTAGGTATGGTCTCTATGAGTATTTGGTTATGTCATTTTGTCTCACGAATGCACAAGTAGTTTTCATGTTGTTGATGAACCAAGTGTTCCATCCTTACTTGGATTCTTTTTTGGTAGTCTTCGTGCATGATATCTTGGTGAACTCTCACCCTCTACATGAAAATTCCATCCATCATGGGATCATATTTCGTACACTGAGAGAGCTTCATATTTATGCCAATATCTAAAAATTTCACTTTTGGATGACCATATTCACTTCATTGGTCATGTCATCTCATATACAGAAGAATCAATAGACCAAGAGAATTGTAGATTACTAGTTACCTGGGAGAATATACAGAACTTCTTTTAGGTATGTAGTTTTTTAGGGATAGATGGTTACTAAAAGAGCTTTATTTATGAATTTTCACACATAGCAGTGCCATAGACGAACCTAAATAAGAAGAGTACGAAGTACATGTTGAAATATTAATTCAATTCAACCTTTTAAGAGATAAGAGGGAGATTGACTTTAGCAACGATAATAATTTTACCAATGGCTGGAAAGTGTTACAATATTTACTGTGATGCATCAGGTATCAGGATGGGAGCAGTGCTTATACAGGGGAAGGAGTTGCTGCATACAGGTCTCGACAGTTGAGGCCACATGATAGGGATTACTCAATGAATGATCTCAAGTTGGCTGCAGTTGTACATGCATTGTGATGTTGGAGACATTATATTTTTGGATAGCATTTTGTGGTGTACACTGAACAAAATATACTCAATTATATCATTACTCGACGTGATCTAAATTTGAGATAGAAAAGGTGGGTTGAGTACCTTCAGTCTTTTGACTATGAGATTGCCTACATGCCTAGGAAAGGCAATGTAGTGGTTGATGTTTTGAGTAGGGTAACTTAGATACAGGCTATTCAGGAGGCCAGTAGTGATTGGAAGCTTATGAATCTATTCTTTTTTATGCATTTGGAGGTGCATGACAGACAAGGGACGACTTTTCATTATTCTATAGATATTATCTATACTCTACTAGATAGATTGTGAATGAGGAATCTATCAGATTCTGAAGGCCTAGTCCTAAGGGAGACTGTGTTAGGCGATTACCCTACTCATGGATGTACCGTAGGTGAGGATGAGGTTTTGTCTTTTCATGGGTGTGTATGGGTGTTTGTGGACATACATGAAGAGCTATTATGATATTTTCATGCCTCTGAATGTGAAATTCATTCGCATTTCACCAAGATGTATCATGATCTTCATAATTGGTATTGTTGTCCAGGAATGAGGAGGGATATTGATTTTTTTATTATAATATGATCTACCTATTATCAGGTGAATGAAGAGCATTAGTATCTGGTAGGGATATTACAGTAGTTACCCATTCCTGAGTGGTGGTGGAATGAAGTCATGATGGATTTCTTGATGGGTTTACCAAGGTCGCCCTGAGGAAATTATGTTGTATGGGTTGTTATTGACAGAATCCCAAAGGTTTCACATTTCTTGTCCATCATGGAAACCATCAGTGTGGATGATCTTGGAATTTTGTAAATCTGATGAATTGTATGTTTTCATGAAGTTATGTACTTTTTTTTCAAACAGGGATGCACGATTTATTTCTCATGTCAGGTGGGCACTAACGAGGTATTCAGGTACATAGGTACTGTTGAGTATAGCTTTCCATCCCTAGATAGATGTCCATTCCGAGCACTCGATACAGGTTTCGGAGGACATGATTTGAGCATGCATTCTAGATTTTAGGGGCTCATAGGAGAGACACATACCCCTCATGGATTTTTCCTACAACAATAGTTTCCCAGAAATGATTCAGATGAAACCTTATGACGATTTCTACAGAAGGCCAGGCAGATCACCACAATGATGGTTATAGGCTGGAGAGGAAGATATGATGGGAACTTGTATTGTCCAGGAGACCATAGATCTGGTTCATTTTATTTGAAAGAGGATGGATACTGCACAATCTCTGCAGAAATCTTATTCTGATCGACAGAGATGTCCTTTGGAGTTCGAGGTTAGAGATCAGGTTTTCTTATGTGCCATACTGAGGTTGGGACACAGGTGTTTTAGGAGATAGGGTATGCTTTCACCGAGATATGCTGGGCCATTAGAGGTTTTGGAGTGAGTTGGGTTGGTGGTCTATCAGTTGCAGTTACCTTAGAGGTACTAGTCCATGCATGACATATTTCATGTTTCTCAGCTATGGTGTTACTTTTTAGACCCATCTCATGTTTTTTAATAATAAGAGGTTGAGTTAGAGGTGATTATATCCATTAAGGAGAACTTTATTTAGATTGGGGATTGTACCATGAAGGTTTTACATGTCTAGTCTGTTCCATTGGTATGGGTGTGATGGCAACATAGGGATGTGCTGGACGAGACCTGGTAGAGGGATCCTTATGTGTGATCGTAGTGGCGGAAGTTGTTCATGGATACTTCATCACCCCCTTAGAAGGGAAATTTGAGGACCAATTTCTTTAAGGGGGGGTGGGAGTTTTTAATAACCCTGATATTCATTTTAGGAATGAATCTTTATTTTGGGTTGTAGTTTCGAAAAATAAAGAAATGGTGTTTTTATATGTACATGTAGTGTACCTTGTTTCGGCATACATCCATGTATTGGCTATGTAACAGTTGAGTACATGGCCATGTGATGGCCAAGGATCCAGCTTACGTTGCGGCCGGTTAAGTCTACTACACGATGTGTACATTTTATGAACACACTTTGGAGTTTTATTTTTGTTTGATATATCATAGCGGGGTCACCTCTAATTTCTAAAATTGACTTATTCTTCTTGTGTTTCATATAGGAGTTCTCAGGAACAATGAACGAAGATTGAACCCCTGATTCTCTATCTGAACATTGATTGAGATGTCATCAGGTGTGTTGGAATCCCACCGTTGAGTTCTAAATATCACTAAAACCATTATTCCTGATTCCTCCTCTCTAATGAGTTATTCAAGGTTGGTTATTTTTTTACCTTTTTGTAGATCTATGCCAATTTAGGCCGATTCAAGAGCCAGCATTCAATTATATCAATTGTACGACATAGAGGTAGGTTCTTTGTGACATTGATTGGGTTTTTTGGATTATATATGCATAAAGTTCTATATACCCATGTTTTGTGTATTGCTTGATTTGTAATTCCACCATGTTTATCACATGTTATGGTTTACAAAATTAATAAATGGTAGTTTCTTATGATTAAGGTTATATACCTTGATTATGTGACACCTAGGTGTGTTTCCCTTATTTGACTATTTTCTGGCCATTTGGTCTAGGATTCTTGTTAGGATTGTCATGTTTTCATGCATTCCTTGTTAGGATGGAGTTGATGATTGTGTAAGAAGCCTCAATCATGAATTTTGATGGTTTGACCAATATGAATTGACTGTGATAGCTCCCAGAGGAAAGTTAATTTATGTATGTTTTTACTATTATGTTGACTAGGGGTATTGATTGTGTGAGTTTCCAGATGGTTGTCGACTCAGGGGTTTAGACTGTGTGAGATTTCTTAGGTGGTTGTTTTTAAATGTTGTTAGTATATTATAACTGGGGGGGTTTAGATTGTATGATCTTTCCTAGGTGGTTATTTATAATTGGTTTGTAGTATATTATACCAAAGGGGATATAACACAAGATATTTTATAGAGGTTAGTTATTAAATGAATTATTTTTATGTTAGACCATGTGGATTATACTATTAGAACATTACAAAAGGGTAATGATTGAATAATTGAATGATTGTGACAAGTCTGACAAGACAAAGCACAATCTTGGACTCAGTCATACTTAATTTTTTAAATGGTCTTCTAATATGTTTGTTTGTTACTATTACACAAGGGGATATAGATATTAGGCTATATCCTGGTATTACATGACTCAAAGGTGAATAATAAATGTTAATTAATGTAATTGAAAACTCTAGGATTGTTTATTTTGGGTACTTCTTAGTTTATTGCTTCATATTTTTCATATTACCTAATATATATATTCACTAATAGTTAGGGGTATATATTTTGGTGGTTTCCAAATGGGATTTATCTCACACTCTATTTGGGTCATTCTTTTGGATCCAAATAGATTATATGGTTGAAATTATAGATTAGGGAAATCTCCCATCTTCATTTGGTATTTTATTAGTGTTGAAGCTGGGGATCATGGCACCATGCCAAGGCTTCCGATGCTACTAGAGTTTACTGTTACTTTTTTATATTGTTTTTGTATTTCTTTCCAGCATTATTACATGTTTTTATATTTTCTTAGATACATATTACATTCATCAAACATATATATATTGTGGATTCTATTGGATTTACTTTCAGTATACCTTTTTTTTATTTAGGTTTATTTTTATTGCTTATGCTATTGTTACTATTTGTTATCCATTGTGTATACTCTTACAATGAGGGAATAGATTACCCATTATTAGACCATGACCCTCACTGCTATTTGGAAGCCTATGGCATTTAGGGAAATTCACATGAGGTCATTTGACAAACTGGGTATGGGGAACCTTTGGGCAGCACCTAGATCATGGATATTATATATAATTTGTCACATGGGTGTGCCAATTTCATCAGGTTTGATTTTTATAATTAATATACCTTTATTATAGTAATCAAACCCATGTTCTAATATGCATGTTGTATATTCTATTCAGCATTGGTGGTTATTCCCACAATGCCAATTTCCCCATGTAGGGTGATTTACTTTTTTATCACTTTAGTGGAATTTTATGCCTCAAATACTTGTTTTAAACTTTTATATCCATCATTCATGTGTGTGGATTTACCCTTATAATGTTAAGACTCCCTATTTAAATTACTATTGGATTATGAATTGATTAATGGATTAGACCATGTTGATTTCCCCTTGAATGTCCTATGGTAAGTGCATTAAATTAACAAATCAATCTAAATGGAAATTGGAAAGTATGTGGTAAATATATGACATGAAATGATTGAATGAACATTTGGTTGTATTGTTATATCACCCCTTTCTATTTATGATGGAATGTAGTGAAATGAACCTAAATGATTAAATATAAAATTACTTGAATGGTTTCATTTCCCTTGTCCTTGTCATACTAATGAAAAGAAAGTTTGGGACCAAATGACCTATTAATTGGTAGGAGAATAACATGGATTAATTAGTTAAATGAATATAATTTAAGGGCCCTAGTTATATATATGGGCCTTAACATCATTATAGTAATTCGTTTGACTTGAGATTTTCTGGGATCCTTGAGTAATTCCTTGAGCACTTGAGGAAACTATTCCAATTCAAGGATATTAGTTTCCTTGGTTGAGAACCTCATGGGAACTCAATCCTTTTCTATTAGTGTATGCTTGGTATAACATCGTTGGATCCCTCCTTTGATATTACATGATTCCTTGGAAGCACTCATTGCATTCAGTTTGGTTTCTACAGACATGGGGTTCCATGGTTATATCCTTAGGCCTATCCATTTCTTATCTTATTATACCTTGGATGTATTCCTCAAACATGGTTGGATCATCACTATTGAGTGATTCCTATGTTGATTAGCCTTGAGTTAAAATCTTAACCATTTGTCCAAGCTTTAGTTATAATTGAGTTAGAGACCCTTGGGGTCATGGTTTCCTTAGTAATTACCTTAAAACCCTTCCATTAATAAATTCAAAGAAGGTTTCCTTGTTACATCATGGAACCTTTACAATTACAATCACGAGGTGATGTTAGTGATAAATATTCCTGAAGTGACATAAATATATAAACTGTGACTTAATTTATTAATGATCTAGTTATATGTTCGGATACCAACCGATGGTTGAAGCTGGTACTTGGGTATTTGTATTAATGTACTGATTTAGATTAATATATGCATACTTGCACACTATTCATTTTCTATTAAATGGAAAGGATTTTATAGAAATTGTTGGTTATGGCATGCTCATATTTTTCTCACACCATATCTAGGGCTCCATTGTTATCCGGGAAGATTATATGAATTCTGGTGTTGAAAAATAGAAGGGATTTGCTTCGAACACTTGATTTCTTATTGCTTATGATGGAGCTTATTGCAGATGATCATGATGTAGATTAAGATGTTGGGGGTATTTTTTGGTTTCCTTTTTTCTACATTTAAATAGCATTTTTTATACAGATTTTTATCCATGTTTAATGGATTTATAGACATTACATGTCATCATTGAATTTTTTTATAATTATTAGTTGTTCATTTTTTAATTTATTTCTATCTTCTTATGTTGTGTCTTATGTTTACTTATGTTGATTATACTATTTACTTGTTTTTCTTATGTATTTATTATACAATACTCTATTCTTGAGGGCATAGCATTCCCACATACACACCTCAACCACTAACTTCTATTCGGTAGCCTCTGTCGTTCGGGGACATGTGCTTGAGGTCATGTGTCTTACCAGGCTCATGGATCCTCTATGTGGCATCTGGGTCAGGGGTGTCACAATGTAGTATCAAAAGGGTTCATTTATTGATTAAAAATTTAGAGAAAATGTATTAGAAATTATGAATTCTTAAAACATGGTCTTAATCTATACGTGGGTGTGATGGACCCATGTTCAGAGTAAAGACCAATTTTCCTGAATTAAATTTTTTTTTCTTATTTTCATATTATAGTTGATATAGTTTCATTGTAGGAAGACTCATATAATATGTGATGTTTTTTTATTATTATTCTGATTAAGGATTTATTTCATCCTTGGCCTGATTATATGAGGGCCAGGATCATCAATAAATGCATCATTACAGAACCATATAATTCACATGCCATGGATATTTTCATTTCATATATGTGTATTTCATTGCATTCATTGCCTTATATCCCTATTATTGTTGGGTGAGCCTTGGTATATATATATATATATATATATATATATATTCTTGTTATTTTTTTATTATCTATAATTGGGTGACTTCCTATTTTAATTCATGAGGTGTATGGGACCTTGTGGGTCGGAATGAGTTATTTACCAAGTCAAGTCATTATTTAAAATTTAAATGGGAGTTAATCTTAGTGATATGGAGTATGGGCCTTGATTCACTGGGATATAAAACTCAATTTAAATGATCCATGAAATATGAAAAAACCAAATTAAAATTGAAAAGTTAAACCTGAACGATTAAAATGAAATGGTTTCTAATAAATGATTAGAAATGTATAGTTTAACCATCATCTACTCGAACCCCTATAATTTATACTTGAGAACATACTAGTACTTGGAATTATAAGAAGGTCGTTGGGGTACTATACCATGTGTAGTTAAAATTTTCATACATTCGGATTCTTATAGTGTTTATATCTATCAACATAAATCTTGTTCTAATGTGTTTGATTTTCATGTGTATACCAATGCTACCACAACATCCTCGTGTCTTATGCTCAAGGGGTGGAGATTATGATGCTTGAGATGTGGTGGTCCATGAGTAGCCAATTATTCCATCTGGAGTTCCACATGAGGCATCGACTATTTGACCTGATCTGGGAATTGATGATCATGTTCATGATAGTTTATTATCTATGATATAGTTCATTCAATGTTCTCTATGATTTACACCTAAGATTGATGATCTGAACTATGAGTTCTATAAACAGAATCCTCCTACCGTCCTGGGGGATGGTGGTCTAAAGACTGTTGATTCTTTATTAAAGGGAACCTTGTTTATATATGGGTATCTTGAGATTCCTCTATAGTGGAGAGCCATGGTTTCTACTTACATGATGAATGATTCGGCCAATCATTGGTGAGATGTAATTACCCAGGCTGGTCTCTATTATAATAAGTTATGGGCCGATTTCTAAAATACATTCTATGACTAATTCTTTACTCATATGCTGAGCGATAACCAATATAGACATTTCATGCATCTTGAGTAGGTTTCTATGTTACTTATGGAGTATTGAGTGTGTTTCACTATGTTACAGTACATTTAACTACTTCTAGATATTGATGAGCTTTCGTGTGCTACATGTTTTGAGGATGGGATTAAATATTCCAAATATACTCAGGTGAATGTATTTCACTTACCTACCTTATCTAAAATATTCAAATAGTCTTTCATCAACAAGAAAAACCTTAGGGATGGTGATAGTACCCAACATAGAGGAATAGTGGCGTGTCATGATAGTAGTTATTCTTACCATAAAGCTCTCTATAAATGCTTCTCATTACGGTAGTCGTAACAAAGGCACCCATACTGGTAGCTCTATGGTGTCTCATCGGTTTGGATGACTGGGGAACTTGACGAATCAGTGTGATAGAGACCCTATGGAGTGTTGAGGTTTTGTCCTTATGGGGAATCTTTAGAGATCATATCAGACATTTCCATCAGCTTCTAGTGGAATAGGTTCCAAACCACCTCCACCATCAGGAGCATATTCTTTTAGGCCGCGTTAGGTCGGGAGTTAGAGTATCCCTGGAAGGACATGATGAGGAGGAGGTTCTGAACATAGTAGTTGGATCCTGACCACCAGAAACAACAGTATAGAGGTTTTGATCATGGTAGTACAATTGTTTCTTATGTCTATAGATTATGTCAGTTGCATGCATTATAGTCGATACCCGTGGATGAAGTTGCAAGTCCATATATAGTATGAGGTACTATTCTAGTAGCCTCTAATATGGTATATGTTTTATTTGATATATGTGGTTCACACTCCTTCAACTTTTAATGTTGAGGTATGTAGTTAACCCTTTTGTGGGACCTATTTTCTCTTGATATTATGGTCTTTGATTTCATTTTTGGGAAGGATTGGTTGGTCATGTATCATGACTTTTTTGACTGTTATCATCATAGCGTGTCATTTACATCATTAGAGGGATGCAGTTCTATAAAATGGTGATTGGGATCTCCAAGATAGTAGAGGTGGACCAGAGCATCATGGGCTAGGTGGAGTTAACAACTATATTTAGAATCTATTTATAGAGCTTGGGGTTTAAATAATGATGAATTCCCTCCTGTGGTATATCGTTTCAAGGATGTATTTCCTAATTATTTTTCTAGTTTACCTCCATGGAGATTAGAAAAGATTACGATTGATCTCATTTTAGGTGTAGATCCATTATCCATTCCTCTATACAAGATGTCTCATACTAATCTCCATGATCTCAAGTAGTAGTTAGAGGACTTGGAGGCCAAAGAGTTAATATTGCTCAGTACTTCATCCTTGGGTTCACCAGTGCATTTTACTAAGAAGGTGTATGGGAACCTTCGTTTATGCATAGATTAAATATAGTTGAACCATATTATCGTAAATAAATAGTATATACTACCTTCAATAGATGATCTCTTTTACCAACTCTATGGAGATAGTTTTTTTTTCCAAGATTGACTTGATAGAGGGTTATCGTTTGGTGAGAGTCAACCCATTAGACCTACATCATAAAAATTTCCGTATCAGGAATGGTCTATGTGATTATATAGTTAGGTAGTTTGGTCTTATGAACATGTATTCCACATTCATGGCTATGAATAATAGGTTTTTTCACCCGTATATGAATTATTTTGTCATAGTATTTGAGGAAGAAATCTTTGTGCATTATCACACTCATTACAACCATGATAAGAACCTTGAGATCGTTCTGAGTAGACTGATTGAGCATCATATCTATAAATTTTTTTCTAAGTGACACTTATTTATTAAATAAATTCACTTCTTGGGTTATATTATTTCAGAATTAGTATTCTCTATTGACCCATAGAAGGTTAGTCTTTTGGTTCCCTCGGGGAAGCACAATAACATGTTTGATATAAAAAGTTTATTTGGGATGGTAGGTTGTTACTGGAGTTTTATATATTACTTATAATTATTTTTTTTACCTCTTAATAGTCATAATAATAATGGTGTTATGTTCTTGTGGTCAAAAGAGTGTGAGAAATCATATCATGATCTTAAATGGTGGCTTGTATCGACACATATTTTTACTCTTCCTGATCCTAATAGAGTCCCTATAGTGTTCTGTTATGCTTTAAGAATAATACTAGGATTAATTCTAATATAGGATGATAGATTTAGTTTATATGGTTCTCAGCAGTTTAGGAATCCTAAGATAAATTACCCGACGCACAACTTTGATCTAGGAGTAGTTTTCAATGCCTTACATTGATTGATACACTATCTATTAGTTGAGCTCTATGTTGTTTATACAGACCACAAGATCCTTAAATATATATTTACATAATAGTACATTAATCTCAGACAATGAAGATGTGTCGAATATCTAACGTCTTTCAATTTTGAGCATCCCTATACTCCTATAATGGGAAATGTTGTAGCAGATGCACTGAGTCAGAATATATTGGCATAGGCCATATGGGAAGACTGTGATGAATGAAAATTGATTTAACTATTTTTAAAACATTATCTTGTGTTTAATTATAGTCACGAATATTCCAATCTCTCATCCTTGATAGTTACATCTTCCCTCACTGAGAATTTGACTTGTGTGAAATTTTTGAATCATGATGTCCAAGTTCTCTATGAGAGTATTTTAGGAGATGAACCGCATATAGATTTTTCTCTAGATAGAGATAAACTCTTATGTACACATGGATGTGTCTAGGTTTCTAATGATATGATAGATGACTTGATGTAATGTTCCCATGATTCTTATTGGGAATTTCATCCATGAATTTCCAAAATGTATCGAGCTATTTGATGCCAGTGTTTGTGGCCTGGGATGAAGCATCAGATAGTAGGTATCATCACTAGGTGTTCCAATTTTTCTGAGGTGAAGCAAGATAACTAGAGACATACATTCTTCTCACAGCCACTTCGATTCCTAGAATAAAAATGGGAAGTTGTCTCCGTGGAATTTGTAGTTGGTTTTCCATGTTCATTGAGAGGCGGTGATGTTTTATGGGTAGTCTTTGTCAGAATAATGAAATTATCCTAGTTCCTTCAAATCTAGGAGACTTTTTGAGTTTATTCTCTTGGAATATTATGTATCAATGAGATCATATGAGTATATGGGGTCCCTTATACTATCATTTCATATAGGGATTATAGGTTAACATCATTGTTTTTGGAAGGGGTTGAAGAAGGCTGTGGGTACACTATTGCTTATGATCACGTCCTTTAACCCCACAGACCAATAAATAGTTATAAAGGATGATATGGGTTCTAGAGGAAATTCTTAGAGCATGTTTCCTCAATCTTAAAATTTTTTGTGAGAATAATATACCTCTAATCGAGTTCACCTATAATAATAGATTTCAGGAAAAAAATTCAGATGGATCCTGTTGAGGCCTTCTATGGTAGGTTATTCATTTTACCCAGGTACTTGAAAGAGGCGGGTCAGGTCACACAACTAGGTCCATGTTTCATGTAGTAGGATTTAGAGTGGGTTCAGTTGATCCATAAGCATATGAATACTACTCAGTCGAGACCAAAATCATATGTCCATCGTCGCAAACAACCTATAGAGTATGGGGTTGGGGATTGTGTTTTCCTTTAGGTATCAACAAATATAGGGAATTTATGGATACATTTGTAAGGGAAGTTAAATCCTAATTATATAGGGTAGTTTGAGATTATTGAGAGAGTCAGATCCTCAGAGGTATTGTTCTATGCATGACATCTTCCACGATTCCTGTATTCATCATTATCGTGCAGACCCATCTCCTACTTTTGATCCTAACGATGTGAGAAAGATGTAGATGATTTGTTTTAGATTAATTGTTACTCACCAACCCCATAAACCTAGATCTAGTGTATTACTTTTACACATTGACATGATATCAAGGAATCATGTCCTGATGGACCGATTAGTTTAGCATTCTTAGAAAATGGAGAACATACATGAACTTTACATTAAAATTTCAAATAAAAAATATAGTGTAGATAATCCTTTTATAATTCTATTATTACACTATATTAATCCTTCATATCAATCATAATACACTTCTTTGAATATATGGAAGATAAAACATAAAAAGAGATGATCTTAGATGCACAGTAAGGGTAACAAATTCAACAGAAACTATAAACTTTCAAGGAAAGATATATAATAAAAACAGAAGACTTTTAAATATAAAATTGAACATAATATCATAAAAATAAATCAAACATTTCCATATAAAGATGAACATGGATATTCTACTAGTCAAATAATCACATGTAATAATTAATTGCATAATGAGGTAATGTATAATGTTGTACATAATAACTACTACATCAAGGACTTGTTCCAATACCATTAACAAATATTCTATCAAGAAATTATTCTAAAACACTAGTTTTTCTAATGAGACTGACTGATGCATTGAGGGGCTACATTGGGCTGCACCCATCACTTACAAATATCAATGCATTTCATATTAAAAGGGTGAAACATAACATAATCATTCGTATTAAAACTAGCATACTAAATGTTTATACATTAACCTTAAACCATGAATGGTATAAAAATAGCACATCCATAGTCAAGAATTTCATAACTCATTAAATACAATATGGAATATTTTATTATAATAAATTGACCTCAATAAAGAATAATATCCAGTAAAGGATGTTGACATAGTTGAAAATGCTCAGAAAAACTCTTTGGGAGAAATATCCCTTTTTCATGAAATCATTTAAAAGGCACCCAATTTATAAATGAATTCATTTAAAAGAGATTTTTAATCAAAGATTTCCATAAAACATTGAAACTATTGATTGGAATTAACATTTTAAAATAGTCATTCCCATATAAATAAATCCTTGAAATCATTTTTGAAACAAGTACATTAATTAAATTGATTTAGAAACAAAGAAAATTAAAACATTTAAAATGATGATCTAGTTAAAGAGACCCTTATATAAAATTTTAAAAGATTACTTTTGAAAAAAAATTATGAATCATGTACATGGATGATAAATATCTCCCATTGAGTACTTACACATAAACAATCTGGAATAATAATGAGATTGAAGAATTAAAACTTACCTTAGATCTGATACTCTTCGTATGTGTCCAAAACTCCTTTATAATGTTTTTAAACATATTATTAAATTATACCAGAAATATAATAATATTTATTATATCATATATGATTCTTTTATGACATTATATTACACATTTATTAACAATTCTATGTTAATGAAACATTTTGGGTAATATTGCTTTGTTTATCGTACGTGTTTTAACATGTTACTCTTGATCATATTATATAGATCATGATTTTCATAATTGAAGAATGTATAATATGATTTATATATAATATATATTTATAATATTAATATATATAATAGATAGATATATAAAATTTAATACATTGTTCATGGAGATGGTAGGTCATGCGCACGTAGGAACGTTGTTTCGGTTTTCTTATCATATAGAATGGAAGTGAATTAAATATATATATATATATATATCATTCCAATAGAAATATTATTTAATATATTTAATAATTATGAATAATATTTTTTTTATAATAATTCTTGTTTTGATATAGGGTAGAATGAATCTCATCGTGTTGTGTAGACGGTAGGTTGTACGTACGCACGAGCGACGATATCGTTCCTTTAATGATTTAATGATATGGTACTGGATGGTATATTAATTATAATGAATCATATTCATGTAATATTCATTTTTTATATCTATTATACTCATAATTATACATATCTAAAAAAGGTAATGTGGAATAAAAAATTACACAACGGCGTTGATATGGTAAGTCGTACGTACGCACGCATGGTGATATTATTATTCGTAGGATGTATTAAATGATGAATATAATTTTCTCATTATTATATAAACATATCAATATGTGGGTGATACTAGTTTTATAACATTGTTATGTAAAAAATAATGAAATATGAAGTTGAAGAATAAATGAACTTTGAATGAAGGGATGAAACGATTACCTCTTCTTCGAGTGTTTCATTTTGATTTCAATTGAAGGGATCCTTAGGATGGCTCTCTTCCCAAATTTAGTACTCTAGGATGAATTTAGGGAATTTGGTAGGAGAAATGGCATGATTTGGCTGAAACAAAAGGCTTTAGAAGTGTGAGTTAAAGGGGAAGGGAGGTGCCCTTTTATAAGAGAGGTGAGGGGCACTTTAGGAAGAATCTTGAAATATTAATTAATTTAAAATGATTTTCACTTTCTAATAGCTCAAAATTAATTTATTTTGAGGATAAGATTATTATGGGTCTAAATTATCTCATAAATTTTTTTTAGACATTTTATGTCATAACATTAACCTTATATTTTATATTTAACCCTTTGTAAAATAAGTTAACTCTTACTATGTTGTCTTGTATTTTATACTACATGGTTAATATTATTACTATAAAATGACTAGAGAACCTAAATTGGATAATTTATGATGTTTTTATAACTATAATTGTTTTTTTAATATTTTTAAGATTTTTATATCATTTAATAAAATATTATTTGTTTTAGAAACTCATTTATGTGAATTTTGACACTATTTTGTAATTGATTTTTTAATTCATAAATAACATAAATCCATCGAACAAAATATAATAACATGTCCCTAATTGGTCAATTTCATTCATAAAATTCTTTTATGCAATCATAATTTTCAAATTATATTTATTTTTATATTTATAAATTCATTTATTTAAATCTTTCATTAATGAGGTAATTAGAACATCATAATTGTGTCGTAAATAAATATATTTATCTAATGTTAAAATTATAACAATTAACCATGATTTAGGAAATCTTCTTAGATTTTGAATTAATATATATAGACATAGATATCAGTTATATAACCATATATTAAAATTGATTTAGTAAATGATATATTTTTATATTATAATTATCCTTACTTTTAATTAACTCTTATAACATGTCATTATCACACTCATGTGGTCTCATGGGGTCGTAAAATAGTCCTGAGGATTTACATGTTTTGAAATATCACATAAAATATTATTATTACATGTGTTAGTGTATTTTAATATTATTTTAATGTTATTTTTACCCTTATTTACCTGATTTACCCTTTAATCATGGTAAATATAAAACATTAATGATGTTACTATTCATATTGTCAAAAAATAAATGGTACCTATTTAAAACATTTTTACCTTATAATTACATATATTGAATTCATTTTTCAAAATTAAAAACACGGAGTTGGCAGAAATTAATTTAAAATTAATTGTCATTGTCAAAGAAATGATGCGGGTTTTTAAGAAATAAATCTATCAATAGATTGAGATGTGTTTATGTTCAATTTAAAAGTGGAAATACTTAAAATGACTTAAATTATATTAAATAATAAAAATAATATCTAATTATACTTTAAAACCACTCAAATTTATAATTTATCACTATAAATTAATTTGATTAAAAAATTTGTTTTCAATTAAAATTTAGTATTTTTCACTAATCATCAAAATATGAATGTTATCAAAAAAGTACAGAACAATTATCCAAAATAAATTTTTATAATAATATTCTAAATAAGAATTTAATTTCAACCAATTGAATATATAAAAGTGTCAAATATTGTATTTAAAAGGGTTAAGCACTAAAAGGTGGAAAAACTGCATTTTTTTGAAAAATACTTCTTTAATTTGAAAAATTGGATTTTTCCTTATATTATGTCTATGAAATATCTTATATGAATGTTAAAATAATATGGGATATATAAAATTCAAAAAAAATTAATATTATTGAAAACCGCTTTTTAAAAAGCTAGTTTGATAAATCATGGTGAGCTTGAACTTAGTGTTTCTAACATCGCACACTATTGAATTATTTAAATTGGAAGAAAAACATGGAATATTGGTGTGTTAAATTGTCCCCTTCTTTAATAAATTTCATCTTCATAATATAAACTTGGGATTTGAAACTAGTAGTGTTACATTTCAAAATATCTTTGTTGAAACCCCTCATCGAAAAATGGATTAATAGGGCCTCTTTTTTAAATTAAAGAAAGGTAAGTATGAAGATTACTGTGAATAACACATACTAGGGTTCTATATATGAAATCATGGATATTGAAGTGAAAAATAACCATCTTGTTTTTGTGGATAGTGATTGATATTATTATTAGATGAAAGTTAATAATCTGAAAGCCATAAATCTACAATGATCCAAGGGACCATTTTGATTCATCGTAAAAGAATATACTAGGAAAAAAATTAGGTTTTCAACATACGTTCCCTAAAGTTGAAGAACATGAGAAGAAATACATTATTGATTTTAGAATAATATCAACATTGTTCATGCCTTGAAATTTTTTCAATTTATCTCTAATTCAAGGAAATGTAGTTGAATTTTTCATTTCTGAATTGTTAGAAGATCATGTGATCCATAAATAGAATGATAGGTCATTTCATCTATCTCAAAAAAATGTGTTAGAATTGGTTTCACATATTCATAAGTTCACATACAAATATATAATACATTAATCTAACAAACATCAACTAGAGAGCCACTTATACAATCCATAAATGGATAACTGTACAATCCTTCCAAAAACTTGAAATATCAAAATTTAGAAATAGGGGATCAAAATAAGCATTGAATTTATCAACCATATCTCAGTTCTTAGTTGTCACATTCCAAACATTTAAACACCTTCCTCATGTATTTTCTTGAGTCATGGTAACAACCTGAATTATCAGATATCCTTATTTAAAACATGCATGTTTCCCTATTCCTAAATGTAGTGGACTATTCCTTAAGTCCCAAAAATTTGTACACTTAATACATGATATCACAACCCTCTTTTAAAAAAATAAAAATTTATTTCTCAAGAAAATAGTATCATCCAATTTTCTTATTTAAACATAACATTATTATCTTAACAAAAGGAACATATTAGGGGTTATCTTTACCTTAATCAAATGTTCTCCAAATATAATCATACCCTTAAATAAATTTTCTTTTCCTTTATAAAAATTAAATATATTCATGAAAATACTTTGAGAAAAACATAAACTGAATACTCCTTATATAATTCATTTATTCATAATTCTTGGATCCAAATACCTAAATACATCAATCCTTCAAATTTAATTGTTGGCATGGAACAGAACCTTCCTTTGTTTAGAGGTAGATTCTTATGTCTGGTCATTGATTTGGGTAATGCCCATTATTTTTAGAAATGAGACATTGAACACCATAACAATTGGCCACTCTATTACCCTTTTTCGCAAAGAGATAACATCTTCCCCTCCATTTTAGGATTTCTTTAAGGTTCTTCTGCACTTCCTCTTGACATGTAGGAAACTGAATCTTCTTCCTATACTTCTTAAATTTTGAAAATTTATAAACATTCATTATTCTCTTAATAAATGAGTTAGTAATGTCATAAAAGATCAAATTGTTAATCATATATCATTATAACTGATTTGGCATAATCACAATATCTTCCCTCCAGTCATTATTCGGTTTTGTTTCTCAAAATCAATAGATTTTCCATCAAACTCAATGTTAATCCAATTCCTTTCATTTTCCTTTATTAACTAAGACCATAAATCATAGGGTTAGAAATAGATCTTATTGAAGAAAATGATGCAATCAAGGGTAGGTACTTTTAATCTATAATATCTTAGGTTTAATCCTACTTTATCCATGAACGTTACCAAAATTCAAGGGGGTTCTTCTATACATATCATCAAATTCAATCGTAAGGTTTGATCCATTATCTATATTTTCCATTTCTATTTCCAAGATTGTTTCTAAACATCCTATAATAAAAATTGTAATTCCCCAACCCTAAAATCCTAGGGTTGGTGCATAATTTTAATATATTTGAATGATTTCAAGGAATACAATCTTAAAGGACCAATATGTTTAGCATTATTGAAAAATAGAATACATAAATGAACTTTACATTATAATTTATAACATAAAACACAGTATAGATTATCCTTTTAGAATGAAATTAATCCCGTATTTTAATCCTTTATATCAATCATAACACACATCTTGGAATCCTGGGAAAATAATACATAAAAAGGGGTGATATTAGATGATCAGTAAGGGTAAATAATTTAGCGTAAGCTATAATCTTTAAAGTAATTATGTATAATAAAAATAGGATCCTTTTAAAAATAAACATGAACATAATATAGAAAAAAATCAAAAATTATCACATAAACATGCACATGGATATTCTACTAGTCAAATAATCACATGTAGTAACTAATTTTATAAATAGGGAATGCATAATGATGGACATAATAACTACTATGTTAGGGAATTTTTTCTAGACCATTCACAAATATTCTGTCAAGGCCTTTTTTCAAGATAGTATTTTGTCTCATGAGACCTTCCAATGCATCGAGGGGCTATAGTGGGCTTCCCCCTTCACTTAATAAGTCCAATGAATTACTCATATGAAAAGAGTGAAACGTAACATAATCATTCTTATTGAAACTAGTATATTAAATGTTGATACTTTAACCATAAACCATGAATGGTATAAAAATATCTCAACTATAGTCAAACAGATTATAACATATTCAACACAATAAGGAATATTGTATTATAATAAATCAACCTCAATCAAGAATAATATCTAGTAATGGATTTTGACAAAGTTGAAAATGATCAGTGAAACTCTTTGAGAGAAATATCCCTTTTCATGAAATCATTTAAAAGTCACACTATTTATAAAGGTATTCAATTAAATTATATTTTTGAATCAATGTTTCCCATACCACTTTGAAAAATTTTAAAGGAATTAATATTTTAAAACAATCCTGTCCATTTAAATAAATCCTTAAAATCATTTTGAAAACTTGGAAAATAATTAAATAGATAGAAAAATAAATATTTAAAACATTTAAAATGACGATCTAGCTAAATATTACATTCCATAAAATTTTAAAATATTCCTTATTAAATTGTTGTTATGAAACTTTTACATGGATTATAAATATGTCTCACAGAATAATAACACCTAAAAAATTTCTAATAATAATGAGATTGAAGAATCAACCCTTACCTTAGATCTGATACTCTACGTAAGTGTCTGAAACACGTGTATATTGTATTTATAAAAATTATTTACTTATATAAGAATTATAATAATATTTATGATATCATATATTATTCTTTTATGACTTTATATTTCCCATTTATTAACAACTCCAAGATGATGCAACATTTTGGGTAATATCACTTTGTTTATGGTATGTGTTTTGACTTGTTATTCATTATCATATTACATTGACCATGATTTAATTACTTGTATAATGTATAATATGATTTATATAACATATATATTCAAAATATAAATGTATATAAAAGATAGATATATAAAATGCAATACATCATTCATGGATATGGTAGGTCGTGCGTACGCATGAACGATGTTTCTGTTTTGTTATCGTATTGAATGGAAGTATGTGAATGAAAAATATATATATCATTCTAGTTGACTTTTCATGTCATATATTTCATTATAATGAATTATATATTTTTTATAATCATTCTCTGTTGGTTAAACTTGAGAATGAATCTCATCGCGTCATGGAGACGGTACGTCGTACATACGCACGAGCGACGATATTATTCCTTTAATGTTTAAATAATATGAAAATGGATGGTATATTATTTATAAATAATCATAATAATTGAATATTTATTATTTATGTCTATTATACTTAAGGTCCTGCCTCTGAGAGGCATGTTCTCCCAAATCGTGGTGGCTAGGATTTTCTTCTGGTTTTGGTCTCCCCATCCCCACTCTGGCCTAGTTTTGATTGTGGATGTTCCCCATGTTTTCAATATGGAATGGGGGTTGTGGAATCTCTGACAGTCGACTCGGCATGGCTCGCCCCCTTCTGTCGAAGATGAAGCTCGGTGCAGATCTGATATCAGTTTGGAGCGCTTGGTTCTTTCTGCTTCAGCGGAGCGGAAAGGGTCTCTTGGCACATACAATGTGACCTCTCAGTAGTACGGAGGCGCTCATCCTAGCACAACTCACCCTTCCATCGATAACGAGGCATGGTACAGATCCAAATTTGGGTTAGTGCACTTGGCTCTTCTGGCTCGTTAGAGCATCCAGGGCTTCCTAGCCAGTCCGGAAGATCAGGTACGGGTTTCTGGTCAAATAATAGGGGCATTGGAGGGGAGAGGTCTTTGGTTGTAGATTCAATGGGTATTAAAAGTTTTAATTATGGTTTTGGTATGATATTTTTCTTTTGTATGGATACAGTTTTTTTGTTCTGGTTTGACCTCTTTGGTTCTTCTCTTCCCTTTCATGTTGCTCATTGCAGCGAGGTTTCTGAACCTGGTGAGAGTAAATACATGATTCTTATCGTAACAGACTTATGACGAGAGTGGAACTTATTTTTAAAGACGACCCATATCCCCTCATTGGTGGGTCTCCCTTTTTAGGGTCAGGTCACCCATTCCTATGTGATGATGGACAAATTATGCACCCTTTGGTTTTTATTCCGATCTTATATAACTGCAGTGGCAGTGGTGTTTGAGGAGTGAGGCAGAGATGGTCCATAATGGTCATTGATGGTGGCATTTGGACTACTAATTTTGGATGTTTTAAAGGTTTATTTTGTGAGTTATGTTTGTATGGTGATGCACTCAGACTTTGCTTGTGGATCATGCCCCAGTTTATGTTCAAGATATTCCCTTCATCATTGCAGTGCTTTTTGAATATGGAATTTTGAGAAGGTATGGAGTCAGGCATCAAATCAAGCTTGTCATTTGACACTGGACAATTTCTAGTTGTTCAGCCTTGCAACAATGTAGTTCTTTTTCTATTTTTATATGATGTGGATGGGTAGATCCATGTGTCAGTTTGGTTTGTCTCTCTAGACCTTCAGGTTGAGTTATACCTTAAGTCAATGATATCTATAGGGTTCCCCCTTCTTCCATTAAAAGGGGGTTTTTGTTTAAAAAATAAAAAAAATTAAAGGCCTCTAGGCCATTGGATGATATTGCTATCATACTCATCATTATACCTATCCAAATAATGTAATGTGGAATAACAAATTATACCACAGCGTGGAGACGGTATGTCGTACGTACGCAAGCATGATGATATCAATATTCATATGAGGGATAAAATGATAAATATAACAATACTAATATTATATAAATATCTTAGTATATGGATGATATTGTATTTATTACTTTGTTATGGATACAATATAGAATGAAGAAATAGAAGATGAAAAGAACTATGAAAGAAGGGATAAAACGATTACCTCTTATTCAGGTGTTTCATTTTGATTTGAACAAAAGGGATCCATAGGATGGATCTATGTCAAAAGTTAGGCATCAAAGATGAGTTTAGGGATGTTTGGAGGAGAAATAGTCAGGGTTTGGATGAACCAAAAGGCTCTAGAGGTGTGAGTTAAATATAAAGGGAGGTGACCTTTTATAAGAGAGGTGAGGGGAACTTTAGGAAAACCCTTGAAATATTAATTTAGTAAAAAAAATATTTTAGGATTATAATAGATCTAAACTGATTTATTTAGATGCTACGACGAGGATGGATCAAAATATTCTCAACCAATAGGTTTTAGACATTTTTAGCTCCTAGAATTGACCTTATATTTTAGATTTAACCCTTTGTAAAATAAGTTAACTCTTACCATGTCTTCTTGTATTTTATATTACATGGTTAATATTTTCAATATAAAATGCCAAGAGAACATAAAGTAGATCACTTATGATATTTTTTTCACTATACATGTTATTTGGTAGAAATTTATGTTTTTATGATTATTTTAACAATTAATAAAATAGTATTTGTTTTGAAAACTAATTTAGGTAATTTTTTAAACTATTTAGAAATTCATTTTTTTAGTCATAACAACTTGATTCCTTCAAAAAAATGAATTAACTCATCCCTAATATGTCAATTTAATCGATAAAATTCGTGGATGGTATAAAAATGTTCAAATTACATTTATTTTAATATTTATATATTCGTTTTTGTGAATATTTCAATAATGAGGTAATCAATGCATCATAATTGTGTCATAAATAAATATATTTTTCTAATATCTGAAAATTATAAATAAAATACCTTGATTTAGGAAATATTCTTATCTTTCTACTAAGTATTTATGTACATATACATAAGCTATATAACCGTATATAAAAATTGATTTCATAAAATATATTTTTTTATGTTATAATTATCTTTCCATTAAATTAATTGTTACAACATGTCATTATCACCCCTATGTAGTCCCATGGGGTCCCAAAATCGTCCTAAGGATGAACATGGTCAGAAATATCTCATAAAATATGATCAAGACATGTTTTTGTGTAGTTTAATATTATTATAATATTTTTTACCCTTATTTACCAGATTTACCCTTTAACCATGGTAAATAAAAATAATTACTAAAGGTACTATTAATAATGTCAAAAAATAAATGGTACATATTTACATAATATGGAAATTTTGATTCAAAATATGGAATCCATTTTTATAAACTCAAAACAACGGGTTGGCAGAAATTAATTTAAAATTAAATCCCAATTATCAAAACTAAAAAGCGGGTTTTTAAGAAGTAAATACTATCAAAAGATTAACATGTTTTTATGTCCAATTTAAATGTTAAATTATTTAAAATGACCTAAATTATATTAAATGATAAAACATTTATCTAATTATACTTCAAAAACACTCAAATGAATAATTCAACACTATAAATTATTTCAATTAAAATAGTTGTTTTCAATAAAAAAATTATTATTTTTCACAATTAATCAAAATATTAAAGTTATCATAAAAGTACCAAAACTTTATCCAAAAAAATTATGTCCCTATTGTAATGAATAATTTACTTTCATCAAATTTAATATATAAAAGAGTCAAATATTGTATTTTAAAAGGATTCTCCATTAAAAGGTGGAAAAACTACATTTTTCTAAAATACTTCTTTTATCTGAAAAATTGAATTTGTCATTATATTATGTCTAAGAAACACATAAGATGAACGTTAAAATTATATGGGATATATGAAATTCAAATTGTGGTTAATACTATTCATAAACATTTTTTAAATGGCTAGTTTGATAGGTTGTGGTGCGCTTGAACTCATTGTTGCTTACATGAGACACTATTTAATTATTTAAAAAGGAAGAGCAATGTGAAAGCTTGGGGTGTTATAGTAATACTATGAACATCATTAAATAGTGATCAAAGGCTCTCTGAGGTCGGTATGTCCCTCTAGTATGGGTGTTAGGGCAGCACAGTCATGTGCAAGATGGGACTTTGAAGCGGGAGGCTGATGTATATGCCCTATTGCTGGAGTTATTCATAGACAGGATTTCACTGCCAATGGAAGGTGAAATAAGGGAAAAATTCCTTTAATGGGGAATGATAGTAAGAACACCATTTATCACTCATGTATGGATCCTTTTAATTTTGGTTTAATTTTATTTTATAGCCAAAATATTGATTCATAATGAGTTTTTGAATGTCTCTAGGATGTCTAGTGGTAGTTCAGAGCTTAGAAACCGACCGGTGGGAGAAAAAGGGTTTTCCCACGGTTAGAATAAACTGTGCAAGGTAGTCCATATGGTTCGATTTTAACCATTTGGGTCTGCATAGTGAGTAGGATTAGGGTTCACATTTTGATCTAACAATCCGATTTGGGATGCATGGTCATCAAATAACCTTACAAAAATTTCATAACTTTTATCATTGTTGGTTCATAGTTTCACTAAGCATGCAGCCTAACTTTGTAGGTTCCCCTTCCTATATCATACCATGCATGATTGGTGTACGGTCTAGAAATACTTGTGGGGAAACCATGAAAGGTTGATTTTTGGGTGAAATTATCTTTCTCCCTTAAAAATATAATTAATTAAAACCTCGTCTTCCTATTTCATTTCTAGTAAACATCCCTTAAAATTACACTCTTTTGATCTATTTTTAAGATAATGATTAGATTTTAGATAAAGCATCCTTACAGAATCTGATTCAATCGTCGTCGTCTTGTTAGATCTGTGTCTGTAAGTTCTCGATTACTTTTTAATATGTCATCATTCTTCTTCCTATCAATGATTCTATTTAGATACTGGTTTATATGTTTGAATTTCACAGAATTGATATTTTCTTTAGATATCCTTTAATCTAGACCAAACATAAGGCTGTTACTGGATGAGGATACATGTACAAGTATAAAGTTGGTGGTCTATAAATCACTCCTCAGTATTCTTCTTTTTATAAATTGTTTCCTGGGTGCACTAATTTCATCCGATGCCATTTTTCTAATTAATATTCCTTGCTTATATTTTTTAGAACCATTTTATATGACCGATTCTATTTATGTTATTCAACATTAGTGGTCACATCCACAAAATCAACAACCCTAAGTAGGTTTATTCCAATATTTATTCCATTAGTGGTATTTTTTACCTTAATGACTTTTTATAACATCTTACCTCCACTTTTTGAGTGTGTTGACTGACCCTACAAATGGTAATAGTCTGTATCTAAATGACTATTGAATTATGAATTGATGAATGGCTTGGACCATGTTTCATTCCAATTGACCAACCTAAGGTAAGTATATTAAATTAATAAATCAATATAAATGGTAATTAGGATGTATATGGTTTGTATATGACTTGGCCTAATTGAATGAATGTTTGGTTACATGTCTATAGAACCCCTTTCCATTTATGATGGAAGGTAGTAGATTGAACCTAAGTGATTTGATGTGAAATAAAAATAAAGGATTCATGATCCTTGGGATTTTTCACTAATGAAAGGAAGAGCTTATCCCAAATGAGTTATTAAAGGGTATGTACATAACATAGGTTAATTCATTAAATGAATATAATTTTAGGTGCATAATTATATATATAGAACTTGACTTCATTTGATTCCCAATGGATTGCGTTGAGCACTCGAGGACTCCATTTCAATTCCAAGATGTTGGTTTCCTTCATTGAGACCCACCATAGAACCTGATACCCATCTATCAGTGGATTCCCACTATGACTCTATAAGATACCACATTTACTGTTACCGGATTCCATAGACACACTCCTTGGATCCATTGCGATTTTTATGGACATGGGGTTCCTTGATTATATCGTTCGGCCTAAAAATTACTTATCATGTTTTACCTTATATGTATTTCATGGGATCAGTTAGATAATAAATATTTTGGAAAGCCTTTTATGATACTCTTTCTATTTCACTATTACCAATTTAGATAGGCTATAGTCACTAGTATGTTGGTGGCCCTTGAGGTCTCAGTTTCTAGGCTCATTACCTTGTAATACATCCATTGTTAATATCAACAACAGGTTTTCTTGTCAATTTTTGGAAACATTACTAATACTATCATGAGGTGATGTCAGTGATGGATGTGCCTCTCATGAATTAAATATATAAACTGGAACCTATTTAATTAGTTAACTAGTTACATGTTCTGACACAATCTTTGGGTTGAAGCAGTTACATGGGTATTTTTATTACTCTACTTCATTACTTTATATATTGATGTTTTCATACTATTTCAGTTTATATTACATGGAGCAGATGTTACAGACACCATTGGTGGTGTCCTATTGAGATTTATCTCACACCCTATCAAGGATTCCATTGGAACCTAGATAGATTATTTGAATACAAGGGTTGATAAATAGAGGCTTCTTGATTTGGAAACTTGATATCTTATAGATTAGGATAGAGTTGGTAGCATATGACCAAGCTAGAGCTCAAGAGGATATGGATTGTTTTTTGTGTCCTTTGTGATACTTTTTTTGCATGATTTTATTATTAAATTTTTCCATGTTTTATAGCTTTATAGATAAATTACATGTCATTGCCATCTTTTGAATATGATTGTTAGTTGTTCATTTGTTTATTACTTCTGTCTACATACGTTGTGGGTTCTGTTTACTTATATTTATTATTCTATTTACCTATATTTATTATTGATGTGTAATGATAAAATCGAGTAATGAGGGTAAATTCCCTCCAAAGACACACCACAGAACCTCACTACTAGTCGGCAGCCTCTGGTATTAAAGGAGATGCACTTGAAGTCATGTGGTCAACCAGGCTCGGGACACCTCTAACTGGCATCTGATTCTCGGACGTCAAACTTTAGTTCATCCAATCCATTCCAAAATAACTCCCCATTTCCCTCCCCTCATCCTAGAGTATTTATTTTGGGAATAAATTTAACTAATGATTATTTTAGTGAAAACCAAAGAAAGATACCTGAAGAATATGTAATGTTCTTCAACACGCATCATTATATATTTTATTTCTACACCTAATTAAATTATCAGTATACCATGATTATATAACAATATAGATAAATTAAATATAATTAGTTTTTTTGTTATTTTTATGACCTAAAGCCACACACAATTCCATAAAATTGGTTATAAAATCACTATTCATGGGTACGGAGGGCTACTGCCTCATGAACTAATGTCTTTCATTTTTCAATTACCACCTTCCAAGATTTGTAATAATGATGTAATTATAGATTATATATATGATATATATGTTATTGATAAAATATTTATACCTCCGGAGTCCCTATAAAATATATATCTTGATACCTTCCATTCCATTAGATATACGATAATGTCGCTCGAGTGTACAGTGGTCTATCTCCTCGTCAAGCATTTGGATTCATCTTTAACTATTGATCCACATGGAATGTGATAAGGAATAGTTATATGTGATATAAATGAAATATCTACCATTCTTCCTATATAATATATCATCTTATTTTCTTACTTACTCACTCAATAAAAGATGATAACATCATTCATGTATGTGTGGACTACAACCTTCAAAAAGAAAAGTGAATTTTCGTTCATCACCACACCATATGAATGATTTATATATAAGTATATAATATGGTATTAATGATATTATGATAATTTCATAAATGTAAAATATTAATTACCTTCTTTCTATAATGGTCATTGGAAAATAGAAAACGTTACTCATGCGTACATGTGACTTACTGTCTCCATGATAGTAATGTACTTCGGTTTTCATAACCATTATCCATGATTATTTTTATAATTATAATTGATTTATGGATGTGATTATTATTTAATTATAATAATTCTATATATGATGGGACTATATAATATTTGTAAGAACTGGATCTTTCAGGAAAACACATGAATGGTAAAACAAGGTAATCACTATAAGAGAATCACCGTTTAGCGGCGGTTTTTTTGTGTTTAGCGGCTGTTTAAACCACCAATAAAGGGTTTGGATGCTGTTTATGTAAACCACTGGCTAATATGGAGTCGACAATCTATTAGCGATGGTTATTTCCAATTCATGGTGGTTTATGGAAAGCATCATATCTACCTCATTTCACGACAGTTTTAATGAGTTTAGAGGAGGTTTTTACGAGCCCTGGACATCAGTTTATTCGCGGTGGTTATAACCTCTGCGAATATATTCAAATCCAGCGGCCGTAAAACCACCACTGAAGTCACGAGAACCGTTTCGGAATGAGCACCTACGATGCGCCTATGTAGCGGTGGTTATCACCGTTTAGCGGTAGATTAAACCGTCGCCAATGTACATTTAGTGGCGGTTTAAACCGCCATTAAAAGCTGACCAGAACAAAAATTCTTCCGCTGCACCACTTCCCTGAAAGGAAAATCAAACCAAAAATACCATATTGTACATACCAACAGAAATCAGGAAAAATCATCCTAGGAAATCAGTATAGAATAAATTAAAAAAAAAGAAGTAAAAATTGACATGCTATATAAGAATGAACAATATTTTACATACCAACAAACAACAACAACCATCAACCTAGGAAATCAATATAGAATAAACTGAAAAAATATATGTTAGAATTAACTGTAAAACATAGGTCCATTATTTGACTACTCTCCAAACATACATCTAGCTGATCCTTCTTGATCCCCCATAATATATGTCACTTGAAAATGAAACATTATATATTCATGTGTGTCAGTGTTCCCATATAGGGAGTGAGTGTAAAACATAGTTAGATTTACCATTTTTGGGCCTCCTACTTGGTTTAATACCCCAAATATACGATCATTACACACATCTACTATACCAGGTGTCTTAGAGAAGCTCGTGTGTTAGTATCACTCAATAATTTATTGTGCACTTTTATGTAACACAAATAATCTTCAATTAACATATTTCTTAAAAAAACATGATACACAGAAACATTATGTTTTATTTGATCATAATTTAAAATAATTATTGAGATACGTTATAGTAATCACCTTCTAAACCTGGAAGGACAACTCTAAAATTAATTACACATGTCATTTCAACAAAATTCTAATCTACTACGAATCAGGTCACATTACCTTAAAATGCACACCTTAAATTATATTGTATTTTATTCCTCTTAACTAGTATACAATATATTCCCCTCTGAGGTTCAATCTCCACATCAATAAGAATGCTATTATTCTTATGAGATAATAATAATGTGAATAACTTTTACAAAATACCTTAGTTAAAGACTCTAGTATTAGATTCTTTATATAGTCCTTTATTTTAGATACCCCTCCTAGTATCACAATATCATATCCACCTTCTAGTTGTATGCACCAGCCTCTTAATCAGTCATCCATTATCATCATACCAACATTTATGATATTGAAAACAATATATGGGCCCTCGAATTGGTGTAATCTACAACCATACCTTCTCTAAATTAGTCATTGAAGACCAATATGAAACAGAAATGGAAACTCATGATAAATTCAAACACTATCTATTTCTAAGTACCTTTCACAAAGTGTTCCCCTTCACAAAAAGTTAATATTCTTGAAATATTTCTATTTAAATTGAACATAAATGGTATGATATTTCTCACTAATAATTAATAAACTATGTGTGTTATGATTCTATTTTTAGAGATTCATATGATGCTCATCGCATATGCCTGATCTCAACAATGTAAACACCTACGACCTCTTTGTATGGCAAAAAAAGAATAATTTCCTAACTATGAGGCCTTAAACAAATGATTCATAAACATGTATTTTATGTATTATTAACCTAAAAATCATATATTTTCATATCTACACAGATTCAGAGAGATCATAGGAATATGGGTAACTCGTTAAACACTAGTATTTTGATATTATTCGTTAAAAAATCGTAAATCTATAAGGGAATCCAATAATTCAAATGATTCCACACAAAGAATATTTGATGATCCCAAAATCTCACACCTTTTAAGAATTCCTATTTTGAAGAATCTATAGTATATGAATCACTAGTGAACACCATTCATTGTAATTTAGTTCTAAAAGGACATCCATACCAAATATTCATATACATGGAAGCTCATTGGAGGTTCTCATCAAAAAATAGATAACCTAATCCAAATCCATTAACATGGAATTGGATTGATAAACTATGAACTCTAAAATTTGATGATATATTGATGGGTTTCTACATTGTGTTTCCTTTTCAATACCTTCATCACATCCTTCAATTAAAACTGAATCACCAAATGCACCAATTATGTTCAAGACCAAAAACTAGCTGATAGTACCCATAAGGAACATAATATTGAGTATAACGACCCAAACTTTACATACATTTTTATTACTTCAGAATTGAAGCATACTTATTACAACATATAACAAAACCATGAAAGGATCGTATAGGTATAGTGTCTTTAGAAACAGGGAAACATAAACAACTGGTTCATAATGCATCTATATTGTCTCCAATTTATTTCATCATATTTAGAGTCCCTTTTTGGCATATCCTACTTAATACCCTTCTTCCTGAACTGGGGAAAATAAAACACACAAAAGGGTGAGCTCAAATGCTCAGTAAGGGTAAACAAAAGAAATATCAATCATATTATATTAATAATAACGTAACATTTTGAAAATATTAACTTGCAAAAAAGATCATAATATGATATCATGGGATAAATAATAGTAGTCAAATGTAATCCCAATAATCATAACATAAAACATTAAACTTTGTAGCATATACACATAATCATAGAGAATCATTTCTTAGTAGTCAAGACTCATTTCCAAGACTATCCTAGCAGACAATGTCCATTTCTGAACCGAGTTCACTCGTCGTTTCAGTCTTGTATCACTTAACAGGATTAACCTGCCATTCCAGCCATGTCTATCTCATGAGATATAAATATTTACCCAATGCATTGGAGGGAGATATAGGTCCCACCCATCTCATAATGATACCATTCTTATGTGTTCCACAAGATCATAAATCATACATTATATTATAACCCAAGTAATAAAATGAGATTCTTAAACATCATGCCATCATAACATAATCCATATAAGATAAAAGGACATTATAAAAATAATTTAATCATAACATAATCAAATAAATGTAAAAAAAGGGATATAAACAGAACCCTATATTATCTTATATGGAACATAATTTTGATAAAATGATTGAACTCCATTCTTGAGGAAAATATCATTTCTACTTCAAAATCATTTTTCCTTTCTAAATAAGTCATACTATTTTAAACTAAAAGAAGTTGATTAAAAATAAACTTCAAAAATTGTAAATGAAGATTCATGTAAATAATGTTCTATGAAATCATAAAAATATTTTCATGTCATATAAGTTAAAAAAAATTCTTCTCGTACTTTGGTCGGAAAAGTCAAAAAGTACCTCGTACTAAAAACAAAAAAAGATTCCTTTGATATCTATTACTAAAAACTCACCAATGGGTAAAATCAAATTTAAACAATTGTATGAGGATAGAAATAATAATACATATTGAGGAAACATGGGTGTGGAAGATAAATATTCCCAAGTAAATTCGGAAGTATAAACAATCTCAGATAAAAATGAGATTGTGAGATTTTCCCTTGCCTTAGGTATGATTTACTTCGTACATATCTAAACCTCCGGTATAATGATTTAAATAATTTCATTGACTTTTTACATAATCATATTCATTGTTATGATATCATATATAGTCATATTCGTATCTTCTTATTAGTAATATGCAATGATACTTGTTATTCGAATGTTCATTGCTTTATGTTCTTATGCAAGTTTTGTCGAATAAATTATTATTCTTCTTTTAAGGTTATAGAGACCTCATTCCCAGAATGGTATTAGTGTAATATATATCATATTTATTCATTCAATTCTTTGATATAAAAATTATTCAATGAAGATCACGTAGAACGAGTCGCATCACATCGTGGAGACGGTAGGCCGTACGTACGCACGAGCGATGATATCGTTCCCATGATTGTGGAATTGTATTGAAGTGTATGTATACTATTTTAGAGTCAATATCACTTTACATTAATCATATGTAGTTATCCTTTATAGCATTATACCAATCCATGTAAGGTGGTGGTGGAAAACAGATTCCAACACGGCGTGGAGACGATATTTCGTTCGTACGCACATGTGATGATTTCATTTTCCGTAGGATGGATAGAAGGTGAAATAGGGTTGTTTTATATTTATAATAACTTATCATTATATTATTGATACTTATGTTATTACTTCATAATGAAACAACTAAATAAGAGGATGTAAAAGAAGAAATAAATTTGAAAGAATTGGTACTAGGTATTACCTCTTCTTTGACACGCCTCTTTCAAACCTCCTCTTAGGGTGCTAAAATTGGTCTTTGAAGAACACCCAGACCTCTAGTATGATTATAGTGAAGTTGAGAAGGGAAATGGGTAGGGGATGGCCGAGTTTGAAGGCTCAAAATTGTGTGAGGAGGAGAGGGAGGAGCTGCCCTTTTATAAGGGAGGACACCTTTGGAAATATTCAAAATATTATTTTATAATAAAGTCATATTCGATTCATAATAGCTCAAATTTGATTTATTTGGAATATAAGGTGGGTATGGGTATTAATAATCTCAACCAATAGGTTTTAGACAAGTTTAGGTTATTATTTTAACTTTATCATTTAGATTTAACTCAAAGTTAAATAATTTAACATTTACCATGTCTTTTTGTTTTCTTACACTATATGGTTAATAAACATAATATAGAAAGAAAAAATAACCCCAAGTGGTACATTATTAATATATATATAACCTTATCTAAGTCATTTGGCCGATCCTTAGATTTTTAGGAATAGAATAACAATTAAAAATATAATATTTTGTTTAAAAACTATTTTATGTCAATTTTGACACTATTTGGTACTTGATTTTTGTAAAAAACATAACAGCATTATTAGTACTAAAAGAGTTAATTAAATCCAAACTAACATGTCATAATAACCTATAAAATTATTGGAATTCCTAAAAAGTCTCAAATTTCATTTATTTAGGTATTTATAACATCAACTATGTTAATATTTCATTAATAAGTTAATTACTGCAACATCATTGTGTCATAAATAAATTAAATTATTTAATGTCTAAAAATTATAAATAAAATACCATTAGGTAGTAAATAGTTTTTATATTTCTAATTAATATTTACAGTCAGGTTTATCTTATGTATAACCCTACATTAAAAATGTTTTTAGTTATTAAACTTTGATTTTAACTATTTTAACACTTCATTAATTAAAATAATAATAAGTGTCCTAATCTATTTCAAGTGGACCTAAAGGGTAATATTTTATTCCTAATGTTGTTTTTGGTCGAATTACACTTATCCAATAGAATTAGGACATCTTTTAGGGTAATAATAAAATCATTTTTACCCTTAATTACCCTATTTACTTTTAACTGTGGTAAATAAAAGTAAAAAGTTACTATTCACCAAAAATTATTTTACCTTATTGAACAACATTTTACTCCTTGATATTGACTATGTCTCTTGTATTTTTGAAATTACACTCACAGATGTGGTAAAATTGAGTTTTATGTAAATTTTCAAATACTCATAGGAGGTGGGTAAAAGATGGTGAAAAGTTCAATAAACTTTTTACATATCTTAAATTATTATAAAATGACACCAATGAATTACATTGAACTTTTATAGGTATTATGTATCAATATTTCCCTAAAATAAATTTAAATTAAATAAATAATTATTTAAATAAAATGTCGGTTTTCAAATAGTAACCCAGTGTTTTCACTATTCATCAAAAATTGAATGTTTTCAATAAAATACAAAAAATTCACCTTAGGCTGATTTTGATATTCCAAATCCAAAAATGAAGTCCATTTTGAAATAGAAAGTATATAAACTTTCAAAAAGTGGGTATTAGTATTCATAACGTCTAGTTTATATAGCGTATCGTTGTTTAGTGAAACTCGGTATTGTGTACAACACACGCTATCGTGGAAGGTCGCGAATGTGTGTAAAGCAAGCCAAGCTAGTGTGTGTGTAGTGAAAGATTCCTTTGATGTTGCGTATAACATAAGACATAAAAAAATATACTTCATATAAAATATCAGGGTGTTACATTATACCCCCTTAAAATGAATTTCACCCTCGAAATTCGTTACTTCATAACAAACAGATGAGGATAACTCTCTCTCATCATATCCTCAAGCTCCCATGTAGATTCGTATAATTTGTGGTTCCTTCATAAACCATTTACCAAGAGAGTGGTCTTGTTCCATAGAACTTTTTCACTACGATCCATAATCCCTATCAGTTGTTCTTCATAAGAAAGATCTTGCTCCAGCGGTACAACTTCTGCGCTTAGTACATGTGAAGGATCGGGTATGTACATTCTCAGGAGAGATACGTGGAACACATCATGAACTTGAGAGAGATTCGGTGGGATCACCAATCAGTAAGCTACCTTCCTAACACGATCCAGTATATCGAAAGGACCGATATACCTAGGGCTCTGCTTTCCCTTCTTTCCAAATCTCATTACTCTCTTCCAAGGATATATTCGTAATAACATTTTATCACCCACATAAAACTCTTGGTCTTTTCTTCAGTTGTTGGCATAACTTTTTTCCGACTCTAAGATGCTATTATGTGTTGTTGAATAGATCTGATCTTTTCTGCCATCTCATCAACAAGATCATGTCCTAATAGCTTTTTCCCCAACTTCATCCTAGTAAGTTGGGGTCCTGAATTTCTTTCCATAGATAGCTTCATAAGGATCCATCTAAATACTGGAGTGAAAGATATTATTATAAGAAAATTCCACCAAAGGCTGGTGTTGATCCCAACCACCTTTGAAATCCATATAGGAATATCGTAACATATCTTCTAGAGTTTGAATTGTTCTCTCATACTGACCGTATGTCTGAGGATGATAAGCAGTGCTGAAACTCAACTCTGTATCTAAATTATGCTGAAGAATTCCCCAAAACATTGAGGTAAACCTCGTATCCCAATCAGATATAATGGAATGTGTTACTCCAAGAAATATTACCACTTCTTTTACATATATCCTAGCACGCTGATCCAGGGAGAAATCTTCTCTAATAGGATTTAAGTGTGATGAATTCGTAAGACGATCAACTATGACCTAGATAGCATTATTGCCTTTGGATGTTTTAGGAAGTCCAGTGAGAAAGTCCATAGTGATGTTTTCCCAATTCCATTCGGGTATGGGTAATGGTTGTAACATCCCCTTAGTCTTCTGTATCTCAGCTTTAAATTACTGACTAACCAAGCAACGAGAGACATATTCAGTAATATCACTTTTCTTTCTATCCCACCAGATGTACTCTTTCAGGTCCCTATACATCTTTGCGCTTCCAGGATGAATAGATAATAATGAAATATGAACTTCATCCAACAACTCCTTCATTAATTCTGGGAAGGGAGGAATACAAACCCAATTCATGAACCTTATTATTCCATCACAATAAAGGTTGAATTTAGGAACATTTCTCACCTTCTTTTGTAACTCTAAATCTTCTTTTTGTTCCTCTTTAATCATCACATGTATAGATGGTTGAGCATTCATTTGATAAAGACAAGATTTTTCCCCTTCCATTATAATTCCAAGATCCATCCTTTATAAATCCATAAATATTGGATCTTTTGTGATCCTCATCATGTATCATCTAGCATTTGTCTTGTCGACTTAATGCATCTTCCACCTTGTTTGCTTTCCAAGGGTGGTAATGAATTTAGAAGCTGTAGTCCTTAATCAACTCCAACCATCTGATTTGGAATATATTCAGCTTCTTTTGTGTGAAAATATACTTTAAAATTTTATGATCGGTATAAATATCAAACCTTTCACCATAAAGAAAATGCATCTATATTTTTAATGCAAAGATTACCGTGGATAACTCCAAATCATGAGTTGTGTAATTTTGATCATGGATTTTCAACTATCGTGAGGAATAAGCTATAACCATATCATTTTTCATGAGAACACACCCCAATCCCTTCTTGGATGCTTCACTGTAGATCACAAACCTTTCTACTCAATAAGGCAGTTTCAGCATAGGTGCAATGGATAACCTTCTTTTTAACTCCTTGAAATTCTATTCACACTCCTCCGTCCACATGAACTTATCTTCTTTTCGAGTGAACCTGGTGAGTGGATTTCATATTCATGAAAAATATTTCACAAAACATCAATAATATTCAGCCAGACAAAGAAAACGTCGGATCTCAGTTACTGTTGTTGGTCTCGACCATTTTTCAATAACCTCTATTTTTGTTGGATCAATAGATATCCCCTCTTTTATATTATGTGACCCAAAAATGAAACTTTTTTTAGCCAAAATTTACACTTTGTAAATTTGGCATAAATCTTCTCCTTTCTTCGGGTCTTTAATACAATTCTTAGGTGATCTTCATGTTCTTCCTTTCTATTTGAATAGACACGAATATCATCTATAATGACTACCACAAACTGATCAGGATAGTCTCTAAAGACTCTATTCATAAGATCCATGAAGATAGCAGGGGAATTAGTAAGACCAAATGTCATCACTATAAATTCATAGTGTCCATACCTTATATGGAAAGCCGTCTTTGGTATATCCTCCTTTTTGACCCTTAATTGATGATACCATGAACGAAGATCAATCTTGTAAAAGTATTGAGTTCCACGTAGTTGGTCAAATAAGACATCAATGTGTGGGAGAGGATATTTTTTCTTGATAGTGATCTTGTTATGTTCTCAATAATCAATGAAAAGTCTCATTGATCCTTATTTCTTCTTAACGAAGAGAACAGGTGCTCCCCAAGGTGAGGCACTATGGTGTATGAATCCTTTATCAAGATTGTATTGGAGTTTCTTCTTCAATTATGGAAACTCAATTGGGTCCATTCTATATGCTGTCGTTGAAAAAGTCATAGCACCTGGTATGAGTTCTATTGTAAACTCATCTTCACAATTTGGTGGAAAACCTGGAAATTCCTCCAGAAAGACATCATCAAACTCTCATACAATGGGAATATTCGTAATTGTGAGTTTCTATCCAACTATTTGAGATAAATAAACATAATTTATTGGAATCAAGACTCATAAGATGGAAGAAATTTCCATTGGAAGGTTATATTCATCCTTGCAATGATAGATGTTAGTAAATTGATCAGAAATATTAAATGTGATTTCCCTTCATTGGAAATTGATATGATATTTGTATAATGAAATCCAATCCATGCCAAGAATCACATAAAATTCAACTATAGAAAGTATCACAAGATTTGAAGGAAGCACTTTCCCACAAACTTCAATCGGAGTAGAATTGTAACCTTTTGATGCAACTGTTGTGCCATTAGGGGTTGTCACAGCTAACTCAATATCTAACTGCTGAGGAAATACGATGATACCATAAGAAAGTTCTTCAGAAATAAAAGAGTGGGTGGATCCAAAATCAAATAAAAAATTTTATACTTTAGAGAGGATGGTATGGGTACCTTTCACCACTTCGTTATCATACTCCACATCGCCAATAGAAATTGCATGTGACTTTTCTTTGTCTTGGGCCTTAAGAGTTTGTTGACGTTGATCATCCGCAACAACCCTTGGATTCGGGAATTGATTGACATAATGCCCCATTCCTTGAACTTGTAACATTGATGTGTAAGAGGTGCATTCTGTATATCCTTTTCTTTGTTCTCATCACTAGAAATATTATTCCCATCACTGCAGCATTCAAATGACTTATGACCCTACTTTCCACATTTGAAACATTTACTTGTCCCTTTATGAAAATTTCCTCCGTGTTTCTTTCCACACTTTGAGCATAAGGAAAAACTCATCTTTTTTTAGTGTGGTCTTTAGATTGACCTTTGAATTCAATTTTCCTCTTCTTATCATACCCATATGACTGATGGGTTACTAAAATCTACATCTCAACCTTGAGAGCACATCGAACAACTTCCTCGTAGCTATTGAAGTCCCTTATGGCTAATACCCTTCGGAGACTTGATTTTAATCCACTAAAGAATCTATCTATCTTACTGTCAGGTTGGTTAATAATACTAGAAGAGTACCTTCCAAGCCTTGTAAAATTCCCATCATAGATAGCAACAGATTCATCATCCTTTTTCTTTAGTTCAAGAAACTCTTTCTCCATCTTTGTTCTAAGAATACGAGGGAAGTACTTACTGAAATATATGTTCTTGAACTCGTCCCATTCCATGGACTCAATTTCATCTCTTTACCATGTATTCTTTATAATATTCCACCATTTATTAGCTTCACCTTCCAAAAGATATACTGGTAAGATGACTTTATCATGTTCAAAACATTGAAGAACTGAAAATATCTTTTTAGTGGTACTGATCCATTGTTCAGCCACTAATGGATCAGTAGACCTGCTAAATGACGGCAGACACTGCCTCATGAAGGATTCAACAGAATGTTTCTCCTTCCTTTGCTCGTTTGGAATTCATGCCTAATTCATATCTTGAGAAAGTGGTGTGAGCATGGTTACAAGATTTTTCATTCCATCTCCCATAATGTTTGGTTGCTCATGGGGACAATCATTGCATTGCCTGTCGCATTCAGCATTAAAACGGTTCCTTCAGGTTCCAACCATTGACTAAAACCAAGAAGCATAGTGTGAGAAAACCCAAAAATAATTGGAAAATCACATAATCAAGAATAAAATTTCACACTTTAGGTCTTATAATAGTTTTTTCATTGCTATTTCTAAATCACTAATATTGTGTTCTATGTTTAGACATATCCTTAGGGTTCTTACTATGTCTTTCACATCCTAGTTTCCAAAGGATGACAATACCATTCCTCCAATACCAACTCTAATGACCCATACTTTACATACATTGTTATTACATAAGAATTGAATCATACTTATTACAACATATAACAAAACCATGAAAGGACCGTATAGGTATAGTGTCTTTAGAAAATGGGTAACATAAACAACTGGTTCATAAATCATCTACATTGTCTCCCATTTATTTCACCATATTTAGAGTCCCTTTTTAGAATATCCTACTTAATAAACTTCTTCATGAACTGGGGAAAAGAAAACATACAAAAGGGTGATCTCAAATGCTCAGTAAGGGTAAGCAAAAGAAATATCAATCATATCATAATCATAAGAACATAACATTCTGAAAATATTAACCTACAAAAGAGATCATAATATCATAACATGGGATAAATCATAGTAGTGAAATGTAATACCAATAATCGTAACATAAAACATGAAACTTTGTTTCATACACACATAATCATAGAGAATAATTTTTTAGTAGTCAAGACTCATTTCCAAGACTATCCTAGTGGACAAAGTCCATTTCTGAACTGAGTTCACTCCTCGTTTCAGTCCTGTATCACTGAACTGAATTAACCTGCCATTCCAGCCATGTCTATCTCATGAGATATAAATCTTTTCCCAATGAATTGGAGGGAGATATAGGTCCCACCCATCTCATAATTATACCATTCTTATATGTTCCACAAGATCATAAATCATACATCATAGCGTAACCCATGTAATAAAATGGGATTATTAAACATCATTCCATCAAAACATAATCCATATAAGATAAAAGGACATTATAAAAATAATTCCGTCATAAAATAATCAAATCAATGTAAAAATAGGGATATAAACAGAACCTTATATTATCTTAGATGGAATATAATTTTAAGAAAATGCTTGAACTCAATTATTGAGGAAAATATCCTTTCTACTTCAAAATCGTTTTTCCTTTCTAAACATGTCATACTATTTTAAACTAAAAGCAGTTGATTAAAAATAAACATTAAAACTTATAAAGGAATATTCATGGAAATAATGTTCTATGAAATCATAAAAATCTATTCCTTCCGTATAAGTTAAAAAACATTCTTCTCGTACTTTGGCTGGAAAAGTGAAAAAGTAACTCGTACTAAAAACGACAAAAGATTACTTTCATATCTTTTACTAAAAACACACCAATGGGTAAAATTGGATTTAAAAAATTGTAGGAGGATAGAAATAATAATACATATTGTAAAAACATGGTTGTGGATGATAAATATTCCCCAGTAAATTCTGAAGTCTAAACAATCTCAGATAAAAATGGGATTGCGAGATTTTCCCTTACCTTAGGTCTGATTTGATTTGTACGTATTCGAACCTCCTTTAAAATGATTTAAATAATTTAATTGACATATTACATAATTATATTCATTGTAATGATAGAATATATTGTCATATTATTATCTTCTTATTAGTAATATGCATTGTTACTTGTTATTCAGGTGTTCATTGCTCTATGTTATTATGCATGTTTTGTCGAATAAATTCTTATTATTATTTTTAGGTTATAGATACATCATTTACATAATGTTATTAATGTAATATATATCATATTTATTCATTGAATTCATTGATATAATAATTATTCAATGAATATCATGTTGAACGAGTCACATCACATCTTGGAGACGGTAGACCGTACGTACGCACGAGCGATGATATCATTCCCATGATCGTAGAATTATATTTAAGTGTATGTATACTATTTCAGAATCAATATCAAATTACAGTAATCATATATAGTTATCCTTTAAACCATTATACCCATCCAAGTAAGGTGGTGGTGGTAAATAGATTACACCACAGCGTGGAGACGGTATTCCATTCGTACGCACGCGCGGTGATTTCATTTTCCGTAGGATGGATAGGAGGTGACATAGGGTTGTTTCATATTTATAATAACATATCAGTATATTAGTGATACTGATGTTATTAATTCATAATGAAACAACTAAATAAGAGGAAGTAAATGAAGAAATAAATTTGAAAAAATTGATAACGGATATTATCTCTTCTTTGACACGCCTCTTTGAAACCTCCTTTTAGGGCACTAAAATTGGTCTTTTGAGAAGACCAATACCTCTAGTATGTTTCTAGGGAAGTTGAGAAGCGAAATGGGCATGGTGTTTCTGAGCTTGAAGCCTCAAAATGGTGTGAGGAGGAGACGGAGGAGGTGCCCTTTTATAAGGGAGGAGAGGGGGACCTTAGGAAAAATTCAAATTATTATTTTATAATAAAGTCATATTCAGTTTTTGATAGCTCCAAATTGATTTATTTATAATCTAAGGTGGGTATGTGTCGTAATCCTCTCACCAAATAGTTTTTAGACAAGTTAAGTTACTATTTTAACCATATCATTTAGATTTAACTCTAAGTTAAATAATTTAACTTTTATCGTGTCTTTTTGTTTTCTTACACTATATGGTTAATAAACTTACTATAAAAAGCCAAAATAACACAAAGTGGTTCATTATTAATATATATAACCTTATATAAGTCATTTTTCTGAATATTAGATTTTTAATAATAGAATAACAACTAATAATATAATATTTGTTTTAAAAACTAATTTATGTCAATTTTGACACTATTTGGTACTTGATTTTTGTGAAAATCATAATAGAATTATTAGTTCTAAAAACCTTATTTAAGTCAATACTAACATGTAATAGTAACCTATAAAATTAGTGTAATTCATACAAAGTCTAAAATTACATTTATTTTGGTATTTATAACATCAGTTATGTTAATATTTTATTAATAAGGTAATTATTGCATCATCATTGTGTCATTAATAAATTAAATTATTTAATTTCTAAAAATTATAAATAAATTACCATTAGGTATTAAATATTTATATATTTATAATTAAAATTTATAGTTTAATTTATCTTATGTATATCCCTACATTAAAAATGTTTTTAGTTATTAAACATTGATTTTAACTATTTTATTACTTCTTTAAATAAAATAATAATATGTGTCCAAATCTAATCCATGTGGACCTAAAGGATAATATTTTATTACTAAGGTTGTTTTGGTTGAATTAATCATATCCTATAGAATTAGGACAAGTGTAAGGGTAATAATAATATCATTTTTACCCTTAATTACCCTATTTACTTTTAATCGTGGTAAATAAAAGTAAAAAGTTTCTATTCACCAAAAATTATTTTTATCTTATTGAACCACATTTTACTCCTTGATATTAACCATGTCTCTTTGATTTTATAAATTCCACTTATAGAGGTGGTAAAATAATGTTTTATGTAAATTTTCAAATTCTCCTAAGAGGTGGGTAAAAGATGGTGAAAAGTTCAATATAATTTTTACAAATCTAAAATTTTTATAAAATGACTCCAATTAATTAAATTGAGAATATATAGTTATTATGTATAAATTTTGACCTAAAATAAATTTAAATAAAATACATAATTCTTTAAATAAAAATTTAGTTTATAAATAGTAACCCAGTGTTTTCACTATTCATGAAAAAATTGAAAGTTTTTGGAAAAATACCAAAAATTTACCCTAGGCTATTTTTGATATTTTGAATCCCAAAATGATGTCTGTTTTGAAAGATAAAATTTATAAAATTTTAAAAAGTGGGTATTACTATTCATAACGGCTAGTTTATATAGCATATCATTGTTTAGTGAAACTCGATATTGCGTACAACACACGCTATCATAGATAGTCGCGATTCCATGTAATAAAATCCATTGTAGTGTTGTGTGTACTGAAAGATTCCTTTGATGTTGCGTATAACATAAGACATAAAAAAATATACTTCTCATAAAATATCAGGGTGTTACAGTGAGGCATGAAAACATTTGTTATGTCATACATAGGACTCAATTTCTATGAATATATGTTCCCAATACCCTAACATACATTGTCTTTTACCCTTGAAAAATGAGTGCATGATAGTTCACACCTTATTTCAGGAATACCATCTAAATGGATCTATCCTGACATTATATGACACTCATGGTAATCTATAGTGAATAATGCCCCACAGGATGTCCAACTAAAAATATTCTAAGGCAAAAATATTGGTCCATAATTTCACATCCAACCTTTTTGAATCATTTCAATAGATCAGGAGAAAACGTTCTTCTCTTATCATATTGATTTTGATAAATATGTTCACCATAAAGTAAAAATCACCTTAGAACTTCATTATGAGTATCATGTTTACTATAGTCATTTTTATTAAAATGTGACCTTGAGTACTCAAGAAGATATATTGGGTGTTTTTCCCTATTGTCTATACTCAAGTATCTAAAAGTTGATCCCACTAGGGATATCCAACCACTGACACTCAAGAGTATATTTATACCCCTACTAGTTTAAACACCCTTGAGGCCCATTAGAATATCTAGATAATATACTAGGGATGGTTATAATGCTCTAATATCTAAAAGCATTAAAATCTATCCTAAGTGGCATTTGTGACTATAAAATTACAATGGAAAACATAACCCACATGGGTGGGAGAATTTTTTATCATTTTTTCCTCATGGTCCTCTCCAGTATCATTCATCCTATGGGATCACACCCAAATTAATGATATCCCTCTTACAATGTAAATATGTGTTTCCTATTGTTGGTAACACATTAGTATATTTCTTCAATGTTAACCCAATTGATGTTGGGAAACATGATTCTATTGAGTATGAAATAGGTGTGGATGAATCCACTTCCCCCTCACCAATAAAAAATAGTAAAACCATCTCAACATAAGAGAATATTACTTAGTTCAAATTCAAAATAGTATAACATGTGAAATGACCAAATATTTTCAACACATAAACAATGGGTTTAACTCCTAGTCATCCAAAATCTCGACTACCAATTCAAACATAGGTCTAAATGGAATGATGTATACCACACTCGAGAAATCTAGACATAAAAAGAAACATCAGAAATCAATAAAATACACAAAAGGAAACATGAGAAATCAAGGAAATTTTAGGACATGAAAATGTTTGGTGGAAACTATGTGACACAAATGTTACATATACAAACACACTGTTCCCATATTTGTTCAACACATGAACAATACAACTACTCATGGTCCAATGATGCATCGTCACCCTCGCCACCTTCATCACCACTTTCTTCTATCACCTGTAAGAACATTATATTGAAAATTAAACACGGTTACATATTTATATTAAAAGATAAAACCAATGAATGTTAGGAAATTAATAATTTTTATTTTTTTGTGATTTAACTGCATACCACCAGTCGATGCACTACCACCAGGGGCATATCTGCTAATATGCTGGCGTATTTCAATCAACTCTTTGTGCAAAGCAGATATCTGATCCCCCTGATGGTGAACTGTGTTTCTTAGAGAAACAATCTCTTTTTGATCATCTCCAGGTATGGGCTTACTAAAGCCAGGAGTAGATGCAGCTTCCATCCCCGGTGGCCTACTAAAAACCATAGATAGTACAGGTCCTAAACCCATCCTGTGCACTCTACAAAAATGCTTCTTCCCAAGGACATTAGTAACCGGGTCATCCTGAGAGACTGAGTAGGACTGTGTAGGATTGGAATCCCATAGTTCTTTAATTTTTACCTATAAATCAAATATCAATATATATTAACACAGTAAAAACTGATAATAATTTATTATAAGGAAAAAATTGACTTCATACCCCAAATTGTTTAGAAATCTCATTAATAAAACTTCCATCTGATTTCTTATGAACATCCAACCACAATTTAGTTCGGGATGCTTCATTCCCTAAACTCTGTGACTGCATTAAGAAAAGATAAATCAAAAATTCAATATATTAAACAGATAATATTGTCTTATAAATAATTAAACTAATTAAAAGATTACTAATGTCGTTTGGCTTCTAGAAAAGATTTTTGAGCCCGTAGTGTGAGGGATGACTTGCTTAGCCCGATTTGAAGCATTCTTTCTTGAGAGATCCTGAAATAAATAAAATGAAATTTAATAGTAATGTATTCAATTTCATGTCCTCTTCAAATACATGTATAAATATAAAATAAGGATAATAAAATAATAAATATTTCAATACCATCCGCTTCTTATCATTATGTCTGTCAACAAAAACTTTCCACTATTCTTTCGGTACCCCACCAGGTAGCTTCTCATACATTTGTTGCACAGTCAATGAGGTATCGTTGAAATCACACCAAAATCTCTATTTGAAATCTTTCTATTTCTTATCTATAATTTTCAACGTCCACTTCTATGCTATCACATCAGCAACTGTAATGTGTAAGAACATCTATATACTGAAATTCATATTGATCATATTAGTAACATGACATTCAATTAAACCATAATGTAATAAATTTACCTTTATTTGAGAATAAAAAACTTCATTTTTCAAGATTGGAGGCATACGTCTCCAATTATCATATGAAATAGGCAGGGAAATGGGCTCAGTTGCCAGCTGGCCTAGAATCTGGAAATGTAACCCCGCGGCGCCATCCGTCGGGACCCCATAAGAATCAAATGACATGAATATCTTTTCACCAGTAATATTCCAAACATATTAACTTTTTATGATTTTCTCCACAGTTTTATTTTTTTCATCTTGAATGAGCAAAAAATTTGTATAAACAAAATGCAATAAATTTATTTAATTAAAATTTGTACCTATGACAGTGACACCCCAGTACGCCCTTCATAAACTGGAATGGGCATGTCGTTGCCCCGCTGTTGAGGCTCCTGAAGGGGGATTCGATGACTCACCCTCTAATGGGATATCCCAAGATGGTGTGAGAGATGGTGCAGGGGGAGATGGTGCAGGAGTGCAGGAAGCTGGTGCCTCAGATGACGTGGGGAGGGAGCCAGATGGATTGTCATCTGTCACGGAACTAGATGAAATAGTATACAGCTACTTCCTTGGAATTCCTTTCATTTAATCAAATAAAATTAAGTTCAAAATATATATTTCAAAAAAATTATGCAGAAAATAAAAATTAAAAATGATAATAGATGCCCAGTACTAACAAATAAAATATATATAACAATGATAATGAATGACTGCAGAAATGAAACAAGTGGTTGCTGAATAAATAAATAATTATACATACAATCAGTTTTTCCTTTAATAATGTTGGATTCCTTATCCATTGCTTCATCCACTTCATTCATCCTTACTAGACTAATATTTTCAATATCATGATGGACAAATAATTCTGCTTCCTGTTGTGGATTTAATTCAATTTCAGAGGTAAAATTATCCACTTTATCACCCATATCATACAAATCTTTTTGTTTTATGTGAGAAACAACACTCCACCTTTCATAAACAACATCATTCACATAATATAACATTTTATCTTGCGATGCTAAGATATATGGATCATTCAGTTCATAATCACCATCATCTATAAACCGAGAAAAGTTCACAGAAGTAAATTGCAAGGAATCTCTTTTAACACCTCTGATAATATCGACAAATTTGCATTTGATTAAAACAACAGAAAAATGTCCATTGTAGTTTAATTCAATAATATCATGCATCTTTCCATAGTATTCCACTTCAGCAAATGTAAATATATAACTATTCTGTGTTTTCAAACCCACTTCTCGATCGACAGTATGAAATCTAAAACCATTCACATTATAAGCGTCAACCTTTCTAACTTGTTTTAGAGGACCTCTAGAAAGAAACATCAAATCTTATAACAAATCTGCTTGAGTATCAGTATTCATGATCTAAGAAAAGAAATATACTTTATTAGATTTACAAAATGTATGTTTCAAACTAATATTCTTACTTATTGCAATATTTATGAACTTACACATTGTGAAATCCATTATACAAGCTCTTTATTAACAGCTTTTTTTATATTTTTCTCATTTCGTGTTTGGCCTTTCATTTGTCTCTTTTTTTGTATCCTCAATTCTTCAATAAATGATTCTGAAATTTCACTATTTAGAATCACATATCTATGTGACTCTAATAATTCTAATTCAGTCAGTTTCACATTTGAGGTCCTCACAACTGATCGGCCAATAACAAGAAATATTTTCGATTTCTGATGTATTAGAGATTTATTCGATGTGTCGTCAACACGTCCAACTCAATTAAATCTTGTCTCAATATCATCCAAGTATTGATCACAAAAGGTAAGAAACTCCTCAGCCAAATAGCCTTCAACAATAGAGCCTTCTGGTTGAGTTTTATTTCTCACATATGATTTCAAATGCCCAAGATATCCGTGAAATAAAATAAATATAATTATACATTTAATTAAGTACCAAAAATTGTTTACTTAACTGAAAAACATATAAATAAAGTACCTCTCATTTGGATACATCCATCAATAATGAACGGGGTCTCCTAATTTAGCTTCCTCAACCAAATGCACAGTTAAATGCATCATTACAGTAAAAAATGATGGAGGAATGATTATCTCTATTGTACAAAGGGACAATAAAAACCACTCCTGGAGGTTTTCAAGCTGAAATGGATGTAGAGACTTCTCTGATATTTTTCTGAAAAATGTGCAGAATTGGAGTACAACAACAGTAATTTTTTCAGGTGATAATTTACACAATGCCAATAGTGGTAACTATTGTAACAAAATATGTGAATTGTGACTTTTCAATCCATGTAACATACGATTCTTCAAACCAACACACCTCAAGATGTTACTTAAATACCCATCAGATACCTGAACATTATTTAAAATTCGAAGGAATTTATCTCTATCCCTATTATTCAATTCAAAAATTACCATAGGATACTTTTCATTCTCATTTGGCTAGAGATCGCGTTTTATGTTCATTGCATGTAAGTCTTTACGAGCATTTAGATGATCTATCAACTTTCCATGCTCATTAAGCAATGTGAAAATCAAATTATCATAGAAATTCTTCTCAAAATTCATCACATCAAGATTATTCTACAAAAAATTAAATTCCCAATACGGAAGTTTGAATAATATTCTTTTTTACTTCCATTGTTGCGTTCCAATTTCACTTGAAAATGCACTTCAGAACCATTTTCCGCTATCATTCAAATGATGAACCTTCCCAAATTCTGTTTCAATATTTTCAAGATGTGTCAATATTTGAGAAATAGTTAACAACTTTGTTGGTGGTCCACGATCAATGGAACCATTAAATTTTGATCTTTTCAGCCGAAATCTATGAGATGAATCGAGAAATCTCCGATGACACAAGAAGCAGCATTTTCTACTGTAAGGTATCCATTTGGCCTCAAAATCAATGTTACAAATAGGACAAGCCAAACCCGTGTAAGTGTTCCAACCAGATAAATTACCAAGCCCAGGGAAGTCACTAATTGTCCACATTAAAGTAGCATGCATTTGAACATTATTTTAGAAGAAGCAAAAATGTCTCAACACCATTGCTCCATAACTCCTACAATTCGCCAATCAAAGGCTGCAAGTATACATCAATATCATTTCCAGAAATTTATTTTCCTAGAATAATCATCTATAGGATAACAGGTGTTTGTTGAATACATATCCACAGAGGCATATTATAAGGGATCAAAACAACTAGCCAAATGCTATAACTAGTACTCAAAGTCCCAAATGGGTTGAATCCATCAGCAGCCAATCCCAATCGAACATTCCTATGATCAGCTAAGAAATCTATATGTAATGAATCAAATGTCTTCCACAATTGTGAATCTCATGGATGTCTCATTAACCAATCATTTTTATTATATAAAGAATGCCACTTCATGTATTCAGTGGTTTTTGATGACATGAATAACCTTTGAAATAGAGGCTTCAAAGGAAAGTAATGAAAAACCTTTGAAGGTGTTTTCCTTTTCTTCTTCTCCATGAAATTATGTTCATTCAGACTTCTAACATCACCCTTTTCCTTCCATCTAGAAGAATAACATTTCAAGCAATTCTGTCTACTTGAATCCTATCCCCAATAAAGCATTCAATCATTGGGACACCCATGTATTTTTGTATAATTCAGACCAAGCTTGTTAACAACCTTTTTTTTATCATAGAAATATTCTAGTATTTTTTCTTCAATAAATCCATCATGAATCAATTCCAATATCTTGGACATTGCCTTATTTTTAATTCCACATAGACATTTCATATGGTAAAACTTCAGCAGAAATGGATCCTTTGAATATTTCAAACACCCACTATACAACTCTTGATTTCCATCGTCAACTAAATCATGAAACACATTTTCCTCAGTGAAGTTTTCTCTTACATTTGGCTCCACATAATCAAGATGAGGATCCAATGATATGTTACAATATGGATCTACCTTTGTTACGGTCTCAAAAACATCACTTATCACGTTGAAATTTTTAGCACCCTCTTTTGGTTGTTCTGATATGTGTTGATGCTGATAGTGGTGTCTTGCAGTGCCGAATGCATCATTTATGAGGTTTTGCATTTCATTTTCCATTTTCGATGAACATGGGACCACATTATGTGGATTAACCTCAGTGTTCAATCTTTATGTAACGTATGATTCTCCATTCCCAATACAACAAAAATATTTACCATGGAATTGCTTCTGTATTAAATCTTCATAAGCTTCATCTCTCTTCAACCATGTTCTGAATTTATATTTAAGACAAGGAAAATTTATTCTCCCTTCAACGGAACGATGAGAAATTGCACAATCTAAAAACTCATTCAATCCATTAACATACTGAGGTGTGTTCCTCAGTAATGTGATTAAGCTTTTATTCATGTATATAACAATGTGCCTCCACAAAATATACGATAGTGTAAGATTACAGAAACAAAATATAATAAAGATGACCAATTGATCATAAAGTATGCATAATATAATAAAGATGATTCATTGATCACATTTATCACTTCAGAACAACCGAACAAGTTTGGTCCATATGAGACACCATCAACACCTCATCGAGGAGTTGTAAGAATATCGGGTTACACACATATAATAACACTATCAATCACACATTTATGTTTCCTCAAACAACACCCCATTGATGTGTGATCGAAACTGATCATAATGCATTCTAAAACTGAGACATTATGTGATTGTTTAGGCTTGGCCGTAGAAGTCCTCCAAGAGGAATGATGTTTCTCATTGGTTTTATACACAACCAGCCATATCAAAGTCGTATTTTCAAGCAATAACTGAAGATATTTAAGACATGAGAGCTCAAAATAAATTCTAGAAAAAAATTCCATTTTTCAATTGACATTTTATGTTGTGTTCATTCTACCGGGAAGGAAACATGTTTAACAAAAATGAAAAGATTATCCCCACCTTTGGAGTGTCCTAGATATCAAAATTAGAGATATATCAGCCACTAATAAGTTATCTATATAACATTCACATCAAAAATACATTTGATTCTCCCCTCAAGGACACTCATTACGTCATAACAATCATAAAGAGGGACAAAATCAAACCGACCAGCATGCCAAAACGCCTTATTCTTTTTGAATCCCTACAATGGTTTGACACATAGTTGATTATTTAATTTATAGGTCACTCAACTCCGTAGTTGATCTGACACCTTAAATAATAGACCATGGTTCAATGATTTAATCAAACTCCATACATTCATTTAAACATTTAGAACTCGACAGAAAAAACATAGATGTAAGCATGTTACCATAGGTTCCATAAGAAATTGTCACATCCTGATTACTAAACATAGTATGTCCACCCTATGCATTAAATAATTATAAGGTACATAAATTAGATTTAAACCAACATCATATTGGCTCATACGACCATCTACATGAATGAAAGCATATAATTTTGTCCAACACTGAGGAAAATAAAGGGTTATGAGAACTAAAAATAAGGTTGACAATGCTTGGGGTAAGCCTATCCTTATGAAATTGAGTATTTCTGATACTCATGAAAATAAAAATGGAAAAAAACACAACAACCACCCAAAAAATGGTTTCATTAGAACTAAAGAATCATATGCGGGGAAACGACACCTGAACAGAACTGAGCATCAGAAAACTCCTTGTAATAGAAAGGTATTAATGTTCTAAGGGCACTACCTAACAATGGATATCATCTTAAAATGAGAATGCATCAAACCTAACACCATGTTATGATTACAAAATTCACTAGGCTCAAAAACCAATCAACTAATCCATCATTAAAAAGGAGGTCTATGGAGAATGCATGTGGTTATATTCCAAGAAAACTCAAAATTGTCCCATGCTAGCCTTACATAAGAGTCTATACCAAGGACACCAATAAATGTTTCATTTCCAATAAATAATGGGAAATCACAAACCAAATTTAAATAAGTTTTTTTCATAAGAAATTATCCTATATTTTAACATAATAATGGGAAATCACCTGTTCAACCCATTCCATCAATCCTGATACACCATGCATATCACCATGCATCCAACATATTAGGTCCCAAATGCAACCAAAAACCCAAGTCTTATTAACCATATACCTTCAATCTTCATCCATCCCAAGATAAAAAAGAATCATATAAAAATACTCAATTAAAAAGAAAATATAGAAGTAAATACAAAATAAAAAGAGTCAATAGGGCATATAGGCCCTAGAAACAATGTATCTGAACATCCCATGAAAATAGGATCGCTCGACCCTAAAAAGTTATCTTTATCAAACAACTATTTTTATTTCTATTTTGTATTAACTGATTCATTTATCATATGTTAAAACTATGATAAACATATGGAATTAGCTACCATAACCTATTAATTATTAAAATATTATTTCAATCAAAACATCATGTTTCGTTGAATTTTAAGGATGAACATTTCCATTAACATACCTCTTTATTATTATCATTAATAAGTATTTCCATATTCATTTTATTTATCCAATTCCATTAACACATGGAATAAAAAATTCAATTAAACATGAATTATTTATCAAATTAACAATTTTCTTCAAATTAACATGCTAAAACTTTGAGTAACAAACATTCTAATCAAATAATAAACATATATTTTACAAAATCTTGTAAAAAAGATGAAAAATGTTATCACAATGGAAAACTCACTTTGGGTTCGCGGTCGTAGTGAGAAGGGTTGTCAGGAGAAGGGGGCTCCCGGGTCACCGAGGTCACCGGTCACGGGATCCACCGTAGATGCTGGTCGTGGGGTCGTAGAAGATGGAGGTCACGCGTTCATCGGAGATGTTGAGGGGTCACCAAGGGGTGGGGTTCGGGAAGAAGGGAGCACGAGGGGTCGGAAGGGTTGGAGAAAACGAGGGCCAGGGTAGGGAAGGGTCGAGAAGTTTTAAAAAAAATATTGGTTTAGCGGTGGTTTATTAAAAACAACCATGAAACCTTTTTTAGAAAACATTTAGCTGTGGTTTTGTGAACTGCCTAAAAAAACCTCCGCTAAACCCTATTTATGTTGTAGTGAATTAACACTTAAAACAATCAAAATAATGAAGTATTATTAATGAAAGGGTGATAAGATGTTATTAAATGATCATATATGATATCATTAATACTAATATGGTTCTTAAATAAGTTAATACCTTTTTTAAAACCATTATAGTGTGGGTTAAATAACATTCAACCAAAAGGACATGTGACATAAGAGATTTATCAAATCAATTTCTACTCATTGCATTGAACTTATACTTTTTTGATTGTGTAATGCTAAGAATATGTGTCGAATTACTTATATACATAATAAATCTATTTATAAATTCTCATTTCAAATTTATGATCATTTTAATAATTTATTTCACAATCTAGTTATAATTGAAATTGTTTACCCCAAAATTTCAATTAAAGGAAAATATTATTAAATTTTTTAATAAACAATTTAAGTTTATTCTACTCTATCTATTCTTGATATTTTTCAAGTAATATTACAATTTTTCACTCTTTGGTACTAATATTTTTTTAAAAAAAATTTCAAGTAGACCCGACTTCATTTCTCTCTTCATTCGAAAAATATGTTTTCTTCTAAAACATTGTTTTCTAAAAATGTTTTCAAATTTTTTTCTATCATTTTATAAAATATTTATTAAATTGTTTTCAAATATTTTTATTATTTTAAAAAATTTAAAATTAATCTTATTTCATTTTCAAAACAATTCATATTTGGATTTTTTTGAAAACATTAATGGAAAACACTTTTTTAACATTTATACCATGAACAAAATTTTCATCCATCATGAGCACTCAAAATTTTTGAATAATATTATTTATAGTTTAATTTTTATTCTCATAGAAAATTATTTTCAAAATGTTTTTCAAAATGAAAATTTTATTTTCCTCGTGACTGTTTTTAAATGAATTTTCACGGTATATCTATTCATCATTGATAACAACCCATTATTATTACTCCAATGGGTATATATTGTATTGATTCCATCCTTAATATTACATTGAATGGTTTATGGTCACTTTGAAAAATGGAATTATTGAAATTCACTTCCTTTATTTATTTTATTTTTTTCATTAATGTTACCTTGAATTTTTCTCTTTACAATAGACATTAAATTTATTCTAAATGTAAATATTATTTATCATGGGTACTATAATTACCTGAACCATATTCCATTTTTACAAATGGTGATTACATGATAATATTTGGATTAATTCAGGATGCATTGATAAATATATATCCTTTACTCAATAAAGATGTTTAATAAAGTACATTTCTTCTGAATTAAATCAATTATTTGATATATGAAGAATTTTTTAGAATAGTATGAATTATGTTAGGGACTAGTTAATGTAATCCCATCGATGAATCAGTAGTCTTATTAGACAATAATCATTTTGAAACAAACACTTCATGTTTTTAACAAAGTATGTTCTAAACTGTATTATGATAGGTTTTGAAAGTTGTATGTTTTAAACCATCTTATGAAATGTCATGAAGGAAAAGGTATCATGTGCCTGGAAAACACAGAGTACAATAATAAATCATTATGTTCATTCATAATCTTGTTCTTATTATGCATGATATTTTTATTTCGATAAAATCTATGGATGCATTTCATTATAAATTTATTGACTTAATGGAATGTGCTCTCATTTATTTACCTTTACATTTTGATTATAAATTATCTTATAATGATATTTATATTATTAAAATTTTAAGGTGTATTCATTTATTTACATCGAAATAATTATTCATGATTAATTATTCTATGCATAACCCTTATTGATCATTTTAACTCACTGTTGTTTTGTTTCCTTTTACTAGGACTCTATAATGAATATTATGTTTGATATGTAAGGATATACTATATGGAATTATTTTATTCTCAAAAAAAATATTTTTCGAATTGTGTATTCCATTTTAATTCAGGACTCATGTGTGTATCTATTTTACTAAGACTACTAAACTATTCGGACCTTCATGAAGTAATTACTTGTATCTTATGATAATTTAATGGTATCTGGAATTGACTTTAGTCTTCTGGGGTCAAGGTCATTATAGTTTATATAAATTGAAGTTTAGTATAAACCTTGGAACTAGAGTCATGGAAAAATATATTAGAAAAAACTACCCTATTATAGAATTTGTGGACAAGTATATATGAACATCCCAAAAAACAATTTTTATGATTATGGGATTTTCTATTAATAAATTAATCAATTTTTGTTAATTATTTCATTACATTTGGGTTTATACTTTGCGTATCATAATGAAATGATCTAATCTAGTGTATATTCTCCTTTATAAATAGTGCCTATCAGAAGAGTGAAAACCTCACCGATGCACATGATCTAATGAGTAAAAATGATCATGCCTCTTATTAGATTAAACCAATATTTCAAAGAGAAATAATATAACCAAACATTCTCGTCATATAAGGACATGGTATCATACACTAAAAATTTATATATTTTTTAATTATTATGGCCTCCGAGGGAGACACAAGAATCATAGGAAATTTGGGAAAATGATGGATAAATTGAAGAAGGGAAAGAAGTAATTTCTCAAGTGGTATAACAGTATAATGAAATAACCTCATACTTATATAAAAGGAATGAGAGTTTGATATAAGTGTGGAGAGAAAAGCCACTATAATTTTGATTTCACAGGTGTGAAAAATGTTTCCAATATACAGTGCGTCAAATATGGAAATATGAAGAACTATGAAAATGAATCATCAATGAGTAAATGGAATACACATCTTAATGAGCTAATAAATCATGGTAAAGCTTATGATATTGATATAACCAAAGAGGAATGATTAATTTTCTCATGTTTGGATCCATGAATTATTTCATTTGATTATTTTATTAATAATATCATTATTATAATAATTATGAAATGTATAAGGATTGAACTGTAATATATTCTCATTAAGGATAGGAAAGGATATCTTTAATTGTATTGATGAAAAAGTAAAATGATTTAGTAGAAACTTGAACTTCATGGAAAAAATGTGATTAAAGAAAATATAACCCTTAATATATTCCTAATTTTGAGAAAATTATGTTGAGTTAAATAGATGATTTATATTAAAAAAGTAAATAATATAGTACTGACTACCTCAGAACTATTTTTTTTGAAAAACAATTTTATGTTATCATTGGTGTAGTCTAATTTTTTTTTGGATTTAAGTAATATATCCAATAATTTGTTTTTTATTTTAAAGAATAAAGAATGATTATTTATATCAATAATTTATATGGTAATTAATGTTTTTTTAATTACTCAAGATAATTCATGATGAATGTATTCACATGTTTGGTATGTGATGATTAAGAGCCTCTTTATTTTGTTTAGGAAATATAATTTTTATTTCGTTACCTTCCATATAAATATTTTAAAACATATTTTAGAATATATTAAAGGTTAACTATTTATGGAATAGATAAAGTGGAACTTCAATTTTTTTGGAAAACTTTTTCAAACAATTTTTGTTTTAGTATATACAATTGAAATATGTTTTTACAATTTTAAGTAACATATGATCCGTTAAAGGGTAATTTTAGTGCATCAGGCATAAAATTTCATTTTAGAATATTCCTATCATAGAGTAAGGGATAAATAAAAAAAATTTATGCACAGCCAAATGTTTAGTTTTTTCTTATGAAATATAAATGTATCAAATAAATATATTTCTTCATATTCTTAAAGATTAAACAAATTTATAAACTCTGTGAAAAGGGTCTTGAAAAAATCATCTTATTGTCATCATTTTTTTAAGTCAATGACATTTTTCACACCTATTTTTTATGTAATTTTGGTCCTTATCATACTCCTAATCATGTAATTATTTATCCCTCAATATTTGGGTGTTAGTTTTATCTTCAATGTCCATGTTTTAATTTCCTCCCTATGTTCTCATATCAGAAAGCATAGTTATGTATTTATTCCAAATGAAATTTATACTACCATTTCTCTCTTATAAAAATTAATTTCTATAAACTCATATAATAAGTGGTTTTTAGCAAAATAATTATCTAATTTGAAACACATGTTTTCCATGATAAAGTTTAAATTGCAAGGATGTAATTTATTTAAGGATGTTAGAATGTGACACCATGATAATTATAAAAGAATGAAATTTTATTTGATAGTATATATTACATGAAGTGATTATTTTTATTTCATTACACACATTTTTGTGTTTATATTGTGATACAAGCATCAACGAGTTCCTTTGATATCTTTTGTTACATGCAAAAATGAGTTTTTACCAAAACAACAATACATTATAAATAATATTATTTATTTTGATATTTATCATATAGGAATTATAACGGTGGGAATGAAAAGTTTTACATAAATTATGGAAAAATATATTTTCTTCATGTAATGTATTGATTAAAAATAAAATAATAATAATTTAAGACAAAAAAAAGTTTTCTCGAAAATAGTATTAATTTTTAAAAGACAGTTTGATCGTGTTTGGCACACATATTTTAAAACTAAATTTTACCACTTTCAGAATATTTACATGAAAAAATAAACGTTTTTTTAAATATTAATATCAAAATTATCATAGGGTTTTTTTGGGATTTTTCTGAGAAGTTCCATTTTTGACAAATAGGGAAAATTACTGATTTTTAATTGAAAACTCACCTTTCTTTTATATTATTGAAACTGGTCAATTATATTTTTAATAGGTTTTAATATAAAATTAGATTAATTTTATATCTTTTAATAAAAATTTTTTTATTATAATAATTTTTATATTTTATTTAAATATAAAAACATTGTAATCCATCGAACATTTTCACATTAAAACTCGTTTTGTCATTACGTCTGCAGAATTAATTTTAAATAAAATTATGTATCTTATGTGAACTGAATTTGGAAAAATGGATTCCATATTTTGAATAAGAATAATTTATATTATCTAATAATTCAAACTTAATTTTTTACAATAATTATTAGTGAAACCAGTTATAATTAATTAAAGTGATTAAGGTAAAAACAAGATTACATTGTGGTTAAACTTAGAATATAAGCTGTAAAATGACCAACCAACGGGTCCAAAATCCATTGTTTGGACATAATTAAACCTTTAACACCTTTGTATATATTTTTATAAGTTATTGGGATAATATTTTATGATGGTAGAATAAATAATAATTTATGTAATGAAAAGGATAAAAAAGTATACTTCCTTGCATTTAATATTTATAATGATTTGGGAAAGGTAAAAAATAGCATATATTCATATATTAATATTATTTTAAATTTAAATAATTTTTTGTATGATAATAATTTATTTTCATTTATTATATTTTAAATAATTACTTTAAATTCTTAAGAAACTCTAATGTAATAATTATTTAGTTCATAATCAAGTAAAATAAAAGATACTAAAAATATTAAAAGTGAAGAAAAATTGAATAAATTGTTGCATCCAATTAATTTTTTAAGTTAATATATTCTTTACAGATGTTTTAGCTTAATAAATTAAAATTAAATTACTATTATTATATTTTTTAATCCAAGTTAAATAAATAATGTCAAAATTGACATTAACGTTATTTTATAATAAATGATATTTTATTAAAAGATTTAAAATTACTAAAAATACTTTATTATACCAAGTGATTATTAAATGTTAAAAAAATTAATATATGGTCCATTTAGGGACCAACTTGTTTTTTATAATGAACATAAATACACCTAAATAGTAAAAACTTTGTTTGTGTGGTAAGGGTTAATGAATTTTTTTTACAGATTTGATGCACTTCTGTTATAATTGATTTCCAAAACACATAAGATCTTTATTTTGTAAATTATATAACTTATTTATAATCATAGGGAATAAATTTTATAATAATTATCTATTAAATTTTTTCTAAAAGGATAAATTACCTAGGATAGAAAACTAGTTACCATAGTCAAAAACCCATTTGGTTAAATTTAGGAAACATAGTAGATAATGGAGATAATTATATAAATGTATTTTTTTCTAGTGGAGGATTTTATAGACCACATAATCCCTACCATAAATATTTATACAATTTTTTATCCATGATAGGTATGTTAGACCTCCAAATAGTGAATACATTTGAGTATTTAGAAGAATGCCACTCCTCCTCAACAATAAAAGGGAACTCACACCCCCAATATTCACACTTTCAAACCACATTGGTTCAACCAAGATCTACTCAAATAACTAATAAAACTCACTACACTCATCCTAAAATCATTATTTTTTCTAAAAACCTAAAATAGAAAGGGTTTAGTGCAAACAACTAAAAGATACCTAAAGAAGAAGTAATGTTCTTCAACAAGCATCTTCAACTTATTTTCATCCTTGGACTCCTTTATTTATAATTATATCATGATTATATAACATCCTAAATATATTATATATAATGAGATTTTGTATTCTATGGTTGTGACCTAAAACTACATACACTTGGATTAAATGGGTTACAAAATCAATATTTGTGTGTACAATGGACTACCACCTCACGAACCGATGTTGTTTGTTTTTAAATTGCCGACACTAATGGATGGTAAAGTATATGTATTTATACTTTATATATTAAAAATATTATATTTATTACATATTTATACCTTTTATGTCATTCTACCATACATATCTTGTAACCTTTCATTCCGTAGTATATACAATAACGTCACTTTTGTGTACTGCGGACTACCTCCTTACGAAGCGTTGTAATTCATCTTTCACTAATTCTTTACATTGAAGGATATAAGGAATAATTTTGTGTGATATTAATAACATTTTTATGATATTCATGACAAATTTATGATTTCATATGGATAATATATCATTTTATTTTATTACTTTTCACTCAATGAATGATTATAACGTCGTTCGTGTACATATAGACAACTGCATTCATAGAGTGATGTGACTCTATTTTCATCACCACACAACATTAATGATATATATATATGCACATAATATGGTATTATTTTTATTTTTATAATTATTTAAAGGTAAAACATTACATACCTCCTTTCCAAAATGAACATTGAAAAATGAAAAACCATAGTCATGTGTAAGTATGGCATATCATCACTATGATCGTAACATTTCTCATTGTTTCAAACCATAATTCTAGACTAGTTTTAAAATAAAAATTTACATTTAAATATTATTTTTATTTCAAGATCATTATTCAGGAGATGATTCAAGTATATAATATGTATAATAACTATATCCTTCATGATGAAATGTAAGTAATAAAACAATGAAATTACCAACAAAAACAATGAAAATAATAAAGGATTAATAATGAATAGGTGATAAGATGTTGTAAAAATATAATATATGAAATAATAAATATTTATATTCTAATTTAATAAGTATGTAACATTTTTAAAACCAATGTAAAGAGATTTGAATCACCTTCAACCAAAAAGAATCATTAGGTAAGGTATTTCTTAATTAAATTTTCACTCATTGGGTTACACTTTTATTTTTTTGATTATTCCATGATATTATTATTTGTATAATGAATTTTTTTAATATTATGTGGTATTTCCAAATTGTATGTGTATTTATAGTTGATACACATAATTTATTCATTTATTAATTATCAATTCAACATTGCGAAAATTTTAAGTGTTTATTTCACAATCCCATTCTAATTTAGATTGTTTACCCTTGAATTTAAATTAAAGGAAATTATTTGATAATTGATTAATAAATAATTTTATATTATTATGTTATGGTTATTCGTGATCTTTTTTCATGTTTTAGTACTATTACTTCACTCTTTGGTAGACGTTTTATGGTATTTTTATTCATCAATGACATCTACCCTTTATTCTTAATCCAATTGATATATATTATGTACGGATACCATCTAAAATCACCCATTTAATGGTTAATGATAACATTAACCTAGTAAATTATTTAAATTCACTTCCTTTATTCAATTTTCATAGTGTTTTTCAAAAAAAAATTAACCTTTTCAAAAATAATCTGTTAGATTATTTTTCAGCCATTTTTAATCTTTAAAAAGTGTTTCAAAAGGAATCTTATGTCTTTTTCAAAACAATGACAGTTTTGATTTTACTAAAAACCTTAAAGGAAGTTATTTATTGTTTTATGAAATGAACAAAATTTACATTCCCCGTGAACATAGAATTGTTTTTAATCTTATTTTATAATTTTCAATGGGTATTTTTAAATAAACGTATATTTATAAAAACAAAATTCAAAGGATATTTTCCCCAATAATGTTTTTAAATATCATTTTATGGTATTTATATTTATAAATTATTACAAAACTTTATTCTTACTTAAATGTAAATATATTTTATTCATATAATCCTTAATATCCCTTTGAATTTTTTATGATCACATTACCCAAGGAAAGTATTTCCCATTCACTTCCTTAATTAAATTAATATTGTTGTTGTTAACATTATCATGAATTATTCACTTTCTTATGGACATTAAATTTCCTCTCAATGTAAATATTATTTATTATGGATAAATTTATTTCCTGAACTATATACCATTTTTAAATACGGTTCATACTTGATAGTTATTTGATTTAGTAGGAAAATATTGATAAATCTATATCCTTTACTCAATATGGATATTTATAAGGAAAATTTTTTAAAAATTAAATCCATTATTATATATATGAGGATTTTTATGGATTTGTAAAACATGATTTGGGTACCTTTTTTATTATCCCCTCAATGCATTAGTAGTCTCGTGAGAAGAAATTAGTTTGAAACAATCCCTTCTATTTTGTAACCAATTATGCCATAAAATGTCTTACGAATAGTATTGAAAGTAGTATATTTTAAACCATATTTTGAAATATATTAATTTTAAAGGTATCATGTACCTGGAAACATTGCATCCTATAGTTAATAATTTAATTCATTCAAAATTCAGTAATTATTATCACTATGATTTTCACTATGATAAAATCGATGGATGTAGTTAATTCTCAGTTTATTGAATAAATGGAATGTTCCTTATGTTATTTAACTTTCTATATTGATTCTGCATTATCTTATAATGATATTAATGTTATTTATATAGATTTTGTGTTTAATTATTTAGCTTTCCATTTTTATTATACTTATTTATTCATGATAATGTCCATTGTACTTAACACTTAATTTGCATCTGAGTTCAACCTTATTTTTTTTCATTTCCCTAGTATTCCAATGTATATACTATGTTTGATACAAAAAAATATTCTATAGGGAATAATTTTATTCTAAAAAAATTATCATGTAATTTTTGTATTTAATTATAAATCAATACTCATGTATTAATCTAGTTTACCAAGACTACTAAAATATTTTGTTCATCAATACGAAATTCCTTGTATCTTATTCCAATTTAATAGTATCGGGCACTGGCTCCATGCTTCTGGGGTAGGGGTCTCTATAATAGATACATCCATATATTCATTGAATAGGCTTCCATATCACATCACCAAAGGTACTACTAGCTCGTAAATAAAGGAATCCTTATCTCATCTCTAGAAGCATCCCTTACTCATTAGTGAAGTCATCTCTGGACCATTACTAATGGCAACCATATCTAATCACTATAAATAATGGTGTCCCACTAATGATCTTCACATAAGGGTATATAAATTTTAATATTTAGTGGAAAATTTGTTAAATGATTAGGTTTGTCCATTAATGTAAAAAAACATGGGGGAATGACCTCTTGAGGTGGAGGATGGATGATTATGAGATTGTGATTGATTACCTTGGATGTGTTCTATGTATTATGATAAATCATAAATAAAAATCAATGCAGATTGAGTTTCATTGTTAAGTATTTTGAGTTTAGACTAGTCCATGTTGTTTATATTCATTCATTATAGATATTATTCTATGAAATTTAAATTCATAAAGCTTGTAATACTATGTGAAAGGTTCTACACAATGGTTGGTATGGAGATTATACATGTGATACCCTTACTAGTTCATCATGTCCAATGGTTGCTATACCATAGAATGTGTTGTTAAGTATTATACTTATTCAAATGCACATATCCTACTATTATTAGGAAGTATATGGGTGGGTCTAACATATATTCTTACATTGGATTATTTATCTTATAAGTGACTCCAGTGAAAGAATACAATAAGGCTTACACCAAGTTGGAAGACCAATATTAGGTATGGTATTTTCGGGTATTAACCTTAGTGAAAATAATAAAATAATTTCACCTGGGTCAATTAACCTTGGTAGATAACCTGGGTGGAAGAAGAGATATGATAGCTTCCCAGTTACATATGATTTGGATAGTTTTTTAAATAACAAAAGAGTGTTTTATTCCTTAGATGTCGATGATCATTGGTAATTGGTTGGTATATATCTTATGAACCAATTTTTTCTTTAATTAGACTCTTATGTGAAGTAAAATCATTCATGTAAATATTGTAATAAAGTATGTACAACTAGATGTATTTACACCAGCGAGAATTAATGAAATGGGAAGCATGGAAATCCATCAAGAATTTGGATTTGAAAGAGTTTGGACACATCACTGGAAGGAATCATCGTTAAATTTTTCATAACATATAAGGTTGGATATAATTTAACATATATTATGGACATTATTAAAATTTTAGGGTAGTCAATGATGGAATCCGAGATTAGAGGGACTAAACCCTAAGGAGGATGATGAATGATGGATATTAATTGATTAAACCTCTAGGATCCACCCTATGTATCATGCTTGAATAGAAATTAAAACACATGAATTTTGACTTTCATTGTTTGAGGTTATGTGTGGGGGAAATTCCAGGAATTCTAACATTATTTGGTATATATTTTATGCTATTAGGTTTTATAAAATCATCATGTGATACTAGGAAAATGATACCTATCAAATCTTGGTGTGGGGATTACATATGAGAGGAAATTTCTAGTTCACCAAATCCATTATTATATAAAAAGGATAATGTATGGTCGGGACATCCAATTTATTAAAGGCCCATATCATACCTATAAATAGAAAGGATATGTTGTGGTATTAAGAATATGTTCCATGAATACTCTTATCCCAGTAGGTGACTTAGGTAAATGAGAGTTCTGGGGCGTACACCTATTACAATTCCAATTATGTCTATAGATATTTCATGGTTTTCTCTTTGTAACAAGAAGACAACATTATCAATGTTTCAATTAAACCATGATATATTACATCTATGGAATTGTGGATATGAAAAAATGCATGGTTACCCATAATTGGGATGCTTTGGGAAGTTACCCAATATAGATCTAATCCTATGTGGTGTGGGACCATTATGAATGAGATGGTATATTAAAAATGAACCCTTTCTCATATAAATTGTAGTCTTCTAGGAAGTAATTTCATTTGTAGAAATATTGGGTTAATGTATCTCCTTAGAAATGGCTTTATGCTAGAGGTCCATAGTGAAATGGGCTTCGTGGGAGTCCTTCGTGAAGTGTCCTCTACATGAGTCCTTTGTGAAGGAGCCTTCATGATGCATTTAAAAAGGGGGAATAACATGTTTTCTTAATGAAGGGGACTTTATAGGATTCCATGACATGATTTCATCACTAAGGGGCCTTCACAAGATTCTTTTATGACGAGGCATTATTTGGAGACCTTTTAAATTTGCATATGTGGATGGCTCCATGATATTTATATATGGGGGGAGAATTATCATGAATCTATTTTTAATGGTTCAATGAGTTTAATTATCCTATTTAAACTTGGTAAACTACCTGATTTTTAATTTTCAATAATGTTAGTTCTTTATGAGAATAAGATACATGAATTCTCTAAGTCTCAAATTTGACATGTTCTTCCTATTTTTATATGATTGGAATATATTTATAAGAATTACCTTCCTAAAAAAGACACAAAAAGGTAGTCACATGGGATATATGATACCTCACAACTGAAGAAGACATAAAGGCTTAAAGAATCCAAAGAGGCTTGGAAGAGAATCAAAATACAAGTATGAATGACATCCATTCAAAAATATATAACTTGTCTACCAACACTTCCATGGGATAATAAGAAACCAATTTCATCTAAAAAGGAAGAACGTTCCCTTGTAGGTGCTCGAAAAGTCATACATGAAGGAACCACTTAGATGGGAAAGAACTACATGACCATAAATGAGTCCCATGAGCTTTATTCAAATTAATCCTATTGTTTGTGAATAATCCTTTTCATGGTGGTATTTTCATTTCAATATTTCTTTCCGGATAAAATAAACCCAAATATAAAACGGCCATATTATTAGATTTGTATACCTATTTTGATACAATGGGCTATCAAATCTATGTTTAAGAAACGAACTATTCCCATAGATATAATATTTATCCCATAAAAAATATTTAATTCAACAATGTTCCCAAAAAACCCTAAACATTGGTATTTAAGACTTTGATATCCATTACATAAATAATGAATGAAATACATGTCTTACTCCCAATGAGAGTTTCTCACCACAATTTCACTAAAGAAGGAAATATTTTGAATGATTCTGTATGCCTTGGTGTGTGAGGAATACTCTAATACATAGAGAACCTTAATGAATCTTTATTTCACATAGGGAAACATTTATCCCAGCACAGGACTTGGGTTATCTGAATAGGGACTGTATCGTGGATTTCAAGACAAACTGTGTAGATCATGTTTTTCAATGTTAATAATCAAATAGAAAATTTTTAATTAACATGTTTTGAGTGTATTTTACATATGGTCATAACTATTAATATTTATTAATATAATTTTCCAATTATCCACTATGAAATTTGGAGTTGGTTGATCTAAGAATCTTCCAACTAACTCATATACATGATAGTAAGAGTTATATAGACCGTTTTCAATTTTCATACATTAACTTATAATTCCAAAACAATTTAATTAACTAAATAGCATATCCAAAGCTGCTGAACGCTTCTACAATCACTCCAAAACATCTCTAAACACATTAAATGTGTTAGTAAAGTTTCTGAATATTTATAAATATCTATATATAGATTCAAAAATATTTTTATCATTTAAATAATAAATTTTGAGTTTTTAAATTAAACCGTCACTTTTGATATTATTTTCAACTTTAACACATCCTTCTCAAGTCCTCATTTATTTAATAGTATAAAATATTCTTAGTGTAATTCATGTTCAATGATCGTTGGTCAGTTTCTCTATATTCCTACAATAAAACTATTTATTTATTCAAATATGGTCATGTTCTACACTTGATAAATACCTTAAATACATTTGAAACATGTTTAGATGTTCTTCCTCCAATCATTAGCAGCTATCTTAATTTCAAGAAAACTAAATTATGATAATTCAATCTATATGCTACCCCTTGAAACTATATTTGCATCTACTCTAACAATAATCTTAGTTTACTTTGTCCATTTATCTGTAAGAAGAATATCAATCACTACCTATATTAATTTGGATCTACCTTTATCAACCATATTTATACCATATAAATAATCATTCATATAAACATATTGAATAAAAATACAACCCCCATTATAATAATGTATTTGGGTTCTTCATATTTTGGATTTTAGAATACTCGTTTTATTTTTAAAATTATTTTTTTTATTATACTCCTTATTTATAATAATATCAATGGTGTAAATGCAAGGGAAATAACATTTTATGTCATGGTTCTTCTGATATCATCATCTTCATAATATTATCCCCATTTTTTATGGAATAATAATTTATTAATTTTATTGAAAGGTGAAAAATATTTTTATTAGTAGTTATCCATCAAATAATACACTAAAAGTCTACATAAGATATCTCAGTGTAGATACAAATATCGATTAACCTAGAAATAAATGTCATCTATAAATTTTTCAGTACGTTATACTAATATTGAATACTCTATTTTGGGACTGATGAAAAAGGTTTCACAATAAATTTTTAACCTGTACATACCTTTAACAAGCACATTAAAAGAATTAATCAATAAGAATGTATTCTTCCCTTTTCATGTGAAAAAAAACTCTAAATTAATTACCTTATTTGTCTTAATAAAATAAATTAAAGGGAATTTTTTTACTTCCTCGTCATATTTCGATGACTGATATATAGATTTAAATACATATATAATATTTTTATTATATATTCTCATATTTTCTAATCCACTTCTATGGATACACTACATCATATGTTCATCATGGTTGATCACATTCACACTGAACTTGAATGGCATCCTTTGATATTACACCAGGAAATATAACAATGATTTTAAAGTTATAGTACTACATATATTCTCTTATTATATAGTTACTATATAACACTACCTATTTTACCTCATATGAATCATCATATATTCCAAATATAACTAACTAAAAATATTCTAATATGGGAATAATGTGGGTTCCTTCTTTCTATATTAATTAAAGAAACATGACTAAGAAATGGATGTAAACATAGATATCAATTTCTTTACTCCTCCAAATTCATGAGAACTCTTCATGCTATATATAAATTAGTTTTTTTTTACATTTTGACAATTGTAAGTATCACAAGTTTTATTTTCATTTGTACATTATTTTTAAATAGAAGTGTATATTCACATTATCTAGAAAATAACATTTACACTTTTCTACTTTGTCTTTATTTTTAAAAATTTTCAAATTAATTGGATAAACAATTGATCATTTTTTTGAATTAGGTCAAGTATTGAATTCAAAAGAGTATTCATTATTCAAATCTATAATCTTGGGACAAAATTCTTTATTTTTTCAACTTGGATTTCAACAACAGCTCATATCATGATATACAATTTAGCAAAATATAAATAGTATTCCTTAATATTTTTCAACATCAGTACCAATTTTCAATATCCATAGGCTCATCCTTTGTAGACAAAATCTCATGAAATTTGATTAAATTATCCTCAATGACCTCTATTAAACAAATAATTATATTCCTATCTTGTATTCATTCATTATTTTTTTCATCTTGATTCCTTTAATACTCATATCTGTTAAATATTTTCAATTGTCTATGGTTTAACTGATTTTCCCATATTAGAATAATTTTTACTCTGTTATGAAACCCTTTTCTTTTTTCTACTTTTATGTACATTTTTCAACATTATTATTTAGTTAGAACCCTAAGGAATAAATTAATTCTTTAATTTGTTTATTTTTCCTTGTGGTATACTTCTATGCATAGATTACGGTGCATGTTGTATTGATCCATCGATATATTATTCACAATTGTCATCCCATTTCTTATAGTAGTCATAAATGTTTTGAATATATTCAAAATTGTTTATGGGGAATATATTCTACATTTTTTAAGAGAATTAATTATTCAAAAGTAATTTTATTTCGAAATCATATATTCTCCCCATAAATTCATAGAATCTATAATTTCTATAATTATTCATGGTGTGAAAATATTTAAATTCCTTCAGTTCAAATCTCCCATTTCAGAAAAAGTTACAACTTATCCAGGTTCTTCTACTATTAGTTTTAATAACACTAGATTTTCCCTTGATATTTTAGGATTGACATAAATAACTTTTGATCTATTATTATATAGCTTCTATTATTTCTCATGCACATTTCCACCCATGAAATATTTGTGGGTTTCTCAATAAAAATTTACCCATATTTGTCAAAACATGTGTTTGTTACACATAATAGATTGTGAAATAAAATTAAAACTCATAAAAATTACTAGATAATGGGAAATTATTTTAAATTATATTTTATTAAAGACATCATTTTAGGATCTCAATCCTTTATTTCCACTTAATTTTTTCTCTTGGGAAGAAAATCTCAAATTAGAGGTATTAATGGTAACACTTATTCTCTTCTTAGTTGTTTCTGATGTCGTGAATCGAACTATTAATAAATTTTATAATCTCAAAGAAAAAAAATTTTCATCTTGAATATTTTTTGATCCACCAATACATTCATTCTATATTTTAATTATTCCATCGTAATCACAATTTTATATTCCTACTTTTTATAACTTTATGCAACGAATTATCACGATATTTTATTTTTGGTTATTTGATGTCCAATTGGGAATTCTTGAAATTAATAATACCATTGTGGATTTCATGTAAATAATGTATATTATCATAAAAAGAATTTATTGTATCATGTTTCGAATCAATATTATTTTGTAATTTATCTTTAGTTAGGGTATTCTATTTTTTTCATAAAAAAGATATCCCTTGTCATCCACATCTTTGATGATATTATTTCATATCTATATATTTTAAATCATTTAAATATATCCATATATTATTCCGGTCATTATAGATATAAATTTTCATCATATAATCCCTTAATAACATCAATATATATATTTATTTTTTTAATAGAACCAACATGGAAAATTTTAAAATACTCTTAAATTTTATATTAAAAATCACAAAATGATTCTCTAAACACATACTCAGCAAATCATGGACATGTTTCCTCATAAGGATCATTATCAATAATTTTATCAGATAATTTAACAGTTTGATTTCCATAAACTAGTGGTGATTCATATTTCTCCTTTTAGATTTTTCTAAAAGTATTATCTTTCCTAATCTTCCTATTCATCAATGCTTTAGTTGAAAAAAGTGTATTTGTATAATATAGGATGTAAACTAATTTTTTCATCTGATTCACTTCTAAAATATATTCAATTCATCACATCCTGTATGTTTAATAAAAACCAATATGATTATAAAATATATCTAACAAGATGAAACCTAGTTTGGTCTGATATCACTTCTAGTTCTTAAGAATGGTTGTGATCACCTAAGAAGGAGGTGAATTTGGGTGACTTATTTTATGAAATTATTTTAACACCTTTTAAATAATACCCTACCAATATTTTATCCCCTATTATTGGTTAAGATACTATATTTATCTGCTTATTATTTCCCTCAATTCATTCTAATCGCATGTCAGATAAAAATTAATAATACAGACCACACAAATATTTTGACAAGGTTCAATCCCAATGTGTAATAAAATCCATAATGTGATCAATATGAGTCTAATAATCAGGTATTCAATATATTAAGAAAGTTAATATAATGGTCTACCCCACAAGAATAAATTATTTTATCCTAATAGGCTATTTATGATCTATCCCCCCAGTTTATAGTATCTTTAATTGTTATTTATACTACCACCCGCTAATGTAAAATTGGTCCTCCTAAACCCCTCTATCAAGATATTTTATACTACAATAGATGTCACTCCATCACTAGTGTAATGTGTTTTTCCTTATTTAATGGGTATATGAATAATTATTTCTTTTAGTACTGTATAAAAGAAAATATTTATCCACGAAATCAATACTTGATGGACTTTACTTCAACTATACAATCTTTCTACTACCATTCTAATTTTCCTTATTATCAAATTCTACTCCTCAAAATGATTTCACTTGGTTCCTTATTTTTTGTTCTTCATGACCCTTGACATATCAACAGTTTCATCATATTTCTTTATCTACTTAGTCATACTTAACTATATGAGGATATCATAGGTTCTTCTTCCTTCTTCCATGATTTATAGGTTATTATTCATAGAGGTCATTGACAATCTTCTTTCTCGGATACTTAACAATATTCCTTTGGAATTCATTTTTTGGTTCTCTCTTAGCATATATATTCTCCTTCTAATATATTTAATACATACATAAAATAAGATTAATATATTATTCATAATAAAATATTGAAATCTGTTTGATTTATGATATCATATATTCTCATCTAAAAAAGATAAATAATATCCTCTATATTTTATTCTCACTTAACCTGATTTATTCATGGTCAATACCTACATTTAATTTACCAGAATACTCGATATTAACATTCCATGAAGCATTCAAGAAAACTATAAGAACCCTCAATATATTTATATATTTACTTGGTAGATTATATAACAATCATGGGATATTGTTTGGGGTAATTTCCACTTTGAACATATTCATTACTCAATCACCATGGTGTGATCTCTTCCTTATTGTGTGACTACTCTTAAAATCACAGAACTACCATTGACATGTTTTTCATACTCAAGTTTCTTCATGGTATGGAATAACTATTCATAGTGTTGATCCAATTCATCTTCTCAAAAATATATTAAAATAAAAGAAAATCCTTTATTGTGATTTTAATACACTAAATAACTGCAATAACATTGATTGATTAAGATTTGGGAATATTCTTTTGGATATTGTTCATACTCAAAAATTCATATAATTTAATAACAAGTATGTTTCATTTGTTTTCTATTATGTAAGATAATTCTAACATTACACATCACTATTATTTACTTCCATTAGATATGTTTTTAGTAAAAAATTATTTCATAAGATTAAATGGTTCTTACAATTATCTATGATTTTATGCATTTTAAAAATTATTGGATAACTGATCACTCTCAACAAAGAGATATTTTATCCTAAAATGTTTAACACATTTAATGAATGAATCATTATTTTAGTTGAAACTTATGAACTCATATGGATTAGTTTCTTTTTCTATATTTCTTCTACATTAGTTTATTAACCATACATATTAATTGATAAACTCTAAGGTACATTTACATTTTTAGTTTTTATCTCCAAAATAACTCATATGCATTATGGAACATTGTAACGCTTGGAAAATTTTAATTCCACTAGTTTGGAGTTACTTTTACACATACTATAACACACTGATATTTAAAAAAATTATATATTGTGTGCGACACGTAGCACCGAGCATTAAAAATTAGAAAATATTTTTTATTTAAATATGATTGTTATAACCTAGAAGTTGAATTAGAAAATATGATTATAAGTAACTGTATTATAATTTTATAAATTTCAAACACAATAAAAGTTTATTGATTACTTCTTAAAAAATATGCACATATTGTTTCATAAATTTATTTTATGGTTCAAAAATACACTTTATTCTGAAATTATTTTTATTTATTTCTGTGAGTGAATATTATAAATAATTTATACCACATTTTGTATTTTTATTTGATAAAAAATATATCATTTTGTGAATAATCATATAAATTTATATTTCTGTAAAATATATAGATTCTTCTAAAAAAACTTAATTTACATTGAATAGTAAAAAATACCAATTTTATATATTTAGTCGTGTAATTTCAAGTATATACAATGTCCCATTTTGTTTTTAATTGGTTTCAAAATTTAATTAGTTAATTTTTATTAAAAAATAATCCAATTATGGTTATTAGAATCAAAATTATTCTTAATTTTTAAATAAAAATATTTTTTTACATAGAAATGCATTTTTCTAGTAAAATTTTTTATTGCATTTTGCAATTATATGTTAGAAGTAATTTATAAGTCTTATATAAATTGAATATAAAAAATTTATTCCATATTTGGAATAATTATCTCCAAAAATTTTAAATTGTTTAACTTTATTTTTTTCATAATGAATAGTAACCATGGTAAATAAGTATCACCATAGTAAAGGGTAATTTGGGATAAATAGTTTTTAAACTAGTGTCAAAAGGATTTAAAATCACTTCAACTCTTACCTTTAATCTATTTTATGATTTTAGTTCAACCATATCCATATAATGTTTAAAAATATGGAATTTTTTTTCTATTTTGTCTTGATAAAGAACTTTATATTATTTTAAGTAATGAATATTTCCAAAATGCCACTTTCTTGATTTTAATATCTATAATATGTTATCAAAATGATTGAATTGGTTAAAAAATAGTTATTAATGGTCATATTTAATATAACAAAAAAAATTTATGATGGGGATTTATATATACTTTTTAGTGATGAAATAATTACCTTAAATTCTTATTCAATGCAGACATAGTGCTTGTCCAAGCTGTAGAAAAACCAAGAAAATAATCCTAAACAATTACATAGTAATTATTTTTTTGCAGAGTAATGGTGTTCCAAAAAAAATTGATAAATTTAAATTATTATTAATGTGATAAAATTTTATACTCAAACTACATTACTATATGCATGTTTTTTTAAAGTCAATTATGTGAATAGATCTGAAATATACTTTAATACTATTTAATGTTAAAATTTATTTTCTTAAATGTTTTTAAATTCTAAAAATAAATATATTTGGAAAAATTCATGCGATTTTGACAACAATATACTCAATTTTACATTTATGGGACAATTTTCATTTCATTATATCTTTCTTGACCCATAAAGTGATAAAAACATTGTTATCATGGTAATCGCTAAATGGGTTAAAGAGAGGTAAAAACTAAGATATAAAAGTTCAATACTAAACTAAAATTTTGAAAATTTTATTTTATGAAATTATTTGTTATTATATTCAATGTAAATTTTAAATATATCAATTTTTCAACTTGTAGATGAATTAAATTTATATTATTTATTAATTTCATTAATTTCTTGGATTCCCCTCTCCTCTATTATATAAAGGCATCACACCTACTCTCTTACTCATATGTCATAATCCATGAAGATAGACCAAAATTTATCCAAATAACTTCTAATCATTCCTCCCCACTTCATATAGGTCTTGGTCTCCCCAAGAGGCAAAATTCGAAGTCTTAATATTTAAGTGAATAGATGTTTCTCAAGGAGGAGGTAATCATCTTAAACAAGATTTTGCATTTTACTTCTTCTTCTACCTATTTCGGTTTTGTCCTAATAATTATGATATAATAACATAAGAATATTATATATAATAAAATTTTATTATGTTAATATCATATATTTATTCATCTCTTTTCTATTAAATGGGAAACAAACCCATCATTCGTACATATGGGTGGATTTTCGCCTTATGAACTGATGAATTTCATTTCTTTTCATCACCATTCACGGTTTTTTATTATGATTGAATTATTGTATATATATTATAATCATAAAAAAATATATATATTATACCATATATCCTTATACTTTTCCAATCATTAAAAATAGAATCATCACATATGCATGCATATGAACTACCGTCTACACCTTTTGATATACTTCATTTTTCAAAAATCATCCCTCATAAAAGCTCATGGGGATGTATTTAATGAAGTTATTTGATTTTTATGAAATTATAATGATTATATAAATATTAAAAAATTATTTATTTATTTTACATTAAATGAATAGTAGAAACAATGTTTGTGTGTATATGAAGACTACCACATTGCGGGACAATGTGTTTTTTCTTCCATAACCTCTTTTCTTAACATGATCTAAAATTTTATATGATTCATAATAATGATAAATATTTCATAGTTATTATTTTTTAGATGATTTAACAGTGGTAACTTTTACCATAGTTAACCTACAATAGTAATTGTTTATTTAGAAATCAAACATCCTCAAAACACAACACGTGGGGTTAACCAATTAATCAATTAAATATTTAATTGAAATAAATGAAATAAATAGTTTAATGATATGGGATTAAAACTAGAAAATATTATTAAATAAGAAAATAATTTATAAAAATATTATAAAACTAGAAAATTATATTCTTATCCTCTATTTATTTCTATGTATTTCATGATTTTCTTTATTTTTCATCTCTTGAGAATATATAGAGATGAAATAATAATTTTTAAGGAAAATTTATATTATTTATCTTTTTGGTTGGGAATAATTTCACTTCCATATGATCCTTAAAATGTTTCTGAAAATGTTCTTTTATATGATAAAATTATTTTTTTCAATTACATCATATATTCTTTACAAATGATTAAAAGTAATATTTGTTTCATTTCCCAAATAGGGTACTTTGGTTATTATTGGCAGAGTGAATGAGGTATTTGTTTTAACATTTAACAAATGAATAGAAACTACTAATATAATAACTATTAGTTTATTTGAATTTCCAATTATATTTTTCGATGAATGTTTTAATATAAAATATGTTCTCAATATTATTAGATTTTTTAACTAATTTTTTATCAAAAGAAAGGATAGATTTCTTGTATTCATTAAAGTTTGTAAATGTTCATTAAAATATATTTTCCACGTCTGGAAATATAATTGATTGTTTTCCAATGATCCAATGGGTATAGTTTCCTATAATACCATCCATATTATTTCTATTGATCGTTTATGGCTATTTTGAATAGATTTTCAGTGATCAATTTAAATATAAATTATGGTTGTTTTCAAGGTTTTTATGTTTAAAAAAGAAATTGTATAAATGTTTTATTCATTATATTGTACTTATACATATGTATGAATGATTGAAGTATAGTTCCATTATAAACTAAGGACGGGAGGTTACATTACAAACTTATACAAGTGTGTCCATTATAAATATTCAATGCATTGTGTAAAGTGATAGACTTAATTGATTATAAGTTACTCCTAAGAGATTATAGAGTTATATATTTTAAGTCACTCATAATAAATATTGGAATTATAATTTTTTTGGTGATTCAATGATGATTTTTTGATGTTCCAACATACCAAAATGTTTTTTCTATGGATTCATTGAGTTTTTAATGGTTCCTTTGATGAATATTGATATCATATGGCTCGTGATTATTGATTCCTATAAGTATTTCCATTGTTAAAACCTTTTTCCATATAACATGCTTAATGTTCCATGTTTTGATGGGTATGAATTTTCTTATTTAATTGTAATTCACTTTTAATATTTTCTCATACCCTTGTTCTCATCTTGTTCTCACCTAATATATTCAATTATTAATTCCTATGTTTACCCTTACTAAGAATTTTAGATCACCCTTATAATATTTTTTTATCTTGGTTATAAGTAAATATGTTAAGTAAGAAATGTATAGAAGGGCTTCATGTGGGTGATGACAATGACATAATGTGGAATAATAACTTTTGGGTATAGTGGAAAAAAATTCATGTAAATGAATGAGTGTTGTTATGTATGTTTTTTTCACTTATTATATAAAACATTAAAACTAAAATATCCTTGGGTATGTAAGTGATCAAATATTTCAATTTGATGTACTATTTTTTGGATGACTAAAATTGGGTCATGTTTATCAGTATAAACGATTTAATTGTAATGATTATATTATTAGAACTAGATATATGATTTTGGGTTCAAGGATGTTATACATACACATATTTACTTATATGTATTTAGTATGTTTGTATATTATTCACCCAAAAATTTAAATCTAGCCATGTGTATCTAATAAGAAACTAAATGAATCATATGCATCACAATATGAGTTCTCGATGAATTTTGCAATTTTCATCCTAAACTCATAATTCTAGATTTCTATAATTTGGTATATATAATATTTAAAACATCTAAAGGATTCTTCAATTACTCCAAAACACCTCCAAAAACAATAAATTTATTTAGAAAATGATTGATTATTTCAAATTATCTTCAACATTAATTACAAATCCATGAATCATTTAAATTCTCAATTTTATGTATTTCAATTAAACCTCCACTACCTAAATTAAATCTAGATTTATCTCAAACTTATATTATTTTCGTAGAAGAAATATTTTTCCCTATTAATATAAGTATTCTGTCCCTATAATCCTTTTTTGGTTTCTCTAAATTATAACCATATTTTTTCTCTAATCACACCTCTTCAAGTTGTGCACATTCATACTCCTTCACCTCTATTTCAAAATGTTGTATTTAGTGTTTCCTCTAATCATTAGTACCTATTAAGATTTTATAAAAACAAAAAAACATCTCCGTTTATATAGGATACTCCATAAATATGATTTTATTTCTTGTCTAGGAAACATCTCTATTTCATTTCATGTTAACATCTACGGAGTATCTAAATAATTACATTTATTAGTTTGGATCTTCTTCCATCAATCAAATTCAGAAAATATTAAATTTCCTTCCCATAAATATGTTTAAAACAAATACAGGATCAAATTCATCAATCTCTTTTGGTTTATTATGAAGGATTTGTAATTTTAAAAGTATATGGTAATGAAATATTTCAAATTTGGATAGATAAATGAGAGATTATAACATAATTAATCCATAATGAAATTAATTCAAATTTCATGAGAATTTCATATGTGATATGGATTGAATAAATAATTAATAAATAGGTAAATATAAATATATAATGATCACATTTTAGTAAAATCATTCTTTATAATACAGAAAAAGATAACAAGATAAATTCAACCTATGAAAGATTATAACATGTGAAATAAAAATCAATCGAGAATAATTTCATGATAGAAATTAAAATACTCATAAGAAAATTGGAAAAAAATAACTACAGGGTAAAATATATAGAATAATATAACAACATAGTCAAATAAAATAGGATATAACTCATGGAAATACAATTGAGTATAGAATTCCCTTATAATGAGCCTCGACTAGATTTTTACATTCAATAACATCCTGAATAATCAAATTATATTAATTATTAACGTTATGTAGAATAATTTAAAGGATTTTACAATTTATTATTATTATTATTTTTATTTAATATCATACATTATTCTTTTATTGGATTAATAATTATTTCATCAGTAATTTGAGGTAGTTCTGTCTGTAATTTCAAAATAGATTTGGTATCACTATATTAGGTAAATATCATAAACAAATGGTTCTATACGTTCAAGAAGTGTCAATATAAATCATTGATTTCATTCTAGAATAAATAGTGTTTAATATCTTAATTTTTCAATATAATTTATGATATTATCATTGGTAATCTTGATTCTGATGCATAAAAATGACATCAGTTGCTTATTTTTCAAATAATAATTATTATTATTATTCTATAATTATAAAATCATAATAATCACTTTAATAAATTTATTTAAATATTCATTATTTAAGTATCTATAATCCTTACTAGAAATTACTATGAAATTTCTAGCACCATTCAAGTGGTGCGTGGAATTGACCCAAACAAAAACATACTACAAATAAGGAATAATTATAAAACAATTTCAATTTAATTGGTAAAATTTTATTATAGAACTAATATTAGATTCATGAAAACATTGATGATGAACATTATCATAATGAACAAAATATAATCTGATACAAACATTCATTAGTCGAATAATTATATAATAAATTCATTAGAAATAAATTTTTGGGATCCTTTCTGGGACTAGAGGATATATTACAAATACAAGGATTATAAGAGAAGGAATTTTAGTAGAATATGGAGATAAGTCTAAATATTATTTTTCTTTTAAAGGTGGTATAATGATCCCCCTTTTATAAATATAACTAGATGTTCATTCAATAAATATTAAATCTTTAATGGTTAAGCATGTAAATATGAAAATTCATGTTGATCATAAATAAGTACAAATAGGTTCTTGAAACCCGAATCATCTATAAAGATAAGGATTTGAAATTTTATATTGATTTATCAAGTAAAATATCATTTAATGTAAGGTGCCTACTAGATCATGCAAACACCTGAGAGGGGGGTGAATCTGGTGTGACTTATTTTAACAGATTCTTAATATATTATTATATCAATAAACCTATTTTACTCTTACCCAATATGAAATAACCAAAAGCAATTAATGATATACATTTATGAGAATTTTGTTTTATTTTGATAAGGTTTGACATCATCATGTGAAACCTACGCCTTGTTGGGATCGAGTATTCACCATGATCAAATATTCTCAACTAATAATATTGAAATTAATTACATGTTTTTTGTGAAGTTATTATCCCTAATTCAAAGTGTATCTCACACATAAACCACATCACAATGTGAATTCAACAATTTATCTAGTTTATACAAAAAATAATGGCCTCCAGTCCACATGACTAGTATTGAAAACTTCCTCAAACATGATGAAGTAGATCTCCAGTCTACACAAGATGTTGCTACATTAATTATATCTAGCATACTTCCTTAAAAGTATCCTTTTAATACCTTTAAATAGTATACTATAATGCATGAAACGTGGTTTTTGCACAAATCCTAGTTCTAAGATCATTCATTGATAAAAATCGTTGACTTCTATGAAACATAACCTCTTTTGATCTTCAATATCCCAACATCTCCTCAATTTAAATCCTCTACATAATGATCAGGAATAGACGTATAAGTGTTGAATTCTCACTAAAACATATTACACTTCATTAATTCTAACTAATTATTAAATAAATTTTAACCCATGAATTATTTTTTGTCCTTTTTATTCGACTAATAGGATATTTTTAAAAATATTGTTTTCATATTCTCATTCTTCTTCTTCTTCGATGCACTAGATGATATTCTATTATATGAATATATAGAGGTATCTACTATTTTAATAGAGAGTTCAAACCCTCTGTTTTTCTTCTTATATTTTTTATTTGTTCAATTATAGAATATAATTTCTATATTATATATATATATATATAATCATCATCAAATCATTATGGTGGTTCTTTATTCATTTTCCTCAACATTTTCATGTGGTTTTTTTTCAAAGATTTCTGATATTCTATTTTTCTCAAGGTATTATCTCTATTTTCTTACCAAGAATAACCTAATTTTATTTAACCTCATTCCTATTATCATGTCAGGAAGAAATCACATGTGGTGAGATCTTTTATTTTTCTTTTTAAGGTATTTCTTTTCTTATGTTTTAGTTCAGTCCCTTATTTTTTCAAACAGGTGTTTCCCAAGTTAATTAAAAGGCTCAGGGGTGTTCTGGGGGTTCCAAACATGAAGGATGTAGATAAAGGGTCTTTTTGGGGATGTTCCATGGTTACTATGTGGTTATTTTAGACCATGATTGGATTCCCAAGTAACCGTGTGAGGTGGTTGATTTTGGGGTAGTGGCGTGTGCATGGTTTGTTCATGGTTTGGCAGGTTGTGTGGGTAAACTGTGTAGCCTAGTAAAGTTGGAAAAAATTAAAATGATGCAAAACCGGTATTTTTAAGACTAACTTGGTATTTTCCTTCTATAATCCTCATGTAACCCTAGATGTGGACTTGGATGAACTAACCTCTCCAAGGGTGATTCTCCTTCTACCCTACTCCATTTGGAGTGCTTTTGGTTGTAGATCAAATACCCTGGTGAGTATAATCTACTACTTTCTTATTTTTCTCGATTAGGGTTTTCATCTTTCTCTCCTCTACATATGAAACCCTTACAAACCTCTTTCTCCATATATATATTGGTTTAATATTCAAAGGAACATTTAATTGGTATTTAAGGCTTCATTAGAGATTGTGTTTGACAATGGAATCAAGGTGGGTGGTCTACAAGTTATATACCATAGTTTTGTGGTGTATTTGTGCTTGTGTGGGTTTTATTCTTTGACATTATTGATTTAATTTTGATTCCCTTGGTATGTTTTGGTATAATGGGTGTCTAAATGATGAATGGAAACCCTCATAGTTCCCATGGGATGCATTTAGGAATATTTGACCTATATAGGGCCACCCATGGGGTGCATTGATATTTTTTTGGCCTTCAAACTAGCTAAGAATGAGTTAGGTTGTTATGTGTTAATGAAAATCTCTTTTTGAGAACGTAGATATGTTAAATGGAAGTGAAAATGGGATATTGGTAATGTGTCTAAAATTGGAAATGGTATGTGAAGTGGGATGATACAAGGGAATTATTTAATATTCTAAGCAGGCTAGGCATGGGAATGATAATTAGGATAAGTGGGATAACTGATCTAAATGGAAAATGTGTTCATGGGTCATGGAAATATTTTATAATTAACATGTTGGTTGTTTGGATTATAATTGATGTATTCATTGGTTTTGTTGCTTATGATATTGTTTGTTTGTGTTGAAGGAATGAATAAACATGTGGACATGGCTTGGTGGTGGGATAAGGGATTGACGCTCCTCCCATGGGTTAGGATGGAGTGATGCTCTAACCCACCTAAGAATGCATGGATTGGGGAGTCATATTGATTATCTATTCCCCCATGGTTTTATTCAATGAAACTACCTAGAATGTGGCTCCATGGTAAGTTATATTTGTTGATTGTGGAATGTGTTTGTACCTAGTGGTTTTGGGAACATGGCTCATTTACCTTATTCATTTAACTTGATGAACATTAAATATTTAATGAAGATGGTATAATTAATGAAATTTGAAACAATGATAGATATTTCTCAAGAATACCATGTCAAATAATTGATCTAAATTTTCTTTTGTTTACAATCCATTTACTCAAACTTGCATGCACTATCTTTTAGACTGGATATTTTGTAGAAATTGTTGGTGGTGTACTAAATAGTTGTACTCACACCCTACTTGGGCTGCCATTGGGTACTTGAGAAGACTTGATGGTTTCATGTCAGGAAAAGGGAAAGGCCCTTATGCTCGGATGTTGAGTTGGGTTTGGGGACATTCATGAATGATGTTCCAGACGTAGAGTCAAGACCATTTTGGGGATTCTGTTTTTTGTATTTATTTTGGGTTAAGTTCACTTTAGCAAGGTTGAGCATGAAATACTGTGTTTATTTTTTATTGTGGTATACACCATGTTTTGGGAAACATTAGTTATATGTTCTTATTTGTTATTTCCAAAGATTCCTCTATTAATACTTTTTTTCTACTGTGGCTTACTCTAGTAAGATAGTATATTATTCCCCCATGACTAAACTAGACCATTTATACTATTTGGAATCCTCTTGAGTATGGGCAGTCATTCATGAGGTCATGTAGCAACCCAGATTGGGGCACCAGCTTAGTTGAACCCGAGTTGGGGATGTTACAATGTGGTATCAAAGGGAGGTATTTTTTGTGACTTACTATTTGGGAATGATATAAAGGTGGTTATAAAGGTGTTGGGAACATGTGATGAGCTCATAGTTGGGATTATCTAACCCATGTATGAGGGAAAACCCAAGTCACCCATGGTGATTATGGTTGTTCTTATTTTGTGTTGTTAAATTTGATGACATTTCACCATTGGGTGATGTACATTTTGTGTGGTGTGATATTTTTCTGATATTTTTCTCATGGATGGAATGGAATGATTTTGTGCATTCATACATCATTTTAGAAACCTAATCATATAAGTGGAATTCATCATGGTTGGAACACACACATGGGATGAATGTATGGAACACAAAGGGGTGGATGCATTTTATTTCATGAAAATGATAAAAATTATGTCCAATGAAATGATACAATGGGGTAAAAGGGGAGAAAAATGCTAAACAATAATGAAGGTATTATTCTTGATAAGTTATTTTAAATGAAATGAAATATTATTTGTGTATGTTGTGATGTGGAAATAGTTTCTAAATGGTGTAGAAGGTAAGGATTGTAGTTGTGTGAGTTAGTTACCTTGTGGTAGTCATCCCCTTGGCAGGGATTGTCTACGGTAGTATCCCAGGTAGGATGAGCTCTATTTGGGTGTGTGTGAAAAATGGTCTATTTATGGATAGTTATGATCCATCCTATATATTTTGTGAAATCTCATTGGTTTGTGTTCTAAATTTCGTAATTGGAATTTTAGAGAAATGCCACCATTAAGATGTGTGTCGATTGGGAGACAATAGGACGTTACTTATAATTCTCCCCTATTAGTTGAGAATAGATATATAGTGGTTCAAGATAATAGGTAAGAGATGTTATGTGATAACATTTCCCATTTTATATAGATGTGGTAATGGGACCTAGGGCAGGTTCCATTTAGTATGTTCGAGCTATCCAGGGAGTTTCAGCTATAGCACCCTCCTACCTTCACTAGAGAGGGTGAGCCAGAGGTAAGTTAGTTCAAGATAGAGTCAATCAATATGTTTCTTTATCATCTGGAGACTCCTTCTGATAAGAGATTTATGTTAGCGGCCTATATGTTGTTGGTCCAGGAAAAACGTTGGTGGGATATCCTAGTTCATACTAAACAAGCAGATCGCATGCAATGGAAGAGTTTTTAGGATAAGTTTAATGAACATTACTATCCATAAAACTTGAGGTAGGAAAAATATATGAAGATTATGATACTGACTCAGGGGATGATGTTAGTGATGTAGTATGCATGTTGGTTCAAAAACTTGCAGTTATATTTTCCCACATTAGTGGGATATGATGCAGCTATGGATAAGTGCTTCTAGGATAGAATTTGTCACGAGAGAAAATACCAGGTAAATATCATTTGGTTGAATGGGTTTGATTAGGTGATTGATCAGCCCATGATCTCAAAATATAACCTCATGAAGGAATTCGAACGTAGACATGTGTTTCTAGTACAGTGAACCAGTAGTGCGATATCTGATAGCATCAAGCATTGTTCTGAAATCTTGTATCAGGTTGGTGGTGAAAAGCACAACTAGAAAAGGGAATTGGTCACTCAGTTTAGTGATTGAGTTTTATTATATTAGTGTGGAAGACCAGGACAAGTGTGTATCCAGTGCTCCTGACCACCAGTTGAGTGTCGAGCATGCAGATGTTTGGGCCCTTTGTGGAGGTTATGTAGAAACCTGCAATAGACATAAATTCATGGAGGGAAGAGGCTAGTGAAACTTATAGCAAGGGATTCAGTTAACCCATATGCTATATTTAATTGGATATCCATAGGTCATAGTGGAATGTGTGGTGGATTTTGTAAACTACGATGAGGTTTCCCACCCCCGTAGGGCAGTGTAGTGATGGGTGCTCAGGGAAAATCCCTAGGCAGATGGGTAGGTCAGATTCATGTAGTTTAGTTTACACATTGAGGTGGAAAGGCTGGACCATCTACCATCTGAGGTATGATTCTTTTATATTCCACACTCTCTAGTTCTTTATTTGACATAGGTGCCACACATTCTTTAATTTATATGTAGTTTGTTTTTTAGTTGGTCCTAACTATGGAATGTGTGTATGAATTTGTGTCAATTGATACTCTATTGGGTGTATGGGTCGAGGATATCACATAGTGTAAGGGTTGTTCTCTGGAGGTTAGTGGATATCATTTTCTATCGAACCTTTTTGTCCTTGATATTCCATGTTTTGATGAAATTTTGTCCATGGATTGGATAGTGTTGTATCAGGCCCATATCGATTACTACTGACAAAGTTTGACATTCACATACCTTTAAGGAGTTACTTATATTTTTTTAGGGTGAGTGGGATTACCAAGAAGTTCGGGCATGGCTAGTTATTCAGTAGTTATGGGAACTCACGCCCCAAGTGGCTAGTCTTGTGCTAGATGAATGAGGAACATATCATCAAATTTTTCCTCCAATCGTGGGTTAACTCTGGATGTGTTTCATGAGGATTTATCAGGGCTACCACCCAAGAAGGAAGATGAGTTCATGGTCAAATTTCTACTAGGTGATGATCAGGTTTCTATTCCACCATATCAAATGGAACTAGAAGAACTTTCGGAACTGAAGGTTCAGCTAGAAGAGTCGGAGAAAAATGGATTCATCCATCCTAGTATGTCACTATGTGGATCAACTGTTTTGATTTCTGAGAAGGATGATTGGTCATTGAGGTTATGTGTTGATTATAGAAAGTTGAATCAAATTATGGTTAATAATCTATATCTAATTCCTAGAATCAATGACCTGTTTGATAAATTGAGGGGTGCCTCAGTGTCCTTTAATATCGATTTTGAGATCAGGTCACCATCTGTGACAACCTGAGATTTTATAAGAATTGATCTTTTTAATTTCATTTATGTCTTGTGTTATACGCTACACCAAAGGGAGCTTTCACAACACGCATCCCTAACTTTGCTTGCATTACACGCAATTGCGACCTTCCTCGATAGCATGTGTAGTAAGCAATACCGGGTTTCACTAAACAATGATATATTGTTATAATATTATTATTAACTAGACTTTATGAATAGTATTAACTAGATTTTTAATATTATAAAATTATCATTCATCTTAGACATTTTTTATAACATCATGTGAGAAAAAATAAAATTTTCGAGTAAAATAAGTATTTTTCAAAAAATGCAGTTTTGCCACCTTTTGATAGAGAACCCACTTTAAATATAGTTTTTCACATGTTTATAAGTTTATTTTGACAAAATAAATATTCTTATTTGGAATAAGGATATAAAAATTTACTTTGGATAATTTTTTCATATTATTCTGATAACTTTCATATTTCAATGAATAGTAAAAACACGAGATATTTTAATTAAAAACAACTTTTTTCATCGCATTAATTTATATGGTTAAATTATAATATTGAATGGTTTTAAAGAATTAATAGAATATATATTTACCATTTAATATAATGTATATCATTATCATTGATTTTACATTGAATTAATAAGTAAAATAATTTCCATCTTTGACAATGTTTTAAATTTTAAAACCCATTTTCTTAACAATGATATTAGTTTTAAATTAATTACCACAACTTCTGTATTTTGAATTTTGAAAAATTGATTCCATATTTCAATTAAGTGGGTTTAAATTATGTTAATATGTTACATTTATTTTTTTGATATTATGAATAGTAACTACAGTAATTTTTATTACACTGCAGTTAAAGGTAAATCGGGTAATTAAGGGTAAAAATAAGATTATAAAATTACCCTAACACCTGAAAAAATTATATTTGATGACTAAAAGTAGACCCATATCCTCTATGGGTCTTAATAGATTAATTTTATGGACTTTTGACCATGAAAATAATTTAATTATTTTTAAAACCAATGAAAGTGACAACATGTCACTCTATTAAATATTATAAGTATAATAATTTTAATTTAGTGATAAACATAATGAAACTTAAAAAATATATAGTCTCCAAAAAGATAATAAAATTATCTACATCATGTAAATTTATTTAGAATTATTAGGTATTAAATAAGTATCATTAAAGGTGACACAATAGTGATGTTGAAATTATTTTATTGATTGAAATATCAAATAAATAGTTTGAAAAATATTAAAAAAAATATTATATGAACTATTTAATTTTCTCCACTAATTTTATAGATAAATATGATATGTTAGAAATCTATTAAAGATTTTAATTCGAAAATATCTTCTGTGAGGATTTTATTTAAATTCAAATAAATGAATAGTGTCAAAATTGACACTATTATTATTTTATAAAAATAACATAATATAAAATTGTTTAAATATCACAAAAATATTTTAAAATTATAAATTCAAATTTATATTATCGAAAATGTCATCAATTATCCAATTATGGAAAAATCAGAACACATAAGTAATTATTTATAACAATTTAAAATTTAGAATCTTATTACCACAAATAAAATTAAATAGATTAAATAAGGATAAATCAAGTTGATAATGTTTAAAATAAATTCCCAACATGTCTAAAGGGAACCTCCTCCCTCTTGTCTTTATAAAACATTAAGCTTTAATGCTCAGCCAAACCCTTCCCATTCCCCTTATAAATATCCCTAGAAACATTATAGAGGTTCTAGTCTCCTCAAAAGACTAACTCTTGTGCCGTAAGTGGAAGCTTAAAAGAGGTGCGTCGAAGAATAGGTAATCTCTTCTACCGATTCTTTCAAGTTTTCTTTCTTCTTAAACTTATTCTTATTTAGATGTTTCATTATAAATTAATTACATAAGATTCACTAATATACTGATATATTATTATAAATATGAAACAACCCCATTTCACCTTCTATCCATCCTTCAGAAAACGAAATCATCATGTGTGCGTACATACGGAATACCGTCTCCACATCGTGGTGTAATCTATTTTTCCACCACCACCATACTTGGATGGGTAAAATGGTGTAAAGAATAAATATATATAGTTATTATCACATAATATTGATTCTGATATATTATATCATGAACTCCAATTCAATTCAACAATTATGGTAACGATATCATCGCTCGTGCGTACGTATGAATTACCGTCTCCACGACACGATGAGATTCAATCTCCATGTTAACCATTCAAGAATGATTATAAAGTATATATAATAAATAATAATGAAATTTATGACATGATAAAGCTACTGGATTTATATATATATATATATATATATATCTGTTTGTGTGTGTGTGTGTCATCTACTTACTTCAATTCAAGTCAATAAGGAAAGGAAAACATCGTTCATGCGTACGTACGGCCTACCGTCTCCATGAATGGTTTATTTCATTTCATTTAACTATCTATTATATATATATAATGAATATATATTATATATAAATCATTATTTACATTCTGGAAGTAAGTAAAACATGATATAATTAAAAATAATATCAAGAACAACAAGTCCAAACACCTAGGATAAATAAACCGATTTTACCCAAAACACTGCTTTAACATAGAATTTACAAAAGAATGGGTAGTATAAAGTCATAAGTCAACCATATATGATATGATAACAATTAATATGATTCTATAATAAGTCAATGAAATTATTTAAATCATTATACAGGAGGTTAGGATACACACGATGCATATCAGATATAAGGTAAGGGATAATTTTGCAATCTCCTTTTTATCTGATATTGCTTATTCGTAAGGATTTACTAGGGTTATATTTTTCATCCATGTCCATAAAAATGTTTTCATAAAGTGTTTAATATTCTTCCATGCATTTTTAAAGTCATTTTTAACCATCTTGACTTTTATTTTGTGTTATGGAAGGAATCTTGCTTTTGTTTACCATACGTGGTACTTTTTTGACTTTTCCGACTAAAGTATGAGAAAAATGTTTTTTTAACTTATACGGAATGGACATATTTTTATTGTTTTATAGTTCCTTATTTTGATGAATTTTACTCTATAATATTTCATGAATATTTTCAACAAAATGCTTCTCTTTTAAAATTTCCTGGCATTTTGTGAAAAGAAAATGATTTTCAAGAAGAAAGGATATTTTCCTCAAGAATTCATTTCAAGTGTTTTATCAAAACCATTCTCCATCTAAGATGAAATTATTTCATATTTTTATGTTTCAAGTATAATGTCTCTATGATTTACATGGTTTCACTTTTATTATGATTAAATGATATCTATTTATTTTATAGGGATTATGTTATGATGGGATGCTGTTTATGAAACCCATTTTACTCTTTGGGTTATGATGTATGATTTATGATTATTTTGGGGCACAAGTAAGAATGATTTCATTATGAGATGGGTGGGACCTATATCTCCTCCAACGCATTGGGTAATTATTAATATCTTATGAGGTTTACATGGCTAGAACAGCAAGTTAATTCTGTTCAGTGATACATGACTGGAACGAGGAGTGAACTCGGTTCAGTAAGGGACTTTGTCCACTAAAATGGTATTGGCAGTAATGCCTTGGCTACTATATAAATCATATCATGTGATTAATTTTTTTCCACTATTAAATGTTTTATTCCCATTCTATTTTATCATTATTGATTTTCCTTTATGATATATTCATTACATACTTCCAAGATTTATGTCTTTGCTCCAGATTTTGATGTTTAGATTTTATGTTCATGTTTTTGCATTCAAAAGTTTATGGATTGTTTCATGTTATCTTTGTTTCCCCTTACTAAGAATTTGAGATCACCCTTTGTATGTTTTTTTCTCAGGATATAAAGAAAGGTTTAAAGTAAAAAACAAAAGGGGAATATCTTTATGGGAGATGTTGATGATATTTCAGCATGATTAGAAGATTATATTCTGAGTTTCCAAAGACACTAAACTATTACAATCCTTGAGTGTTGATTTTTGTTATGTATTAATTATTCCAAAAAGTAATGTAATGTCTATGTATGTCAAGATCGGGTCTCTATAGTTGGTATCAGAAGAATGTTTTAGTCAACCTTTGGAAACTAGGATGTGAAAACATTAATGAAATCCCTAGAGATATTTCTAAGGTATATCTAGGGATGTCCCTAAGGTTTAGTATAACTATAGGTTACAATCCTAGAATTATGTTGAAGATAATGAATAACCTATGGTGATCCAATGTTGTTAAGGATTAATGAATGTGTGATATGTTAGACATACCATAAGTGACTTTTTATGATTATTTGGTTCCTCGTTATTTTAACTGTTTCTTACACCATGGTTTTTGGTTTTAGTCAATGGAGGGAACCATAATGAATTGGGTCAACATTAAATCCAATGGACAAATTGGTGATTATGAGAAACAAAATTGTGTAATTCCTAGAAAGAGAGATATTGTGATTATGCCGAATCAATCTTCGCGATATATGATTAACAAGGGGAACTTTAGTGATATTACTAATTCATCAAATAAGAGGAAGATGGAATTTTATGCATGTTTTCATGGTGAGGAGCATAGAGAAAGGAATATTGAGATTTCTAAAGAAGGGAAGAAGAACCTTGATGAGTACATCAAATGGAGGGTAATATGTTAACTATGTGGGGAGAAGGGTCATAGAGTGACAGACTGTTATGGAGTTCAATGTCTTATCTATGGAGAACATGTGCATTACCCAACTCAATGCCCTGACCTAAGAGGTTACTTCTAAATTGAGGTAGTACCAATTCCATGCCAATCATTGAAGAGGATGGATTTAATTTCTTATGTATTATAATTCATGAATAGTGTTTTTGAGGTACTTTTATAGTATATTAAAATATCTAGGTTTAGGTCCATTGTGGTTTTCCATAAGAATATGGTACCGGTAACCCTGAAAAGTGATTTAAATATTTTTGGAAAGCAGATGATGTGCACATAATGAAGGGATAAGAAGAAAATGATATTTTTTATAGTGTTAATGAGATCATGACTAATATAAGGAAAAAGTTATATCATGGTTTGAGTATATAGAAATTTTGGGATTTTGGTATGTGGAAAGAGTTAACTTTTGACAGCATTCATGTTTTCACTAAGGTTCTATGGTAATTCATGTTTCAAAAGAATATATGATTAAGGTATTCACATGTATGGAATGTGTCCAACCAGATATATCTTATGATATATGGGGATAAATGATGTTATTCACGTGCTTGTTATGTGACCTTTCAAGTAATCATTTTCTTTATACTATGAGATTGGACAGATGTATTTTGGATAAGCCTAAATATTGGAATAAATTATGTTGGACATCAGATAGTATTATTTAAAGAGAGAACATGTTTTCGAAAATATTTCTGGAATGTTATAATAGTATATTTTTTTAAAAAGGAAAACCCATAGGATAAGCGACAACCCATGGCGTCGAACAAGGATGTGGGAATCGAGCCCACAACTGAAGTGAAATAGGCCTTTATCACATACCACTGGCCAAAAGGTAGTCACTGGTTAGTATAAATTAGTTTTAATTTATTTAGTGGTATGATATATGAAGTATAAGTTCATTTTAGGAATGATGGAATGACCTATCATTCTATAGCATGATCTGCTAACACATCACGAATGAAAAATTCAACTTAATTTCTTTAAGAGATGAAGTGGAAATTGTTTAAGGAATGACCAACGGTGAGATTGTACCAAAATCAATAAAGTATTTCTTCTAATTCCAATTTTTTCATCTTTAGGGAAGTGATCATAAAAACCAAAAATGTTATCCTATTTCCCTCATATATGATGAATCATATGGTACCTTAGATCATAACAAATTTATGACTTTGTGATTGTTGGATTTTTATAGCCATGTTCTCTACCACTCTTCTTCAGAACATGATAGTTATATTTCTCTTCCATATCCATATTCTCACCTATGTTCTTTTTTGTGGAAACCCAGTGATGAGTAAATTTGGGTAACCGATATGTTTTATACTTCACTTTTTAAAGTTAAGTTTTAGTATTCTTTTTTATGATGTGGGTTTATATGAAAGAAACTTTCAAGTAGTAAATAATTTATAACCCTAAAAAATTTCGAAGGAAAAATTCATTTTAAGAGGAGTAGAATGTAACAAACTGAGATTTTATGAGAATTCTTATTTTTAATTTCATTGATGTCATCTGTTGTACACTACAACAAAGGGAGATTTTTCTATACGCATCTCTGACTTGGATTTCAATACACGCAATCACGACCGTCCTCGATAGCGTGTGTAGTACACAATACCGGGTTTCACTAAACAATGATATATTGTTATAATATTATTATGAACTAGCCTTTATGAATTGTATTAACTACATTTTTAATGTTATAACATTATTATTCATCTTACACATTTTCTAAAACATCGTGTGAGAACAGAATAAAATTTTCGAGTAAAATAAGTATTTTTCAAAAAAATTAGTTTTGCCGCCTTTTGATGGTGCAACCACTTTAAATCTAGTTTATGTGGGGTTTGAATTTATTAAAAAATAATATTTTTTAGGTTTCCAAAGGATCCCCTATCCTCCCTTATAAAATGGAACCTCCTCCCTCTTCTCTTTAAAAAACATTTAGCTTTCAAGCTCGGCCAACCCCTGGCCATTTACCTTCTAAACATCTATAGAAACATTATAGAGGTTCTGGTCTCCTCAAAATACCAAATCTAGTGCCTTAAGTGAAATCTTAAAAGACGTGCGTCGAAGAAGAGGTAATATCTTCTACCGATTCTTTCATGTTTTTTTTCTTTCTTCAACTTCTTCTTATTTTGTTGATTCATTATAAATTAATAACATAATTATCAATAATATACTTATATGTTATTATAAATATAAAACAATCCCATTTCACCTTCTATCTGTCCTATGGAAGACGAAATCACCGCCTATGCGTACGTACGAAATATCGTCTCCACGCCGTGGTGTAATCAATTTTTCCACCACCACCTTACTTGGATGGGTATAATTCTGTAATTAATAACTATATATAGTTTTTATAACATAATACTGATTATGATATATTATATCATACACTCCAATTCAATTCAATAATTATGGGAACGATATCATCACTCGTGCATAGGTACGGATTACCGTCTCCACGATGCGGTGAGATTCATTCTCCATGTTAACCATTAAAGAATGATTATGAAGTATATATAATAAATAATATTGAAATTTATGACATGATAAAGCTAATGGATATATATATATATATGTTTCATCTACTTATTTCAATTCAAGTCGGTAAGGAGAGGAAAACAACATTCATGCGTACGTACGGCCTACCGTCCCCATGAACAGTGTATTTCATTTGATTTATCTATATATTATATATATATATACTGAATATATATGATATATAAATCATGATTTAAATTCTATAATTAAGTAAAACATGATATAATTAATAATAATATCAAGAACAATAAGTCCAAACATGTACAATAAATAAAACGAATTTACCCAAAACGCTGCTTTAACATAGAATTTACAAAAGAATGGGTAATATAAAGTCATAAGTGAACCATATATGATATAATAACAATGAAAAAAATTCTTTAATAAGTCAATGACATTATTTGAATCATTATATAGGAGGATCGGATACACATGATGCATATCTGACATAAGGTAAGGGATAATTTTACAATCTCATTTTTATCTAGGATTGCTTATTTGTAAGTATTTACTGGGGTTATATTTTTCATCCATTTCCAAAAAAATGTTTTCATAAAGTGTTTACTATTTTAAATGTATGTTTAAAGTCATTTTTACCCATCTTGACTTTTATTTTGTTTTATGGATGGAATCTTTCTTTTGTTTACCACACGTGACACTTTTTGACTTTTCCGAGAAAAGTACGAGAAGAAGGTTTTTTTAACTTATATGACATGAATGGATTTTTACGGTTTTATAATGCCTTATTTTCATGAAGACTAATCTACACGATTTCATTACTATTTTCAACAAAATCCATTTCGTTTAAAATTTCATAGCATTTTGTGAAAAGAAAATGTTTCTAAAGAAGAAAGGATACATTCCTCAAGAATTCATTTAATGTGTTTTATCAAATGCATTTTCCACCTAAGATGACATTATTTCATATGTTTATGTTTCAAGTACACTGTCTCTGTGATTTACATGGTTTCACTTTATTATGAAGAAATGAAATCCATTTATTTTATATGGATTATGTTATAATGGGATGACGTTTATGAAACCCATTTTACTTTTTGGGCTATGATGTATGATTTATATTTATTTTGTGGCACAAGTAAAAATGATTTCATTATGAGATGTGTGGGACCTATATCTCCCTCCAATGCATTGGCTAAAGATTTATATCACATGATATATGTAAAGACCCGCAAATTTCAAGGAACTTTTTTTCTTAATTTTCTTTGGAATTTTACAAGAGCGCAGCTTCAGACGGCACCTGATTCCGAGGCCCGGTGTGCCCGGAATCAATTTCCGAAGTTTGGCTCGGGTACGTTCAGTGAACGGACGAGCGGGTTTTTCTATCTTTTGAACCGGTGCCCGGAATCGAATTCTGAGGGCACCGATGAAATCGCAGCGCCGGTATTTGCTTAGAAACGCCTCTTCCGGAGTTGCGTTTGCTCAAGACGTGGTTTTTAAATTTTGCGGCTTTAAGTCAGAATAAAATAAAGTTGTGCGACAACTTTATTTTATTTCACTTAAACTGCTTGGAAGCCACTTAAAGTCACTTAAAAGCGGCTTGATCTGAGTTGAACTGGATAGGATGCTATCCAGAAATATCCTACCCCTTGGTAGGATATTTGTGCGGTGGGACCCGTACGAGCCCCGCCGTTTCTTTCGCTAAGTAACACACCCGCGAAAACCCGTCAAAGTAACTGAAAAGTCAACCGACGCATTTTCATTAATTCTTAACAGACCATTTAATTGGGCGGTTTATTTCGTAAATTAAATGGACTGTTTCTTCGTGAATTAAATGGGTCGTTTCTTTCGAATTGATGGATCGTTTCTTAACCGGTTTCGTGTTGGCATGTTTATAAAATAAGACCAACCTAAAAATCCTTGGAAAGGATTTGAGAGAATCTTCGTTCCTCCACCCTCTCCGCGAAGAACGCGAAGAACGCGAAGAACGCGAAGAACGTGAAGAACGCGAAGAACGCGAAGAACACCGGAACCGGAATCCGACGACGCACGATCCGCAACGTCAACAGCTTTTCCGCGACCTTCTTCTTCTTCGGTGCCTCTTCTTCCGCGGCGAACCTGCGATCGGCGGTTAAAGGTGAGAATCGAAACTTCTAAATTCTCCCTTCTTAATTTCAATAACAACGGATTTAATTAATTAAATCCGTTTGTTCTTGATCCGGAGATTGGCGACGCGACGCCGGATACCGCGACGACGCGACGATCTCCTTCTTCCGCGACGAGCGATTCCGCGACGACCTCTCGTCCGACGACGACTTCGAGGTAGGGATTTATTTTGGAAAAGTTACCCCTTTTAAATTTTCTCGTGAACGTTCTTGAAAATTTAAAAGGCCGGTTTCAAGCGAACAATTTTATCTTTAAATAAAATTGTTGGATCATGTGTTGATCATCTTATTCTTTTCTCCCGTTGTTTATGATTAACGCGGAGGGAGCGGGTCTAACGAACAAGACCCGGCAACCCTCCGCCGATCTTCCTTTTTGTGCGGATTTGGCGGGCGACGGAAAAAGCACGACGCAAGGGCCATTTGTTGATTCCGCAGTGGAGGACGCGTCCCGGGAGGAACAATGGCGCAGACGGGAGGCAAAACGGGCCACCGGAGCAACTCCGGCGGCCCGCGGAAGGAGGCGGCGGCGCGGGTCGCCGGCGCGGCGGCGCCGGCGACCGGAGGCGGCGGCGCCCGGCGCGCCGCCGTGGAGATCTCCCGCCGCGGCTGAAGCCGCGGCGGCGGCGGGCGGTTCCGGGGCCGCGCGGAACCGGGAACGGACGCGGCGGCCCGGCCGCGTCCGCGTGACAGGCGGCCCCCCGCGGGGGCCGCGTTTCTCCAAATGCCGCGGGTCAAACCCGCGGCGGCGGCCTGCCCGGCCGCTCGGCCGAAGCCGAGCCGGCCGGTCCGGTCGGCCGGGCCGCGCCCAGGCCGGACCGGACCCGGCCGAGCCGGTTCGGGCCGGTTTGGGCCGACCCGGGTCGGGCCGACCCGGTTCGGCCGACCCAAGGGGGGGTTCGGGCCGGGTCGCCCCGGGCCCAGAACCCCCGTTTCGGGCCTTCCTCGGTCTTTCGCCCATATCTTGGGCCAGGGACCTCCGATTGACGAACCGTCAGCGGCTACGCGATCCTTGGATCGAGACGGTCGTTTCGGTATATTACACTCAAGGTTTCGGAAGACTTTGGGTTCGGCCGGGTTGGTTCGTACACGAAACCAACCGGGCCCTCGGAGCGGAAACGCTCATAACTTGAGCTACGGACGTCCGATCGACGTACCGTCAGCTGTGGTAGTTTCCTCTAAGTGAGACGGAACTTTTGGCATACCCCGCCCGAGGATCGGATACAGGCGGAGTACGGTCGGGTTGGTTTTGCCCTAAAAAAACCAACCGGGCCCCTGGGACGAAAATGCCAATAACTCTCAGACCGGGCGTCCGATTGACGCGCCGTCTGTTGCGTTGAGATCCTGTTGTCGATACGGAACTTTTGGATACATCAACTTCGGACTACGTGTCAGTTGATGTATCAGCCTCTCGGCTCGTGGAGCGGACCCTCCTAACGAGCTCGCTATGTGCGGGAACCCTAGTGCTGGCTGTGGCTTCGACGACAGAGCAGAGATCCTCCGTGGACTGCGACGACGACAGAGCAGAGATCCTCCGTGGACTGCGACAACGGCAGAGCAGAGATCCTCCGTGGACTGCGACGACGGCAGAGCAGAGATCCTTCGTGGACTGCGGCGACGACTGTGCAGAGATCCTCCGTGGACTGCGTCGACTACTGCACTCAGCGATCCTACGTGGAACAGTGCTACCGAACCTGTGTGAGATGAATCTTCTTTTTACCTTGAGCGGTGGAGCGCTTGGGTGTAGCGGCGGACCCGTGGTACTTGACAGTGGTGGTGTGCTTGGATGCAGCAACAGACCCTTGGCGGTGGAGCGCTTGGTTGTAGCGGCAGACCCGCGATACTCTACGGAGTGTGTGCGCTTGGTTGTAGCGACAGACCCGCGATGGTGGAGACGTGCGTACGGAGTACGGAGACCGTGTAGATGACTGAGACCTGACGACTGCTTGACCGACTCGACTTGGAGTGAGTCGACTAGCCCAGTGGACGGAGCGCCCAGTAGTTGGCAGCAGACCCACGGCGGACGGAGCGCCCGGTAGTTGGCAGCAGACCCGCGGTACTCGACAGGAGGAGTACCTCAGTAGGCTATCTGGGTGAGCGCCCGGTATTTGGCAGCAGACCCTCAGCGGACGGAGCGCCCGGTAGTTGGCAGCAGACCCGCGGTGCTCGACAGGAGGAGTACTTCAGCAGTCTTAGGTTAGTGAGCAGTACCTCGGAGTCGTGACAGGACCACTGTACACTTCAGAGATGGGGCTCTTCAACATTTACAGTTTCGATAATGAAAATCCTGGTTGAGCTGAATCTTATGTTACTCTCCTTTGTGGATTGTGTTGAACTATCCTATGTGGATTTACTGTTACTCTCCTTTGTGGATTGTGTTGAACTATCCTATGTGGATTTACTGTTACTCTCCTTGTGGATTTGAGTCTTGCTTCCTTTGTGGATTGAGTTGTTCTTGAGCTCGTGAGCAGAGCTAGAATTGGGGACTTAGGTATGTGTATGGGCATATACCTAAGTCGAGTCAGATGTTACTTCGTGATTGCATCTTTCTTTTGTGCTATATCCTTTGTGGATTTCGGGAGACCTTCGGGGGTCTCGGGGTCCTTACTGAGTAGTTGTACTCACCCCTGCACGGGCTATGCCCGCACCTTGTTGTGTTGGTTGCAGACGACGGACAGCGCTGATCACGGTTGGGGCGTGGAGCAGGACGGTACCTGGAGGTGGACCACTGGGCGGGACGTGCTCGGAGCGGACGTGGGACCCGAGGAGCCTGGAGGCTATCTGTACCCACCCTTCAGGTGGGATTGCCAGTGGACGACACGAGGCCGCCGTCTTTTCTACAGTTACTGTACTTTACTTTTCAGTTGTACTTTACAGTTGGGCTTGTATTTCCGGCCCCCTTTACTTTTCTGCACTTTACTTTCCGCTTGCTGACTCTGTGTGGTTGTTACTTACAAAGGCAATGCCTTCCCTGTTTACTGGGATTTTACGCCTTGGTGCTAGTTGCCAGCCCCTGGCCTATGGAAGGCGGGCTTGGGGTAGTCACGGCACGGGCCCCGAGGACGGGTCGTGACAATATAGACATGGATAGAATGGAAAGTTAATCTGGTTTAGTGATACAGGACTAGAACGAGGAGTGAAAACGGTTCAGTGAGGGAATTTTTACACTATGATGGTCTTGGCAGCAATGCCTTGGCTACTAAGGAAATCATATCATGTGATTAATGTTTTTCTACAATTACATATTTTATTCCCACGCTATTTTATCATGATTGATGTTCCTTTATGATATATACATTACATACATCCGTGATTTATGTCTTTGCTCAAGATTTTGATTTTTAGTTTTTATGTTCATGTTTTTGCATTCAAATGTTTATGGATTGTTTTATGTTCTCTATGTTTCCCGTTATTGAGAATTTGAGCTCACCCTTTGTATGTTTTCTTTTCCCCAGGATATAAAGAAAGGTTTTAGGTAAGAAAACAAAAGGTGAAGATCTTTATGGGAGATATTGAATATATTTCACCACGATTAGAAGATTATATTCCGAGTTTCCAAAGACACTAAACAATTACGATCCTTGAGTGTTGGTTTTTTTATTATATTATGTATTCCACAGAAGTATTGTAATGTCTATGTATGTCCTGATTGGGTCTCTACACCATCAGCCGAGGGTGATACCTTCTAACATATCGTGGATAGCATTCTAGAGGTGGTATGGGTTGTATGAGTTTGTGGTGATGATGATTCAGTTCACCAACGCACATAATATGTTCATGGATTTAATGAACTGAATATTTAACCCCTATTTGGATCAATTTGTGTTTGTCATTGTTGGTGGAATATTCATGTACTCAATAAATCATAACGATCAGGCCTAACATCATGACATTGTCCTCAGTACAATAAGAGAGAATGGTATTTATTCCAAGCTGTCAAAATGTATGTTTTGGATTAATGAATTTTATTTTTTGGGTAACATTTTCAATGAGGAAGATGTGATATAGGATTCAGAGAAACTTAAGGTTATGGTTTCATGGGAATAGCCCAAAAATGTTTCATATATTCGTAGGTTCCTAGGTTTGGTCATTTATTACAGAAGGTTCATTAAGGATTTCTCTCATTTGGATGCACCACTATTAGTATTAACCAATATGGGGTTATGTTTGAGTGATTAGAAGCACGCATGAATTCTTTTTAGAGCTGAAGAAATGGTTGAATACAAACCCAATTTTTATCTTACCTGAACTGGGTAAGAGGTACACTTTGTGTTGTGATGAATCTGGTGTTGGAATCGGGGCAGTGTTGATGTAGGATGATCAGGTTGTAGAATATGGTTCATGATAATTGAGAAAACACAAAATAAATTACATCACTCATGACCTCAATCTAGATGTTGTGGTTTATTCCTTATAGTGTTGGAGGAATTACATACTAGGGAAAAGGTTCATGGTGTTTACTAATCATAAAAGTCTTAAGTACATCTTATCTCAGTGGAATTTTAATATTCAGTTAGTGGAGATGGGTTGAGTACCTACAATCTTTTGATAAAGAGATTATTTATACAACATGAAAGGGGAATAGTGTTACAGATTCCTTGAGTTGAATGACTCAGAAATATGTGGATCAAGAGTCCAACTATGAGTGGAGTATAATGGATTTTTTTGTTGAGATACAACTAGAGTTTTATGATGGGGACATGAATATAACCTTTTCATATATAGTAATTTATTCCATGCTTTTTAGTCAGGTCTTGGAAATTTAGTTAGTGGATCCAGAGTGTGTGGATATGAAGGAAAGTCTTAGAGGTGGGGAGTCAACTTTCAGTTGGTTTGTGCTAATGATGGAATTGTTTATGTTCTGGTTCATATTGTGGTACCATCTGGTATGTGGAGGGAGTTGATGCATAGTTTCAATAAATTGATGTGGGTAGTATATTGAGGTCTGACTAAAATTTATCTTCATATTTATTGGTTATAATGGTGTCCAGGAATGGAAAAAGAGTATTTTGGTTTTGTAGTATGATGCCTTGCCTATCAATAGGTGAAGGCTGAGAATCAGTGACCTAATGGGATGTTATAGTCACTACCTATTTCAGAGTGTAAGTGAAATGACATAATGACAGACATTGTGGTGGGTCTTTCAAGGACACCTCATAAGAATGACACAATCTTGGTGGTTTACAATTGGATGACTAAAGTGGATTTTTTCATTCCAATTCTTGACACATATATAGTTTATCAATTATCTGAGAGATATTGTAGTTGCATGGTGTGATTAGATCCCTATTTTCGGATCGTGATTTGATTTTCACATCGCACTTCTGAAAGGGGTAACAAAAGGTGTTTGGTGATTAGGTGTTTTTGAGTACATCATGTCACCTGTAGATGGATCAGAAGTCAGAGCATACAACTAAGGTATTAGAGGATTTTCTGAGAGCATGTGTTCTAGATTTTAGTGGTTTATGGGAAAATAATTTATCACTCCTTTAGTTTCATACAACAATAGTTTCCAGGATACCATTCAGATGGTTCCTTTTGAGGAACACTACAAGAGACCTTGTAGATCTTAATTTTGTTGGTTAGAAGCTAGGGAGTTTGAAATGTTAGGGTTGGGTCTCATGCAGGAGGTGTTGGAGAAGGATCGATTGATTTAGAATTATATGACTATGACTCAGTGTAGGAAAAACCCATATGACGATTAGCATTGTAGACCTCTTGAGTTTGTGGTGGAATATTGTCTGTTTTTATAAGTGTCTCTAAGGTTGGGTCACAATTGGATTCGGAAGTATGGAAATTTTTCACCCAGCTATGTGGGGTTGTTTTAGATTGTAGAGATGATTGAGTTAGTGGCTTCCCAATTGGATCATACACAATGGTATTGTGGGATGAATGATGTTTTTCATGTTTCACAACCCTAGATCTATCACCCTAATTCATCTCATGTAATCAATGTCAAAAATATTGATCTTGAGACTGATGCATCCTTTGATGAGCATTCGGTTTGTTTTGTGGACCATAGTGATAATGACTTCTAAGGAAAGAAAGATCACCTATTTCAAGTATTATGGCCTCATGGGATGTTTCAAGAAGAGACATGGGAGTGAGTGTCAGATATATAGGACCAGTGGCTCAATATCTTTTCTTCTGAAACTCAATAGTGCTTGGGAAGAGCGGCATGAGGTTGAGTCGTCATAAAATGGGGAGGTTGTAAGATCCCGGATCATCCTTATTAAGGTATGTAATTTTTTATGTTTCAATTAAGTACCCTTATTGTGGTCAAACACATGTTTCCCATGTGCATGAAAAGGATCAGGGGTGTTCGTAGGGGTCAGGAAATGAATGAGGGGGGATGATCTTTTAGGGCATGTTGCAAGGTTTTTTCATAGTTAGTGAAAACCATGTAAGGATTCATAGGTAACAATATGAGGTTTGTGATTTTGGGGAAGTGGCTCACACACGGTTTGTTCATAGTTTGGAAAAGCATGTGGATAAATGATGTGTCCTAGTAAAGATGGAAAAAAATTCAAAAAATTCACCTTGGTATTTTTAAGTCTAACTATAGATTTTCCTCCTCTCCTCCTCCTACAACCCTAGATGCGAGTTTGGATGACCCAACCTTCCCAATGGTGATTCTCCTTTGATCCTAGGATATTTGGAGAGGCATTGGTTGTGGATCAAATCCTCGGGTGATTCTAATCTACTCCTTGGTTCTTTTCCTTGATTACGATGTGTATCATCCTCTCTTATCCTTCTAAAAAAATCAAACACCTCTTTTTCTAGGGAGATATAGGATTAATCTTCAATTTAACATTGAATGGGGTTATAAGGCTTCATTAGAGAGTTCATTAGACAAAAAAATTGAGGTAGGTTCTCTACAAGTTATATCCCATAGTTTCTTTGTAGATTTTTTCTTGTTTGCCTTTTATTCTTTGTCACTTTTTTAGTACTTTTGATTCCTCTATTAAGGTTTGGTATAATGGGGTTATAAATGATGAATGGAAACCCTCATGGTTCCCATGGGACACATTAAGGATGAATGGACCTACTTAGGGACACCCATGGGGTGCACCGATATTTTCTGAGCCTATAAACAATCTAAGTAAGTGTTAGATTGTTTATTTGTTAATGTAAAGCCCTTGCTGAGTATGTTGATATGTTAAATGGATGTGAAAATGTGATATTTGTAATGTGTCTAAAATTGGAAATGGTATGTAAAGTTGGATGATACACAAGGATTATTGAATATTCTTAGTGGGTTATGCATGGGAATGGGAATTGGGATAATTTTTCTATGTAATATAAATGGAAAATGTGTTAACAAGTCATGGAATGATTTCCTAATCCCCATGATTATTTTTTAGATTATGATTTTTGTGTGCATTTTTTTTACATATGTTTTGTGTGTGGTGATTGAATAATGAAGCTTGTGTGTAAGGATATGTGTTGGGATAAAGGACTAAGCATCCTCCCATGGTTTGGGTTGGATTGATGCTCTAACCCCACTCTAGAATGTGTAGCTCGGGGAGTTGGATAGATTATTTATTCCCTCAATGGTTGTATTAAGTGAATCTACCTGGACTGAGGGTTTAGGGTAAGTGATATTTGTTGATTGTGGAATGTTTTTTTCCTTAATGAGTTAGGGAACATGACTCATTTTCCTTATGTATTGAAGATGATGATTATGTATATTACATTTGAATACTTGATGAAAGTGAAATATGTAATAGAGATGGTATAAGTAATGAAATGGGGAATAATCCTAGATATGTTATAAGAATACCTTGTCCACAAATGGCACTGAATTTTCCACTATTTACTCTCCATTTATTCATACTATTAGGAACTACCAATTACACTGAATATTTTTTAGACACTATTGGTGGTGGCCTACTAAGTTGTACTCACAACTTGCTTGGGCCACTGTTGGGTAATCTTGTAGACTTCATGGTTTCAGGTCATGAAAATTCAAGGTCCATGTGCTCATAAGTTGAATAGAGTTTGGGGGAATGCATGGATGAGGTTCCAATTGTAGAATTTTGACCATTTTGGGGATTCATCTGTGTGTCTTTATTTTGGGTTGTGTTTACTTTATCACACTTGAGCTTGACATACCCCGATTATCGTGGATTGAGGTCTTCACCTAGTTTGGGGAATCATTAGTTATGTGTTATTATTGTTTATTAAAAACATTTCTACAATTTATACTTGTTTTCTGCTGTGGATTTCTCTAGAAAGAGGATGTACACTCCCCACATAACATAACTAGAGCCTTTCTACTAGTTGGGATCCTCTAGAGCATGGGGAGGCACACCTAAGGGCATGTGGTGACCCGACATGGGGCACCGATTTAGTGGCACCTGGGTCGGGGACGTTACACATGTGATGCAGTAAAACTTTATCCATGACATTTTTGACTCTCCCCATTCTTCATAGGGAAACATTATATATTAAACAACCAATTCCATAGTGTGTTACTCATCATCCACTCATTCCATAATAAAAATGAAATAAACTTATTAATTATTTCATGGTTTTATTTAAGATATCAAAACTAGATCTTTCAAATTACTTATAAAACCAAACCTTAATAAAAATCATTTTGGGATATTTTAATAGTATCAGATAACCACTAGAATCAACTAAATATCTCTATTACATTTCTTCACATTGTAGAGCACCTCATCAGAGTAAAACAAAAATAATTCCCACCATGATCTTATTATTTATAGAATAAAAAACTTATTCTCGTCATTTTCATGAATCTTATGTTATTTTATGTTATTTATGTTATTGAGTTTTATCTCAAATGTTGTTCTATTTTATTTCATTATTTGGAATTTATTTAATTTAATGTTTCCATGAATTTTTAAATTTCTCAATTCAATAGTCAAAAATAATTTTATGAAATAAAAATTTTACTCCCCAGAATCATTTATTTAATGTTAAATAGGCCCAAAGTATATTTACATTATCCAAACATACCCTTCTAAAGTTACTATGAATATTCAACATTCACCACTACATCTTTCACATTTTGGTTTCCTCGGTTTGATCATTTTGGAATATCTATGATTCCATATAGTTCATTACTTTTTTATATTTTACTAAATATATTGAACATGGCTTCCGAAATTCAGGAGTTGGTCTACCACATTTCCCATAGTAAAATTTTCAATGTAAAACACTGAGTTCCATAACATAATAAAACCCCTCTAGCTATCTTGTAAGCACCACATTCAAGGTCCCATACTCAATTGTGTGATCAAATTTATCTTCTAAAATACATTTCATGTTATATTTATATTTAAAATTGATCACAAAATTTTATTCTCACATCAATATATTCTTTTATTAACTACTTCCACATCATACTCAACAATATACACTCGACTCATTCACTCCTGTGGTATTTTCCTACACTATAACCATTGTCGTTCAATTTTCATTACATGAACTTATCATGTTCTAACTAACTCATGGTGTCCCTTTACTCCACCGTGAATCTCTTACTGGGAATATCTTTTAGCTTATCCATTTTCTATTTGATGTATGGATACATTATTGGTTCAAGATTAATGGATGGAGCATTTATTTTCTCTCCTATATTGTTCTTTCCTTTATCATCATATGAATAACATTTTCAATTAAATTCAATTGTAGCATCAATCTTATTTTCCCATAAATGTATGTGTAGATTAATATTCTTTTTTAGTGGGTGGATTCTTCTTCCATCACCCATACTCAAAGACATAAATACTGACATAATTATTGAAATAATTTATCAATTACAAAAAAATGATCATTCATAACAAATACACCACTAACAAACATTTTCATGCTTAAATCAATCCATTTGAGTTTGTTGGAAATAATTTTAACATATTTAATGAAACTAATGTGGATATGTTCTTATTTTCTCCAATAAGTGTTCCTTATACCTCTTATTGACAATAAACACTAGAAAATTTATATATGGGATAATCATTATCAGCTCATCAACTTCCTTTATTTGTAAAATCAACATCTACCATTTTGTTCATAATATTTTTATATTCGCCCTTGTTGAATAATTAGTGTATTACAAATGATAGAAGGGTGGATGAAATTTTTTAATTGCAATGTAAAAGAAATTAATCAACACTAAGTATATATGATCTATAAATAGTGTGGAAAACAATAGTAATCAATTTTGACATAAAATATTCTCATATACATTCTATAACTTTATACCATCTATAAAATCAATTATTAGTGTTTTTATAGATATATTATCAATAATTTTTTGAACGTTCACTAAAATTCAAAAAACACATCAAAATTAGTTAATTGGAATTATAAATTTATCAACCATTTTTAAATACATCAAATCATACATTTTGTTATTTCTTTTGGTTTATTTCCATAAATTCCATATATGTAGACATCATGAAAGTGTAAATGGGAATATAGTGAGTCTTAGTCCACTACTTAATGTTAGATAATGGGATAAAACATGAACATAAACCAAAAACTTTGTTCCTTTTAGCTCTAAAATTTTTATAACAGTTTATTATTTCACCACCCTTGATTTTCTAAATATTTTCATCATTGGGAAAACTAAATTTATTTTTATCTTGAGAATTAAACTTACTTGGAAGAACCTTCTTTACTTTATGAAGGTGATAAAAAATTTTATTTTTACCTTGATCCATATTATTGGATAATTCCAACTGGGATCACCAAATTTTAAGACATTATTTTAGTTGATAGTCAACAAACTTCTTGTGCATAAACAGATTCTTTTCTATATAATTTTTAGTGTTTTGAATCATTGGTTCACTCTATTTTTTATTGATTAATTTTTCTTTTCTAATAATCCATTTCATGAATTTTGAAGTTATATTTCCTGAAATTGTTCACATTTAAGAAAAAATTTCACTGTCCTTAAATGTACTCCTTTTTGGTAATCTATTGAACTATTAATGGAGAATGTCAAAAACAAACCCAATAATGTATCCCTTTATTTGATGGATTAAAATTTTATTACTTTTATTATAATATTAACTTATTTACTAAAGTTATAAATAATATAAAATCTTCTACCATAATTGATGAATCTTTTACTTATTGGCATTATATATTTAATAGCTTTTTCATGGGTATAATTTTCAAATATTTCTTCTATTGTCTACACCAAAATTGAGACATATCTATTATTATCCTTTTATTAATCACATTATATATTGGTTTTATAATTAAATTATTATATGATGTTTACTGTATTGGTTTTTACCATCACTCTTTTTACTTGTGACCATTTTTTTTATAATAATCACATAAGAATTCATGTGATTAAAATCATTTATTGGTTGATATATTAAACAAATTCTATGAAGTATTCTTATTTATAATAGATTTTTCTTTTTATAAATCATCTATACTCTCCTGTATTTAGGCATTTTTTAATTTTTAAAAACTAGTATGTATTTTCAGAATTCAATCTCCTTGTTCCTAAAAATCCAATATCACATTATATATCCATAAATATATATATCATTTTCATTAGGAGTTTTCTTTGAAGATTCTACAAGTTTATATTTTTGTAGAAAACTACATTGTTTGATCACTATATATAGAGATTATATTCTTGGATATGACTATATCAACCTTTGATAAGGTGGTGTATTCCTACAATATTATAAAAAAAATCATTAATTAAAAGTGGTTTATTAGGATAATGGGTAATATTTTTCCAATGGATTTTAGTTGATGAATCATTAGATGATGTTAAGAAATATTTTCCTCCAATATGAGTCTTCATGGAAGAATGAATCTTATAATAACCATTTTTAGAGGCAGGTATTCTTTCAAAAGCTTGGGATGATTATTAATATATTGAATCTTTATTTTCCAGTTTTATATCTAGATCAAGATTCTTCATCTAGTGATAATTCATTTTAACCTCAACTGAATTGATTTATTCTTCATAATAATTTTTTCCCTTGTGAATCTTATCATCATAAAGTTTTCTAATTTCTTGTAATTAACATTCAACTTCCTTAATTCTTTTTTACATTACTTCTAATTGGTCTTTAATGTCTGTAATTCAGAAATATGTTTTAATGTTATAGAAATTTATATTTCTATTTAATTAAGTTTTAATATTTTTATTTTCATTATTTTTATGTAACTTAATGAAAATAGTTTCATTATTTGAGAATGGGCTAAAATAATAGTGATTGGAGGATGGAAGATTATAATAGGAAATATTTCTTGTGTAAAAATTTTGAAATAATAAATTTATTATGGAAATATATATAATAGGACACCCACTATCCAGAATGAATAAGTTCAGCTAACCAAAATAAAGTATCCATCCAACACCAAATAGATGCATGGATAGGTATTTAGGGGAGAATGGGGTATATTGCTATCATAGGTCAATGTTGGTGAGAGAGCAATATAAGAAATCATGGCATTGGTCAGCATTAGGCATGATGATTGCTATATTATAAGACTTTTGGGTTATCATATTTGGAGTATCTACTATATCTTAATATATTAATTAGTTTTCTTCTTAATGAAAATTCAATTTAGTATAACATTTCACTTGGGAACATCTAATTTCACAAATGACACGATAACACTCTCTTATCATTGTCCTCCCAAATGGCTAGGATTTTTTTCATGTTTATTGTGCATGATGTACCTATGATGTAGAACCTACATAACCACTATTGGTGATAAAATTTTAGCATCAATGATATTGGAATTTCTCATGGTTTATGTCATTGAATCATGGATCACCATGAGGGGACTTTGGGTCTTGACATTACACTTCATTTTTTATATCATGCACACCCCAGCCAATAGGTTTTTCTATATAAAAAATGATGAATTAAATTGAATGTATTATACCATGTTTGTTCATTTTGTTTTATATAAGTGCGAATGTGTGAGGAGAACTAATAGATTTCATATATTCCATATGGTATTGTATAGTGTTATGTCATGGATGAATAAGAGGAGATGAGAATATAATAGATTTGAGTAATGATCCTACATTTTCATTATAGACTTGGTCAAAGAAGATGTAGATCAATTTTTTGTCAGAGGATGCACCACTATAGGAGTACTTCCATTTAAAAGTTGGTTAATAGGAAAACCCAATTTCCCCTATATTTCTTATTGATTGATAAAGAGTGGTTGATGATTTAGTTAAATGATATATGGTGGAAATTTCAATGGCATGTTGATGAATATCATGATAGTTGATTATCAATTTCATATAGAAGAGATATAATAATACATAGATAATGAGATAGATGTTGATATAAAGAGATTCATGTTTGGCTGCATGTGACTCCTATATCCTATAAAAGGGAGGTTTAGGTTGAATTTATTATGCAAAGGGAATGTAGATAGTAGATAATGATGTGATAGGATATGATTTGGTGATGTCTATCAATAAATTAAAAGGGATTCTATGGAAACTGACATCAAATTTGGAGTATAAACCCTACATTGGGAGTGATTTCAGATGGATTGTTTCTGATGTATGTTTTTCTTATTTTTACCCTCTCTTATAACTAGGATGATTGGTGTGTCTTTTAGTTCAAATAATTTAATGATAACGGATTATATTTAGTGAAGTTGTTAATTTTTAATGAATTTGAGAGGTGTTTTTTCATTTATTTCATTCTTTGAAATCTTATTTTTGTTTATAATGCATGGATACTATATTTTAGGTTTTATTTGATTTTGATGCATTAATCCGCAACTAACTCACATGAATAATAATTGTGTAGGCTAGGGTTGTTACTTTTAAATAACGTTTTGTGTGACTTATTATATTAATTTACCAAATTACTTGATCAAAATAAAAGGAGTGTTACAATGACTGTGAGTGATGACCATGACCAAGGACTATATTACACCTAATTATGAAGAAATATTGATTTCTCATTATCATTTACATCACTAGTTCACGTACTTTTATTTTAATATAATTGGTATATTCTATTTTTATTCAAATCAAAACATTAATTTCAATTATTTTTTATTCATTCTTGATCACTCTATATTTTATTCCAAATTATCTCTATGTGTTTGACTATAGAAAACCACATACTAGACCTCTGATAGTTTTTTATAATAAGATTATATTATATCTTTTTAAATAATTACCACTTATTATTTAATTTCACCCTATAAATGATCATGTTTTTAGTTTTGATTCTATGGATGGTTTTTAAGAAACATAAAAATTTTAGAATTTAATTAGTATAATTTTTTAGTAGTAATTTCCACTGATTATTCATGGAATTTCCATTTTGTGAATTTCATATCACAAATTTTATTCTTGATTACACCACTCAAAGAAAATAAATGATGATTATTGATAATGGTACTATGTTGGAAATAAGCATAGTAATGAAAAATGAAGATACAATCTAGGTTTGGTGTTGTTATAATAGATCAATGAGATAAAGTAATTTTCCATGAATTACAAGGGGAAGATGTAGGAATAAAAACATTAATGTAATATGATCGAATCCCCCTCTCCCCTCCATCTATGGGGGTGTTCCAATGGATCCTGGTACCACTAGTAGCTATAACTCATATAAAAATAAATCTGGTGGGCAATAAAATGATCTAAAATTCAGTATAATTTTCTAGGATTCTACAAGAAGACCTGAACACCAACCTTAATAGAATCCTTAAGATTTTTGACATGTTAAAGAATAAAAACATCCCTGTAAATAAGGTAAGAATTTTATTATTCTATTTTTCCTTAAATAAAAAATATTGTGAGTGAATCCAAAGTCTATACCAACATTCTATAACCAAATGGGATGAGTTTGTAGTGAAATTCCAAACATGTTTTTGTCTTCCAACAAAATATTTTTATTTTTTCATTAATTTATTAAATATCAATATGCACAATTATGTGTTACTATAAAATGTATAGGAGTGTTTTAAGGAAATGATTATGAATTTTACTATTTATGGTATCGATTTGTGGATACTAATTCAAGCCTTTTACTAGGGTCTCTCCCTGGGTAATAAATCTATAGTGGATGTTGCATCCAGAGGGTCACTAATGAAGAAACATCCAGAGGATATATATGGACTATTATATAAAATTAATAGAAATAGTTTTCAATGGGGATTCAATAGAATAAAAAATATAAGAGTAAACATGGTAGAAAATAATAGTTGGATGGTTTCACAAATGGAAAACATGATCAATAATATGGATTTGATGATTCCCATGAATCAACCCCAAGGTATGTATGCCGAATAGAAAAATTTTATTCATTATAACCATTGAAATAACTTTTAGGGGTGGAGGCCACAACAATATAGTCAAGGGTACCAATAAAGAGAACCGGGGTTCCAACAACAATAAGGGGTTTCTCTAAAAATCCAAATAAAATCATTAGAAGATACAATATCTACAACTATGAAATAAATTTAGATGACATCAATGATTTTAAATAAGATTTAAGGGATCATAAGACTTAAATTTGGAATATGGAATTTTATGTGGAAAAAATCACTAACAAACACAAATAGATACCATGAGGGGTGATGCCTGGTGAAATGGAGGTCTTATGAAATATAATCGAAAGACATCTCCATGAACGTTTCGAAAACTATTAAAGATAATTTTTAATAATAATGAAAATATATGATATATATATAATAATAAAAAATAAAAATAGTGAAAAATATGAAGTTAGAGTAAAAGTTTAATGATAAAAAGGTTAAATAATAAACTAGAGGGGATGCCCTGCCACTATAAAATCCACCTCTACCAATCTATGGAAATATGAATCTAGGGAAGATGGAAGAAAATTGATTTATTTTTTGGGAAATTTTATGAGATTTCATATTAACATCCCTTTTAATAAAGAATTATTAAACATACCATGTATAGTATTTTAATGAAGGTGATAGTATCAAACAAGAAAACACATAAAGATATGGGAACCATACCACTCTTAGGGGAGTTTTGTATGGTGTTCTCAGGGAGTATAAAAAATACGGAATAAGATTTTTGTAATTTTTAAATTATATTTTTCATTGGGTATTATTATTTTTGGAAATATTTATGTGATCTAGAACTGAATGTGTAAATCATGAAATACTCAACTTTCAAAATCTTGGGATTAGAAAATATGAAGTTTCATATATCAATGTTTCTTTTTGGTTTACACTACACTTTATTTTCACTATTGTTCATTTGGGTCTTCGATTATGTTGTTTTGCATAAAATTTGATAGTTTTTATAGGTTTTTGGACCTGTGAAAAGTTGGTTCAAGGTTAGAGAAAATCTTGTGGTTCTACCCCAAAAATTGTGTATCTTTTGTTGGATTCCAAGAATAGTGTTCACGATTAGGTGCACTACTTTCCCAAATCAAGTATCCTTCACCTAAAACTACACATCATGGGACAAAGGCATGTCATATGGTTAGTAGATGGGTTTTCAAATCATGAAACTTCTCTAATATCATAGAAAGGGGAATGTGGATTTCTAAGATCTGTAGCTAACCAATGAGACATGACTTACTAAATATGATTTTTATTTTTAAAAATGTGAACATCTCTATTTTTCCTCATTATTATTTTTTTAGAATAGGTTCACATCCTTGGAGTCTCATTTTAGATTTTTTTTATATTTCTTTCCTTCTAGTGTTTTATTTTGATAGATCCTTAGGTTTTGGACTTATTTCTTTAAAGGTATGGCTCAATTATTCATTTTTATTTGTTGTACTTCTAGATCTTCATTTATTCTATCAAATGGAACTTTAGATCTATGTTTTTTATGAAAGATCCAATATATTATTTAGTATATAATTGGGTTTATTAAATATCCATCACGTATTTGGAGGTCATTGTCTGGATCTTCGATTATTGTTGTGTTTTCTTCAGAAATTATTGAGGTATGTGTTTTCTCTCTATAAATTTGGTCATTAAATTGATGAATTTGACATTTTTATTTTGGAATTAAATATTTCGGTTACTTTCTTAATTTCTAGTATCCTTAAACTATATTGTCTTATAGTTCTACATGGGTGTTGATATTCCATGTTTTTTAAGGTAGGTGGTTTCATGATTCAACATTATTCTATAAACTGTTCTTCATTTCACATTGAATTTTGTTTCTAAAATGGTTGTAAAAAATTTATGGATTTATATTGGAGATGTATTTGAAATGTTTCTATCTATAATGAGAAATATTTTGATATTTTTTTCTTTGAGGTTACATTTTTTAAAATGGATTTTTCATTTTGTGGTGTTAAAAAGTTTTTTTAAATCATGATTCATGTGGTTTCAAAGAATAAATCTTCAATTAATGATTAAAATATGTTAAACCATGATGTAATAAATGATGAGGTAGAGAGATATCCTCTAGGATAAACTCTTTACCTATAAATATGTTCTTTAATGCTAATGTGTATATTGGATTTCTTATGTTATGGAAAGGATTATCTCTCGATAGTGACATATTAGCTCTTAGGCCTGCTCTACTATGATAATGTGCATAGTGAGTATCCTAATAATAATGATAATGTTATGAGAATATTCACCATCTTTGAACTAATGTGACTCAAGGGATTATTTTCTCTGTTGATAATATTTGAAAAGTATGTTTTTAATTTTATTAAATATTCATTGAAATCCGGGATACTGGTGTAATTTTAATAATTGTAAAAATTTCAATTTATCTATGTTACAAATTTTAATGTGTCATAATATATCTCACGGCTTGATTTATTTTACATGATAATAATTGGTTTATTATATAATGAAATTATGGTTAAGGCATCACATGGGGTGATGGATTTGTTCGTTAATAGGGTGTAAGACACTATTACAAATATGGCCTTTATCAGTGTTAGAATAGTATATTAACAGTGCTAAATAAAACTGTTGTTAATCAAGGAGAAGATAAAGGGGGTACCTTTTATTAGTACTTAAGAAAAGAGCTGATAAAATCCCATTTTATCAGCACTAAAAAAGTATTGATAAACGACCCCTTAATCAGTGCTAAAAAAAGCGCTGATAAAAGGGGTCCTTTATCTGTGCTTTTTTAGCCCTGATCAAGGAAACCTTGTAACAGTGCTTTTAAAAAGAAGTAATAAAAGTTAAAAAATTAAAAATAAAAAAAAATATATAATGTGGGGGGGATCTTTTAACAGTGCTTCACCCCCCCCCCCTTATCAGCGCTAGGCAGACACCCTCCCACTCTCCCGCATATTGCCATTGCTCGCGTATCACCCAACATGACCACGTCCACCTCCTTGCTTCCACTAGAACTCGAACTCATGACCCCCCCCCCCTTGCGGGCCCGCACCTTTACCACAAGCCATTTCATTTTTTCCCTATTTAATGATATATATACTTATATTTATTTGTATATTAATATAGATTCATATTAATATAAATATATTTAGTTATATTATTACATATATATATTAATTTATTAATATATATTTATTTATTTATTTATTCATATATTAATATATTTTTATATTTATATATATATAGTTATATTTATTCTAATATTAATATAGATTTATATTAATATAAATAAATTCAATTATATTAATACGTATATATTTATTCATATATTAGTATATATATATATTCATATATTAATTTATATATATATTTATTAATATATATATTTTTAGTTACAATTTTTTATCCATACATTTATTTGTATATTAATATATATTTATAAGATTAGTTTTAAAAACATTTATAAAATATATTTTTAGGTGTGTTTATAAATAAATAAATAAATACATATATACAACAGACACACAAACACAGAGAGACACGCACAAACACAAATATATATATATATATATGAATAAAAACTCATATATGTGTATATGAAAAGCCATAGAATGTTAAAATGACCATAACTTCTAATCCAGAAGTCCGTTTCAACTCCACAACTAGTAATATAGAATAAAATGAAACAATCTTTTGTATGATATGTGGTACAGGCCTAGATGAAATCTAGATCAGAAGTTATATTCGTTTTAATCTTAAAAAATCAGGGTATCCCGATTAAAAACTCCATTTTGGAGGCCTTCTGGGCTTTTTTCTTCCTTGAAAAATGTGATAGAATGTTCCCTTCAGTCAATATCACATAGAGCTCGTAGCAAGATTTGATTTGATATGTTGTAGAGCGTAAACGGACACCCGGTTCAAATGCTATGCCCGTTTGAAGTTTTAGTTACATTTTTAACTTATTTTAGATCTTTTATTCATTTTTTTGATTTTGTGTGCCTTCAGATTTCTATTAAATGATTATTAATTGATGATAATTATGAAATTTTTAATTAATAATATTTTTTAAAATATTTTAAATCCAATTTCAATAAAATTTGTATATATTAAATATAATAGTCTTTTTATACTTATCTAAAACATATTTAAAAAATATATATTATATTTATATCAATATAAATATACTTATATTATAATATATTATTTTTCATGAATTTTTTTTTAAATATAAATTTTATCAGCTCTAGGAAAAATTGATGATAAAGGATGGTGCTTCCCTTGGCCATTTTTGTAGTAGTGAGAGTCTTGAGATGGTTTCATGTCACATGGAGTTGGATTTTCATAGCAGATGGGATGTTTGGTTGTATTTATAGACTTTGGAACCTATATTTTGTAATGGTTATAAATTTTTATAAATTTTCTAATTTTGAAATATATATTTTCTTTATCTATTTCACCATTATTTGGATTCATCGCGAAAAAATCATTCCCAAATGTAGTTCTTAATTCCCAGGAACCTTTCACCAACCAATGGGGATTAGGAACACCCTTATGTCCATGTCAGGATGGACTCGTATTTTTGATATTTGGTTAATATAGGTCGGTCTATAAAAAGTAATGTATCAAATGGTGATTTTTTTATTTCCATTTTTATCATGCATATTGGGATGTATTGGTAGATATGATATAGAAATGTGGGGTACTTGAGGGGTATATTGGAAGTAAATACCTAGCAAGATCTCATCATGACTGACCATAATGTATCACAATGGTAATGGAAAACCTCCTTTAATTTCATAAAAATTTCGTTACAGGGTACAAAATCTAACAATACTGAGGATAGTTATGGTATTGTGTCTTGATAATAAGGAATACAAAACATAAGAAACATAATCCTTAATCTAATCAACTTAAAAGACTTCTTCATAGGTTCATCCTATGTTACTTTTAATACATCTCATATCATAGGGGCATACACCAATGAAAGGGGAAATCATAAATCCCAACATGGGAATAAACAAAAGAGATACTTAACATATGACAAAGAGGTATATCAATAATGCATGATCATATGGAAATTAGGCACAAAATAAAATAAATGACATGAATTTTGACTTTTAAATGAGTCTGCAAAATAAAATTAAAACATTCAAAAGAATATCACAATGGTTTATCACCAAGGTGTCCTAAATCAAAATTACCAAGATTATTTAGCAATGTAACATAAAAATGTCATCTCTAGAGATTAGTTATTTACCCAATTCATTTTAGTGCTATGAGGGTGAACTATTCAAACATATTATTTAATGTGCGCTACATTGATCATAATAAATCATTTCATCAATAACCCTAGGTGAATAAAGAATTGGTTTCAAATGAAAATATTGATCACATAAGTAATTAAATTCTTCAACATTACATAACTTTTAACCCAGAAAAGGTAATGTGATTTTCATACATGTAAATAACCAAATAAATATAATATATTTAAATATAGGTGAATTTTTGTCTATACGGAAAATGTTTGGGTATTCACAATATATAAATATTTTAATAAATTATAAATTCTCAAGAAATGATCATGGTGTCATAATGACATATAACATGTATCATGGAAAATTAATAATGATAGGTAATGGAGGTGTTAAATTAATCAAACATCAGTTGTTCAATAATTTTATGGTCAAAAGTGATTGAAAATAACGAATATTTTACCTTAAAATGATTCACAAAATGAAGGTACTTGAATAAAAATAAAGATAATTAGAATTCCCTTACCTTGAAGCTTTTATGAATAAAAAATTAGCATGGAACCTTGAAAGCTTGAGGGAACCTTGGAGTAACTCTTTGGTAGAAGCATTAATAGAATATATATGATTGTTAACTTTTAGTGAAGATGAATGGGGAATAGGAGGTATTTATAATTGAGGTGGGCAGGTTTTAAAGGTTTAAATATTATTTATTTAAAAAGCCAATTTTTATTTCAAATAGGTAAATTATAAATTTATAAATTAAAATTAAAATTTATAAATTTATTTTTATAATTATTTAATTAAATTTTTATTGAATAAAATGTTTCAAAAAAATTAAATCATGTTGACTTAAAATGACGTCATAAAATCATAGTGCTGTAAAGTGGATATTTTAACTTTTTCACCAAAAATAAACTAGTTCAAAATAATCCCAAAAATCACCCTAATATAATTTTTACATGATGAGTATAAAAATGATGTTTATTTCATAAAAATAATTCTATAATTACGATAATTTTTTATTTTTAACAAAAAACATTATTTTAGTGAAAATTAACAATTTAATAGAAAAATAAGCATTCTAAACATTATAAAAATTACATAGGGTTTTGTTAGAATATATTATCATTTAATATTAATTATATAATATTATTTAATTAAATAAATTTAATTTAAAACTTTTATAAAAACTTTTTTTTAAAAGAATTTGTTTATAATCTCTGAAAATAATCCAATTTTAATTATATTAAAAAAATATTCTTAATGATCATTGAAATGCATCAATATAAAAAAAATTATAATAACAAACTATTTTATTAACTAATGTTAAAACTGTAGGATCGAAATAATGATGTAGATGCTCAATATACAAGAGGGGGTGAATTGTATACTTTAAAAAATTCCTTTGGAACTTTTAAAGTTAGTTATGAATAACTATGTTTTCCTTAAGCAAAGGAAAAGGCTGAGTTTAACTATGTTAAACTAAGCAAATTCACAACAACTCTAACACCGAATGCAAACTTGGAAAGAGATTCCGAAAGAATGTTCCGGAAATATGGTTCCAGAAATAGAAACTTAATAAAGGATTACAATATGATATTCTACCTTAAAGCGTATAGAATCTAAATGAAATAGAGTACAAAATAAGGAAGTATAAGAGAGTTATACTTTCCTTACAATACAATATGCAGCGGAATATAAACAGGTAGTAGAACTACAAGTAACAAGATATAAGTCTTTTAACCCAAAGAGAAGGGTATCCAACAACCTTGGATAAAGGTCCCATGATTTATAAATTCAAGCAAGTCTGTCTTACCCACACCAGGGTAAGCCCTCGATACGATGATCGGAGTCTCGGGCTTGCTATCCCTGCAAGCCCTCAACTTTAAGGTAGTTGTCAACCTCTGTCTTCCTCAGCAAGGAAGCCCTCAACTTCAAGGTAGTCAGCACCTCTGTCTTCCTATACCCGTAAGTTCTCGAATGTAATCACCAACATTCGGAGTCGCATGAAGCTTTGAGAGTTAATAAGAGCCTCTCTCTCTCTAGAAATCACTTCAAGCATGTAATCACATGAGTCGAAGATCATTCAGCCTTTCAGCACCGAGCTGTTTCAAATGAGCTCCTATTTATAGGTAAGGTCAGCTCCTTCTCCAACGGTCATATTTTCCTTAAAGATCAGAGGAACCTGTACACATGTCACTTAGACAACGGTTAGTTTATAACAAAATAGACGACATCATTTTATAACAAAAAAAGTGTAACAGAATGTACGCCATCGTTTTAAAATCTAACTCAAAAGTTCAGAATGAAAAATTCAGAGTGAAGGTTCGGAGTGTAAGAAAAATAATAAAGAGTAGTAAAAATATAAAGACATAAGTAAAATAAATGTTCAGAGTGAGGATTCGGAGTCTGAATAAATTCAGAGTGTATAAAACAAATATGATCAGATTCTATTTAATAGATGAATTCATAATGAGAATTCGGAATGAGAATTCGTTGTTGAACTTCATAAGGATTCGCATCCTGAATCTGATGTAGAACGTAATTAGAGTTCGTATCCAGCGTTCGGAATGAAACTTTATTACAGTTCTCATCTGGATTTTGGAGTAAAACTTTATTACAGTTCTTGTCCAGAATTCGGATCCTAAAAACAGAATACCTCATATCAAAGTTTCAAACAATTCTGAGAAAATATAAGTGAATCCGAATCTCATACTTAAGAAAAATCTGGGTGAAAATATGATAAGAATAATTTTTCTTACAAAAGCAATTTTCCTTAAAAAATAAAGTTTTCTTATAAAAGCAATTTTCCTTATAAAATCAATTTTCCTTATAAAAGTAATTTTCTTTATACAAGCAATTTTCCTTATAAAAGCAATTTTCCTTATAAAAGCAATTTTCCTTATAAAGGCAATTTTCCTTATAAAAGAAATTTTTCTTATAAAAGAAATTTTCCTAAAGATAAGGTGTTTGTGATTTTCAAAACAAGAAGGAATGGAAAAGTCATAATGAAAAACTTATTGACTCAACAATCTCCCCCTTTTTGAAAATCACAAACATCCTTACGAAAAAGAAATTCTAAGAAGAAAGAAAAACATTAAGGATTATCTCCCTTTGCTTTAAGGATATTGATGAATATGACTAACTCCCCCTTAGGTTTTGAAACTCTAAGGATCGTATTATCGATTTCTGGAGTGATATTTCATTACAAATAAGAAGGTATTATTAAATGAAAAACTCCCCCTTAAACAAACTCTTATTAGAGTTCTTTTTTTCTTTAGGGGTCTTTTCCTTCTCCCCCTTTGATAAACTCTTATTATAGTTCTTTTTCCTTCTCCCCCTTTGTGATTTTCAAAAAGAATTCGAGGGAATGGAAAATATTACAAAGTACCTGAAACATTATTAGGAACAACAAAAGGAATGACAAGCACAAATTTCATTAAGTTTGAAGACTCGGAAAAATATTACAATAAAAGATCGAATCTATCTATTTGGGATCTTTCTCCTTCTCTATAAGACCCTTTAGAATAGTCTTGATCTTCTTCAAGTATTTATGATCTTCTTCAGCTTGCTTCTCTAGGAACACTATTATTTCTGATTGAGCTTCAATCTTTTCTTCCCGATATTTGATCTTTTCTTACTGAGCCTTCATCCTTTCTTCAAACTCAATCCGATGATCCCTTTCAAACATCCATTTTTTGAGAAATAGAATTCAGCTTCCCATTCAGATCTCTGACTTCTTGAATCTGGAAGTTCTTTTCATCTATCAGCTTCTCTTCAAAGGAAGAAGTCAGATCATTTATCTTCCTATCCTCTGTCTCAAAGGCATCCTTGACATTGTCTTGGAATTCATCAAAGAGTCTCATCTCTTCTACAGTCTTCCTCGACCAGTTTGTCATCCTCTTGCAAGATTTTCTATGGGCTACATAGCCAACAAAAAACGTTTTGAACTGAGCCTCAATCTCAACAAACTTGTCCATAACCATAGATACGGAGTCTGATTTCTGATTTAAAGCATGTTGGAGCATCTAACATCTTGAGTCAATACTTGAGAAGGTTGGAATGGTTCCCACCAACTTCTTTAAAGACTGAACAACAAAGTCATGCCCCACCGAAGATGACACTGAATCCGAGACTCTTCTTGGAGATTTTTCTTCTTCAATAAGGTCAAGCTTTCTCTTTGAAGAACTACCAACTTCCTTTCTCTTCCTCACTTATGAGCTCAGAGTATCAGTAAGAATTTGATTTCCCTTGTCTTTTTTATGAATAGAATCCTGCTCTGGGGTTCTCTTCTTACTATCAGAAACTTGGACAACAATATCTTCCTCATCAGGAACTTTCTGAGCACCAACCTCTACGTTTTCCATCTGAGAAATATCATGTAGATGTTGTTCTTCCTCTCCATGATAAGCTACTTCTTCATCTCTTTTATCTTCTTCCATTGCTGGAGTAACTAGCTTCGAAGATTCAGCTTCTGAAGTTCGGAGTGATAAGTGTTCCGAAGGTGTCCCTTTATAATCATCTACTTGCTTCAACACATCTCCGGTTTCACCACTTCCTTCAGCAATATCTTCTTCTTCTTCCACTTCCTCAACTTGCTCTACTTCCTCAGTAGTCTTGGCAACCGCTTCTTCCAGAGAAACGAAATTTCTTCCTGGAGTCTCTGGAAGAGATTCCAATGAAAAAGATCTCGGAACAAGAATATTTTCAGAAACCATCTCAATGAATTTCAACAAAGCCTGAGCTACCTCAGCCTCAGACATCTTAATCTTGAGCCTCTTTTCTTTTGCTTGTTATTCTAGCACATCTGCAGTTTTCTCCTTCAAGGCCTTAGCCTCTGCAGGGTCCAAGCCAAACTGAGGCTCCCCTTGCACTCTCTTCTCTTTCATTTCCCTCCATTTAGCAACTACCTCATATGGGTAAGCTTCCTTCTTCTTTGGTTTTAGAGGTGCGGAATGAACTTCCTTAGACTTGGTATTCTCTGCTTCTACTTCTACTTCTTTTAACTTTCTCTTCCTTACTGGATTAGAGGATTTTAGATCAGCAACTTTCGGAACTATTTCTTCTTGAGCAGGTAGATCAATAAACTGTCCAGACTCCTTGTCAAAGGCTACATCCATTCTTTTGAGTGTACCATCACTCACCAGCATAATCTTGCAAAATATTGTCTTATATTTTCAAGCCTCCTTGATTCCCGTGTTTTGATACCACAACATCTTCCCAACCATTATGCTTGATATTCATGGAAATAAGAGAATCGTACTTGTTGATGAAATACAGATGGACCAGCCTCTCTCTGTATACTAACCACTTCGAAATCGGTTTGGAGGAAGACATGTCTTGTGAGGCTACTTCCACAGACATTCGGATCTGAAGACCTCTGAGAAGTTCGGAATGGAGACAGATGAAGTTCGGAACGGCCTTAAAACAAATAGGTAGAGCTTCGAGATGCGAGAGCTTGAAAACCGATGTGGGACAACTATTTGGGTCCTCTTTATATAGGCAATGAGATGACGGTTCAACTTCCATGGCTGATCGAACGGTTGAGAAAAGCTGAGATCAGATCTGACGGTCGAAAACCAATTCTCAAGAAAACTTGAGTCCGATCTTTTGTGGTTTTTTATTAAAACTAAGAATTTAGGAAAACTATAATCCAAAAACAATATATAAGAAAATGCCAGAAAGTAAAGTATGACTACGAAAACTTATGTAAGGAAATCATACCTTTCAGATTGGCTTAGGAAGATCATTTGTATTTGGTAACATTCATTAATAAAAAACACTTTACAACGAAAAATAAACTCAGTACGAAAAACAAACTCAATACGGAAACCTCAGTACGAAAATTTTATTACGAAATTTGAAAATGAAAGACTTATTATGAAAGATTTGGTACAAAAATCCCATTAAGAAAATATCAGTACGAAATTTTCCATTCCAGAAATTTTCAATACGAACACTTCCATTCCAGAAGTATTCTGTACGAAAATGTCCATTCTGGAAAATTTTAGTTCCGGAAATTCCATTCCATAATTGTATTTCTGAATATTTTGAAAACAAATTTTGAAAAACTTTATTAATCTAACAATCAGATATACTCCCCCTATGAAAAGGCATTTATTTCTGTAAGGAGACTTTTTCAACAGAAAGTTAATTAAGGAGGATTACCTTACGGTTATCATCCCTAACTTCTGTTTAATGTATTCAAATCTATCAGAAGGCAAAGATTTTGTGAATATATTAGCAAGTAGATCTTGTGTTCCGATAAACTGAATAATAATATCTCTTTTGAGTGTGTGATCCCTAAGAAAGTGATGCCTAATATCTATGTGTTTTGCACGGGAGTGATGTGCAGGGTTCTTACTGAGGGAAATGGCACTTGTGTTATCACACAAAATTTGAGTTTTAGTAAAACTCAATCCATAATCTGTGAGTGTGTGTTGCATCCACAAAACTTGAGCACAACAACTTCCAGCTGCTACATATTCATCTTCAGTAGTGGAGAGTGCTACAGAATGTTGCTTCTTGCAGGACCAAGAAACTAATGAATCTCCTAAGAAATGACAAGTTCCGGATGTAAATTTTCTATCCATTCTACATCCACCAAAGTCAGCATCCGAAAATCTTTTTAGGATAAAATCATTTCCAGAAGTATAAAATAATCCTAGATCCATGGTTCCCATAAGGTAGCGAAAAATTCTTTTTACCGCCTTTATGTGAGATTCCTTAGGATTGGATTGATATCTTGCACATAAGCATACTGAGAACATTAAGTCTGGTCGACTAGCTGTTAAGTATTGTAGACTTCCCATCATACCTCTAAAAGATGTTTGATCTTCTGGTTTCCCAGCTTCATCAAGATCTAAAGAGTTTGAGGTACCAATGGGAGTACTTATACTCTTAGTTTTGTCATAACCATACCTTTTAAGAAGATATTTAATATACTTATTTTGCGATATGTAGGCTCCTTCTTGTTTTTGAGAAATTTGAAAACCAATGAAAAATGGTAACTCACCCATCATAGTCATTTCAAACTCAGATTTCATTAGACTTGCAAAAGAGTCGGTCAAAGATTGCTAAGTTGAACCAAATATGATGTCATCAACATAAATTTGAACAATCAAACCATTTTTCTTATCTTTATTATAAAAAGAGTTGGATCTTCATTTACCTTAACATAGTTATTTTGAATCAAAAATCCAGTGAGTCTATAATACCATGCTTGTGGGGCTTGTTTAAGGCCATACAGAGATTTGGTAAGTCTAAAAACATGATCAGGATGTTTTGTATCTTCAAAGCCAGGAGGTTGTTCAACAAAAACATCCTCTTGAAAATACCCGTTAAGAAAAGCACATTTCACATCCATTTGAAAAAGTTTAAAATTACAGAAAGCTGCAAAGGCAAGTAGAATACGGATAGATTCAATTCTAGCTACTGGAGCATAGGTTTCTTCATAGTCTATTCCCTCTTGCTGATTATAGCCTTTAGAAACAAGTCTAGCTTTATTTCATATTATGACTCCATTTTCATCACATTTATTTCTAAAAACCCATTTTACTCCAATAACAGAAGTTTCCTTAGGTCATTCAACCAAGGTCCAGACTTTATTCCTTTCGAATTCATTTAGTTCATCTTGCATGGCTTTAATCCAATCATCATCACCTAAAGCTTCAACAGTGCTTTTAGGTTCTAATTGGGAAAGAAATGCTAGATGTTCTACTTCATTTCTTAAGGAACTTGTAGTCCTTACAGGTTGATTTACATCACCAATGATAATATCACTAGGATTATTCTTAAGAAACACCTGATTTGAGTTTTGTAAAACCTGTTCATCAACATAGGGTAGAAAGAATTCTGAGGTAAATGTTTCAGAAGTATCTTCTAGAACATTATCCTTATCAGGAGGTTATTCTATCAAAGGTTTATAATAAGTTTTTGAAAACACATCCGAAGATGTAGGTTGAGGTGTTTTAAAAACAAAAGGATCTGACTCATCAAATTTTACATGTACTGTTTCTTCAACAGTACAAGTATTTTTTTTAAAAACTCTATAAGTCTTAGAAGTTGTGGAATAGCCTAAGAAAATTCCTTCATCGGATTTTGGTGCGAATTTATGTAGGTTATCTTTAGTATTTAGAATAAATACTTTGCAACAAAAAACCCTGAAGTAGGATAGTCTTGGTTTTCTACCATTCCATAACTCATAAGGAGTTTTATTACAAAAAGGACTAATCAATACTCGATTTATAGTATAACAAGCATTACTTACAGCTTCATCCCAGAAATGTCTAGCAATATAATATTCACTCAACATGGTTCTAGTTATCTCTTGAATAATTCTATTTCTTCTTTCAACTACACCATTCTGTTGAGGAGTTCTAGGTGCTGAAAAATTGTGAGTAATACCTTTTTTACTACAAAAAGTTTCAAAATCGGAATTTTGAAATTCTCCTCCATGATCACTATGAATAGTTTTCAATGGAAGGTTTTTTTTCATTTTTAACTTGAGCTCTAAAACTTTTGAAATAGGAAAAATCTTCAGACTTCTTTGCTAGAAAATAGACCCATGTAAATCTAGTGTAATCAGCAACTAGAACAAACACATAGTGTTTGCCTCCAATACTTCCAGTTTGTGTTGGACCAAAAAGATCCATGTGCACTAAATATAATGAATCAGTTGTTGAGACTTCACTGATTGATTTAAAACTAGATTTATGGTTTTCTTTCCATATTGACAAGTATCACAAACATTAGATGAATCAAATCTAAGCTCCGGTAGATCCTTAACTAGATTCTTCTTAGAGAGTTTACATAAGTTTCTAAAGTTACAATGACCTAGTCTTCTATGCCATAACCAGGAATGATCTTCCATTGCACTTAGAGAAGGTAAATATTGGCTTCTAAGGTCTTCTAAGTTCAACATGTAAACATTCTCTTGCCTATTGGCTGAGAGAACAAATTCTTCCTTGGAATTGTGAACTAAGCCCTTATCATTCCTAAAATTCACAAGGTAACCTTAATCACATAACTGACTTATGCTAATGAGGTTGTGCTTAAGACCCTTAACAAAAAGAACATTTGAAATCAAGGTTTTACCAAGAAGAACAATATTGCCAATACCAACAATCTCTCCCTTAGCATTATCTTCGAAAGTTACCTTTCCTCCTTTCATTTTGATGATCTTTTCAAAATAGATTTTGTTACCAGTCATGTGTCGGGAACATCCACTATCCATGTACCATGTATTGTTGCTGGTACTCTCTTTATTTTCTGGAAATCAATAAGATAATTAGTCTTTCGGAATCCAAACTAGTTTGGATCCGAGATTTCCAGATAATAAAATTTTAGGAACCCACATCTTCTTAGAAAAGTAATCTTTATGAAATACTAAAGATTGGGTTCTGTTTAAGGAACAATTCTTTTCCCAGTGACCACCACATTGACACTTAGTACAAAATGGCGAACTTTGAGGAACAAAATAATTGTTACTAAAAATTGGTTTTGCATGGGTATAACCAAATCCAAATTTATTTCTTAAAGGTCGTATTTGGGAATACATTTTATCCAAATTTTCCTTACCATGGGTAATGTTTGATAAACACTTCTTTAAGGAAAAAATTTCGGACGTGTGTATTACAACCAAGTTTTTATCCTCAAAATCATTAGTTTTAGAACTAGGGCTAGGCTCGAAAAAAAATTTCTTAGAAATTACTTTTTCTAATTCTTTAGAAAGTTTGTTCTTCTCAGAACTTACTTCCTCATGATTTTTTGGAATACTTTCAAAATCAGCATTTTTATTATCAATATCTTTAGAAAGATCTGATATCTCTTTCGTAAGAATATAATTCCTAGAGTTTGCCTTATCAAGTTTCTTATTGAGTTTGGAATTCTCAATTTCAAGAATTTCAGCAAACCTAGAGACTTATTCATAAGTAGTTAAAGTATTTTCTTCATCAGAAGAATATTCTTCATCGGAAGAGTTATAATACTTACTATCATTAGAATTTAAAGAAACATTGGTCAATGATTCAGCATTTCATACCTTATCCATAAGACAATGATTATCAATAGGTAATCTGGCTATAAGACCAAGATTCTTCTGTCCTGAAGATTCATAATCAGAAGATTCATCTGAAGAATCACTACCACTGGCACTCCAGGTGTCATTAGCTTTCAGAACTTTCTTAGCTTTGGCCTTATAATACTTCTTTCTGTTCCTCTCTGAATTCCTTTCTTTCCTTTCTTTCTTTTTGAGCAAAGGGAAATATGGTCTAATATTTTCATCTCTTTTGCATTCATAACAAGTAACTTCTCCATCTTTTCTATCTTTTTTTCCTTTTTCTTATACAGAGATTGAAAATTTCTCTGGCCAGCTATCTTGTTCATCCTTCGAGAAAGATTTTCTAGTTCATTTTCTGAGACTTCACTCTCACTAGATTCGGATTGGAAAATAACTTTCTTAGACTTGGATCTGGTTACTCTCTCAGGAGACCTAGCTTTCATCTGATTTGAAGTTGTTGTAAAACCAACAGTACCATTTCCATTTTTCTTCTTGATGTTGTAAGCATCTCTCTTCATTCTTGTTTCATGTTGTAGAAGAGTTCCAAATAATTCATCAAGAGAAATTTGAGTGACCTTCCTGTTCTCATCTATAGCTGTCCTTTTGGATTCCCACCTATTGGGCATAATATCAATTATTTTATCCACAAGAGCTTCATCATCTAAACCTTTCTCTCCCATAGATTGTAAGCTGTTAGCAATGGTCAAAAATCTCTGTTGAAATTTATAGATTGGTTCACCATAAGGAAAATTTAATCCATGATATTCTACTCTAAGCATAGATCTCCTAGTCTCAATCAATTTAGAAGTTCCAAAGTGTGTGACCTATAACTTCTTCCAGATACAATTAGCTACTTCATAGGAATATATTTTGCTATATATATTTCTAGTCATTGAACAATGTAGAGTATTGCGTACCTTATAATTGAGTAGATATTCTTGCTTTTCCTGATTAGTAAAATTTTTGACTTCCTTGTCGGGAATTTTATAATAACCAGTAAGCATTACAAAGTTTTCCACTCCAGTATTGATAACAAAAGTCTTCATGCGATCTCTCCAGTATTCATAATCATTACGATCAATGATTGGTGGTCTTTTAGGACTCATATTATCAATTGAACCAACATTGACTCCTTCCATACTAGAACAATCCTTGGCACACAAATTTGTTAGTAGCAAAAGTTTCTAATAACAAAGTTCGGATTGGGAATTTTCGGAATGGTAAAGTTCGGAATGGAAAGGTGAGCAAGAAAAACTTATTCATAAGTATAAATATTTCAGAGTCCTCCTCTGATACCAATTGTAGGATAGAAATAATGATGTAGATTCTCAATATATAAGAGGGGGGTGAATTGTATACTTTAAAAAATTCCTTTGGAACTTTTAAAGTTAGTTACGAATAACTATGTTTTCCTTAAGCAAAGGAAAGGGATGAGTTTAACTATGTTAAACTAAGAAAATTCATAACACCTCTAACACCGAGTGCAAACTTGGAAAGAGATTTTGAAAGAAGGTTCCAGAAATATGGTTCCGGAAATTGAAACTTAATAAAGGATTATAATATGAGATTCTACCTTAAAGCGTATAGAATCTAAATGAAACAGAGTACAAAATAAGGAAGTATAAGAAAGTTATACTTTCCTTACAATACAATATGCAGCAGAATATAAACAAGTATTAGAACTACATGTAACAAGATATAAGTCTCTTAACCCAAAGAGAAGGGTATCCAACAACATTGGATAAAGGTCCCTTGATTTATACTTTCAAGCAAGTCTGTCTTACCCACACTAGGGTAAGCCCTCGATACGAGGATCGGAGTCTCTGTCTTCCTATCCACGCAAGCCCTCAACTTCAAGGTAGTTGGCAACCTCTGTCTTCCTCAGAAAGGAAGCCCTCAACTTCAAGGTAGTCGGCACCTCTTTCTTCCTATCCCCGAAAGTCCTCGAATGTAATCACCAACATTTGGAGTTGCATGAAGCATTGAGAGTTAATAAGAGACTCTCTCTCTAGAAATCACTTCAATCTTGTAATCACATGAGTCGAAGAGCAGTCATCCTTTCACAACCGAGCTCTTTCAAATGAGCTCCTATTTATAGGTAAGTTCGGATCCTTCTCCAACGGTAATATTTTCCTTAAATATCAGAGGGACCTGTACACGTGTCACTTAGACAACAGTTAGTTTATAACAAAATAGACGACATCGTTTTATAACAAAACAAGTGTAACAGAATGTACGACATTGTTTTAAATTCTAACTCAAATGTTCGGAATGAAAAATTCGGAGTGAAGGTTCGGAGTGTAAGAAAAATAATAAAGAGTAGTTAAAATATAAATACAAAGTAAAATGAAAGTTCGGAGTAAGGATTCGAAGTCTGAATAAATTCAGAGTGTATAAAACAAAGATGATCAGATTCTGTTTAATAGATGAATTCGGAATGAGAATTCGTTGTTGAACTTCATAAGGATTCGCATCCTGAATCTGATGTAGAACTTAATTAGAGTTCTTATCCAGTGTTTGGAATGAAACTTTATTACAGTTCTCATCTTGATTTCAGAGCGAAACTTTATTACAGTTCTTGTCCAGAATTCGGATCCTAAAAACAGAATACCTCATATCAAAGTTTCAAACAATTCTGAGAAAATAGAAGTGAATCCAAATCTCATACTTAAGAAAAATCTGGGTGAAAATATGATAAGAATAATTTTTCATACAAAAGCAATTTTCCTTAAAAAAGAAATTTTTTTTATAAAAGCAATTTTCCTTTTAAAAGAAATTTTCCTTATAAAAGAAATTTTCCTTATAAAAGAAATTTTCCTTATAAAAGCAATTTTCCTTATAAAAGCAATTCTCCTTACAAAAGCAATTTTCCTTATAAAAACAATTTTCCTTCTAAAAGGAATTTTCCTAAAGATAAGGTGTTTGTGATTTTCAAAACAAGAAGGAATGGAAAAGTCATAATGAAAACCATATTGACTCAAAAAAAACTTTTGATCAACCATAATAGCAAAAAACGTAATATAATATGTTCATATTTCCCGATAAATACACTATCTTTTTTAAAATTCAGTATTCACTTCTATTCAAATCATGCTTCAATATCATTTCCTAAATTAATATTGTATAACTATATATATTTTCCTCTATTATAGTGATGTTCGTGAGTGTAATGATTCTATGAAATTTAGGAGGACCATATTTTTATATAGATATTTATTTATCCTCCATTTTTTCTATTGTCATATTTGGTATGTTATTGGGAGTTTTTTAGACTGAATGTAATTTTTATAAATATTGAAATAAATTGTTGTTGGTTTTTAGTATGTGTTCTCTATCCCTATAATGTTTAAAGTTGAATTAGTTTATATCAACAAAAAATGTTCAATGGAGAATATGAGATTCAATATCTCATAGAATTAAAGGAGAAGAAGAGTATCTTATCACCACCACGATCTCCCAATGAAGACCTAGCTTGCCAATGTCAACTGTGACCGCCCCAACCCCACCAACGGGGGAGGGGTGATCTCCTTCTGGTCAGTTCCGTCTTCCTTATCAGAATTGGTGCTCAGATATTCTATCCATCAAGATTTTCCTGAATGTTTCTAATTTATCAGAGGGTCTTCCATTGGTGTAAATCTCCTCTTTAGAGTTTTCCCTCACCTTGGATCAACTTGTCTTGGTGCTAGTTTCTCGCTTCGATCGAACACATACAGTTATTCATGACTTTGCACAGCATGTCAAGTCATCTTGGGGCCTGAAGAGCTTCTTCTTGATCGGTATTCTAGATTAAAAATTTATCTTGCCACTATTTCAAGGGGAGGAATATTTTTTTGGGGCTTGGTCACATGAATTCTGAGTTTTCAGTTATTTTTTATTCCTTCTGTTTTGATGGTCGATTGACTATCATAGGGGTTGGGATCCTCCTACAACTAAAGTGTGGGTTTTCCTTATAGTTTTACCCCTCCGCTTTTTCAGTCCAAAATTTTTATTCTTGGTAGGGAATGCTTGTGGTACATTCTTGTGCATTAATATATGTTTAATATCGTTGTAGCATCTTGCTTATGCCCACCTATGTGTGGAAGCTGAACTATCAAAACGTCTCCCGGATTTCATGTGGATCATTATTGTAGGGGAATAAATTTTCAAACAATAGTTGATTTTTGAAGTTCATCCACCTTTATGTGAAATCTATTTCAAGCAAGGAAACACTACATCTTTATATCTCATGGAGGTTTGCAATAATCCCTAGTCCACACCACAGATGGCGGAAGTGAAGCGAGGTTGTCCTTCCAGTGAGGTTGGAGACATCTCAGGTGCTTCCCTACCGAACACCTATCTCCCAATAGGTGAATTTCATCCTAAGTTTTGTTTTGGTTCATGTGTAGATTCCAACCCTCAACTAGTGGGTAGTTATCACCAAGAGAGTGATGTGGTGATTAGTAGGATAATGATTCCAACAGATTCTCGACATGACCAAGGGGAACCTAGGGTGTCTAGAATTTTTATTGGTCAGGTATTAGATCAGGGTGAAAAAGATGAGCAGTCGAAGAACAATAACAGTCAAGCGAGGACTACAAGTATGGATTGGGTGCCAATAGTTAGGGGTCAGTCTTAGCTAAGTAACTCCCATGGGGAGGTGTTAAGCCCTCCCAACATACAAGAAAACAAGGTCATATAAAATGTATGTCCAAATGTAAAACCGGGAGTAGAGGGAACCTTTAGTGGTCCAATTTAACTGATTTGGGCCCCTGGGAGAGGTTGTCCCTAACTCCAAAGAATAAAATGTTTGGATATCAGCAAGATCCAAAAAGAATACGAAGCAAGTTGGAGGTATAGAATCAAGTTAGGTGATGGACGTGCTTTCTTCTCCTTAAATGTTTTCTATTAATGGAAGAGAGATTGATGAAGTATATACTTCATCTTATGACTGGGAATTGGATTTCCTTGTTGATGGTTTTTTTTCTCAGGCAGGTAGAAAAGGAAAAAATACTATGCTGATTATGGGGACTTTCCAGCCCTTGCAAAGAAGAAGACCAAGAAAAGAAAAGACTATTCCTACCTTCCTAAACTAATGTTGACTTGAGCAGTGAGAAGTAAGGGAAATTACTGGGGAACCATGAGCCAATGTTGTGATGGAAGCATTACTTGAAAATCTCTCCCAGACTTCATCCCCTCAGAGGTGGGTGTATCTTCGGGTGATCATAATGGAGATACTGTGAGACCCCTGGTTCTTAATGGAAAGATGATTGCGGCGTTCAGTATGTTCAGGAAGGCTAAAAAAGAAGAGATCAACAGGTCAATACTTGGGGATGATGCCTTGATAGTAGAGGAGTGGGATAGACTCGAGCAGCGGAGGTATCTAGAAAATCCCATCCTATAATAGATGGTGTGGAACACATCTCAACGGGATGTCTTGTTACTATATTTTGTCTCTTCTGTTGATATGGACTCATTCCTCGAGTGGATGGATTTTATTTCAATCAAGATAGAGGGTTTTGTGACCTCACACCCAAATACCAAATTCAAATACATAGTGTGAAGGTATTAGGATGATCCAACTAGGCATCCTATCAATTGAGGTATTCTTTAGTTTTGGTATTCTGGTTGTTTTTTTGTTGCAGTGGTTTGATTCCTTTTTAAGGTCTAACAATTTACCCTAAGTGGGATCTTTTGAATATGAAATAAATATTTACTTTGTAGAATAAAAAACAATGTTCAATGTTCTTATAGAAATTAAAATTCCTTCTACGCTCTTATATTGTAAAACATAATAAAAAGGTATTTAGCGTCAAGAGATGATTTATTAAAAGAAGAACATTTTTAGGTCATTACATTCTTCCCTACTTAAAATAATTTGATCCTAAAAAATTTATATCATATTCTCAATTAATAAAATATTAGGGTACTTCCGTCTCATTGTTTCCAATAGTTCCCACATCACCTCTTCATACTTATGGTTAGACCACGACACTTTAACATGGTGATTTTTTTAATTTCATGAATTTTTTTTCTCAAAGGTCCAATATCTTCACTTGATTCTTCTTATAGGAGAGGCCATTATCTCATTGAATCACCTTTGATTCATTACATGTGTATATAATGTATGTATTTCTTCAAAGTTGACGTGTGGAACACATCATGAACTTGATCCATGTTTTGTGGAAGTTCTAATAGATAAGACACCACTATTATCAGACTAAGGATCTAAAATAAGTTAATAAACCTATGGCTATGTTTTACTTTCATTAAAAGATACATGAATATCTTCCATGGTGATATTCGAAGATAAAATTTATCTCTTATCATCAAAGTACATGTCCCCTCGATGGTTTTCACCATAATATTTTATGTCATCATTGAGAAGCTTTTATGTGTTGTTTGATGGATTGGATTATTTATGACATATCTTGCACAAGATCGGGTCTATGAATCTTCTTTTCACCAACTTCATCCTAACCACTATGAGTTCTACATTGATTCCCAAAAATAGATTAACATCGATCCATTTGAATACTTTAGTGAAAGATTTTATTGTATGATAACTTAACTAATGAGATATTTTTATCCCCTCAACCATTAAATTTCATTAAGTACGATCTCGACATGTCTTCAAGTGCCTGAATTGTCCTTTCAGATTGGACATCTGTTTAGTGGTGATTGGCCATACTGAAATTCAATTCAGTATTTAGAGCATGTTTATGTATACTCTAGAATTTATATTTTAACCTTGGATCATGATTAGAAATAATTTCCAATGGTACCCCATGCAGCCTCACCATGGCCTATATTTATACCATGGGAATTTGCAGAAGGGAGAAATATTCTTGAATAGAAATGAATTGGGTAGTCTTGGTGAGTCAATCCACCACAAACCATATCACAAAGCTTCATTTTCATGTCTTCAGGAGAACAATGACAAAGTATATAGTGATGTTATCCTATTTTTATGTTGATATAGTAAATGGTTGAATATTCCCCCAATAGTTCTTCAACTCTAATTGAACTTGTTGATATACCAAACACTACGAGCTATACTCAATGATCTGTCCCTTTATGTTTTACCACCATAACATATCTCAAATATCACAGTATATCATGGTATATGTTGGATGGATAGAGAATGATGAGCTATGTGGATTGTACAATATCTATTTCTTTACCTCTAAAGATGAAGTCATGCAAATTATAGGTCCAAACCATAATGCATAATCTTCATCGATGTCAAAATCCTGAAGTTTACCATCCTTTACTACTTTCACATTATTTTGAAGTACTATTTCATCCCTTTATGCCTTCTTTATCCTCTCTTTGATATATGGTTGGTGAATCATTTAGGCCAGAGAGGATTTATTCCCTACCATTATGATTTCTTGATCCAGCCTTTTTATATCCATAAAGGGAGGGTCTTTTTTCAATATGCATCACAGATAGAGTAATAGTTTCTATTATAATTACTTCATTAGTGACCTTATTCTCCTTTATAGGATTGTATTGAATATTATAATCATAGTCCTTGTGTAGATATAACCATATTTTTTGACATATATTGACCACCTTATGTGCGGATATACACTGCAGACATTGATGGTTTGTGTATATATCATATTGTTTCCATCAAGATAGTGTCTCTATATCATTTATAAAAAGATAATTGATTATATCATGGGTATGATAATTATATTCATGAGGTTTTAACTATCATGATACATAAGATATTACCTTATCATTTTTCTTGATTCAACTTATAATTCCTCTTAAGGATGCATCACTTTAAAATATAAACCCTTCCTTATTATAGATAAAAGTTAGAAAAGGTGTTCTAAACAACCTCTTCTTCAGTTAATGAAAACATTCTTACAATACGTTATATAGATAAACATAACTCCATTTTTTGTTAACATATTTATTATATTAGAAAGTAATGAAATTGTTTTCACAAAAATTATATAGTATCCTACCAGTCCAAAGAATCTATGAATATTAGTTACTATTTTTGGATGTTTCCACTCTTCCATAGAATTTTTTTTTGTTTTATCCACTAAGATTCCTTTACTAGACACAATGTGTCTGAAGAATGAAACATTACATAACCATAACTCTTATTTTTAAAATTTATTAAATATATTCTCCTTCCTTTGAGTTTATAGTATTACCCTAATATGATTTTAATTCTCCTCATGGATAATGGAATATTTCAGGAAATCGTGAATAAATACATTATGAAATTCTCAATGTAGACCATAAATAATTTATTCCTCAAATCCATTAATATAATAGGAGAATTATTCAAACCAAAGGGAATAAGAAAAAACTCGTAATTCATAGGTCTTTTTTAGAATTCATTCTTTAGTATATCTGTTTTTCACCTATATTTGAGGATAACCAGATTGATGTTCATATTAGAAAAGACTAAAGCTCCACATAGTTGGTTGAACAAAAAATCATTCCTTAGAAGAAGATATTTTTTCTTTAATGTTATCTTAATAATTTCTCTATAATAAATGCACAACCACATTAATCCATCCTTATTCTTTAGAAATAGAATAGGTTCTCCCCAAAGAGGCACCCTTGGTTAATAAAAACCATTATCTAATAGATCTTGAAGTTTTTTATTTAATCCCTCAAACTCTAGGTATTCCATTCTATATGGGTTCTTCTATGTTGTCTTGGATCTAGGCATGGGTTCAACTGAGAAATATAAGTCTCTTTTTGGAGGAGGTCCCAATAACTAGTTAGGGTATAAATCAATTTATTCTTTAACAAAGATAACATCACTTTTAATTTAGCTTTATTTTTCTTCTAATTCTTATCCAATTATTTACATAATGAATAAAATAGGTGGTTGTTCTTAGAAAGACACAAGATGGGAAATCTCTTCCCTAAAAATGATCAGAGGTTTTCCCTTAAAGTGTAAATAAATATCCTTTCTTCTATAATTTATATTATCATTATACATTCATAACAATTTCATCCCAAGAATTATTTCAAACTCTACCATCTTATTGACCACCATGTTTTGAGATATATTTTACATGAAAAAGATAATAGTGGGATCCCTATATATCTTTTATGTTTTAATATCACTTATGAGAGTTTTAATAGACAAATATACTACTAGTAGTTCATTGTTTAACATGATTCCCTTCACAAACATAAAATAAATAAAAGAGTGAATAGAACTATAATCAAACAATGTTATTTATAACATTGAGTTTACAATGATTCTACCTACCGAAACGTCAATTGGATCCTCGACATAAACTATTTTAATTTCAAAAGTACAACCTTTATCACTTGTCGTATCTTGGGGATTATGGTGTTTTATATCCATTGTATTCTGATATGGACAATGCGTAGTGAAATAACCCAGTTCCCCACACTGGTAGCATTGCACAAAAGGTTGTTCTTGAACCATCTTATTGTTTTCATTAATATTTATATGTTGATGAAGTACATATCGATAAAAATTTTTAGAAATATTTCTATCTCTTTGACACTTGTATCACTTTCCACATCCATCTAAAAAATTCACCAAATTTTTCTTCCTGAATTTTTTTCACAAGGGATGTTGTACTTTCTACACATTCAGATTAATCCTAAAATTTTGTTCCATATTTCCCTTATTTTAATTATTTCCATGAGTCCAATGTGAAACTCATAACTCCATTTCAACATTGATATCACATTGCACTATCTCTTCATAACACCCAAAGTCTAAGATTTCTAAATATTTCCATAGATGGGTCTTAGTCTGCAAATAATAAATTAGTCATCTAGTTAGAATCAATGAAAAAGATTGAAGAGTAACATGAAAAACTTGTAAAGTTCATATCATAATTCCACACTGATTATTTTTATCTCTATTTCAACTCAAGGAATTCCCTCTCCATTTTTTCAAAGGTTATTATAAAAACAATTAATGAAAAAGTTATTTTTGATGTCTTCTCATCCCATAGCATCCACCTCATCCCTTAGATTTGTATTTTTCATCAATGGCCACCAATGATCAGCTTCTCCCTCTAGGTGATATAAAACCAATGTAACCTTTTCTTGTTTAGAAAATAGGTAATATAAAATATAATTTCTATAGTGTTGATCAATATTGCCATATTTATTGGATCAATGGTTTTACTAAAAACTAGTTTTCATTGACACATAAAGGTTTCAACTCAATGTTGTTTCATTTTTTGGTGTAGCAGGATGCTCTACATTGTTTTAATTTTTTTCATGACACAAGTTATCCGATTCAACATCATCATGAAGTTTTCAAATCCATATCACCCCATATCAAGAAAGTCATTATTACATTTTCTAGTACATCTATTATTTACAAGAGTTCTAATATTTCCTTTCATATTTCTTGAAGGATAAAACCTAAGTGATATATTTGTTACTATTAGGAATAATATAATAAAAATTATAAATGAAATATTAATATTACAATTTTCTTGTATCATGCCTCTAGGATGACACACATCAATCTTAATAAAAGGTTTATATTATTTATATATCCTTCATAATGGTTTTTACATGCATGTGATTAACCAAAAAATATCCCCTAAGATATTCAAAAAAGGTGTGCATAAAGGACCATTGTCCTACACCAATTCATCATTAAGTCTAACTTGAATTTTTTTATGTTTTTACCCCTGGGTAATCTTATTCTAAATCCACGCCCACTTATAGTTTCCTGAAAGGGGTGTATTTTCTTGGAAACCACTTACTTAATACTTCACTAAAATACTAGGATGTTTTTTAATATTTAAACATATTCCTATGGTTTTTACTAATGTTTTAAAATCCTTATTTCCTCAAGTAACTAAACCATACATTGATGCCAATTATAAAAACCCTCCATTTATTTCAAAAAACATTTATTACATGGTACAAATTTTATTTTTAGGTTTAGTGTATTGAAAATTGGGATCATAAAACACAAAAAACATATGATTTATTTTAATCCACTTGATATAATTCATCATAGGTTCATCGTATGTTACTTTTATGACATCACATATCCTAGGGACTTACATCAAAGAAATGGGTGAGTATAAAGACCAATAAGGGAATAAACAAATAAGATACTTAGTATGTGACAAAGAGTCGTATCAATAAGGCGTGATCAAATGAACATGATTCATATCATAATATAAATAACATGATTCATAACATGAAAAGGAGTATTCATCATAAAATTAAGAAATTCTTAATAATATCACCATTGTTTATCACCAGGGTGTGATAAATCATAATTACCAAGGTTATTAATCAAGGTATCACAAAACATTTCATCTTTAGAGATTAATTCTTTAACTAATTCGTTAGATTTCTATCTGGGAACACCCATAATATTTCATAATTCATACGATCCACATTGATCATGATAAAACATTTCATCATTAAGGTGGGGAGAGTAAATAATTTGATTCATATGAAAACATTGAGTAAAAATGTGATTAATGAATTAAAAATTAATTTATTTTTAACACATGAAAATGTGATACGAGTTTCATAAATGTAAATCCATAAATAAATATATTATATTTACATCTTTGATTGTTCCCATGAGTGATGACTTGCATCGTTATGGGTTGTGAAAATCAGGGTAAGTTTTAACCTTTTTGTTCCTAGAAGTGTTTTAGGGGGAAATGGTAATTACCCCTATGATATAATCTCATATAATCCTTTTTCAAGCTCCACTAGTCATGGAATAATTTTTTTACTCTATTAAAATGGTTTTCTAGAAGTATGAGTATTTTGATTTTTCATGGAATATTTAATATTTAAATAATTATATATTAATTTATCCACACATACTCATTTGGTTGTATCATATAAAATAAGCTTCATATTGTTTTTTTTCTCCATAGTTCCATAAAAATTGTGGGGTTTCTGAGGATAGGTATAACCTTAGATCAGGAATTGTGGATGGGCCTGAGCCCTATTTATTTTCTTTTTATTTTTATTTTTATTTTTATTTTTATTTTTATTTTTATTTTTATTTTTCTATTTCTTTTTCTTTCTTGTTTCATTTTTTCTGTTTTTCTTTTTCCCTTGATCCTTGTGATTATAGAATATGTTCATCCCCCCCATGGATGTATCTCATCCATGATAGGTATAGGTAGATAATTATGGGATAAGGAAAGGTTGAGGTTCCTCTATAGAGATTGGTTCGCACCAGATTGTATTACAAACATTGTGAATCATGGATTAGACCTAAGCATTGGAATTTCCCATATGGAGTTAGTCATATTTTAAATTTTTTTCTACATATCCCCATATTTAATGTGTTTTAAGGTTTTAACATCATTTTAAGGATTTTTTAGGGACCCCTAGTGGGTCAATTTGTGACTTTTATAGGGAAATAAATTGTTTCTAGGTGTTTTGGGGACATCCCATTCAGGGAAATTTTTTTACATAGCATGTGGTTCAGAGAGAACATGTCTTTTATTATTCTAGTTTTGGGAAAGATGAGATTTTTATAACTGTACACAATATACTAAGGGTTAATTCCATTTTGTGGTCTTGGTAGTATGGTTGAGTACTCCACTAGACATGTTGTATGGATCTGTAGGTTACACAGCCACACGTCGGGTTAGGCACACACTATGTAAGAGTACACGACTAGGTGGGTTACATGGCTAGGTACATAATAAGGTACCCATGTTGGGTCAAACACTATGTAATTGGGTGTTTTACATGTAGAATTTTATGAGACGCACAATTAGAGAGGACCTTTTCGCTTACACATAGTGTACCCCATGTACATGCTGTGTACTTTTCCTACCCTGGTCCATTTTCCATATTGTTTTCCCTTATATAAGAATTATTCTTTTGAGTAGTCCATTCTATGAATTTTTTCATGTATATTTAAATGGTGGAATCCTTTATGAATTTAGGGACCATTTGGATGGTGTTTGGGACTATGCGAGTTTATATTGGGGTTTTCTTCGAGGTTTTATTTTTTTATCCTATTGGAGGGTGGGTTGTGAGCTGTGAGGCTTGAGTTAGGGTTGTGAGCATGGTGGTCATCCTTGATAGAGTGTTCCATGTAGGTCTGTTTGTAGTTATTTTTGATAGCTTTTGTAATATGGTATCAAGTGGTATCTTAGAGGAAATCATGGTTTTTTCTTTGTTACGAGACCGGTTGCTTGAGGTTATATTAGTTGTGGTTTAGCTCCTAAATTTGAGAATACTAGAGCTATTAGAAACATTATAATGGGTTGATGTCATGGGATGGAGGTTATTTCGAGGTGTTCTTGAGCTCCTAATATGATTCCGAGGGACTCTCATGGATTACCTAGTGGGTTTTTTTCTCATATAGTGATTAGTTGTTTTCATAGTTTCATTTTGAGGAAGCTAGAGTGGAACAGAGTTTCCAATGAGTCCTTGGTGAGAGAGTTTATAATCATGGGTTGCTTGTTTGTCGAGAAATCCTGGTGAGGTTTTTCTTTTGTGGTATTTTCCCTGAGGATTGTCTTATGTTGAGTAGCCCTAGTTTAGGGTCTCTTATTTTGCAGTGGTCATGAGGACTGTTGTAAATACCCATATTGGTAGGAATTTTATGTGGATGTTCTATGGGTGCTTTGTTGATTAAAGATAAATTTGGGCCATAGAGGTCCACTTGGTATATTTCTACACTTGTTGTTTCTCATTATTTTGGATGATCTAGTTTAACCCTATTGGGTTTTCATTCAATTTATATAGCCTTTTGGCCATTTTTGGTTGTTTATGAGGGAATGTAATGTGAGCTTGGGTGGAGTAGGGGAGTCCTATTGTTAAACGTCACTCTATGTTGTATCCTCAAGGACCATGGTATCCCTGAGTTTTGTTTTGGCCCTGAGTTACGTCTTGGGGAGCCCATAGTGGCTATTATTTTGGATACTGAGATCCAAAGTGAAAAAATAGGCCTCATTATTTATTCATTGATAGTTTATTGTTTGTTCTAGTTCAACTATTTGAATGATGGGGTTTGGGGAGGATCATAACATGTTTCGTTGTCATTGGGCCTTGATTTTTTAGGTAGTTTTTTATTAGGATTTGGTTTTATGAGGAGACCCATAGGATATATTGAAACTAGTGTTAGCCCTATGTTTTGAGCTGGTTCTCTACATCACTTTTGGGATATTATTAGATAGGATTAGGGAGATAATGAATGATTTGGATTAGTGCATCCACCATATAGTTAAGAGTTATCCCTAACTAGTATAGCTTTGGGATTATTAGGTATTGAGCCACTCAAAAAGTTTGTTTCTTTATGTCATAGATTATATTGTTCTTCCGGGGCTGTGGTTATTTTGCTTTCCTAGTTTTATAAAGAGAACAAAAATTGGGTCTATTGTTCATGCATCATTTGTTTTGTAGATCTATTAGAACTGATGGGTTCTCTAGTTGTGTTGACCAAAATGTATCTTCCTCTACTTCACACCATTCTATTTGAGTCCTAGTTATTGGTAGATGTGGTTGGTACATGTGGACTCTTATGGTTAGTCCATAGGGTCTGACATTCATGATTTTTCTGATTATATGTATTGGAGATCCTGTGTAGATGTGGAGGACACACCAGCTGTCATGTGGTACAGTGATCCACATGATTTAATTCCTCTATCATGGTCCGTAGTGGGAGTATATTTACTCTATGTGTCAGGCTAGAACCATTGCTTTTCTCTTTTCAGTTTTTACCACCTTTTTCGTGTTGTTAGTCTCATTTTTCTAGAAAGGACATCATGGAGGTTTTATGCATTTGTTATGAAAACATGATTAAAGGTTTTATATTTGGATTACCCTACTAATATTTAATTATCATCTTATTTATGTGTACCTTACTGTGTTCATGTTAGAACACAAGTTTCATATTTTATGGGACTAAGGACCAAGGTTTCTTGATCAAGTGGAGTCACTCATGTGGAACCTCAAGATCAGTCCGGTGCATCTGAAGCATTTTGGAGACAAGGAACGTGGGTTTTCTAGGAATTTGGAGTAAATCCTACTCTATTTATTTTTAGTTTGTTTACTTTTTATATGTGGTATTCCCATTGGGTGATCATATTTTGTATACATTTCATTCTCTAAGTCTGTATAATTGTATGTTTCATTATAATTATTATATCATGAACTTGTTTTAATTTATTTATTATGTGTACTCTAATGATTATCCTTATGTTTGTTTTTGGATATTTAGACTATTGTTTCACTCTAACAAGAGTGTATAGTCTTCCAAACCTCTATTTAGATCATTTTGGCTGGTTGGAAGCCTCTGGTATTTAGGAGTTCATGCTTGAGTCCTTGTTTTGAGCTAGTGCAGGTTACATGTTAGGTCAACCTAGGTTGGTTCATTACAGAATGGTACAAAAGGGGTTATTATTTTTTTGATTTGGGGAGTTGGTAAACAGGTGGTCTAGGAATGTGTCGATATATGCAATGGATATCATAGTAGTGTGTGGTAAACACCATTTTTGATAGAAATTAAACATTTCTAGAGCATGGGATTGTTGTTATTGGATTAAATTTTTATAGTTTTATAACATCACCCAAATTTTATGCACTTAAGTTTATTGATTTATGGTTTCTTGTAGTTTTCAGATATTAGCCCATGGGAAAGAGGCCAGTGCTCATGCATCATTCTAAGCACATAATATTAACATGACATCTTCCATTATTTTATTTTTTTACTATATATCATATTCTAATGAAAATTCATATGGGTAATTTGGAATGAATTATTTTGGTTTTGGATGTATATTACCATTGATTGAGGATGCAAGGAAACCCTTCTAGGTTTGAAGTGTGATATGAGAACCTTGTTGGTGGCTTAATGAGGGAAAGGATGCCTGAGGGATCTTTGGATTGGGATCGAGTTTCCTTGAGGTTGTTTTCACCCTAAATTCTTAGGTTTTATTCCATGGGAGGGACCCATTCTTGTTTAGTGTTATATACCAGATCCTATGGTGGGCATGTGTGGATATTATCACTGAGGACTTGGGGTGGGCATGGTTATTTGTAATTGGTGGGTTTGTTGAGGTTTTTTTCAATATAATATTTTTAGGTATGAGGATTCTTGTTTTTTGAGATGTGGAGTGCTGGTGGTGATTCATATCTTGGGGATGTCTTGAGAGGGAAGGTCTGGTTGGACCCCTGACCCCACATGTTTTGGTTGTGCTTTGGTAACACGGTGAGTGTATGGTTTGATGCATGTGGATTTGGATCAAATCATGAGTGGGGGTGTTTTGTGGTTATTCATGGAATGGTGGGTATGTTTTTATGTTGAAGAGGAGAGTCTAGGGTGCTCCAGTTTGATAGAAGTGACCATTATAAGGATCGTGGTCACCATTTTTAAGACTATTATCCTATTTTCATTAGGGATCATTCTATGTGATAATGAGACTTGTTTTTCATTTTAATGTGGTTTTTGGAAATAACTGTGGTGTAGGTTCACTATAGTTTGTCATAGGCCATCAGACTCATTTAAGTGGTTTTTAGAGTGTTTTATGAGGTTTTTTATGGTGGTGCTTATGTGTGAAAAGTTTTTCCCACATCTATCCATTACATTTGATAATTTATGTAGTATAGTACTAGAATTTTTTTATTAGGTATAGGTGAAATTTTAAGGATGGTGATGATCATCAAATTGGTTGTTATTGATTATCTCTCATATTAGGAGAGAGTTGGGGAAGCTGTAATACCGGTCACTCAATGGTCAAGATAGCATCGGCTAGCCCACTAATTTAAGGGTATCTTGGCTTTTATATGTCCATTGAGGATTCTTGGGGGTGAAAAGAATTTGTGGTGGGGATATTTGTGATGACCAAAATCATCATGGGTTGGGAAAATCCGGTGAAACATGAACTTTTTTGTTACTTGATGTTTTTAAGGGAAAATAGTCATTTCTCTTATGAGATGATATCATATAATTTTTCAAACCACTCTATTGGACATAAAAATAGTGTTCACCCTAGGACATAATTTTGGTGGAATTTATAGTCATTGTAATTTTTATAAAATATTTAATATTTAATTTATTAATTAATAATTTATTCATTCATTATCATTCAGTTTTGTATTTTAATTAAAGTTTCAGATTGAGATTATTTCATCGTAGTTGAGTCCGGAATGGGGAGTTTTTTTAGGAAAGACATAACCTTGTATTAGGCACCAGGGATGGGCTTAGAGACCTTTTACTTTCTTTTTCTTTTTCTTTTTTTCTTCCATTATCTTTATTCTCATTTTCTTTTCCCATTACTCGGTTGGACTATCTCTTATGAAGATCTCTCACTCTTTGGTTGTCTCTCATCCAAGAGAGAGAGTGGGGGGAGAAAAGAGATAGAGAGTATAACACCAATAAACTGTATCCTATTTCTATTTTAGAATAAATTTTGTTTTTTATATCCTTCAAAACATGAAATACTGAGTTAGTTTTCAATGCACTAAACACCCAGTTTAATAAAAACGCTATTTAGTCACATTTCGTGTGGTAAACTATACTCTAAAACTTTTATATAATTTATATAGTTAATTTATATTTTATATATTCAATAAAACATTATTACATTCATTCAATATATTTTATATTCTTAAGATAATAACAAACCCAATTTTACACATACAAAACTATATTATTATAAAGAAACATTTACCACCTTCTAATGAAGATCCAATTTTGAATAATTTTTTTTATCTTTTATAAATCTTATATGTAAAAATAACCATCATATTTTAAATAAAAACTTAAAAATTATCTTAGGGTGATTTTTTGGAATTTTCCCTTAAAGTTTCATTTTTCAATGTACAGTGAAAATACTGAATTTTAATTCAGAACTTTTTTTTCTACTTTATTTGTAGTGTTAAATTAATATCAATTATATATCAATTAATACAAATTATTTAATTTTAATCAATTTTATATTGAAATTATATAAAAAAATTAGCGAAATTGTGAACATTTTTAATATACAAACCCGCATTTCTGTCCTCTCTACGAGATTAAATTTAATGAAATTTCTTCCTATTATTTGATTTAAATTTGGAATAATAGAATCCATGTTTTTAAGAATCATATATTATAATATATAATATTTTCAGCCTAGTTTTTTCCAAAAATATTAGCTAAAGTATTTCAATTTAATTATAGTGATTAAGATAAAAATTATATCTTAACAAAGGACTAAACCTTAAACTTATGGGCCAAAATGACCTATAAATTTGACCAAATTTTTTTTCATTGACATATTTAGACAACATAATCCATTTTATATAATAGGGACCATTATTTGATCCACTTTATATGTTAAAAATTTGTGTTGAATTCCCATTCCAAAAATTTACAAGAGTGACACTCCTTCTCCACCATAAAAACGTACTCAACACTCCCACTCCCTCACAACACTCAAGATACATTGGATTGACCAAACTCAGACCAAATATATTTTTAAAATACATTACCTAAAACTAGAAGTCTAAAATTATCTATAAATACATCCAAGTAATCCTGTTGGTGCAAACCAAAAGGAGTTACCCAAAGAAGAGGTAACCTCCTTCATCATGCTCTTTAATTTTATTTGTTTCTCCACCCCTTAATATATTATTATTCCAAACATATATAATAAAACCAGTATCCTAAATATACCTAAACTTTCTTATATTATGTTTTCTACCTACACTTACAAACACATCCATTTAATGAGTAATGAACTTACTATTTATGTGTATGGTGATGAACCGCCACGCAAAACGACGTCATTCATTTTCCCTCAACCAAATTTAATGATAGAGAATAATGATGGAGAATATGATTATATATGATATTTATTATGAATCTATTCTTATTTAATTAGTTTATTTAATATTCCTTTTTTACTTTCCATTTTGAGTAAATATTATAACATAGTTTGTAGAAGTGTGGACAACCACCTCCTCTAATCAATGTGATCCATTCACGCTATACATGGAATGTATTAATGATGATTTAAAAAAAATAAGTTATATATATGAAAAAAAATATTTTAATTTAATTATAATATATAGATATATCAAATAATTTTTATTCTTTTAATATGATAAATAAATGAAAGTAGTGTTCATGCGTACGTACGATCCATCATATCCTTTAACGGTGCATCTCATTTCTTATCTAAAAATATTATGGGTAATTATGAATACATATTTACTGAATATGTATCATTATTAAATCATGTTTTATATTATGTATATGCTTAAATCGTGATCTAAGAAATAGTAAAAACAAGTAACAAGTGCAAACACACTCGAGAAATAAGAAAATTAACAACTGAAATAGTGAAAATAATGAATAAATGGTGAAAAAAGAGTAATAAGATATTATAAAATGATCATATCTGTTATAATAAAAAATAATATGATTATTTAATAAGATATTAACACTCTTGGAACTATTATACCTAAGGTTAAAGGATGACCACCAAAAATGAAATGTAATGTAAGGGATTCTTGTCTCACTTTTCATTTTGTGAGGCATACATCATTTTCATAACTTAGTTATTTTGTGTGGTGTATAAACCACCCAAATTTAAATATTATGTCATTTATTATTTTATATTCATGTTATGTTTTCTTTCACTTTTAATTATCTCACTTAAGTGTTTCAACTTGAAAATTACCATGTGGAAAAAATTATCTTTACAATCTCACTTTCTTTCGTGATTATTAACTATATTTTGAGATAATAAATTTATTGTTATAATTTTATATAGATATTTCTTTAAATATCAAAATTCTTGGGTGATGGATATTATTATTTTCTAAATCATATAACGTTTTTACATATGGTGTTTTCTTTTATAGTTATATGATTATTTGAGAAATATTGAAAAAACCATATTCTTTATTCAATATGAATATTTGATAACACATATTATATATTTAAATTATAAGATATGTGTAATGTATTAAACTGGAAATAAAGGGTGGGACCAGACATTATATACCCCCAATACATTGACAGGTTCTCATGAGACAAATAAATTGGCCAAATTAAATAGGTTTCTATTCGTAGTTTTAAACCATCTATTGAATAGTCTTAATGGCATAGGTTATCATGTTCCTAGAAGATGTAATCCAGTAATTAAGCATTTAATTAATAGATATTTGAGTTATTATTTTTATTATCCAAGAGTTTTTTCATTTGATAAAATCTATGGATGTATTTAACTCTCAGTTTGTTGATTAAATGGCTTGTGTATTCAGTTTCTTGACATGTGATATTGATTATTCAATATCTAATTATTTCAATGGAATGTGTTATAAGATATTTACCTTTATATATTGATTTATTTTCATTGATAATTTATTTCTTCCACTTTCCTTACCCTTACTAATCATTTTATATCAACCTTATTATGTTTCCTTTCCGTAGGTTATGAAGAAAATCATTCTACTGAGTTTAGTGGATTTTTTTATTTTATATTATTATGTATAATGATTATATTTTATATTTATAAATGTATTCGGGTAATTATATATGTAATATATATTTTAAAAACTACTAAAATGTTTGTTACTTTAGGATTTGATTCCCTATAAGCATGCTAATGTAATAAAATAATGCATCGACTCTAGGCTTCTGGATTTGGGTCATTATAGTTTGTATCAAAGGATTTTTTTAGCAACCTTGGAAACGATATTATGAAAACATAGAATAACTAACATAACCCTAAGATAGATTTTGAGGATACGTTTAGAAGAACATCCTCGAATTTTGGTAAGGTATATATTTTTTGGGTATTCCTATTAATATATCCTTTTATAGATACTATAAGTGGATATGGTTTTGGCATAGATATACCTACAAGTAATAACTCTTACAAGGTGTTTCGGTCTTGGCTCGTTGTAACCTAGTGCACAACAATGGGCCTTACTATTCACCTAGTTTGATACACTTGATAATATGCTTAGAACAATTATCATTTTCTTTACAAACCATTATAATGGATTTAAAATTCACGATATCCCCAAAGAAACCATTTTTATGATTATCCAATTAGTTATACATAAATTTTTTAATTTACGTTAAGTGTTAAGCCATAATTAGAATTATACAATGTTCATAATTTTATGATAAAATATAGTATATTACCTTTTACTGAAATAGAGTTTGCAATGAAAAATGGTATCATTACTTGTGGATAATTTAGTGATTTCCTTTCTAAGGAAGCCAATATAGTAGGTATTGGAAGAATGTAAATTCTTTCTATATGAGGGGAACATAATTAGGTTATGAAAAATAACCATTCCTAAATAGAGAAACCTATTCCATAGAAAGAATCTCTTATGTTGGATATTTTTATGTGACAAAATCCCCCATCATTCAGTGGGACTACTAATCCAATAGTAGCTGAGCGATGGATTTAATCTCTATAGATGATATTTGTGGCCTTAGGATAAAATGAAATGGAAAAGTTTACACTTTCATCCTATTTCATTAAAAGTGATGTAGATCCATGGTGGACCATGATCCCAAATTCTAAAGTGGTAGAAGAAATAAAACTCATGGAAAAGAGAACCTTAAAGGATACATTATTCTATAAATACCTCCCTCATGATCAAACCTTTTTGATGAAGATAAATTTAAATAGATTAAAAAATGAATAATATAGTTTTGTGGATTATGAATCAACCTTTAAAATATTATCCTGTTTTGATATGGATTACATATGCAACACAAAATGAAAAATTGGTCATTTTTTAATGGATTAATATATGTATTCGAATGGAACTAGTATCCCAAAAAAATTCATCATATGATGGAATAATTTTAAATACCATCAAGAAAGATAAGGAAATTTAAATAATCAATATATTTAAAGAAAACCAAGAATAGAAGAGTCCATCAGAGAACCATTAAAAATTTAATTCATCAAATAAGTTGAAGAGTATTGATCAATTTCCATGTTTTAAAAACTATGAGAAAACCACCATGTGAAATGTTTTAAAGGACATTGAGTTTTCATTCAATTTGGAGATAGGGTTCACCATGCTCATGTATGGAAGGGGAAGTAGTCGATCAATGGTGTTTAGTTCTACAATTTTAAATATATGGGACATTATGAAAATTACTTCCCTAAGATTCAAGGGAATCTACCATAGAATATTTTGAGAGGATACATCCAAGATTATTTGATTACTACAATGGTGGTAGAAGTACTAAATAATATGGTGGTAGGTATGTTAATCAATTCTTCAATTTAAAAAATGTGTCATTTGATATGGGGTCGTCTCACTATTTAATATATACCCTGTTCTTTAGGAAAATTAAATATTTCCCTTTTGATTTAATAATAGAGTTTTCAGGAAAAACTCTGAAGGGAATTATCATTGCAACATATATGTGTCGAGTAGTCCTAATTATGACACATAAATGTTCTTTAATTTATAACCTTGTTATCATACCTATTATTGACATTGGTATAATCTTTATTATGGAATGTATCTCAAAATATAATTAAATTCATTATTGAAGGAAGAATGAAATTAGAATTTTTGAGGAGGATGTATAATACCTCATCTTTAGAGAAGAATCTTCCTCACCCAATTATTATCTATATCCACATCCTTTAGATATGCTAAATGAAATTAATGGGGAAGAAAATAAAGAAACATCTATTGAGGAATAAGGTAATCTATAAATTGAAGATGTAAATTTTTCACAGGAATACATTGATGTATTTCCTAAGGAATTCCCTAGACATCCCTCCGGGTGTGAATTTTAATTTTACATTTATTTAATTCTTGATGTTTGTTCAATATCAAGGACTCCATATATAATGGAAAATGTGTAAATAGATTAATTGAAGAAACAACTAGAGGATTTGTGTTATAATGGATTTATTCTCCAAATTGTTTCAACGTGGGAAGCCCATGTCCTATTTATAAAAATAAAGATGGATACATGAGTTTTTGAATTAATTATTGGAAATTTATTTCCATTATAATAATGATGTAGTATCCTTTATCTCACATTGATTACTTTTTTATCAACATCATGGAGCCCAATATTATTCCTAGATTGATCTTCATTCTTGGCATCACCAACTTTGAGTGAAGAAGGATGACATTTTGAAGATATATTTTCCGATGAGGTATGGGAATTGTGATTTTATAGTAATTCAATTTATATTAACTAATTAACAATATATTTTTATATACATAATGAACATATTATTCAAGGAACATCTTGAAAATTTTGTTATGGTGTTCATTGATGATATTCTGGTGTATTCTAAAATCTACGAGGAATATTAAAATCACTTGAGGATCATTCTTGATACTCATAAAAGGGAGTTTTTATAGGGGTAATTTAGTAAATTTACTTTCCAGTATCAATATGTTTATTTTCTTGGACATATTGTCTCCAAGGATAGAATATCGGTTGATCCTACAAAGATAAAGGTATTCAGAGAATGGCCTATACCAAAAACCATAATTGATGTACATAGTTTCATTGGTTTGGTAGGTTAATATTGGAGATTCATTCATAATTTTTCTTGATTAGCTAATGTATTAAAAAATATTACACGTATAGGGTTTATGTTTATCTGGATAAAGGATTACTAATAATTCTTTGACCAACTAAGGATAAGATTAGTCAATGCTCCAATTTTTACTCTACCATCTAGTTGTGATGGGTTTTTCAAATATAGTGATGCATCGAAGAAGGGACTTGGTTATTTCCTTATGAAAACTAATAATGTAATTAATTATGAATCAAGGAAATTTATGTCTCATGAATTGAACTATCCAACCATGATCTTGAGTTAGTTGTAGTAATATTCTCTTTGAAAATATGGAGGTATTATCTCTATAGAAAAAGATGTGATATATACATGAATCATAAGATCCTAAAATACATCTTCTCATAGAAATAGCTCATTATAAAACAACGGATATGGATTAAGATACTATAATATTACAATTTCACTATACACTACCACCATGTAATATCAAATAATGTAGTCGATTCTTTGAGTAGGAAGGATAATGGAGATCTAACCCAAATGCGGACTGAGAAGGATCCTATTTTCATGGATCTAGGAAAGATAGTTATAGGAATTTCAAATAAATGGTGTACATGAATCATTTCTCAAATTATTTTGAAACCATATTTATTATAGAGGATAAATAATTCTTAATATAATGATGAGGAATTCGATAAAAAAAATTAAAGGAACGAATGAAGGAAAATAAGGAAAAAAAATGTGAAGATGGTGTTCTCAAATTTAGAAAGAGGACATGGGTTCCATATATACCTAAACTAAAAATGTATTTATTGGATGATGCTCATAAATAAATTTTCTCTGTACACCCTATGAGTATATAGATGTATAGATACATAAAGAAACATTTTTTGTGTGATAACATGAAGTGGTAAATTGATTAATATGTGTCTAGATGTTTAGATTATGTATAATTTAAGGTTGTGAGGAAGCATCCTAAAGGAGTCCTACAACCTCTTACAATTGCTAGGTGTAAATGGTATGAGATTACTATATACATTTTCATGGGACTACCAAATAATCCTCAATGTAATGACATAATATGGATTATTGTGGATCGTATAACCCAAACTTCTCATTTCCTTACCTTAAGAGAAGAACTTCATCTTGATCATCTTGCAAGGTTCTATATTAAGGATGTTTTAAGACATCATGGTGCACCTATAACATTTTTTTATAATCAATATCCTCACTTAAAATAATAATTATGGAATATTCTTCCAAAGTCCCTTGATGTTGAGCATTATTTCAGTATTGCCTACCATCCTAAAACTAATGGACATTCTGAAAGGACTATTCAAAAAATGGAAGAAATGTTGTGTTCATGATTACTAGACTTTCATGTTATGTGTGATTAGTATATATCATTGTTAGAGGTTTCCTGTAATAATATTTCCCATTCAAGTATTCAAATGGAATTGTATGAATCATTATATGGTAAGAGATATCATAGTCAAACTTGTTGGGATTATGTTTCTGAAAGGAAACTCATAGGAAAATAACTATTTTAATAGAAAATGACAAAGTTAAAGGCAAATTGGTGTATTATTAAATAATATCAAATTATTAAAAGGAGTTATGTCAATAAATGAATGAAATATTTTGAGTTCCAGGTGGAAGAAAATGTTTTCGTGAAAGTATCTCCATGGAAGGGTGATTTCATGTTCATTAATAAAGGGAAATTGATTTCCAGTTACATCATACCATTTGAAATTCAGGAAGGGGATGGAGTTGTATCTTATCATTTTTCAATGATAAAAAATCTCACAAAGAAACATGATATGTTCTGTATATTTATGCTAAGGAAGTACATGTCAGAACCAACACATGCTATCATCTCTGATAAGAAAGAGTTGGAACATAATCTTTCATATTGTGAGGAACACATATAGATTCTTGATACTAGTGACTAATTATTGAGTAATCATATGACTCAAATGATAAATTTTCTTTGGAGAAATCACAAAATAGAGGAAACAACATGGGAACCATATGATTATATGAAGGAGAACTACCCAAATATTTTCTAAGGTAATACCCCTAAATGTTTAAGAAAAATGTTTCTGTAGGAGGGAAAAATGTAGTGCCCCAATACATTACCCTATTTCCCTTTTATAATAATTTTTTTATAGCCTACAAAAGATACAATACTGAGTAGTTTTTCAATTCACGGAACACCCAGTTTAAACAAAACAATATTTAGTCATGTTTTTCATGGTACAGTATATTATAAACCATTTAGATAATTTATATATTAAATTTATATTTTTTATATCTAATTAAATATTCTTACATTAATTAAATATATTTTTTAAAATTAAGATAAGAACAAACCCCTTTCAATTTTTAAAATCTATATTTTTATAAAGAAATGTTTACCTCTTATTAATAAAGAAACTATTTTAAATACATTTTTTGGAAATTTTATAAATCTGATTAGTCTAAATAAAATCTATATTTCAAATATAAAGAAAAAAATATCTTAGGGTGGACTTTTGGTGTTTTGTTGTGAAGATTAATTTTTTAATGAAAGATAAAAATATTGAATTTTAATTAGAAACTATTTTATCATTTAATTTATTTATAATGTTAAATTATATTTTAAATTAATTTTCAATTCACAATATATATATTATATATAAATTAATCCATTTTATGTATTTAGAATCAATTTTACATTTAAAATGCATATAAACACATAGAAAACATTTGAACTTTTTGACTCTAAACCCCCAAATTTTCGTCTCATCCAAAGGATTAAATTTAAATTAATTTCTTACATTAATATGAATAGAATTATTAAAAATGGGTTTAATATTAGGAATAAATGTAATTTATAATATTTAATTAGTTCCAATTAGTTTTTTTCATAAAATATTACTAAAATTAATTAAAATTAATTAAAACAATTAAGATAAAAATTAGCATTTCAAAGGACTAAAACATAAACCGAAGGCCCAAATAACCTAGAAACTATTCTAAAAGATATTTTATAGCCATATTTCCACCCTATGATAACTGTTATATAATTTGTAAAATTATTTGAGCCAATTTACATGTGAAAAACATGGGTGTAATTCCCTTTCAAAAATTTACTTGAGTGACACTCTCCCTCTATAAAAAGAAACTCACACCTCCCACTTCCTCACACCTCAAAATAAACATAATATAGACAAACATATACCCAAATATATCCTAAAAATCATTCTACTAAACCTAGACACATCACCTTAGTTGTAAATTCATCCAATTAATTCCTTTACTACAGACAAAAAGGATGTACCCAAAGAAGAGGTAACATCCTTCCTCACGCTTTTTTATTTTATTTGTTTCTCCACTCATTAATTTATTATTATTACATAATTATATAATAAAATAAGTATTATCAATATAATTATGTGTTTTTATATTATTATTTTTCCCTAAACTTTTACACACTTCCATATAATTGGTAATGAACATACAATTTATGTGTAGGGGGAACTACCGCCTCACGAAGCATCGTCATTCATTTTTACTTTACCTCCATTAATGGTTGGTATTTAAGATGAAAAAACTATAAATATATATATTTTATATATTATATTTGTTATATTTATTATATATTTATGATTTGGTAATTATTTTATCACACATACCATTATAATTTCCATTTGTGTAAGTACGATAACATCTTTTGTGGAACTATGGACTACTGCCTCATCAAAGCAATGTGGTTCGTTCACACTATTCATGGAACATATCAAGTATTATTTTAATAAAAATTTGTGATCAATTTGAAATAAATATGATACTTAAATTATAATATAAAATTATATAATTTATTTTTAATTCATCTAATACGATAAAAAAATGAAATAAGTGTTCATGCGTACATACGGCCTACCTTCTCCATGAATGGTTCCTTTCATTTCATTTCTTACCTCAAAATATTAAATATTATTATAAATACATATGTAATGAAAATTAATGATAATTAGATCATTTTTTAAATATTTTAGATGATTAAATCATGATCTATGTAATAGGAACTGCAAATAATGAGTCAAAACATACTCATGAAATTGGGCAATTAACAACCAAAATTGTGAAAATAATGAAAACATTTTATCAAAAGAGTAATAAGATATTATAAGATGATCATATATGAAATAATATATATTGATATGGTTATTTAATAATTTAATAATAGTACTAAAACTATTATGTAGTAGGATAATGTACATCCACCCAAATGGAAATGCAAGGTAAATGAATCTTGTCTCACTTTTCATTTCGTGAGGCATACATCGTTTTCATCATTTAATTATTTTTTTCGTGTATATACTGCCAATATTGATATATTATATCATTAATTCTTTTATTGGCATGGTATATTAGGGTTCACTTTGAATTACCTCGCCTAAGGGGTTTATCATGAATGTTACCATGTGGTAAAAGTTATATTTTCAATCTCACTTTATTTTATAATTTCTAAATTTCTCTTGAAATAATAACTTTATTGTAATAATTTTCATTACATATATCCTTAAATATCTTCATTCTTTAGTTATAGATATTATTATTTCTTAAACCATCTACCATTTTTACATTCTATTTTTAATTTGACAGTTATTTGGTTATCAGGGAAATATTTATAAAATTGTATTATTTATTCAATATGTGTATTTGGTAAGGTATATTGTCTATTTATATTATTTTATATGAAGAATTATTTGGACATGAAATTATACACGAGGCCTAAAATTTTTATATCCCCTTGGTGCGTTGATAGGATCTCATGAGGAAAATAATTTTTCCAAATTAAATGGGTCTCTATTTTTAGTTTTTAAACTTCTTGTGAAAGGTATTGATGGTATAGGTTTTCATTTGACATTAACATGACATAAAATAATTAATCATTACGTTCATTGATATTTCAATTATCATTGTTATTATTCATGAGGTTTTCATATTATATAATTTATTTATTCATTTCATTATTAGTATATTTATTATATGAAATGTGTTTTCAGTTTATTTTCTTTACATATTGATTTTTCCGTATCTTGTTATTTCAATGGAAAGTATTATCAGTTATTTACCTTTACATGTTAATTTATCCTCATTGATTCATTATTACTTGTGATTTAGTTACTCTTACCGAGCATTTGAGCTCACCCTTATTATGTTCCTTTATACCATGTTATGAAGATGAATTCATTGAATGATTTTCAAGGATGACATTAATTTGATTTTATTATGAATAATGACTGTATTTTCTATTTTACAATGTAGTATGGGTATAATGTATGTAATTTGGCTTTCCTAAACAACTTAACATATCATTCCTTCCATATTTGATTAATTTTAATCATCCCAATGTGATAAAATAATGTATATACCCTAGGATTTTGGGGTTAGGGAATTACGGGGAGAGGGAGAGGAGGATTTCCCACCGTGGAGTCCCGATCACACCAGATCATTGTGTGGTAGTTGTGAATCACTTATCGAACCAAATCATCAGTAAAATCTACTCATAGGTAATATTGTTTCACATTTGTTTCTAAAAATCCACATATTTAAAGTTATTTAATGTTTTAACCCTAATTGTGGGTTGTTGGGGACCCATAATTTGTCTAACTATGGCTTCTTAGATAAATTATGTGGTTAGGTGGTATTTTAGGGGCTTCTCGTTTGTGGAAACCCATGTGCACTACATGTTTTTTAATTAACACATGTCAGATGTTATTATTGTTCGAGGAAGATAAGGATTTTGTGACTTAACTGCATGTACTCAAGGTAGGTTCCATGTAGTGGGCTTGGTCGTCTAGTCAAGTGCTCAACCAGACACCATGTGCGAGGGTACTTATCTATATAGGGTACATGGATAGACTCTAATTTGGTCACACATCGTGTATGAGTATACGGATAGGTGGGGTACATGTCCATGTACACATAAGGGTGCCCATATTGGGTTATATGTCTTGTATAGAAATTACACATCTTGCACTTGGTCATTTTACACATTGAGTGGCATGGGGAACATGGAAAGAGAGGACCTATGGGGTTACACATTTGGTACCCAAATTACGTGTCAGGTACATTCCCTGCTCCAGTTTGTTTTACTTATTTTCCATAGTGATGTAACAATTAGACTTGTGAGCATTCCCTTCTAGGCATTTTTTCATGTGGAACATGATGATATAATTATTTTGGTGTTTATAGACTATCAAGATGGTATTCTTGAATGTGAGAGTTTACTACGAGGTTTTGTTCACATTTTTATTTTTAGATCCTCCTATTGGTTGGATTCTGAGCTATAAAACTTGAGTGACGATTGTGAGTAAAGTGGTCAGTCTGGCTCTATTGTCGCATAGAGATCCATTTAGTATTAGTTGTTATAGATTCTAGAATAAAATATATATTGTTATCTCTAAGAAGATCTTACTTTGTCCCAAATTTTATGGTAATGGTAGCTTGATGTTACAGTATTTGAGGTTTAGATCTTGGGTTTCTGAATACCATCGTTATTAGATCCTTTGGGATGAGTTTTCACTATCGGATGGTGGTTATGGTCAGGTGTCGTTGAACTACTAAGATGAGTCAGAGTGAATCCTGAGGATTCCTTAGTGGGTATGTTACTAATCGATTGATTAGAAGTTACCATATTCTACTGTTGAGGATTTATGAGTTCCATGGTGTTTCCTTGGATTCCCTTGTGGGAGAATTGGAAGCAATGGGTTGGTTGTTTTCCTGGATGACTGAATAAGGTTTTTCCTATGTGGGATTTTCCTCAAGGTTTGTATTGTGTTGAGGAACCATGGTGAAGGATTTCCTACTCTAAGGTGGTCATAAGGATCATTATGAAATCTATAATTAATGGAATTTCGTTTTAGATTCCCTTTACATGTGTTATTGATTAAGGATCTATTGGAGGTCACTAAGGGATGCTTGGGATGTTTATGCACTAGGCATTTCCTATGCTTTTTGACGAGAAAGATGAACCCTCGTAGAGTTTTCTACTCTTGTTGACAACTGTTATCTATTCAAGGATAATTCTAATGGTATATCCTAAGATCTTGGGTGCATCAGGGGAGTCCCATAATTGGGTGTCACTTTATGTTGTGACCCTAGAGACCATGGTAGCCCTGATTATTTATTTTCACCAGAGGTGGGTTGTGGATAGCACATGGTGAACACTTTGTCAGATGCCGAGTCTAGGAAGATAAAATAATCCTCATTATTTATTAAATAAGAGTTGATCATCACTTCTAGTTCAACTATTCATAATGTGGGGTCAAGGATGGATCATCCCACATTCAGTTTTCCTTAGGCTATGACCATTGAGGAATTTTTATCTCGGGAATTTGGTTTGAGGAGGAGACCCTTGGGATATTTTGGATCTGGAATTGGCCTTGATTTTTGATCTAGCTATATCCTCCATAGTTTGGGTATTGTTAGATGGGTTAGAGAGATAATGGATGATCTAGATTAGTTCAACCCCCATATAATTGTTTCTTAGACTAGACTATATTGTCTAAAGGATCATGAGGTGTATCGGCACTCATAGATTGGGTTTTTATGTGTTGTGAATGTCATTGTTCTCACAGGGTTTTGGATATTGTGGGATTCTAATTTTTTATGGATCCCACATTATTGGATCCATAGTTAGTGCCCAATTTGTTCTCTTGGACTCATGGGACTAACAAGTTCTCTAGTTGCTTCGATATTGATGTCCCAATCAATAGTTCAGATCATGATATTAGAGCCCTTGTTCATGGTAGATGTGTATTATTTGTGTTGACACATATGGTTACTTTTGGGACCACTTTGTGTATAAGGTTTTGTTTATTGTAAATTATTTTCAATGTAGATCAAAATGAAGAAGGAGTTGAAGGGATTCATGTTATAAAGTGATCATGCAACATCTCACTGTTCAATGAGAGCATGAAAGAGCCTACTTGAAGGGAAATTCATTATTATAAGGGATATCATGTAGATATTTGAATATTTAATAATGATCACACAAAGCTAAGAAGATAATTATAGTCATATTTAGTGTTGACTAGAAAAATTGATGTTCTTAGAAGATAGTGAAGTTGGTAAGTTTCAGTACATTCCTGGGAGAATTTGATGATGTTGGAACTGATCTTTCATAGAGTATATATCACAGTTGAAGGAGTTTGTGATGAAATCCCCTAGCTATTCAAAAAGAAATATGAAAGTGAATTAGCATGCATGTTCTTTCTGAAGAAGGTGTTTAAGGTGGTTTCATTTCCTACTGTTTCCCAAATTGTTGGACCTCAAAATCGGGATTGTGTTTTTGGAAATGGATGGATTTATGCATAGGAGTGAACGGTATGCAGAATGGTGAAGAAAATTAGCAAAGGAATAAAACTACGTACCTCGGAACATGGACCACGTACCATGTTTTGAAAATGGTTCACATCCACGTACCTAGCGGTGGAAATGTAATGTGGGGAATTCTAGAGAACCGAAAATGGTTTGCTGCGATGGTACGCGGTGAAGGCATGTGGTAAGCAGGAAAATTATGTGGAACAGTTCGCAGAACGGGCTACAGTATTGAAAATGGTTTTCCATGGAAGGATTTGTTGTACGGGGAATGGATCTTCATTAGAAAAAGAGATGCAGTATGCGAACTGACATACACACGGTATGTGGTGAAGGTTCTCAGTTCGCTGGAGGGTCACAGTACGCGGTAGAGGCTCATAGTACACAGATTGAGCATATTCCGCAGTGAAGATTGTCCCACATTGAAAATTTGGGTAATTGGGATTTGCAAAATTTTCGTCGTTATTTTCCTATATAAAGAGTGTTAATACTATCATTAAGAGAGAAAGAATTTGATGAGAATATATCATCATTGTGGAAGATCATGAAAAAAGTGGTATGCAGGATAGATTCTGCGTAGGATGAAGTGGTATGCGAAAGACAAAACTACTAGTGAAATTGGAAGGAGATGTCCGAGAAATAGATTTTGAGTTAGAAAAAAATAGTATGCGGGAGGTGAAATAATTCGCCGAATTTGAAAACGAAGTCTGCGAAAGGAAGAAATAGTATGCCAAGGAGATATTCAAAGGTTATACGCGAAGGCAATATGCAAAGACAGTATGTAGAGCCAGTACTTGAAGGTAGTATGTGAAGGCTCAATGTGAAGGTGGTATGCGAAAGAGGTATGTGAAAGTAGTACGCGAAGGTGGTACGCAGAGGTAGTGCGCGGAGTAGGCGCGGTGTGCAGGTCTGGTGCGGTGCGTGGAGAATGCACGGTACATGGAGAAGGTGTGGTATGCAGAGCAGGCACCGTACGCCGAGCAAGGGTTGTACATGGAACAGGCGCGATATGTAGACTAGGTACCGTATGTAGAGAAGGAATAGTATGAAGAGAAGAGACAGTCCACAAAATCAGGTATTTTTCACAGAAAAGAATAAATCATAAAGGGAGTTTGTGATTCTATTGAATAAAAATGGAATAAGTTCTAGTTCATTTAGTAATTGCACTAAAATGAGGAAAATTTAATATAAAAGATATTCAATTGGAGGCTTTGATGATAGAAGTATCTTGTGCTAAATATAAAAAAAGAACATTCATGCCAATCTCTTAAAGTGAAATTCATGTCGATAAACTGAGTGTGACATCTCCTCGAGCAGTGAGCCAGGGGGAGTCAACAGAAGTGATCTAAGGGAAGTTGTGGTTTATCCCTAAATCTTTGTAAAGGTAGTGTGCATGGGATAGAGTGACTGTTCCCGATCCTTTGTAATCCACAACTAGTGATGATTAGTGGAGTTTGGTAGACCAGCAATATATAGGCATATGCTCCTTGAACGTAGACCTTAGTGGCGAACCAAGTAAAAAAGTGGTCTGTTGTCCTTCTACATGTTTTAATTACAACACATATCCATCATACAAGTTTAAACAAGTTCATACTAATGTGGGAACAAGACCCAGTAAAAAAGAGAAAAATTTTACACCCTGATTTACCCCCCCCCCCCTCAGGGTGGTATAGGGTCCTTCAATTGGTATCAGAGCCAAAGGTTTACATATGTTGGATACTCTTCGGTAATTCTATTCAGAAGATGATTTGAGTTTCTTCCCTAAATTCAATAATGAAGTGCAGTCTTTATGAATATTCAGTCATTTCTGAGCTGAAGTCTACAAACAACAAGACCATGAAAAATAGGAAAAAGAAATAGAAGAGGCATTTGAAGAAGATGCTCATCTCCAAAGAAGATTCAGTGTTTGGTTCTCTATGAAATTCCAATAATGAAGAAATATCCTGCTTGGAATGTGAAGAGTAGGTGGATCCGGTTTCTACCAGAGGAATAGAAGGCACTTCAATTTCATTTTCACGTGATCAGAAGAAATTAAGAACTTATCTTCATGATATTCCTGAAGAAAGAGTTGCTACTATTGTAGAATATTTCAATGTATTCAGGAGTCTTAGTAAAGAAAGTGTCATAATTTTATAATCTCTCTAGACATATTGAATCCATTGAATAAAAAATTATTGCACTAATGTCAAGGGTCTACAATTGGACAGGATATGCAAGAATATAAAGGAACATTACTCCTTGATACATAATAAAATGATGATGCCTGAGGGGTAATTTGATAGAATGAATAACTCTTGTGAAGAGAAGATGATTATGATTGAATATCAGAAAATCATTCTCAATAAGAAATGTCTATAATTGGATTCTCAGTTGACCAATCATGAGAAGACACATATTGAGACTTCAAAAAATAATGAATCAATTGTTGCGGGTTTTCAGTGATCACTGGAGGATTATACATTTAAAAGACCTCCAACAAGTGATAATAATACCATGAATCCACTTGCTAATGTATCACAAGAACTTGAGAAAGTGAAGGTACCATCCATAAAAAATTATACTATTTTCTCTAAGTATATTTCTACAAAAATTGCAGGTTGGATGAAAAATTATAAATAATTTTGGATGAGGAAAGGTGATGAGAAGAAACCTACCACAATGGATAGGGTGGATAGGATGAAGAAACTGGAATATGGTTCCACAGATTGAGCACATCACGTTAAGAAAAAGGCCCAACAACCATGTACATAAGATATCAAGAAGACAAGATTTGTGGTTCAATGTTGGTGATGAAATATATTTGGGAATTGTGAAATGGATTGTTGGTGAAATCCCTTAAATTCAAAAGTACATAGAAATACTATATTAGAGGGAAGAAAGCTAGAGAAGAAGAAGCAACAACCACAGGTCTAGAAGAATATGATAAACACAAACATATTTGGAATGGTTGATGACATCTATTATGTATACAATAACAGTGGTCACAAGGCAGGTACATGCCCATCTCAACATGCATTCACTGTTGATAAGAAAAGAAGACCTCTAATGTTGGCTATGTGTAAAGTAGCTACCTTGGGAATAAATCAGAAGAATATTGTAAACACACACATCCCCAAGAAGATCTCAAGTATGGAAGCTAAGAAGACCCTAGATTTTAGATCCATGAAATTGAAGTGAAATTCATCCAAAATAGAAACTAAGAGGGGTGAAAATCAAATGAAACCATCTGGAAGATCCGAACTTGTTGTAATAGTTCTAAATGACATGTTGGTCATCTGGTCAGATGTTTTGAAAAGAATTATGAAACATGAAAATGAACAAGCCATGTCTGCTGGTAAAGGAAAAGAAAAACATTTATGTGATTAAGATAAAGTACATGAGATAATGATAACAAAAATAAACACATGTGTTAAAGAAGCTCTATGTGAGAGATGTATGAAATATGGTCACATTGAAAAAGGTTTACAAACTTGAATAATAGAGTAAGAAGAAATCCTTAAGGGGGTAAGAATGTATCATCCATGATGGATATTAATAAGAATAACAATTATACATGCTATGCATAAGTGAATATGAAAATATCTATGCCACATCAACATGGATCAGAAAAGATGTTTAGATGTGAAAGCATGAAGACTGTAGTAAATGGAGGAACATGGTTGAGAAAATCATCTCATTCATGTATCTAATGTTGATAAAGAAAAGAGGAACCACCTTATTCCCTTAATCATTTTTTTTATTCTATTTGTGCTGATAATAAAAAGAATTGAAGTTGAGCATTCTCTCAGGGGGAGAAACTGAGAAGTAGTGAATGTTGTCAAATATTGATAGCTAAGATAAATAATTTTCAATCCTTAGAAGATTACTTAATTGGTATTCAATAATTAAACGATGAATGATCTCCCTTGATGAAGATGATGATGATTGTTTCCCTTGAGGGGGAGACAAATGAAAAATCTACCGAAATTTTTATTTCAATCAGTATCAACTTCAGTTGGTATTAAATTCAATTACTATATAAATTTCATGAATAACATGTCATTGGAAATGGTATTTCATTTTTCAATCTCTCATCATTGGTTACTGAGAATAAAGATCATTTTATAATGTGGGAGTAACTGCATTAATCAGTGACATGAGAATAATGGAAGATCCTCAAGGCCACTTATCCTTCCAATTTCACTTGAATGTTTTCGATCTGTTTGTTGAAGTGAGTTAAAGAGTTTCAGGATGATTATTCCCAATCACATTCAATTTCTTCATCCTAGAATGAAAGTAGAAAACCCTTGAGGACAAACCACATGAGTCCTCATATCACGAGGTATCATGATCATGGAAAATTGGACAACCTTGTTGTTTAAATAAAATCCTCTTATTTTCTACACCAGGAATTGCTAAATTAGACTTTGAGTGAAATTATTAATGGAAAATTTCATATGAAAGTACTGATACCCTTTTCCCATGAACTTTTTATTTCTTGACAATAAGGGGGAGATAATGTGTAATGAAATTTTGAAAAGTGATAAATAAAGAAAAATAAAAAGGGGAGAGAGAATATTCCAATTTTGATATTAACACATTCATTTGAAGAGGAAATTACGATATTAAAAACAAAACACAAAGGGGAAGGTTTTGGGGACCATTTTGTGTATAAGGTTGTATTGATTTTCAACATTTTTCAAGGAAGATCAAAAGGAAGAAGTAAATAATGGGATTCATATTATAAAGTGATCATGAAAAATCTCACTGTTCAAAGAGAGCATGAAAGAGCCTACTTAAAGAGAAATTCATTATTGTATGAGTTATCAGAGGGAGATTTGAATATTTAAGAATGATCACTAAAATCAAAGAAGATAATGTGAGTCATAATCAGTGTTGGCTGGAAAGACTATTTTGTTAAAAGATAGGGAAGTTGGTAAGTTATAGTACATTCCCTAAAGAATCTAACGATGCTGGAACTGATCCTTCAGAGAGTATATATCATGGTATAAGTATTTCATGATGAAATATACTAACTATTGAAGAAGAAATATGACAGTGAGTTAGCATGTATGTTCTTACCCAAGCAAATGTTTAAGGTGGAGTCGTTTCCTAGAGTTTCCCAAATTGTTGGACCTCAAAATCGATATTTTTTTGGAAGAGGAAGGATTTCTACATAAGAGTTAATGAGATGTGGATGGGAGAAAGAAATCATAAAAGGAAGAAAACTATGTACCTCAAAACATGGACTGCGTACCATGTTCTAGGAATAGTTCACAGCTACGTACTTGGTAAAGAAAATGGTACGCGGAGCAGTCTGAAGAACCGAAAACGGTTTGCAAAGATGGTACCCGAGAATGGTATGTGAAACAGTTTGCAGAATGGGTCACGGTATTGAAAATGTTTCTCCGTGGAAGGAGTTGTGGTACGCGTAATGTCTCATCGTTGGCAGAAGAGATGCAGTACGTGGACCGACAGACACACGGTATGCGGTGAAGGTCCACAGTTCACCAGAGGATCGTAGTATGCAGTGGAGGATCACAGTACGTGGAATGAGCAAAGTCCGTGGTGAAGATTATCCAACATTGAAATTTTGGGTAAAACATATTTTCAAAATTTACGATGTCTTTTTCCTATATAAAGAGTGTTAATCCCATCATTAAGATAGAGTGAATTTGATAAGAAAATATCATCATTCTGAATGACCACGTAGAAGTTAAAAAGTGGTATCCAAGAAATATTATGTGTATGATGAAGTGGTATATGAAAGACAAAATAGTTCATGAAATTGGAATGAGAAGCCTCTGAAAGAGATTTTGTATAAGAAAAAAAATGGTATGTAGAAGATTAAATAATTTACAGAATTTGAAGAAGAAGTACGTGATAGGATGAAATGGTACTCAATGGCGGTTCATGAAGGAAGTATGTAAAGGTAGTACATAGAGGCAGTACTTGAAGGTGGTATGTGAAGGCATAATGTGAAGGTGGTATGTCAAGGTGGTATGTGAAGGCGGTATGTGAAGGCGGTACGCAGAGGCTATGCCTAGAGCAGGCGCAGTGCATTGATCAAGTTTGGTGCATGGAGAAAGCACGATGCACAGAGCAGGCATGGTAAGCGGAGCAGATGATGTATGGAGAGCAAAGCCGGTACGCTAAGCAGGCACGGTATGCTAAGAAGGGGGAGTATGCAGAGCAGGAACGACACACAGAGCAAGGGTGGTATGTGGAATATGCATGGTATGAAAAATAGGTGAGGTACGCAGACCAGTCATGGTACGCATATCAGAGACAATCCACATAATCAGGGAAAATTCACGGAAACAAATACATCATAAATGGATTTTTTTTATTCTAGTGAATAAAAAGGGAATACGTTCTATTGCCTTCAGTAATTTCACTAAAGGATAGATTTTGAATATAAAAGAGAATAAATTCAGTACTTTGATGCAAGTAGTGTCTTGTGATGAATGGAGACAATCAACATTCATGTTAATCTGTTGATGTGACCTTCAAGTCGATAAACTGAGTGAGATTTCTCATAGGGCATTGAACCAGGGGGAGTCAACAGAACTGATCTGAGGGAAGCAACGGGCTATCCCTCATCCTTTTTAAAGGCAGTGTTCCTGGGACAATGTGACTATTCCCGAACCTTTGTAATGCACATCTAGTGATGAATAGTGGAATTTGGTATGACCGTAAACCTTTCAGCATATGGTCCTTAGACATAGCCCTTAGTGGTGAACCAAGTGAAAAGTGTTGTGTTTTCTTTCTGCATGTTTTAATTACTAAACATATCCATCATATATGTTTAAACATGTTCTTACAAATGTGGGAACACGATCTAGTAAAGAAGAGACAAATTTGACACGCTGATTTTACCCCCCCCCCCTCTCAGGGTTGTCTAGGGTCCTTGAGTTACACCTTGGTGTCAATTATTCATGACTATTATGTTTATATGTATTAGATATCCTATGTATATCATGTGGATTCATTAGTTTCCATGTGGTTCGGTGGTCCAAATTCTATAAGTCCTTTGATGGGGGCTGGTGTGGGTATAGTTTTACCTCGGGTGTTTGGTTAGAAAAAATGCTTGAATCTGTTCCTTTTCCATATTTTTGTATGCAGATAGACTCATTTGGAAAGGCTTGAAACGTTTTGTGTTGAATGAAATTGTTATGATAGAAAATTAATAGGTTCACCATTAGGGTGTCCTACTAAGATTTATTTATCACCCCATGAATGTTCTCATCAGTTTGTGTGAAGACCTGATTGCTACATTAAAGTTGAAGAATTGGGTTTGAAGTGGATGGGGTATATGACTAGGTTATCTTGATCAAGTGGAGACCGTCATGTGGAGACTCACGATTGGGTCGATGAAGCTTGAGCATCATGGAGAATGGTTTTGTGGTTTGTCTCATGGTTTCTAGCAGATCATGTTATATTTATTTTAAGTATCATTATTTTTATATGTGGTTGTCCTAGTGGGTGATTGTCTATTGTATGTTTTCATTCTTTGAGTTTTTATAATTTTATGAAATATTACATCTATTATATCATGCCCTTATTTTAATACATTTATTGTACATACTCTGATGTTTATCCTCGAATATTTTTTGACTATTTCTGTTGTTGTTTCACTCTGACCAAATGGTATTGTCTCCTCTCTTCACCTTTTTGACCCTCACTGCTGGTTGGTAGCCTCTGGTGTTAATATATTTTCACTTTAGGTCTTATGAAAATCCATATTGGGTGAGACGTTAGGTCAAACTAGGTTAGTTCATTGCACCATGTGTGTGGAAGCTGTTTGGGTATTCAAAAAATAAGCATATATTTCATGAAAAGAGAATATTTGATGAAATGATTTTGGAAGCACAACATTATAAACAATGTATTATGGAGGATAAATAATAAGAGATAATAGGCTACTACCATTGATAAAATATAATTTGGGTAGTGATGGGAAGATGAAAATTTCCTGAAAATAATGATTCCTTGTAATTAATAAGATTCCAAATAGGGGGACTTGAATGAAAATAAAGACTAGGATTATTACCTTAACTTGAAGATTTCCTTCATAAAACTTGAGGATGGAACCTTAACACCATGATGTAACCATAGAGGTGATATATGGGAGTAAAAAAACCATAAATGTGCGTCTTATGAATTTATATTGAAGAGTAGTGGTGAATGAGTGGTATTTATACTTGAGGAGGGGTGGGTTTAAAGGATTAAATATTGATTATTTTTTATATTAGATGACCACTTGTGTTTGAAATCAATTAAACATAATTTTATGTTATATTCATGAGTGGTAAAATTTGGTTGGATGTTCAAGTCCTTCAAAAACAAAACCATACCTTCCTGAAAATACAATTAATGCATAAAATCAAAAAATAAATTTATTTCAAAAATGCAATTTTTGGTTCAAAATATAAATTATAAATTTCTAAATTAATATTAATATTTATAAATTAATTTTAATACATATTAAATTAAATTTTTATTGAATACTTTTTTTTATAAAGTTTTTAATCATTCTTACATTAAAATGATTCCATAAAATTGTAGTGCCTATAAAGCAATAATTTTCACTTTTTCTCCAAAAAATTATCTTTCTTAGAAAATTCACAGAAAATTACCCTGAGAAAATTTTGACATAAAGAGTCCAAAATGAATTTTATTTAATAAAAATAATCCTATAATTATAATATTTTTAACTTTTAATTATAAATCATTATTTTAATGGAAATTAAAATTTTAATAGAAAAATAAACATTCTAACCATTACAAAATTTACTTAGGACATTGTTAAAATATATTATTATTTTAAAAAAATAATGTTACTTCCTAAAATAAATTTTATTTTAAACCACTTTATAATAATTTTCTAAAATATAATATTTTTAAAGACTTTGAAAATAATAAAATTTATATTATATCAGAAAATAATCATGACAGTAATTTAAAATTTTCTACATAACAAAACCATAATAATGACAAACTATTTTACTAACTAATGTCCAAAATGCCGATAAACTATATCATCTAAAAAATATAATGGGAGATGATCATATTTCTCTATAAATACACCATCATAATTACACTTCATTGTTCACTTCAATTCAAATCAAGGTTCAATATCATTTCAAAAATTAATATTGTATTACAAACTCTCTATTCCTCTATTATATTGATGATTGTGGGGGACACAATTCTAGGGGGTCAAAGAGGCCTATATTTATATATTTCACATTATTTTTTGTCTACTTTTATTCCCATTATAATATTTGGTTTGATATTGGGTTTTTTTAAGACTAAATGTAATATTCTCAAATAATGAAATAAATTTATGATGGCTTCTAGTATGTGTTTTCTATCCCTTTACTATTCATATAAATACTAGTTCATAAAAACACATGATTTTCATAGTTCTTATGGAAATTAAAATTATTTGTATTTTCTTATATTGTAAAAATAATAAAATTTAGTTTGATGATATAGAGTCATTATTAAAAGAAGTATATCTTTCTTGTCGTTATAGTGGTCATGAATTTTTTCATTTGATATTAAGAGTTTCTTAATCCCAGTATTACTTTTTGTATATCCATTGATTATTTTTATTGACTTTTAGTATTTTACATTATAATAGATTTGGGGATCTCATGTTCTTATGTCGCTTTATCTTTTGATATGTAGTATTCTTACCCCAACCAAGAATATTTCTAGTGATTCCTTAGGAGGTTTTTAGTAATGAATCATTATAGGGAAACCCTCTATTTGTTCAAAATATAATTAATGAAATTTTGTACATGGTTTCATATATGAAAAAATGTGTGGTGCCTTCCCTAATCCTAGTAAGAGAGATAGAATAGTAAAGGGATGAGGAAATGAATTATTATCAGTAGTTTTTTCACAATAAATAGTCATCTTGCCAAGGGATTAATGATCCATATGAGGTGAATGATTGGTTGGAAAATATCAAAAGAATTTTTTTAATTCTTAGAGACTCTTGATTCATTAAAGGTGAGGTTTTTATCATCAATAATTAATGTCTAAGTGGATGTTAGTGAGACTTGATTGTCTTGGATAAGAACCATGAGGGCTTGTAGTGGAAATAATTGAGGCTATTTTTGATAATAAACATTACTTGGAGTTTGTGACTATGGGGAAATCTATGGATTTCCTTAGCCTTGATCCAGAAAACACGTTTTTGATAGAGTACACTAATTGTTTCACTAATCTCCCTATGTTTTCTCCTGAGAATGTATCTAATGGGAAAATAAAGGCCCATTGTATTCATATGGTTCTTTAATATGATATTTAGCAATAATTTTTTATATTAAATTTGACAACCAATTCTAATCGGGTGGATATGGAATTGATTATAGAGATTGACCTTGATGGGAATGTAGATATGGTCAAACATCCATTTACTTCTAGTTGTAGCTCCTCTGATTTATAAAATGGAAAGATGAAGTAGAGTGAGTTTGGCATAGGAAGCAATGGTTGTCCTTCTCAAAATCCATTTCCTACCTCATCATATATAATCTGTGTTTTTACTTTTTACTATTGTGGATAGATTAGAAACACAGGGTACTTTTTCCATGTACCTCTAAAGTTCTCTTGCTCATGTTGGAATCATGGTAACTTATTTTTTTAGGATATCTATTTTATTTAATTCAGCATATCATCATTGATAACTATAGGATCTTTGGTGTACTCATATACATCATGGAATATAGGGTTATATCTATATACATATAGAATAAATAAGTCACAATAAGTGGTAGAGTCTCTAATGGATGTTGATACGATTCCTATTACTATAAGAGGAACCATTTATTTTTCTTCTACCTTAACAACTACATTATTTTATAAATGTTCATCTCACTCCTTTATGTAAAATCTTATGTTTTATCTTCAAAAACTTTCAAATTAACTCATTCATTATAGTTTAGAACTTGTGATACCTCATAGAAAGAAGAATGAAAGTGGTTTCTAATTTCCTACACACTCTTTATTTTCCTAAACACAGAGCTAGTTTGATTTTTTTCTTGAATTGAACCTTTTTTATGATATTATTTGGATTGATTGTTTTATTTATCATAATGTTTGGTTTTATTTTAATCGTCATATGGTGTACATTACTACCCTGGATGGGAACTCACATGTTCTTTGTGGATAATGGGATATGAGGTTCGGCTCAGGGGATACCACATCTTCCAATGTTTGGTAAGTGAACATTTTTTCAATAGTATAACATGGAAAAAAATATTAGTGGTGAACTTACTCTGGTAGACAATGAGTTTCTTAAATTTTTCTAGATGATTTTTTTTGTTTTTCCTCAAAGAGAGAGATGGAACTCCTGATAGAATTGGTACCAAGAACTTATAAAATATCATTGTTATCTTACTATATAGATCCATATCAGTTTAAATAGATGAAATTATAGTTAGATGATTTGATATCCAATGGATTTATATATATTATTGTGTAATATTGAACAAACCATGTTCTATTCAACAAAAGTTTGATAGAACACTCCTCATATTCATGGAGTATAAAAAATATCAATTGATTAAAGGTCAAGGAAAAATATTTCTTACCTCATATTGATGATTTTTTTCAATTGAAAGTGAAAAATTAGTTTTCTAAAATTTAATTGGGTTTTTATTATCATCAAATCTTAATAAAATAAGTGGATATTGAAAATAATTCCTTTAAAATCAGTTATGTACACTTTGAGTACCTTTTAATATCATTTGATCTAACTAATGATCCAACAGTATTTGAGGAACAAATGAACTATATTTTCCTTCAATATCTTGACCTATATTGTGGTATTTATGGATGACACCCCACTGTACTCTGAGACTGAGTAAGATCAAGTTCATTATTGAGGCATGTTTTGGTAACCTTTAATAATCACTACATGTATGAAAACCTGTCAAAATGATACTTTTATTATCAAGAAGTTAATTTCTTGGGACCTGTGATCTCAAAACATGGAATCTGATTTGATCCTAAAAAACTGAAAGTTGTTGTTTCATGAAAAAAACATAGAATTTCATTTTGATTTAATTAATCCTAGGTTTCATGAGTTATTATTAGATATTTAAAAATTGTTTCTCTAATCTTCCCTCAACATTGACACCTCTCACCTAGAAGGGAGTGAAGTTCTTATCATGCTCAAAGTGTCATGATTCTATCAATTAACTAAAGAGGTATTTAACTTCAGCACATATTATGACCCTATAAAAGTCTATACATGGCTATGTTGTTTACTATGATGCTTCAAGTACAAATTTGTGTTGTGTCCTTATGCAATGAGATCATATAGTTTCATATGTCCCATGCCATCTTTAAACTCATAAGAGAAATTATCCAACCCATGAATTTGGAACATGAATTTATTTTGAATTCCCTTAAAAGTTGGTGTGACTATATTTTTTGGGGAATGTTTTTATTTTTACACAAACTATAAAATATTAGGTTCTATCATTTTTTAAAATGATCTGAGCTATAATTGGTATGATGGGGGAATACATGGAGTCATTTTAATTTTAAATTTCCTATACCCTAGGAAAGGGTAATGACGTTTTTGTGTCCCATAGAAGGATGTTTCCTTATCATGATATAAATCAATTGATGTGTGAATGGGACTTCATGGGGTCTGTTCCTCAGATACACTAATTATTTACATAAGAGGATTATAGTTTTTTTCGTGGTAATCATTATTTTTACATCCTCAATCCTTGAGGTGATTCTATCGAAGAAACAACAAGATGAAGAGTTTTAATGTATTAGGTATAATTTGAAGGGTTGTCAACTATTATTAGGTGGTATCTCTCCTTATATCATATTCTTCACTTTCGGAATAGATATTTTGAAACATTATCTATGATAATAACATATTATAATATTGTAAAAATTGTATTTTGGTTGTCCACCCTGGAACCAAAAATATTTTGTTTGATATTGAGCATCAATATTGGTTTTATAGTATGAAATAAGGTATAACTGAGTTTGTATCAGGATCTTATATGTGTAAACATATTAAGTCTAAGAAACAAAATCCCTCTGGTATTCATCATCCTCTCCCCAAGAAAACATGGAAATTGGATGAAATTTCTCTATAATTCATTGTTGGTTTACATAAAAATCCCTAATGTGCGAACACTATTTTGCATATGATTGATCATTTGAATAAATTGTCACATTTCATACTAATGTGTGACACCACTAAAGAAGAAGACATGAGAAAGATTCATGTACGGTAGATATCAAGGATTAAAAGGATTCCTATGGGCATTTTCTTTAACAAATACCCTTTCTTTACCTCTTGATATTTTAAGATCCTCAAAGAGACTATATGAACTTTCATCATGATGAATATTCAATATAATTCTTTGATTAATAGGTAGATAAAAATTCCAAATAAAATTATATGAGATATGTAATGTATCTTGTTTTTATATTTTAGAGGTGCATGGGATATCTAATAGGTATAGGTTGAGTTTTGTTAATTTAATATTTATAAATTATCCACCATAATTTCACTTTTTTAAGATTTATATACTCATCATTTTAACTATATATGTTGGTTTAAGGTGGTAGAATCTTCCTTGGTGGGATTGAGTTTGGTTCAGGAGATAATAGTGAATTTCCAGTTAATTTTTCATCATTTTCTGATGAATCAAAGCTTGTACAGGTATTATGTGGACTGATGTCATTATCCTTTAGATATTACAGTTATTGATAATTTGTTCTTGAAATTATCACCCTAGTTGGTTCACCAATTTATCAAAAAAAGAACATTTCTCCATGGTAAGTGGGACCATTTAAGGTCATTAAACATCATGGAGAGGTGTAATTTCTTGGATTTACCACCACAATTGTCTTTTATCCACATCATTTTTTATGCATCCCAACTGAATAGGTATCATCCTAAGATGTCTCACATTTTGAATTCAGATGAACTTGATATATAACCTTATATCTGTGTGATCAAGAAACTATTGTTAGTTTTTGATTCCCATGTAAATAATCTGTGTGGAAATTCTATAGTATTTATTTTATTTTTATGGTATAATGGGTAAAAATCACATGAGACGTGGGGGAGATATTCAAAGAAGATAGAGTAGTATACTCATATCTTTTGGTACCAACCTTCTTTGACCTATATTTTTGTGGGATGAAAATAATATAGTGGGGAGAATTTTTAAATCCTGGTGTTTCTTTTATGTACATTCATTAATTTTTTATCTATATTTCATTTAGGTCTTCACTCAAGTAGATTTGGAATACTTTTTAATATTTTTAGTTGTTTATGTAATTCATCATGAATAGGGTATGGTTTTGGAAAACTATGATGGTATCCCCAAGAGACCATGAATCTTATAATAGAGTACCAAAGGAGGGTTCATAGTTAGGCCCATGGTTAATTGAAATCACACAGTTTGGGGTAATGGAATTTTTTATAATTGGAAAATGATTTTTCAAACCATGGGGCCAATTGATGTGTCTCATCTTGTTTATCAAAATTGGAAACATGGTTGGAAAATGGATTTCCAAACCATGTGATGTAATTTTATTAATTTTTTTTAAATATAAAGCACCTATGTTTGGCCTAACTATTCTACTGGTGGATTAATATCACAACATAGGAGAATCCACTTAGAGATTTTGGATATTCCTTGCCACTTTGTGTTTAAATTTACTTACTCCATCATTCCATGATCCGTGAGTCCATGGTCCATGAGTCCATTCTCCGTGAGCATCTTTCCTTCATGAAGCAGCTTTCCTTCGTGAGATTCTCTGCAAGACCACATGAATTCTGAGTATCCTTCATTCATGAAGGTGCTTTGAGAGACCCCATACTCCGCGAGGACCTTTCCTTCACGAAGCTAATTCTTGAGGACCTATCCTTTTCAAGGCTCCTACCTTCATACCCACCGGTCCATAGCACGAGGACTGCACCCCCGCACCCTCCCCCCTCAAGATCATTACCTGGACGCGGTCTATTTCATCACTGACACCCATGAAAAATGGAGAGTCGCACCACGAACTTTTCAGGCCGAGACATCGACATTTTCCTTTGTGCCCTTATCTGCATGCACCTTTCACAATCTCAATAACTTGATTTGAGATACTCTTCCACACACCATGAAACATCTTGAGTCGACATATTTCTCTTGGTTAATTTATCTTGTCGTGAGTTGAGATTCTCATCATCAATTCCCCGAGTAGCTTGAGTCGAACCATTCCTAAAGAAACTCTTACAAACTAAATCACCTAACACCTATTTTATGTTGAACTAGAAAGGGATTCTCTTGTGTATGTCTCATCACAATCCATTACTAGACGCCTTATGCCAACAGTCCTCTATACATGACTATAAATTTTAGTGCACCCCATGTTCCAAACATAGGATACCTCTTACTCAAAACAAATTATTACTTGTGCTCCAAGAATAACATTCCAACAGTCCTCTTTGTATGACTATAAATTCTAGTGCACCCTATGTGACAAATATAGGATTCCTCTTACTCCAAACAAGAGATGCCTTGTGCTCCAAACATAAGATGCCAACAATCCTCTCTACATGACTATAAACTGTAGTATACCTTGTGTGCCAAATATATGATGCCTCTTACTCCAAAAAAGACATTCCCTATTCTCTAAGCATAAGATACCAAGAGTCCTCTCTACACAACTATAAACAGTAGTACACCCTATGTGAAAAATATAGGATGCCTTTTACTCCAAATAAGAGATACATTATTCTCCAAGTAAAAGATTCCAATAGTCCCCTCTACATTACTTTAAACTTTATCATGCACTATCATTCAATAATAGGATGCCTCTTGTTTCAAATAAGAGATGGGTTATGTGAAAACATAAGATACCTCATGCCATGATTACAGTTGCATAATTTCATGAGCTTTTGGAATCCTTTCAAACATTCCTTCACTCCACCTCATTCTTTGTGTGTCGCTCACTCAGATCATCATCCTCTTCCCTATCTGAAAAGACCCCCTAACAGCCTAGTCACATGCCACATCGGCTCCCCTACCATCCTCACCCAACACCCCAGAATACATTGGACAACACTTAGAGTCAAGTTCTCTGTTTTGATCACGTTCAATAGTCGACCCTCATTTTTTTACCCCATTTCAGGCTAACGCAGTATAGATAATGTGTTTAGAACAAGGTCATGATTTATCCTCAATCATCACACCACCTTCACCGCATTCCGAATGTCATACATGTGATTCAAAATTTGCATCTCCCTTTGTTCAGACAGATTCCAATGCCCCCTTGGTGTTATCCCACTTGTGCACACGCACATAGGTGTTGGACCCAATTCTATACCTCAACCCACTAGTAATTTGGGATTTCCTCATGGCCAGACATGAGGAAGACATTATGGGAAGCTTCCTTGCATAACCCCATTCATCATTGTTGCTCCATAGTGGCACCCATGCTGGATCCTTGCTTAAGCCCCATTCACCATTGTCGCTCCATAGCAGCACAAGGGAATCTTCTTTGTGTAAGACACATTCACCATTGCTGCTCCATAGGGTCACCTAGGAAGCATCCTTGCATAAGCCCCATACACCATTGGTGCTCAATAGCGGCACCCGACCAACTTCCTTGCGTAAGCCCCATCCACCCTTGGTGCTCCATAGCGGCACCCAGGCAGCTTCCTTACGTAAGCCCCATTCACAATTTCCCCTCCATAGCGGCTCCGGGGAAGCTTCCTTGCGTAAGCCCCATTCATCATTTATTCTTCATAGCGGTACCTAGGCTTTATCCTTGCAAAAGCCCTATTCACCATTGTCTCTCTATAGCGGAACCTGTCCATCTTTCTTGCGTAATAACCATTCAGCATTTCCGCTCCATATCGGCACCTGGGAAGCATCCTTGTGTAGGCCTCATACACCATTTCTGCTTCATAGAGTCACCCGAGCAACTTCCTTGCATATGCCCCATTCATCATTGCTGCTTCATAGCGGCACCCGGGCTGCATCCTTGCATAAGCCCCATTCACTATTTTCACTCCATAATGGAACTTATGAAGCTTCCTTGCATAAGCCCCATTCACCATTGATGCTCCATAGCGGCACCCGGGGCAGCATCCTTGAATAAGCCTTAGACACCAATTACGCTCCATAGCGGCACCCGGGAAGCTTCCTTGCGTAAGCCCCATCCACCATTTCCCCTCCATGGAGGCACCTAGGAACCTTCCGTGCATAATCCACATTCACCATTGATTCTCCATAGAAGCACCGGGGTAGCTTCCTTGTGTAATCCCCCATTCATTATTACCACTCCATAGTGGCACCCGGGCTGCATCCTTGCGTAATCCCCATTCACCATTGTCGCTCCATAGCGGCACCTAGGCAGCTTCTTTTCCTAATTCCCATTCACCATTTCCCCTCCATAGTGGAACCCAAGAAGCATCCTTGTGTAAGACCCATATATCGTTTTCGCTCCATAGGGCACACAGGATGCTTCCTTCTATAAGCCCCCTCTACCATTGGCACTGCATACCGTCACCCGAGCAGCTTCCATGCGTAATCCCCATTCACCATTGTCACTCAAAAGTAGCACCCATGAAGCATCCTTTCTTAAGCCCCATGCACCATTGCCGCTCCAAAGCATCACACGAGTAGCTTCCTTGCATAATCCCAATCCACCATTGCTACTCCATAGCGGCACCTGGACAACTTCCTTGGATATGCCCCATCCACTAATGTCGCTCCATCGCAGCACCCGGGAAGCTTCCTTCCATAAGCCCTATCCACCATTGTCTCTCCATAGCGGTACATGGGCGACTTCCTTGCATAAGCCCCATCCACCATTCCCTCTCCATAGCGGCACCCGGGTGACTTCCTTGCGTAATCCCCATCCACCATTTCTGCTCTATGGAGGCACCCAGGAAACTTCATTGCATAAGATCAATCCACCATTTCCACTCCATAGCGGCACCCGGGAAGATTCCTTACATAATCCCCATACAAATCCCTTCATAGACAAACTTTTGCACCATGATCTCAAGGTCTATTGTTTCCTCTTGTTTCTCACGCTGAGCATGACTCGTGTGAGCTTAGAGTAAACAGTGACCATGACATCCTCCCCTAGGAAGCATAGAGGTTAAGCCCCACACACCACTTCTGGAACTACACAGACTTTGATCCAAGCCAAGGAAAGGTACGTAGGAAGCCTCCCTGAGGATCAATCCCAACACCTGGTCATTCCGACCCCCTTAATGTTGGTTCACCCCAATCCTATACTATGTAGACATTGATCTTTTCCAAGGCAAGGTACGTAGAAATCCTCCCTGAGGTTCAATCTGAACAACTACTAGTTCCGACCCCCTTAAGGTCTGTTCCCATCATCCTCGCACAGGTGGCATCCGCCTCCCAAATCCATCGGCTCCTTGCTAACTCCGCTGCCTCAAGAGGCTGCGCTGGGTGAATCCTCCCCTGACTCCATCGTCTTCTCGCCGACTCCGCCGCCTTAAGAGGCCACGCCGGGGGAATCCTCCCCTAACTCCATAGGATCCTCACCGACTCCACCACCTTAAGAGGGCGTGCATGTGGAATCCTCCCCGGACTCCATCAGCTCCTCACTGACTCCGCCGCCTTAAGAGGCCACGTTGGGGGAATCCTCCCCTGACTCCATCGGCTCCTCGCTGACTCTGCTACCTTAGGAGGCGACGCAAGGGGAATCCTCCCCCGACTCTATTGTCTCCTCACTGACACTGTCGCCTTAAGAGGTCGTGCAGGTGACATCCTCCACTCAACTCCATTGGCTCCTCACTGACTCCGTAGCCATAAGAGGCTACGCAGGGGGAATCCTCCCTGGACTCCATCTGCTCCTCGCTGAATCTTCCGCCTTAAGAGGCTACGCAGGGGGGATTCTTCCCCCGACTCCATCGGCTCCTTTCCGACTTCGCCACCTAAAGAGGCCGCGCAGGTGGCATCTGCCACCTGACTCCATCGCCTCCACACTGACTCCACCGCCTCAAGAGGCCATGTAGGTGGCATCCCCCACCCAACTTTCTCAGCTCGTCACCAACCCCTCCACCTCAGTAGGCCGTGTAGGGGGCATCTTACCCCGACTCCATCAGCTCCTCGCCAACACCACCGCCTCAAGAGGTCGTGCAAGTAGAATCTACCACCCAACTCCATCATCTGGTCGCTGACCCTTCCACCTCAAGAGGCCAGACAGGGGGCATCCACCCATGACTCCATCGACTCCTTGCCGACTTGGCCACCTCAAGAGGCCGCGCAGGGGGAATCCTCCCTCGGTTCCATCGGCTCCTCGCTGACTCCACCTCCTTAAGAGGCCACACAGGGGGAATACTCCTTCAACTCCATGGGCTCCTAGATGAATCTTCCTCCTTATGAGGTCGCATAGGGGGAATCCTCCACTAACTTCATCAGCTCTTCCTTGACTCTTCCGCCTTAGGAGGCTGCACAAGCGGAATCCTCCCCCGACACTACCGACTCCTCATCGAATCTGTCGTCGTAGGTAAATGTGAAGGGGTAATCCTCCTCTGACTCCATCAGATCCTTGCCAACTCTACTTCCTTAAGAGGATGCACATGTGGCATTCACCACCTGACTTCATTGTCCCCTCACTGACTCTGCCGCCTCAAGAGGTTGCGCATGTGGCATCCGTCACTAGACTCCTTTGGTTCCTCACAGACTCTGCCACCTCAAGAGGCCGCACATGAGGCATCCACCACTTGATTCCATGGCTCGTCGCCAACTCTGTCGCCTCATGAGATCGCGCAGGTGTCATCCACCACCCAACTCCATCAGTTCCTCGCCGACACCACCGCCACAAGAAGCCACACATGGTGTATCCTCCCCCGAATCCATTGACTCCTCACCGACTCCTCCGCCTCAAGAGGCCACGTAGATGGCACCCACCTTCCAACTCCAAAGGCTCCCCACCAACTATGCCTCCTCAAGAGGTCGTGCATGTAGCATCCAACACCCAACTCCATCGGCTCATCACCGACCTGGCTGCCTTAAGAGGCCGCACAGGGGGCATACACCCCCGACTCCCTCAGCTCCTCACTGACTCCACTCCCTTAGGAGGTCGCGTAGGTGAATTCCACCACCCAACTCCATAGGCTCCTCGCCGAGTTCACCACCTCAAGAGGCTGCGCAGGTGGAATCCACCATCCAACTCCATCAACTCGTCACCAACATCACCTCCTCAAGAGACCGCGTCAGGGGCATCCACCCCCAACTCCATCAGCTCCTCGCCAAATCTGCCACTTGAAGAGGCCGTGCAGGTGGCATCTTCCACCCAACTCCATCAGCTTGTTGCTGACCCTGCTGCCTCAAGAGGCCGCATAGGGGTAATTCACCCCCGACTCCATTGGCTCCTCGCCGACTCCGCCACCTCAAGAGGTCGTGCAGGGGGAATCGTCCCCTGACTCCAGTATCTCCTCGCCAACTCTGCTACCTTAAGAGGACACGTAGGGGGAATCATCTCCCGACTCCATCGGCTCATCACCAACTCCGCTGCCTGAAGCAGCCATGCAGGGGGAATCCTACCCAACTCTATCGGCTTTTCGCCGACCCAGCCGCCATAAGAGGCCGCAGAGGGGGAATTATCTCCTGACTCCATCCTCTCCTCACCGACTCAACTGCCTTAAGATCCAACGTAGGGGGAAACCTCCCCCGACTCCATCGACTCCTTGCCGACTCCATCACCTTAAGTGGCTATGCAGGTGGCATCCGCCACCCGACTCCATCAGCTCCTTGCCGACTCTGCCTCCTTAAGAGGCTATGTTGGGGGAATCCTCCCCCAACTCCATCAGCTCAGTGCTGACTCCACCACCTTATGAGGCCGCACAGGGGGAATCCTCCACTGACTCCATCAGCTCATCACCGACTCTGCCTCCGGATGAGGCAGCACAGGTGGCATCCACCACCGAACTCCATCGTCTCCTCTCCGTCTCCACCACCTCCAGAGGCCGCGCATGTGGCTTTCACCACCCAAATCCATCAGCTCTTCGCTGACCCCACAACCTCAAGAGGCCTTGCAGGGGGCATCTTCACCTGAATCCATTGGCTCCTCACCAACTCCACTACTTCAAGAGGACACGCAGGTGGCATCGGCATCCCAACTCCATCGGCTTATCATCGACCCCACAACCTCAAGAGGCTATGTAGGGGGAATCCTATCCTAACTCTATCGGCTTCTCGCTGACTCTGCCGCCTTAAGAGGTCGCACATTGGAATCCTCCCCTGACTCCATTGGCTACTTGTCAACTCTGTCACCTTAAGAGGCCACACAGTGGGAATCCTCCCCTTACTCCATCTGCTCCTCGTGGACTCTGCCGCAATAAGAGGTTGCGTAGGGGGAATCCTCCCCCAACTCCATCGGCTCCTCACTAAATCTGTCACCTTAAGAGGCCTAGTAGGGGGAATACCCCACCGAATCCATCGGCTCCTCACCAACACTTCCTCCTTAAGAGGTCACACAGGTGGCATCCACCACCCAACTCAATCTTATCCTCGCCGACTCTGCCTCTTTAAGATGTCACGCGGGGGGAATCATCCCCTAACTCCATATGCCTCTCACCGAGTCTGTTGCCTTAAGAGGCGACGAAGGTGGCATCTTCCACTCAACTGCATTGGATCCTCACTGACTCCACCGCCTCAAGAGGCCACGCAAGTGGCATTCCCCATGAGAATCCATCGTCTCATCGCCGACTCCACCCCCTCAAGAGGTCATTCAAGTTGTATCCACCACACAACTCCATCGGCTCCTCACCGAATCTACCGCCTTAAGAGACAGCGTAGGGGGAATCCTCCCCTGACTCCATCGGCTACTCGCCGACACCGCCTCCTTAAGAGGTCGGGAAGGGGAATCCTCCCCAGACACCATCGGCTCCTCACCGACTCCACCACCTTATGAGGTTGCGTAGGGGGAATCCTCCCCTGACTCCATCGGCTCCTTGCCAACTCCACCACCTTAAGAGTCCGCGCAGGTGGAATCCGCTACCTAACTCCATCAACCACTCGCCAACTACATCGCCTCAAGAGGTCGCGCATGTGGAATCCACCCCCTGACACAATCAGATCCTTGCTGAATCCACTTCCCTCATAGGTAAAGCTGGGAAAAAAACCCCACCAATCCAGTGAAGCATCTCCAAAAGCCCCAACAGTGACCATGGAGGTTTTCCCCACACTACTACCATTTGACGATCCAAGCTTCCACGCCTTCCAGGATCCACCGCCCCCATCATACCGACAATCCAGGATTCCACGCCTTTCGGGCTACATCGCCCCCACTCATACCAAAGATAGAGGCTTACATGCCTGCTAGGCTCCATCACTCCCCTCGTGCCAATGTTGCAGGCTTCCATGCCTTCCGGGCTCCATTACCCCCATCGTACTGGTGATGTAGGCTTACACACCTTCAGGGATCCATCGGCCCCATAGTACTGATTATCCAGGCTTCCATGACATTCGGGCTCCATCGCCCCCATCGTACCAACCCTCCAAGCTTCCATGCCTTTCAGGCTCCATCGCCCCCATCATATCGACTATCCAAGCTTCAACATCTTCAAGACTCCATCAAACCCATCATACCGACGCTCTAGGATTCCATGTGTTCCGGGCTCCATCTCCCCCATCCTACCGATGCTCCAGGCTTCCACGCCTTCTGGGATCCATCGCCCCCATCGTACCAACTCTCCAGGCTTCCACGTCTTCGAGGATCCATCGCCCCGGTCGTACCAATGCTATAGGCTACCACACATTCAAGGATCCATTTCCCCCGTCATACCGACGATCCAGGATTCAACACCTTCTGGGCTCCATCGCCCCCATCGTACCGACACTCCAGGATTCCACGCCTTCCAGGATCCCTCTCCCCTATCGTTCTGACTTTCCAAGCTTTGACACCTTCCATGATTCATTTCCTTTCTAGACTATAGGGTTTCTATCATCCTTACCACCCTTATGACACTCTGTGTCATCCCAACAACCATATTGCATCAACCACAGAGGTCATCCTAGTGGCCATGACACCAGTATGTGGAATGTCCATTGTGAGGTAGTCAAACTCACCCATGAAGAACTACCATGCTTACGCTTGGGGAATTTTAGGGAAATCCCATCATATAGATTCCCCACTCATCTCAACCCAGTACAGTGGGGGTAGAGATGACTATCCCTCTATCGACACAATCTGTGTGGTTTCACATCCTAGTTGATTGATGTTAAACTGCATAACAACCATCATCTCGGTCACATGATGTTAAACTGCGGGACAATGTCTCAATCACATGAAGAAAAACTATACAGCATTTTTATCAAATCTACGAGACCTAAAACAACCGCAACCATAGTCAAAGTTATGCGGCCTAAAAATGTAGCAACCATGGTAACAGCTATGTGAACATAAACTTTACTAATAATTGTCCTGCATGATGTTAAACTACTCATATTTGTCCCTCATGACGTTAAATTGCATGATCGTCCTACATGAATTCAAACTGTTCATCTTCGTCCCACATGACATTAAACAGTATCTTCATCCTACATGACTTTAATCTTCATCATCTTCCTACAAGACTTTAAATGACATCATCATCTAACATGACATTAAATTGTTTATCTTCGTTCGTCATGATGTTAAACTACTCATTTTCATCCGGCATGACATTAAAATACAACATCATCATGTATGACGTTAAACTATTCATCTTTTTCCTCCATGTCGTTAAAATGCATCATCATCATGTTTGACATTATATTGCTCATTATCTTCCTGTATGACTTTAAACTATATCATCATCATGCATGACATTAAACTACTCATCTTTATCCTGCATGACATTAAACCACATCATCCTCCTGTGTGATTTTAAACTGTTCATCTTCATCCTGCATGAGGTTAAACTACATCATCGTACCGCATGACTTTAAACTACATCATTGTCCTGCATGATGTTAAACTATTCATCTTCGTCTGTCATGAAGTCAAACTGCTCATTATCATTCTGCATGACTTTAAACTGCATCATCATCCTGCATGACGTTAAACTATTCAAATTCATCTGTCATGATGTTATACTACTCATCATTGTCCTACATGACATTAAAATACTCATCTCTATCATGTAAGATGTTAAACTACATAATCGCCATGCCTGATGTAAAACAATTCATCTTCGTCCCCCATGACATTAAATTGTATCATCATCCCTCATGACGTTAAACTACTCATTATTTTCCCGCATGATGTCAAACTACATCATCGTCTGTCATGACATTAAATTACTCATTATCATCCCCGATGACAATAAACTATAAAATGGTCTGGTCTCTATGACCTTAAACTAATATCACCACCATCCCCATTTTACGACATTAAATTGTGTGATCCGTCCAAACTGAAGAACGTAAAACCACTCAGCACTTGTCCCGCATGACAATAAACTGCAAACTGATTGTGACATTCCATCCTTCACCCAGCCTCAGGTCCGTCAGCCTTTTCAGGCCCCTATCCCAAGTTCTCACTAAGGATTGTACGATGTGGTATGAGAGTATGTCCTCATTCACATCGGGTTACTTGACATGTTGTACATATCCCTCATTGAGATACCTTTCCCTTATCTTCATCATTACAGTATTATGTTAAACTACATAACACCCCATAACAATCTATGTATTGGTTTCCATCCTCATGGGATATGTATGAACACCAGAAAATTTCATCTTTGGGTCCAGCCCTGCTTCTTAGAAACCTTATCTCTCTGGCCCCTTGGCATGAGTCCTCCAGGAAGAAGGGAATATGGTTTGGTATGGTCTTATGTCCACATTCATTTTGGGATTGTAATAGCCATTCCACGTACCTCCCCCACTTTGGAATTTCACCAATGTGCCCATAAGCACTCTGGTTCAGCACCTAGAGTGTTGAATCCTGCATGAACATGTTTTCACCCATACTCAGGCTTCATGCTCCCCTTAATTTGGGTTTCCATCATCTTTCACACCGAAAACGGCCCCCAAATGATATAGATACTTAGCCTAAGAGAACTCCTATCTTTTCAGGCCAACGTCCGTGATTATATTGAATAAAAAATTGATACACGTCCCACGTTGCAAATATGGTTAGCAGTCGACATTCATTTGTTGTTCCAATTTCAGGTCACACGATATAGATGTTGTTTTTCAAACACGGACAACAGTTATTCTCCATCTTCACACCAACCCCATCAAGCGTTAAATACTTGTTGGGTGATTCACATCAATTTCTACTCCATTATATGGAGGTGGAATTTTTATACTCATGGTTTTATCCCTCAGTGCGCATTTTCATGATAGGAGGACAAGCCACGGTGATGCATTATCCAGAGATCTGCACCGATTTCCCCTCTGTGTGTATTCCATGTGTTTCAATGACCTTATTCTCCCTTGTTTCCCACATCGATCATAGCTCACATGGTCTTAGGAATTCAGTCGAGGATTTTTCTCATTTGGAAGAGTCTCGCCAAATGGTTTGAACTCTAAGACCATAAACATAGATCTATTTATGGTTCCTCTCTTCTGTTCTACCTTTTTGGATCTATCCCTTATAAGACCACATGGTGTGGGGCATGTGGGATTATGCCCTCATTCACATCAGGGTTGAAATAGGCACACCATGTACGCCCCCATCCAGGAGTTAGTCCCTTCTGCTTTCTATCCTGCATGACATTAAAAGGCACCTTCTAGTACTATGTATGGCTTAATTCCCATCCTTATGGGATACGTAGGAATGACCATGCACCTTGTCTCAGGCCCAACCTAACTTTAATTACTGGTCCCTCAACCTAAAATCTCCCCCAAGAAGTGCACGGTGATCTGGACTCCAGGTCCTCAGTCACGTTAGGTTGTGTAATTACATCATCGTGTGTCTCCCACATTCCCTACCATCCATGGTCCAAACTCTATTACCATAAACAAAGATCACTCTATGCCCTTTTTGAAATACATCAAACTACCTGACATCTTCTATACCTAAGTACGACTTGATTTTCAACCTCATAGAGTAAGTAGGAACACCGGAGCACTTTGCATTGGGCCCATCCCAACATCCACTTTTTGTCCCTTGACCTAAAGAACAACTTTTGGGGATACATGGTGTGGTTCGTGCTTTGTATGACCTCATTCACATTGGGATAATACCTTCCACACCACATAATCCCTTCCCAGGATCATCCCTTTCAGTCCTCATCCTATCGTATGACGTTAAAATGCATGAGTCCATATGTCCTCCACACAGGAATCAAAACTGCGTTCCTACCCTGAACAAGTTCATGATGCCCCATGTTTGTCATTGGATGCACCGGATCCCCTGCCAGAGAGGATTTTCCCTATCTTCGTTGGCATCCGGTCATGTTGTTCTTTATGAACTATGTTTGACTTGATTCTCATCCTTATGGGATACATAATGATGCACCAGCATCTCACCTTGGGCTTAGCCTCAGGGTCATTAACCCTCCTGGCCCCTTGGGCCCGATCTTGGTCCAGGCAGTATGACCTTTAAACATTGTGCATCATCTTTATAGTATGATGTAAACCTACAGGTCCATCTAGATCCTTACCAAATAAGTCCTATTCAGAAGAATGTTTGATCCCTGATTAGACAGATACGTCCACTTATTGTGTTTCCACCACAATGGCATAATTTCAAGACTGTTGGACTTCATTTGAATAACCCATCAGTCCACACTCCATGCTTTGCAGGCCCTTTATTAAGGCCCTCTTCATCTTTCACGTCTAAAAAAGAACCACGTAATAGTGTGGATTCTCGTCCTATGGCATACCTACTATCCTGTTCCAACGTTTTTGGAAGACAAATGGGTGACATTTTGGGGCAGGCCCCATGTTTCGAACATGGTCAGTAGTCGGTTGTTGTTTGTTATCTCCATTTTAGGCTAACACAACAAGGTTACTATGTTTCAAACATGGTCAGCAGTTATCCTTCATTGTTATGCCACCCCCACAGTGTTCCAAATCTTTGGTATCATGATTCACAAATTTCATTCAGCTTTGTTCGGATTAATTCCAATGCCCCTGGTATAACCCTAATCGTTCAGTAGAGCACATTGTGAAAACGAAAATTCGACTATTTTGAGAGCTTCATTCTACAGTAAGGCCTCCCTCTTTCTTCCTATAAATCCTAATCAGTTGTTTAGAGATCCACATTCTCCAACATCAATCCCTCCTTTAGGATGATCCTAATGGTGGTCGATGGCCCATTCTGATCCCCTCACGCCTTCTGTTGTTTATTACTCTCGTACCTGTGAATGACCTCCTATTATCTCTTTTTTCCCGAACTGATCCTGGATCATGCGTGTTTAGAGATTTAGTCGGCTATTACTTGAATAGGATCGAGATACAATGGACCCCAAGGAATTCATTTTCCTTAGTCGTTTCCTCAGAATGTGGTCTGCCTTACACTCCTTGTCCTCATTGGACCCCATTCTAAGGGGGGAATTTGTTGTCACTTTGAAACATGTTAATTTTTTTTTAAATTATTCCATACATGATCCATGGTCATATACCGTTTTGCAAGATTCTATTTTATAGGTCATAGGGAACGAACGGAGTTACGGATTAGGAGTTATAGAAATTTGAAGTTGGGCTGAAAAACTGGTTCATAGAGCCCATTCATGAAGCTCCGCCTTCGTGAACCTGCCTTGGAGCAAGGAGGTGGGATACTCTGTGAACCCATTTTTCCTTCGCGAACCCGCCATGGATTGAGGATGCAGGATGCTTCACGAGCCCCTTTGACATTCACAACACCACTGCGGAGAAAGATTTTCCTTCGCGCTGAGTAAGATTTTATTCGCGGCGCCTCTTGCCTATAAATACCTAGCTCACCCCCTTCGTACGGACAGTTACGCCTCCCCTTGGGAGGATGATCACTCTCGTTTTGCAGAGCTCACGAGCTCCATGATGTGATGCCCTTTGGGAAGGAGGGAGAACCTTCGGGTGACTCGAGGATCTACGATCCGCCATTTTCTCTGTGAGTCCATGCTTCGTGAGTCCATGCTCTGTGAGTGCATGCTCCGTGAGTCCATGCTACGTGAGTCCATGCTCCTTGAGTCCATGCTCCGCGAGCAGATTTCCTTCGCAATGTTGCTCTGTGAGACCACATGCTTTGTGAGCATCCTTCCTTCACGAATCTTCTTTGCGGGACCCCATGCCCCACAAGCAACTTTCCTTCATGAAGCTACTTTGCGAGGACCAATCCTTTGCGATGCTCCTACCTTCACACCCACCAGTCTATACCGCAGGGCTGTCACCCCCCCCCCCCCCACTCGGGATCACTTCCCGGCTGTGGTTACTTTCTTCACCAACCTCCATGAAAAATAGAGAGTCGAACCGTGAACTTTCGAGGCTGAGATGTATACATTTTCCATTGCGACCTTATGCGCTGCCACCATCCATCATCACAATACCATGATTTGAGATACTCCTCCGCACACCATGAATCACCTTGAGTCAACATATTCCTCTTGGTTCATTTCTCGTGTCATGATTTTAAATTCTCATCAACCATTCCCTGAGTACCTTGATTTGAACCATTCCTTAAGCAGTTCATACAAACCCCATCACCTGAATCCTATTCAAGGTTGAACCAGAAAGGGTCACTCCTTTGTAAGTCCCAACACCATCCATTGCCATATGCCTTATGCCAACAGTCCTCTCTACATGACTATAAACTGTAGTGCACTCTATTTTCCAAATATAGGATGCCTCTTACTCTAAAAAAAATATGCCTTGTGCTCCAAGCATATGATTCCAACAATCCTCTCTACATGAATATAAACTATATTTCACCCGATGTGCCAATCAAACGATGCCTCTTACTCCAAACAACAGATGCCTTGTGCTCCAAGAATAATATGCCAATAGTCCTCTCTACATGATTATAAACTGTAGTACACCCGATGTGCCAAATATAGGATGCCTCTTACTCCAAAAAATATATGACTGATGCTCCATGAATAAGATTTCAATATTCCTCTCTACACGACTATTAACTGTAGTACACCCTATGTGCCAAATATGGGATTCCTCTTACTCCAAACAAGAGATTCCTTGTTCTCCAAGCATAAGATACCAATAGTCCTCTCTACATGACTTCAAACTGTATCATGCCCTATAATTCAATAATAGGATTCCTCTTGTTCCAAATAAGAGGTTTCTTACATGAAAAGCATAAGATACCTCATTCCATGATTACAGTTGCATAATTTCACAAGCACTGGAATCCATTCAAACATTCCCTTACTCCACCTTAGGATTTTCATGTCCTTCATTCTGATCCTCATCCTCTTCCCTATCTGAATGGACCCCCTAGCATCCTGGTCCCATGCCGCATCGGCTAACCTACCGTCCTGGGCCAACGCCCAGGAAGAATTTGGATAACACTTCGAGTCAGGTTTTATGTTTTTGACACATTCAACAGTCGACCCTCGTTTGATTGACCCTATTTCAGGGAAACGTTATATGGATTCAGTGTTTCTAAAAGGATCAATAGTTATCCTCAATCATCATGCCTCCGTCACTGCATTTCGAATGTTGGGAATGTGGTTCACACTTTTTATCTCCCATTGTTTAGACTGATTCCAACGCCCCTTAGTGTTATCCCACTTGTGCACACATGCATAGGTGTTGGCCCTAATTATATACATCAACCCACCAGTGATTTAGGATTCCATTATGGCCAGAAATGAGGAATCCATTATGAGAAGCTTCCTTGAAGAAGCCAAATTCATCATTTCCACTCCATAGCGGCACCTGGGCTGCATCCTTGTGAAAGCCTCATTCACCATTGTTGCTCCATAGTGGCACCGAGGTAGCTTCCTTGAGTAAGCCCCATTCATCATTGCCGCACCAAAGTGGCACCTGGTCAGCATCCTTACGTAAGCTTCATACACCATTTCTGCTCCATAGTGGGACCTTGGAAACTTCCTTATGTAAGCCCCACCCACCAACTGTACTCCATAGTGGCACTCGGGAAACTTCCTTTCATAATCCCCATTCATCATTGCTCCTCCATAGCAGTACCGGGGAAGCTTCCTTGCGTAAGCCCCATTCGTCATTGTCGCTCTATAGCGGCACCCGGGTTGCATCCTTGCGTAATCCCCATTCACCATTAGTGCTCCATAGCAGCACCTGGACAAATTCCTTGCGTAAACCCTTTAACCATTGCTTCTCCATAGCGGCACCTGGGGAAGCATCCATGCGTAAGCCTCATACCCCATTTCCGCTCCATAGCAGCACCTGGGCATCTTCCTTGTATAAGTCACATTCATTAATGCCACTCCATAGCAGAACCCAGGATGCATCCTTTCATAATCCCCATTCCCCAATGTCGCTCCATAGAGGCTCCTAGGAAGCTTCATTGAGTAGGCCCCATTCACCATTGTCGCTCCATAGCGGCACCTAGGATGCATCCATGCATAAGAGCCATACTGCATTGCTTCTCGATAGAAGCGCATGGTCACCTTCCTTGCATAAGCCCCATCCACCATTGTCGCTCCATAGTGGAACCCGGGCAGCTTCCTTGCGTAATCCCCATTCACCATTGCTGCTCCATAGCGGCATCAGGGTAGCTTCCCTACGTAAGCCCCATTCAGTATTTCCGCTCTATAGGGGCACCCGGGTTGCATCCTTACGTAAGCCCCATTCACCATTGTCGCTCCACAATGGCACTGGGACAACTTCCTTGCATAATCCCCATTCACCATTCTTACTCCATAGCGGCACTCGGGCAACATCCTTACATAAGCCCCAAATACCATTGTCGCTCAATAGGGCACACGAGATTCTTCCTTGCTTAAGCCCCATCCACCATTTCCACTCCATAGCAGCACCTGAGTCTCTTCCTTGTGTAAGCCCCATTCACCATTTCTAGTCCATAGCGTGACCCAGGAAAAATCCTCGCGTAATCCCCATGCACCATTGCCGCTCCAATGCTGCACCCGGGCAGCTTCCATGTTTAATCCCCATCCACAATTGTTGCTCCATAGCGGCACAAGGATAGCTTCCTTGAGTAATCCCCATCCACCATTTCCACTCCATAGCGGCACCAAGCCAACTTCCTTGCATAATCCCCGTTCACCATTTCCTCTCCATAGCATCACACGGGCTGCATCCTTGCGTAAGCCACATCCACTATTGCGACTCTATTGTGGCACCGGAGAGGCTTCCTTGCGTAAGCCTCATCCACCTTTTCCACTCCATAGTTGCATCCGGGTAACTTCCTTGTGTAATACTCATCCACCATTGTCACTCCATAGAGGCACCCGGGTAGCGTCCTTGCGTAAGCTCCATCCAACACCCTTTATGGGCGCACCTTTGCACCATGATCTCCAGTTTTTTTATTGCCTCTTGTTTCTCACGCCGATTATAACTCATGTGAGGTTAGAGTAAACAGTGACCATGAAATCCTCCCCTATGTAGCCTAGTGGGTAAGCCCCACACACCCCTTCTGGAACTACATAGTATTTCATCCATTGCAAGGCATGGTACGTAGGAAGGCTCCCTAAGGATCAAGCCCAAAACTCGATCGTTCTGACCCCCTTCACGTCGGTTCACCCCAATCTTTAACTATATGGACATTGATCCATTCCAAGGAAAGATACATAGGAAGCCTCCCGGAGGTTCAATCCCAACAACCACTATCTCTGATCCCCTTCATGTCGGTTCCCATCATTCCCCAAACTATGCGAACTTTGATACTTAGCACGGCAAGGTACATAGGAAGCCTTACTAAGGTTCAAGACCACCATTCATTGGTCCCAACCATTTTTACGTTGGTTCAATAATGCCATCCGAACTATGTGGACTTTGATCCTTGCCAAGGCATGGTATATAAGAATCCTCCCTGAGTTTCAATCCCACAATCCACCTGGATCCCAGGTCCTTATTCACATCGATTCATCAATCCCACTCCTGAAGTACGTGGACATTGATCCTTTCCAAGGCAAGGTACGTAGGAAGCCTCCCTAAGGTTCAATCCCAACAACCACTATTTCTGACCCCCTTCACGTCAGTTCCCATCATCCCATGAACTACACGGACTTTGATCATTTCTAAGGAATGGTATGTAGGAAGCCTTCCTAAGATTCAAGCCCACCATCCATTGGTCCTAACCATGTTCACATCAGATCACTAACACCATCCTGAACTACGTGGACTTTGATCCTTACAAAGGAAAGGTATGTAAGAAGTCTCCCTAAGGTTCAAGCCCAACTACCACTGGTTCTGACCCCCTTCACGTTGGTTCCCATCATTCCACCGAGCTACGTGGACATTGATTCCCTGCCATAGGGATACGTAGGAAGTCTCTTCAAGGCTCAATTCCAAATTCACTATTGCCATAGCATCGACTCCATCTCATCCCCCTACCACTTCATTCCACTGTCCATCATCCATCATGATTATCACATGGGACACCACATCCCGATGAGATCATGAAACTAATCCCAGAACCGCTCCTTGCGGCACCCGTGCAACTAACCATGCATAACTCCCACAACATCCATTACCATCCACTAAAGAATATACCACTTGTGATGGGCCTCTTTCCATGCATAAGCCCCAGAATGTATCCAGGTCTCTATGATTTTTGTACACTCTGATTCATCACCCCTTTGAACTATGTGGGTTTTGATCCCTATCGTCTACACAGGGTACGTAGGAAACCTCCCCGAGGTTCAATCCCAGCCAATGGAAAACTGTTGTTCCCCCCTTTCTGGGGTGAACACTTTCTGATCCGCCCTCAGTGGTGTCCAGATCATCCATCATGGTGTGATATCTTCCCTCTGTGGGACACACCATTTCAGATCCGTCCTCATTGGGTGTTCTGAACCATCCATCTAGTAAAACTTCCTGATGTTCCCTCCAAGGGATTTACCAATATGATCTGTCTCAATGGGGCATTCTGATCACCATCATTCCTTCTCTGCAAGATGGTACAATTGCGTCCTACCTCGTGTTAAACATGAGATGCCTGAGGAAAACCTCGGAAGACACACCTTTGGCGTAACTGTCTCCTCTAGATGTTAAACTTGCGGCATAACCCATGCTAAACATGGGAAGATGAGGAAAACACAGAGACATGCCTCCGTTATAAGATAACCCATGACTAAAATGGGATTCCTCAGGTTCTGCACCCTTGAGATGCCCTCTTATGAGTCAGAATATAGGTTCCCCGATGTCCACACATCCAAAGATTCCCCGACACACCTGATGTTGTAATCTAATCTGACCGAAGGTTTCTACAACATCAAGACCCCATGGAATGTCGTGACAGGTGTATTGTAATTAATCGGCATCCATAATGATATGGCACCAGGAATGAGATTCATGAACCACGACTTAACTTATAAGGGAAACCCGGACTAGGTAACGAGTTTCGAGGAGGAATCCACAGAAGGAGGAACCGACATCCCATCATCCCATTTCAATAAAGGATAAGAACCCCTGAATAAGGAACGGATGCCACCCGCCTTTGGAAGGTGGGAATGTGGGGGAAAATCAGCATGTCCTCGACAGACAGATGCACACCCCAGCGAAATCATCGGAAATAGTAATACAATCATTTTCTTTATCTATATATCCCTGTTCCAAGTCTTTTAGGGGAAAATCCTTCCCAAAAGTAGTTCTTAATACCCTAGAACTTATATTTATCGCATGGATATTGGGAATGACCTTCAATCCATGTAAAGAATATCTATGGGTTATGGATAGTTGGGTAATATATGATGGTTTTTGGGATGAAGCCCATACTATTTTCTATTTAATTGTAAGACTCATCGGTGATATAACCATAACGTATGATTGAGTAATCCATAGTTAAAGGGGATAAATTATATTTTTTAGTAGATTTTATTTTGAATGAAATATATTAGTATAAGTAACCACTATTATTTGGAAGTCCATTATTAGATATGGGGAGGGCCTTAATAGATGATAAAATTTGGGAGTTATCTTTAAGGATTGGTGGTGAGAATTTAAATTTCAACATTCCCCTGGATATGAAATGTTTTGATAAAAAGGATGAGGATTTAAGTGAGGGAATCAGGTAAAGAGTTGAGGATATAGTTTCCATAAAAATAGAATAAGTTTCTACTATTGATAATAAATAATGATCCAAAAATGATGAAATGTAGGATATAATGTTTCTAGAAAAGATAGAGGATACCAGAGGTAATGTTGAACATGGAATATTCAATGAAGGACATTAGGTTTAATTAGTCAACGACATAGAATTTCACTTTTTTAGATTTAACAAGAACTGATGTATTAAACCCATAAATATAGATAAAATTTTACCTCATGATAAAGATATTATAGCATCATAAAATGTAAAAAAATACCCATCTATATAGAAGAATCACATTTTTTACTATTCATCGTTTCGGATTTGGTATCTTTCTTCCAAAACTCTATCACAGATAATAAAATAATTATGGTTGAGATAAATGACATTAAAAATATATTTCATAAAGAAACCCATATTTTTCATTTTTTTAGGAATATTTAGGATTTAATATCTAGGATTTAGGAAATTATTCTAGGATATAGTTTCAATACACCTATCATTTTGAGCTCAAATGAATATACTTTATGCTTTCACTTGTAATTTTTTATTTTATAGCTATATGATGAAAATGAAAATTGTTGGTCGGAGTGGTTTACTCAAGAGGGGGGGTGAATTGAGTACCAATTAAAATTTCTATATTTAAAAGCAGTGTCTTAAAGACCCCCAAATAATAAAAACAATTAAACTGTAGTGAATTTATATTAATGTAGAGATTCTGTTAGGTTCTCAAGGGATTGATTAATTCCCAGTTAATCAAAACAGGAGTGTGTGATTATCTTTTGAAACTAACTTACTAATCTACACTTAACATAAACACTTGCTAATTTAATTATCAAAGTAACTTTAAAAACAGTATTGGTTTTAAAGTGATTAGCAGCGGAATAAAACTTTGAAATAGATGGCACAACAATGTAACCAAGAGGTTCAGTCTCAAGCCGAGACTTAGTCCTCTCAAAAGTTTATATAAAATGATCCACACCCTGGATCGGGGTTCAACAGTTTACAACTGTCCAGGTCCAAGACCTCTACCACTATTCTTCGTGGGAAACAGTACAACAGCAACCAGCTGTCCAGGTCACACATGACCTCTACCACAGTTCTTCGTGGGAAAGAAAGAATGAAAGAGTTTTATAAGGATTTACAGATCCTTCAGTTTGAGTACAGGAGACAGTGTATGTGTTACATATAGCAGATAACACACACTGCTCGAAATGAATGGTAATAAATCACAGAACAAGAGATGTAGAGTTTAGAGATGGTTCTGTTGATTTCAGTATAGCTCTGGACTCCTTTGGATTCGATTAGAAGTGAGTCTGAGTCCTCTTCTTGTTTCTGTTAAGAAACAGAGTGTCGTATGCTCCAGGTTCACAGGTGGTGAGAATGTAGTCGATGAAGTTCTTCTAGTATGCACAGAACACTCCTCGAGTATGCTTGATTGTCTATGAGCTTCTCTGTGTTCCTCTTGTGCTTGTGTCGTTTTTGGTATAATGGATGCACCGCACTTTTCTGGTTCGCTTCTTGTTGTTTGTTTTCTTCATACGTTCGCATGTTTCTGGTATGCAGTCTTCTAGTATTTATCTCCCATCAGGGGACAGAAAAGATTTCTTTTCAGCAGGTACGAGGTACGGGTTCCTGAAATCCAACAACCTTTATCAGATATTTGACAAATCATTAAAATGTATGATATGACCGTTAGAAAGATTAAATATAGGAAATAAAGAAATTCAAACAGTGAGTTGAGTGATCGGTAGGTAATCAGCATCGGTAGCTTGAACATCGGTAGCTTGATGTCATTAGTTGCTTTGACTCTATCGGTGGCTCTATGCGTCGGTTGGTACATGCATCGGTAGCTCCATGCGTCAGTAGGTACATGCATCGGTAGCTCCATGCGTCGGTAGGTACATGCATCGGTAGCTCCATGCGTCGGTAGGTACATGCATCGGTAGCTCCATGCGTCGGTAGCTGTGAGTCTGTATCGGTAGCTTTGTCCATCGGTGACTCTTATTCCATCGGTAGCTATTTATACTTACACCGGTAGCTCTACGTTTGTATCGGTAGCTGTATGTATAAGTACATCGGTAACTCTGTGTTAAGTCTATCGGTAGCTGTCTGTCGGTAGACTAAGTCTATCGGTAGACTGGTTACCGGTAGCTCTTTATCAGTAGCTATAGGCAGATTACTTATCTGTTTTATGCAGAACACATCCGATTGTGTTAGAATCAATTTATAACTTGTATGAACATGGATAAATGATGATTAACATATTTCAGAGACTATTTTAAAGATTATTATTGATTTGATCATAGATTTAAAAGAATTAAAGTATAGATCAACAATACTTAACAATATCATAGAGAATGAAAACATAATTGGGATTTTCAACACAAATAAATACATGATTGAGATTATCAAAACAGGTGAGGTCAACAATCTCCCCCTTTTTGATAATCACAATTTATGATATTGGCATTTAACATAGTGAAAATATAACAGTAAAGAGTATAATATTGAATTCAATTTTCTCAGAGAAAACAGCATCATAGATGATAGAAATAGTATGATATAGACATAAGTTATCAGAGGTAAAAATAATGAGGTACTATATAGACATAAGGTATCAGAGATAAAAATGGAAACAAAACAAAGGATAATGTGTTTCCCCTTATGCCTTATTTTTCTCCATTGAAAATATTTCTCATTTTGTTCTCCTCCTTATTCTCGCATAAAAAGTTTCTCCCCCTCTCTTATTGTTCTCCCCCTTTGTGATAATCAAAAAGTGGGAAAGCATATATATATATAGATATATAGGAGAGAAATAAAACAAAGAGAAGTAAAAAGTGTTCTGTATTATAGTAGTCAAAAAGTACAACAAAAACAGATTACAAAGGAATTCCTATCAAAAAGCTTGGCCACTGGTTCACTCCGCATCTGCAACGTGAGATTTTCCTTTGGGATCAGAAGGATGCTCGGGTGGTGAGGATTCAGGTGAAGGTTTGGGAATGCCAGAAAAGATTAAAGGAGGCTGGGCCACTGACACAGAGTCAGGCTTGTAAGTTGAAGATTTTTGGGTAATCATTGGTTTGAGGCTTTGAATGGCTTGAACAGGAGTCAGCTGGACTGAGGAAGCAGCTGAGGCAGAAGCAGGCAAAGCAGGAGGGATGATGACTGGTCTAGCATCAACATGCAAGAAGGGCAGCAGCAGATTTCTAAAATCCATAATAATTCCTCCTCCTCTTTCCATAGCAGAGATGAAATCATCTTTGTTCTCCATGAATTTTTCTAAGGCAGGAGTCAGTTCTCTCAGCTTGCTCACTTGTTCTTTGAAAGCTTGAGTGACTGGAGGGAGCTTCATGTGTTCCAACATTAGCTTGAAGTGGTGTTCGAGTTGATGTTTGGTGAAAATTTTGGAGAAGTAGTAGTCCACTTTGCTTTTTATGGATTCTTGAGAGGCAGAGGCTTCTCTCATAAAATCTTGAACTATCTTCATGATTTCTCTGGCAGAATCCCTTGTAGAAAGCACCACTCGGCTTAACTCTGATGAGTCCCCAGAACCACTGGTAGGAATAGAACCAATCTCCTCCTTCAATATTGCTCGTACGGAGTTCATATCAACTGATGGTTTGGATGTGAGAGGGCCAAGAGAGAAGGAAACAGTTTCTTTAAAACTCTTTGACAAACCACTGATTAGGCTTTGAACTTGAGAGTCTTGTAATTGAACATGATCCTTCACTGAGGTTTTGAAACTTTCAAACACTGAGACAAACTGGCTGACTACACTCTTCACATAGGCTAGGTCCTTGTCAGCTTGAGACTTGGAGGTCATATAGGAATCCAAAGCAACCACTGATGTCTTGAGAGCTTCCAGATCAGCTTCGATTCTTGAAGACTGAGTCTGGCATTCTTTCACTTCTTCCATAAGCTCAGACATAAAGGAAGATAAATTACAATCCAGAGATAACTCGAAGGATCTCTCTAGCACTTTCATTTCTTCATAAAAGCTTTCCTTCATCTCAGCAACTGAAGCACTGAATGATTCTTTTATCTCATTCTTCATGGATTCAAGATCTGATTTGGAGACAAAATCACTGGAGACAACTGCAGCAGATCCCCTTGCTGAGGCCAAATTAACTACAGAAGTAGTCATTATTGAATTGATTGAGGATTCAAGAGAGGTTTCCATTAGCTTCACTTCTTCAACAAAACTGGATTTGAGGTCCTCTTTCAGCTTATTCAAATCATGAAATCTGACCACATCGTCTGGCAACAACTCAGCAGCAAGATCATAATTGGTCTTTGGTCTATCCACAGACATCTCATTGTCAGAATCTGGATAATCCAATCCACAGACTATAAACCCTGGGTCTTCTACCCAGTCTCCAATCTCAACAGCTACTGTAACATTCCCAAGCACAGACTGATGCTCCCCCTCAATGGGTGCATTCTCATGTATCACAACAGCCTTTTCTGCTGGCCGTTCTTCATCAGAATCTTCTACCACAAGTTCTACAGGTGCAGTATCTGGAAGATCTTCTGATATAGGTACAGCTTCTTCTCTATCTCTTTCTTCTTCAGCAGCAGGTATAGCTGAGTTTCCAATTAAGGGACTCATACTTAACCTACCAGAAGCAGGCGATTCAAATGCATTCTCCTTTTCCTCTTCTTCTTGGTGAGGTACAGACTGGTCTTCCTCATAAGTAGGGAAAACTTCCTCTACTTTTCCTTTCCTAGAATAGACCAATTCTGCAACAGGACTTGGGGGCAAGTCTGGATCTCCTCCAACATCCATAGGAGTTTCTTCTTCTTCTTCTTCTTCTGTCTCATCACTATAAGCAGGTTCCTCTTCCTCAGGTCTTAGACTCAGATCTCTCATATCCTTTGGTCTTGAGGGATAATCCATAGGATTAAACCTATCATAGATTTTCTGATCATCACTGACCCATTCTCCCTTCCATGGGTTCCAGTTAATTTTCATATACTTACATACAGTCGAGGTGATGCAGAAATTGTTCTTGACTACAACTGTCTCATCCTGAGACTCAGCTTTTTCTTTCACTTTTATCATCACTGAAATCATCTTGGCAAAGAACAAAGCATTGGTCTTTGACTTTGGTCTAATCATGTCTTCCATTTGAAGCATCAACAATCGGCACAGATTGACTTTTACACCATGTCTTAGCAAATGAAGAAGATAGATATCTTGATATCTCATATTTGCAAAATCTCCTCTCCTCGGTATCAACACATGCTGAACAAATTTGAAAAGCAGTCGATTCTCTCCATCCATTTCAGCAGCTACCACTTGCCTTTGATTTCCATTCCCAGTCAGCTCTTGTAAGGCGGTCTCATAATCAAAAATGTCACTACTAGGTGGCATTGCTCTTGATACATACCCAAAGACACCTTCATGTGGTACTTTTAAACTCTCATCCCACTCTACTGAAGAAAAAGACATCTCTTTTCCATTTACAAAAGAGCTTACCCGATTCTCATTCTCAGACTTCTCAAAGGTTACAAACTCATAGAACTGCTTTACCAATTTCGGTTAGTATGGGCCATTGTTATTCGAGAAACAATCCACCCATTTCTGGTCTTCCAGAATCTCGAGCACTAAGGATTTGCTAGGCAGTAGCCATTCCACGCACAGTTCCTTCTCGATTACTATGTCTCTATTCTGCAAGTGAGGATTCACTGGTCGCCTTCCCGATCTAGTTTTGACTTCACTAACACTGGATTTATGCTGTGTCTTCTGCTTCTTAGCATTTGGTTCTGCACTTTCATCTCTGACGATAGGAAGCTTGGTTTTTGCCATCGCGGGTTTAGGGTTCTTGGTCGATTTGGGTGCTAAGGTTCGAAGGTGAGAGATTTTGAGCTCGGTGAGGTAAGAAGTGGCTTAGACTTAGTTTTATCATTTAGGAATTCCAAATAAACGATTAAAATAGAGTAATAAAGTAAAATAAAACGATTCGTATTCTTGGCGGCAGACAGAAGTTTTAAACTTTGCATCGGTGTGAGTTAATCATCGGTGAGAAAAACAAATCGGTGAGAGTTGTGCATCGGTGAGAATTTCTACGTCGGTGAGAAACTTACATCGGTGAGCATTTTCACGTCGGTGAGAATTTCACATCGGTGAGAATTTCACATCGGTGAGAATTTTCACATCGGTGAGAATTTTCACATCGGTGAGAATTTTCACATTAGTGAGAATTTTCACACCGGTTGTGATTAAACATTCCCAGTTCATGTCTTATGAAACTTAGCCTATCCGAACTTAAAGGTTTAGTGAAAATATCAGCCAATTGATGTTCAGTGCCAATAAATTCAAGAGAAATATCACCTTTTTGATAGTGATCTCTTAGGAAATGGTGTCTTACATCTATGTGTTTGGTTCTAGAGTGAGATACAGGATTCTTAGAGATGTTTATTGCACTGGTGTTATCACAGTTGATTGAAACATGTTTAAAAACATATCCGTAGTCCAAAAGAGTGTGTTTCATCCACAGAATTTGTGCACAGCAACTACCAGCAGCTATATATTCTGCTTCAGCAGTAGATAATGCAACCGAGTTCTGTTTCTTACTACACCAAGAAACTAAGGATTTTCCAAGCAAATGACATGTTCCTGATGTGCTTTTTCTATCTAACTTACAACCAGCAAAGTCAGCATCTGAATAACTCATTAACTCAAAGGATTGTCCTTTTGGGTAAAACAAACCTAAGTTAACCGTGTGTTTGAGATATTTGAAAATTCTTTTAACAGCAAGCAAATGAGATTCTTTTGGGTTAGCTTGAAATCTAGCACACATACACACACTAAACATAATATCAGGTCGACTAGCAGTAAGATAAAGTAAACTACCAATCATACCTCTGTAATTTGTTTGATCAACTGGTTTCCCAGTTTCATCTGCATCCAATTTACAGGTAGTACTCATAGGAGTTTCACTTTCCTTGATACTATTCAGACCAAAACGTTTTAAAAGATCCTTTTTATATTTACTTTGATTCAAAATAATACCATTTTCATTTTGAAATACTTGAAATCCAAGAAAGTACTTAAGCTCTCCCATTAAGCTCATTTCAAATTCATTTTGCATACTTTTTGAAAAATCAGTACATAAAGAGTGTTTAGAAGATCCAAAAATAATATCATCAACATATATTTGTACAACTAAAACATCTTTAGAAATTCTTTTAATAAAAAGAGTTGGATCAGCAATTCCTTTGGTAAAACCTTTTGAAATAAGGAAATTTCTAAGTCTATCATACCAAGCTCTTGGAGCTTGTTTTAAACCATACAAAGCTTTAGAAAGTTTAAAAACTTGATTTGGAAAATGGGGGTTAGCAAATCCAGGTGGTTGTTCTACAAAAACATCTTCAATTATAAAACCATTTAGAAATGAACTTTTTACATCCATTTGATATAACTTGAAATCCAGATGTGCAGCATATGCAAGTAAGATCCTAATGGCTTCTAGTCTAGATACAGGTGCAAAAGTTTCCTCATAGTCTATGCCTTCTTCTTGACTATATCCTTGTGCAACTAGTCTAGCTTTGTTTCTAACTATATTTCCAGATTCATCTACTTTATTTCTAAAAACCCATTTTGTGCCTATTATCAAAGTGTCCTTGGGTCTGTCAACTAATTCCCAGACTTTGTTTCTTTCAAACTGATTTAATTCTTCCTGCATAGCTATTACCCAGAATTCATCATTGATAGCATCATTGATATTTTTGGGTTCCAGCTGTGAAAGAAAGGCTTGATGTTCAACCTGGTTTCTTAGAGAAGCTCTAGTTTGTGTTCCTCTATCCAGATTACCAACAACAGCTTCTAAACGGTGATTCTTTAGAATCCTCGTTGATCTAGTAAAGGTTGGACTAGAAATTTCAGGTTCATCTATAGGTTCGGGTTCAACAGAAGCAGATTCTGGAGAAAGTCCAGAAATGGATACTTTTATAACAGGTTCTTTAGATTTATCATTAAGGTCCAAAATAGAGAAATCTTCTTCAAGATTTTCAAGAGAGGTTTTAGGCTCATGTGGATCAGTTTCATCAAACTTGATGTGAACAGATTCTTCCACACATTTGGTTTTCTTATTGAATACTCTATAGTCTTTACTTGAAATAGAGTAACCCAGAAAAATTCCTTCATCACTTTTGGAAGCAAACTTATCCAAATTATCTTTAGTATTCAGAATAAATACTTTGCAACCAAAAACTTTAAAGTAATTAACCTTAGGCTTTCTATTGTTCCACAATTCATAAGGGGTTTTCTTAAGAACTGGTCTAATCAAGACTCTATTAATAACATAACAAGCTGTATTTACAGCTTCAGCCCAAAAATAAATAGGCAGGTCATATTCATTGAGCATGGTTCTAGCAATTTATTGAAGAGTTCGGTTTCTTCTTTCTACTACACCATTCTGTTGGGGTGTTCTAGGGGCAGAGAAGTTATGAGTATAGCCACTGTGTGAGCAATAAGATTCAAAATCTTGATTTTCAAACTCACGACCATGATCACTTCTCAGGGTCTTAATCTTGAGTCCACTAAGATTTTCTACAGACTTGGAGTATTTGACAAAGTAAGAACAAGCTTCACTTTTGTGAGCTAGAAAATATACCCAAGTATATCTAGAAAAGTCATCTACAAGAACATAAACATAGTGCTTCCCATTTAAACTAGAAACTCTTGATGGTCCAAACAAATCCATGTGAACCAATTCAAGTGGTTGAGAAGTTGAAACTTCTTTCTTTGATTTAAAAGAAACTTTGTGTTGTTTTCCCTTTTTACAGGGGTTACACACTCTATCATTTGGGAATTCTAACTTAGGTAGGTCTCTAACTAGGTTTTTCCTAGAAAGTTTTCTAAGTGAGTGAATGTTGCAATGTCCTAATCTTCTGTGCCATAGCCAAGATTCTTTATGAAAAGCATTCAAACAATTAATATTCTGCTTAGCTAAAGAATTCAGATTAACAACATAAACATTTTCATTTCTTAAGGCAGAAAATACCAAAACATTCTTAGAATTAAAAACTTTGCAAGAATCATTTTCAAATTTAACATGAAAACCATCATCACATAACTGAGAAATACTTAATAAATTGTATTTAAGGACATCAACAAATAAAACTTTAGAAATCAAAATTGAATCAGTGTTACCAATCTGGCCTAGGCCGATGATTTTCCCTTTTGAGTTATCACCAAAGGTGACAAAGCCTCCATCAACTTTTATTAAACTCTTGAAACAAGAGAAGTCTCCTGACATATGTCTTGAACATCCACTGTCCAAATACCACGTCTCTTTACAGGAGCTCTTTAAGCAAGTTCCCTACAAAACAGATTTAGATGGGAGATGATTTTGGTACCCAGATTTTCTTGGGTCCAGACAGGTTAGCCAATAACACTTTAGGTACCCATATTTGTCTAATGGGTCTCATATGATTTGTAGAATTGACATGCTTTGAAAGATAAACTTTATTAGATCCATAGCTATGTATATAACTGGTTGAAACATATGAAGTTCCAAAATTACCTTCATTCTGTCCAGATTTAGAAATGAATCTAGTTTTAGCAATTTTCCTTTGTCCAGGTTGGTATCCTATACCAGTAGTATATTTAGGTGCTACTTGCTTTCCTAGCATCTGTGTTAGAGCATTCTTGCCATTGGTGAACTTCTCTAAGGCTTTTCTAAGTTGCTCATTTGACAGTTTCAGTTCTGTATTTTCTTTTAACAGTTGAGCATTTTTCTCTTTTTCAATAGTGAGTTCGGTTTTAACTGTAGAGGTGAGAGCATGCTGTTTCTTTAATGAATTGTATTTATCCTTAAGTTCATTACATGTCTCTTCCAGCATATCACAGTATTCAAACAGTTCAGATTTAGACATGTTATCACCTTCAGAATCATCTCCAGAATAATATGAATTTGAAGCAGGAGTTTCAGCAGTTACCTCAGAAGTGTTTCCCATAAAGCACATGTTGGCTCGATTCCTTTCAGAGTCTGAAGATTCAGCTTCACTTGTGCTGTCTTCTGAAGCACTCCAAGTAGCCTTCATAGCTTTCTTAAACTTATTGTCCTTATATTCATATTTCTTTTTATATTTCAGCTTTGGACAGTCGGCTTTAATGTGTCCTTTTCTCTTGCACTCATAGCAGACAACATCATCTGATTTGTCATTCTTCTTCCAATCCTTTTTCCATTTGCCTTGGTGATCATACTTACCCTTATAATTTGTTTTTCTGAAGAACGTCTTTTTCCTATAAAATTTCTTAAATCTTCTAGCAATGTGAGCCATCTCAGCATCACTGTCAGAATCACTTGGACTGTCTTCACCACTTGAACTTTCAACTATAGCTTGAAGCTTTTCCTTGTCCTTATTCTTGGAAGTTGAGGATTTGAAAGCAACAGACTTTCTTGCAGGTTCATTGTCTTCCTCTTTGTTCACTTTAAGCTCTTCTTCATACATCATCAGCTTGCCAATTAGTTCCTTGACAGGTAGAGCAGCTGTGTCACATGATTCTCTGATTGAGACAGATGTGCCTCTCCATCTATCAGGTAGACATCTAAAAATTCTCATAATTTGTTCCTTCGATGAGACATCCTTTCCCAGCGAGATCATTGTATTGACAATTTCGTTGAACCTGAGATACATGTCAGAAATGGGTTCGTCAGGCTTCATTTTAAAATTATCATACTTGATAGTATAGGTGTTCAATCTCATTTCTTTAACATTAGTTGTTCCTTCATGAGATACAGCTAAGGTATCCCAAATTTCAAAAGCAGTTTTACATGCAGAAATTCTATTAAACTCTTCATCTCCTAGAGCACAGTACAAGGCATACATAGCTTTACAGTTGTTATTGTAAGCAGTCTTTGTAGGTTCATCCCAAGTAGATCTAGCAGTAGTAGGCATTTTGTATTCTGATTCAATAGCAGTCCAAATATCAAAACCTATGCTTTCTAGATGGATTTTCATTTTCAGCTTCCACTGAGCATAATTAGTTCCATTGAAGAAAGGTGGCCGGTTAGTAGCAGCACCCTCAAGTCTATTGTCCATGATGAGAAAATTTTAAAGAGATAAAAATTTAGAAATTACAGAAATTTTAAGAACTTTAAAATACAACTAAAATCACAGTTCAAAAGCAGAGTACTTTTAGAAAGTATTTTCAACCTCTGATACCAAGTGTTGGTCGGAGTGGTTTACTCAAGAGGGGGGGTGAATTGAGTACCAATTAAAATTTCTATATTTAAAAGCAGTGTCTTAAAGACCCCCAAATAATAAAAACAATTAAACTGTAGTGAATTTATATTAATGTAGAGATTCTGTTAGGTTCTCAAGGGATTGATTAATTCCCAGTTAATCAACACAGGAGTGTGTGATTATCTTTTGAAACTAACTTACTAATCTACACTTAACATAAACACTTGCTAATTTAATTATCAAAGTAACTTTAAAAACAGTATTGGTTTTAAAGTGATTAGCAGCGGAATAAAACTTTGAAATAGATGGCACAACAATGTAACCAAGAGGTTCAGTCTCAAGCCGAGACTTAGTCCTCTCAAAAGTTTATATAAAATGATCCACACCCTGGATCGGGGTTCAACAGTTTACAACTGTCCAGGTCCAAGACCTCTACCACTGTTCTTCGTGGGAAACAGTACAACAGCAACCAGCTGTCCAGGTCACACACGACCTCTACCACAGTTCTTCGTGGGAAAGAAAGAATGAAAGAGTTTTGTAAGGATTTACAGATCCTTCAGTTTGAGTACAGGAGACAGTGTATGTGTTAGATATAGCAGATAACACACACTGCTCGAAATGAATGGTAATAAATCACAGAACAAGAGATGTAGAGTTTAGAGATGGTTCTGGTGATTTCAGTATAGCTCTGGACTCCTTTGGATTCGATTAGAAGTGAGTCTGAGTCCTCTTCTTGTTTCTGTTGAGAAACAGAGTGTCGTATGCTCCAGGTTCACAGGTGGTGAGAATGTAGTCGATGAAGTTCTTCTAGTATGCACAGAACACTCCTCGAGTATGCTTGATTGTCTATGAGCTTCTCTGTGTTCCTCTTGTGCTTGTGTCGTTTTTGGTATAATGGATGCACCGCACTTTTCTGGTTCTCTTCTTGTTGTTTGTTTTCTTAATACGTTCGCATGTTTCTGGTATGCAGTCTTCTCGTATTTATCTCCCATCAGGGGACAGAAAAGATTTCTTTTCAGCAGGTACGAGGTACGGGTTCCTGACATCCGACAACCTTTATCAGATATTTGACAAATCATTAAAATGTATGATATACCGTTAGAAAGATTAAATATAGGAAATAAAGAAATTCAAACAGTGAGTTGAGTGATCGGTAGGTAATCAGCATCGGTAGCTTGAACATCGGTAGCTTGAACATCGGTAGCTTGATGTCATTAGTTGCTTTGACTCTATCGGTGGCTCTATGCGTCGGTTGGTACATGCATCGGTAGCTCCATGCGTCGGTAGGTACATGCATCGGTAGCTCCATGCGTCGGTAGGTACATGCATCGGTAGCTCCATGCGTCTGTAGGTACATGCATCGGTAGCTCCATGCGTCGGTAGCTGTGAGTCTGTATCGGTAGCTTTGTCCATCGGTGACTCTTATTCCATCGGTAGATATTTATACTTACACCGGTAGCTCTACGTTTGTATCGGTAGCTGTATTTATAAGTACATCGGTAACTCTGTGTTAAGTCTATCGGTAGCTGTCTGTCGGTAGACTAAGTCTATCGGTAGACTGGTTACCGGTAGCTCTTTATCAGTAGCTATAGGCAGATTACTTATCTGTTTTATGCAGAACACATCCGATTGTGTTAGAATCAATTTATAACTTGTATGAACATGGATAAATGATGATTAACATATTTCGGAGACTATTTTAAAGATTATTATTGATTTGATCATATATTTAAAAGAATTAAAGTATAGATCAACAATACTTAACAATATCATAGAGAATGAAAACATAATTGGGATTTTCAACACAAATAAATACATGATTGAGATTATCAAAACAGGTGAGGTCAACAAAAATAATGAAAGGATAATAAATAATATAAAATTATAGGGTATTGTTACTTTTATATTTTAACATTCACTACTCTACATGTTTCAAATATGTTTTTTCATTTTTTCAAGAAAAATATAAACATCTCACTTAAATTCATTCCACCTTTTTATCTATGAATAAAAATTAATTAGGAACTTTATGATTTCTTATTATGTATCTCATTGATAATTATATTTAATATATTAGATGTGGGTGAATGATTATACTTGAGTATGAGGGTATTGATTTATTGAATCATTATTTATGGGGACTATTTGATTTATGAAAATGAAATTCCCATCACACATGTTCATGATTTTATTTTTTTGAATTTCATGTTGATTAGTTTTTTACTATTATTTATCTCAAGAGTGATTGTACTAATTAATATGTTTTAAATTCCCAAGAGGGTTCTGATAAAATTTTTTTATATTATTTCTATTATCCATTTCTTGAAAGATACATATGGTGTGCTTAATTATAGAACATCCATTGAATCTTATTAAATATATGGAAGAAAAAATCCAATTTAATTAGATTGAAGTATTTTTTTAAGACCTTATATCCTTGAGATATACCATATAATTTAAAATTGCCATTTTTGTCTATAAAATCTTGGGATTACCTTGATAGATATTAAAAAAATTACATGATTATTTTTTTCTTCCTACCTTACTCTAGGTAATTTTTCATGAAATTCAATTGGTTATGTTTGGGGATATGTTATCTATTTTAAAAAGAGATTTTTCTTATTGAGGTTAGGATGTGGGTTGTTTCACTGGGTATTTTGGGGAATATAATATAGGTTTAATTTTCGTTGTACTTAATTATTTCCCTTTAGAAAGGAAAAAAGATATTTTTGAAAAATGAGAGGAAGAAATAAAAAATCATTATTGATGAAACACTTGAAAAATAATGACATTAAAAAATTAGTGTTGTAATATATGGAATTATTAATTTTATTTAGCTTCCATGGTTTATAAACCTATACATTATGTTTAGGAATGTGGGTGAGGTTATTCATAGACTAGGATATTTTTCATTGTGATTATCCATTGTCTATTGTGAAATATACTTTTGAGATTTACCTCCATATTGAGATTTAATTTTTTTTTAAATAAAATTATTATCAAATCAAAGCCTAAAATTCATTTTATCCTTATTGGGGATTCCTTATGATTAATAATGGTATCCTTAATTATGGTTTATACATTTGTGATTCATTATAGGCCTATGTTTTGGAGCATGTATTGGAGTTATGAGCAATACTCATGTAAATTTTTACCATTAGTGATGAGAGAATAAATAATAGTATTAAAAATAATAAATTTTGATGAATAGTAAAAATGAATTGAGGAATGTGAACGGAATTTAAAATAACCTTCACCAATTTCCTAGTAGAAAAAAAATACATGACTAATTAATTACTTTAATGAATGCGGATTTGATGATATGCCTATTTTGTGAAGATTTAATGTTTATTATGTGGAAATGTTTTCTTGAGGACATGCAAAGTTCTATGTATTAGGGAATTTGATGGTCAGAATTCATTCATATACTTTAAATATTAAATTCATTTAGTTTTTTATTTATATAGTTTTTTTAATTAATTTTCATTATTTTTATTTTTATGTTTACTCTAGTGGTGTTTGGATCAAAAGAGAGTAATGATTTAAAGAAGGAAGATTAGAATATTAAATCTGGCATGAGGGAAAATTTTGGGACATGTAATTACCATTGAAAATGTAAAAAATAGGTTAACCATTATCTATCCCAGAGATGTTTGGTAAGACACAATTAATAAACCATCAAACCCAAATAATCGGCATGGTCAACATACAAGGGGATCATGGAGTATGGCACTATGGAAGGATGGTGCTGGTAAGAGAGGAATGGTGTAGAGCTCGATGTTGGTCAGTGTTGGGAATAAGGACCTGTATAGAGTATGACTGGTGGTTCTCATCTAGGTTGTACCTATAAAATCTATATATATTACCGATAATATATATGAATGAAAAATTTATAAGGTACAACCTTTCACTGGGCCACTTCCATATAGAAATATGGTATCATCCAGCTCAACGCACTCTATCCTGTTATATTGATATAGTTTATTTTTGTGTTAAAATTGGGCAATTGACTTGTTCCATAGAACAACCATGACTATTTATTTGGATCTAAAGATAGTTATTATGAAGGAGGAGTTTTTTCCACCAATTTTCATATTTGATCCCCATTAATGAGCTATAGAGATCGACAGTACACTTCATTTTCAGTTCGAACACACCACACCCAATAGGCTACACCATATCCCTCTAGATTTACTAATAAAAAGATAGTAATACTCTATAGCATCCTGCCTTTTATCAAATAAACTTTCATTACATTACACAAAACTGAGGATCTTTAAAGCTTAGTGTCTTGGAAACCAGGAACATAATACATGAAAACAACATAAAACATTCTTCTAAAACACTTGAAAGGATTCTCCTTATGTTCATACTAGGTTCATTACTGCATCTCATAACCTGGGGGCATACATCAAAAGAAAGGGTGAGTAGAAGTCCCAATAAGGGAAACAAGAGACACATTTTACATGTGAACTTGAGGTACTTCAATAAGGTCATGAAAAGAACTTTATGGCATGAGAAAGAAATCATGAAGCATATCATAATAAAAATAACATTTTTTATAACTTGAAAAGTGGCTACAACATTTAACAAATACAATCATTTCCATTTCACCATGGTCCATCCCCGAGGTGTCAAAAAAATTATCAAGGCTATTCCCCAAGGTATCAGTCAAAATGTTCATCTCTAGAGATTAAGTCTTTACCCAATGCATTGGAGCCCCATCAGGGCACACCCTTAAATTTGACTTTATTATCATGCGAGAAACATATAAAATCATAAATGTTTTCATAAAAACCCCATATAGCATAAAATAAATGGGTTTTAATTCATAATCATAACGTTTTAAAAACTGCTTTAAAGACCAGATCTTTGTGTCACTTTAAAACCCACAGAAATGGAAGGTGGGTCTCATGTATGTAAATCCAATAATTTAAAATATAAAATTTTGGCATATATGTGCATACCCATATATAAGAGAGAGATTTTATTATTCACTTAATAAAATAAATGAACTTTAGAAAAAGCGAAAGACATTTTGAGGCGGAAATTCTGCAGCAAAACAACTATGTTTGGGGTTTTAGAAAACATTGAAAAGAGATGGGACATGGGTCAAACATTCATAAATGACCCATATAACAGTAGAGGGACATAATATTAAAATATATGAACATGGTAAGGAAATTTTAAGGACAAACCATTTGAAATTAAAAAAATGGAAGGAAGACAAAAAAAATAAGATTTCTCAAATGAAAATTCAGCAGCCTAACGGCGTCACTTAAACATCAACAAAAAATGAATTGATGAGATCAAATAGGGTATCTCATCATATGAACATAAAATTTCAGTATGATAGATATAGAGATCATACCCCAATATTATGTAACTTTAGATACTTGACAATAAAATAGAACTTGAAAATGAGAAGGGTGAAAGAATCCCTTAAAAATTCGGCAGCCTAATGGCGTCACTTAAACTTTATAAAAATGAATTAACAAGATAAAATAGGGTCTCTCATCATATGAACATAAAATATCCGTATGATATATATAGAGATCATACCCAAACATATTAAAAATGAACTTGAAAGACTAGACATGAAAGTAGAACTTTGAAAAAATGAGAAAGGTGAAAGAATCCCTTAAAAATTCGGCAGCCTAACGACGTCACATAAACTTCAAAAAATAGATTTAAGAGATAAAATATTGTCTCTCATAATATGACCATAAAATATCAGTATTATAGATATAGTGATCATAACCCAACATAATAAAAAGGAACTTGAAAGGCTTGATAAGAAAATAGAACATGAAAATGAGAAGGGTGAATGAATCTGTTACAAAAATTTTGGCAGCCTAACGGTGCCACATAAACATTCATAAAAAGAAATGATGAGAGTAACAGGGGATATCTCTTCATATAAACATAAAATGGGAAGTATGAGTAATATAAAATAACATCCTCCAACAGAAGATAATGGAGCACAAATGAAATGACATAAAATAGAGTACTTGGAAAGAAAGAGGGAGGTAGGATCCCTTACCTTAAAACGTAACACTTAAAACTCAATGGTTGGGACCTTGATGGATTTGGGGAACCTTGGAAGGACTCCTTGGGAGGTAATGAGACCAGATCTTCGTTTGGGGAGAGTTGGGAGTCGAATGGATGAGAGGATTGCTTGGTATTTATAGGGAAAGTGAGTGGACAAGGCATTAATGGCCAAGGGACACATCATTGGTGGTTTTGGAAAAACAATGGGCTTTCCCATATAATTTTTCCATTTAATTGGCCACTTAGGACACCTCATAACATATATTACTATTCATAAGTCGACCATATTGATAACATACTTAATACATCATTTGATGATGTCATTAAACTCCCGTAACTTAAAAATTGTATTTCACTATTCATCGAAAATTCAACTTTCTAAGAAAAATCCCAAAATTTCACCCTAACCAAATATCAATGCTCTGATTTCAAAAATGAACACCATTTTATAAAAATATTTTTATAAATATTTTTAATTTAATTTTTAAATAAATACACTATTCACCGAGAATTCGTTTTTTTCAGAAAAATCCCCAAAAATTACCTTAACATAATATCGATGCTCTGAGTTCAAAAATGAAATCCATTTTATAAAAAAAATTGAAAATATTTTTAATTGAATTTTTTAATTAAAAAACTCTATTCACCTGAAAAAAATAATACTTGAATAATAATATATTATACCGTTATTTAACTATTTTATTGAATCAAATTACTTAATCAAGGTGCCTACATTATATTAATACTTTCTTTAAGTGAGATTACTAATCCATTGGTCATATTACAAATCCTAAGCATAAAATCACTATTCATAATTTACTATTAATAAAAAATTATGTTGATCTTATTAGTCTCAAAATTTCGTACTGAACATAATTGTAGAAGACCATTTTTTTAAATTCATTACACATTTTTAATTATTTAATGTTTACATAAACATTTTTTAAAATACCCTTTCTCTAAAATTCACCAAAAATATGCATATCATATTTATCCAGACATTTGAAAAGTCATAAACATCATCATAAGAAGAAATCAAAATTTTTATTTTAAAACAAAGGATTACTCAAGGAAGTTATAGGCTCCTTACATAGCCCCTTATCACACCAGCGTTGGACCTTAGTGTAAGGTGTGCTAAGGTGAGAGAATTCGAGGGGGGCTCAGCCAACATCGCACGAGTAGTAATTTCTATCAGTTTGAACTTCTTGTGAAGTCAATTCTGTTCTAGCTTCACACAGTGAATTTCGGCTTGGGTTTGGTCCAGAGTAAAGCCCAGTGGTGCTACCTCCTTCCCATGTTCTGTTAGATTGGCTTCGATCGGTCCAAGACTACTAGGTGATGCCATAGAATCTTTTTTCTATATTAATTAACCAAGATCACTTGTATTTAGAGACAATAATCAAAACGTTTAGTTTCAGCGGTCATATTGACCAATGGTCATATAACAGTCAAAACCCAACGGTCTCATTTAAATTATACTCATGTTATCAAATGAAATAGTTTTTTTGAGTTTATAAATAATATAAAATAACACACAAAATTAAGAAAAAATATTTATTAAAAATTTCGGGTCGTTACAATATTCCCCCCTTAATAAATTGCGTCCTCACAATTTTTTTAAAATTGGGGTCTGAAATTTCATTGAAAGTCCCACATCGGAAAAGGAGTTAGTAAAACTACTACTTTAAAAGAATGAAAGGGAAGTACAAAGGTCACCTGAGTTAACCCACACTAGGATTCCATGTGAGAAAACATGGACATGGAGGGGAAAACAAAGAGTCAAGTTCTGATGGAGAGTGATAGAAAACATGATTAGGAAAAAGTTAACCACGAGAAAATCACAAACTTATGATGTGTGTAAATGTGTTTTGATTGCCTAGTAGGAAACGTAAACCAAAAACATTTTTGTTTTACTTTCATTTTCAGAATTTTGATGAATTCATTTACTACATAGAACAAAAACATAAGGATTTATACCAACCTTCATTTAGAGTTTCATACTTTAATAAGTTTCTACCAAAAATAATCTTTTCTCCAAATGATGAGCTTTCAAAAACACTTGGTCTCATCAAAACACAACAATCATCTTCTTGAGAGTCACATGATTCACAAAATATTAACTATCAGTTTCTTCTATCTTTAAAAATTATCCCAAAAAAGAAAGGGTAAGATAAAACAACTCTTAAAATAGAAAGAATCCCATAGGAGGGGAAAATACTTTTAAATATTCAATGTTCCATGGTACTAACCAAAGTTCATCATAGACCATTCCATAAATAACTGTCCTTAAAATTCCATGAAATAAACCAAACTAATATTGAAACCCAAATATAAGAAGGATCTGATAACATAGTCTTCTAAAATAAACTTCATCATTCATCTCCAAACAACATAAACCACTCCTAACATCATATAACAAAAGTAACTAACCTAAAAATATTTTCCCCCATATAGGTTAATCATTTCCATAAGTAACCTATATTTCCATAAGTTCACCTTAAATTCATCGATTCATCCAAATATATGTTAACCTTTACTCTTCAATGAAAATACTGTAGTAATCAATTTACCTCGATCAAATAGGGTTCCCAAAGTAGTGAACGTCTTAAAAATAGTAATCATATTTTAATCCCCTAATCAACCTTATCATATGAACATCCTTGAGACTTCGTCTTTTTCTTCCTTGATGAATTTCTAGTAGGTACCAATTATTAATTATGATTTTTGATAGCAGGTTTGGAATAATCACAATATGTTCAGATTAATAGGGAAATCATCACATTTCCTATCACCCTGGTTGTTGGGACATGTTCTTCCATTTCCCTCTATTAACTAAGAAAAGAAAGTATAATAATAGGCTTAAATACTTATCCAATAATCATGAAAAGGAAACTTTAAACATAGAAGGATAAAATTATAGAAGAAATGTATACCCTAACTTATGATCCCCTAGGTTTAAATCTAGGTTATCCATGATCATATATTCTTATGTGAATATTTATTTTGTTTTATCTTTGTTCCTTTAATAATGGTTCATACTAAGCATATGAATTTACCAAAGAATATCCCCCGGGAGTGTCATAACCAAGAGTGCAGCAAAACACGTTGTCGTGTACCAGTTCCAGTTCGAGTCTATCTCAAATCAGTGTTTTCGGGTTTTACCCCTATGTACATCTGTACTAGATCCACCTCTACCTGCTCGTATCTAGACAGAGATGTATTTGCTTGGCAACCCTTACTCAATACTCACCAAAATACTAGGAAGATTTCCTATATTTAATCTTTTCTATATGATTCATCCTACATGTTTTCATATCCTAATTTCCAAAAATAACTAAACCATACATTTATACCATCTATATAATCCCGCCTTTTTATCACAAAAACTTTCATTACATTTCACAAAACTGAGGATCTTTAAGGCTTAGTGTCTTGGAAACCAAGAACATAATACATGAAAACAACATAACACATTCTTCTTAAACACTTGAAAGGCTTCTCCTTAAGTTCATCCTTGGTTCATTACTGCATCTCATAACCTAGGGACATACATCAAAAGAAAGGGTGATTAGAAGGCCTAGTAAGGGAAACAAGAGAAGCATTTTACATGTGAACTTGAGATACTTCAATAAGGTAATAAAAATATCTTTAAGGCATGAGAAAGAAATCATGAGGCATATCATAATAAAAATAATGTTTCTCATATCTTGATGATGTGTCTACAACATTTAACAAAGACAATCATTTTAGTTTCACCAAGGTCCATCCCCAAGGTGTCAATAAAAATTACCAAGGTTATTCACCAAGGTATTAGTCAAAATGTTCATCTCTTGAGAATAAGTCTTTACCCAATGCATTGGAGCTCTATCAGGGCGTACCCTTAAATTTGAATTTATTATCATGTGAGCCACATATATCATAATCAATAATTTCATAAACAATTCATATAGAATAAAATAAATGGGTTTCATTTCATAATCATAACGTTTTAAAAACTGCTTTAAACACATGATCTTTGTGTCACTTTAAAACCCATAGAAAAGGAAGGTGGGTCTCATGTATGTAAATACCAGAATTTAAAATAGAAAATTTTGGTATATATGTGAATACCCATATAGAATAGAAATCTTTGATTATTCACTTAATAAAATAAAAGAACTTTATAAAAAGAGAGAGACATTTTGAGGCCGAAATTCTGCAGTATAATAACTATGTTTCGGGGTTTTAGAAAACATTGAAAAGAGAGGGTACATGGGTCAAAAATTCATAAATGACCCATAAAACAGTAGAGGGACAAAATATTAATGATATATCAACATGGTAATGAAATTTTAAGGAAATACCATTTGAAATGAAAAAACATGGAAGGAAGACAAAAAAATTAAGATTTCTCTTAGGAAAATTCAGCAGCCTAACAACGTCATTTAAACTTCAAAAAAATGAATTGACGAGATCAAATAGGGTCTCTCATAATATTAAAATAAAATTTCCGTATTATAGATAAAGAGGTCATACCCCAACATAAATTAACTTGAAATAATCGAAAAGAAAATAGAACTTGAAAATGAGAAGGGTGAAAGAATCCCTTAAAAGTTCGGCAGCCTAACGACGTCACATAAGCTTCAAAAAAATGAATTGAAGAGATAAAATAGGGTATCTAATCATATGAACAAAAAATATCAGAATAATAGATATAGTGATCATACCCCAAGATAATAAAAATTAACTTGAAAGACTTGACATGAAAGTAGAACTTTGAAAAAAATGAGAATGGTGAAAGAATCCCTTAAAAATTCGGCAGCCTAACGGCGTCACTTAAACTTCATAAAAATGGATTTAAGAGATAAAATAGGGTCTCTCATCATATGATCATAAAATATAAGTACGATATATATAGAGATAACACACCATCATAATAAAAAGGAACATTAAATACTTGACAAGAAAATAGAACTGGAAAATGAGAAGGGTGAATGAATCCGTTACAAAAATTTCGGTAGCCTAATGGCGCCACTTAAACATTCATAAAACTAAATGATAAGTGTAATAGGGGATCATACATCATATGAACATGAAATGGGCAGTAAGATAAATATAAAATAACATCCTCCAACATTATAATATGGAGCACAAAAGAAATGACATAAAAGAGAGTCCTTGGAAAGAAAGAAGGAGGAAGGATCCCTTACCCTAAAATGTAACTCGTAAAACTCAAAGGTTGGGACCCTGAGGGCTTGGGGGAACCTTGTAAGTACTCCTTGGGAGGTAATGAGACCAGAGCTTAGTTTGGGGAGAGTTGGGAGTCGAATGGATGAGAGGATGACTTGGTATTTATAGGGAAAGTGAGGGGACAAGGCATTAATGGCCAAGGGACACCTCATTGGTGGTTTTGGCAAAACCATGGGCTTTCCCATGGTATTTTCCCATGGTATTGGCCACTTGGGACACCTCATACCTTATCTTACTATTCCTAAGTCTACCATATTTATTACCAACTTAATAAATCATTTAATGATGTCATTAAACAACCGTAACATAAAAACTGTATTTTCACTATTCATCGAAAATTCAACTTTCTCAGAAAAATCCCAAAATTTCACCTTAACCAAATTTCAATGATCTTATTTCAAAAATGAAATCTATTTTATAAAAATAATTTTCTAAATATTTTTAATTTAATTTTTAAATAAATACACTATTCACTGAGAATTCATTTTTTTCAAAAAAAATCCCCAAAAATTACCTTCACATAATATCGATGCTCTAAGTTCAAAAATGAAATCCATTTTATAAAAATAATTTTCTAAATATTTTTAATTTAATTCTTTAATTAAAAAACACTATGCACCTAAAAAAAACTAATACTTGAATAACAATATATGAAACTGTTATTTAACCATTTTATTGAATCACATTACTTAATCAAGGTTCCTAGATAATATTAATACTTTATTTAAGTGAGATTAACATTCCATTTGGTCACATTACTAATCCTAAGCATAAAATCACTATTCATAGTTTACTATTCATCAAAAATTATTCTGATTGTATTAGACTCTAAATTTTATACTGAACATAATTGTAGAAGACCATTTTATGAAAATCATTACACATTTTGAATTATTTAAGGTTTACATAATTTTTTTTAAATATCCTCTCTCTAAAATTCACCAAAAATATGCATACTATATTTATCCGGACATTTGAAAAGTCCTAAACATCTTCATAAGAAGAAATCAAAATTTTTATTTTAAAAAAATGGATTACCCAAGGCAGTTATGGTCTCCTTACATAGCCCCTTATCACACCAGCATATGACCTAAGTGTAAGGTGTGCTAAGGTGAGAGAATCCGAGGGAGGCTCAGCCAACATCACACGAGTAGTTATATCTATCTGTTTGAACTTCTCGCAAATGCGATTCTGTTCTAGCTTCACATGATGAATTTCGGCACGGGTTTGGTCCAGAGCAAAGCCCAGTGGTGCTAACTCCTTCCCAATAATCGAAACGTTTAGTTTCCAGTGGTCATATTGACCAATGGTCATATAAAAGTCAAAACCCGACGGTCTCATTTTAATTATACTCATGTTATCAAATGAAACAATTTTGTTGAGTATATAAAAAATAAAATAACACACAAAATTAAGAAACAAGATTTATTCAAAATATCGGGTTGTTATATACTCCTTGTGTAACATAAATGACTTATTTTGAAGTTATTTTTCATTTAATTTCCATTCCTTCTTTGTTTTGGGTGTTTCCCATGCATTTTGGTGGAAATGGTGGGTTTTCAAAATTTAGTCCAAACCGTGATCCCAATTCCAAATTTAAAAATATTTTTTTTATAACTCATTAATTTTTTCAACATTTTTCATCCATTCCAATTCCTACTTGGCCTCCCAAGACCTATTAAAACCACTTCATCAATTTATACCCTTTATAAATCCATTATCATGTTGTATTTGGGTTTTTATTTAAGGAATTACGCCAGCCCAGAATCCCATTTCCAGTTAAAAAAATTGGTTATTAAATATCATATTCAATTGTAATTATTTTTAACTGATTCCACCTATCACCCTATACCACTAAACCTAGGTGCGCATTTATTCTCTTATCACCCTCTTTAGAGTTCATTTTCTTTCTGGATAAGGTTGAAACATCTGAAACTTCACAATTCATCCAGATTTTAAAAAGTAATTTGATTCCTTCATAACTCCTTGATTTTTCTCTCTTTTCCCCCCATTTATGTTCTAAATTAACCTTATATTCCATATTCCAACCTAAATTTCATTTTTGTCTGTTTGAAAATTCAACTACTGGTGTGTTTGGGGCGATTTTTTCAAGATCCCTAAAGTAAGTGGGTCTCTTTCATTTTTCTTTTAATTTTCTTATGGATTCATTCAATTTTCTTAGGGTTTCTTGTATTATACTTGAATTAAAAAATTACCAGAGGTTATATATTCTAATCTAGGTTTTAGCTATGGGGTTTCTTTGTCAAATATTCTATTTTTTAGGCTTGATCGACCCACCTTGAGGTGCTGCGATGGTGCGATTGAGTTTTCGCACAATGGATTAAAGGTTTTAACCATTTTGGTAGGTGATTCCATTATGTATTAAGTACTTGTGAATTAGTTTGTAGTGTTTATATTATTTTCATGTTTATATAATTTTATTATTGCTGTGAAAATTTGCTTCAGTGGTGTTAATAATGAAAATGAATTTTTGGTGCCATTTTTATATGAAATCAGGGGTTTTCATAGAAGCATGTTGTTGGTTCATTTGGGGATAACCTATAATTTTTTAGTTGAATTTATTGAAGTGTATTATGTCTGAAAATATTGTTTTTATTTTTTATATCATTTGGTTATTGTTGAGAAAAGAAAAATTAATGGTGTTTGTGGAAGACATTAATTTTTAAGTGTTGTGTTTGTGTGAAAATGGAGGTTTTATAAAGATATCACTTCATGGATCATATAGGGATGACCAAAACTGATTTTTATGGTTTAATTTAAATATATTGTGCTTCCATTTCAGTTTTGGTGACTTTTGAGTGTGCACATTGTAACACCCCAAGATTTAATAGTGTGTTATTTCTTCAAAATAATTCAATAACATACACTACATGCAACACCAAGTTCAAGCACACCATGACTTACCAAACAATCCGTTAAATAGAGGTTATGAATATTATTAACTAAAATTTAAACATTATATAATCCTTACAATTTTAGAATCCATATTATGAGTTTCTTAGACATAATTCATTTTCAGTATTGCACATTTACCAAATTTTAATAGTGAACCCTTTTTAAATCCAATGTTTTAAACTTTTTCAATTTGACTAAAAAATTTACTTTTAGAAGGGGGACATCAAAAATTTACAGTGAAACATCCCAAGCTTCCATGATACGCTTTCCTTTGAATAATATAGTAGTGTGTATTGTACGCAACTTCGAGTTCTAACACACACCACAACCAATCAAACTAGCCGTTATGAATAGTAATACCTACTTTTTAAAATTATATATATATTATATTTCAAAATTGACTTCATTTTTGGATACATAATATCGAAATTATCCTAAGTTGAATTTTTGGTATTTTTTTGAGAACTTCCAATTTTTATGAATAGTGAAAAATACTTAAAAACAAATTTTTTAATCAAAATAATTTATAGTGATAAATTATATTTTTGAGTGATTTTAAAGTATAATTAGAATATATTTTTACCATTTTATCCAATTGTTTTCATTATAATTAATTTCACTTTGAAATTAGACCTAAACAATTGTCAATCTTTTAATATATGTTATTTCTTAAAAACATGCTATTTGTTGTGACAACGGGAATTAATTATATAATTAATTAATACAACTTATGTGTTTGGAATTTTGAAAAATAGGCATCATTTTTGAATTCGGAATATCAATTATAGCTTAGGGTGAAATTTTGGCATTGTTCTGAAAAACATCAATTTTTGATGAATAGTGAAACTACTAAGTGGTAGTTAAAAAAACTGAATTTTTCATAAAACTTAATTTTACCGCTTTTGTGAATGAAATTTCGAAAATCCGAGAGACCCGGTTAATATCAAGAAGTAAAATGTGGTTCAGTGAGATGAAAATAATTGTTGGTGAATAGTAACTTTTTACTTTTATTTACCATGGTTAAAAGTAAATAGGGTAATTAAGTGTAAAAATGATATTAATATTACCCTTACACATGTCCTAATTCTACGGGACAAGTGTATTTCGACCAAAAACAACCTTAGGAATAAAATATTATCATTTAGGTCCACTTGGAATAGATTAGGACATTTATTATTATTTAATTCAAAGAAGAGTTAAAAGAGTTAAAATCAAAGTTTATTTACTAAAACATTTTTAATATAGGGTTATACATAAGATAAATTCGATTGTAAATATTAATTATAAATCTTAAAATATTTCCTACATAATTATATTTTATTTATAATTTTTAGACATTAAATAATTTAATTTATCTATGACACAATGATGATGCAGTAATTACTATAATAGTAAAAAATTAAAGTAATTGATATTATAAATACCCAAATAAATATAATTTGAGAATTTTAATGAATTAAAATAATTTTCTAGGATAATATGACATATTTGGATTTATTTAATTTACTTTTTTAGAAGTAATAAATCTATTATGAGTTTCACAAAAATCAACTATTGAATAGTGTCAAAATTGAAATAAAAGAGTTTTCAAAAAAAATATTATATTATTAATTGATATTAAATTTATAAAAATATGAGGTTCGGCCAAGAGACTTATATCATGATAGGTGTATAATTAATGGACAACATGGGGGACTCTTGGATGTATATATTAAGTTTATTAACTATATAATATAAAAATACAAAGTGACATGGTAAATGTCAAACTAATTAACTAAGAGTTAAAACTAAAAGATAAAGATAATATAATGACCCAAACCTGTCTAAATTCTATTTTTTGAATGGATTTAGACCTATCCCCACCTTAAACTTTAAATAATCAACTTTGGTGCCATTAGAAACCGAATATGAATTTATTATAAATTAATATTTCTAGGTTTTCCAAAGGTGCCCTCACCCCTCTTATAAAAGTGAACTCCTCCTTCTCATTACTTGACAGCATAAAAGCCTTTTGGTTCGACCAAAACCTACACAAATACTCTCTAAACGTCCCTCAATACAACCTAGAGGCGTTAGTTTGATCAAAAAACCATCCTAATGAGTCCTTTTGATCAAATAAAAAGGAAGAACCTGAAGAAGAGGTAATGGTTTCACCACCCCTGTTCAAGTTCCTTTCTTCTTCCAATTATTCTTTCTTTGTTATTACCATTCTAAAATAATAACTCCAGTATCTTATATATACTGTGATGTTATTATAAATATGGTATAACCATATTCAATATTCTATCCACCCTTTGAATAACATGTCACCATACGTGCGTACGTACGGCTTACCGTCTTCACGTCGTGGTGTAATTGTTATTCAATATATTATTATTTGGATGGATATAATAATGATGTATAATTCATGTAAACAATAAATATAACATGATAATTATTCTGTATATATAATATAAAAACCAATTATATATTATTTTAATATCAAAAGAATGATATTGTCGCTCGTGCATACGTACAGACTACCCACTCCACGAACACGATGAGATTCATTCTCCATCGTATCCATTCAAGTATAATTATCATTTTCTGATTTAAAAATAATGTTTAATGACATGATATCATTCTTGATATGAATAAGATACAGCGTATACCTGGAAAACATGTCTTATGTAACAAAACATATTAAAAAAAGAGTAATTTAACACCCGAAACAACGATAATTCTAAGATATTATTAACAAAGCAATGTTAAAAGATCATATATGATATCATATGAATGTATATGATTCTTGTATAATTTAATAACAATTATTTCACCATTATACAGGAGTTTAACCTAACCTCATCCAAGGAAAAGTACAAGTTAAGGGTTTTTTTCGTAATCTCTCCATTATCTGAGGTTGTTTATACGTAATAATCTACTGGAATTTCTTTATCATCCACACCCATGTTTCTTCAAAATGTATTTCAAAACATTTTCACCATTTTCAAGAATATGGGTTAAGATAATTTATACCCTTGTTTCACTTTTTATAAGAGGTTTATAAATGAATCTTTCCGTCGTTTTCCAAATAAGGCACTTTTAACCTTTTCGACAAGATTAGGGTAAGAATGTTGTTTTAACTTATACGGTGGGTGAAGCTATTTACCACCGTTATAAATTCATCAAAGCTTCCCTTACAAGCTTATAATAATATTTTCAAAGTAAATTTTTTATTTTATAATTATGTGACTTTTAAATGATTTCAAAATGAATATTTTAAGAATTTCTGAAAGGTACTCTTTATCAAGATCATAATTTTAAATGTTTTAAAGATTTATCTTTCTAAATCTTTTTAATTAATGTACATGTTTTCAAAATGATTTTAAGGATTTATTTATATGGACATGAAGTTTTTGAAATGATATTTCTTTTCAAAAGTCTCAATGTGGTATGTGACACTTTGACTCAAAAACTCTTTTAAATTACTTCCTTTATAAATGTGTGAATTTTCAATGATTTCGAGAAAAGAGATATTTCTCTCAAATAGTTTTGATTTCATCTATATCAACATCCTTTGATAGATTTTAATATTATTTGAAGTTGATTTATTATGATACAAAACTTTTGTATTGTATTGAAGGTTTTGTGATATGTTTTACTATGGATGTGTTATTTTTATACCATTCATGGTTTATAGAGAAAGTATTGACATTTTGTATGCTAGTATTAATACGAATGTTTATGTTATGTTTAAACCTTTTCATATGGGAATCAATTGGACTTAGTAAGTGACAGGTGGATCCCGCTATAGTTCCTCGATGCATCAGTAGGTCTCATGAGACAAACTAGTGTCTTGGCACAAGGCCATGACAAAATCTTATTTGTAGTCTTGGCACGAGGCCGTGGCTATGTGGTTATGATGGTTTGGCATTATGCATTCCATCATTATGAAAGTGGTTATTGATATTGCATGTGATTATTCGATTAGTAGAATATCTATATGAATAAGTAAATGGAATTATTTCATTTTACATTTTCCATACTATGTTAAAGTTCATGTTTAAAAGGCTTTTGTTTTAGTTATACATTGCCTTAAAGGTGTATTCTTATTTATGAATGTTTCTACTATATTGTTATCCTTACTGGACATTTTAGCTCACCCCTTTTCTATGTTTTATTTTTCCCAGGATATGGAGAAGTAAATTATGAATGACCTGTAGGAATAGTACGAGGGGATAAGAGTGTGGTCTATGGAGACTATGTTGTTGTAGTTTTCATTTTTATTATGTAAATCTTTATGAATATATCTAGTGTTTCCAAGGCTACTAAACAAATAGGTCTTTCGAGATTTGATCGTTCTTGTGATCATGCCAATGTTATTTAATAATTCACTGAATCTGGGTAACTAGGGTCGGGGCATTACAGTTGGTATAAGAGGAAGTTTAGTACAAACCTTGGAAGCTAGATTTAGATAAACTCTGATTAGAGCACGTATATTTAAGATGGACATTGAAGATTAGTATAGAAGAACTTCCTAAATTTTGGTATTGTAGAGATTTTGTGAGTTTCCCAAGAAATACATCTCTGTCTGGATACAAGCAGGTAGAGGCAGCTCTGGAACAGATGTACCTAGGGGTAAAACCCGAAAACACCGCTTTGAGCTAGACTCAAACGGGAACTGGTTCACGATAACGGGCCTTGCTGCACTCTTGGTTACGACACTCCTGGGGGATATGCTTAGGATAACTCTCATTTTCTTTACAAATCATTATGAAGGGTTTATGAGTATATACTTCCTCAAAGAAAACATTCCTATGATTATGGATTATATCCATAAATAGTACAATTTATGTTAAGTGTTTTATAAGTATGGGATTATAGATTTTGATTCATAAACTATTCTAGTGTATTCCATTGTTTAGAAATGGTGGCCAGTATAAGGAATGAGAACTCCAGCAAGGAACATGAAACAAAGAGAAAGAAAGATCATATATTTCATGGTCTTAAGCCAAAATTTATAATAGAAATAGTGTCGCATGTATTCTCATCATATGAAGAAAAAATATCATGTGTTGATAAGATAAGTAAATAGTTTATTGAGTCCTAAGGATTTGAAGGGAAGAAATAGAAGAAAAGAATGGAAGATAGAAAGATGGACAAAGGGAAGAGGTGAAGATGAATTTTCCCATATGTGATAACTATGGAAAGAAACACCCTGGAACTTGCCTGAAAGGAATGGGAGTTTGTTATAAGTGTGGAGGAAAAGGGCACAAAGTACATGACTGTAAGGGTAAGAAAATGGTTTCAAATGTACAATGCTACAATTGGAAGGAGTTAACACACAACGCGAACCTATGTCTCAGTCATCAGACTATGCCGAAAATTATGCTATTGGATAATAATCAAGTTATGATACTACCACAGATGAAGATGAATTATTAGAGTTCTTATGTTGATTATGTCATTTGAGTGTTGTACCAACAATGTACTTGTTATAATAATTATGGAGTATATAAGTATTGTACTGTAGTACTATTTCATTATGGACTTTAGATTGTGTGGAACAAAGAAAAGTGACTTAATAGCAGGTTAAATTTTTGGAAAATATATGGTTGAGAGAAATATAAACCATATTATGGTTTTGATACCGAGGTAGTGATTTTAGAATAATACATGATTGATTTGGATAAATTATATTGGATATTCTTGACTACCTTGAAACTGATTAATGATTTTAATATTCCATCATTGTTGGGGTTTACAACATTTTTGGATTGGAGGAGTATATCTATTATTCTATAAGGAATAAGGGATCATGAATGTAATCAATAAGGTTTTATGGTGATTCAGGATGTTGCAGTGTTTTAAAAGAATACATGATGAAGGTTATCACATGTTATTCCGAGGCAAAAAAAGGATCTTCATTGTGTTTACCATCATTATAAATTTTGGACTGAAGTATTTTGGATAGTTCTAGTTTGGATTATTTTGGATTGCCATAAAAGGACAACCTGGAGGTCGGGCGAAAACCCGTCGCGTCCGGCAAGGCCGCGAGACTTGAACCCACAACCGAAGGGTGATACGGGTGTATCACCTACCACTGACCCACGTGATTTCCTGGTTTGAATAATGTCATTTTTTGGTTCTTCTAGATGAATTATAAATTCATTTTTTTCTCCCTATACGAATTGGATAAATAGAATATTATTTTTATGTTCTATTATCTTTTAGAGTAAAAGATGAGTTTGTGGTACAACTTAGCTAAAGGTTGAGACTCTACTTATCAAGTATATATTTTTCTTCTTCTCTTATTCAATGAAGAAATTAATTCTTATACTTTAGTGAAGGGATCTTAAAAAAATGTGTTATCTTAATACCATATGTTTTGCTGAACCGATGGTATTTTAAATCATCATAGATTGATGAATTTAAGGCCCTAAATTTTACACTTGTTTGTAATAGATGACATCAATCACTACCTATAAATATTTACGTTTTTTCACCAATTATATGTCTCTAATTACCACCAATGTTCTCTAAATAGAGATCATAATTTGGTGGTGACCCTTTCATTTCTCTTTTCCTCTTATTAAGACTAAACTTTATCAACCTAATTTCGGATGTGGGTTTTCCCACAAAGATATTTTCTATATTCAACATTTTATTTTCTAAGAACAATTTCAAATAGCGAGGATGCAATTTATTGAAGGAGGGGAGAATGTAACACCCTAAGATTTCATAGTGTGTTATTTCTTCAAAATAATTCAATAACTTGCACTACAAGCAACACCGAGTTCAAGCACACCATGACTTACCAAACAAACCGTTCAAAAGAGGATATGAATAGTATTAACTAAATTTTAAACTTTATATAATCCTTATAATTTTAGAATCCATATTATGAGTTTCTTAGACATAATTCATTTTCAGTATTGCACTTTTATCAACTTTTAATAGTGAACCCTTTTTAAATCCAATGTTTTAAACATTTTCAATTTGACTAAAAAATTTACTTTTAGAATGGGGACATAAAAAATTTACAATGAAACATCCCAAGCTTCCATGATACGCTTTCCTTTGAATAATATAGTAGCGTGTATTGTACGCAACTTCGAGTTCTAACACACACCACAACCAATAAAACTAGACTTAATGAATAGTAATACCTACTTTTTGAAATTATATATATATTATATTTTAAAATGGACTTCATTTTTGGATACATAATATCAAAATTATCCAAAGTTGAATTTTTGGTATTTTTCTGAGAACATCCAATTTTTATGAATAGTGAAAAATACTTAAAAACATCTTTTTTAATAAAAATAATTTATAGTGATAATTTATATTATTGATTGGTTTTAAAGTATAATTAGAATACATTTTTACCATTTTATCCAATGGTGTTCATTAGAATTAATTTCACTTTGAAATTAGACCTAAACAATTGTCAATCTTTTAATATATGTTGTTTTTTAAAAACACGCTATTTGTTGTGACAGTGGAAATTTATTATAAAATTAATTAATGAAACTTATATGTTTGGAATTTTTTAAAATAGACATCATTTTTGAATTTGGAATATCAATTATAGCTTAGGGTGAAATTTTGGCATTGTTCTGAAAAACATGAATTTTTTATGAATAGTGAAACTACTAAGTGGTAGTTAAAAAAACTAAATTTTTCATAAATCATAATTTTACCACTTATGTGAATGGAATTTCGAAAATCCGAGAGACACGGTTAATATCAATAAGTAAAATGTGGTTCAATGAGATGGAAATAATTTTTGGTGAATAGTAACTTTTTACTTTTATTTACCACGGTAAAAAGTAAATATGGTAATTAAGGGTAAAAATGATATTAATATTACCCTGACTCATGTCCTAATTCTATTGGACAAGTGTATCTCGACCAAAAACAACCTTAGGAATAAAATATTATCATTTATGTCCACTTGGAATAGATTAGGACATTTATTATTATTTGATTCAAAGAAAAGTTAAAAGTGTTAAAATCAAAGTTTATTTACTAAAACATTTTTAATATAGGGTTATAAATAAGATAAATTCGATTGTAACTATTCATTATAAATATTAAAAGATTTCCTACATAATTATATTTTATTTATAATTTTTAGACATTAAATAATTTAATTTATTTATGACACAATGATGATGAAATAATTACTTTAAAAGTGAAAAATTAAAATAATTGATAATATAAATACCCAAATAAATATAATTTTAGACTTTTAATGATATAATATAATTTTCTAGGATAATATTACATATTAGGATTGATTTAATTGTCTTTTTTCTAAGTAATAAATCTGTTATGAGTTTCACAAAAATCAACTATTGAATAGTGTCAAAATTGACATAAAAGAGTTTTGAAAACAAATATTATATTATTAATTGATATTAAATTCCTAAAAATATACGGTTCGGCCAAGAGACTTATATCATGATAGTTGTTTCATTAATGGACCACTTGGGGGTCGCTTGGATGTATATAGTATGTTTATTAACTATATAATATAAAAATACAAAGTGACATGGTAAATGTCAAACTAATTAACTAAGAGTTAAAACTAAAAGATAAGGTTAATATAATGACCCAAACCTGTATAAATTTTATTGGTTGAATGGATTTAGAACTATACCCACATTAAATTTTAAATAATAAACTTTGGAGCCATTATAAACCGAATATGAATTTATTTTAAATTAATATTTCTAGCTTTTCCAAAGGTGCCCCTCACCCCTCTTATAAAAGGGCACTCCTCCTTCTCATTACTTCACACCTTCAAAGCATTTTGGTTCGGCCAAACACTGCCCAAATACTCTCTAAACTTCCCTCACTACAACCTAGAGGCCTTAGTTTTATCAAAAAGAGAACCTAAAAAGCCATTTTGATCAAATCAAAAAGAAGAACCCGAAGAAGAGGTAATGGTTTCACCACCCCTTTTCAAGTTCCTTTCTTCTTCCAATTCTTTTTTCTTTGTTATTACCATTCTAAAATAATAACTCCAGTATCTTATATATACTTTGATGTTATTATAAATATGGTATAACCATATTCAATATTCTATCCACCCTTTGAATAACATGTCACCATACGTGCGTACGTACGGCTTACCGTCTCCACGTCGTGGTATAATTGTTATTCAATATATTATTATTTGGATGGATATAATAATGATGTATAAAATCATCTAAATAATAAATATAACATGATAATTATTCTGTATATATAATATACCAACCAATTGTATATTATTTTAATATCAAAATAATGATATTATCGCTCGTGCGTATGTACGGACTACCGACTCCACGAATGCGATGAGATTCATTCTCCATCGTATCCATTCAAGTATAATTATTATTTTATGATTTAAAAATAATATTTAAGGACTTGATATCATTCTGGATATGAATAAGATACAATCTATACATGACAAAAATGGCTTACGTAACAAAACATATTAAAGAAAAAGAGTAAGTTAACAGCCGAAACAACGATAATTCTAAGATATTATTAACAAAGAAATGTTAAAAGATCATATATGATATCATATGAATGTATATGATTATTTTATAATTTAATAACAATTATGTCACCATTATACAGGAGGGTAACTTACCCTCAAACAAGGAAAAGTACAAAGTAAGGGTTTATTTCACAATCCCTCCATTATCCGAGGTTGTTTATATGTAATAATCTACTGGGATTTCTTTGTCATCGACACCCTTTTTCTTCAAAATGTATTTCAAAACATTTTCACCATTTACAAGAATATGGGTTAAGGTCATTTATACCCTTGTTTGACTTTTTATAAGATGTTTATAAATGAATCTTTCCGTCGTTTTCCAAATAAGGCACTTTTAACCGTTTCGACAGGATTAAGGTATGAATGTTTTTTTAACTTATACGGCGGGTTCGGTTATTTACCACCGTTGTAAAATCATCAAAGCTTCTCTTATAAGCTTATAAGAATATTTTCAAAGTAAATGTTTCATTTTATAATTATGTGACTTTTAAATGATTTCAAAATGAATATTTTAAGAATTTGTGTAAGGTACTCTTTATCAAGATCATAATTTTAAATGTTTTAAAGATTTATCTTTCTAAATCTTTTTAATTAATGTACATGTTTTCAAAATTATTTTAAGTATTTATTTATATGGAAAAGAAGTTTTTGAAATGATATTTCTTTTCAAAAGTCTCAAAGTGTTATGGGACACTTTGACTCAAAAATATCTTTTAAATTACTTCCTTTATAAATGTGTGACTTTTCAATGATTTCGAGAAAAGAGATATTTCTCTCAAATAGTTTTGATTTCATCTATGTCAACATCCTTTGATAGATTTTAATATTATTTGAAGTTGATTTATTATGATACAAAACTTTTGAATTGTATTGAAGGTTTTGTGATATGTTTTACTATAGATGTGTTATTTTTATACCATTCATGGTTTATGGAGAAAGTATTGACATTTCGTATGCTAGTATTAATACGAATGTTTATGTTATGTTTAAACCTTTTCATATGGGAATGCATTGGACTTAGTAATTTATGGGTGGAGCCCGCTATAGCTCCTCGATGCATCGGTAGGTCTCAAGAGACAAACTAGTGTCTTGGCACAAGGCCTTGACAAAATCTTATTTGTAGTCTTGGCACGAGGCCTTGGCTATGTGGTTATGATAGTCTGGCATTATGCATTCCATCATTATGAAATTGGTTATTGATATTGCATGTGATTATTCAATTAGTAGAATATCCATTTGAATAAGTAAATGGCATTATTTCATTTTACTTTTTCCATACTATGTTAAAGTTCAAGTTTAAAAGTCTTTTGTTTTAGTTATACATTGTCTTAAATGTTTATTCTTATTTATGAAATTTTCTGCTATATTGTTATCCTTACTAGGAATTTGATCTCACCCCTTTTCTATGTTTTATTTTTCCTAGGATATGAAGAAGTAAATTATGAATGACCTGTAGGAACAGTATGAGGGGATAAGAGTGTGGTCTATGGAGACTATGTTGTTGTAGTTTTCATTTTTTATGATGTAAAACTTTATGAATACATCTAGTGTTTCCAAGGCTACTAAACCAATCAGTATTTAGAGATTTGATCTTTCTTGTGATCATGAAAATGTTATGTAATAATGAACCGACTCTGGGTAACTAGGGTTGGGGCGTTACGCACATGGTGTTCAAAGTGGGGATTTCAAGGAGTTTTGGGTGAAAAATAATGCGGGATTTTGAGAAGCAGTTTTATTGAAAATAAAAATCTTTTGTTCGGTGTGTTAAGTTCTATAAAGTGTGAATGGATAATGTATTGTATTTATGTTAATAGTAGTGGTGTTTTATATTCAAAAGGATTTATATGTCATGCTGAAATTGTTTTATAACAAATGGGGGAGCCCGGGTACCGAGATGGGCGAGTACGACTATTGATCTAGATGGGTTTTGTCCTTATTTCACTGAGAAACTACATAACGATAACTCGAACAAAAATATGTGGATGATGTTTGGGGTCAAATAGGTTATAGGTATGTTCCCTACTAGTGGCTCGTGCATGGTATAGGATTGTGACTTGGATACATTACCCATTAGATTTGTGGAATTTACCCATTTCAAAGGGTTTCATTGGATGTACATTATATTTTCTAACATGTATTATTTCAATGTGTTAACATTCTGAATATTTTAGTGTAAAAACTTTTTCAATTGAAGGTTTTATTTCTTGAATTTATTTCCATTTTTCCTCACATATTAAAACTGCCAACTTTTTCAACATGTATTACATACTATTTGGAAAATTTGTTTGGTATCCTATTAGGATTAGGGTAAGACCATACTTACACCCATTGGGTGTAATTATACTTCATTATGTTTGACACAGGTAAAGGTAAAGCCTCGGGTGAAGGTGGTTCATGTTATTAGTCCCCTCTTATTGTGCGGTGTTGTGGAGACAACTCAGGGTTGATGACCCCTTGTCGGGTGGAGTATTTGTGGTTATTTTTACACTATTTTAATTAATGATTGGACCTATTGTAATTTATTTAAATCCATGTATTCAAATCTGTATTTTCCATCAGTCTTGTTTGGCATTAAAATTCTATATTCATATTATTGATTTTTTTAAGGTTTTATGATTTCATACTCAGGTAAATCATTCCCAAACCATATTTATTGATACCTAGGTACTTGTTCCAGCCTATGGGGATATGTAATTTCCTTTTGAAATCGTCATGGGCTAGATTTGGGGCTGGTACTAGTGGCGACGAGATTCCGTTCATGAAAAAATGGTATCAATGGAGGTTAATTTTTTGGGTTATATTATTATTTTGGTATGAGTTAGGATAGAAATAAGAAAGGAATGTTGGGAATCATTGTTTTGGTCATGATTAAGGTGCATGTCCCACACCTCTCTTGGTAGACCTTGATTCACCATTGGACAATGAAATTTTTTGTTTTACTTCACTTCCAGGTGTAACGTGTAGGCTGTAGACTAGACATGGACATCCGGCGGTGGTGAAGTAGTGGTTTATTTTCTTATTATAATGTTTTTTTCTTCATTATATTTGATGATATTGATGGATTTTTTCAGAAATTTTGTACTGATTTTTTCTCTTGTGAATGTTTCCTTTTTGTCGCATTATGCCTCCCTGAAAAGCTCCCACACACCCACAGGAGGAATCTGGAGAGTGTTCTCCCTCAGTACTTGATCAGAGGCTCGTAGAGGTTGTGGTTCGGACTATACAAGCACTAGGACATGGACTAGATCCTATTACATATCTTTTTATGGAAGATTAGACTAGTCCTAGGAAGGAAAAGTCCTAGGAGTTCTTGAAAAATAATCCTCATACTTTCTAAGGAAGCATGAACACGCTGAATTTTTCAATCGAGTTTTTGTCTTTGGCGGTGGAGTTGGTGATGCTATTAGGAAAGAAGAAGGAGCACAATCTCAGGTTCCCATCATGTGCACTTTCCATGTTAGGGGTTGAGATGGAGTGGGACCTCTTGGTCTTATATATGGAACTGTTTTACATAATTCATAGCAAGTATTAGCTAGTACACTTCTAGAACACATCTATTTCTATAGGCGACGAGTCAGTTTCACGGCACCTGATGGGAGTAGTTAGTTCTTTCATGGAGAATGGGATCTTCCGTCATGTCACGTAGGACCTCCACTCCCTAAGTTGGGAAGTATTATCTTACATTTATCATCAATCATGCAATATAATGATATTATTTCCCATGAAGGTGCACTACCTCATGTGGTGAATGTGTTTCCAGAGGTATTCCCGATTGATTTTTTCAGGTTTTCCCCTAGAGCGGGATGTGCAGTTCTTGATTGATCTAGCATCAGGAACACATCCTATATCTCTTTTCTCATATCGTATGGACCCCCACCGAGTAGAGGGAATTATTTATATACTGGGATGACATAGAATCCAAATGATTTACTCACCCGAGCATCTCTCCTCCTATGTTCTTTGTGAAAAAGGCTGACAGATCCATCCAGTTGTGTGTTGTCTAAGATATTGAATAAGCTAGCAATCTAGAAAAAATATCCTTTTCCCTGAATAGATGACTTGTTCTATCAGTTTAAGGGGTTAAATTAGTTCTCTAAAATCTTCTTGCATTCGTTATATCATAAACATAGGGTGAAAGAGACAGATACCCCAAAGACAGCCTTCCGAAGCATGTAAAACCACTTTAAGTACTTGGTTTTGCCTTTCAGATTGACCAATGCTCTAATGGACTTTATAGAACACATGAACAGGGTGTTCTATAATTATCTTGATTCTTTTATCATGGTATTTTTGGATGAAATCCTAGTATGTTCAGGATCTGATGAGGAACATGAGAATCACATGCGAGTCATTCTGGGCAATTTATGAGAGCATCGCCTTTATGGAAAGTTGTCCAAGTGCACATTCTGGATCCGGGAAGTGAAATTTATGGGGCTTGTGATCTCATAGCAATAGTTTTTAATAGACCCTAAGAAGATCAGTGAGGTCATTTCATGGGATAAACCAAAGAATGTGTTTGAGATCAGGAGTTTCCTAGGCCTCTCTGGTTATTATAGGTGATTCCTTCGGAAGTTATCTCAGCTTTCATCACCAATGACCACAATCACCTTGAAAGGGGTGAAGTTTGTATGGGTCCCATAATGGCATGCATCATTCGGGGAGCTGAAGAGGCGGTTCACTACCACCCCCCTTATGATTTTTCCATAGGCTGGAAAGTGGTACGTGGTGTAATATGATGCATTAGGTATGGGTCTTGGGTGAGTGTTAATCCAGGATGATCACGTGGTGGCATATGGATCTCTCCAACTCTGAGCAAAAGAAAATAATTACCCAACCCACGACTTAGAGTTATCAGATGTGATGGAAACTTTGAAGACATGGTGTCACTACCTCTTTGGGGAGAAGTTTGTGGTCTACTCTGATCACAAATGTTTGGCCTATATCTTCTCGAAGAAGGACATCAACTTGAGGTGGTGTTGTTGGATTGAGTACTTGCAGGGGTTTGACATTGACATTGCCTATAACCCAGGCATGGGTAACATGGTGATTGACGCCTTGAGAAGAAGTCTTCCATCACATGCTTTTAGGAAGTCCAGCGATGAGGGGACTTTGATGGGGAGATTTTCTAAGATTCATGTGGAGACCAGGGAAAAAATGGGGGCGCGTTCTTGGAGAGAGTTCAGTTGAATCCTTCTCTATTGGAGTTGATTCAACGAGAATATCCTAGTGATGATCTTCTTTGATAGACAAACCATTTTCTTCATGGTGGGGTGACATCCTCTGATTGGTCATCATATCACGAGGGCATCCTATGCGTTGAGGACCATTTAGTAGTGTTGTTATCTTTGTGGAAGGTGGTGATGTAGGATATCCACCAGTATTTGTGAGTTGTCCATCCGAGTTCCACCAAGATGTATTATAATGTCCATAGGTAGTTCTGGCGGCCTAGTATGAGATGAGACATTTCGGACCTCATGTCGAGATGCTAAACATGCCAGCAGGTGAAAGCAGAGCATCAAAGGACCTTTGGTTTGCTCCACCCATTACCCATTCCTACCTGGAAGTGGGAAGAGGTCCCAATAGACTTCATTATTGTCTTGACATGTACACCTTGGGGTATTAATTCCATTTGGGTGGTGATTGATCATCTGAAAAAATCATCCCACATAACTCTGATAAGAGATACAACCAAAGTGGATGAGTTGGGCTGTTTGAATCATCAAGAGGTGGTAAGGCTCCATGGTGTTCCATCAGTAGTAGTCTTAGATAGAGACACATATTTAACTTCTCAGTTTTGGGAAGGCATTCAGAAGGCCTTGGGGTCTCAAATTAAGATGATCACAGCATACCATCCTCAAACAGATGGTCAGACAGAGCGGTCGAATAAGATTTTGGAGGACATGCTATGTGCATGTGTTTTGAACTTTGGAGGTTCTTGGGATAACCATTTGGTATTGTTTGAGTTTTCTTATAATAATAGTTACCAATCCTTGATTCTAATGGATCCATTTGAGGTTCTCTATGTTCGGTCGTGATGGCCACCCCTGTGTTGGGATGAGGTTGGTGAGACCTCACTACTAGGGCTGAGTCTGGTGCATGAGATATCGAAGAAGGTCTTGATGATAAGGCAGTTCTTATTGACATTTGAGAGTCTCCATAAATCATATGCTGACCAGAGGTGTCAAGACCTAGAGTTTCTGTGGGTGACAGGGTATTTTGGAAAGTGGCCCCTCATATAGGACATCGTCGATTGGGAAAGAAATGGAAGATTACATCGTGATATATCAGACGTTTTGAGATCACCGGGAATATTGGTGATTTGGAGTACATGATGGACTTACCTTCTCATTTTACATCCATCCAAGATGTCTTCCATGTCTCCCAGTTGATGAAATAAAACCCAGATCCATCCCATGTACTGAATTGGAAGGAGTTGGATATAGAGCCTGATTTATATTTTTTTGAGCGACCAATTCGAATAATGGACTTATATGAAAATGTGATTTGGGTAAAGTGTATTACAGTAGTCCGGGATCTTTGGAATCATGGAAATGATACACATGATTCATGGGAGCATAATTCATGGGTTGAGGAAGAGTATTTCTTCCTGTTTTCCGATCAAGCTTCAGGTTGACATTTAGGGACGGAAAGTTTTCATGGTGTGGAAAATTGTCACATATATAACTTATTTTAAAGGTATCTTTCATTTAATTTCCACTATTTCTTTGTTTTGGGTGTTTCCCATTAATTTTGGTGGAAATGGCGGGCTTTCAAAATTTGGGCCAAACCATCACCCCAATTCCATATTTAAAAATAAATGTTTTTTCTTTTATAAATCCTTTATTTTTCAAAAAATTTCATCCATTCCAATTCGTACATGGCTTCCCATGACCTAATAACACCACCAGGTCAATTTGTACCCTTTAGAAATACATAATCATGGTGTATTTGTGTTTTTATTTAAGGAACTGGCCCATCCCAGAAGCCCATTTCTAGTTTAAAAAAAAAATTATTTAATATCATATTCAATTTTAATAATTTTTTTGGTGATTCCACCTCTCACAGATCCCACTGAACCTAGGCACGCCCCCATTCTCTTCTCCTCCTATTTAAAGCTCATTTTCTTCGCAGATTAGATTGAAACATATGAAGCCTTCACAATTCATCCAGATTTAAAAACGTAATTTTATTCCTTCATAACTCTTTAATTTTTCACTCATTCCCCCCAATTCAGTTCTAAATTATCATTCTCTTCCTTATTCAAACCTAATTTTCATTTTTTGATATTTAAGCATTCATCTAATGGTGTATTTGGGGTGATTTCTTCAAGATCCCTCAAGTAAGTGGGTCTATTTCATTTTTCCTTCAATTTTATTATGGTTTCTTTCCTTATACATGAAGTCACAAATGACTAGAGGGTAGGGTTTGGAACCAAGGGTTTATCCTTGGATTTTTTGGTAAAATATTCTATTTTTAGTCTTGATCTACCCTCCTTGAGTTGCGGTGGTGGTGCGATTGAGTTTTCGAACAAAGGATTAAAGGTTTTAACCATTTTGGTATGTGACTCCATTATGTATGAAATCCTTGTGACTTATATTTATTTTTTATACTATTTATATGTTTATCTAATTTTATTATTTCTAGGAAAATTGTTTTTAGTGATGTTTCTAATGAAACTAAATTTTTAGTGACATTTTTTGTTAAATCTGGGGTTTTTCATAGAAATATCTTGTTGGTTCATTTGGGACTATGCTATAATTTCATATATTATTTTATTAAAGTGTATTAGGGATGAATATACGATTTTTAATGTTTATGTCATTTGGTTGCTGCTACAGAAATCTTTTTTAATGGTGTTTGTGAAACACATTAATTTTAAGGTGTCGTGTTTTTGTGAAAATAGAGGTTTTATGAATATATCACCTCATGGATAATATAGGCGTGGCCCAAAAATTGATTATTTAGTTTCATTTAATGTTATTGGGAATAAAATCTGTTTTTGTGACTTTTTAGTGTTAACAAGGTGTGAAAAGTGTGGATTTCAAGGAGTTTTGGTTGCAAAATAATGCGGGATTTTGAGAAGTTGTTTTATTGAAAATCAAAATCATTTGTTCTTTGTTTTAAGTGGTATAAAGTGTGTATAGTTATTCTATTGTTTTTTGTGACCATTAGTGGTGTTTTATATGAAAATGGATTTATTTGGAATGTTAAATTTTTTTGATCACAATGGGGGAAGGCCAGGTACCTAGCTGGGTGGATATGTACTAGTACGACAAGTGATTCAGATGGGTTTTGTACCTGTTTCACTAAGAAAATGGCTAATTAAAACTCTAACTAAACTATGTAGAGGATTTTTTGGTACAAATAGTTTATTTTTATGTTCCCTACTAGTGGATTGTTCACAGGAAAGGATTGTGACTTGGATACTTTACACCGAGGTATGAGGTACATTGGGCCCAAGACTATCTAGTGCTTAGGGGTGTTCCCAGTTTTTGTGCTCATTGGATTTGTGGTATTTACCCTTGTATTAGGGTGTGTTTGGATGTAATTTTCATTATATAACATTAATTATTAAAATGTGTTAATATTTTTAATGTTTTAGTTTGAAACCCATTTCAATTGATAGTTTCATTTCTTGAATTTGTTTCCGCTTTTCCTTACATATTAAAACTGCTTGCTTTTTCACCTTATATTGCATACTATTTGGAATATTTGGGTGGTATCGTATTGGGAGTACTCTCAGAACCTACTTAAACCCTTTGGGTGTAAGTATATATTATTATATTTGACACAAATAATGGAAATCCTTGGGTGAACCAGGTTCAGTTAGTTAGTCCCCTCTGATGGTGCGGTGTTGTAGAGATGGCTTAGGTGTGAGGACCCCTTGTCATGTGGAGTTTTTGGGTCTATTTCTATACTATTTTAATTTATTATTGTACCTCTTGTAATTAATTTAAAACCATGTATTCAAATATTGAATTTTCATATGTCTTGTTTGACATTAAAATTTCATATTCATATTATTGATTTTTTTTACGGATTTATGCTTTCATACTCAGGTAAATCATTCCCAAACCTAATTTATTGATACTTGGGAACTTGTTCCAGCCCGTGGGGATAGGGAACACCCTTTGTGACATTTCATGGGATGGATTTTGTGCTGCTATTAGTGGCGACCATATTTGGTTCGTGGCACTATGGACATTTTTTTAATCATGGATGTATGCGTATATGGGTGTTTGGAGAGATCATACCATGAATTAAATCACTATGATGTGGTCTAGTGTTGTGAAAAATATTAAGAAGAATAAATTAAGTGATAATATTGTCGTGATGTTTTCATTTTTGACATATATTAGTGATGAAGGTAAAAATTATCTTCATGAAATGCATATAAAGTGGAATGATTATTTTCTTATGTCATGTAGGGTATTAAATAGTCAATGGCTCATATTTTGGTTAGTGTAGGCTATGTTGTAGGAGTCATTCCACATCGAAAATTGGTTAGTAGGGAAAGATTAATTTATAATTTTTTCCTTTGTGATATATATAATGTAGTTGATGATTTATTTAATGGAGATATAGGTAGATATTGACACATGATTTCACTGCATATCATCATAATTAATGTTCAAGTTGATGTTTATGAGATATAAAAAGATATAGACAGATATATAGATGATGATGAAAATGGATAAAAGTAACGCTACATGTGATCCTAAAACCTTTCCATGTGGGATTTTAGTTAAAATTTAAGTGCTAAATATATAATGATACAAGGTAATGATATGATAATATGTGGGATGGTGAAGTCTATCTATAAATTAAGAGGGATGATAAGGATATTGACATCAATTTTGGTGGATAAATCCTACATTGGGAGTACAATCCACTGGTGTTATTTTATTATAAGGTTTTTCTATTTTTTTTACTATCACATGACAAGAATAATGGGGTGATGCTTTTAGTTCCAAATATATAATGAGAGGGTATTATAGATAGTGATGTTATTTTCCATGATTTATTTGATATGGGTTTTTCATTTATTTCATTTTCTTAACATTATCTTATATTCTCATGAATGGTAATTTCATGTTTATATTGATAAAATTTTAATTCAATAACAAGATACATATTGTCACACATTAAAAATATTTTGGTTGGGGTAGTTATGTTTTTACATGGTTTTTGGTAACCAATTCTATTGATTAATTGAATTACTTTTCCATAATAAAAGTTTCATTACTGGGATAGACAATGATGAATAGTGTTGAGGATTCACCTAAACAAAATTCCAATTAATTCTTTATTAGGGATTTTCATTTACATCTCTAGTTCTTTAACATGGATTTATTTGTGCTTGGTACATTTTATTTTTATTGAAATCACAATATTATATTATTATTTTCATTCATTCATGATCATTCAATGTAGTTTTCTAAATAATCTTTATTTTTTTACTATAGACTACCACATACTACACTTATAATAGTTAATAGTAGTAAGAGTATATTATAATTTTTAAATTGATTCCCAATATAATTTAACAAATCCCTTTAGGAAATCATACTTCCTTGACACCATGGGTATATTTAAGTGATTACTTAAATGAATGGAAATTAGTAACAAATGATTTATTTATATAATTATTCTTATCAGTGTACCTTTATAAATATTCATTATCTAAAGGATATTTTTCATAAATGAGTTATTTATAATGTTATATAACATTAAAAACAATTGAGAGTGTTTCACTCTTGTAGCATCTTAGAAAAACATTTTTTAGAGATTTTGAATCTATTATTAACTGTGTGTTCTAATCATCTAGATCCTAAAAATCAAATATATGAGTGGAAACATCCCAATGAACTTTGTTTATATAATACTAAACCTTATAGTAGAAGTCTTAAACTGATTCAGTAGATTCATATTCTTCACAATATGAACTTGATTCATCATAACGATGATTCTAAATATATTTACTTGATGAAATATAATTTTGGATAACTTCATATAGTGGTGGATACTCCTTCTTCATTGAGTTATTCTTCAATTTAATTTTGTATTTCATTTATTTTTTCTTCAATATTATTATTGAACCCTCCATGTTAGTGCTGATAAATATGGGTAGTGAATTTTCCATAATGGGATTCTATAAAATACCTTCCAAACAGAAATTCTGAAAATTTTTATTTAAAAACATAGAAGTTTAAAAATGGATCAAACCATAGTGAACCTTTTTTTCATATACCACATGATAAGGCCACATGATCATCTACCAAATTAAGAGTGGGGTGAATTGTGTATCACTAATTTTACATGTTTATTGATCTATTAAAACATTTAACCTTTTAAATTCTTCACAGAATTCAATCCGCTTTTACACATTAGGATAAAAATCTATATTTTTATCTTTAACCCAACATGAAACAAATACATGAAATCAAGATTATAATTATATGAAAAAAACAATGTATTTTTGGAAGGTTTTTTTCTCATCAGGGGAAACCAACTAAATTTTTTGATAATTTATTCGCTCTAATATTATTTTTTATTCTAATAATCTTATTACTAATTACATGTGATGTGGGAATTTATTATCCTAAATACAGTGTTCATATCACACATACATAACATTTATATGGGTATTTGAGTATTATAGTGTATTTAAACTTTATCCCACAAACTCTAGTCCTCTTGAATATTATTTTAAGATTCCACCAACATATTAATGTATATCTCCAGTCAACACCGGTTTATGCAACATCCATTATTCTGATCTTCTTTATCTCATAGATTCTTCAAATACCATAAAATATTAAATTAATATGAATAAGTATCATTCTATAATACAAATTATAATTCCCAAATCCTTCTCAGAAACTTATCACTATGTTCTCTCAAACATTATCTTTAGTGAACTTTAATAACTTACTAGCTCCTCAATCACATAGCCTCAACACCCTAATTGAGAACAATGGTTTATGTGTTTGTCTCTCTCTAAAATATCTTCTTATTATTTATTTCTCAATGATTTTATAATAAAGGGTAGCACAATACCTATTCATTACCTCTTTTTTAATGAGATACTAATATTTGATCCACAAAAAAATAGATTTTTTTATTCTTTTTCCTCAATATACTAATGGATCTTTTTTTATTAGACTGTATCAAGTTCTATTGTATTTTTCTAGATTTTTTACACCAATATCTTATAATTATTGTAATTTACATTTACTGATTCACGAAATATAGTTTCCATATATTTTATGTAGAACATATACATTAAAAAAGAATGAGGATTCTCTTCTAATTTTTATCAACTTTTTTGACATGGTAGTATTCCCATGATTTGAATATATATTTTTAATCAACCAATTTTATCCATTACATTTCATGGAGTGAAATTATTTAATTTATCCTCATTTCATCTATTATAGTATGAATAAGCCACATGTATGGTTTAATGTATTAAAAATAATATATTTTCTACTTCTTATTTATCATAGGGAAACATTTCCCTGCAATTATCTACAATTATGGTTTTTTACTCATCATATAACCAATCCATAGTCACCATCACATAAAAATATTATTCACATCATATTCACATGTTAGATATCAAAACTAAATACTTCAAATTTCGCATCAAATAAATTGTTATCCAAAGATAATTTAGAGATATTTGAATCACTACATATTAGTAATAAAAATGGTTGAATTTATCTCTCAAATTACATCATGGTGTGTCACACCTTGACAAAGTGAAACAATATTCATTTTAAACCTTATATTATTTTTCATAACTTAAATATCATATTATCATTATTTTCATTATTAAAAATTTATATTCAGATGTTTAAGTCAATGATATTTAGCACAAACATCGTCAAATATATTTTAATTCATCATAGTTCATTTCATTCAATGTTTTCATGCCGCAAAAAATTTATTAATTTTATAGTTTAAAAGACTCTTCAAAACTCAATAACATACTATTTTAAATTTTTTCATTACTTTTACAAGGCCTCTGGTACTTTTCTAATGTCTTCGATTACCATTCCGATGTGCCTGGGAACTTTTTCCATCCCACACAGTGAACATTGTGATCTAATTTGCTAAATTTTTTTGTCTTCATATCTCTAAATTTACAAGTATTTTAGTCCTTTTAAATTTTTTACAAACTCATTTATCCATGTTTTTTATAATTATTTGGTTTTTATTCCTTGTTTCACATATAGAAATTACCATGGTGATACGCCAAGTTCCATGACGTAGTAAAAATCCTTTGTATGTTTTTTCAATAACCATGGACATGGTTCACTCATCCATGGTGTGGCCCACTCCATCATAAAAAATACCTTTCATTATACTTTTACATTGAACATTCCCCATATAATCATTCTCCCATGTCTATTTTTTCATTCTGAAGATACTTATATATCATACTCAATTATCTATAGTTGGAATGTGGTCTCATGTTGTTTTATCCCACACTGTGGTCACTACCTTCCCACCACATTAACCTGTATTATCCATCTACTATTTTATTCCTATTTAAGTGGAAATTACTTTTATATTGACCACTATCTTATTAATGGTTGGTTTCTTAGGTGGTTCTAGTATGAGGGTTGGCCAATTTTTTATTCACCTCTAACATTTTACTTTCCCAAATAATTTATCCTAATGTAAAAGTTAGTACATTAGGAAAATTTCATCATCTTCAGAATTTTACATTCCTCATAATAAAGACCAGTTCAAAAAACATTTGATTTAAATAGTTGAACCTATAATTTTTCAAAATAAGTATTCTAAGGTAACAGTATAAACATCTATCATTTACCATCATATGAATAAATTTTCTTAATACTTTTAATGGATCAATATTCTTTTCCCATCTATTCAGGGGAAGATTCTTCATCTTCTTCATTGTGTGGATTCTTCCTCCATCACCAACACTCCAAGACATGCATATAGACAAGCTCATTTTAAAAAATGATGATTAATTTAAAATTCAAATTAAAAAATTAAAACAATAAAATAACTTTGGGTACTTCATAAATTTATTCAATATAATTAAATTTTAATATAATTAATTACAATTAATAAAATTCTAGTAACACCACAATTCATTCTAACCCTATCACCATATATATTTTAAATACATTTCACATAACCATTTTCCCACACTATGTTAACTTTAATAAATTCATAAAATTTATTATTCATATAAAATCTAAAATAATCCATATATTTATTTATTTATTCTTGTTTTATAATATCCTTATTAAGATAAGATTTTTGATTCTCATTAGTTATTAAAATGTTTTTTAAATATTAATATTTATCATGACATAAAAGTTATTTTGTAATAAATCATAATACGTTGAATATATTATCATGTAAGATAAATTACCTGGATTTATACAATATTTTGAAACAATTTAGAAAAAAATATATTCATATGAAATAAAATTCAATTTTAACTCCAAGTTACGCGTGACTCAACCTATAAAAATTTATTTTTTTCATTAGGTTTATTGATTAATATTTTATTCCTTTTATATTTTTACTATTTTTATTATTAAATGGTAATATTAATGTATATTTATGAATTTAGATGAATCTAGATGTGTTTTAGAGATAAATAAAAAAAATCTATTAAAACTAGAAATCATGGGTTTAAAATGATATAATGATTGTTATGTTGGATTAAAACTTCTGAATTCATAGTAATAATGGAATAAAATGATAATAAAATGGGATGTATTAGAATAACAAAATAATTTTTGTAGCTACATTAGTGTAAATGTCTTTTTTATAGCATTGTTGAGAATCGTCTCATCAACAACTGACATACAGAAGATTGAGTCAAAGGGTTGGGCTTCCCTATGAAGAACATTTTGATATTAGGTCTCAAATATGATTAAACCCATCTTGATTTAGATTAAAATACTTCTTGTGTGTAAAGAACTCTGTAGGGATACAAGCCACATCAGATTAAATATATCCTCAAGTAATATTATCAGGCCATGGAATTTTATTTTATAGAAAATCATTAATAAATTAATTGAATCATTTTCTTATGGTCACATACATGTATGAAAAAAAATGATTGAGTTCCGTGAAATAATGTTCCGTATTGTCAGGGTTATTCCATAATGATAGAAAAAAAGATTATGAAAATTGTAATCTGGGGATATTTTGGAATGGCTGGTTATTGAAAAAGATTTGATAAATATAATGAATAATGGTGGGATCATGGTTTATTATTTCATTCCATAATGTATATGATGATATTACAAGGTAGTATTCATATTTATCTATTTGTATATCGATTTTCTATCAATAGATGATGTGAACCTATTGTAAACCTATTTAGAAATATATTAGAGATATTTGTTTCCACAATAGATAATTGTTTTTAAAATAAAACTCACATTTTTCTATCATTATTTAATAATAATAGGTTCTAATATTGCCATAAAAGTAAATATTACTATAAATCCTATATAATTAACACAAATATACATTAAAAATTAATAACTTATGTTAAAATATACATAAAATTAAATCAAACATATTCTATAACATAATTATAATTTTGTTTTTTAATAGTGATTTTGTATACAATTTATTACACATACCAAATAATTTATTTTAAATTTACCTAATAATATGATGTCTCTAAATTTCACTGATCATATAACATATTCCCACAATAGTTGCAAAAACTGATATTTAATTACATCCTTCAATGATTATATATTTTTTATATATAACCTTATTTCTTGAAAAATAATTTATTTTATCTTTAAAATTACTTCCATATTTTCCTTTTATATTCTTCTTTATAAGGTTATCTTTTGATGGTTTATTCATATAAGAGATCATGATGATGAATATTTCATCTATGCAGTATTTTTGTATACTCTTTTTATTCTACTATTTTAATTAAATTGATCTTATATAGTGTATTCACCATTAATATGTAATCTTATACAATTAATGAAAAAATGTTTATTTTTTTATTTTATACTAGATTTATATTCTAATTTATGTTGAAAAATTTGTATTAAAAACCATGATTATTATATATGATTTACAGTCCATGTAGTCATAGGGAATATAAAAATCTTGTTTTTCATGGTGATTCCATGTATAGAGGGAGAGACAACTAGGAAAGCACCAAGTGTACACACTTTTGCGAACTACGTATACACATATTGTAGAAGTAAGTATGTTTTGTTTACTTTCACACATGATATAGATACTCAAGATAGTATAAACAAATCTTTACCTGAGTGTCTTTCACATTGTGTACCCTATAGGGACACACTGTGTATCGGACAGTTACCAACTTTTTCATATCATCCATACCAGGTTCTAATTTTGGATGAATGGGTAAACTAATTTGAGTCTTTTTCCACATAAAACATAATGGTATATATTAAATTTTCATGTATGGTTTATATTTGGGCAGTTTGAGAATAATTTGATCCATATATGTGTATATATAATGATGAGAGTAGTTGGATGATTATTGAAAAACAATTGGGTTTGAACACTCGTGGTTTTATATCATCCCATTGGTGAAGGTCCACCATGCATTTAGCGTAATGACTATACTTTTAAAAATGGAATTTCCCTTCTTATAATTGTTCCATATTTATTTATATAGTATAAAGAACATGCACCACATGATGAAACCTATAATCATTTATTAACATTATAATTACATTTATATAATACAAATTTCCATAAGAATAAAATGTATTACAATAGTAAAAATAGAAAATAAGATAACAATAATTGGAAAATTTGAATCTTCTCGATCCCCCAGAATAATGACACTCACACAGAACACTATAGAAATGAAGAAGAATGTATGTAATTCATTATTCATTTTGAAAATGATAATATATTTAACCTTGAGAGAAAATTTAATTGAATTAAGAATTAATGGAATATAAGGTATTTATATAATGTTAGTATCTTATATGGTCATTATAAATTTTTACTATTGGAATAGTATTTTGATCATTGGAATAGTAATTTTACTGTTAGGAATAGTAACCTAACCATTAGAATAGTATTTTCACTTATGGAAGTGTAAAATAATAATTAGTTAACTTATAAAATTAAAAAATGATATATTTATAACACTGTTCAAGTAAATAATTTTTTTAGAAATGAAAAATTAACTAGTTTTATTTTTTTTTAAATAAGTTATTTAGTTAAACTTTTTATAAAATATAATGATTTACAAAAAAATTTAATTTAATAAAATTTATTTATAATTTATATTATGTTTTTTTAACAAATAAGTTAATATTATGACACATTAACTAATTATTCAAAGGTTCAGAAAATTAAACATAATATTAAAAGTTCTATTTTTAAAATAAATGTTAATTTTATTTAAAAATTAAATTCATCATATTCAAAATATTATTTTAATAAAATTTCTTTCATTTTCTGGATCTATACATCAAAAAATGGTTAGGGTGAATATTTTGTAATTTTATAAAATAGTTGAATTTTTGTGAATAGTGAAATACGGTAAAATATGGTATTTAACATTATTGTCTAAATACATGAGATTTTAAGTCATGGATGATATAATACCAAATTATTTTTACATATCATGATCCATTTACTTTATATATTCATATTAATCGATATTATCAATAGTCTTTAGCTAAAATAATAAACTAATGAATGTAATATTCAAACACACCCCTCTCCTCCCCTTATAAATAACACCCCTCACAACCCCTTATCCACAAAAATTATAAACATGGGAGATTTCCAAAATTATTTCCAATTTAATTTATCTTTCCCTCCCCCATATCCTACTTCAATTGTTATCAGTAAAAGGCCAATTCTAAGTTTCTTAATGATTTTCTCAAGGAGATGACATTAAAGAGGTAAGACTCTCCATGTTTCTCTATTAAAATTATTTTATTCTTATAACTTCTCCTCACCACCATCATCTAACATAACATGATGAATTCATTATTATAAATAACCTTTAATATTTTTTTTTATTTTGATTATCATCTTATACACTACAAGAAAATTGCCTCATAGGGGCAGTTTTGTTTTTAATATGGTGGTAGTTTAAACTACTTCCATATGATTCTACACTGGTTTTATAAAGATGCCACTAAATTTTTTATCGGAATTCAACATATATCCGTTTATTTAATTTAGCTACATTTTTTTGGGAAGTTTCCTAGTATGAATAATTAGCCGTGGTTTTGGTGGTTTTAACGACGATTTCATGTGAAAAAATTGGTATATTTAGCAGCGGTTTTATCCACTGCTAAACAAATATAATCACCACCAAAATATAATTCACATTTATTTATAATTAGTTTTAACCACCATCGATAATAGAATATCAATATATAGCGGCGGTTTAAGGCACCAAAAAATTTGGTTCATTTCGTTAGCGGCAATTTAAACTGACGCTAAATATAGATTTACATGTAAAAAAATGCAGTAGATTCTGCAGCCCCAGTACCAGTATGCTGAAAGAAAAACCATGTCCAGAGAACATAAAACATAATAATCAAAACCATATAACAATGTTTAGTAGTCTACAGTCTAACAATGTTTCCTAAAAAACCATGTACAAAGAACATGTAATAGAATAATCAAAACAATAGCATCTCAACCATCTAACAATGTTTCATAGATCTAAATCTAAAAAATTTGAACTATATAAAACCATCATCTGAGTTGTAATCCTTCAAACTATATAACATGAACTTATAAGATGTATCCTTAAGCCATCCTAATAAGGGTGATTTATCCAAGTGCTCAGGATAACATTGTAAAAATAATTGGATCCAACAACACTATGGATTAGTTTTAGTTTGTAAATTATGACAAATATAGATGAAGTTCTCAAACATGGCTTGGTCAGAGCATCATGCATGCATCTACGAGAAAACCTATACTATAACACTTGTAATAGGATGCTGTTTTTTCAATTCAGTTTGCTGATTAATATAAGTGTGTTATCCTAGTTTTGGAACCACATTCAGTAGTGGATGAATCATGTTCCATGGAAAGTTTGTTATTTTAATTAAATGTTTCCTAGGAAATTTCTATGGTGGGGAGAATGATGTGTATTATGGAAACAATTTCTTTTCATGTAGAGGAAACCAACTGTAATGGAGAAATTGGAAATTTTGAAAATAACTTCTTAAAGCTGACGAGTTGGTATATTCAATATTTCATATCATAAACATAACGATGACTTTAAAACTTAGGTTTGAGTTTTAACTAATTTGTGATGATAGGTTCATGCTCCAGATAAATAAGTGATCCATGAGTTTTACTAGTTGGTAGTGTGTCTATTAATTCATAGAAACATGATGGAAAGGTGGTTGGTTGATTACTCAACCATTGATAAATGATGAGATTCTTTGTTGGAATTTTTTAGTTATGAATGAAATAACAGGGTATCAATGGGATCTAAGGCTGTGTGATTAATACCTTAATAAAAACACTAGCTATTAATATGGGAATATCTTAAACAAGTATGTCCGAAGAAGATTTATTAATGCTTCAGTGATCAAATTTTGAAGGGTATCTGAGCCTTCCATCTATGAATCATGTTAAATATGATGTGACCTTTTTTTGTTTGTAACACATTAAATATATAATTTAGGAGTACAATGAGGGTTTTAGGGTTCACTGAGGTGGTTGACCCATTTTTATACCTAGTCATACATCATCGAGAGATGAGGCTTCAAGGGTTAGTTCAAGACAAGTATAACATGTTTTGGTGGAGTATGTATCAGAAGATCTAAATAGGCCTATCAATATATTTTTTTAAAATATAAAGATGTTTCTATTTGTAGACCAACAATGGGTAATGTTTAGCAACTTTGTGTACTTCTATTCTATATTTAGTCATTCACAATATTATAACACCATCTTAAGTATATTTGGAGAGCGCTTATATGCCAAGACAAATAATTAAAACCAATGCCTTTTGTTTGGATAGAAGGAATCTATGGGAGTTTTACACATGGATTGATTATAGAAAGCCTTAAGATATGTATTATAAATGTAAAATATTGGAGGGTAACACTCATGTGAGTGTAGCACATGTTGTTGGATGGCTGTTTTATTTTTTTAGATTCTTGATAACTGGAATCGGGTACTACTGTTTTCCATGGTGAATTCTAGGTAATGGTTAAAATACATACTTGGAAGAAGGTCGAGTTTAGAAATTATTCTTGGAATACCTTTTGATTATCTAGGTGTGTTGGATCAGGAATGTACTAGAATTTTTTTTTGGAATGGTGACATAAACGAGTAAGATTTGGTAAGATCAAGAGATGCCATCGGAAGTTGGTTACAAGTAGTTGTGAGCATGCTAAAAGTGATATTGGGGTACCTTGGATAAAAGGTGTCAGAATATGGATTTAGAGATTTCAACTATTAAATTTGATTATTCTAGAAAAATAATCAACCAAAAGAATTTCAATAAGAGTAATTTCTAAAAGAAGTATGTGGTCAGTGAGGAACCACTTTAGAAACATGGTGGGTTGAGACATGTGCATTTTAATGGTTTATGGGAGATTTTAAAGAAAAATATAATGTGAATGGTATGATCTTGGTCAATTGGATTTCAACCATTTCAAACAAATTGAGTACCAGGGTTAATATCCTCCCAAGTAACATATTAAATATGTTGGGAGCACCATTAGGACATTGAGGTCTTACATAAAGAGGAAATTGTGATAGTGGGAGTACCCCAACTCCTAAGTGACCATTTAAATTTAAAATTTATTGTGGATATATCTATATTCTAGATGATAATAGGATGATTACATGATCATCTCTATTATATATAGGCTCACTTTATGTGCTCAAGCACACAGTGGTGTAGCTCCCAATTTGGATCTTCTTCATCGTCCAAGTATTATTCTACCCTATAGTAATGGCACATGTCTAGAATAGGATCTCATACCATCTTGGTCACACACCTCAATGTATATCTTGTGATAAGTGATCATTACCATGTTTTGAATGTGCTCAATGGTCGAAAAAACATTTGTGGGGGCCATCCATGAATGACACGGATGTGGGGATTGTGTCTCTAACATGAATAAAATGAATCAAATAAACAACATAGTAGTTATTCCAAAATACTAATATACACATCCTAACCTAATGTAAATGAAACTATTAAATATATCCATCTTAGATATGGAACATATATTATGTCATACTCCACCAACTTCCTACTTCACCAATTCCAGACTCACTAACTTACTAAATCATCAAGCCATATAAAATTCCAATGCCTTTATTAGACATGGGGAATCATGAAAATGATTAGTCTTGAAAATGTTAGGTGAATACTCTGTACCAGACATGATATATGATACATGATTCATGATACATGATACATGAACAAACCATCTATTTCCATATTTTTCCAACATATCAACAAGACCACTAATCATTGTCCGATGATGAACAGTGCTAGTCACCCTCTCCACCTCCATCTCTACTTCCATCTATCGGCACCTGTAGAAAAATTATATTGAAAATTAAATAATGTTATATATTTATATTTATACTTAAAAACGAAAAATTGTTTGCAAACTAAATTATTTTCAAGTTTTGTGATTTACCGGCTCACCACCCATCATTGATGAAGTATCACCAGGGAAAAATCTAGTCGTCTTCTGATATAAATCAACCAATGCTTTCTAAAAAGCAGATATCTGAGCCCCATGTTCCTGAATTTTGTTTTTAATAGAAACATAATATCTCTAATTATCTCGACTACAACTAGGATTATATGTAGCTTCAATCCCTGATTTCCTACTAAAAACCCTAGATGTTAAGGGTCTCAAACTCATCCCACTCACTCAAATAGGATGCTTCTTCCAAAGAACATTATAAATTGGGTCATCCTGGGAGACTGAGTTGGAATGCACAGGATTGGCATCCCATAGTTATTTATTTTATACCTATAAATAAAATGTCAGTCATATTTTAAGAAATATATATTAACATAGTGATAAATGTTAAAATTTTATTGTAATGAAAAATGAATTCATACCCCAACTTCTTTGGAAGGTTAATTAACAATACTCCAATCAAATTTTCTTTGAACATCCAAACACACTCATGTTTGAGATTCTTAGTACCCTAAAATCTGTGACTTCATTAAATAAAGATAAATAAAAAATTTAATATATCAAATAGATAATATTTACATATAAATATTTAAACTAATGAAAATATTACCAGAGCCGATCGACTTCTATATAAACTCTTTGACCCCCGTAGTGTAAGGGATGATTTTCTTATCCCTGTTAAATGCATTCTTACTTAAAAGATCCTAAAATAAATAAATTGTAATTTAATAGTAATTTATGTAATGTAATATCTTTTTCATTTACATGTATAAATGTAAAATTATTTTTAAAAAATAATATATATTTAAATACCTCGTTCTTCTCATCACGATGTCTTTCACTGTAAACAATGCATTTCTCTCTAGGTACCCCATTGGGTACCTTTTCATACATCTGTTGGGGTCTCAACAATGTATCATTTACATCACCCCATATTCACCATTTAAATTCTTTTCATTTCTTACCAAGATTTTTCAATATCAACTTTCATGCTAGCACATCAGAAACCATAAATTGGGAAAAAAAATTATGTACACAGAAATTCATTTAAAAAATATTAGAATTTAATAACATACTAATATTCAATTAAACCATAATGTAATATAATTACCTTTATTTGTGAATCAAAAACATCATTTTTCCAAGATGAATGCATATGCCTCCAATCATCATACATAATCATAAGGGAAATCAGCTTCGCGACTAGCTAGCCTAGAATATGGCCACTTAATCCTACATCCTCATCTGTAAGGAACCCATAGAAATAAAATGGGAAAACTATCTTTATTCCATTCAGATTCCACACATATGAAAATTTCATATTATTCTGCATAGATTCATTGTTTCCATCTTTTATGAACAAACAGTTAATATAAAAAAGTGAAATAAATTTATTTATATCAAAATTTGTAACTATAATAGTAACTCTACAGTATCCCCATGAAGCACTAGGAGTGGTGCCTTAATCACTCACTGTTGAGGCTGTTGAATGGAAGGAGTCAACTGATCTATTGATGGGACCCTCATGGAGGGTGTGGGAGATGTTTTAGGGGAAAAATAGATGGTGTCTCAGATGTTGTAGGGACGGAGACTGATGGATCGTCATTTTTCAGTGAGGTCAATGGAACAGTATTGTGATTCCTCCTTAGCATTACTTCCATTTAATCAAATACAATTCCAAAAATTCAACTTGTGTGAGCATTTGGATATTGAGACTCTATCCTTAAATATCATGATATATGTAATGGATTTTCTATATGATTAGCACTGGCTATTGTGATAACCTTCCCTTATGATTTTTATTATGGTTAGTACTATATATTGAAATTACATACTCTAATTGAACTCTAATGAATTATGCCTATAATAGATGTATCACTAGAATTGATCAAAACATGTGAGGTTAAGTGTTGGGGTAACCTGGTTAGAACATGATGACCCAACATAGATTCTTGTAGAGAAGTTTCAAGATGAAACCTATAAGATAATTCCCAAATGTTTCATTTGATATTTATAAAAAAAATCAAGGTTATACATGTGAAATTTAAACTAAGATAACCTAAGGTAAACACAATGAAATCAATTAATGATAGAGAAACAAAATTTTTTCCATATATACACATTAAACATAATCTACATCATAACCACAGACATTATTCATATCAAAAATATAAACATTCTCTATATTAAATGATTTTACATGTTTAATATCAAAAATATATATTATTATAATTTATTAATATAAAAAATAAACATTCTCCAGAAGAAAAACATAATTCACCTTCATTCTGCGCAATATAATTTATTTATTCATCCATTTATTTCCATCTCCAATAAACTTAATACATGTGATGTTCATTTAATTTAAGAATGAGTCTTTTATTTCAATCAATAACTTCTAGGAAACAACAAAGACAATACAAAAACCCCAAACATAATTCACATACCAACTTCATTCTCTTGCATTACGCATCATCACCACAACCATGATCATCGCACGACTATATCACACATCATCCAACATCACATCTCATTCCAACCAACCATTTTTTTACTAAATAACACACTCTTACTCAAACCCAATTACAACCACTATTGCTAAAATCCCCACAGGGACCACATAAAGCACAAAAAATGCATCAATCAAATTAACCTATAAATGATATTTCCACATTCACAATACCACATTTTAAAGGGGCCTCTTATGGGGCTAGATAATAGTGGGATTAAGGGAGAATGGGGGAAAACGATCAAGATGAGGTAATTAACCAAAAATCCTCACATTATATATATATATATATATATATATATATATATATAAACTGTATCAAGTACATTTTATGGGCTATGGGGACCCTGGTTTCACTTTTCACGACCTGTCCCCCGGGGACTGTGTCGTGATTACCCCAAGCCCAACTCCCGCGGGCCAGGGTCTAGCCACTAGCACCGAAGGCATAATCCTACAAGTGGGAGGCATTTCCATGAGTACTTATATGCACACAAACTCCCTACTAATTCCCAGACACTAAAATAGAAACAAGGTGATACCATAATACCACTGATACAAGTAAATCTAATATAAGTGGGTTAGAATACAAACCCAATAAAAGAACTGAAAAATAGAAAGGTTCAAAAAGAAAACTCGGATGACCGTCTGCAAAAAACCCCACCTGATCGTGAGAGTAGTGTAGCTACTGGAAGTTGAAGTAGAACTTCCTGTCCACCCGATCTTACTGGGCCCCAGTTGGTCCTAGTCCACCAATACCACCGTCGCAGCGTGGATCATCTGCACCAAACACAACATGTGCGGGTGAAGCCCATGCATGGGTGAGTAACAAAATACATAGTAGGGGACCCAAAAACACAAAGTAATGACAAAAAATCAATCCTCATAGAAAGGCACGAATTATAAGCATGAAGAGTAAGAAACCTCACACCATGTATAAATCTAGGGTAGTGATAGAAGAATCATCATTCACGTCATCAAATAGCTCAGCTTCTAGAGAAATCCTCCTCTATCAAGTACAATGGGTCTACCAAGTCACACAGAAGTACTTCCAACTAACATTGGACATCTATGGTACACCTCCTCATCGCGTACCATGGGCTTGCAAAGTCATATATATGTGATTTTCACCATCGCCCTGAAAATTCACACAGAAGTGTTTCCCACTGGTCCATAGTCTAGTCTCATAGAGTCAAAAGTCAGAAGTCCTCAGGTCTCAGCCAACTAGAGGGCTTCGTACGTAGCGCACCTGGGAGAAATTCTCGAACCATTCATCGCATCTCAACTTCCATGAAAGCCTCTTAAGGTAATTCCATAATATCTGCCTCAATGAGACGATCCCAACGCTGTAAACTTCTCGTCAATCGGATTCTCAGTTTGCAAGATACAGGAATTTTAGAAAACAGGGACCGATTACTTATGGGCCTGGTCCGATCGGATCAGACCGAACCAGCAAACCCGGACCAAGAGTCCCACATCCCCTGGTTTAAATTGATCAACTCGACAAGACCCGATTTGGGTTTGGGTTGTCCCAGTCTGGCCTGGACAGTGATCCAGGACAAATGGGGATCGATGGACCCAAACCAGGTTGGACGAGGGTCGAACCTGTCGGGTCACCCGGTGACTCAGTATAGTCCAGCCTAGCCTGAAGGGCATGCGTCTAGATTTCCAGTGCAGGTCTGGACCATGGGGTGCAGGTTCGGCCCGCCGGTGTAGGTCTGGCCCATACGGTCTTGGGTTCGGCCCACTGGCTTGGGGCGTGGCACGCCAGCTCGAAGCTCGAATCGCATGGTGCGGGCCAGTTGTGAACCGCCTAGCCAGGACGCGGCCAGTTTTTGTATCCGGCCCCAGCTAGCTCTACAGATGCATAGGGCCCTCCTACCGTGGTCAATCGACTACGGCTCGCCGATCCCCCCTGATGGCCCGGACTGAGGCCCTCCCTCCACACGACGCCAGGCGAGCGCCGCGTCCCCCCGCTGCTATTGCGGCATGCCGTCGGGTGCGTCGCCACCTCCACCTGTAGCGGCCACCACGGGCCGCCTTCGATAAATGTTCAGCGGGCCACTGGACGCACTTTGATGATCTGTTCTTCACACTACCTGCACTCACGCTCTCCAAGGAACGACTTCATCACCGCAAAGGTACCAGAATCATATTGTCGTCACTTTGATGGTGCGACCACAACGAATTCACACAGGAGTGGTGCTCGGGACCTGTTCGTGGCGGCCCACACCCTCCACATTAGAAGTTTATAATAATGTGGAGGATAAATGATTTTGGCTCAATCAAACTAGTGATAAACTAATCCCATTTAATAACTCCCAAAAGAAAAGTCACTCTCCCACATAAACACACGATTAGAGAATCAACCTATTTTTGGGTTGGTCTGTGTTCGTCGATTCTAGAATAATAATAGGGAAGAACATTCAAAAATTAAACCCCTACCTCTTTGATGTTTGTTGCCTCAACATTACGTCCTTGAGGATTCAAGTCGTCGACGTCGTTCATTGCTTCTAGCTCTATTCTTTGAGGTGCGACGAAGATGTTTGACGTTCGTCGATGTTTGACATTCTTTGTTGGGGAGGGAGTTTTTTGGAGGTTTGTAAAAGAATCCTCATAGTTTAATTCCTCATTCCATAAACATGTCAACCAAAATAAAATGAAAATATGTCGCGGTGCTTCGGTTACACTATGATGTCGCACTGTTACACTATTTCATTTATGAAATAGCACCACTATTACAGGTCATTAATGCATTGTTACACTGCGTCTTAACAAGCCATTAATGAGCCTCATCAAAGAACCTCGTTGCTGCACTGCAACGTCACCGTCCGTCTCTCAACAGATGAGGAAAGAAGACAAAATAAATTTTTAAAGTTATTTTATTATTTTTCAAAAATTTCAAAAATTAAAATTTCTGTTCAGCCCTTTTCAGTCGAGGATTAGTCCTTTTTAGGAAAATATCATCATTCTCAATTCAACGGTGCCCTCATATTTTTGATCCGAGTACCGGTTTAAATGTTAGAAAAAACCTCTCGTACGTTGTTTTAAATGAACCTTAAAAAAAGATCAATAATTTACATTCAGCCTGAACCCGCGTCAGTCATGGTTAGGCTCCACCTAAAGGGAACATGGCCTCATGAGATCAATGGTACTCTTGGATTTCAAATCCAAGTTACTATTTAGGAGTCATAATGATTTGACAATAAAATAATTTTAAATTAATTGTTTTATTTATGGCCAAAAACTAACCATCATTATTGGCCTGCACCGGGAAATGTTAGGATCTACCTAAGAAAATCATACCATCCTGAGCTCAACGGTGGTCTCAGATTTTTAATCTGAGTTACCATTCATGAGTTATAAGAATTTGAAAATTATAATAATTTTATTTAATTATTTTATTTATGGTTATACCATTTTCAGGTTTTCTCACTAGAGGCATGCACCGACTAAAATTAATTCATTCATGGGGTAAACCCACCATCTTGAATGTAATAGTGCCATCAGATTTTTGATACGGGTACATGTTTAATATTTATTCATCTTTTTCCAAAAAATTGCTCACACACGCTATTTAATGCCTAAATTTTTTTGGATTGATCATTCTGGTAAATCCAAGCCTTAGAATCGCATGGAATCTCAGTTCCTTGTCTCAAAATAATTCCATATAATTAAAAACTTTATACAGAAATTATAGGACATTACATCACACTTAGGATACCTGAGACTCTTACAAGTCCAACGTTAATAATTTTACTGCCACCTGGTACCCAATGTCACATGTAATTGTAAATTATATTTGGAAACCCGTTTTCAATACCCTAAATCCCTAATTCACACACTAAACGACAAACTTCATTTAAAAACTAACATATAATGTTAAATCAACAACAAAAATCAATTTTAAATCCATTATAAAAAAATAACCCTCATTCAAAATCAAAAATTGAAACTATCCAATGCTTTTCCATTCAAATTTCCAACATAAGACCTTAATGACACCATAATCAAGGTAATAAGTTAAAAACATTATGTCCTCCCAAAAATATCACTTTTCAATATATATAAGTCTCAAGAAATATCTATCTGAAGATTGATTTCCTATATATCGGCAATAAATTATCTGAGGAATATATTATATCAATAATAATAATCTTTGAAACTCACCTTAAATCCCTAAAACTAACCATCTACATAACCCAAATAACTAAACAAATATCATATTACTTATAAATAATTTTCAACACACCACGAACCATATCCCAATTCCTCTGTCCCATGTCTAAGTCATAGCTCCAAAATCTAACCCAAATCCTTAAAAATACAAACACTTAAACATCCAAAACTATCACATTGATAAATATCCTTAATTTTACAGTACACTTCTAATGAATAACTCAAAAATACAAAACAAAATACCAAACCATCAAGAAACATCAATACTATATCGGCGGTGAGGCTCAAGACCGGAAATGAGGTGTGGTGAGGGTAAGGATTCAGGGGGTCGCAGGGGTTGGGGGAGTGGGGGTTCAGGGGAGAAATGTCAGGTTTTTAAAAAAAATAATTGTTAGCGGCGGTTTTCTAGACCTCTTCTAAACACTGATTTTGGGGTAGTGATACCCTCCCTTCTTCTATTTATAAAACAAATTTTTTTTACACAATAGCTGGTTAACCACCTCAATGAAAAATGTACTTCATTTTATCCCCCACCATCATGTATGTTCATTGATGCGTGGTCATTGAGCGCACACAAATTTAAAATTTATATAACCCTACTATCTACTAGTGCAATAGTGTAAAGAGTGTTGAACCCTAGAGAAGGATTTATATTGTGCAGACCAACCCAAACAAAATAAAAACTAATGATAACAACTAAAATGAAAAATAATGAAATGGAAGGCATTGAATGTGAAAATGAGGGTGAGATGGTGTGATTTAGTGATTTCTAGGACTTAAATAGATAGCAGAAAACAATGATGAAATTAAGCTCTTGAGACCACTTTGAACTAATTAAAAATGATGTTCTTCGATCCTACTTAAATTAATTCAATTATTTAGTGCTTGAAAAAATTGTTGAAATTCATTGAGTTGTCATGTTAGTGGACTTCCACAACTCGATGAACCTTCTTGAGGCATGATCATTCGATCTTGACCCTTGAATTAATCGGTTCAATATATATAATAGATTTTTTGACCTTTTTCAGTTTATAGTACTTCGGTCAATGATCTAGGGGGTATTGATTCACTAAAATTACCAGTTAGTTATTACATAGTGTTAATTGATGCGCATAATTAAATGGAACACAACACAGAACTTAAAATATGCAACAAAAAATTAAACCTTCAAATCAATCCACAACATCCTAATTCACCTAATCTAATTAACTACTCATGTTTGGGAAAACAAAAATGGAAACATCAAATAATAAGTAATGAAGAAACATCTATGGAAGCATGTTTCCACAAGCTTGAGCTCCTTCTCCCAACTCCAACCTCTGTTGTCAATATTTAATCTCTATGTCCCAAAGAATGGAAGGATGATTGGATGATGGTCAGTGCGGAGAAATGGATGGTGAAGGACGAGTAGGTGGTACAGAATGGATGGTTTGAGTGGATGCATCTGGGATGGGTGGATGAAAAAATGTGTGAGTAGGAACAATGGGATTGATCCCCCATGTGATCTTCTCCTGGAAGTGGTAATTGGTGAAGCCTCCAGCTACCCCCTAGAACTCTCTTGAATGAATGTGTGAAAAATAGTTCCCTCCAATTCCCTCCTTCTAGATAGGGTCGGTCCTAGGGCATACCCAAAGAGCCCATGGGATAGGGAAACACAAAAGAAAGAAAGAAAATACAAAGAAATGGCCATCAATTTTATTTTTTTACTGCAGTTCTCAATGTATACAGGGATACATTTTTAATGTGGGTCTGGGGCAACAGAATTCTATGGGTTATTATTGCTTCTAGAGTAATCGAATCCACCTTGCTCGGATTTTTCTCTACATCACGAATCATTAAACTGGCCTCTATATGGCCCATTGAGTTTTCCAATTCCTCTTCATTGGTCACCAAAGAAAACGCCACCCAACTGATTGAATGTCTCTGCCATGCAGCAAGATTCCCACTAAAATAGAAAACAAACAAGTAGTTCAAAATAAATAAATGTAACATGATTAAATTAAAATAAAATTTACTATATTAAAATATATATTAAAAAACTATTTAAAGGAAAAATAATACTTATGAAAATATTTATAAAAAACTATTAATATTTTTAATAATATTATAAATATATTTATATATATAATTACACTTATAGAAATATATTAATTTAATGAAATATAAAAAAGATTTAATAAATTAAAATACACCTAATTTTATTAGTATTTATTTATTATTAAATATATATATTATGTTATATAAAAAATGAAGAAAAAAGAAGAGGATTAAGGTGGGTTGCGACAACAGTAAACAGCCCAAAAGGTAGCTCACGAACGGCTTGGACGACACCAGCTTTGGAGGGAGGTGGTTCGGCGTTAGCGACCAGCATAGGCGACTCAGCATCTCGAGGTAGTTTGGGATGGATTCAAGTGCAGTTATGTGTAGTGGAGATGCAGGAATGAGCTGATTTGGGAGGCATAAATAGGGGTGGGGGTGGCTCTGGCCCGCAGCTCAGATGGTTTCAGAAACCGTGGTGGTTCGCAATGGAAAGGTGAGTGAAACTCACCATAAGAATATTTGTGACGGTGGGTGTCACTTTGACGATGGCACCGAAAACAAAGAAAAATTAACAAACAACAAGAGATAAATTAATCATTAAATTATAAGAACAAATGAATTTAAAAATCTAATTAATCGTAAAACATTGTTAAAAAAATAATTTGAATTACAAATTATTCAAAAAATTGAAAATTGAAAATTACTATTATTATCGAAAAATAAATTTATACAAATATAGAATATTAAAGGTCAATAGTATAAATAAACTAGTTAATTAAATAAATGAATTAACGAAATACAAGAATTAAAATAAAATTAAATAATACTAAGTAAAAATATATTAAAAAATTGAATTAAATTGTTATATTTAGTTTAATTATTTAAAGTATCAAAAACCGAAGTTATATTTTATTTATTTTCTGATTAATTATTAAATTTAATATTTAATAAAAAAGTTATGAAAACAGAAGAATGAAAAAATATAATTACATAAGTAACATACAATTTTAAAATAATTAAATAAATAGAATATTTTTTATTGAAAAAAATAGATAAAAATGAAAGTAAAAAATTAAAATTAATAAATAAATTTTATTATTAAAAATAAAAGAACACTAAAATACATAATTTTAACACAAAAACATAGATTTTACAATTAAATATACAAAATATAACAAGTTTTAATTGTTATATAAAAATTATTATTTTAATAATAAAAAGGCAATAAAAAGTTGAAATTGATGCGGTAAAAAGTGAATAAATAAAGGAAACATCAGTCATAAAAATACTATTATTGTTAAATAAAAATAGAGTAAGTATAAAATAACGGATTTCATGTTGGGTAATATTTTAATGATCATTTTATTAAATAAAATGAATTTAGTTCATAATGGTCGGTAAATCTATCTAAATTAACTAACTAAATATCACTAAAGTTTTTACTGAAATAATAGTCCATATAACAAAACACAAAAGGATATTTGGGACCATTTCAATATATGGAAGTATATCGATATCATTTCATTTCACTTCTAGAGTTCATTCAAATTTTACAACAACATCAACAATTATCTGTAAGTGACCTCACCTTCGAATCATGAAACTAACTCTCCCAAAACAACAAAATTAAATATTACATCTCATTGAAATGATTATAAATTAACAAACTAAAACTACAATAAATCAAATATAGATGTAAAAGTTTCTAAAAAATGAAATTAATGAATCAAATTTGATTTATACATGATGTTAAGTGCAAGTATAGAGCGATTTTAGAATAAAAGGTACGAGATCTCTCTGAACCATCATTTTCCTTTGGGATATGACCTTTCTCTCTTAAAATCCCTTTACCTCACTCTTTGTTGTCATGAAATACTTCAAAATTCAGTATATATATCTCTTACTTACATACTTAGCTTATTCTCCCTTCCTTTGACAGGGTAATACATACCTTAAGTACATTTCTCAAATACCTTATGATTTATTCCCTTTTTGTATAACACATAATCATATATAGTTATGATGGGTGCACCTAGATAGCACTTCAATGAAATGTGTAATTTTGTTTTCTCATGAGATGGTACATATGGTATTAGAGAGTAATCCTAATCCAGAATGGATCTCTTTCCCCCATGTGATGTTATCTCAATGGTTAGTCTTGACTTATTCTTATGTCATGTTTTATATTAATTCCACATTCCCATGATGCCATGATCTTATGATACCATGAAATTTATGTTATTTTTCCATATGTTATTCATGATTCTTTCTTCTTTATGATATCATTTTATTATGTTTTAGTTAAATGTTATGATTGTCCATTATTTTTATTTCCTTACAAGGGTTTATTTCTCACCACATTCTTGTATGTATTCATTAGGCTATCCTATGTAGTTTTAGGAGATCAAAGTGATTTAAGATCTCATTATAAAGATTAAAATAATGAAGTTTTATTTCAGTTTTGTGTTGTTTTTTATATACCTAATCATCCAAATACGCTCGGAATTTTAGTCCTTTGGTTGTATTTAATGGATATTTATATTAAAAATCATTTAATAATATGTGTAAAAGGATTGAGTTATTATATTTTCTTGTGTAAGTAACCATATCATAGTGAATGGGTTTGGGTCCTCCAATCATGGACTAGATAACCCTCATAACCGATGAACATTATACATGGTGGGGTTATAGTCATCCATGTGGGTCAGTAACCCACTTGACATATGTATTTAGTGGGAATGAGATTCCTATTACTTCTTATATTAAGGGATAATATGAATGTGACTGATGTTGGATTGATTGAGTGCTCTGGATATTATGATACCTCTATTTTTTGATCTATTCGAGTTGTAAGTGTCATGTCATGTCATTATTCTTATCTTTGTAGAGATGTCGTAAAAGTACATTCTGACATCGGGATGTATGAGAATTCTTAATATACTATTTTTTTGTGATATTAAACTTCATATAGTTCAGTTGTTATGATTGGGTTTCTACCTTTTATGTGATTGGATTGACCCTAGATCACATTTATTTATTCCATCGGATTCTCCTTCCTATTGCTCCCTTGGTCATGGGTGAATACCGGCTTATTGATTTATATTTAAAAAAATTAGGGGTATCCTAATAGGTATATTTATAATAACTACTACTGAGGGATCATTCCCACACAGGTATGTCTATGCAGACGTTGCACAACCTGAAGATGACCTTGTTGGAGGAGGAGTTAGCAGTCATTAATGGAGTTAAGGCATGTGACTAATGGTGGTATACAGTGGGTGACCATTGATGAAGGTGTACATTCCACTAGTCTTCACAACAAGGAGGTGTCTTACCATTCTAGATTTGGCGTCACCAGTTGTTTTCATCTCCTCTATTTTTATTACTTTTGGGGGGTTTTCTATGATGGTGTTGTACTGGATAATTGTTGTTCCATTCATACATTGTTTTACAGTTTAGTTGATTATATATTTCTAGTTTTGTTCTGTATTATTTTCTATTAAATTTGTATTTAAATTATCAGTTATTGTAGAGTAAGGCCTCCCATGTATGATTGTTCATTCTTGGTGTAAATCTCTCTCCCTTAGCCTATTCAAAGTAGGCTTGGGGGGGGGGGTACACTCATAATACCATTAACTTAAGTGGTGTCCCCATGAGTGAGGTCATGTTATCACTAGATCAAGATCCAATTAATTTTACCTTGTCCGAAAATTGTTTATATTAAAATATGATTTACTGTTTTATTAGTTAGTTTTTTTGAAATTTGAAATAATAGTATTTATTTTCCATTTATATAATATGTCTATTTTAATTAGCTTAATTACTGTTTTTTATCAATTTTTAATTTCTGGGTAGTTTATTTTTTTAAAGAGTGAAATAATATAAATAATAAAATATAAATTTGGAAATTAGAAAAATAATTTACTATGGTTATTGTGAAGACAATTTAAATCCAAAAAATTAAAATAATAAATTGATTTTAAAGTACTCATTTTTATATAAAATTTATGTACTATTTAGGAAACTTTTATTATAATATATGTGATGAAATAATTTAATTTGGTTATGTATTTATGAAAAATAGATTTAATATTATAAAAAATCAATATTAAACAAGCAATATAATTAAATTTTATTATGATAACAAATAAATTAATAAATTATAAAAAATGAAAAATAATTAAAATATTACATATTTATAAAAAATAATATTAGGTAAACGTTATTTTAATAAATATAATAAGAATATAGTTACAACTATTATCAGAAATTATGTAAAAAATGGAAAAAGAAATTAAATAAAAAAATATAAAAAATATAGTAATTGAAATAAATTATTAAAAATAGAAACATAATATAAATAATATTATTTAGTACTAAAAAATATGAAAATATTAGATATTGATTATATTTATGATATTATACCTTTTGAAAATTAGTAAGAAAAAAATTATTTTATGTTATTTAATATTTTAGGAACATTTTCATATACATATTTAAACACACACACACACACAAACACACATATATATATATATAACATAACAAAACATATAATAACTTATAAATTAATTTATTTAGTATTATAAAATAAAATTATTTTTAAAAAATAATAAATTTTATAGTTTATAAATAATTAAACATAATTAGTAAAATATTAAATTATCAGAGATTATTAAGAAAATTAAAATATAAAATATTTCTGAAAAAATAAAAAAATAATGAATGTCCACTATGATTGAAGTATTGATATTAATTAAAAATATATAAAATACAATAAGTTATAAATATTATGTCAAATTTAAATAAATTTAATAATTTATAAATTTAAAAATTTAAAAAATCCTAAATCTTATAATAAATTATTAAGGATTAAAATAATTTTTAAAATAATGAAAACAATAATTCCATTATTAATAATATAATATATTATGATTATAATAAATATAAAATATTTTTTAAAAAATTCGGATGTAATAAAATAATAAAAAATAAGTAGATAAAATAATTGAAATAATTTACTATTATTATAATAAGTAAAATATGATTTTTAAGTGATGGATGATGGAGGAGAGACTATAGAGTGCCGAACTTGGGGAATGTCATAGCTATTAGTTTTGTTTTTTCTTTTATCTATTTTTGATGGCCTCAATTTAAGAAAGAGGTGATCTGGAGGTTACTAGGGGTTGACCTAATTTGTTCAACTTAGGAGTCGATGATTCAATTTCTTTAAGGAAATATTTTATTTCTAAAGATGAATCTAAATCGGGAATTCATTCTTCATATACTTAAGATTCTATTAATCCTTCGATTCTTGAGTCATTCGAAGTTAGGGTTTAATCTAATGTTCATGTTAAGGATCCCTCATATGCAGGTATTTTACATGATGTTGAGTTTTTTTTAATAAAATTTTTTGTTGTGAATCAAAGTGATTCCAATTATCTATCTCATAAGATAAATAAGAAGGGGAATGCATTGATCATTAATGCACCACATGTAATTTTTTTAGAAAGGCTAAATGAATGTAAGCACTCTTTGATTAAACACCTATATTTAAAAAATAATAAAAATGGGTGGAGTATGCATAAAATTAATAGGCGATATCTAGGAGTATGGGGTTCTAATAATTTGTGTATGGCCTATTAAGGTAAAAACAATTTCCACATTGTTTTATATTCATTGAATTTAAAATAAAATGCTTGAGAGTATAGATTTTTCAATTTGAAGCATGCATTCCTTAAAATATACGATTTGGATCTATCTTTTAATCATTTTAATGATAAAAATTACGCCACTCAAATATGGATTTGAATAAATGGTTTGATTTGGATGTTTTGAAACCCCAAAATTCTATGGGATATTACATCAACAATGGGAGTTCCAGTTAATATGGATAAAAACTAAAAGGAATATAAAAAACCAATTTTCTAGGCTACAGGTACAAGTTGACATATATTCCTCATAAATCAAAACAATTGGGTTGTCAACTACTGATTATCGTTTTGATCTCTTAATTGATTATGAATAAGTTTATGCCTTTTCTAATGATTTCAATTGTAAAGACCCCGATTTTCCAAGTAATGTTTTTTAATTATTTTGGATTATGGAAAGTCTGTGAAAATTGAAAGCGCGTGATTCTGAGGCCTGGTGTGACTGGAATGAATTTCTGAACATTTTTTAGGGTATGTTCAGTAAATATGTGGGTGGCACTTTGTATCTTTTGAACCGATGATTAGATTAAAAAATAGAGGGCACTGTTGAATCTGCAGCGTCAGAATTCTCTTATGTGGGGCTTCACTTTGACCGCAAAAGGTCAGGAGAAAAAGATAATTTTTGGTCATTTAAAAGAATAATAAAATAACAGTGTTATTTTATATCTCTTTTTGATTTCTTCCATTGAACAAGAATTGGTGGTGGGACCAGTGACATGTCAAGCCATTAAATGTATTGACACTCCTTTACATGTAACCACACCATTTGGAATTTGGGTGGTCAATTAATTAAATAACCTCATAAATGTGTTGATGCATTACCTACCACTTAGCCCCCTTATTTATATAGAGCCCTGGGTGGGGTGTTGGTACGACTTCACCAAGCGATGAAGCTCTGACAATGTACCACAACACGAACCACCTAGAGGACGAGACCAGTTTCAACGAGCGATGACGAACGCCACTGAATCACGAACTGACGACAATGAAAAAGGAAGTTCTATCGATCGTCGTCAGCAGATGTATTCTCTAGGTAGGGGGATTGTTGTAAAGTTCATCTTTATGAGATAACTTGTTAACCGCCTGATACGATGCTAATGCGGAGGGTGTGAGACAAATGAACTAGGCCTGGAACCTTCACCTCTTCGGTATTTGTCTTTTTTTTCTAGAACAATTTTCAAAACAGAGCGGCAGGATTAGACCAGAGGACACGCAGCGGTGAAAGTGACCCTAGAGCCTCATAGGTGTTGATGGCACAAAAAATAGACCATCAGAGTGTGTTCGGTGGCACGTGGAAGAAACTGCCATTGCACCATATCAGCGGCGGCCATCGGTGGCCGGAGGAGACCTATGGCGACCGGCATTGGGTGGTGGAAAGTAGTGCGACGTCGCGCGGGACAAGTGTGGTGCCTGAAGGGGCCTTAGGCAGTAGTATCCACGGCTAGAAGGCCGTGACAAGAGGGTGTAGCGCAGCCCTGCGACATGATACATTGGAAGAAGTCGATCGACCAAACGACCAACCATTTCATGTGGTGGGTCAGCGCCCCACCGGTTGGGAAAAACAACCCCACAACCATGGGGCCAGCTGAGAAGGAGGTCGGCCTTCTGGAGGACCGGGCCGGATGCGGGCCAGACCCGTGCGGGTTCAGGTAGACCCCGAGAACTATTGCGTCGGGCCGGTCAGACCGGGTCTGACTGGGTCCAGACCCAATCGGCCCCCGAATTAATAAACGCCCATAACTGATGAACTAGGTGTCCGTTTGACACACCATCAGTGGCATTAGGACCCCTTTTGGGAAAAGGTCGCTTTGGAATATTCTGGTGGGCCCAACCGAGCCAGGCGGGATCGAGGTGTGATCACCCCCCGTTTCAGGGAAAGGTATGTAACTAACAGACTAGGTGTCTGATCGACGTGTCGTCTATGGCATAAGGACCCTTGTGACTATACATTCCTTTGAAGATATTCCATGTGAGTTTTGATGAAGTTTGATAAGTGAAATGGGTTTGATCAGACTTGAACCCAACCGGGCCCTTTTTACAAAATTTCCCATATCTCACAGACCGGGAATCTGATCGATGCATCATCTTTCACATTGGGACACCTATGATGCGGTAGACCCTTGGGTAATATTTTTGAGGGACTTCATACTGGTTGAAATATGACTGTTTTCTTGGGGAGCAGTTCTCCCAGAATCAGGCGTTCTATGAGCGGGAATCATGTGATTGTATATCTTTGAAGTAGCGACCCTGTGTGGGTCAGCATCATAACAACCTTGTGTGGATCAACATGTAGTGACCCTGTGTGGATCAGCATCATAGAGACCCTATGTAGATAAGCATCCTAGAGACCCTATGTGGATCATCATCTAGAAATACTATGTAGATCAACATCATAGAGACCCTGTGTGGAGCAGCATTCTAGAGACCCTATGTGGATCAACATCTAGCGACCCTGTGTGGATCAGCATCATAACGACCCTATGTGGATCAACATCATAGAGACCCTATGTGGATCAGCATCCAACGATGCTGTGTGGATCAGCATCATAGCAACCTTGTGTGGATCAGCATTCTTGTGACCCTATGTGGATCAGTAGTGCCTGACTCGATGAGGATCAGCCTTATAGTAGCCCGTCATAGATCAACGATATACAAACCTCTGTGGATCGACAATGAAACAAATATCTCATGGTTTAGTTGTGTAAACATCCAAACTGAAGAAAATGATACTGCTTTAGGATAATCCTCTTTATTATTGAACTCTGAGTTTTATACCTAGTTTGAGCTAAGTCTTTTTCTTTGTTCTATTTAATTGAGTTCAAGCTTTTTGGTTTTTCTTTGTGGAATTCCGAGAGACCTTCAGTGGTCTTGGGGTCTCTACTGGGTATTGTTATACTCACCCCTGCACAGGCTTCACCCGTATATTTTTATGTGTTTTGAAGACGACAAGCAGCTAGGCTGAGACTTGTAGGAGCCAGGACTAGGCAGTAAACAGATGTGATTTTATAATGAAGAAAAGTAGTGAAGATATGGTGTACCTACCCCTGAGGTTGGATCCTCGGTGGGTGATTCTAGGAGATGTTTTTTATTTTTCAGTTGTGGTAGTACCTTTCAATTCGGCTTGTATTCTGACCCCTTTAATTTCAGTACACACCTTTATTACTACTTTTCTACTTCATGGTTACTTCTTGTTTGGTTCTTGGATTGTGTGTTCGTATAGGTTTAAACAAATTTACTTCCCTTTTTAGGGATAAGCCTTTTTGGTGCTAGTTGCCAACCCCTTTCCTATGGAAGGCGGGATTGGGGTTGTCGCAGAATGGGCCTCGGGGGAAGAGTCATGAAAATGTGGTATCAAAGGATTCAGTTCTACCAAAGAAATATGAATCTGATATTTTAATAGATCAATAGTGTTAAGTGTTTTGAGTGTGGTTTTCAGTTCAGGGACTCCAGTGTTGGTGCAGCAACTGACATATCCCTACACCAGGACCCTGAATTATTTTTTTCACTTGGTGCACAAAAACACTGATTGCATGTGTTTTGGAAGTTTTTTATTTTTGATCTCTTTGAGTCATCTAATCAGGTATAACTTATTGACTGCGAATCACCTGTTTTCTTTTAGGATGCCACCACGTAGTCAACCAGCCAGGATTCCAATGAGAGTTTATGATGATGGACCACTGAGAGATGATGCTTTGGTGTCAGGCCCTCTTACAGTGATTGTACCAACGGGTGGTGTACCAGCAGCACCACTACCCGCTGGGCAGCTAGAAGGTGTTGTCATAGGTTCCCTCAAATGATATGTGATTGTACGGTACTTTGGTGTAGCAGAGTGACTGAACAAGGTCATCTCTCAAATGAGGAAGTAAATTTAACAACATATTAAAGGTATTTTGAAAATAATATAAAATTAAATGAAAAAATTAATTAAAATTAAGGGGTAGATTATATTTTATAAATCTATATGTATTTTTCTGGAAGGAGATTGTTTTTGTTTTTGTTTTGAAATGAAATTTGATTAATAAAGCACAACAAGAAGTTGTTTTTTAGAAAACTATTTTTAGAAAGTGTAATCGATATAAATCTACATCATAAATTATTTATTAATCATTGTAATTTAAATTAATATCCAATTAATTATGATCCCTTAATTATTTAAATCCTGAACCCTATAAGAATTAACTTTACCACAAAGATGAAGTGAATTTAACCATAGGCTAACTTTAGAAAATTCAATCATAGCACCTTACTTTGATTGATGTTATAAGGTTTGCTTATGATCATTGGTATATTAAGGAACATATTATCTATAAAAATTAGAATTTATTTATTTTATGGATTATATTTGAACACTAAAAATTGATCTTGTGTGGTTTTGAATTACCAATTAAGTTAACGCTCTCACAATTCACACAATTCTCGACTTCATGTGATTTGTGTTTATTGTTTAATTTCTTTCTTGGTTTCATTTAAATTAAAAACTAAATTAATAGATCATATTATTTGAATTAAAGTAGATCATTGATTCAAAATAAATGAATTAAGGAGGTTAGGGGTAGATCTATTACTAAAATGAACTACTCATCCATTGGCAGTGTAGTCATCATAGAAACATTTTTCCTTTGCAAAGGTTTAGAGAGGGTAGAACCTAATATGGTTTCTATTATTGATTCCATCCCAATTAGGAAGATTAATAGATGAATAAATTTGAGAAAAAAAGGAGTAAAATAGAATAATTAAAAGAATAATAAAGAAGATTATTAAAAAAACAAATGCATTACAACACGAAGAAGAAGAAGAAGAAGAAGAAGAAGTCTTCGTCAAAGAGATCCTTACTTCAGGAGAAAACCTTGTTGAAGTGGATGGAGAATTGGAGTGGATCCACTTATACTCTTACCTCAACTTCTTAATCCACGTCATGGCCCCTCCAAATGAGAAAAACAATAATTTAAAGAGTGGAGGGGTGGCTAGGTTTAAAGAGGTTTCAAGTGTGAATGAGGAATCTTGGCCAAATATTTTAATCCCACATTCACCGCCAATTTGTCCTCCACAACGCGTGAACCAGCTATTCATCCAGAAAACTATTTTTTTTTAAATTGGTTTTTTTATATCCTCTTAATCTTTGGACATTATCCAAGAAAAAATGAAGATGTTATGGTCCAAATACAGAAGTGATTTCCAATCTGGCGGGTCCAGCCCACCTTTTCCTTGATGGTCAATTTAGTTCAACCAATGAAATATTTTGCTTCAATGTCCTGAACCACAGTTGTATCCCATGAATTCCAAAACACAGTTACAAAATTTCATGATCAAATAATAAATATAAAAATATTTATCTTTGAAATTATATAATTCACTATAAAGTGTAAAACATGAATTTCCATCAAAATTTCAAAGAAACAATCTAATCTAAAATATTTTAAAATTATTCATATATAACAGAATGTGAGGAAATTTTTTCATTTATAATCAATAAAATATTCAATAAAAAATTGTTTCATCAACTCCCCCACAATTACCCTTTTCACTCTTGGGAAAAACCTCATATCATGTATAATTGTGACAAGATATGCATATTAACATTTCTAAATCCATAATGAAAATATAGGAAAATTATGAATCCCATAAAGAGTCGATATTAATAAATTTTAAATACATTGTCTCGTAAATTGTCTGAAAAAAAATCTAGTGAGATTCATAACATTAATCATATTGAAACAAGTCATGGGTATACCATGCCACTAATTCTCCACATGTGTGTGTGACAACCATTCCATGCTTGGATCTCCACCCTATATCTAGTATATTCAGGTCAATAAAATGTTTTCTTCTTACCTGATTCTATTCCACCAAACATGTTCAACATCATTTGCAATAAAATTCCAAAACTCACTCATTTAAGCATTCCCAAAAGTCAAACCATGAGCTCCCGACCTAAATATCCCCATATGTTGTACATTTCTTCACTCCCCCCTTTATTGATTGTTTTTTATCTTCGGATTTTTTTGAATTTTTTAGAGGGAGTACACCAATCAGATATTAGGTACACACGAATAGGTCAATCTGGTACAGTGATGGAAACGATCGGAAGAGAAATGAACGTATGGAAATACCATTTTATAAGATGAAAATAATTACTTACCCTGAATATACATTCAATTGGGTAAGAGAAACTCACAAGTCATGATTGTGTGAAAAATTGTTTGGATAAATCAATCAAACATTTTACCATGAGAAAATATCACAAATAATTATGTCAAAATCTAAAAGGTTCAATAATGACAAAAACATTCATATCATTGAAGACATCAATTTTTCTAAAAGTCAACCCTTGATGATGAAATCTTACATATGATTAAATTTTTATCAATGAATTTTGAAAACATTCATTTTCCATATGTTCCACATGAGAATGTTACATGATATATTTGTTTCTTTTTTTGTTGATTTGTTTTATTTTGTTTTTTTTAAACATTAACAAAAAACATAATATAAAGTAAACACAAAACACACAAATTGAAATCCTAAATATCTACCGCAAAATATTGTGTCCTCCCCCACACATAAAGTATTGAATTGTTCTCAATGTGAACCTATGAGATGATATATGCACATGAAATGTATAACATTAATTAGGACAAAGAATATAAAAGTAGAAGGGTTAAGAACAACCTGATATGCTAGAGTGATGATGAGGTCCTTTAGTGTGATGAAATCCCCCACATCAGTAGGATGTCTCTCAATGTATTTATTCAATTCTTGTCTGTTGACTACTGTCCTCATGTGAGATCTCCACCGTACCATAAGAAAAAACATTAGATACAATATAAGGACCTAACCATCTGGAACGCAACTTACTAGGAATCATTTTATGTCGTGAACTATAAAGAATATCATTCTCTCCTACATGAAATTCCCTTTTCTAGATCATTTTGTCATGAGATACTTTTGATATTTCTTTATAGAGCCTTTAGTTATCATATGAAGATAATTGAATCTCTTCAATCTCTAAAATTTGTAGTTTCTATTGAATTACAGCTTGGGCCAAATCCATGTTGCATTTCTTTTTAGCCCAATAATCCTGATGCTCAACCTCCATGGGTAGATGATAGGCTTTCCCAAAAACAATCCAAAATGGGGACATACCTATGAGAGTTTTTTATGATTTATTATATTCCCCTAGTGCATCATCCATGTGCTTTCTCCAATCCTTCCTATTCGACTTCATAGTTTTGTTGAAAACAAATTTCAACACCCAATTTGATACCTCATCCTGGCCGTTTGTTTGGGGGGTATGGTGTTGATGTTTTCTATGTCACCACATAATTCCGATGGAGGGAAGCCAAATTCTGATTGCAAAAGTGTTTCCCTTGGTTAGTAATGATGGCATTCAATAATCCAATCCTGCAAAATATATTTTCTTTGAAAAAGTCCACAACAATATGAGAATCATAAGTTTTGGTGGCCTTAGCCTCCACCTATTTTCTCACATAATCAATGGAAACCAAAATATATAGGAAACCAAATGAACTAGGAAAAAGACCCATAAAGTCAATTCATCATACATCAATAATATCATAGAATAATATACGTTTTTGGGGCATATCACATCTTATAAAAACATTAATAGTGTGTTAGAGATGTGAGAACGACTTACAAAACACATGAGCATCATGGAATAAACTAGGACAATACAATCCAGAGTCCAAAACATTCCTAGTTGTCTGTTGGGGTCCAAAGTGTCCACCTCAAGCAAGTGTATGACAGAATTGTAGAACAGACTCAAACTCAAGACCCGGAACACAAATCCTAATAACATGGTCAATAAACATGCACCATAAGTAGGGATCATCCCACACATTAAATTTGGAACCACACTTTATCTTTTGGAATTGATTTTTTTTTTAAATTTAAATGGATTTTATATGGGAAAAGGTAGTTCAATAAATCATCATACCAAGTATGTGTACCTAAGATGGAAAAAGATGCTCATCAACGAAAGTTTCCCGAAGTGGTACCTGGTCTAAGGTGTCATCCTCTCGTTTGTGAGTAAGCCTACTCATATGGTCTGCCACTAGGTTTTCCAACCCCTTCTTGTACTTTATCTCCATGTAAAATTCTTGAAGAAGGATCACCCATCAGATTAGCCTCATCTTTTCATTTGTCTTCATAAATATGTACCTCAGAGATACATGGCTAGAAAAAAAAAGTCTACTTTAGAGCCTAATTAAAATGAACAGAATTTATCTAAAGAAAATAAAAAAAAGACACTCATTTTTTTGTGGTTTTGTAGTTTGATTAGGCCGAATCCAATGTCCTTGATGCATATGAAATCACATGTGAAAGTACCTCCAGCCTCTGAGATAAGATAGATCTGACCGCAAAGTTTGAGGCGTCAAGCATTATCTCAAAAATAATCTCACACTGTGGGGGATATATGATTGATGGAGTGAACAGACACTTCTTTATCTCATCAAAGGAAGTCCTATAAGAATAATCAAACATAAAATCATTATCCTTTTGATGTAATCATGACATATGAAGAGAAATCTTACTAATTTATTTGATGCAGCACTGATAAAATCCTACATGCACTAGGAAAGATCTAACATCACTAACACATGAAGGATATGGTAATGATGAAATAATATCTACCATAGATCCATCAACATGTACCCCTTTTTTGACACTACATTCCAAAATACAATACCATGCTCTACCATAAAATGACACTCTTCAAAGTTCAAGATCATATTCTTCTCAATATAATGTTCAACACCTTTCTCAAACTACTTAGACATTCATCAAATGAAGATCCATATACTATAAAGTCATCCATAAATAACCCCATACAGGTCTCAAGAAAATTAGAAAAAATACTCACCATGCATCTTTGGAAGGAACATGAGGCATTGAAAAGTCCAAATGGCATACTCCGGTAGGAAAATGTGTCGAATGGAAAAGTGAATTTTGTCTTCTCCTAATCCTCTGGAGCAATAGAAACATGAAAATAACCAGAAAATCCATCTAAGAAACAATAATGTGTCTTCCCAACTAGTCTCTCAATAATTTGATCAATAAATGGTAGGGGGAAATGGACCTTGCGAGTGGTTTGATTTAGTTTCCTATAATCAACACACACACATCAACTATTTTTCACCCTAATTGAAACTAACTCATCTTTATCATTTTTAACAACTATAACACAACTTTTCTTAGGCACAACCTGAATGGGACTCACCCACTAAGAATATGAAATGGGATAAATTATACATTACTTGAACAAATTTTCAACCTCTTTTTTAACAACCTATAGAGGGGTAGGATTGAGTCTCCTTTGTGGCTGTCCAACCAGTTTATCCTCGTCCTCCAAAAGAATCCTATGAATGAAAATGGAGGGGCTAATACCTAATATGTCATCCAAGGTCCACCCTATTTTCCTGAGGTTCTCCCTCAACAGATTCAGAAGTTTTTCTTCATGTTCAAAAGGGATATTGTTAGAAATTATATTAAGTAATTTCTCACCACTTAATAATTATGAGTATTTTAGATATGGTGGTAATGGATTGAGTTCCAATGTAGGGGGTGGTGTATGAATGGAGACATCTAAGGAACTAAAATATGTGCACAAATAGCATCAATATCGGAATAAAAATCAGTACAATCAGAGAATAAACCATAAAATCCGTTAGAATACTCAATAAACAAGTCATAATTAGAGTTCACATGAAAAAAATCATAATAAGAATCCATTTCAAAATCAAATATAAGAGAGTTTTATGAATTATAAATAGGTGTGGAAGTAATTTTTGACATAAAACTAGAAACAATGCTCATAATATACTTAATCATAGGATAAAAAAATTCCATGGGGTTTTACTTGGTGGTTCAAAATGGGAGATAAAAAAAGCAGAATGGTCTTACGAGGGGTACTTTATGGATTCCAAGACATTAAATATCACAATTTCATCTCCAAACTCCATGGAAAGTGTACCTTCATTGATATTTATGATAGTTTTTTTCAGTTTTGAGGAAGGTTCATCCAAAGATAATGGGATCATGGGAACTTACTTGATCATCCTCCATGTTAAGCATGTATAAATCTGTTGGGAAGTTCACGTCTCTTACCCAGAAAAGTAATATCCTCAAGGACTCTAGATGGATATGTCGTAGCTCTATTTTCAAACTTCTCCACTACTCTTATTGGTTTAAACTCACCATCTTGAAAATAAGATAATACAGAGTGATACATCACATTTATGGAAGCTTCTAAATCACAAACAACATCTGAAAAGTGTAACTCCCCTATAGTGCATGGGTTGGCGAATGTCCAGGGATCCTTTCACTTTTTTGGAAATAATAGAGTTGGTGTAATTAGTGCTGACACATTCCTTCCAATATTGATCCTATCATTTCCATTGATCCCTCTTCTATTGGTATAATATTTTTTTAAAGATTTGGCATACCTTGGGATTTTCTTAATGGATTCAAGTAAAGGCATGTTGATCTCCACACGCTTGAATGTGTCCAATTTTTTTTCATCTCCACTTCAGAATTCTTCTTGGTTTTTACAACTATATTTGGAAATGTAAGGGGTTTAATAGGAACACCATCAATCTTTTTCATCCCTTTATCTTTCTCCATGGGTCGTTCATTAGTTGGTATGGAATTGGGATTCTCCAGATTTGAGGTGAATCGTGGTGGAATGGTAGGTACAAATGTATCATTCATTTTCTTCCCACTTCTCAATGTGATGGCACTAACATTACCCTTGTGATTTAGAGTAGGTTGGGAAGGTACATTTCTGGAATTCATTCTTACCAATTTATAGAGGTCAGTTAAAATATGGCACATTTGTGTCTTCAAATCCCTCAACTCCAATGCTTGACTCTTCAGATCATTATGTTGATTTAGAAAAATTTGTATCAAAAGGGAAGCAGGGTTAGAATCTACCTAGGGTAGGGGATTCTCTTGTTGTCAGGTTGTTGGTGCCTGGGATTCAAATATCCTTTGGGGTTGTTGGAAACCCTGTTGGTATGGTGGAGGATACTGGAAGTTTTGTTGAAAAGGGTGACTTTGTTGCTGTCCAAGCCATACCTCATGTCTGATTGATCCATGAACCCTTGGTTGTATGTTGGATCAAATGAATCAAAATTCTTTTAGAGACGTGGTTGTTGTTTCTGCTGATATTGTCTCACAGGAAACAATGCTGCTCAATCTTCTGTTTCTCGTAGTTGGGGGAAACAATCAGTTGGGTGGCTTGTCTCAGTGAAAATGCCACAAGTCCCTGATAGAGGGGGTTGGTATTTATTTTGAGACAATTAAATCTTCCTCACCATAGTGTTCAATTATTCTATGTTATTATCAATCAAATAACTTTCAAGAGAATGTTGAATTACCTGATTTACTCCCCTAACATGTGGTGTACCTCAAACGCCAAATTTTTGGGTGTTTTTGTCCATCCTTTCAATCAATGAGCGTGAAGCTGCTGGAGTCTTTTCCACCAATTCTCCTCCATCCGCGACATCTACCATGCTCCTCCCCATTGGTGTGAGTCCTTCATAGAAGTATTGCATGACAAGGTTTTCAATGATTTTGGGATGTTGGCAGCTTGCACATAACTTCTTGAATCACACCTAGTACTCATACATTTACTCCCCTTGGCCTTTCATGATCCCTGAGATCTTCTTACAAATGGAAGTGGTCCTTGATGCTGGAAAAAATCCCTGAAAGAAAAGACATTTCAAATCATTCTAACAAGTTATATCTTCAGGTTGTAAATAATACATCCCATCCATTTCATCTCCATCAAGTAAAAATTGAAATGATCTTAGTTTTATTTGATCATAAGAAACATTTATTGATTTAATGTTTGAGAAAAGAACATTAAATTCTATTAAATTTTTATTGGGATCCCCACCAGATAGGCCATGAAATTTTGGAAGCAGGTAGATTAACCCAGATTTAATTTCAATGTATGATTTGAGATTTGTGTATGTAATGCAATTTGATAGATAATTAATATCAGGTGAATCCAATTCTATAATGGTGATATTAAGATCATTTCAATTATATTCAGCCATTTTTTCTTGTATTATGTTTGAATTTTAATTGCTTTCAATTTCAATGTTCTGGGAGTGGAGGAATTTTCCCACTGAATGAATGTTGAAGCTTCTCGTAGACTGAGAATGTCTAATTCGAACTCGAAGGCTACGTTCAATATCAGTGTCAATATCTAAGAGATATTCGATATTAGTTCATGTCATAAATAAAATATAAATTAAAAGAAAAAAATTGGACCATAATAAAATAAAAGATGAGAAGTTTGATTTGATGGTCCAAAAAGAAGAAGAAGAAGAAAACAAAAGATGAAAAACATAGATTTGGTAAGGAAGGAAGAAAAAATAGAAGAATAGAATAAAATTTAAAATAAAATAAATACCTCTAATTAGTTGAAATAATTACTTTCCTCCTATGAAATGACACCAGTTTTAATTGCTCTTCCATGGGCACCCTCAAATGATATGTGTTGTTGGGTACCTAGGTGCAGCAGAGTGGCTGACCAAGGTTGTCTCTCAAATGAAGAAGTAATTTTAACAACATTTTAAAGGTATTTTGAAAATAAAATAAAATTAAATGATATAATTAATTAAAATGATTGGGGTTTTTTATTTTCTATAAATATAGAAGAATTTCTCTTGAATAAGATTGTATTTTTTTTGTTTTTAATTTTGAAATGAAAGTTGATTAACAAAGAACAATGAGAAGATATTTTTTTAGAAAACTATTTTTAGAATGTGTAATAGATCTAAATCTAACTTTTCAATAATTTATTAATCATTGAAATTTAAATTAATATCCATTTAATTATGATCCCTTAATTTGTTAAATCCTAAACCCCAGGAGAATTAACTTTACCACAAAGATGAAATGAATTTAACCCTATGCTAACATCAGAACAGGAAATCGCAGCACCCTACTTTGATTGATGTTATAAGGATAGTTTATGGTTAGTGGTAAATTAAGTAACATATCCTCTATGTAAATTATAATCAAATGAGTTTTTTGGATTATATTTGAATACTATAAATTCATCATGTGTGGTTTTGAATTACCAATTGAGTTCGCGGTCTAACAATTCACACAATTCTCGACCTCATGTGATTTGTGTTTATTGTTCAATTGATTTCATAGTTTCAATTAAATTAAAAATAAATTAATATATCATATTATGTGAATTAAATTATCTCATTTATTCAAAATAAATGAATAAAATAGGTGAGTGGTAGATTGATTAATAAAAAGAACTACTCTTCCATGGGTGGTGTAGTCATCATATAAATGTTTTTCATTTGAAAAGGTTTAGAGAGGGTAGAACCAAATATAATTTCTAATATTGATTCCATAACAATTAAGAAGATTAATAGAAGAATAAATTTGAATAAAATTTAAGAAAATATAATAAATAAAATAATAAAAAAAGGTTTATTTCACAAAAAAACGCGTTACAACATGAAGAAGAAGAAGATGGCTTCGTCAAAGGGATCCTTGCTTCAAGATCTACCCTTGTTTAAATGGTTGGATAATTAAGGTTTATCCACTTATTATCTTCCCTAAACTTCTTAAATCACTCCCCGACCCATCAAAATGATAAAACCACTAATTTATATAGTGGAGGGGAGGCTAGGTTTAAAGAGGTTTCAAGTGTGAATGGGGAATCTCGGCTAAATATTTTAAGCCCCATTTCACCACCCATTTAACCTCCAAAACGAATGAACCATATGTTCTTACAGAATAATAGTTTGTTCAAAAATGGGTTTCCTAAATCTTCCCATAATTTTGGCCTAATCCAAGCACCTATGAAGATGTTATGACCCAAATACAGAATAGATGTCCTATCTTTGGGTCCATCCCACATTTGCCTTCACGGTCCATTTAGTCCAACCAAATGATAGATTTAGCTTTAATTTCCTGAATAACAGTTTTATCCCATAAATTCAGCAACACATTTACAAAATTTCAAGTTCAAATAATAAATTTAAAAATACTTATCTTTGAAATTCTGCAATGCACTATAAAGGGTAAAACTGAAATTTCCATCAAAATTTCAAATAAATGATCTAATCTAATTTTTTTAAAATTTAAACATATTTAACAAAATGTTAGGAAATTTTATCATTTATTTTCAATAAAATATTCAATAAATTTTTTTTTCTTAACTCCCCCACACTTACCCTTTTTCACTCCTTGGAAAAACCTCATATCATATATACAAAAAAATTGTGACAATATATGCATATTCACATTTCTAAATCCAAAATGAAAATATAGGAAAATTAGAAATCCCATCAACAGTAAATATCAATAAATTTTAAATTCATTTTCTCATAAATTGTGTTAAAACAAAATCCAGTGTGATTCATAACCTTAATCCTAGTGAAACAAGTCATGGGTATACCATGCCACTAATTCTCCATGTGTGTATTTTCCAACCATTCCATGATTGTGTCTCCTCCCAATATCTAGTATATTAATGTCAATAAAAAGTTTTATTCCTACCTTATTCTATTGCACCAAATCAGTTCAACATCATTTGCAATCAAATTCCAAAATTCACTCATTTAAGAATTCCCAGAAGTCAAACCATTAGCTCCCGACCTAAATATCCCCATATGTTGTACATTTATTCACTTCAATCTTTATTGATTGTTTTTTATCTTTGGATTTTTTTTAGATGGAGTACAATAGTCAGATATTAGGTGCCCACACTTAGGTCAATCAGGTACAGTGATGGAAATAATAAGAAGAGAAATGAACGTATGGAAAGACTATGTTATAAGCTAAAAAGAATTACTTACCCTAAATATACATTAAATAGGGTAATAGAATCTCAAAAGTCATGATTGTGTGAAAAATTATGTGGAGAAATCAATCCTTTAATTTACCATGAACAAATATCACAAATAATTATGTCAAAATCTAAAATCATTTATTATGACACAAGAATTCATATCATGGAAGACTTCAATTTTTCTAAAATTCAACCCCTGATGATGAAATATTACTAATGATTAAATTTTTACAAATGAATTTTGAAAACATTCATTTTTAATATGTTCCAAATGATAATGTTACATGATATATTTTCTTCTTTTTTTAATTATTTTTTGTTTTGTTTTGTTTTTTGATAAAACTAACCAAAATCATAATAAGAAATACACATAAAACACACAAATTAAAATCCAAAATATATACCACAAAATTTTTCCCCTCCCCCACACTTAAAATATTGCATTGTCCTCAATGTGAACCTATGAGATGATATATGAACATGAAATGTATAACTTTAATTAGGACAAATAATATAAAATTTGAAAGCTTATGAACAACCTGATATGCTTAAGTGATGATGGGGTACTGCAGTGTGATGAAATCCACTACATAAGTAGGAAGTCCCTCAATGTATTTCTTCAAACATTGTCTGTTGACTGGTGTCCTCATGTGATATCTTCAATGCACCATGAGGAAAAACATTAGATACAATATAAGGACCTGACCATCTGGAACGCAACTTATTAGGCATTATCTTAAGTCATGAACTATAAACTAAAACTTTCTCTCCAACATGAAATTCCATTTTCTAGATCATTTTGTCATGAAATGCATTGGAAATTTTTTTATAGATCATTGAGGTCTCATATGAAGATAATCTAATCTCCTCAATCTCTTGAATTTGTAGTTTCTATTGAACACCATCTTGGAAAAAATCCATGTTGAAGTTATTTATTGCCCAATAATCTTGATGCTCAACCTCCATGGGTAGATGATAGGATTTCCCAAAAACAATCTGAAATGGGGACATACTGATGGGAGTTTTGTATGCCTTCCTATATGACCATAGGGCATCATCCAAGTGCTTACTCCAATCCTTCCTATTCGGCTTCATATTTTTCTCAAAAAAAATTCAACACCCTATTTGAAACCTAATCCTAGACATTTGTTTGGGGGGGGGGGGGTATATTGTTGAAGTTTTGTGTGTCATCCCATACTTCTGAAGGAGGGAAGCCAAATTCTAATTGAAAAAGTGCTTCCCTTGGTCACTGATGATGGCCATCGGTACTCCAAACCTGCAAAAAATATGTGCTTTGAAAAAGTATACAACAACATGATAATCATAAGTCTTGGTGGCCTTAGCCTCCACCCATTTTCTCACACAATCAACAGAAACCCAAATATATAGGAAACCAAATGAACTAGGGAAATGACCCATAAAATCAATTTCCCATAGATCCAAAATCTCCTAGAATAATATGGGCTATTGGGTCATATCTAGTCTACAAGAAATATTGCCAATGTGTTGGAAATGTGATAATGACACACAAAACACATGAGCATCATGGAATAAACTAGTCCAATACAATCCAGAGTCCAAAACATTCCTAGAGGTCCTTTGGGGTCTGAAGTGTCCACCACAAGCAAGTGTATAATAAAATTATAGAACAGACTCAAACTCGTGATCAGGAACACATCTCCTAATAACTTGGTAACTACACATGTGCCATAAGTAGGGATCATCCCACACATAAAATCTGAAATCACTATTTAACATTTGGAGTTAATGTTTCTTTAAATTTGTAGAAATTTCATATGAAACAAGGTAGTTCACTAAATCAGCATACCAAGGATGCGTACCTAAGATGGAATAAAGATGATCATCGGGGAAATCATCCTGAAGTGGTACTTGGTCTAAGGTGTCGTCCTCTAGTGTGGGAGTAAGCCTACTCATGTGGTCCGACACTAGGTTTTCCGACCCATTCTTTTCCTTTATCTCAATGTCAAATTCATGAAGAAGGAGCATCCATCGGATTTATCTTCGGCTTTGCATCTGTCTTCTTCAATAGGTACCTCAGAGCTACATAGTAACAAAAAGACTACTTTATAGCCCAATAAATATGAACAAAATTTATCTAAAGAAAGTATAACAGTAAGAAACTCATTTCCTATGGTTGTGTAGTTTGATTGGGCTGAATCCAATGTTCTTGATGCATATGAAATCACATGTGAAAGTCCCTCCACCCTATGAGATAAGATAGCTCCGACTGCAAATTTTGAGGCATCACACATAAGCTCAAAAAGAATCTCCCATCGTGGGGGATGTATGATCGGTGGAGTGATCAGAAACTTCTTTAGCTCATCAAAGGATGTCCTATATGAATCATCAAACATAAAATCAAAATTCTTCGGAAGTAATCATGACATTGGAAGAGAAATATTACTAAAATATTTGATGAAGAACTGATAAAATCCTACATTCCCTAGGAAAGTTCAAAAATCAGGAACACATGAATCATATGGTAAGGATGAAATAATATCTACCTTAGATCCATCAACATGTAGCCCTTTTATGACACTACATTCCCTAATACAATGCCATGCTCTACCATAAAATGAAACTTTTCAAAGTTCAAGACCAGATTCTTCTCAATAAAATATTTCAACACCATTCCCAAACAACATAGTCATTCATCAAATGAGGATATATATACTGTAAATTCATCCATAAATTACTCCATGCAGGTCATAAGAAAATCAGAAAAAATACTCACCATGCATCTTTGGAAAGAACTTGGGGCATTGAAAAGTCTAAATGGCATACTCCGGTAGGCAAATGTAACGAATGGAAAAGTAAATGTTGTCTTATCCTAATCCTCTATATCTATATGAACCTGAAAATAACCAAAAAATCCATCCAGGAAACAATAATGTGTCTTCCCAGCTAGTCTCTCAAGCATTTGATCAATAAATGGGAGGGGGAAATGTTCCTTTCGAGTGGTTTGGTTTAGTTTCCAATAATAAATACACACACACCAATTTTTTTTCACCATAATTGGAACTAACTCATATTTATCATTTTTAAAAACTATAACACCACTTTTCTTAAGCACAAACTGAATGGGACTCACCCACTGAGAATCTAAAATGGGATAAATTATACCTTCCTCAAGAAAATTTTCAACCACTTTTTTAACAACTTCTAGAAGGGTTGGATTGAGTCTCCTTTGTGGATGCCTACCCAGTTTATCCCCATCCTCCAAAAGAATCCTATGCATGAAAATGGATGGGCTTATACCTAATATGTCATCCATGGTCCACCCGATTTCCCTGAGGATCTCCCTCAAAAGTTTCAAAAGTTTTACTTCATGTTAAAAAGGGATATTTATAGAAATTATAATATTTATTTTCTCACCACTTAACAAGTATGAGTATTTGAGATTTGGTGGTAATGGATTGAGTTCCAATGTTGGGTGGGTGGTGAATGGATGGAGACATTGAAGGAACTGAAATATGTGCACAAAGAGCATCAGTATCAGAATAATAGTCAGCCCAATTAGAGAATAAACCATAAAATCCATCAGAATACTCAAGAGCCAAGTCATAATCATTGTTCACATGAGAAAAATCATAATAAGAATCCAATTCAAAATCAAATCTATGAGTGTTTTGTGCATTATAAACAGGTGTGGAAGTAATTTTAGACACCAAACTATAACCAATGCTCATAATATCCTTAATCATAGGACAATAAAAATCCATGGTGTTTTTACATGGTGGTTAAAAATGGGAGATAACAAAAGAATAATGGTTTTATGAGGGGTACTTCATCGATTCTAGGACATTAAATATCACAAATTTATCTCCAAACTCCATGGAAAGTGTACCCTCATTGACATTTATGATATTTTTTCAGTTTTGAGGAAGGGTATACCTAAGATAATGGGAGAATGAGACCTTACCTGATCATCCTCAATGTTAAGCACATATAAATCTATTGGTAAGATCATGTCTCTTACCTGGACAATTACATCCTCAAGGACTCCTACTGGACATGTCGTAACTCTATTTTCCAACAGAACAACTACTCTCATTGGTTTCAACTCACCAGCCTGCAAAGAAGAGAATATAGTGTGAGGCATCACATTAATGGAAGCTCATAAATCACAAAGAGCATCAGAAAAGTGTAACTCCTATATGGTGAATGGGATAGTGAATGTTTTGGGATCATTTTACTTTGTAGGCATTAATAGAGTTGGTTTAATGTGTGCTGAAACATTCCATCCAAGATTGATCTTATCATTTCCCTTGAGCCCTCTTTGATTGGTACAATTTTCTTTTAAAACTCTGGCATACCTTTGGATTTTATTAATGGATTCAAGTAAATGGATGTTGATCTCCACATGCTAAGTGTCCAAAAATTCTTTTTCCATCTTCACTTCATCCATCGTCTTAGTTTGTACAACTCTATTTGTAAATAGAAGGGGTTTAGGAGGAACACCTTCAATCTTTCTCTTGACTTTACCTTTCTCCTTGGGTTGTTCATTAGTTGGCATAGAATGGGGATTCTCTGGAGTTGAGGAGAATCATGGTTGAATGGTAGGTACAAATGTATCATTCATTTGCTTCCTGCTTCTCAATGTGATGGCACTAACATTACCATTGGGATTTGGAGTAGGTTGGGAAGGTAGATTTCTAGAAGTCTTTCTTACCAATTCATGGGGGGCAGTTGAAATCTGGCACATTTGTGTCTTCAAATCCCTCAGCTCCAAATCTTGACTCTTTATCTCATTATGTTGATTAAGTAAAATTTGCTTTAAAAGTTCAGCAAGGTTAGAATCTACCTTGGGTGTGGGATTCCCTTTTTGTTGGCTTATTGGTGCCAAGGATTCAAATATCCTTTGGGGTTGCTGGAAACCCTATTGGTAAGGTTGAAGATACTGGAATGTTTTTTGAAAAGGGGGTCTTTGTTATTGTCCAGAGCTATAACTCGTGTCTAATTGATCCTTGCACCCTTGGTTGTATGTTGGAGCAAATGAATCAAACTTCTTTTGGGGATGTGGTTTTTGTTTTTACCGATATGGTCTCCTAGGAAACACTATAGCACAATATTCTTTTTCTTGTAGTTGGGGAAAACAATCAGTTGGGTGGCTTGTATCAATGAAAATGCCATAAGGCCTTGAAATAGGGGATTGGGATTTATTTTGATCCAATGAAATCCTCCTCACCACAGTGGCCAATTATTCTAACTTATTACCAATCAAATGAATTTCAAGAGAATGTGGACTTACCTTATTTACTCCCCTTATAAGTGGTGTACCTCGATCGCCAAATTGTTTGGAGTTTTGGGCCATCTTTTTAATCAATGAGCGTGCAGCTGTAGGTGTCTTGTCCAACAATGCTCCTCCAGCCATGAAATACACCATTCTCCTCCCCATTGGTGTGAGTCCTTCATAGAAGTATTGGATATGGATTTTATCAATGATTTGGGGATTTTGGAAGCTTGCACACAACTTTATGAATCACACCTTTTACTCATACATTTACTCCCCTTGGAATTTCTTGATCCCCAAGATCTTCTTACAAATGGATGTTATCCTTGATGATGGAAAAAATATCTACAAGAAAAGACGTTTCAAATCATTCCAACAAGATACATATTCAGGTTGTAAATAATATATCCCATCCATTGCAGCTCCATCAAGTGAAAACTAGAATGCTCATAGTTTTATTTGATCTTTAGAAACATTTATTGGTTTCGTGGTTGATAAAACCGCATTAAATTCTTTTAAATGTTTATTGGGATCCTCACCAGAGAGGCCATTAAATTTTGGAAGCAGGTGGATTAACCTAGATTTCATTTCAATGTCTGATTTGAGATTTGGGTATGCAATGCAATTTGGTAGATAATTAATATTAGGTGAATGCAATTCTCAAATGGTTATATTAAGAAAATTTCGAATATATTCATCCATTTGTTCTTGTTTTATGTTTTAATTTGAATTGATTCTAATTTCAATGTTCTGAGAGTGTAGGAATTCTCCAACTGATTGAATGTTGAAACTTCCCACAGACTGAGATTGTCTAATTCGAGCCCGAGGGCTACATTTAATCTCAAGGTCAATATATAAGAGATCTTCAGTATTAGTTCATTTCATAAATCAAATAGAAATTAAAAGAAGAAAAGTGGACCATAATAAAATAAAAGATGAGAAGTTCAAGTTGATGTTCCAAAAAGAAGTAGAATAAGAATGCAAAAGAGGAGAAAAACATAGATTGGACAAAGAAGGAAGAAAGAAGAGAAGAATAGAATAAAATGTAAAATAAAATAAATACCTCTAATTAGTTGAAATAATTAGTTGCATCCTAGTAAATGCTGCCAATTTTAAAGGAGCTTCCCTTGGTGCCCTCAAATTATATGTGATTTTTGGGTACTTTGGTGCAGTAGAATGGCTAACCAAGGTCATCTCTCAGAGGAGGAAGTAAATTTAACAACATATTAAATGTATTTTGAAAATAAAACAAAATTAAATGAGAACATTAATTAAAATGATGTGGTTTGTTTATCATTTATAAATCTAGAAGAAGTTCACTTGAATAAGATTGTATTTTTTTAGTTTTTAAATGAAAAATGATTAACAAAGCACAATAAGAAGATGTTTTTTTAGAAAACTTTTTTTAGAAAATGAAATCAATCTAAATATATCTTTTCAATCATTTATTAATCGTTGTAAATTAAATTAATATCCAATTAATTATGATCCCTTAATTTTTTAAATCCTGAACCCTATGAGAATCAACTTTACCAAAAATATGAAGTGAATTTAACCCTAGGAAAACTTCGTTACATGTAATCGCAGCACTCTACTTTGATTGATGTTTTAAGGTTAATTTATGGTCAGTGGTAAATTAAGGCACATATCCTCTTTGTAAATTATAATTAATTGAGTTTTGGGGATTATATTCGGACACTACAAAGTGATCCCTTGTGTTTTTGAATTACAAATTATGTTCACGCTCTCACAATTCAAACAATTATCGACCCCTCATGATTTTTATTTATTGTTAAATTGCCTAATTAGTTTCAACTAAATTAAAAAATTAATTAATATATCATATTATGTGAATTAAATTACCTCATTTATTCAAAATAAATGAATTAAAGAGGTGATTGGTAGATCGATTACTAAAAAGAACTACTCTTCTATGGGCGGTGTAGTCATTACAGAAACGTTTTTCATTTGCAAAGGTTTAGAGAGGGTAGAACCCAATATCATTTCTACTCTTGATTCCAGCCTAATTAGGAATATTAATAGAATAATAAATTTGAACCAAATTTAATATAATAGAATAAATTAAATATGAAAAAATAAGTTTATTACACAAACAAAACAAGTACAACATGAAGAAGAAGAAGACGACTTCGTCGAAGGGATCCTTACTTCAAGATATTCCCTTTTTGAAATGGTTGGATTTTTAAAGTGTATCCACTGATACTCTTACCTCAACTTCTTAATTCACTTCCCAACCCATCCAAATGAGAAAAACACTAATTTATAGAGTGGAGGGGAGGCTAGGTTTAACCAGGTTTCAAGTGTGAATGGAGATTCTCGACCAAATATTTTAAGCCAAATTTCAGCACCCATTTGACCTCCAAAATGCATGAACCAGATGTTCTTCCAAGATAATAATTTGTTCAAAATAGGGTTTTCTAAATCCTCTCAAAATTTTGGCCTAATCCAAGCATGGATGAAAAGGTTATGGCCCAAATAGAGAAATGATGTCCTATCTACTGGCCCAGCGCACCTTTGCTTTCAGGGTCCATTTAGTCCAACCAAATGAAATATTTAGCTCCAATGTCCTTAACAAAAGTTGTATACCATTAAGTTAGAAATACATTTAAAAAATTTAATGTTCATGTAATAAATATAAAAATATGTATCTCTGAAATACTAAAGTTCACTATAAATGGTAAAACTAGAATTTCTATCAAATTTTTAAATAAATGATCTAATCACAAATATTTTATAAATAAACATATTTAACACAATGTGAACTTTTTTATCATTTATTATCAATAAAATATTCAATAAAAATTTGTTTTATCAGCAGTCGTTTCCACCAGCCCCATATGCAGATAGTGCATGCTGACTGAGCGTGTTGCACGAGTTTCAGTGGCAGAGGCCTCTGAGGTTCCGTGGCGAGATAGATCCCCAGGTGCCTGAGGACTAGCGGGAGGCTATGGCCAGAGTTTTTTTCCTCGTTGGGACACCAGCCGACCAGATGGTGTTCCTAGCTGCAAGTCTTTTCAAGGGAGCATCAGTGAGATGGTGGAGTCTAACGCTCCAAACACATAATGAGGAAACCCCCACCTATGAAAATTTCGAGGGCCTTTTTAGGGTAGAGTTCGTTCCAATGACTCTAGGATTTGTGTGTATACAGGAGATGCTACATTTACAGTAGGGAAGACTAACCGTGGACCAGTACTTGGTGAGGTTCACCGACCTCTCATGCAACTCTAGAGATATGGTGTGGGACCATTTATTCAGGGCTCAAACCTTCGAGCAGGGACTTCAATGGGAGATCATAGATTCGATGGTATCTCTTAGCATCCCGACGCATGATGGAGTTCCGGATAGAGCACTCTTGGTGGAGAGTTTCATTCCTGAGTAGACTCCGATAGAGAGACCCACCACCGGGAAACACAGAGCAGAGTCATTTAAGGCTGGTAGAAGGCAGATGACACAGAGGTCCAAGCATGCTAGACAATCTAGTGGATGGCCCTAGAATGTAGGGTCGGAGGTACAAGGCTCACAAGGTTTATTAGGATAGCAGATGAGCAGACTGTGCTTCATGTGTGGTGGGCAGGGTCACATGGCTCACGACTACCCGAACGACCGCACTGACGACCCACACATGGTTGAGGGACCAGCCAGGCAGAGGTGGAGATTCGAGTAAGGAGGTCCATAAAGTGGAGGACATGGAATGAGAGCATGTCATGCAACAAGTAGTGAACGACGGTCGAGGTTCTACTGCCAACACCTTAAGGTGGTCTACACCGACCGTAGGGAGAATGTGGAAAGGGTTGAGATCGGCTCCAGGAAGATGAGGCCTACGCACACAGTACTCTAGAGATGATTCAAGGTATGATCTATGTCTAGACCACCATAGTTGCAGAACTTATAGACAGAGATTCCAATCACTCATTAATTTTCACAGCCCTTGTTCGGAGCTCGGAGATTTCGGTGGAGTTGTTGTCTTGATCCTTGAGATTAGAGACACATATGGGAGAACATTGTATGACTATGTACTGGTGACAAAAGTGAAAGATTACTCTGGGAGGCAAGATATTTGGCAAGGATCATCTAGTAGTGGCATCAAGGCCTTACGACATCATCTTGGGTATGGATTGGTTATCCACAGCCCATTCTCAGATTGATTGCATTAGGCACAAAGTACGGTGTGTCTGTGAGTATGGGAACAAGTTTTCTTTCACCAGCGAGAAGGGAACCATTTTAGTACAAGATGTATTTACCCAGAGGAGGGTGAAGACGATCACACATCAGTTCAGTAGCCTTACCCATAGATCAGTTGATGTTGAGAGCCTGAGCTATCCTGTAGCGGTGGACCAAAATTCCGATGTCTTCCCTAATGATGTTCTGAGGTGACCTATTCACAGAGAGGTGGACTTCTACATCGACCTATACCCTGGGACAACGCTGGTATCTAAACTAGCATATCGGATGGCTCTCGCAGAGCTTCATGAGTTCGGGTACAGTTGGAGGACTTACAGAGGTTGAGGTTTATAAGGCCTAGTGTTTCTCTATGGGCAGCACCGATTATGTTTTCCAAGAAGGAAAATGAGAGTTTGAGGCTTTGTGTGTATTATTGGAACATGAATTAGGTGACTGTGAAGAACAAGTATCCACTTATGAGGATTGATGTTATCATTGATTATCTAAAGGGGTCTCGTGGGTTTTCAAAGATAGACCTCAGGCCAGGCTATCATCAGCTCAAGGTATGATATGAGGATGTGCATAAGATGGCCTTTAGATTTAGGTATGGCCACAATGAGTTCTTGGTTATGCCATTCGGCGTGACAAAAGACCCTATAGTGTTCATGGGACTCATGAACAAGATATTTCATACCTCAATGTCTTTGTTGTGGTCTTAATCGACATCATCTTGATATACTCAAAGTTAGAGGAGGATAATTCCTATCATCTGTAGATAGTTCTGGATACACTTTTAGAGCTCCATATTTATGGTAAGCTCTAGAAGTTCTAGTTCTAGATACGGGAGGTCCACTTTCTAGGACATGTTATCACGGAGGCTGGAGTTGCAGTGGATTCAGAAAAGATAAAGGTTGTGCTATCTTGGGAGCCTCCCAGGAGTGTGACCAAGGTGCGGAGTTTCCTCGGGTTGGCTGGGTACTACTAGAGATTCATACCTGAATTTTCCAGAGTTACGGAACCCTTGTCGTCATTGAAGAAGAAGGGAAATTCCATCGTGTGGATGGAGAGAATCCAGTAGAGTTATTAGGATCTATGGCGTAACACCCAGAGATTTTATGAGAAATATTTTTTTTATGTCTTATATTATACACAACACCAAAGGAATCATTCACTACACACAACACTAGCTTGGATTGCGTTACACACAATCACAACGTTCCTCGATAGCGAGTGTAGTAAGCAATACAGGGTTTCACTAAACAATAATATATTGTTATAATATTAATATGGACTAGCTGTTATGAATAGTATTAACTACATTTTCAATTTTATAAAATTATTATTCATCTTACACATTTTCTAGAACCTGGTATGAGAACTAAATAATTTTTTCGGGTAAAATAAGTATTTTTCCAAAAATGTATTTTTGCCACCTTTTGATGGTGCACCCACATTAAATCTATTTGTTGACATGTTTATAAGTCAAATTTTAGAAAATAAAATTTTTATTTGGAATTAGGATATAAAAATTTACATTGTATAAAATTTTCATATTATTTTGATAAATTTCATATTTTAATGAATAGTAAAAACACGCTATATTTTAATTAAAAACAACTTTTTTCATCATAATAATTTATATGGATAAATTATAATATTTAAATGTTTTAAATTATAAATTGAATATATTTTCCCAATTTAATATATTTTATGTCATTAGAATTAATTTTACATTGAATTCATAGTTAAAAACATTTCAATCTTTGGCAATGTTTTAACTTTTAAAACCCATTTTCTAATCAATGAGATTAATTTTTAACGAATTACTGCAACTTCTTTGTTTTGAATTTTGAAAATATTATTCCATATTTGAATTTAGTGGGTCCAAATTATGTTAATAGGTTACTTTTAATTTTTCTTATATTATGAATAGTAACTAGGATAATTTTTCTTTACTGCAGTTAAAGGTAAATCGAGTAATTAAGGGTAAAAATAAGATTATTAAATTACCCTATCAGATGCCAAAATTCTATTTGATGAATTAAAGTAGACCCATATCACCTAAGGGTCATAATAGATTCATTTTAGGAACTTTTCACCATGAAAATATTTTAATTATTATTAAAACCAAAGAAAGTGACAACATATCACTCTCTTAAATCTTATAAGTATAATAATTTTAATTTAATGATAAACATCATGAAACTTAAAACATGAGTAGTCTCCAGAAATCTAATAAAATTATATACATTAAGAGAATTGATATAGAATTTTTTGGCATAAAATAATTATCATTAATGAGGACACAATACTGATGTAAAAATTATTTCATTGATTGAAATATCAAATAAATGATTCTAAACATTTTAAAATAAATATTATATAAACTAATTAATATGATACATTAATTTTATATATAAATATTACATGTTAGGAATATATTAAATATTTTTTTTTGAACATATCTTCTATGTGGATTTTATTTAAATTCAAATAAATGAATTGTGTCAAAATTGACACTATACATATTTTATATTATTAAATTGTTTAAAAATCACAAAAATATTTTTAAAATTAAAAATTAAAATTTATATGATCTAACATGTCATAAAGTATCAAATTATGTATAATTACGGACACATAAGTAAGTATTTATAACCATGTCAAATTTATAACATTATTACCACAAAATAAAATTAAATAGATTAAATAAGGATATATCAAAATGATAAGGTTTAAAATAAAATCAAAACATGTGTAAATTTCATTGGATTATGAGATTATAACCCTATATTATATAATATCTGAATTTGAGTCACTTTGTAAGTTTTTATATGGGGTTAGGGTTTATTATAAATTAATATTTTGGAGGATTCCAAAAGTGCCCCTCTCCTCCCTTATAAAAGGGCACCTCTTCCCTCTCCTCCTCACACAATTTTGAGCCTTCAATATCAGACAAACCTGGAAAATTTCTCTTCTCCTCTTCCCTAGAAACATTCTAGAGGTCCTGGTCTTCTTCCAAGACAAACTTTAGTGCCCGAAGAGGAGGTTAAGAAGAGGCGCGTCGAAGAAGACATAATATCCATTACTGATTCTTTCAAACTTATTTCTTCTTCTACTTCCTCTCTATGAGTTGTTTCATTATTAAGTAATAACTCCAGTAAAAATTGTATACTTATAGTTAATTATTAATTTGAAACAACCCTGTTTAATCTTCTATCCATCATATAAAAGAAATGAAATCACCATGCGTGCGTACGTACGGCCTACTGTCTCCACACTGTGGTGTAATCTTTTATTTCATCACTAACATACATGGATGGGTATATGATGGAAGAAATAACTTTATATGATCATTTTAAAGTAATATTAATTCTGAAATATTATACACTATACACTTCAATACAATTCCATGATCATGGGAATGATATCATCGCTCGTGCGTACGTACGACCTACCGTCTCCACGATGTGATGCGCCTCATTCTATATGATATTCATTGAATGATGATTATATAAATCAATTGAATTGATAAATATGATATATATTACACTAACACCATTCTTTAAATGAGCTATCTATAACCTAAAAAGAGGAATAAGAATTTATTTGATAATACATGCATAAGAACATAAAGCAATGAACACCCGAATAACAAGTAGCAATATTACTAATAAGAAGATAAGAATAAGACCATATATGATATCATTCTGTAATAATTCAATGAAATTATTTAAATCATTATACAGGAGGTTCAAATACATAAAAAACATATCGGACCTAAGGTAAGGTAAAATCTCACAATCTCATTTTAATCTGAGATTGTTTATACATCAGAATTTACTGGGCGAATATTTATCATCAACATCCGTTTTTCTTCAATATGTAATATTATTTCTATCCTCCTACAATTATTTAAATCTAATTTTACCCATTGGTGATTTTTTAGTAAAATATATGAAAGGAGTCTTTTTTCATTTTTAGTACGAGGTACTTTATGTCTTTTCTGGCCAAAGTACGAGAAGAATGTTTTTAACTTATACGACATGAATGGTTTTTTTGATTTCATAGAACATTATTTCCATGAAGCATCCTTTACATTTTTTCAAGTTTATTTTTAATTAACTTATTTTTGTTAAAAATTTATGACATGTTAAGAAAGGAAAAAATGTTATTGAAGTAGAATGGATATTTTCCTCAAGAATGGAGTTCAAGTGTTTTATCAAAATTATTTTCCATCTAAGATAATATAATGTTCTGTTTCTATCTCTATTTTTACATTGATTTGATTATGTTATGATGAAATTATTTTTACGAAGTCCTTTTATCTTATATGGATTATGTTATGATGGCATGATGTTTATGAATCCCATTTTTATTACATGGGTTATGATATGATATATGATTTAGTGGAACACATAATAATGGTTTCATTATGATATGGGTGTGACCTATATCTCCCTCCAATGAAATGGGTAAATATATTTATCTCATGAGATAGGAATGGCTAGAATAACAGATTAATCTGCTTCAGTGATACAAGACTAGAACAAGGAGTGAACTCGGTTCAGAAATGGCCTTTGTCCACTAGGATAGTCTTGGAAATGAGTCTTGACTACTATGAAATGATTTCCTATGATTATGTGTGTATTCCAAAATGTTTCGTTTTTTATGTTATGATTATTGGGATTACATTTCACTACATTGATTTATCCCACATTATGATATTATGATTTCTTTTACAGGTTAAGATTTTCAAAATGTTTTGTTCTTATGAATATGATATGATTGATATTTCATTTGTTTACCCTTACTGAGCATTTGAGCTCACCCTTTTGTATGTTTTCTTTTCCCCAGGTCAGGAATAAGGGTATTAAGTATGCTATGCCAAAAGGGACTCTAAATATGAGGAAATAAACAAAAGACAATGTAGATGCTTTATAAACCAGTTATTTATGTTTCCCAGTTTCTAAAGACACTATACCTATATCTTTCTTTCATGGTTTTTTTATATGTTGTTATAAGTATGATTCAATTCTGACGTAATAACACTTTATGTAATGTATGGGTTGTTATAGTTGGTATCAGAGGAAAGCTATAGTCAACATTTGGAGACATGGATGTGAAAGCCTTAGTAATAACCCTAAGGATATGTCTAAGCATAGGAAAAATTCTATGTGTTTTAGAAATGTCCATGAATAACCTATGATAATACCTTTAGTATTATTGATTATGTGTTTTTGTTATTATGATTATTGTTTCTTACACTATGCTTATTGGTTTTAGTCAATGGATGGAACCCGAAGGAACCATGTTAATGTTGAATGCGATGGGTAATGTAATGATTGTCCCCCTGAGCAACCAAACATTATGGGAGATGGAATGAAAAATATTATAGCCATGATCACACAACTTTCTCAAGCTATGAACCATGTAGGAATTTTAAACAAGCAAATGAAGGAGAATCATTCTGTTGAATTGTTCATGAGGTAGCGTCCACCCTAATTCAGTGGGTCTACTGATCCATTAGTGGCTTAACAATGGATCAGTACCACTGAAAAGATATTTTCAGTTCATCAATTTTCTAAACATGATAAAATCATCTTAGGAGTATATCATTTGTAAGGTGAAGCTGATAAATGGTGGAATATTATCAAGAATACGATGCAAAGAGATGAAATTGATTCCATGTAATGGGACAAGTTAAAGAACTTATTTTTCTATATGTACTTCCCTTGTATTCTTCAAACAAAGATGGAGAAGAAGTTTCTTGAACTAAAGCAAAAGTATTATTATTCTATGAAGCAAATTCTACAAGGCTTGAAAGGTACACTTCTAGGGTTATTATCCAACCTGAGAGTATGATCAATCGATTCTTTGGTGGCTTAACACCAAGTCTTCGACGGGTATTAGCCCTAAGGGACTTCAATAGCTATGAAGAAATTTTTCATTGTGCTCTCGAGGTTGAGATGAACATTGGAGTAACCCATTTGTCTTATGGGTTTGATAAGTAGAGGAAAATGGAATTCAAAGGGAAATCTAAAGAGCACACTGAAAAGAAGATAAGTTTTCCCTTATGCTCAAAGTGTGGAAAGAAACATGGAGGAAATTGTCTTAATGGGACAAGTAAATGTTTCAAATGTGGAAAAGAAGGTCATCAAGAATTTGAATGCCGCAATGATGGGAAAAGATGTCTAGTGATGCGAACAAAGAAAAGGCTACACAGAATTCACCTCCTACACATCAATGTTACATGTGAAAGGAAGTGGGGAATTATGCTAATCAATTCCCTAATCCAAGGTTTGTTGATGATGATCGATGTCAACAAACTCTTAAGGCCAAAGACAAAGGAAAATCACATGCAATTTCTATCGGTGATGTGGAGTATGATAATGAAGTGGTGAAAGGTACAATTACCATCCACTCTAAAGTAGAAAATGTTTTATTTGATTCTGGATCCACCCACTCTTTTATTTCTGAAGAAGATTCTAAGGGTATCGCCGTATTAACTCAAAAATTAGATATTGAGTAAGCTTTCACAACCCCTAATGGCACAACAGTCGAATCAAAAGTTTACAATTCTTCTCCAATTGATGTTTGTGGGAAAGTGCTTCCTGGAAATCTTGTGATCCTTACTATAGTGTAATTTGATGTGATTCTTGGAATGGATTGGATTTCTTTATATGGAGCTCATATCAATTACCAAAGAAGGGAAGTCACATTTCATATTCCTGATCAATCTATGATCATCTATCGATGCAAGGATGAATATAACCTTCCAGTGGAAATTTCATCCATCTTATGGGTCTTGATTCCAATAAATGAAGGCTATTTATCTCAAATGGTTGGAGAGAAACACATGACTAAGAATATGACCATTTTACGGGAGTTTGATGATGTCTTTCAAGAGGAATTTCCAGGTCTTCCACCAAATCGTGAAGTTGAGTTTTCAATAGAACTCGTACTGGGTGCTTTACCTATTTCAAAGACACATTATAGAATGGCCCCAATTGAGTTGCTGGAATTGAAGAAGCAACTCCAAGAGAATCTTGATAAGGGATTCATACACCCTAGTGCATCACCTTGGAGAGAACCTGTTATATTTGTTAAGAAGAAAGATGGATCAATGAGACTCTGCATTGATTGTTGAGAACTTAACAAGATCACTATCGAGAACAAATATCCTCTCCCACACATTGATGACTTATTTGACTAACTATGTAGGGCTCAATACTGTTCCAAGATTGATCTTTGTTCAGGGTATCATTAATTAAGGGTCAAAATGGAGGATATACCAAAGACGACATTCCGTACAAGGTATGGACAATATGAATTTATAGTGATGCCATTTGGTCTTACTAATTCCCCTACAATATTAATGGATCTAATAAATAGAGTCTTTAGAGATTATCTTGATCAGTTTGTGGTAGTATTTATAGACGATATTCTTTTATATTCAAAGAGTAAGGAAGAACATGAAGATCACTTGAGAATTGTATTGAATACCCTGAGAAAGGAGAAACTTTATGCCAAATTTACCAAGAGTGAATTTTGGCTTAAAAGGGTTGCATTTTTTGGTAACATAATCCCAAAAGAGGGGATATATATGGATCCATCAAAAATAGAGGTTATCGAAAGATAGTTGAGACCAACAACAGTAACTGAGATATGAAGTTTTATTGGTTTGGCTGGATATTATCGACGTTTTGTAAAATATTTTTCTCGTTTATCTAATCCACTCACCAGGATGACTCGAAAAAGAGTTAAGTTCGTTTGGATAGAGGAGTGTGAAGAAAATTTCACGGAGTTAAAAAGAATGTTATCTAGTGCACCTATGATCACACTGCCTTGTAGGGGGGAAAGGATTGTAATCTACAGTGATTCATCCAATAAGGGGCTGGGGTGTGTTCTCACGCAAAATGATATGGTGATAGATTATGCCTCATGACAGTTGAAAATCCATGAGCAAAATTACCCAACTCATGATTTAGAGTTAGTTGTGGTAATCTTTGCATTAAAGATTTAGAGGAATTATCTTTATGGTGAAAGGTGTGATATTTATACTGTTCATAAAAGTTTAAAGTATATTTTCACACAAAAGGAGATAAATATGCACCAAATAAGATGGTTGGAGCTGATTAAGGATTACGACTGCTCAATTCATTTCCACCCTAGGAAAGCAAAAAAGGTGGCAGATGAATTAAGTCGACAAGACTATGCTAGCTTATCCATGATGAGGATCTCAAATGATCCAATATTTATGGATTTACAAAGTCTGGATCTTGGAATTATATTGGAAGGGTAAAAATCATATCTTTCTCAAATGAATGTTCAACCATCTCTACATGTTTAGATTAAAGAGGCACAAAAAGAAGATACAGAGTTACAAAAGAAGGTGAGAAATGTTCCTGAATTGCACATTTATTGTGATGAAATAATAAGGTTCAGGAATTGAGTTTGTGATCCTCCCATCCTAGAATTAATTAAGGAAATATTGGATGAAGCTCATATCTCTTCATTCTCTATTCACCATTGATGCACGAAGATGTATAGGGATCTGAAAGAGTACTTCTGGTGGGATGGAATGAAAAGAGATATTGCTGAATATGTCTCTCGATGCTTGGTTTGTCAACAAGTTAAAGTTGAGAGATAGAAGTCTAAGGGGATGTTACAACCATTAACCGCACCGTAATGGAAATGGGAAAACATCACTATGGACTTTGTCACAGGACTTCCTAAAACATCCAAAGGCAATATTGTTATGTGGTTTATAGTTGATCGTCTTACAAAGCCAGCACACTTCATTTCTATTAGAGAGGATTTCTCTCTTGATAAGCTTGCGAGGATATATGTAAAGGAAGTGGTAATATTGCATGTATCACCACTTTCCATTATATCTGATCGGGATCTGAGTTTTACCTCGATGTTTTGGCGAAGTCTTAAGCATAGTTTGGATACAGAGTTGATTTTTAGTACTTCTTATCATCCTCAGACAAACGGTCAGTCTGATAGGACAATTCAAAATGTAGAAGACATGTTGAGATCTTGCTCTATGAATATCAAAGGTGTTTGGGATCAACACCTACCTTTGGTTGAATTTTCTTATAATAATAGCTTTCACTCCAGTATTCAGATGGCTCCTTATGAAGCTATCTATGGAAAGAAATGTTGAACTCCAACTTGCTGGGGTGATGTTGGGGAAAGAAAGCTATTAGGACCTGATCTTGTTGATGAGATGGTAGAAAATGTCTGATTTATTCAACAACACATAAGAGCAGCTCAAAGTTGACAAAAACATTATTCCGATAACCGAAGAAAAGACCTAGAGTTTGAAGTGTGTGATAAAGTGTTCTTATGAATATCTCATTGGAAGAGAGTAATGAAATTTGAAAAGAAGGGAAAGATGAGCCCTAGGTATATTGGTCCTTTTGAAATATTGGATCGTGTTGGGAAGGTAGATTACCGATTGACACTTCCACCAAATCTCTCTCAAGTTCATGATGTGTTCCATGTATCTCTCCTGATAAAGTACGTACTTGATCCTTCACATGTACTAAGCTCAAAAGTTGTACCGCTGGAGCACGATCATTTTTATGAAGAACAGCTGATAGAGATTCTGGATCGTAGTGAAAATGTTCTATGAAACAAGACCACTAGCTTGGTGATAGTTTTATGGAGGAACCACCAATTAGAATAAGCTACTTGAGAACTTGAGGATATTATGAGGGAGAGGTAGCCTCATCTGTTTGTTACGAAATGACGAATTTTGAGGGCGAAATTCATTTTAAGGTGGGTAGAATGTAACTCCCTAAAATTTTATGAGAAATATTTTTTTTATGTCTTCTTTTATACGCAACACCAAAGGAGTCATTCACTACACACAACACTGGATTGGCTTGTGTTACACGCAATCATGACCTTCCTTGAAAGCGTGTGTAGTACGCAATACCGGGTTTCACTAAACAAAGATATATTGTTATAATATTATTATAGACTAGCCGTTTTGAATATTATTAAGTACATTTTTAATTTTATAACATTATTATTCATCTTATACATTTTCTAGAACATGTTATGAGAACAAAATAAATTTTTCGGGTAAAATAAGCAGTTTTCCAAAAATGTAGTTTTACCGCCTTTTGATGGCGTACCCACATTAAATCTAGTTTTTAACATGTTTATAATTGAAATTTGACAAAATAAAATTCTTCTTTGGAATAAGGATATAAAAATTTACTTTGGATAAATTTTTCATATTAGTCTGATAAATTTCATTTTTTTAATGAATAGTAAAAACACGCTATATTTTATTTAAAAACAAATTTTTTCATCGCAATAATTTATATAGTTAAATTATAATATTTAGTAGTTTTAAATTATAAATATAATATATTTTTACCATTTAATATATTGTATGTAATTACAATTAATTTTACATTGAATTCAATGGTAGAAACTTTTCAATCTTTGGTAATGTTTTAACTTTTAAAACTCATTTTCTAAACAAAGGGATTAATTTTAAATTAATTACTGCAACTTCTATGTTTTGAATTTTGAAAAATGGACTCAATATTTGAATTAATTGGGTCCAAATTATGTTAACAGGTTCCTTTTTTTTTATATTATGAATAGATACTGCGATAATTTTTCTTTATTGGAGTTAAAGGTAAATGGGGTAATTAAGTGTAACAATAAGATTATAAAATTACCCTAACACCTGCCAAAATTCTATTTGATGACTAATAGTCGACCCATATCACCTAGGGGTCGGAATGGATTAATTTTATGAACATTTGTCCATGAAAATAATTTAATTATTATTAAAACCCAAGAAAGTGACAACATGTCAATCTATTAAATATTATACGTATAATAATTCTAATTTAGTGATAAACTTCATGAAAAATCAACCATGAATAGTATACATAAATATAATAAAATTAAATACATCAAGAAAATTTATTTAGAATTTTTAGGGATAAAATAATTATCATTAATGAGGACACAATAGTGATGTAGAAATTATATCATTGATTGAAATATCAAATAAATGGTTTTAAAACCATTCTAGAGGTCCTGGTCTTCTTCCAAGACCAACTTTAGTGCCCTAAGAGGATGTTAAGAAGAGGCGTGTCGAAGAAGAGGTAATATCCTTTACAGATTCTTTCAAACTTATTTCTTATTCTACTTCCTCTATATGAGTTGTTTCACTATTAAGTGATAAATAAAGTATAAATTTTATAATTATATGTTATTATGAATATGAAACAACCATATTCTATCTTTTATCCATCCTATGAAAGAAATGAAATCACCACGCGTGCGTACATTCGGCCTACCGTCTCCACGTTGTGGTGTAATCTTATATTTCATCACTAACATACTTGTATGGAAATATGATGGAAGAAATAAATATATATGATCATTTTAAAGTAATAAGGATTATGAAATATTATACATCATACACTTCAATACAATTCCACAATTATGGGAATGATATCATCTCTCGTGCGTACATACGACCTACCGTCTCCACGATGTGATGTGACTCATTCTACATTATCTTCATTGAATAATATTTATATAAATCAATTTAATTAATAAATATGATATATATTACACTAAAAAAATTCTGTAAATGAGTTATCTATAACCTAAAAATAGGAATGAGAATTTATTCAACAAAACATACATTAGAACATAAAGCAATGAACACCCGAATAACAAGTAGCAATATTACTAATAAAAAGATAATAATATGACCATATATGATATTAGTCTGTAATAAGTCAATGAAATTATTTAAATCATTATACAGAAGGTTCAGATACATACAAAGCATATCAGACCTAAAATAAGGGAAAATCTCGCAATCTCATTTTTAACTGAGATTGTTTATACTTCAGAATTTTCTGGGGGAATATTTATCATCCACATCCATGTTTCCTCAATAAGTAATATTATTTCTATCCTCCTAAAATTGTATAAATTCAATTTTACCCATTCATTAGTTTTTATTAAAAGATATGAAAGGAATCTTTTGTCGTTTTTAGTACAAGGTACTTTTTGACTTTTCCGGCCAAAGTAAGGGAAGAATGTTTTTTTAACTTATGTAGCGTGAATGGATTTTTATGATTTCATAGAAAATTATTTCCATGAAGCTTACTTTAAAAATTTTCAACTTTATTTTTTATTAAATTCTTTTAGTTTAAAATTGTATGACATGTTAAGAAAGGAAAAAAAAATTTGAAGTAGAAATGATATATTCCTCAAGAATGGAGTTCAAGTGTTTTATCAAAATTATTTTACATATAATATAATATAAGGTTCTGTTTATATCCCTATTTTTATATTTATTTGATTATTTAATGATGGAATTATTTTTATTAAGTCCTTTTATCTTATATAGATTATGTTATGATGGCATGATATTTAAGAATACCATTTTTATTACATGGGTTATGCTATGATATATGATTTTGTGAAAGACATAAGAATGGTTTCTTTATGAGATGGGTGGGACCTACATCTCCCTCTAATTCATTGGGTAAAGATTTATATCTCAAGAGATAGACATGGATGGATCGACAGGTTAATACGGTTCAGTGATACAGGACTGGAATGAGGAGTGATCTCGGTTCAGAAATGGACATTGTCTGCTAGGATAGTCTTGGAAATTAGTCTTGACTACTATGAAATGATTTCTTCTGATTATGTGTCTATGACACAAAGTTTCATGTTTTATGTTATGATTATTGGGATTACATTTCACTACTATGTTTTATCCCACCTAATGATATTATGATCTCTTTTGCAGGATAAGATTTTCAAAATGTTATGTTCTTATAAATATGATATGATTGATATTTCTGTTGTTTACCTTTACTAAGAATTTGAGCTCGCACTTTTGTATATTTTCTTCTCCCTAGGTCAGGAAGAAGGGTATTATGTAGGTTATGCCCAAAGGGACTCTAAATATGATTAAATAAATGGGAGACAGTGTAGATGCTTTATGAACCAGTTGTTTATGTTTCCCAGTTTCTAAAGACACTATACCTAATCGGTCCTTTCATGGTTTTGTTATATGTTGTAATAAGTATTCTTCAATTATGATGTAATAAAAATGTATGTAAAGTATGGGTTGTTATATGTGGTAGAGACTGATGAGTACCCCCATCTTGAGTCTACCAAAAGAGGGTGTTGGGTATATAGTCTACTATGACGCATCAAAGACCAGACTGGGATGTGTCATGATGTAGGAGGGAGAAGTGATCCCTTATGGTTCACAACAGCTGAGACAACATCAATAGAACTATGCTTCCCATGAACGAGATATAGCAGCATTGGGGGATTTTGTTTCACGATGGCTCACTTTTCAGTAAGTGAAGGTCGAACATCAGGTTCCAGCATGCTTAATACAACCATTAGATGTACCAGAGTGGAATTGGGATGTTATTTCCAGGGATTTTGTGACAGGGCTACCACCTACGTCCAGAATCCATGATTCTATCCGGGTGATCATTGACCAACTCACCATGTCAGCCCACTTCCTACCCATCCAAGAGCAGGGATCAGTAGAAGGCTTGGGATGCCTCTATGTACCTAAGATTTTACAGCTTCATGGGGTGCCATAGACGATCGTCTCTGACCATGACGCACGTTTTACATCCCTGTTGAGGAGGGGATTACAGGAGGAGTTCGGGACTCAGCTAAGTTTGATCGCTGCCTTTCATCCACAAACTGATTGTCAGATGGAGCAGACCATTCAGACACTGGAGGAAATGCTTCGTGCTTGCATCCTAGATTTTGGCCATAGTTGGGAGGATCACTTGACCTTCATGGATTTCATGCAAAACAAAATCTATCACTCCACCATCGGTATGACACCATTTGAGGCCTTGTATGGTCAACCATTCATATCACCTCCATGTTGTACAGATCCAAGGGAGTCATCACTTATGGGTCCAGAGTTGGTGTGGGCTACCACTGATAAGGTATAGATCATCTAGGAGTGGATAAAGACTGCACAGAGCAGGCAAAAGTCATATGCTGACAAGAGACGAAGACCTTTGTAGTTTGAGGAGTGAGACCATGTCTTCCTATGGGTCTCACCTCAAGGAGATTTGCAGATATTTGGCTGGGGTGACAAGCTATCTCTGAGGTTAATCAGACCCTTTCAGGTTCTCAGTAGAGTTGTCAAGGTGGTGTATCTTCTAGATCTTCCCCTAAATATGCATCAAGTGCATGAATTATTCCACATGGAATAGCTGAGGAAGTACGTTCATGATCCATCAGACGTTATTGATTGGGGTGAGCTATACATTGATGATGGGGAGACATTTATGGAGGTTCCAGTGGAGATTGAGAATCACCAAGAGAAGGTCCTTCATAGACGATCGATCCCTCTAGTGCGTCTTTGCTGACAGAACGAGAACCTCTAGGAGAGAACATGGGGGAGGGGGGAAAAATTCATGCTCAGTACCCCATTTTATTTCCTTAGTCTATGTTGTGGATTTCATGGATAAAAAGCCCTAAGGTGGGGAGAATGTAATGACATAGATTTTCCATGTATTTATTTATTTATTTGGGATTAAAATAAGCCTATGAAAATTTTCAGCACCTGATTCTGAGGCCCATTGTTCCAAGTATGAATTTATGAACCTTTTTTAGGGTACGTTCAGAAGACACACGGGCATCATTTTCTATCTTTTGAACCAGTGCTTGGATTAAAAATATGAGGGCACCGTTGAATCCATAGCGCTGAGATTCTCTTAAGGGAGGCTTCACTTTGACCATAGAAGATTGGGAGAAAAAGATAGTTTTTGGACATTTAAAAGAATAATAAAATAACAATGTTACTTTATTTCTCATTTTCCATTCCTCCAATGGATGAGTAGTAGTAGAGGGACCGACGACATGTCAAACCATTAAATGGATTGACTCTTCCTTACTTGTAACCACTCTATTGGGATTTTCTGTGGTCCATTAATTAAATGAACCTCATAAATTCCTCGGAGCATTTTCCACCTCTTCGCCCTCCTATTTATATAGAGCTCGGGGTGGGGTGTTGGAACGGATTCACCTAGTGATGAAGCTCTAACAAAGTACCACGATGCGAACAACCTGGAGAACTAAAATGGTTTCAGTGAGCGATGGCAAGATCCACCGAATCACAAACCGATGACAAAGACAAAGGTAGTTATGTTGATCGTCATCAGTAGACATCTTATCCAGGTTGGGGTATTTTTGTAAAGTTCATCGTTATGAGATTACTTGTTGACTGCCAGATACGATGCTAAAGCAGAGGGCGCAGGCCAAACAAAAAGACCCAGAACCTCTAACTATTCGGTATTTGTCTAGTTTTTCTAGAACGGTTTTCCAAACAGAGTGGTAGGATGAAACCAGAGCTAACTTAGTGGCGATGGTGACTCGAGAGCCTCGTTGGTGCTGACGACACAAAAAATGGACCACCGGAGCACGTCCGGTGGCCCACAAAAGAAACTGCTGTCGTGCCATGTCATCGGCAGCTAACGGTGGCCAGAGGAGACCCATGGTGACCGGCCATAGGTGGTCGAGAGTGGCGCATCATCGTGCACCATGGCAGTCAGACTGAGCCGTCTGAGCGGGATAAGGGTGGTGCCCGTAGGCGCTGCTAGCAGCAGCAGCCATGACAAGAGAGTGTGGTGTGATCCCACGCCATGCTGCGTTGGAGAAAGCCAGTCGGACAAATGGCCAACGATTTCATGTGGTGGGGTAGAAAATCACCGGTAGGGTGAAATGAACCTACAAATGCAGGGCCAACAGAGAAGGTGGTCTGCCTTCTAGAAGACTGGGCCAAACGCGGGCCAGACCCACCAACGGGCCAGGTTGGACCCGCGCCCATGGGGCCAGTGCGGGTGGACCAAGTCCCACCCAGCGGGCTAAGCTAACTATGGCATAGGCCTTTAAACCAATGGGCTGACCCCGATGGGTTGAAACTGTGGGGGGGGGGGGTTAGGTAGACCCCATGAACCGTTGCGTCGGGCTGGTCAAACCGAGTCGCACCAGGCCCAGACACAACCATCCAATGAATAAATAATCATGTTTAATTGATGAATCCTATAGATATTTGTAATGCCATCAGTGTAATTCAGACCCATTTTTGGAAGCACTCCCTTTGGAATATTTTGGTGGGGCTGACCGAGCCGGGCCCGACTGAGGTGTGATCACCCCCATTTCACGGAAAGGGATGTAACTAACAGACCAGGCATCCAATCGACACGCCGTCTATGGAATAAGGACCCTTGGGATAATGAGGTCCATTGGAGATACTATAATTGAGTTTTAAAGGATTTTGATGTGAGAATTGGGTTTGATCAGACTTGAACCCAACGAGGAACTTTTTAAAAAAGTGACCATATCTCACAGACCGGGAGTTTGATCGACGCATCATCTGTCACGTTGGGATCGATATCACAGGGCGGTCCCTTGGGTATGCATTTTTTGAGACTTTGTAAATATTGAAATACTAATTATGTCTTCAGGAGCGGTTCTCCTAGAATCAAGCATGCTATGAGTGAGAATCTTGTGACCGATAGTCTTTGATGTAGTGACCCTATGAGGGTCATCATCATAGCAACCATGTCTGGATCAACATCTAGAGACCCTGTGTGGATCAGCATCATAGAGACCCCATGTAGATCAACATCATAGAGGTTGTGTGTGGATCACTCTCTAGAAACCCTGTGTGGATCGACATCATAGCGACCCTGTGTGGATCAACATTCTAGAGACCCTGTGTGGATCTGCAGTACGTGACCCAATGAGGACCTGCTTTAGAGCAGCCCGTCGTGGATTAGAGATTTATGAACATTGTGGATCAAAAAAGGAACAACTCCCTCATGGTTCAGTTGTGGAAACTTCCTAATAGAATAAAATAATATAGCTTTAGGCTAATCAGAATTATTCTTGAACTCTAAGTTGTATACCTATTTTGAGCCGAGTCTTTTTCTTTGTGCATTATGATTGAGGTCACACTTTTTGGTTTTCATTATTGGAATTATGAGGGTCCTTCAGGGGTCTCGAGGTCCCTATTGTGTATTATTATACTCACCCCTACATGGGCTTCACCTGCACATTGTTATGTCTAGTGAAGACGACAAGCAGCTTGGATGAGACTTGGGAGTTCCCAGACCAGGCAGTACACAGAGATGATTGGCTGATGAGGAGAGCAGTGGAGTCGATCTATACCTACCCTTCAGGTTGGATCCTCGGTGAGAGATCCCAGGAGCTATTTTTTATTTTTTAGTTGTAGTTTTACCTTTCAGTTGGGCTTGTAATTTGACCCCTTTACTTTCAGTACACACCTTTACTACTGTAGTTATACGTCATGGTTTCATCTTGCTGTGTTCTTGGATTGTGTGTTTGTACATGTTTAAATGCAACTCCTTCCTGTTTTAGGGATACACTTTTTTGGTGATAATCGTCAATCCTTGGCTTATGGAAGGCGGGCTTGGGGTAGTCACGGCACGGGCCCTGGGGGGACGGGTCCAGACATCAATAATATAAGACATGCTCTTGAGAATTGTACTAAAATACAATATTGTAATTATTTTGGGATTAAAGGACATGTTATTGGTAAATTCAATAAGAAAGTACAATATCGAGGTTCCCTATCCATGGTTAATGATAATTTTTAGTTAACTACCCATGATAAAAAACCTCTCATGGACCCCCATGTTCCTGTAGAAGGTAAATACAAAGATTAAAATGGATTTTTTTACAGTTTTTACTCTAAATTTTCATTTTTATTTGAATCATTATAAAGTAAATGATCATAATGATCACAAAACAGGTATGGTTGAAAAGTTAGGTTCCAAAAATATTATCCATACTACGCCATGTACCTCATCTAGTAATGGAAATGATGAATTTACTACCATTTAGAAGTGTTCTTTCGAATGTGAACATGGAATGAACTCTATAGATCTATAGGATGGAATATTTATATATTCTGGTGCCAGTAAAGGAAAAAAATATTTTATGGGGACAAATTTTCCAATTCATTTTAAGGATAAGGGTAATCAAATAAAAGTAAAACATAGTAATATTTATATATATAGATATCAGACCCCATCTCAGGTCTTAAGAAAAAACTGAAAGAAATGATCTAATTAAGTTATTAGTTGGAGATGAAGTTAATATCTCTAGCCCTAACACATCCCCAAAATGATCATTTCAATATTATGAACAATTAAAAAAAGGAATGAACTCATCATTATCCTTACTAATCTAATGGTCTTGAGTGACTCTAATTCCTATGAGAAGGTAGTTGGAAATATAGATGAGTTCCTTGGTGCTATTTTTTTCTTGTAAGTAGCAAGTGGTTGCAACCCACAACTCATATGGAATATCAATAGAATAATGGAAAGATATTATGTCATGTGGTCTCTCTTATACTACATGGGAATATTCTCATAAGGGGGCTTGGGAAGATAGTAATTAGTGTGGTGAGAATAATTATACCACTATCGAAAGGAATGATACCAGTTCTCATACTCCAAGAGAAAATAACTAATAAAGATAATAAAATATATTTTAATTATAAATTTTATAAAAATTTTATCCATTTTTAATATAAATAAATTGATGTTGTTTTTATTGAAAATATTTGATAAATAAAATATATAATTATTTCTGATATGAATCAGGATTGGATAAGTCATAGAACAAAATACACTTGGTTATGATATAAATATTGCCTTTATTTATGGAGTTGATGTTTTTACCCATTTGATCTCCAAATATTTCAATCATCTGATACAATTAGAGTTCATATATTACCATAATCAAAAATCTTTTCAATAAAAATATAAATATACCAATGATATTTAAAATAGTTTGGTATAGTTTTTCCTTATACCAATGGTTTTTTTTGAAACCATTGGTATAAGTTCCTCTAGATTAAACTACTATCATTGTAGTGGCCTAGAATCTTATCAATGGAATTTACCTTTTTATAATTGTGTAATATATTATAATGTAGTATAAATCACATTCACAACATGATTATACAAAAACATTTTATTATAAATTTAAAATTAAATTTCATGAATATAAATGGACAGAATAATTGAAAATATTACAATGGTATAAAAAATAGAAAATAAGATAACTAAAATATGAAAATTTGGATCTTCTTGATCCAATAGAACAATTGTATTCATGAACCACATTATAGAAGTGGGGAAAAAATATTAGTAATAAAATATTCATATTGAAATTGAAAATACATTTAACATTGAGGGAAAATATATTTTAATGAATAATTAATGAAATGAGATATATTTATAAAAATTAAGAAACTAATATGATCCTTAGAAATCTAACTATTATAATAGTAATCTAATTGTTGGAATAGTAACATGACCGTTGGAATAATAATCTTCTTGTTAGGGATAGTGACATGAATATTAGAATAGTATCATCTACTATAGAAGGGTAAAATAATATTTTTATGTGTAATAAAATAAAATTGGGATATATGCATACCATGCTACAAGTAAATAAATATTTTAAAATGATAAATTAAGTGTTTGTATTTTTTGTAAAATAAAATTTTTTTAATTACAATTTCAAAACAAATGTAATTATTTAGAATAAGTTTTATCTCCATTAAATTGTTTTATCAATTAACATTAAGTTTTATTATTTTGATCAGATACTTTTTTGATACCATAAGTAATTTTTCAAAGTGTCAAATAATTTGTCATAATATAAAACTGGGTATTTTTTAATAAATTTGGATTTTATTCAAAAATTAAATTTATCACCTGTAGAAACATACTTTTATAAAATGGATTTTATTTTTGAAATCAATACATCAAAAAAAATTTGGATGATTTTTTTATTTTTTTTAAAATAGTTGATTTTTATGAATAGTGAAATATGATAAAATATGGTATTTAACATTATATGCTAAAAATTAATTTTTTGATATGGATGATGTAATAACACACTATTTTAAACACTTATACACCATTTAATATATATAGTCACAATAATCAGTACAATTGATAGTCTTGAGCCAAAATAATAATCTAATGGATATAATATTCAAAACAACTCTCCCCCTTATAAATACCACCCATTCTCCTCAATCATTATAAGCATTTTATCCCTCCAAATTTATTCCGAAATCACTTCACAATCCTTTTACCAACATCCTAATTATTTTGGTCTCACTGAAAGACCAATTACAAGTGCATTAAGTTTTATTTCAATGAGATGATACATAAGAGGTAAAAATATCAATTTACCTATTTTAAATTCATTTATTAATCTACATTATTCACAAATCTCTCATCCAACAGGAAAAAAAGACTCTAATATCACATATATACTGGAATTTTATTTTTTTTAATGTAATATTCATCTTCTACCCTCCCTTATTTTTTTCATGACTGAATTTCATTTTTACAATATGGTTGGTTCACTGCCTATATGAACAACATACATAATTTTGGGCTACCACCTACAAGGATGGATATAAAAATATTATCATTATAAAATAAAATGATAATAATTATAATATAACTTATTTAATGATTTTAATGTTTAAATAATCATTTAATTTAATAAAATCAATTTAGTTCACGATAGATGGTAAAATAGCCAAAAAACTAACTAAATGTCATTAATATTTTTAAGAAAAGAATAATCCCTATGTTAAAGGAAATAAGTATATTTAAAACCATTTAGAATCATATAAGAGTATTAATTTTGGCATTGAAATAAAATCCTCAGGGTAAGTTGTGGGGGACCACAACCATTAGGGATGAAATCCAAGCTCAAATGGCCCCAAAATCATCTAAAGGGTCTACCTCATGAAGCACCTTTTTGGAGTTCCCCTTCCACTACAAGTGCATGAGGCACTAACAGGACTCTCGTGAGTCTGACGAGCTCTATGGCTATTCTAATTAATGTTGACGGTACTCCCTTGAGTCCGACGGAGCCTCGGCCACTCACGGATCCACCGTTGCTTCACCGTGTGCTTTTGAGCATCGTGACTCCATGTTTCCTATAAATACCCAACTCCCTCCACCTCAATGTCATGGATAACCTGAACATTCAACTTATGATCTCCCATTTAGTGATGCCCCTGATCACTATGATCCCAAACCAAAAAGGAATCATCCAATATATCATAGAATCAGAAAACCACCTTTTCCTTGTTCCTCATTACCTCCACCTAATGTGGGGATTCCTTTTGTAGATACCTACACCCTTCACCATAGAATAGGGCCCTCAAGGGAACCTGAGGCTTTATGGATCACTCAACCTTCACGAAGCACTCCCTATCCATATCCCGAATTCATTCTATGGTAGGGTCACCATGCTTTGAAAATATCTTTCCTTCACGAACCACCAATCCTCTAGGAAGCACCCGAGCATTAGAAATCACTTCTCAGTGAGGCCCCCTGCTTCACAAGACCCTCTTATGTGAAACCTTCCTGGATTGGATGTAGTTATTTCTTGGTCCCTCGCAAGGTTTCCTCTGTCGTGTTTCCTTACCTCCTCTTTTCATCATAGGTAAGATAATGGATTTTTCTATACAACATAGCTACGCTAACGTAGACCTCATGATTGACCACTCCTCCACACCCATGCCTTCTGAAATTTTCGATTCCTTCCCTTACCTAGTGGATTATAGGTAGTGGTTATTTAATTAAAATGGGTGAGGAGTGAGTCCCCTGCATCCATACTACATGATGTAAAAATGCCCAGTACCAACATCCTCAACACGCGACATTAAACTGTAATCCAACCATATGAGGTTACCCCAAGACATAATAGTGTATGAAAAATAGGGAATGAGATCCTCCTCTTATGGAGTAAATTCCCCACATAGAATTAGAGAAGTGATTAGAAAAAGATCCCTCTCACGCCCTTTTCTATTTGGGTTTTGTTTCCATGTGTGCCTCAGGTAGTCTCCACATATAAGCCACAGAATACCCTTGATAGGATGCTCTGTGTGTGACCGAAAAAGAATGAGATATTTCTCACTTGGAATGATACACTACTCATATATAATGACATCCTACGTGGTAAAATTTCATGTGTAATCACAAAAACATATTTTATCGATGCCTCTTTCATGACATGAGCATCAATTATAGTGATTATTCTTGTTTCTCACACTGATCATGAATCGTGTGGGATTAGAGGCTAGAAAAAACTATGAAATCCATCCAATACCCAAATTTCCATCCCTCCTGGAGTAACCCTATTCTTTATCTCATGATGTTCTATTCCTACACACAATCCCCACATGTCTCATCCAATGGGAGACTTACATGTGTAAGCCCCAACCACATGCTTCACTCCCATTGGGATAACTTCTTAGTTGTAATCCCTAATTCCCCCTTACAGAACTACATGGACTTTTATCCCTAGATTATTGGGGTATGTCGGAAGAATCAATGAACTTCAATCCCAAAACCCTCAGTAATCCATCCAATCCATCAATTTTATCCAATCCATCCAGAATCCATCCTAATTATCATTTTGGCGGCCACATCCTGGTAGAATCATGCCACCCATATGTGTCATACCTACTTGTAAGCCCCATCCACATTATCACTACTCCAAGAATCACCCGAGTAGCTCCCATGAATACACCCAAACCATCCATCAAACTATATGGGTTTTCATCCATATCTTATAAATAGGGTACGTAAGGCACCTCACTGGGGTTTAATCCCAACCAATGGTGATCCTTGGTGCCTCCTTCATAGGGATGTACCCCTTCATAGTGTGAAACCATCTCTTTATGAGACACCCCTACATCCTATCTTATAAGGCATTTTGAACCATTCATATGGTAAACCTTATAGGTATTCCTTCCCATGAAAATATCTCTATGATTTTCCTTCATGAAGCATTATGATTAGTTCCAGTTCATCTTCTAAAGACATTAAACTCACAAACTATCACTACTTCCCCATTCTAAACATGGGATTCTGGATGAATATTTTGGAAGATATGACATTAGGAATATATACCCTATTATAGACATGGGATGCCTCAGGTTTCACACTGTTGAGATGACCTCCAATGAGAAAAAATACTGGTGACCAATGGTCCAGTGTCCAAACACACCAGTGATGACCAATGTGTCTACTAACTTGACTGAAGGTTGCTACCCTGTCAAACCCCTTAGAAGTTCCAAACAGAAGCAGTGTAATTAATTGGCATCGACAAAAACATTGAATTGAGAATTATTTTCACCAACACATCACAATCTTTGAGGGTGACCCTTACTAGGAAAAAAGTCCTGATGATAAATCAATTGGAGTAGAGATATATATCCCATCATATTATTTTGATTATATAGTAGACATCACTAAAGATGTGATGAATGCCACTCCCCTTTGGAATGTGGGAATGTATGGATATTGTGCAACACTAGTGAACAATAACACATGAGGCGGCGTGCCCTAGTGAACGCATCAGAAAAATAAATGGTGAACCTGACATGAATATCTTATCCTCAACATGAGGACTAGTAGCATTCGATACATCAGTAGATAAGCACTTCACCAGATCAATATATCTGGTGCCATGTCCTATCAAGAAATTAGTGGGCCATGTGTGTAACTCAGTAGAGACTAGGGTAGTTAATCATTGGGAATTCTAGTCTCTGACATCATCAGCATGGATCCCTATATCTAGAAATCTAAGACTGGATGATGCTAGGTCATTGGGTACTTCTTTCTTAGTATCCATATTGAAAAGTTGAATCTTCTGACTTTATAGGACCAAATCTATAGGAAATCAATCACCCCCATCTACAGATGTTGGGTTAGTATAAATAAAAATTAGACAATCCCAAAAGTCTATGAAACTACCAAAACATCATATATATGACTATGTCTATCGGTCTCCCACACCCCATCTCACCCTCAAAAATCAACTAGAGGAGGGTGATGGACACCCTCGTATTCATGTACGAGTAGTAAGGGGTCATTCCAACAAGGGATATGGCCCTTCAGGACCTGGATGCTTCTTTGCCTCATCAACGACACCTCCCCCAAGGGCCACATAGGGATCCACTACTCCCAACTGAAATGACCAACCGCTTAGAGAGCCTCTCCTCAGTGCATTCTTATAACTCTATCCCCTACGCCGAGGAGGTAGGGGATGCCCGAGTCACCCAAGCTATGAATACTACCCATGATCCTCTATGGTGGGATCCCACCAAGCCTCATTGATGCCACCAATGACTGATCCCTCGGGATGACGAATAAGTGGTCGACACTCCTAATCTGTCGCCCTTGGTTCGGACCACCCGATGCCAATGTCGGGAACAATACCAGGAAGATTCCTATTAGGGGGAATCATCTTCCATGGCTTCATTGGACCATGAAACCCCCATTTCATTCCACTAGATCCCTACCATTGAGAGTAGGGACTCATAAATACCCGATCAGAATCATGACCTTAACCACCCCATAAGAAGGTTGAGTTGACTCTTTCGGTAATCGACATCACCTGTAACCATTTTGGGTCGACTTATGATCGTGAGATCCAGTATTGAGGTCCTACTTATACCATCACCATCTAGAGTGGAGGTCCACCCTTTTCTCTCACCCAGCATAGATTCACTCTGAATGTTCTCATCATTAATCATAGTGTAGGTCCTCCCTACTTCATTGACACCCACCATGGAGGTCCTCCCCATACCTATGAATACCGATACTATGGTCCTCCCCATGTCACAGATCGTCAACACAAAGGTTATCTTCATGCCATTTCCATCTCTTGTATAGGTCCTCCATGTGGTAGTATTGATCAAAGTGATGTCCCTCTTCACTTTATCATTAGTCATTATGATGGTCCTCCCAGTGTTATCATTTCCACCCATCAAAGAGATACACCTCATGCCACAAGCATCCAACATGGAGTTCCACCCCATGTTTCTATTTGATTAAGCAGAGGTCCTCCACGCTCTAACACTCGCCACTGTGGAGGTCCTACCCATGCATCCAATAACTAGTACAGGGGTCCTCCCAATACTAATGTTTCCCTATCTAGAGGTACTCCCTGTTTCCCATTTGATATATGAAAAGGCCCTCCTCACACCTCAACTAACCAAAGAGTAGTCCCTACACATTCTTACAAACAACAAGGAGGTCCTCCCTATGTTCCCACAGACTCATGAAGAGGTCGTCCCTACTACATTTACACCTAGAGTGGAGGCCCTCCCTACTCTCCTAGAAGTCTGAGTGGAGGTCCTCCCTCCTCCAATGGATTCCAATATGCAGGTACTTCCTGTATCAAACTAAACTCAAGAAGAGGTCTTTCTCACTCTAGAACCATCCATCATGAAGGTCCTCCTCATTCAAAAGCACTTCCTCGATCTGAAGAGTCGTTCCGGGGTAGAAGGGTGAACCATCTCTACCAAATTAAGTACTGCAGGAAGCACTAGGTCATTATCAATCATGTTTTCTACTCATATTCTAAAGCCAAATATGATTATGTGATGGATCCTTCTCCCTAGTACTCAAGATAATATTCTAGGGAAATACCCCTCTAGGTGAGGTTCATCATCTCGGAAGGTGACATCCACAAGATTCCCAATTCCCTTAACATGTACATGAAAGTGGAGGATGGCTTGTCTCCCTTCAAGGGTCTTGTGGTGAAGTCCTATATATCATCATTGGTTTAATTCTCTACCTCCAACAGAGATCATAAATATTTGTCCTATAGTTTTGATTGATGAAGATAACCCACCAAACTCACCACCAAGAGCCTCTTCACACACTCATGATGCAGTGGTAAATAACTAGTCCTACAAGGACATGATGATGCGGTTGGTAATTACACCATGTCACGAACCATCACATGGTAGTTAAGAAACCTACGCAGTGGATTCTCCATTGGATAGTTTACCATAACACGGGTACACACTAGTGACCTCATTAGTTCATCATCTAGCGCTACTTGAATATTTAGAGAGTGAAGAGTCCAACCCCATTTCCAAATAGATAACCCTATGGGACACTCTAGACATAGATCAGTTGTCGGAGATGTTCTGGTTGATTGAAGATCCTGAGTTATATATTCCAGAGTCCCTCACCCAAGATGAGATTACATTCTTTCACCAAACCATTTGGAAGACACATTTTTTCCTCTGTGACCATCAAGTGTTCTACCCAAAGAGTGGGGAGAATTATGATGACATCGAGCAGTAGTTCCTCATGGTTTAGTGGGAAGTTTCGCTAGTTTCCCTTTACCCTGCATCACCAGGATACAATAAAACACTTAAAAAAAAGATGCATTTAGAGCTTCAAGGTTCTCCATATAACTATTGAAGAGGAAACCCCACATGTGCTGATTTGGGGATAGGGGTAGTATGCTACTCTACACTTCATTCCTATCCTACGATAGAATAAATTTCTTAAAGGCATAAAGGATATGACTTTGGGAACCATCAAAATGTACATGGTTTTCTCTGAGATAAATATAGATGGGGGACATCAGCTTGGGATCTGATGGAGAGAACCCACTCCTTGGGGAAGCACATCATCAGGTGGCCCCCATAGGTTTTATCAGTTGACTACAATGTTTGGAACATGGGCTTGGAGACCACTCTACACCATCACCCATCAGTAAGAGCAACAACAAGGGTAAAGGATATATTGGGACATCCAAGCCACCTAACCCATCCGATGTTTTATAATAGATAGACATTGATCCCTCCATGGATGCCTTGATCCAGTAGATGATAGATCAAAGGAGTCTCATCAATGAGATCCTTTCCGAGTGTCTTATCGAGGGCCACCCTAACTATGGTGATCTTCAACCCATTCATGTCCCTACTGCAATATGGTAGTAGGGGAAACTAACTGTACATCTCGGTCAGCCACCTCTGATCGATCTATATAATCCTATGAATCATGATAGGGTAGAGACCAGAGTATATAGAAAACGGAGGTGGTATGTGTCACTGAATCTTCTCGAGAAGTGTGAAAACCCTCCTCAGGACCCAAATTTCGATACTCATTAGGCTGCTCCTATAGTCGTTCCATAGGCCACTCCATGAGATACTTAGACCACCTATCAGTTTGATTTTCATGTTAATGAATTAGTGGTTAGAAATCCTCATAATTATTGAAATCCTCACCAGGATGATTTGATATCTACTCTCACTTATTTCCTCGAAGCCCTAGAGATGGGGCAGGTGGTAATCCCACCCGATGGAAAGCTGTATCCAGTGTGGATGGACAACATGCGAACACCCCTATATTCTAGGAATCCTATCTTCACCCACTTCAATGGGATGAGAGAGCCACTATAGAATCTATCCCACTTAATCTCAAGGTATAGTCCCATGTTGGAAACTGAAGAGCAGTCAGAGGCCACCAATCTCTGATGTTTTGTGCAAACCTTGGAATGACCCACATTTTTCTAGTATATCCAGTTACTTATTAGCTTCATTTCGTGTTAGTAATCTATTTGTAGGATTTTTAATTACTAGTTCAACTCTACCACCCTCAAAACTAGTATTTACAACCTCTTAATGTACAATAAATCACCGGATGGGTGCATTGCAGAATTTTTTTCTAGGTCAAAGGGCCTCAAATATTTAGACGACATTCCACTAACTCAAGAGAAACTGCAGACAATGTGCATGGGGAATGTTAAGACTGAGCTATTTCCTTCCCACATCATTAAAAATTTCCATGTTGGATTTCCATATTTTTCTGATAAGGACTACGACCTAGAGTAATCCTTGCATAAAACTAAACAGGAAAGTCTATTTCCTCCTCCAGTACTTGCAAGAAGAGATTCCAAGGAAGATACTATTGTAGTTGCACAGATAGAGGCCCCCATACCATTTGAGTTGTTACTAAAAGAGCCTCATCTATAGCCTCACTGATGGAATTATCTTTAGTCCCAACCTCAATCTCAGAAACACCATGTAAAGAATCAAAAGTCACCACCACGTAATGCACCACTGCCACCCAGGAAAGAGAATCAGGATCTATTCCCTCATCAGGAACCATACCCTCGTTAGACCCATGCTCTCAAAACTCTTTTTCTAGATAAGAGAACCTGCACCTAATCATTAAATGAGGCTTTGGTTCTTGGTTATTTCTAACTTTCCCTACAGATATGAGTTCTGAAGCTACCTAAATCTAGGTAAACTAAGGAGGCAGATATCACTGATCACCATGACTACTCCCATTATCCTAATATCACTGTACAAACTATCAAATGATGTTATGTGTTAATCTATTGGCTCCAAGACCATATACCTAAAAATTTAGTAAGATTGTGCCCTACTGGTCATAGGTAGCAAGCATTTCTACGAAGATTGACAATGACATTGAAGGTGAGTGGTAGCAAGTTTCCAGCAATGAGACTCAGAAATATGATGATTGTTTGGATTGTAAAGTAGTCCAACACACCCATGGTGTAATTTTTGATCACTTGAATTATCTCGAGCCTCTTACAGTCATTTTTCCTACTCCAGCTACCACATCACTGTCCCTATAGAAGCAATCCACATCTCAGAAGAGTAAACACCGATGGTGAAAGGGGAATTAAATCCCTCCACTCTCACCGATCTCATCCTGAACTCTTGTATATTTCATGACGATAGAGATGGTAATCACCCCTAGAGTCCTCCCAGTACTGGAATATTCATCTAATGATGACTACAAGTATTCCTCTGTAAATACTATAAAGTTAGTGGATCCCTATATGGTTCTCAGTGATAAATAATATTAGGTGAATTCTCAGAATGTCCCAAGTTGATGCCATTGTCGAAGGAAATGAGGATATGAGAATTGTTTATATTTTCATTCCAGTGCTTCAATCCAATCTGTTCATGATACTGAGACAAAACAGAAGGCTCCGCAGAGGACCCAGTAGAAAAAGTCATCTCATCCCATCTTGTCAAACACACTATCTTTGCCGATCATGCTACTCAACTAAAAAGAATTGTCTTAGCCACACCAGTTTTACCTACGTTTAGCTGTGTCTAGCCCTTAGCCATCCGATAGTCAGCCAGTAGTGACCCTCAGTGATTTGTCTAATGAATAATAAGAAATCTCTAGCATCATTTAGAATCCACCGGTTTAACCAAAAGTGTCTATTGTGCCTTCTTCCAAAGAACAACCACCATGAGTAAAAACATTCACCTATCATGAAATTATGATGTGCCTAACCACTTCATGAGAATTCTAGAAAATATCTCAATTCTCGATTCCTTTCACCAATCATAAGACAAGAGAGAAGACCTCTAAGAATCATTGAGAATACCCCTCCAGTTTGAGACATAGGTAGCAGCCACATAGGCCTTATATGCTAAGGAAGATGAGCGCGAAAAATGTAAATCCATTATCTAATTCTTACGGGAAGATTATATATCACTTGTATAGGGGAACATGTGCCCATTGTACATCACCAGAAAGTTAATTTGTGTGAAAGTCCACCACTGTCTAGTGTACATGGGTTATGCATTTAGTCACATCCTGACCTGTACACTACGCAAGACATGAATAACTAAAGGATATCTGATTTCCTTTTTCATGAAGATATAGAGTTATGATAGGGCCGAATAGATACCATGCAGAAGAAACCATTTCAATACCTAGTATAGGGTTTTGGTAGAGAACACTAAATTTATAGTTGTCTTGAAGAATAACTCTTACAATGTTTTTATGGGTAGAACCTATCTTAATCTGCATGTATCATTTCCCTCCATGTGTCCTTAATTCCTAAAATACTCTCTCAATGGTTGAGTGGGCATTATCCGAGGTGACATGTCTCCCTTCACCTCTTGTAAAGCCCATTATCTGGATGCTGAATATTATAAGAGTAGGTTCAAATTGATTTGAACCAATAACGTTGAGCACACTACCACTGTGGCCAGCCCGTGGAGAGACATAGATGATTCTTTCATCCTCTCAATCCATCGGTTGGAAGCCACAATTACAGAACTGTGAAATTTCTCCATCATTTCTGAGTGTAATGCAAGACGTTTCCTCTAGTACATGGAACATTGTACGATCTCCTCGTACTCCTACATAGAGCAGACTCCAGTGATACCAGAACCACCTATCCATGTGAGGTATTGGGATGTTCAATCCATGGACACAACTGTATGCCATAATTTGTTGTTCCTTTAAGTCGGGTTGATCCAACATATGATTACCCATCAGAATTACTTTTAGATCAAGCATAGACCTCTCAGTGGAAGGCTTTATGGAATTGGGTTGACAACTTCCATCACCATGGTTTTATAAAAGTAGGAGTTCTCCAATAAGGATTATGTATCTTCTTAAGTGGGTACCAGTGTTACCCTGAGATCATTTGTCTTGGCTGAAATCTCTCCTCCCACATATTCCTCTACCTCAGATGATGAAGATTATTTTTAAGATTCTCCTCCTGTATTTGAAGATGGAATCTCCACCTTGGTCGATGAGTTGGTTCAAGTGAATCTTGGCACAGAGTTAGATCCAAGTCCAACAATGATTAGTGTATCCATGATGGTAGAGGAACAATAGTAGTACAAAAATTTTTGGAAGCAGCATCAGATGTATTATCTTAGAGCTATAATAAAATTCTAGGATTAGACCCTTAGGTCATCGTCAAACATCTTAGTCTCCTAGTTAATCATCATGGGTTGAAGAAGCCTCCCAAAAAAATACACCCTCTGATGGTTCTGTTAATGAATCTGATGTTGATAAAATCATCAATTCCAACTTCATCAATGATGTTTAGTACCCCAGATGGTTATCCAAGATCATTCCCGTTAGGAAGAAAAACAGACAGATCAGAGTCTGTATCGACTTTCAGGACCTCAATATTCACTTCCTGAAGGATGATTTCCCCCTTCTAGTGATATATATATTGATCAATGTCATAGAAAGGTTCCAGTATCTCTCCTTCATGGATGGGAATTCTGAACAAAATTAGATCTGAATAGCCCCCAAAGATGATGATTTTACTACCATTAGGGAACCACAAGGAACCTTATACTATTAAGTAGTGAATTTTCTTTTAAATAATGAAATATCCACCTATAAATGATTCGTGCACCACATCATCAAACCAATCCTCAGAACATTGGTGGAATGTTATGTGTAATATTTTTTTGTAAAATCCCACTAGTGTTAGGACCATCTGAGAGATCTTGAGAAGGTGTTATGCTTCCTCCATTCACAGCATCTAAAGATGACCCCTTTTAAGTGTTCATTTGGTGATACCTCTGGAAAGTTTCTAGGCATCATTTTTCGATATAGAGGCATCAAGATTGACTTGAAGAAGATCATGGTCATCATCCAGATGCCACCTTTGAGAAATATCTGGGCTCTTTGAGGCCATCAATACCACTTAGCCTACATACGCTAATTCATTGTTAATCTGTTTGGAAAGTGTAATCCCTTTTACAAGCTCATGAATAAAGGTTATTTCTAATAGTGGGATGAGGAGTGAAAGATCGTGTTTTAGGATATAAATAAATATCAGCTACATCCTCCAGTTCTTATTATACCCATTTACAAGAATCCTCTCAACCTATATGCCCTGGAATAGTCCATTGGCACCCTGCAAGCTTATATGAAAAATGAAGTGATAGAGAAAAATTTATACTATATCAGTACCATGATTATCAACATAGAGTCTAGATACTCTACTATCAAGAAGATTTTCCTCATGATGGATTTAGCAGTGTAGAATTTATTGAACTACCTATAGCACCATGTGATATAGATGGTATCCATCATGGATCCAATAAAGAGTATCATGAACTATCCTATGTTGATAGTCCTTTTAGAATGATGGGAAATAATTCTTTAGTAATTCAACATCAAATTTTTCCTGTAGAAGGCGATCAAGGGTCAGGCACTGGAAGACTTTTTTTCTACCCATATATACCCCATAAAGCAGTCCCTCAATCTTGATTTACTAGATGAAGATATCCTCTCAGTGGATCAGTTTTTTCCATGTTGGGATATTAATTTTTATGGTACCTCCAAGATCCCAACCTATATAAGTATCAACGATCTCAGACACAATAGGGTAGGCCTAAGGATTATCTTTATCAACTCGACATAGATTGTCCTTCCCTATTCATTCCTACTATCAGAAGGATGCATTAAAAATGAGGTAGATTATCAGTATCTCATTACTGGTCTTGAGTTGTACCTCAAGATTGATGTTCCCAAAATTCACATCATGTAATTCTCTGAGTGGTTCATCAATTCGATCAATGGTGACATTGTCATCAGGAAAAAAGATCCCATGCCCTTTCCAAGGTGAAATATTCAGCTGATGGACTAGTTCCCTTCACATCCAGAGGTAAATCACATTACTTGGTAAAGTAATAGTCATGTAGATGGATTTGAAAGTCTATCCGCTTCTCTCACAAAGGCAAACATATATGATATATTAATTCATATGGAAAACCAAATGCTTATCACTTCGTTCATCCCAGAGTAGGATGAGATCCATCATGTAAACCACCTAATCTTCTGTGCTTCCAAATATGGACCTCTATACCCCATATAGTTGAAGAAATATCTTATTAGACAACTCCTTTGTTGATTATCTCCAGCATGGCACTTTTCCACCGAAAAAATCCAAAAGTGAGAGAATCTGTCATCAAACAGCGTAGTTCACCCTCTAGAGTGGGCCAAACCTCGAGCAGACTCTCTACAAACATGGTTTTGATGTAATTATCCACTATCTCTTTCAAGGAGACGAGATTACACAAGTTATGAAGGAATTTTATAGGGTACTTATGGTGCTCATTAGGTAGGCTTCATGCTCTCCCACCAGATTCAATGTATCGAGTTATCCAAGAGGATCCATGAATGTTAGATTCATGAACAATTCATGCATAGACCACTATATCCCTCCATACTACAAATTATTCATGTCCCTTTATAGTATGGGAATCGATGTTGTGAGACCATATCCACCAGAAACAACTCAACAGTAGAGGTTCATTTTGACCGTGAAATTTTTCTTCTCTAATTAGGAAGAATAAGTTCCACTTAAAAAAGTGAAATCCATATCAGTTGGTTAATTTGTGAGCTCTCATGTCATTTATTGATTCAGAGCACGTCATGCCATTCTCACTGACAATGACACCAACTTCCGAGTAGTTGAGATGAAGAAGTTATAAAATAAGTACAACATCTATTCCAACCATACATACTACTACCATGCATAGGTGAATGGAAATATTGAGGCATTGAACAAAGCACTCTCTAACATTTTGTAGAAGATGTTGGGATAGAACAAGAAAAGTTAGCTAGACAAGATCCCCAATTCCCATTGGGATTATTGGATTATGAATCAGAATTCAAACTAGGTGACCCCATATTACTTAGTGTATAGAATAGAATCAGTCCTATGCATTACGATTCATCTACTGTCGTATCGATAAGCTATCTATGATCTAAAGATGTCAGAGAAGATAACAGAAGTCTATCTGGCTAAGCTATAATCCCTCAAAGAGAATAGGATCTGGGACTTTTATAATCTTGAGAGGCCCTAGAACAAGATATCGAAATCTTTCTACATGAAGTTATGTGACCTCTATTTCTATAACACCCCAAGCTTCCACGTTACGTTTTCTTTGGAATAATGCAATAGCATGTGTTGTACGCAACTTCAAGCCATTAGGAATAGTAATACACACTTTTTAAAATTTTATAAATTTTATCTTTCAAACTGGAATTCATTTTTGGATTCAGAATATTGAAATTATCTTAAGGTAATTTTTTGGTAATTCTCTGAAAAATTTCAAATTTTTATGAATAGTGAAAAAAACTGAGTTATTGTTTAAAACATAATTTATATTTAAATAATTATTTATTTTATTTAAATTTATTTTATGCCAAAATAGATACGTAATACATATATAAGTTCAATGTAATTCATTGGGGGTAATTTTACAATAAGATTAGATATACAAAAACTTTATTGAACTTTTTACTGTCTTTTACCCACCTCTTAGGAGCATTTGCAAATTTTCATAAAACTTAATTTTACCACTTCTGTGAATTGAATTTCAAAAATATGAGAAAAATGGTTGATATCAGTAAGTAAATTGTGGTTCAATAAGATAAAAATAATATTTCGTGAATAGTAACTTATCACTTTTATTTACCACGGTTAAAAGTAAATAGGGTAATTAAAGGTAAAAATGATATTATTATTACCCTAAGACATGTCATAATTCTATTGGATAAGTGTAATTTGACCAAAAACAACCTTAGAAATAAAATATGATCCTTTAGGTCCACATGGATTAGATTAGGACATTTATTATTATTTAATTCAAGGATGAGTTAAAAGAGTTAAATTCAAAGTTTAATAACTAAACCATTTTTAATATAGTGTTACACATAAGAAAAATTATACTATAAATATTCATTAGAAATATAAATAGATTTAATACATAATGGTATTTTATTTATAATTTTAAGACCTTAAATAATTTAATTTATTTATGACACAATGATGATGCAGTAATTACCTTATTAATGAAATATTAAAATAATTGATATTATAAATACCCAAAAATGTAATTTTAGACTTTTTATGAATTGAACTAATTTTATAGCTCAATAGGACATTTTATGGTTGATTCAATGAATTTTTTTCTAAGTAATAATTTTGTTATGAATTTAGAAAAAAATACCAAATAGTTTCAAAATTGACATAGAAGGGTTTATAAAAAAATATTATATTATTAATTAATATTATAATACTAAAAATATAAGGTTCTGCCAAATGACTTAGATAAGGTTATATATATTAATAATGAAACACTTGAGGGTTCTCTTGGACTGTTATAGTAGGTTTATTAACCATATAAAATAAAAATACAAAGTGACATGGTAAATGTCAAACTAATTAACTAAGAGTTAAATCTAAAAGATAAGGTTAATATAGTGTCCCAAACCTATCTAAAACCTATTGTTTGAGTGTTTTTCAACCCATACCGACCGTAGACTTGACATAAATCATTTTGGAGAAATTATAAACCGAAAATGATTTTATTATAAAATAATATTTCATTCTTTTCCTAAGGTGCCCCTAACCCCTATTATAATAGGGAACTTCCCCTTCTCTCATATTCACACCTCCAAAGACATTTGGCTTAGCCAAAACCAACGCAAATATCCTCTAAACTGTTTTCCCTTCATTCTATAGTTATTCCTTTAGTCATAAAGCCAACCTACGGAGCCCTTTTTGTCAAATCAAAATGAAGAACCCGATGAAGAGGTAAATATTTCATCACCTCTTTCAAGTTCTTTTCTTCTTCCACTTCTTTTTTCCTTCTTGTTTCCAATATAAAATAATAACTATAGTATCTTCTTTATTATGTGACGTTATTATAAATATGTTACAACCATATTCATTATTCTATCCATCCTTTTAATGACATGTCACCATACATACATACATACAACTTACCATCTCCACGTCGTGGTGTAGTTGTTATTAAATATATTATTATTTAGATGGGTATAATAATGATGTATAATTGATGTAAATAATAAATATAACATGATAATTATTCTTTATATATTATATACAATCTAATTATATATGATTTTAATATCAAAAGAATGATATTGTCACTCATGCGTACGTACGGATTACCGTCTCCATGAACACAATAAGATTCATTCCCCATCATATCCATTCAAGACTAATTTTCATTTGATGGTTAAAAATAAATTTTAAAGACATAATATCATTCTGTATATGAATCAAATATATCCTATTCATAAAAACATGTCTTACGTAACGAAGCATATAAAGGAGAAAGAATCAGTTAACACCTGAAACGACGATAATACTAAAATATCACTAACAAAAAAATATTAAAAGATCATATATGATATCATATTTACGTATATGGTTATTGTATAATTTAATAAAAATTATTTAACTATTATACCGGAGGTTAACATACCCTCGAACAAGGAAAAGTACAAGGTAAGGGTTTATTTCACAATCTCTTTATAATCCGAGGTTGTTTATATGTAATTATCTACTGGGACCTCTTGGTCATCCACATCCATGTTTCATAAAAATATATTTCAAAACATTTTTAATATTTACTAGACAATGGGTTAAAATCATTTATACCCTTATTTGACCTTATATGTTTTGAAAAGATTCTTTCCATCATTTTCCAAACAAAGTACTTTATGAACTTTTCGAAAAAATTTAGGTAAGAATGTTTTTTAACTTATACAATGAGTGCAGCTATTTTCCGCCATTATAACATCGTCGAAGCTTCCCTTATGATATTGTAAGAATATTTTCAATATAAATGTTTTTTATAATTATATGACTTTTAAATGATTTCAAAATAGAAAGTGATACTTCTCTAAGAAAAGTTTAGATTTCATCTATGTCAACATCCTTTGATGGATTTTAATCTTATTTGAAGTTGATTTATTATGATAAAAAACATCTAAATTGTATTTAATGATTTGTGATTTGTTTGACTATGGATGTTTTGTTTTTATACCATTCATGGTTTATGGATAAGGTATTGACATTTTTCATGCCATTTTTTATACGAATGTTTATGTTATGTTTTAACCTTTTCTCATGAGGAATGAATTGGTCTTAGTATGTGACGGGTGGAGCCCAATATAGCTCGTCAATGCATCGGTAGATCACCTAAGACAAACTAGTGTCTTGGAACAAGGCCTTGACAAAATATTATTTGTAGCCTTTGCACAAGGCCTTGACTATGTGGTTATAAAGTCTGACATTATGCATTCCATCATTATGAATGTGGCTATTGATATTGCATGTGATTATTTGACTAGTAGAATATCCAGGTGAATATGTAAGTGGAATTATTTGATTTTATCTTTTCCATGTTATGATGAAGTTCAAGTTTAAAAGTCTTTTGTTTTAGTCTTATACATTTCCTTAAATATTTATGCTTATTTATGAATGTTTCCGCTATATTTTTATCCTTACTGAGCGTTTGAGCTCACGCCATTAAATATTTTATTTTTCCTAGGATGTGAAGTTGTATTTGATGAATAACCTATAGGTATAGTCTATGGGATATGAATGTGGTTAATGAAGACAATTTTTTTGTTTTATTTAATTTCATGGTGTTATGTAAAACTTACGAATGTATCTAGTATTTCCAAGGATACTAAACAGATCGGTTTTTCTGGACATAATTCCTTGTATCATGCTAATGTTATGTAATCCAGCACCGACTTTGGGTAACTGGGGTCAAGGCGTTATAGTTGGTATTAGAGAAAGTTTAGTACAAACATTGAAAACTAGATTTAGATAAACTCTAATTAAAGCACATTATCCTAAGATAGACTTTGAGAATTATTATAGAAGAACCTCCTAGAATTTTGGTAATATAGTGATTTTGTGAGACTTCCATGAAATACATCCCTATTTTGATACGAGCAGGTAGAGGCAGCTTTGGCACAAATGTACCTCGGGGTAAAACATGAATACACCACTTCGAGATAGACTCGAATGGGAACTGGTGCACGAGAACAGTTCTTGTTGCACTATTGGTTACGACACTCCGGGGGGATATACATAGGATAATTATAATTTTCATTACTAATCATTATAAAGGGTTTTGGAGTCTATTCTTCCTTGAAGAATGTTTTTTAGGATTATGGATTTTATCCATAAACTATTCAGTTTATGTTAAGTGTTTTACAGGTTTAGAATTATGTATTTTGATTCATAAACTAATCTATTTTATTCCATTGTTAATAAATGGCGCCTAGTGGAAGGAATGAAAACTATATCAATGCACATAATCCATGTTTGGATTGCCCTCCTACTCAAGATAATTATAGTATAGCTGGTGAAGCAACTAGTTCTGATCATCTTATCACCATACTGGGACAACTCACCCAAGTTATGAATAATAACCTTACCCGTATGGAGCACCCTGATCCACAACATGGAGGATCAATGTTAGACCACTTCATGAAGAAACAACCACCAACATTAAATGGGAGTACAAATCCATTACTAGCTAAGAAATGGAAAAATTCCTTGGAGAAAATATTTCATGCTTTGGGGAGTAGCGAAAGGGAAAAAGTTGTCATGGAATTTTATCACTTCATTGGAGAAGCTGATCAATGGTGGTCATTGATTCAAAACACAAAGGAAGATGATGAAGTATAAAATATGGAATGGAGGAATTTTAAGGATATTTTCTTAGAAAAATACTTTCCTCATGACTATCGAGCAGATGTGGAATTTATGAGTCTGAGGAAAAAGGAGGATGAGGACGTCACAAAGTATAAGGATAACTTTACAAGGTTAGCAAGGAATACTGCATATTATATACATAACCCAAGAATAGGATTGTTCATTTTTTTATGGGATAAAACCATTTATCCATATATCATTAGTCTCAAAATCCTTCTCATCGTACGAATATTTTTTCTCATGTTCTATCAACATAGAAAAGGAATTCTCTAAGTCTTACAACTTTAAAGCAAAGCAAGAGAACAAGAGATCTGAAGAACACACTAGAAATGGAAACAAGGGGTAGAAAGGAAAATTTGAATATCCATCCTATAATAAATGTGAGAAGAAAAACCCCAGTACCTGCTTGAAGGGAATGATATTCTGTTACAAGTGTGGCAAAAAATGCCACCAAGCTCGTGATTTCATGGGGAAGAAAGAGGCTGTCAATGTTGAATGATAAAATTGAAGATAATGTGGGAATTATGCAAATAAATGTCCTAAGAGCCAAGGAAAATTACCACAAAAAGGCCAAGGGATCAAGTCCAAGATTATGCTATCACTACTGTTGAGGTTGAAGCTCTGAAAGACGTGGTGGCATGTAATTTAATGGTTTCTCATGTTTAGAAAATGCTTTATTTTATTCTGGATCATCGCATTGTTTCATATCTTCCCAATGTGATAAGAAAATTAGATATTTCAAATTTTATTTAACAAGGGAGTTGTCAGTCAAAACACCTAAGGAATGTATCATTATAATAGAGTTTTGTGAATCAGTCCCCATTAGGGAATATAAATGTTCTTTATCTGATGATGTCATTGTCATACCCATGATTTAATTTGATATAATCCTTTGAATGGATTGGTTTTCGTAACAGGATGAAAAAATTTATTATATGAAGAGGGAGGTTACAATTCACAATGATGATAAGGAGTACCTTATCTTTATAGAAAAAACATCACCACCTAATTCTTATCTAGATCCACCCCCAGTAGCTCAACTAAATTCAATTATTGGTGAGTAAGAGAATGAAATAACTATGGGTTAGGAATATAATGTTCAAATAGAGGATTTACCTATTGTGCAAGAATATGTTGATGTGTTTCCTAAAGATTTAGGAGGACATCCTCTAGAAAGATAAATTGAGATTTCCATCGATTTAATTCATGGTTCAAGGCCCATATCGAAGAGCCCTTATAGAATGGCCACTATGGAATTAGTGGAACTAAATAAAGAACTAGAGGAATTGAGTAATAAGAAATTTATTCACACTAATGTTTATCCTGGGGGATCCCCTATTCTTTTTGTTAAGAATAGAGATGGATCTATGAGGTTGTGCATTGACTATAGGGAGATCAATAATATAACGATAAAGAACAAGTTTCCCCTACCTCACATTGACGATTTATTCAACCAACTTCATGGAGCTAAATATTTTTCCAAGATCGACCTTCGATCTAGACATCATTAATTGTGTGTGAAGAAGGAAGACATTCGAAAGACAACATTTCAAACCAAGTGCGAGCATTATGAGTTTATAGTAATGCCTTTTGGGATGACTAATTCACCCTATGTTTTCATGGATATAATGAATAGAGTTGTCAAGGAATATCTTGATGAATTTTTAGTGGTATTTATTGATGATATCCTAGTATAAACCAAACTCTATGAAGATCATGAAAACCACTTGCGCACAATTCTGAAAACCCTCAGAAGAAATGAATTATATGGGAAGTTTAGCAAGTGTGAATTCTGGCTTCCAGAGATTTCTTTTCTTGGCCATATTGTCTCTATGGATGGAATCTACATTGATCTTTCTAAGACAATAGAAATTCAATAATGGCCAGCACTGATGAGTGTAACCGAGTTACACTGTTTTATTGGTTTAGCATGTTATTATCGGCATTTTTTCCATAATTTTTCCCGATTAGCTAACCCATTAACCAAGCTCACACGTAAAGGGAATAAATTTATTTGGAAAAAAGAGTGTGAATAATGTTTTGAAGAATTTAAGATAATATTAGTCAATGATCCTATCAGGAATCTACCTTCGGGGAATGGTGGGTTGGTTATTTATATTGATGCATCAAAGAAATGACTTGGTTGTGTCCTTTTGCAGAATGATAGGGTTATTGCCAATGCATCACGACAACTAAAAATTCATGAGAAAAACTCTCTTACACCTGATCTTGAGTTAGAAGCTGTATTCTATGCTTTGAAGATATAAAGACATTATCTCTATGGTGAAAAATGTGAGGTATATACCAATCACAAGGGCCAGAAGTATATTTTCTCAGAGAAAGAACTCAACATGAGGCAAAGGAGATGGCTTAAACTACTCAAGGATTATGATTTCACTATACACTACCGCCCGGGGAAGGAAAATAAGGTGGAGGATGCTTTGATTAGAAAGGATCATGGAGTTTTGAACAAGATGGTTGTTAAAAGGGATCATATATTCATGGATCTAGTAAAGATGAATATGGGAATAATCATGGAAGGTGAAACATCATTTCTTTTTCAAATGGTTTCCCCACCATATTTACTAGAAAGGATAAAAAGTTCTCAGGTTGATGATGAGGAACTTCAAAAGAATATTAAATCTGTGAACAATGGAAGATTGATCGACTTCATATACGAAGATGAGATTTTGAAATTTGGGAAGAGACTTTGTGTTCCCAATATACCTAATCTGAAAAGGCAATTGTTAGATGATGCACATAGATCCAATTTCTTTTTACTCCATGGTAGCACTGAGATGTATAGATATTTGATGGAACATTATTTGTGGGATAACATGAAGAGGGATATTGCTCATTTTGTGTCAAGATGTATGGTTTTTCAACAAATGAAAGCTAGAAGGAAACAGCCTGGAGGAGTCATACAGCCTCTTCCCATAGCTGAGTAGAAATGGGATAAAATTACGATGAAATTTTTCATGGTACTACCAAAGACTCTTAGAAGGAATGATGAAATATGGGTCATTGTTGATCGTCTTACCAAGTCGGCACATTTTCATGATATAAGAGATGATTTACCACTTGAAAGTTTAGTAAGATAGTATATTAATGAAGTTGTAAGACTTTATGGAGTACCCCTTATCGATTATTTCTTATCGTGATCCCCATTTTACATCAAGATTATGGAAAAGTCCTAATAAATCCATGGATACTGAACTTTATTTGAGCACTACAAACCACCATCAAACTGATGGACAATCAGAATGGAAAATTCAAAACATAGAAGACATGTTCAGATCATTCTCACTTGACATTCAAGGTATGTGAGATCAATATCTACCTCTGGTAGAATTTTCCTATATCAATATCTTACATTCATATATTCAGATGGCACCATGTGAAGCGTTATATGGAAAGAGATGTCGCACAGCAACCTATTGGGATGATGTTGGTGAAATAAAACACCTAGGCCTAGAAATTATTGAGGAAAATAGAGGAAAAGGTGAAGATAATCCAAACCCACATCAAAGCAACTCAAATTAGGCAGAAGATCTATGCCGATAACCGAAGGAAGTACTTGGAATTTCAGGTAGGAGATCATGTTTTCTTGAAGGTGTCTCCATGGAAGGGAATAATACGATTCGGTAAGAAGGGTAAATTGATTCCCAGGTACATCAGACCTGCCGAAATTTTAGAAAAATTGGGGCTGTAGCTTACCATTTGGAAATGCCGCCAAGTTTCTCCAAAGTTCATGATGTGTTCCATGTTTCACAATTGAGAAAATACATGCCTGACCCAACACATGTACTCACCTTCAAGGAAAAATAAATGGAACCCAATATGTCTTATTGCGAAGATCCTATCTGGATTCTTGATACAAGATAACGAGCGTTGAGAAACCGGACCACTCGTCTGGTAAAAGTTCTATGGAGAAACCATAAGATGGAAGAGGCAACGTGGGAACCCAAGGAACTTATGATTAAGAACCACCCAAATCTTTTTATGTAGTAATATTCTAGAAATTTCAAGGATGAAATTATTTGAATGAGGGGAGAATGTAACACCTCAAGCTTCCACGGTACATTTTCCTTTGAATAATACTATAGCTTGTGTTGTACGCAACTTCGAGTTCAAAGACACCACAGCCAATCAAACTAGCAGTTATGAATAGTAATACCCACTTTTTGAAATTTAATAAATTTTATCCTTCAAAATGGACATCATTTTTGGATTCATAATATCAAAATTAGCTTATGGTGAATTTATAGTATTTTTCTGAAAACATACAATTTTTTATGAATAACGACAAACACTGAGTTATTGTTTAAAACCAAATTTTTATTTAAATTTTTTTTATTTATTTAAATTTATTTTTGGTCAAAATAGATACATAATACTTATATAATTTCAATTTAATTTATTGGAGTCATTTTATAATACGTTTAGATATATAAAAATTTTATTGAACATTTTACCGTCTTTTACCCACCTCATAGGAGCATTTGCAAATTTGCATAAAACTTAATTTTACCGCATCTATGAATTGAATTCCAAAAATCTGAGAGACACGATTGATATCAATAAGTAAAATTTTGTTCAATAAGATAAAAATAATTTTTGGTGAACAGTAACTTTTGACTTTTATTTACCACGGTTAAAAGTAAATAAAATAATTAAAGGTAAAAAATGATATTATTATTACCCCAACACATGTCCTAATTCTATTGGATAAGTGTAATTCGACGAAAACAACCTCATAAATAAAATATGAACCTTTAGGTCCACTTGGATTATATTAGGACATTTATTTTTATTTAATTCAAAGAAGAGTTAAAAGTGTTAAATTCAAAGTTTAATAACTAAACCATTTTTAATATAGGTTTACGCATAAGATAAATTTGACTATAAATATTAATTATAAATCTAAAAATATTTCCTTCATAATGGTATTTTATTTATAATATTTAGACTTTAAATAATTTAATTTATTTATGACACAATGATGACGTAGTAATTACCTTATTAATGAAATATTAAAATAATTGATATTATAAATACCCAAAAAAATGTAATTTGCGAATTTTTATGAATTTAAAAAATTTTATAGGTTAATAGGACATGTTAGGGTTGATTAAAAGAAATATTTTCTAAGTAATAATTCTGTTATGAATTTAGAGAAAACAAAATACCAAATAGTGTCAAAATTGACATAGAAGGATTTTAAAAACAAATATTATTTTATTAATTGATATTATTTTCCTAAAAATACTAGGTTCTGAAAAATGACTTATATAAGGTTATTTATTTTAATTATAAACCACTTGGGGTTATCTTGGATTGTTATAGTAGGTTTATTAACCATATTATATAAAAATACAAAGAGACATTGTAAATGTCAAACTGATTAACTAAGAGTTAAATCTAAAAGATAAGGTTAATATAGTGACCCAAAACTATCTAAAACTAATATTTTGAGTGTTTTCTGACCCATTCCAACCTTATACAAGAAAGAAATCATTTTAGAGCCATTATAAACCGAAAATTATTTTATTATAAAATAATATTTCAATCTTTTCTTATGGTGCCCCTCACCCCACTTATAAAAGGTCACTTCCCCTTATCTCATATTCACACCTCCAAAGAAATTTGACTCAGCCAAAACCTACCAAAATATCCTCTCAAATGTATTCCCTTCATCCTAGGGGCCTTACTTTAGTCATAAAGCTAACTTAAGGAGCGCTTTTGATCAAAACAAAATGAAGAACCCGAAGAATAGGTAAATATTTCATCACCTCTTTCAAGTTCTTTTCTTTTTCCACTTCTTCTTTACCTGTTGTTTCTTTATAAAATAATAACTATAGTATATTCTATATTATTTGATGTTATTATAAATATGGCACAACCATATTCATTATTCTATCCATCTTTTGAATAACATGTCACCATAAGTCTGTATGTATGGCTTACCATCTCCACGTCATGGTGTAGTTGTTATTCAATACATTATTATTTGGATGGGTATAATAATGATGTATAGTTGATTTAAATAATAAATATAACATGATAATTGTTCTTTATATATGATATAAAATCCAATTATATATGATTTTAATATCAAAAGAAAGATATTGTCGCTCGTGCGTACGTATGGATTACCAACTCCACGAACACGATGAGATTCATTTCCCATCATATCCATTCAAGAATAATTTTCATTTTATGGTTAAAAATAATTTTTAAGGACATAATATCATCATTTATATTAATCAAATATATCCTATTCAAAACAAACATGGCTTACATAACCAAGAATATAAAGGAGAACGAATCAGTTAACACCTGAAACGACAATAATAGTAAAATGTTATTAAAAAAGAAATATTAGAAGATCATATATGATATCATATTTATGTATATGGTTCTTTTATAATTTTTTAAAAAAAATTATTTAACTATTATACTGGAGGTTAACGTACCATCGACCATGGAAATGTACAATGTAAGGGTTTATTTCACAATCTCTTTATTATCTGAGTTTGTTCATATGAAATTATCTACTGGGACCTCTTTATAATCCACATCCTTGTTTCTTAAAAATATATTTTAAAAAAAAATTACTTTTTACTAGACAAAGGGTTAAGATAATTTATACCCTTATTTGACCTTATATGTTTTTAAAGGAATCTTTTTGTCATTTTCCAAACAAAGTACATTATGACCTTTTCGAGAGAAAAAAATAGGTAATAATGTATTTTTTACTTATACGGTGGGTATGCATATTTTCCACCATTATAACATCGTCGAAGGTTCCCTTATGAGATTATAAGAATATTTTTAAAATAAATATTTTATTTTATATTTATATGACTTTTAAATGATTTCAAATTAGAATGATATATTTCTCTAAGAAATTTTTTGATTTAATCTATGTCAACATCCTTTGATGGATTTTAAGCTTATTTGAAGTTGATTTATTATGATGCAAAACTTTCATATTTTATTGAATTTTTGGTGATGTGTTTGAATTTGGATGTGTTATTTTAATACCATTCATGATTTATGGATAAGGTTTTGACATTTAATATACTAGTGTTAATATAAATGTTTATGTTATGTTTTAACCTTTTTGTATGAGGAATGCATTAGACTTAGTATGTGATGGGTGAAGCCCGCAATAGATCCTTGATGCATCAGTAGGTCTCCTGAGACAAACTATTGTCTTTGAAAAAGGCCTTGACAAAATCTTATTTGTAGTCTTGGCACATGGCCCTGACTATGTGGTTATGAAGTCTTGCATTATGCGTTCCATCATTATGAAAGTGGCTATTGATATTGCTTGTGATTATTCAACTAGTAGAATATCCATGTGAATAAGTAAATGGAATTTATTTGATTTTATCTTTTCCATATTATGCTAAAGTTAAAGTTTAAAAGGATTTTGTTTTAGTCTTATACATTGCTTTAAATGTTTATGCTTATTTATGAAAGTTTCCACTATATTGTTATCCTTACTGAGCATCCAAACTCACCCATTTCTATGTTTTATTTTTCCCAGGATATGAAGAAGTATTTTATGAATGACATGCAGGGTTAGCCTATTGGATATGAATGTTTTTAATTAAGACAATGTTGTTGTTATTTTTCATTTCATGGTGTAATGCAAAACTTATGAATGTATCTAGTATGTCAAAGGCTACTAAACTGATCGGTATTTTAGGACATGATTCCTTCTATCATTCCAAATTTATGTAATCCAGCACCGACTCTGGGTAATTGGGGTTGGGGAAATACAATTTATATAAAGGTGATATAGTTTTGGCTCTTTGAATGACAATAGTACCTAGTTGGAAGCCAGCAGAGTTAGAACCTATGTCGGAAGGATCGTACATAATCCACTAGGTCTCTCCCAATGGTGAATACTCTTTCACCACAATAGATAAAGAGAACATCATTCCGCCAACTAATTCCAATCTTTTCCAGCAATACTTTTCATGAGGATTTATTCACCGCAATAACATTACATAAAACTTTTCATTATTTCCAAATTGTATGACCTTAAACATAGAACCTGATCACCATAGATGGGGAGGACATCACTCCTCCAAACAATGCAAAGTTTCTTAAGATGTAATATACATGATGAGTAATTAATCCCAAGAACATGATGTAAAACTAGGATTTAGGTCTTAATTAAATGACCTTAAACAAAGAACCATATGTGAAAATTTTATGACATTAAATTGACTGATTGAACACTTTCATTTTTATTTATTTTGGAAACACACAAAACATAACACACAATAGGTACATCATAGAGGTCTAAAGTTGTTGAGGCCCAATGCATCATTAATAATAAAATTGATTCCACCTGGAGGAAATGATACTATGTTAAGGAAAGGGGGTACATTTTGGTTTGGGGAAGCCTGGTACACCAAGAAGTCCACAACCTTATTCCCCTCACGCCACATGTGAGTGATCTCCATTTGGGTTCCCATTATCTGTTTCCACTTGCGAATATAATATGCTATGATCCAAGTACAACGTCCTCTAACTGACAGTTATTTGTAGAGGATCAAGGAATCCATCTCCATGACCTTCATATTGATATGTCTTTTCTCAATTAACTCCAACCATGTACCCATCAGATTTTCCTCATGATGAAAGGAGTCACATCTTCTATAAATGGATGAGAAATTTGCAATGACGAACCCCCTCTGGTCCGTTATAACACATCCATCTCTCATATCTCCCATTAGGAGGGACCTGTTGGAGTTGAGTTTGGACCCTCTTCTTAGGGGTCACCAATGTACCAAATTCCCCTATCCTATCCTCCCTATCTAGTTGGATGCGCCTGGGTTGAGAGGCCTTACTGACGGAGCTCCTTGGAATTATGTGCACAAACTGACCAAGTCCATCAAAGTGTTATTTATTTTGAAGATGATGTTGGTTCTAGTGATGATGATATTATTGTGGTGAGCATCGTTCTGTTCTTTCCAAGTGGTCCAGCATCCCGCCACTAGGATTATTTCCCAACCTTTCTTCTCAAGACCGTGATCACCTATTCCATTAAACCACTGAATGAAAATATTGTCCTACATCCCTCCTTGATCATGCCACCTTATGAAAGCTTCGTACACTTTCCATATATAGCGATCCCATTCACTGTCGAAGAAGAGGTGCTCCACCATTTTTTTTTTGGGGTTTTACAACACCAATATCTGGAGTCCATGGTCATGCCCATGTGTTGGAGGTTTTCATCAGTGGGAATAGAGTTATTCCTCAATCTTTACATCAAGAAGTTAAACATGAGGGGAATACCCTTGCACCACAATGTTTCCCCCCATAGGACATCAGTATTTGGGTCCCTGCTCACACAAGAATAGGCCTTAATTGAGATCCTACCTGATGTGGGGCACGTGAATATGTGTCTGACATGATCCTCACTAAGAACAATATCATTGAAGGTGGCACATTGATTCTCTTCGAGTATGGTGTGAATCAAAACAAGGTGTACACATGGTTATCTATATTTATCCGAACATTTGAAAAGTCATAAACATCATCATAAGAAGAAATCAAAATTTTTATTTTAAAAAAAGGATTACCCAAGGTAGTTACGGTCTCCTTACATAGCCCCTTATCACACCAGCATAGGACCTAAGTGTAAGGTGTGCTAAGGTGAGAGAATCCAAGGGAGGCTCAGCCAACATCGCACGAGTAGTAATATCTATCCGTTTGAACTTCTCACAAAGGTGATTCTGTTCTAGCTTCACATGATGAATTTCAGCATGGGTTTGGTCCAGAACAAAGCCCAGTGGTGCAACCTCCTTCCCAATAATCGAAACGTTTAGTTTCCAGCGGTCATATTGACCAATGGTCATATAAAAGTCAAAACCCAACGGTCTCATTTTAATTATACTCATGTTATCAAATGAAACAATTTTGTTGAGTATATAAAAAATAAAATAACACAAAAAATTAGGAAACAAGATTTATTCAAAATATCGGGTTGTTATATACTCCTTATGTCACATAAATGACTTATTTTGACATTATTTTTCATTTAATTTCCATTCCTTCTTTGTTTTGGGTATTTCCTAGGCATTTTGGTGGAAATGGTGGGTTTTCAAAATTTAGTCCAAACCGTGATCCCAATTCCAAATTTAAAAATATTTTTTTTATAACTTCTTAAATTTTTCAACATTTTTCATCCATTCCAATTTCTACTTGGCCTCCCAAGACCTATTAAAACCACTGCGTCAATTTATACCCTTTATAAATCTATTATCATGTTGTATTTGGGTTTTTATTTAAGGAATTACGCCAGCCCAGAAGCCCATTTCCAGTTAAAAAAATTGTTTATTAAATATCATATTCAATTGTAATTATTTTTAACTGATTCCACCTCTCAACATATACCACTGAACCTAGGTGCACATATATTCTCTTATCACCCTCTTTAGAGATCATTTTCTTCCTGGATAAGGTTGAAACATCTGAAACTTCACAATTCATCCAGATTTTAAAAGGTAATTTGATTCCTTCATAACTCCTTCATTTTTCTCTCTTTCCCCCCAATTTATGTTCTAAATTAACCTTATATTCCTTATTCCAACCTCAATTTCATTTTTTTCTATTTGAAAATTCAACTACTGGTGTGTTTGGGGCGATGTTTTCAAGATCCCTAAAGTAAGTGGGTCTCTTTCATTTTTCTTTTAATTTTCTTATGGATTCATTCAATTTTATTAGGGTTTCTTGTATTATACTTGAATTAAAAAATTTCCAGAGGGTATATATTCTAATCTAGGTTTTAACCATGGGGTTTCTTTGTCAAATATTCAGTTTTTTAGGCTTGATCGACCCACCTTGAGGTGCTGCGATGGTGCGATTGAGTTTTCGCACAATGGATTCAACGTTTTAACCATTTTGGTAGGTGATTACATTATGTATGAAGTACTTGTGAAGTATTTTGTAGTGTTTATAGTATTTTCATGTTTATATAATTTTATTATTGCTATGAAAATTGGCTTCAGTGGTGTTAATAATGAAAATGAATTTTTGGTGCCATTTTTATATGAAATCGGGGGTTTTCATAGAAATATCTTGTTGGTTCATTTGGGGATAACCTATAATTTTTTAGTTGAATTTATTGAATTGTATTATGTCTTAAAATATTGTTTTTAATTTTTATATCCTTTGGTTATTGTTGAGAAAAGAAAAATTAATGGTGTTTGTGGAAGACATTAATTTTTAAGTGTTGTGTTTGTGTGAAAATGGAGGTTTTATAAAGATATCACTTCATGGGTCATATAGGGATGACCAAAACTGATTTTTCTGGTTTAATGTAAAGTTATTGGGCTTCCATTTAAGTTTTGGCGACTTTTGAGTGTGCACATTGTAACACCCCAAGATTTCATAGTGTGTTATTTCTTCAAAATAATTCAATAACTTACACTACATGCAACACCGAGTTCAAGCACACCATGACTTATCAAACAAGCCGTTCAATAGAGGTTATGAATAGTATTAACTAAATTTTAAACATTATATAATCCTTATAATTTTAGAATCCATATTATGAGTTTCTTAGACATAATTCATTTTCAGTATTGCACTTTTACCAACTTTTAATAGTGAACCCTTTTTAGATCCAATGTTTTGAACTTTTTCAATTTGACTAAAAAATTTACTTTTAGAATGGGGACATCAAAAATTTACAATGAAACATCCCAATCTTCCATGATACGCTTTCCTTTGAATAATATAGTAGCGTGTGTTGTACGCAACTTCGAGTTCTAACACACACCACAACCAATCAAACTAGCCGTTATGAATAGTAATACATACTTTTTAAAATTATATATATATTATATTTCAAAATTGAAATTATTTTTGGATTCATAATATCGAAATTATCCTTAGTTTAATTTTTGGTATTTTTTTGAGAACTTCCAATTTTTATGAATAGTGAAAAATACTTAAAAACAAATTTTATAATCAAAATAATTTATAGTGATAAATTATATTATTGAGTGGTTTTAAAGTATAATTAGAATATATTTTTACCATTTTATATAATGGTTTTCATTATAATTAATTTCACTTTGAAATTAGACCTAAACAATTGTCAATCTTTTAATATATGTTGTTTCGTAAAAACTTGCTATTTGTTGTGACATCGGAAATTAATTATATAATTAATTAATACATCTTATATGTTTGGAATTTTGTAAAATAGGCATCATTTTTGAATTCGGAATATCAATTATATCTTAGGGTGAAATTTTGGCATTGTTCTGAAAAACATCAATTTTTGATGAATAGTGAAACCACTAAGTGGTAGTTAAAAAAACTGAATTTTTCATAAAACATAATTTTACCACTTCTGTGAATGGAATTTTGAAAATCCGAGAGACACGGTTAATATCAAGAAGTAAAATGTGGTTCAGTGAGATGAAAATAATTGTTGGTGAATAGTAACTTTTTTACTTTTATTTACCAAGGTTAAAAGTAAATAGGGAAATTAAGGGTAAAAATGATATTAATATTACCCTGACACATGTCCTAATTCTATGGGACAAGTGTATCTCGACCAAAAACAACCTTAGAAATAAAATATTATCATTTAGGTCCACTTGGAATAGATTAAGACATTTATTATTATTTAATTCAAGGAAGAGTTAAAAGAGTTAAAATCAAAGTTTATTTACTAAAACATTTTTAATATAGTGTTACACATAAGATAAATTCAATTGTAAATATTAATTATAAAGATTAAAAGATTTACTACATAATTATATTTTATTTATAATTTTTAGACATTAAATAATTTAATTTATCTATGACACAATGATGATGCATTAATTACTATAATAGTAAAAAATTAAAATAATTGATATTATAAATACCCAAATAAATATAATTTGAGACTTTTAATGAATTAGAATAATTTTCTAGGATAATATGAAATATTAGTATTGATTTAATTTACTTTTTTAGAAGTAATAAATCTGTTATGAGTTTCAAAAAAATAAACTATTGAATAGTGTCAAAATTGAAATAAAAGAGTTTTTAAAACAAATATTATATTATTAATTGATATTAAATTCATAAAAATATGAGGTTCGTCCAAGAGACTTATATCATGATAGGTGAATCATTAATGTACCACATGTGGGTCTCTTGGATGTATATAGTATGTTTATTAACTATATAATATAAAAATACAAAGTTACATGGTAAATGTCAAACTAATTAACTAAGAGTTAAAACTAAAAGATAAAGATAATATAATGACCCAAAACTGTCTAAATTCTATTTTTTTAATGGATTTAGACCTATCACCACCTTAAACTTTAAATAATAAACTTTGGAGACATTTTAAACCGAATATGAATTTATTATAAATTAATATTTCTAGCTTTTCCAAAGGTGCCCCTCACCCCTCTTATAAAAGTGAACTCCTACTTCTCATTACTTCACACCATCAAAGCCTTTTGGTTCGGCCAACCCCTACCCAAATACTCTCTAAACGTCCCTCACTACAACCTATAGGCCTTATTTTGATCAAAAAGCCATCCTAATGAGTCCTTTTGATCATATAAAAAGGAAGAACCTGAAGAAGAGGTAATGGTTTCACCACCCCTTTTCATGTTCCTTTCTTCTTCCAATTCTTCTTTCTTTGTTATTACCATTCTAAAATAATAACTCCCGTGTATTATATATACTGTGATGTTATTATAAATATGGTATAACCATATTCAATATTCTATCCACCCTTTGAATAACATGTCACCATACGTGCGTATGTACGGCTTACCGTCTTCACGTCGTGGTGTAATTGTTATTCAATATATTATTATTTGGATGGATATAATAATGATGTATAATTCATGTAAACAATAAATATAACATGATAATTATTCTGTATATATAATATACCAACCAATTATATATTATTTTAATATCAAAAGAATGATATTTTCACTCGTGCATACGTACGGACTACCGACTCCACGAACACGATGAGATTCATTCTCCATCGTATCCATTCAAGTATAATTATCATTTTCTGATTTAAAAATAATGTTTAAGGACTTGATATCATTATGGATATGAATAAGATACAACCTATACATGGCAAACATGGCTTACGTAACAAAAAATATAAAAGAAAAAGAGTAAGTTAACACCCGAAACAACGATAATTCTAAGATATTATTAACAAAGCAATGTTAAAAGATCATATATGATATCATATGAATGTATATGATTCTTGTATAATTTAATAACAATTATTTAACCATTATACAGGAGTTTAACCTACCCTCATCCAAGTAAAAGTACATGTTAAGGGTTTTTTTCATAATCTCTCCATTATCTGAGGTTGTTTATACGTAATAATCTACTGGGATTTCTTTATCATCCACACCCATGTTTCTTGAAAATGTATTTCAAAACATTTTCACCATCTACAATAATATTGTTTAAGATCATTTATACCATTGTTTTACTTTTTATAAGAGGTTTATAAATGAATCTTTCCGTCATTTTCCAAATAAGGCACTTTTAACCTTTTCGACAAGATTAAGGTAAGAACGTTTTTTTAACTTATACGGAGGGTGCGGCTATTTACCGCCATTATAAAATCATCAAAGCTTCCCTTACAATCTTATAAGAATATTTTCAAAGTAATTGTTTTATTTTATAATTATTTTACTTTTAAATGATTTCAAAATGAATATTTTAATAATTTATGAAAGGTACTCTTTACCAAGATCATAATTTTAAATCTTTTAAAGATTTATCTTTCTAATTATTTTTAATTAATGTCCATGTTTTCAAAATGATTTTAAGGATTTATTTATATGGAAATGAAGTTTTTGAAATGATATTTCTTTTCAAAAGTCTCAAAGTGGTATGGGACACTTTGACTCAAAAATCTCTTTTAAATTACATCCTTTATAAATGTGTGAATTTTCAATGATTTTGAGAAAAGATATATTTCTCTCAAATAGTTTTGATTTCATATATGTCAACATCCTTTGATAGATTTTAATCTTATTTGAAGATGATTTATTATGATAAAAAACTTTTGTATTGTATTGAAGTTTTTGTGATATGTTTTACTATGGATGTGTTATTTTTATACCATTCATGGTTTATGGAGAAAGTATTGACATTTTGTATGCTAGTCTTAATACGAATGTTTATGTTATGTTTAAACCTTTTCATATGGGAATTCATTGGACATAGTAAGTGATGGGTGGATCCCGCTATAGTTCCTTGATGCATCAGTAGGTCTCATGAGACAAACTAGTGTCTTGGCACAAGGCCTTGACAAAATCTTATTTGTAGTCTTGGCACGAGGCCTTGGCTATGTGGTTATGATAGTCTAGCATTATGCATTCCATCATTATAAAAGTGGTTATTGATATTTCATGTGATTATTCATTTATTAGAATATCTATGTGAATAAGTAAATGGCATTATTTCATTTTACTTTTTCCATACTATGTTAAAGTTCAAGTTTAAAAGGCTTTTGTTTTAGTTATACATTGCCTTAAAGGTGTATTCTTATTTATGAAAGTTTCTGCTATATTGTTATCCTTACTGGGCATTTGAGCTCACCCCTTTTCTATGTTTTATTTTTCCCAGGATATGAAGAAGTAAATTATGAATGACCTGCAGGAATAGTACGAGGGGATAAGAGTGTGGTCTATGGAGACTATGTTGTTGTAGTTTTCATTTTTATTATGTAAAACTTTATGAATATATCAAGTGTTTCCAAGGCTACTAAACCAAACTGTCTTTCGAGATTTGATCTTTCTTGTGATCATTCCAATGTTATGTAGTAATTCACTGACTCTGGGTAACTAGGGTCGGGGCATTATAGTTGGTATCAGAGGAAGTTTAGTACAAACCTTGGAAGCTAGATTTAGATAAACTCTAATTAGAGCATGTATATTTAAGATGGACTTTGAAGATTGGTATAGAAGAACTTCCTAGAATTTTGGTATTGTAGAGATTTTGTGAGTTTGCTGAGAAATACATCCCTGTCTGGATACGAGCAGGTAGAGGCAGCTCTGGCACAGATGTACCTAGGGGTAAAACCCAAAAACACCGCTTTGAGCTAGACTCAAACAGGAACTGGTTCACGACAATGGGACTTGCTGCACTCTTGGTTACGACATTCCTGGGGGATATGCTTAGGATAACTCTAATTTTCATTAAAATCATTATGAAGGGTTTATGAGTATATACTTCCTCAAAGAAAACATTCTTATGATTATGGATTATATCCATAAATAGTTCAATTTATGTTATGTGTTTTATAAGTATGGGATTATGTATTTTGATTCATAAACTAATCTAGTGTATGCCATTGTTTAGAAATGGTGTCCAATATAAGGAATGAGAACTCCAGTAAGGAACATGATACAAAGAGAAAGAAAGATCATATATTTCATGGTCTTAAGCCAAAATTTATAAGAGAAATAGTGTCGCATGTATTCTCATCATATGAAGAATTAATATCATCTGTTGATAAGATAAGTAAATAGTTTATTGAGTCTTCTGGATTTGAAGCGAAGCAAGAGAAGAAAAAGGATGGAAGATAGAAAGATGTATAAAGGGAGGAGGTGAAGAAGAATTTTCCCATATGTTATAACTATGGAAAGAAACACCATGGAACTTGCCTGAAAGGAATGGGAGTTTGTTTTAAGTGTGGAGGAAAAGGGCACAAAGTACGTGACTGTAAGGGTAAGAAAAGGGTTTCAAATGTACAATGCTTCAATTGCAAGGAGTTTGGACACTACACGAACCTATGTCTCAGTCATCAGACTGTGCCGCAAATGATTCTATAGGATAATAATCAAGTTATGATACTACCACAGATGAAGAGGAATGATTAGAGTTCTTATGTTGATTATGTCATTTGAGTGTTGTACCAACAATGTACTTGTTATAATAATTATGGAGTATATAAGTATTGTACTATAGTACTATTTCATTATGGACTTTAGATTGTGTGGAAGAAAGAAAAGTGACTTAATAGCAGGTTAAATTTTTGGAAAATATATGGTTGAGAGAAAGATAAACCATAATATGGTTTTGATACCGAGGTAGTGCTTTTAGAATAATACATGATTGATTTGGATAAATTATATTGGATATTCTTGACTACCTTGAAACTGATTAATGATTTTTATATTCCATAATTTTTGGGGTTTACAACATTTTTGGATTGAATGAGTATATCTATTATTCTATAAGGAATAAGGGATCATGAATGTAATCAATAAGGTTTTATGGTGATTCGGGATGTTGCAGTGTTTTAAAAGAATACATGATGAAGGTGATCACATGTTATTACGAGGAAAAAAAGGATCTTCATTGTGTTTACCTTCCTTATAAATTTTGGACTGAAGTATTTTGGATAGTTCTAGTTTGGATTATTTTGGATTTCCATAAAAGGACAACCTGGAGGTCGGGCGGCAACCCGTCACGTCCGGCAAGGTCGCGAGACTTGAACCCACAACCGAAGGGCGATAAGGGTGTATCACCTACCACTGACCCACGTGATGTCCTGGTTTGAATAATGTCATTTTTTTTGTTCTTCTAGATGAATTATAAATTCATTTTTTCTCCCTATACGAATAGGATAAATAGAATATTATTTTTATGTTATATTATCTTTTAGAGTAAAAGATGAGTTTGTGGTACAACATAGCTAAAGGTTGAGACTCTACTTATCAAGTATATATTTTTCTTCTTCTCTTATTCAATGAAGAAATTAATTCTTATACTTTAGTGAAGGGATCTTAAAAAAATGTGTTATCTTAATACCATATGTTTTGCTGAACCGATGGTATTTTAAATCATCATAGATTGATGAATTTAAGGCCCTAAATTTTACACTTGTTTGTAATAGATGACCTCAATCACTACCTATAGATATTTAAGTTTTTCCTCCAATTATATGTCTCTAATTACCACCAATGTTCTCTAAATAGAGATCATAATTTGGTAGTGACCCTTTCATTTCTCTTTTCCACTTATTAAGACAAAACTTTATCAACCCAATTTCCGATGTGGGTTTTCCCACAAAGATATTTTCTATATTCAACATTTTTATTTTCTAAGAACAACTTCAAATTGCGAGGACACAATTTATTGAAGGAGGGGAGAATGTAAGACCCCAAGATTTCATAGTGTGTTATTTCTTCAAAATAATTCAATAACTTGCACTACACGCAACACCGAGTTCAAGCACAAAATGACTTACCAAACAAACCATTCAAAAGAGGTTATGAATAGTATTAACTAAATTTTAAAATTTATATAATCCTTATAATTTTAGAATCCATATTATTAATTTCTTAGACATAATTCATTTTCAGTATTGCACTTTTATCAACTTTTAATAGTGAACCCTTTTTAAATCCAATGTTTTAAACTTTTTAAATTTGACTAAAAAATTTATTTTTAGAATGAGGACATCAAAAATTTACAATGAAACATCCCAAGCTTCCACGATACGCTTTCCTTTGAATAATATAGTAGCGTGTGTTATACGCAACTTCGAGTTCTAACACACACCACAACCAATAAAACTAGCCGTTATGAATAGTAATACAAACTTTTTGAAATTATATATATATTATATTTCAAAATGGTCTTCATTTTTGGATATAGAATATCGAAATTATCCTAAGTTGATTTTTTTGTATTTTTCTGAGAACATCCAATTTTTATGAATAGTGAAAAATACTTAAAAACAACTTTTTTAATCAAAATAATTTAAAGTGATAATTTATATTATTGAGTGTTTTTAAAGTATAATTAGAATACATTTTTACCATTTTATCCAATGGTATTCATTAGAATTAATTTCACTTTGAAATTAGACCTAAACAATTGTCAATCTTTTAATATATGTTGTTTTTTAAAAACACGCTATTTGTTGTGACAGTGGGAATTAATTATAAAATTAATTAATGAAACATATATGTTTGGAATTTTGAAAAATATACATCATTTTTGAATTTGGAATATCAATTATAGCTTAGGGTGAAATTTTGGCATTGTTCTGAAAAACACCAATTTTTTATGAATAGTGAAACTACTAAGTGGTAGTTAAAAAAACTAAATTATTCATAAAACTTAATTTTACCGCTTCTGTGAATGGAATTTCGAAAATCTGAGAGACACGGTTAATATCAAGAAGTAAAATGTGGTTCAATGAGATGAAAATAATTTTTGGTGAATAGTAACTTTTTACTTTTATTTACCACGATTAAAAGTAAATAGGGTAATTAAGGGTAAAAATGATATTAATATTACCCTGACACATGTCCTAATTCTATTGGACAAGTGTATCTCGACCAAAAACAACCTTAGGAATAAAATATTATCATTTATGTCAACCTGGAATATATTAGGACATTTATTATTATTTGATTCAATGAAGAGTTAAAAGTGCTAAAATCAAAGTTTATTTACTAAAAAAATTTTAATATAGGGTTATACATAAGATAAATTCGATTTTAAATATTAATTATAAATATTAAAATATTTCCTACATAATTATATTTTATTTATTATTTTTAGACATTAAATAATTTAATTTATTTATGACACAATGATGATGCAGTAATTTCTATAACAGTGAAAAATTAAAATAATTGATATTATAAATACCCAAATAAATATAATTTGAGACTTTTAATGATATAATCTAATTTTCTAGGATAATATGACATATTAGGATTGATTTAATTTTCTTTTTTCTAAGTAATAAATCTGTTATGAGTTCCAAAAAAATCAACTATTGAATAGTGTCAAAATGGACATAAAAGTGTTTTTAAAACAAATATTATAGTATTAATTGATATTAAATTCCTAAAAATATAAGGTTCGGCCAAGAGACTAATATCATGATAGGTGTGTCATTAATGGACCACTTGGGGGTCTCTTGGATGTATATAGTATGTTTATTAACTATATAATATAAAAATACAAAGTGACATGGTAAATGTCAAACTAATTAACAAAGAGTTAAAACTAAAAGATAAGGTTAATATAATGACCCAAAACTGTATAAATTATATTGGTTGAATGTATTTAGACCTATCCCCACCTTAAAGTTTAAATAATAAACTTTGGAGCCATTATAAACCGAATATGAATTTATTATATATTAATATTTCTAGCTTTTCCAAAGGTGCCCCTCACCCCTCTTATAAAAGGGCACTCCTCCTTCTCATTACTTAACACATTCAAAGCCTTTTGGTTCGGCAAAAACCTGCCCAAATACTCTCTAAACTTCCATCAATACAACCTAGAGGCCTTAGTTTGATCAAAAAGATAACCTAAGGAGCCCTTTGGATCAAATCAAAAAAGAAGAACCCAAAGAAGAGGTAATGGTTTCACCACCCCTTTTCAAGTTCCTTTCATCTTCCAATTCTTCTTTCTTTGTTATTACCATTCTAAAATAATAACTCCAGTATCTTATATATACTGTGATGTTATTATAAATATGGTATAACCATATTCAATATTCTATCCACCCTTTGAATAACATGTCACCATACGTGCGTACGTACGACTTACCTTCTCCACGTCGTGGTGTAATTGTTATTCAATATATTATTATTTTCATGGATATAATAATGATGTATAATTCATGTAAACAATAAATATATCATGATAATTATTCTGTATATATAATATACCAACCAATTGTATATTATTTTAATATCAAAATAATGATATTGTCGCTCGTGCGTATGTACGGACTACCGACTCCACGAACGCGATGAGATTCATTCTCCATCGTATCCATTAAAGTATAATTATCATTTTATGATTTAAAAATAATGTTTAAGGACTTGATATCATTCTGGATATGAATAAGATACAATCTATACATGACAAAAATGGCTTATGTAACAAAACATATAAAAGAAAAAGAGGAAGTTAACAACCGAAACAACGATAATTCTAAGATATTATTAACAAAGCAATGTTAAAAGATCATATATGATATCATATGAATGTATATGATTATTTTATAATTTAATAAAAATTATTTCACCATTATACAGGAGTTTAACCTACCCTCAATCAAGGAAAATTACAAGGTAAGGGTTTATTTCACAATCTCTCCATTATCTGATGTTGTTTATATGTAATAATCTACTGGGATTTCTTTATCATCCACACCCATGTTTCTTCAAAATGTATTTCAAAACATTTTCACCATTTACAATAATATGGGTTAAGGTCATTTATACCCTTGTTTTACTTTTTATAATATTTTTATAATGGAATCTTTCTGTCGTTTTCCAAATAAGGCACTTTTAACCTTGTCGACATGATTAAGGTAAGAATGTTTTTTTAACTTATACGGCGGGTGCGATTATTTACCGTCATTATAAAATAGTCAAAGCTTCTCTTATAATATTATAAGAATATTTTCAAATTAAATTTTTTATTTTATAATTATGTGAATATTAAATGATTTCAAAATGAATATTTTAAGAATTTGTGAAAGGTACTCTTTATCAAGATCATAATTTTAAATGTTTTAAAGATTTATCTTTATAAATCTTTTTAATTAATGTACTTGATTTCAAAATTATTTTAAGGATTTATTTATATGGAAATGAAGTTTTTGAAATGATATTTCTTTTCAAAAGTCTCAAAGTGGTATGGGACACTTTGACTCAAAAATTTCTTTTAAATTACATCCTTTATAAATGTGTGACTTTTCAATGATTTCGAGAAAAGAGATATTTCTCTCAAATAGTTTTGATTTCATCTATGTGAACATCCTTTGATAGAATTTAAGATTATTTGAAGATGATTTATTATGATACAAAACTTTTGAATTGTATTGAAGGTTTTGTGATATGTTTTATTATAGATGTGTTATTTTAATACCATTCATGGTTTATGGAGAAAGTATTGACATTTCTAATGCTAGTCTTAATATGAATGTTTATGTTATGTTTAAACCTTTTCATATGGGAATGCATTGGACTTATTAAGTGATGGGTGGAGCCCGCTATAGCTCCTCGATGCATCGGTAGGTCTCATGAGACAAACTAGTGTCTTAGAACAAGGCCTTGACAAAATCTTATTTGTAGACTTGGCACGAGGCCTTGGCTATGTGGTTATGATAGTCTGTCATTATGCATTCCATCATTATGAAAGTGGTTATTGATATGGCATGTTATTATTCAATTAGTAGAATATCCATGTGAATAAGTAAATGGCATTATTTCATTTTACTTTTTCCATACTATGTTAAAGTTCAAGTTTAAAAGGCTTTTGTTTTAGTTATACATTGTCTTAAATGTTTATTCTTATTTATGAAAGTTTCTGCTATATTGTTATCCTTACTGGGCATTTTATCTCACCCCTTTTCTATGTTTTATTTTTTCCAGGATATGAAGAAGTGAATTATGAATGACCTGTAGGAACAGTATGAGGGGATAATAGTGTGGTCTATGGAGACTATGTTGTTGTAGTTTTCATTTTTATGATGTAAAACTTTATGAATATATCTAGTGTTTCTAATGATACTAAACCAATCGGTATTTAGAGATTTTATCTTTCTTGTGATCATGCCAATGTTATGTAATAATTCACCGACTCTGGGTAACTAGGGTCGGGGTGTTACTCACATGGCATTCAAAGTGGGGATTTCAAGGAGTTTTGGGTGTAAAATAATGTGGGATTTTGAGAAGCTGTTTTATTGAAAACAAAAATCTTTTGTTCTGTGTGTTATGTTATATAAAGTGTAAATAGATACTGTATTGTATTTATGTTAATAGTAGTGATGTTTTATATTCAAAAGGATTTATATGTCATTCTGAAATTGTTTTATAACAAATGGGGGAGCCCGGGTACCGAGATGGGCGAGTACGACTATTGATCTAGATGGGTTTTGTCCTTATTTCACTGAGAAACTACATAACGAAAACTCAAACAAAAATATGTGGATGATGTTTGGGGTCAAATTGGTTATAAGTATTTTCCATACTAGTGGCTCGTGCATGGTATAGGATTTTTACTTGGATACATTACACTGTGTTACGTGGTACATAGGGCCCGAGACTATCTAGTGCCAAGGGGTTTTTCCAGTTTTGGTGCTCATTAGATTTGTGGAATTTACCCATTTCAAAGGGTTTCATTGGATTTAAATTATATTTTCTAACATGTCTTATTTCAATGTGTTAACATTATGAATGTTTTAGTGTAAAAAATTTTTCAATTGAAGGTTTTATTTCTTGAATTTATTGACATTTTTCCTTACATATTAAAACTGCCAACTTTTTCAACATGTATTACATAATATTTGGAAAATTTGTTTGGTATCCTATTAGGATTAGGGTCAGACCATACTTACACCCATTGGGTGTAATTATACTTCATTATGTTTGACACAGGTAAAGGTAAAGCCTCGGGTGAAGGCGGTTCATGTTATTAGTCCCCTCTTATGGTGCGGTGTTGTGAAGACAACTCAGGGGTGATGACCCCTTGTCGGGTGGAGTATTTGTGGTTGTTTTTACACTATTTTAATTAATGAATGGACCTATTGTAATTTATTTAAATCCATGTATTCATATCTATATTTTCCATAAGTCTTGTTTGGCATTAAAATTTTATATTCATATTATTGATTTTTTTAAGGTTTTATGATTTCATACTCAGGTAAATCATTTCCAAACCTTATTTATTGATACCTAGGCACTTGTTCCAGCCTATGGGGATAGATAATTACCTTTTTAAATTGTCATGGGCTATATTTGGGGCTGGTACTAGTGGCGATGAGATTCGGTTCATGAAAAAATGGTATCAATGGAGGTTAATTTTTTGGGTTATATTATTATTTTGGTATTGGTCAGGATAGAAATAAGAAAGGAATATTGGGAATCAGAGTTTTGGTCATGATTAAGGTGCATCTCCCACACCTCTCTTGGTAGACCTTGATTCACCATTGGACACTGAAATTTTTTGTTTTACTTCACTTCCAGGTGTGACGTGTAGGCTGCAGACTAGACATGGACATCCGGTGGTGGTGAAGTAGTGGTTTATTTTCTTATTATAATGTTTTTTTCTTCATTATATTTGATGATATTGATGGAATTTTTCAGAAATTTTGTACTGATTTTTTCTCTTGTGAATGATTCCTTTTTGTCGCATTATGCCTCCCTGAAAAGCTCCCACACACCCACAGGAGGAATCTGGAGAGTGTTCTCTCTCAGCGCTTGATCAGAGGCTCGTAAAGGTTGTGGTTCGGACTATACAAGCACTAGGACATGGACTAGATCCTTTTACATCTCTTTTATGGAATATGAGACTATTCCTAGGAAGGAAAAGTCCTAGGAGTTCTTGAAAAATAATCCTCCTACTTTCTAAGGAAGCATGAACATGCTGAATTTTTCAATCGAGTTTTTGTCTTTGGCGGTGGAGTTGGTGATGCTATTAGGAAAGAAGAAGGAGCACGGTCTTAGGTTCCCATCATGTGCACTTTCCATGTTAGTGGTTGAGATGGAGTGGGACCTCTTGGTCTTATATATGGAAATGTTTTACATAATGCATAGAAAGGATTAGCTAGTACACTTCTAGAACACATCTATTTCTATAGGCGACGAGTCAGTTTCACGGCACCTGATGGGAGTAGTTAGTTCTTTCATGGAGAATGGGATCTTCGGTCATGTCACGTAGGACCTCCACTCCCTAAGTTGGGAAGTATTATCTTACATTTATCATCAATCATGCAATATAATGATATTATTTCCCCTGAAGGTGCACTACCTCATATGGTGAATGTGTTTCCAGAGGTATTCCCGGTTGATTTTTTTTAGGTTTTCCCCTAGAGCGGGATGTGGAGTTCTCGATTGATTTAGCATTAGGAACACATCCTATATCTCTTTTCTCATATTGTATGGACCCCCACCGAGCTGAGGGAATTATTTATATACTGGGATGACTTAGAATCCAAATGATTTACTCACCCGAGCATCTCTCCTCCTATGTTCATTGTGAAAAAGGCTGACAGATCCATCCAGTTGGGTATTGTCTACTAGATATTGAATAAGCTAACAATCTAGAAAAAATATCATTTTCCCTGAATAGAGGACTTGTTCTATCAGTTGAAGGGGTTAAATTAGTTCTCTAAAATCGTCTTGCATTCGTTCAATCATAAACATAGGGTGAAAGAGACAGATACCCCAATGACAGCCTTCTGAAGCACGTAAGACCACTTTAAGTACTTGGTTTTGCCTTTTAGATTTACCAATGCTCTAATGGTCTTTATAGAACACATGAACAGGGTTTTCCATAATTATCTTGATTCTTTTATCATGGTATTTTTGGTTGAAATCCTAGTATGTTTAGGATCTAAGGAGGAACATGAGAATCACATGCGAGTCATTCTGGGCACTTTACGAGAGCATCGCCTTTATGGAAAGTTGTCCAAGTGCACATTCTGGATCCGGGAAGTGAAATTTCTGGGGCTTGTGATCTCATAGAAATAGGTTTTAATAGACCCTAAGAAGATCAGTGTGTTCATTTCATGGGATAAACCAAAGAATGTGTTTGAGATCAATAGTTTCCTAGGCCTCTCTGGTTATTATAGGCGATTCCTTCGGAATTTCTCTCAGCTTTCATCACCAATGAACACACTCACCTTGAATGGGGTGAAGTTTGTATGGGTCCCATAATGGCAGGCATCATTCGAGGAGCTGAATAGGCGGTTCACTACCACCCCCCTTATGATTTTCCATAGGCTGGAAAGTGGTACGTGGTGTAATATGATGCATTAGGTATGGCTCTTGGGTGAGTGTTAATCCAGGATGATCACGTGGTGGCATATGGATCTCTCCAAATCTGACCAAAAGAATAGAATTAACCAACCCACGACTTAGAGTTATCAGATGTGATGGAAACTTTGAAGACATGGTGTCACTAGCTCTTTGGGGAGAAGTTTGTGGTCTACTCGGATCACAAATGTTTGGCCTATATCTTATCGAAGAAGGACATAAACTTGAGGTGGTGTTGTTGGATTGAGTACTTGCAGGGGTTTGACATTGACATTGCCTATAACCCAGGCATGGGTAACATGGTGATCGACGCCTTGAGAATAATTCTTCCAGCACATGCTTTTAGGAAGTCCAGTGATTAGGGGACTTTGATGGGGAGATTTTCTAAGATGCATGTGGAGACCAGGAAAAAAATGGGGTCGCGTTCTTGGAGAGAGTTCAGTTGAATCCTTCTCTATTGGAGTTGATTCAACGGGAATATCCTAGTGATGATATTCTTTGATAAACAAACTGTTTTCTTCATGGTGGGGTGAAATCCTCTGATTGGTCGTCATCTCCCGAGGGCATCCACTGAATTGATGACCATTCAGTAGTGTTGTTATCTTTGTGGAAGGTGGTGATGTAGGATATCCACCAGTATTAGTGAGTTTTCCATCTGAGTTCCACCAAGATGTATTATAATGTCCATAGGTAGTTTCAGCAGCCTAGTATGAGATGAGACATTTCGGACCTCATGTCGAGATGCTAAACATGCCAGCAGGTGAAAGCAGAGCATCAAAAGAACTTTGGTTTGCTCCAGCCATTACCCATTCCTACCTGGAAGTGGGAAGAGGTCCCAATAGACTTCATTATTGTCTTCACTTGTACACCTTGGGGTATGAATTCCATTTGGGTGGTGATTGATCATCTGAAAAAATCATCCCACATTAATCTGATAAGAGATACAACCAAAGTGGATGAGTTGGGACGTCTGAATCATCAAGAGGTGGTAAGGCTCCATGGTGTTCCATCAGCAGTAGTCTAAGATAGAGACACATATTTAACTTCTCAGTTTTGGGAAGGCCTTCAGAAGGCCTTGGGGTCTTAAATTAAGATGATCACAGCATACCATCCTCAAACGGATGGTCAGACAGAGCGGTCGAATCAAATTTTGGAGGACATGCTCTGTGCATGTGTTTTGAACTTTGGAGGTTCTTGGGATAAACATTTGGTATTGGTTGAGTTTTCTTACAATAATAGTTACCAATCCTCGATTCTAATGGATCCATTTGAGGTTCTCTATGTTCGGTCGTGTTGGTCACCCCTGTGTTGGGCTGAGGTTGGTGAGACCTAACTACTTGGGCTGAGTCTGGTGCAGGAGATATCGAAGAAGGTCTTGTTGATAAGGCAGTGCTTATTGACATTTGAGAGTCTCCATAAATCATATGCTGACCAGAGGTGTCAAGACCTAGAGTTTTCTATGGGTGACATGGTATTTTGGAATGTGGCCCCTCATATGGGACATCGTCGATTGGGAAAGAAAGGGAAGATGACGTCGTGATATATCAGACGTTTTGAGATCAACGGGAATATTGGTGATTTGGAGTACATGATGGACTTACCTTCTCATTTTACATCCATCCAAGATGTCTTCCATGTCTCCCAGTTGATGAAATAAAACCCAGATCCATCCCATGTACTGAATTGGGAGGAGTTGGATATAGAGCTTGATTTACATTTTTTTGAGCGAACAATTCGAATAATGGACTTCTATGAAAATGTGATTTGGGTAAAGTGTATTACAGTAGTCCGGGATCTTTGGAATCATGGAAATGATACACATGATTCATGGGAGGATAAGTCATGGGTTGAGGAAGAGTATTTCTTCCTGTTTTCCGATCAAGCTTCAGGTTGACATTTAGGGACGGAAAGTTTTCATGGTGTGGAAAATTGTCACATATATAACTTATTTTAAAGGTATCTTTCATTTAATTTCCACTATTTCTTTGTTTTGGGTGTTTCCCATTAATTTTGGTGGAAATGGTGGGTTTTCAAAATTTGGGCCAAACCATGACCCCAATTCCATATTTAAAAATAAATGTTTTTTCTTTTATAAATCCTCCATTTTTCAACATTTTTCATCCATTCCAATTCCTACATGGCTTCCCGTGACCTAATAACACCACCAGGTCAATTTGTACCCTTTAGAAATCCATAATCATGGTGTATTTGGGTTTTTATTTAAGGAATCGGCCCATCCCAGAATCCCATTTATAGTTTTAAAAAATAATATTTAATATCATGTTCAATTTTAATAATTTTTTGGCGATTCCACCTCTCACAGATCCCACTGAACCTAGGCACACCCCCATTTTCTTCTCCCCCTATTTAAAGCTCATTTTCTTCGCAGATTAGATTGAAACATCTGAAGCCTTCACAATTCATCCAGATTTAAAAAGGTAATTTTATTCCTTCATAACTCTTTAATTTTTCACTCATTCCCCCCAATTCAGTTCTAAATTATCATTCGCTTCCTTATTCAAACCTCAATTTCATTTTTTGATATTTAAGCATTCATCTAATGGTGTATTTGGGGTGATTTCTTCATGATCCCTCAAGTAAGTGGGTCTATTTCATTTTTCCTTCAATTTTATTATGGTTTCATGCCTTATACATGAAGTCACAAGTGACTAGAGGGTAGGGTTTTGAACCAAGGGTTTATCCTTCGATTTTTGGTGCAATATTCTATTTTTAGTCTTGATCTACCCTCCTTGAGTTGCGGTGGTGGTGCGATTGAGTTTTTGAACAAATGATTAAAGGTTTTAACCATTTTGGTATGTGACTCCATTATGTATGAAATACTTGTGACTTATATTTATTTTTTATACTATTTATATGTTTATCTAATTTTATTATTTATATGAAAATTGTTTTTAGTGATGTTTCTAATGAAACTAAATTTTTAGTGACATTTTTTTTAAATCTGGGTTTTTTCATAGAAATATCTTGTTGGTTCATTTGGAAATATGCTATAATTTCTTAGTTTATTTCATTAAAGTTTATTAGGGATGAATATACTATTTTTAATGTTTATGTCATTTGGTTACTGCTACAGAAATCTTTTTTAATGGTGTTTGTGAAACACATTAATTTTAAGGTGTCGTGTTTGTGTGAAAATAGAGGTTTTATGAATATATCACCTCATGGATAATATAGGGGTGTCCCAAAATTTGATTATTTAGTTTCATTTAAAGTTATTGGGATTAAAATCTGTTTTGTTGACTTTTTAGTGTTAACATGGTGTGAAAAGTGTGGATTTCAAGGAGTTTTGGTTGCAAAATAATGCGGGATTTTGAGAAGTTGTTTTATTGAAAATCAAAATCTTTTGTTCTGTGTTTTAAGTTGTATAAAGTGTGTATAGTTATTCAATTGTTTTTTGTGACCATTAGTGGTGTTTTATATGAAAATGGATTTATTTGGAATGTTGAAATTTTTTGAGCACAAAGGGGGAAGGCAAGGTACCTAGCTGGGTGGATATGTACTAGTACGACTAGTGATCCGGATGGGTTTTGTATCTGTTTCACTAAGAAAATGGCTAATTAAAAATCTAACAAAACTATGTAGAGGATTTTTTGGTACAAATAGTTTATTTTTATGTTCCCTACTATTGTATTGTTCACAGGAAAGGATTGTGACTTGGATAATTTACACCGAGGTATGAGGTACATTGGGCCCAAGACTATCTAGTGCTTAGGGGTGTTCCCAGTTTTGGTGCTCATTAGATTTGTGGTATTTAACCTTGTATTAGGGCGTGTTTGGATTTAATTTTCCTTATATAACATTAATTATTAAAATGTGTTAATATTTTTAATGTTTTAGTTTGAAACCCATTTCAATTGATAGTTTCATTTCTTAAATTTGTTTCCTCTTTTCCTTACATATTAAAACTGCTTGCTTTTTCACCTCATACTATTTGGAATATTTGGGTGGTATCGTATTAGGAGTAGTCTAAGAACCTACTTAAACCCTTTGGGTGTAAATATATATTATTATATTTGACACTAATAATGGTAAATCCTTGGGTGAACGAGGTTCAGTTAGTTAGTCCCCTCCTATAGTGCGGTGTTATAGAGATGGCTTAGGGGTGAGGACCCCTTGTCATGTGGGGTTTTTGGGTCTTTTTCTCTACTATTTTAATTTATTATTGTACCTCTTGTAATTAATTTAAAACCATGTATTCAAATATGTAATTTTCATAAGTCTTGTTTGACATGAAAATTTCAGATTCATATTATTGATTTTTTTACGGATTTATGCTTTCATACTCAGGTAAATCATTCCCAAACCTAATTTATTGATACTTGGGAACTTTTTCCAGCTCGTGGGGATAGGGAACACCCTTTGGGACTTTTCATGGGATGGATTTTTTACTGGTAATAGTGGCGACCATATTTGGTTCGTGGAACTATGGACATTTATTTTTAATCATGGATGTATGCATATATGTGTGTTAGAAGAGATCATACCATGAATTAAATCCCTATGATGTGTTCTAGTGTTGTGAAAAATATTAAGAAGAATACATTAAGTGATAATATTGTTGTGATGTTTTAATTTTTGTCATATATTAGAGATGAAGGTGAAAATTATCTTCATGAAATGCATATAAAGTGGAATGATTATTTTCTTATGTCATGTAGGGTATTAAATAGTAAATGGCTCATATTTTGGTTAGTGTAGGCTATGTTGTAAGAGTCATTCCACATCGAAAATTTGTTAGTAGGGAAAGATTAATTTATAATTTTTTCCTTGGTGATAGATATAATGTAGTTGATGATTTATTTAAAGGAGATATAGGTAGATATTGACACATGGTTTCACTGCATATCATCATAATTAATGTTCAAGTTGATGTTTATGAGATATAAAAAGATATAGACAGATATATAGATGATGATGAAAATGGATAAAAGTAAGGCTACATGTGATCCTAAAACCTTTCCAGGTGGGATTTTAGTTAAAATTGAAGTGCTAAATATATAGTGATACAAGGTAATGATATGATAATATATGGGATGGTGAAGTCTATCTATAAATTAAGAGGGATGATAAAGATATTGAGATAAATTTTGGTGGATAAATCCTACATTGGGAGTACAATCCACTGGTGTGATTTTATTATAAGGTTTCTCTATTTTTTTACTATCACATGACTAGCATAATGGGGTGATGCTTTTAGTTCCAAATATATAATGAGAGGGTATTATAGATAGTGATGTTATTTTCCATGATTTATTCGATATGGGTTTTTCATTTATTTCATTTTCTTAATATTATCTTATATTCTCATGAATGGTAATTTCATGTTTATATTGATATAATTTTAATTCAATAACAAGATACATATTATCACACATTAAAAATATTTTGGTTGGGGTAGTTATGTTTTTACATGGTTTTTGGTAACCAATTCTATTGATTAATTGAATTAATTTTCCGTAATAAAAGTTTCATTACTGGGATAGACAATGATGAATAGTGTTGGGGATTCACTTAAACAAAATTCCAATTAATTCTTTATTAGACATTTTCATTTACATATCTAGTTCTTGAAAATGGATTTACTTGTGCTTGGTACATTTTATTTTGATTGAAATCACAATATTCTATTATTATTTTCATTCATTCTTGATCATTCAATGTAGTTTTCTAAATAATCTTTATTTTTTATACTATAGACTACCACATACTACACTTATAATAGTTAATAGTAGGTAGAGTATGTTATAATTTTTAAATTGATTCCCTATATAATTTAACAAATCCCTTTAGGAAATCATACTTCCTTGACACCATGGGTATATTTAAGTGATTACTTAAATGAATGGAAATTAATAACAAATGATTTATTTATATAATTATTCTTATCAGTGTACCTTTCTAAATATTCATTATCTAAAGGATATTATTCATGAATGAGTCATTTATAATGTTCTATAACATTAAAAACAATTGAGAGTGTTTCACTCTTGTAGCATCTTAGACAAACATTTTTTAGAGATTTTCAATCTATTATTAACTGTGTGTTCTAATCATCTAGCTCCTAAAAATCCAATATATGAGTGGAAAAATACCAATGAACTTTGTTTATATAATACTAAACCTTATAGTAGAAGTCTTAAACTAATTCTGTAGATTCATATTCTTTACAATATGAACTTGATTCATCATAACGATGATTCTAAATATATTTACTTGATGAAATATAATTTTGAATAACTTCATATAGTGGTGGATACTCCTTCTTCATTGAGTTATTCTTCAATTTACTTTTGTATTTCTTTTATTTTTTCTTCAATATTATTATTGAACCCTCCATGTTAGTGCTGATAAATATGGGTAGTGAATTTTCCATAATGGGATTCTATAAAATACTTTCCAAAAAGAAATTCTGAAAATTTTTATTTAAAAACATAGAAGTTTAAAAATGGATCAAACCATAGTGAACCTTTTTTTAGATACCACATGATAAGTCCACATGATCATCTACCAAATTAAGAGTGGGGTGAATTGTGTATCACTAATTTTACATGTTTCTTGATCTATTAAAACATTTAACCTTTTAAATTCATCTCAGAATTCAATCCTATTTTACACATTAGGATAAAAATGAATATTTTTATCTTAAACCCAACATGAAACAAATACATGAAATAAATATTATAATTATAAGAAAAAAACAATTTATTTTTTCAAGGTTTGGTCTCATCAGGGGAAACCAACTAATTTTTTTGATAATTTATTCGCTCTAATATTATTTTTTATTCTAATAATTTTATTACTAATTACATGTGATGTGGGAATTTATTATCCTAAATACATTGTGCATATCACACATACATAACATTTATATGGGTATTTGAGTATTATAGTGTATTTAAACTTTATCCCACAACCTCTAATCCTCTTGAATATTATTTTTAGATTCCACCAACATATTAATGTATATCTCCAGTCAACACCGGTTTAGGCAACATCAATTCTTCTGATCTTATTTATCTCATAGATTCTTCAAATACCATAAAATATTAAATTAATATGAATAAGTTTCATTCTATAATACAAATGATAATTCCCAAATCCTTCTCAGAAACTTATCACTATGTTCTCTCAAACATTATCTTTAGTGAACTTTAATAACATACTAGCTCCTCAATCACGTAGCCTCAACACCCTAATTGAGAAAAATGGTTTATGTGTTTGTCTCTATCTAAAATATCTTCTTATTATTTATTTCTCAATGATTTTATAATAAAGGGTAGCACAATACCTATTCATTACCTCTTTTTTAATGAGATACTAATATTTGACGAACAAAAAAATAGAGTTTTTTATTCTTTTTCCTCAATATACTAATGGATCTTTTGTTATTAGACTGTATCAAGTTCTATTGTTTTTTTCAAGATATTTTACACCAATATCTTATACTTATTGTAATTTACATTTATTGAATCACTAAATATAGTTTCCATATATTTTATGTAGAACATATACATTAAAAAAGAATGAGGATTCTCTTCTAATTTTTATCAACTTTTTTGACATGGTAGTATTCCCATGATTTGAATATTTATTTTTAATCAACCAGTTTTATCCATTACATTTCATGGAGTGAAATTATTTAATTTTTTCTCATTTCATCTATTACAGTATGAATAAGCCACATGTATGGTTTAATGTATTAAAAATAATATATTTTCTGCTTCTTATTTATCATATGGAAACATTTCCCAGCAATTATCTACAATTATGGATTTGTACTCATCATCTAACCAATCCATAGTCATCATCACATACAAACATTATCCACATCATGTTCACATGTTAGATATCAAAACTAAATACTTCAAATTTCAAATCAAATAAATCGTTATCCAAAGATAATTTAGAGATATTTGAATCACTGCATATTAGTAATAAAAATGGTTGAATTTATCTCTCAAATTACATCATGGTGTGTCACACCTTGAAAAAGTGAAACAATATTCATTTTAAACCTTATATTATTTTTCATAACTTAAATATCATATTATCATTATTCTAATTATTAAAAATTTATCTTGGGATGTTTAAGTCAATGATATTTAGCACAAACATCGTCAAATTTATTTTAATTCATCATAGTTCATTTCATTCAATGTTTTCATGCCGTAGAAAATTTATTAATTTCATAGTTTAAAAGGCTCTTAAAAACTCAAGAACATACTATTTTAAATTTTTTCATTAATTTTACAAGGCCTCTAGTACTTTTCTAATGTCTTCTAGTACCATTCTGATGTTCCTGGGAACTTTTTCCATCCCACACAGTGAACATTGTGATCTAATTTGCTAAATTTTCGGGTCTTCATATTTGTAAATTTACAAGTATTTTAGTCCTTTTAAATTTTTTACAAACTCATTTAACCATGTTTTTTTATAATTCTTTGGTTTTTATTCCTTGTTTCACATATAGAAATTACCATGGTGATACGCCATGTTCCATGAAATAGTAAAAATCCTTTGTATGTTTTTTCAATCACCATGGACATGGTTCACTATTCCATGGTGTGGCCCACTCCATCATAAAAAATACCTTTCATTATACTTTTACATTGAACATTTCCCATATAATCATTCTCTCATGTCTATTTTTTCATTCTGAAGATACTTATATATCATACTCAATTATCTATAGTTGGAATGTGGTCTCATGTTGTTTTATCCCACACTATGGTCACTACCTTCCCACCACATTAACCTATATTATCCATCTACAATTTTATTCCTATTTAATTGGAAATTACTTTTATCTTGACCACTATATTATTAATGGTTGGTTTATTAGGTGGTTCTAGTATGAGGGTTGGGCAATTTTTTATTCACCTCTAATATTTTCCTTTCCCAAATAATTTATCCTAATGTAAAGGTTAGTACATTAGGAAAATTTCATCATCTTCAGAATTTTACATTCCTCATAATAAAGACCAGTTCAAAAAACATTTGATTTAAATAGTTGATAACTATAATTTTTCAAAATAAGTACTCTAAGGTAGCAGTATAAACATCTATCATTTACCATCATATGAATAAATTTTCTTAATAATTTTAATGGCTCAATATTCTTTTCCCATCTATTCAGGGGAAGATTCATCATCTTCTTCATTGTGTGGATTCTTCCTCCATCACCAACACTCCAAGACATACATATCGACAAGCTCATTTTAAAAAATGATTATTAATTTAAAATTCAAATTAAAAAATTAAAACAATAAATTATCTTTGGGTACTTCATAAATTTATTCAATATAATTAAATTTTAATATAATTAATTACAATTAATAAAATTCTAGTAACACCACAATTCATTCTAACCCTATCTCCATATATATTTTAAATCCATTTCACATAACCATTTTCCCACACTATGTTAGCTTTAATAAATTCATAAAAATTATTATTCATATAAAATCTAAAATAATCCATATATTTATTTATTTATTCTTGTTTTATAATATCCTTATTAAGATAAGATTTTGGATTCTCATTAGTTATTAAAATGTTGAATAGATATTAATATTTATCATGACATAAAAGTTATTTTGTAATAAATCATAATACCTTGAATATTTTATCATGTAAGATAAATTACCTGGATTTACACAATATTTTGAAACAATTTAGAAAAAAATATATTCATATGAAATAAAATTCAATTTTAACTCCAAGTTACGTGTGACTGAACCTATAAAAATTAATTTTTTTCATTAGGTTTATTGATTAATATTTTATTCCTTTTATATTTTTACTATTTTTAATATTAAATGGTAATATTAATGTATACTTATGAATTTAGATGAATCTAGATGTGTTTTAGAGATAAATAAAAAAATCTATTAAAACTAGAAAACATGGGTTTAAAATGATACAAGGATAGTTATGTTGGATTAAAACTTCTGAATTCATAGTAATATTGGAATGAAATGATAAGAAAATGGGATGTATTAGAATAAAAAAAGAATTTTTGTAGCTACATTAGTGTAAATGTCTTTTTTATAGAATTGTTGAGAATCGTCTCATCAACAACTGACATACAGAAGATTGAGTCAAAGGGTTGGGCTTCCCTATGAAGAAAATTTTGATATTAGGTCTCAAATATGGTTAAACCCATCCTGATTTAGATTAAAATACTTCTTGTGTGTATAGAACTCTGTAGGGATACTAGCCACATTAGATTAAATATATCCTCAAGTAATATTATCAGGCCATGGAATTTTATTTTAAAGAAAATCATTAATAAATTATTTGAATCCTTTTCTTTTGGTCACATACATGTATGAAAAAAATGATTGAGTTCTGTGAAATAATGTTCCGTATTGTCAGGGTTATTCCATAATGATAGAAAAAAAGATTATAAAAATTGTAATCTGGGGATATTTTGGAATGGCCGGTTATTGAAAAAGATTTGATAAATATAATGAATAATGGTGGGATCATGGTTTAGTGTTTCATTCCATAATGTATATGATGATATTACAAGGTAGTATTCATATTTATCTATTTGTATGTCGTTTTTCTATCAATAGATGATGTGAACCTATTGTAAACCTATTTAGAAATATATTAGAGATATTTGTTTCCATAATAGATAATTCTTTTTAAAATAAAACTCACATTTTTCTATCATTATTTAATAATAATAGGTTCTAATATTATCATAAAAGTAAATATTACTATAAATCCTATATAATTAACACAAATATACATTAAAAATTAATAACTTACGTTAAAATATACATAAAATTAAATCAAACATATTCTATAACATAATTATAATTTTTTTAATAGTGATTGTGTATACAATTTATTACACATACGAAATTATTTATTTTAAATTTACCTAATCATATGATGTCTCTAAATTTCACTGATCATATAACAGATTCCCACAATAGTTGCTAAAACTGATATTTAATTACTTCCTTCAATGATTATATATTTTTTATATATAACCTTATTTCATGAAAAATAATTTATTTTATCTTCAAAATTACTTCCATAATTTCCTTTTATATTCTTATTTATAAGGTTATCTTTTGATGGTTTATTCATATAATAGATCATGATGATGAATATTTCATCTATACAGTATTTTTGTATACTCTTTTTATTCTCCTATTTTAATTAAATTGATCTTATATAGTGTATTCACCATTAATATGTAATCTTATACAATTAATGAAAAAATGTTTATTTTTTATTTTATACTAGAATTATATTCTAATTTATGATGAAAAATTTGTATTAAAAATCATGATTATTATATATGATTTACAGTCCATGTAGTCATAGGGAATATAAAAATCTTGTTTTTCATGGTGATTCCATGTATAGAGGGAGAGACAACTAGGAAAACACCAAGAGTACACAATTTTGCGAACTACGTATACACATATTGTAGAAATAAGTATGTTTTGTTTACTTTCACACATGATATAGATACTCAAGATAGTATAAACAAATCCTTACCTGAGTGTCTTTCACATTGTGTACCCTATAGGGACACACTGTGTATTGGAAAGTTACCAACTTTTTCATATCATCCATACCAGGTTCTCATTATGGATGAATGGGTAAACTAATTTGAGTCTTTTCCACATAAAACATAATCGTATATATAAAATTTTCATGTATGGTTTATATTTAAGCAGTTTGAGAAAAATTTGATCCATATATGTGTATATATAATGATGAGAGTAGTTGGATGATTATTGAAAAACAATTGGGTTTGAACACTCTTGGTTTTATATCATCCCCTTGGTGAAGGTCCACCATGAATTTAGCGTAATGAATATACTTTTAAAAATGGAATTTCCCTTCTTATAATTGTTCCATATTTATTTATATAGTATAAAGAACATGCACCACATGATGAAACCTATAATCATTTATTAACATTATAATTACATTTATAGAATACAAATTTCCATAAGAATAAAATGTATTACAATAGTAAAAATCGAAAATAAGATAACAATAATTGGAAAATTTTAATCCTCTCGATCCCCTAGAATAATGACACTCACACACAACACTATTGAAATGAAGAAGAATGTATGTAATTCAATATTCATTTTGAAAATGAAAATATATTTAACCTTGAGAGAAAATTTAATTGAATTAATAATTAAGGGAATATAAGGTATTTATATAATGTTAGTATCTTATATGGTCATTATAAATTTTGACTATTGGAATAGTATTTTGATCATTGGAATAGTAATTTGACTGTTAGGAATAGTAACCTAACCATTAGAATAGTATTTTCACTTATGGAAGTGTAAAATAATAATTAGTTAACTTATAAAATTAAAAAATGATATATTTATAACACTGTTCAAGTAAATAATTATTTTAAAAATGAAAAATTAACTGGTTTTATTTCTTAAAAACATATGTGATTTAGTTAAATTTTTTTAAAAAATATAATGATTTACAAAAAAATTTATTTTAATAAAATTTATTTATAATTTATATTATGTTTTGTTTAACAAATAAGTTAATTTTATGACACATTAACTAATTATTCAAAGGTTTAGAAAATTGAACATAATATTAAAAGTTCTATTTTTAAAATAAATGTGAATTTTATTTAAAAATTAAATTCATCATATTCAGAATATTATTTTAATAAAATTTCTTTCATTTTCTGAATCTACACATCAAAAAATGGTTAGGGTGAATATTTTGTATTTTTATAAAATAGTTGAATTTTTGTGAATAGTAAAATACGGTAAAATATGGTATTTAACATTATTGTCTAAATACATGAGATTTTAAGTCATGGATGATATAATACCCGATTATTTTTACATATCATGCTCCATTTACTTTATATATTCATATTAATCAATATTATCGATAGTCTTTAGCTAAATTAATAAACTAATGAATATAATATTCAAACACACCCCTCTCCTCCCCTTATAAATAACACCCCTCACAACCCCTTCTCCACAAAAATTATAAACATGGGAGATTTCAAAAATTATTTCCAATTTAATTTATCTTTCCCTACCCCATATCCTACTACAATTGTTATCAGTAAAAGGCCAATTCTAAGTTTCTTAATGATTTTCTCAAGGAGATGACATTCAAGAGGTAAAATTCTCCATGTTTCTCTATTAAAATTATTTTCTTCTTATACCTTCTCCTCACCACCATCATCCAACACAACATGATGAATTAATTATTATAAATATCCTTTAATATTGTTTTTTTATTTTGATTATCATCTTAAACACTACAAGAAAATTGCCTCATATGGGCAGTTTTGTTTTTAATATGGTGGTAGTTTAAACTACTACCATATGATTCTACAATGGTTTTATAAAGCTGCCACTAAATTTGGTATCGACCTTCAACATATATCTGTTTATTTAATTTAGCTTCATTTTTTGGAAAGTTTCCTAGTAAGAATAATTAGCCCTAGTTTTGGTGGTTTTAACGACGATTTCATGTGAAAAAATTGGTATATTTAGCAGCGGTTTTAACCACTACTAAACCAATATAATCACCACCAAAAAATAATTCACATTTAATTAGAAGTAGTTTTAACCACCACCTATAATAGAATATCAATCTATAGCGGCAGTTTAAGGTAGAAAAAATTTTGGTTCATTTCGTTAGCGGCAATTTAAACTGACGCTAAATATAGATTTACAAGTAAAAAAAATGCAGTAGATTCTGCAGCCCCAGTACCAGTATACGGAAAGAAAAACCATGTCCAGAAAACATAAAACATAATAATCTAAACCATCTAACAATGTCTAGTAGTCAAAAGTCTAACAATGTTTCCTAAAAAACCATGTACAAAGAACATGTCATAGAATAATCAAAACAATAGCATCTCAACCATCTAACAATGTTTCATAGATCTAAATCTAAGACTTTGAACTATATAAAACCATCATCTGAGTTGTAATCCTTCAAACTATATAACATGAACTTATAAGATGTATCCCTAAGACATCCTAATAAGGGTGATTTATCCAAGTACTCAGGATAACATTGTAAAAATAATTGGATCCAACAACACTATGGACTAGTTTTAGTTTGTACATTATGACGAATATAGATGAAGTTCTCAAACATGGCTTGGTAAGAGCATCATGCATGCATCTATGAGAAAACCTATACTATAACACTTGTAAGAGGATGTTGTTTCTTCAATTCAGGTTGCTGATTAATATAAGTGTGTTATCCTGGTTTTGGAACCACATTCAGTCGTGGATGAAGCATGTTCCAGGGAAAATTTGTTATTTTAATAAAATGTTTCCTAGGAAATTTCTAAGGTGGGAGAATGATGGGTATTATGGAAACAATTTCCTTTCATGTAGAGGAAAACAATTGTAATGGAGCAATTGGAAATTGTCAAAATAACTTCTTAATGCTGACGAGTTGGTATATTCAATATTTCATATCATAAACATAACGATGACTTTTAAAACATAGGTTTGAGTTTGAACTAATTTGTGATGATAGGTTCATGCTCCAGATAAAGAAGTGATCCATGATTTTTACTAGTTGGTAGTGTGTCTATTAATTCATAGAAACATGATGGAAAGGTGGTTGGTTGATTACTCAACCATTGATAAATGATGAGATTCTTTGTTGGAATTTTTTAGTTATGCATGAAATAACAGGGTATCAATGGGATCTAAGGCTGTGTGATTAATACCTTAATAAAAACACTATCTATTAATATGGGAATATCTTAAACAAGTATGTCCGAAGAGGATTTATTGATGCTTCAGTGATAAAATTTTGAAGGGGATTTGAGCCTTCCATCTATGAATCATGTTAAATTAGATGTGGCCTTTTTTGTGTGTAACACATTAAAGATATAATGTAGGAGTACAATGAGGGTTTTAGGGTTCACTGAGGTGGTTGACCAATTTTTATACCTAGTCATACATCATCGAGAGATGAGGCCTCAAGGGTTAGTTCAAGACAAGTATAACATGTTTTGGTGGAGTATGTATAAGAAGATCTAAATAGACCTATCAATATATTTTTTTAAAATATAAAGATGTTTCTATTTGTAGACCAAAAATGGGTAATGTTTAGAAACTTTGTGTACTTCTATTATATATTTAGTCATTCACAATATTATGACACCATCTTAAGTATATTTGGAGAGCGCTTATATGCCAAGACAGATAATTAAAACCAATGCCTTTTGTTTGGATAGAAGTAATCTATGGGAGTTTTACACATGGATTGATTATAGAAAGCCTTAAGATATGGATTATAAATGTAAAATATTTGAGGGTAACACTCATGTGAGTGTAGCACATGTTGTTGGATGGCTGTTTTATTTTTTTAGATTCTTGATAACTGGAATCGGGTACTACGGTTTTCCATGGTGAATGCTAGGTAATGGTTAAAATACATACATGGAAGAAGCTCGAGTTTAGAAATTATTCTTGGAATACCTTTTGATTATCTAGGTGTGTTGGATCAGGAATGTACTAGAATGTTTTTTTTGGAATGGTGACATAAACGAGTAAGATTTGGTAAGATCAAGATATGTCATCGGAAGTTGGTTACAAGTAGTTGTGAGCATGCTCAAAGTGATATTGGGGTACCTTGGATAAAAGGTGTCAGAATATGGATTTAGAGATTTCAACTATTAAATTTTATTATTCTATAAAAATAATCAACCAAAAGAATTTCAAAAAGTGTAATTTCTAAAAGAAGTATGTGGTCAGTGAGGAACCACTTTAGAAACATGGTGGGTTGAGACATGTGCATTTTAATGGTTTATGAGAGATTTTAAAGAAAAATATAATGTGAATGGTATGATCTTGGTCAATTGGATTTCAACCATTTCAAAAAAATTGAGTACCAGGGGTAATATCCTCCCAAGTAACATATTAAATATGTTGGGAGCACCATTAGGACATTGAGGTCTTACATAAAGATGAAATTGTGATAGTGGGAGTACCCCAACTCCTAAGTGACCATTTAAATTTAAAATTTATTGTGGATATATCTATATTCTATATTATAATAGGATGATTACATGATCATCTCTATTATATATAGGCTCACTCTATGTGCTCAAGAACACAGTGGTGTAGCTCCCAATTTGGATCTTCATCATCGTCCAAGTATTATTCTCCCCTATAGTAATGGCACATGTCTAGAATAGGATCTCATACCATCTTGGTCACACACCTCAATGTATATCTCGTTATAAGTGATCATTACCATGTTTTGAATGTGCTCAATGGTCGACAAAACATTTGTGGGGGCCATCCTTGAATGACACGGATGTGGGGATTGTGTCTCTAACATGAATAAAATGAATCAAATAAACAACATAGTAGTTATTCCAAAATACTAATATACACATCCTAACATAATGTAAATGAAACTATTAAATATCTCCATCTTAGATATGGAAAATATATTATGTCATAATCCACCAACTTCCTACTTCACCAATTCAAGACTCACTAACTTACTAAATCAGCAAGCCATATAAAATTCCAATGCCTTTATTAGACATGGGGAATCATGAAAATGATTGGTATTGAAAATGTTAGGTGAATACTCTGTACCAGACATGATATATGATACATGATGCATGATACATGATACATGAACAAACCATCTATTTCCATATTTGTCCAACATATCAACAAGACCACTAATCATTGTCCGATGATGAACAGTGCTTGCCACCCTCTTCACCTCCATCTCTACTTCCATCTATTGGCACCTGTATGGATATTATATTGAAAATTAAATAATGTTATATATTTATATTTATACGTAAAAACAAAAAATTGTTTGCAAACTAAATGATTTTCAAGTTTTGTGATTTACCGGCTCACCACCCATCATTGATGAAGTATCACCAAGGAAAAATCTAGTCATCTTCTGATATAAATCAACCAATGCTTTCTAAAAAGCATATATCTGAGTCCCATGTTCCTGAATTTTGTTTTTAATAGAAACATAATATCTCTAAGTATCTCGACTACAACTAGGATTATATGTAGCTTCAATCCCTGATTTCCTACTAAAAACCTTAGATGTTAAGGGTCTCAAACCCATCCCACTCACTCAAATAGGATGCTTCTTCCAAAGAACATTACCAATTGGGTCATCCTGGGAGACTGAGTTGGAATGCACAGGATTGGCATCCCATAGTTATTTAATTTATACCTATAAATAAAATTTCAGTCATATTTTAAGAAATATATATTAACATAGTGATAAATTTTAAAATTTTATTGTAATGAAAAATGAATTCATACCCCAACTTCTTTGGAAGGATAATTAACAAAACTCCCAACAAATTTTTTATGAACATCCAAACACACTCATGTTTGAGATTATTAGTACCCTAAAATCTGTGACTTCATTAAATAAAGATAAATATAAAATTTAATATATCAAATAGATAATATTTACATATAAATATTTAAACTTATGAAAATATTACCAGAGCTGATCGACTTCTATATAAACTCTTTGACCCCCGTAGTGCAAGGGATGATTTTCTTATCCCAGTTAAATGCATTCTTCCTTACAAGATCCTAAAATAAATAAATTGTAATTTAAAAGTAATTTATGTAATGTAATATCTTTTTCATTTACATGCATAAATGTAAAATTATTTCAAAAAAAATAATATATATTTAAATACCATGTTCTTCTCATCCCGATGTCTTTCACTGTAGACAATCAATTTCTCTCTAGGTACCCCATTGGGTACCTTGTCATACATCTATTGGGGTCTCAACAATGTATCATTGACATCACCCCATATTCACCATTTAAATTCTTTTCATTTCTTACCAAGATTTTTCAATATCAACTTTCATGCTAGCACATCAGAAACCGTAAATTGGAAAAAAAAATATGTACACAGAAATTCATTTAAAAAATATTAGAATTTAATAACATACTAATATTCAATTAAACCATAATGTAATATAATTACCTTTATTTGTGAATAAAAAACATCATTTTTCCAAGATGAATGAATATGCCTCCAATCCTCATACATAATCGTAAGGGAAATCAGCTTCGCGACTAGCTAGCCTAGAATGTGGCCACTTAGTCCTACGTCCTCATCTGTAAGGAAGCCATAGAAATCAAATGGGAAAACTATCTTTATTACATTCAGATTCCACACATATGAAAATTTCATATTTTTCTCCATAGATTCATTGTTTCGATCTTTTATGAACAAATAGTTAGTATAAAAAAGTGAAATAAATTTATTTATATCAAAATTTGTAACTATAACAGTAACTCTACAGTATCCCCATGAAGAAATAGGAGTGGTGCCTTACTCACTCACTGTTGAGGCTGTTGAATGGAAGGAGTCAACAGATCTACTGATGGGACCCTCATGGAGGGTGTGGGAGATGGTTTAGGGGGAAAATAGATGGTGTCTCAGATGTTGTAGGGACAAAGACCGATGGATCATCATTTTTCAGTGAGGTCAATGGAACAGTTTTGTGATTCCTCCTTAGAATTCCTTCCATTTAATAAAATACAATTACAAAAATTCAACTTGTGAAAGCGTTTGGATATTGAGACTCTATCCTTAAATATCATGTTATATGTAATGGATTTTCTATATGATTAGCAACGGCTATTGTGATAACCTTCCATTATGATTTTTATTATGGTTAGTACTATATATTGAAATTACATACTCTGATTGAACTCTAATGAATTATGCCTATAATAGATGTATCACTAGAATTGATCAAAACATGTGAGGTTAAGTGTTGGGGTAACCTGGTTAGCACATGATGACCCAACATAGATTCTTGTAGAGAAGTTTCAAGATGAAACCAATAAGATAATTCCCAAATGTTTCATTTGATATTTATAAAAAATCAAGGTTATACATGTGAAATTTAAACTAAGATAGACTAAGGTAATCACAATGAAATCAATTAATGATAGAGAAACACAATGTTTTCCATATATACACACTAAACATAATCTAAATCATAACCATAGACATTATTCATATCAAAAATATAAACATTCTCTATATTAAATGATTTTACATGTTTAATATCAAAAATATATATTATTATAATTTATTCATATAAAAAAATAAACATTCTCCAGAAGAAAAAAACAATTCACCTTCATTATGCGCAATATAATTTATTTATTCATCCATTTATTTCCATCTCCAAAAAACTTAGTACATGTGAAGTTCATTTAATTTAAGAATGACTCTTTTATTTCAATCAATAACTTCTAGGAAACAACAATGACAATACAAAACCCCCAAACATAATTCACATACCAACTTCATTCTCTTTCATTACGCATCATCACCACAACCATGATCATCACACAACTATATCACACATCATCCAACATCACATCTCATTCCAACCAACCATTTTCCAAAAAACAACACACTCTAACTCAAACCCAATTACCACCACTATTGATAAAATCCCCACATGGACCACATAAAGCACAAAAATGCATCAATCAAATTAACCTATAAATGATATTTCCACATTCACAATTCCACATTTTAAAGGGGCCTCTTATTGGGCTAGATAATAGTGGGATTAAGGGAGAATGGGGGAAAAAGATCAAGATGAGGTAATTACCCAAAAATCCTCACATTAAATATATATATATATATATAAACTTTATCAAGTACATTTTATGGGCCATGGGGACCCTGGTTTCACTTGTCACGACCCGTCCCCCGGGGACTGTGTCGTGACTACCCCAACCCCACCTCCCGCAGGCCATGGGCTAGCGACTAGCACTGAAGGCATAATCCTACAAGTGGGAGGCATTTCCCTGAGTACTTATATGCACACAAACTCCCAACCAATTCCCAGACACTAAAATAGAAACAAGGTGATACCATAATACCACCGATACAAGTAAATCTAATATAAGTGGGTTAGAATACAATCCCAACAAAAGAATTGAAAAATAGAAAGGTTCAAAAAAGAAACTTTGATGACCGTCTGCAAAAAACCCCACCTGATCGTGAGAGTAGTGTAGCTACTGGAAGTTGAAGTAGAACATCTTGTCCACCCGATCTTAATGGGCCCCACTTGGTCCTAGGCCACCAAGCCCACCGTCGCAGCATGGATCATCTGCACCAAACACAACATGTGCGGGTGAAGCCCATGCATGGGTGGGTAACAAAATACATAGTAGGGGACCCCAAAACACAAAGTAATGACAAAAAATAAATCCTCATATAAAGGCACGAATTATAAGCATGAAGAGTAAGAAACCTCACACCATGTATAAATCTAGGGTAGTGATAGAAGAATCATCATTCACGTCATCAAATAGATCAGCTTCTAGAGAACTCCTCCTCTATCGAGTACAATGGGTCTGCCAAGTCACAAAGAAGTACTTCCAACTAACATTGGACTTCTATGGTACACATCCTCATCGCGTACCATGGGCATGCAAAGTCATATATATGTGCTTCCCACCGTCGCCCTGAAAATTCACACAGAAGTGTTTCCCACTGGGCCATAGTCCAGTCTCATAGAGTCAAAAGTCTGCAGTCCTCAGGTCTCAGCCAACTAGAGGGCTTCGTACGTAGCGCACATGGGAGAACTTCTCGAACCATTCGTTGCATCTCAACTTCCATGAAATCCTCTTAAGGTAATTCCATAATATCTGCCTCAATGAGAGGATCCCAACACTGTGACGTTCTCATCAATCGAATTCTCAGTTTGCAAGATACGGGAATTTTAGAAAACAGGGACTGATTACTTATGGGCCTGGTCCGATCCGATCAGACTGAACCAACAAACCCAGACCAAGAGTCCCACATCCCCTGGTTTAAATCGATCAACTCGACAAGACCCGATTTGGGTCTGGGTTGCCCCAGTCTGGCCTGGATAGTGGGCCAGGACAAATGGGGCTCGATGGACCCAACCCAGGTTGGACGAGGGTCTAACCTGTCGGGTCACCCGGTGACTCAGTATAGTCCAGCCTAGCCTAAAGGGCATTGGTCTAGCTAGCCAGTGCAGGTCTGGACAATGGGGTGCAGGTTCGGACCGCCGGTGCAGGTCTAGCCCATACGGTCTTGGGTTCGGCCCACTGGCTTGGGGCGTGGCACGCCAGCTCGAAGCTCGAACCGCATGGTGCGGGCTAGTGGTGAACCGCCTAGCCAGGACACGGCCAGTTGTTGTGTTCGGCCCCAGCTAGCTCTACAGATGCATAGGGCCCTCCTACTGAGGTCAATCGACTACGGCTCGCCAATCCCCCCGGATGGCCCGGACGGAGGCCCTCCCTCCACACGACGCCAGGCGAGCGCCGCGTCCCCCTGCTGCTATCGCGGCACGCCGTCGGGTGCGCTGCCACCTCCACATGTAGCCGCCACCACGGGCTGCCATCGATAGATGTTCATCGGACCACCGGACGCACTTTGATGATCTGTTCTTCACACTGCCTGCACTCGCGCTCTCCAAGGAACGTCTTCATCACCGAAAAGGTCCCAGAATCATATTGTCGTCCCTTTTATGGTGCGACCACAAAGAATTCACACAGGAGTGGTGCTCGAGACCTGTTCGTGTCGGTCCACACCCTCCACATTAGAAGTTTATAATAATGGGGAGGCTAAAGGATTTTGGCTCAATCAAACTAGTGATAAACTAATACCATTTAATAACTCCCAAAAGAAAAGTCACTCTCCCGCATAAACACAGGATTAGCGAATCAACCTATTTTTGGGTTGGTCTGTGTTTGTCGATTCTAGAATAATAACAGGGAAAAACATTCACAAATTAAACCCCTACCTCTTTGATGTTTTTTGCCTCAACATTACATCCTTGTGATTTCAAGACGTCGACGTCGTTCATTGCTTCTAGCTCTATTCTTTGAGGTGCATCGAAGATGTTTGACGTTCGTCGATGTTTGACATTCTTTGTTGGAGAGGGAGTTTTTTGGAGGTTTGTCAAAGAATCCTCATAGTTTAATTACTCATTCTATAAACATGTCAACCAAAATAAAATGAAAATATGTCGCGGTGCTTCGGTTACACTATGATGTTGCACTGTTACACTATTTCATTTATGAAATAGCACCACTATTACGGGTCATTAATGCATTGTTACACTGCGTCTTAACAAGCTATTAATGAGCCTCATAAAAGCACCTCATCGCTGCATTGCAACGTCACCGTCCGTCTCTCAACAGATGAGGAAAGAAAATAAAATAAATTTTTAAAGTATTTTTTTTATTTTTCAAAAATTGCAAAAATTAAAATTTCTGTTCAGCCCTTGTCAGCTAAGGCTTAGTCCTTTTTAGAAAAATATCAGCATTCTCAATTCAACGGTGCCCTCATATTTTTGATCCGAGTACCGGTTTAAATGTTAGAAAAAACCTCTTGTACGTTATTTTAAATGAACCTTAAAAAAAGATCAATAATTTACATTCACCCTGAACCTGCGTCAGTCATGGTTAGGCTCCACCTAAAGGGAAAATGGCCTCACGAGATCAATGGTAGTCTCGGATTTCAAATCTGAGTTACTATTTAGGAGTTATAATGATTGTAAAATAAAATAATTTTAAATTAATTGTTTTATTTATGGCCAAAAACTAAATTTCATTATTGGCCCGCACCAGGCAATGTTAGGATCTACCTAAGAAAATCATACAATCATGAGCTCAACGGTGGTCTCAGATTTTTAATCTGAGTTACCATTCATGAGTTATAAGAATTTGAAAATTAAAATAATTTTATTTAATTATTTTATTTATGGTTATTCCATTTTCAGGTTTTCTCACTGGAGGCATGCACCGACTAAAATTAAGTCATTCATGGGGTAAACCCACCATCTTGAATGTAATAGTGCCATCAGATTTTTGATACGGGTACATGTTTAATATTTATTCATCTTTTTCCAAAAAATTGCTCACACATTCTATTTAATGCCTAAAATTTTTGGATTGATCATTCCGGGCAATCCAAGCCTCAGAATCGCATGCCATCTCAGTGCCTAGTCTTAAAATAATTCCATATAATTAAAAACTTTATATAGAAATTATAGGACATCACATCACTCTTAGGATACCTGAGACTCTTACAAGTCCAACGTTAATAATTTAACACCCACCAGGTACCCAATGTCACCTGTAATTGTAAATTATATGTGGTAACCTGTTTTCAATACCCTAAATCCCTAATTCACACACCAAACGACAAACCACCTTAAAAAACTAACATATAATGTAAAATCAATAACAAAAATCAATTTGGAATCCATTATCAAAAAATAACCCTCATTCAAAATCAAAAATTGAAACTATCCATTGTTTTTTCCATTCAAATTTCCAGCATAAGACCTTAATGACACCATAATCAAGGTAATAAGGTAAAACATTATGTCCTCCCAAAAATATCACTATTCAATATAGATAAGTCTCAAGAAATATGTATCTGAAGACTAATTTCCAATATATTGGCAATAAATGATCTGAGGAATATATTATATCAATAATAATAATCTTTGAAACTCACCTAAAATCCCTAAAACTAACCATCTACATAACCCAAATAACTAAACAAATATCATATTACTTATACATAATTTTAAACACACCACAAACCATATCCCAATTCTTATGTCCCATGTCTAAGTCGTAGCTCCCAAATCTAACCCAAATCCTTAAAAATACAAACACTTAAACATCCAAAACTATCACATTGATAAATATCCTTAATTTTACAGTACACTTATAATGAATGACTCCAAAATAAAAAAACAAAATACCAAACCATCAATAAACATCAATACTATATCGGCGGTGAGGCTCGAGACCGGCAATGAGGTGTGGTGAGGGTAAGGATTCAGGGGGTCACAGGGGTTGGGGGAGTGGGGGTTCATGGGAGAAATGTCAGGTTTTTAAAAAAAATAATTGTTAGCGGCGGTTTTCTAGACCGCTTCTAAACACTGATTTTGGGGTAGTGATACCCTCCCTTCTTCTATTTCTAAAAAAAAATTTTACACTACAGCTGGTTAACCACCTCAATGAAAAATGTACTTCATTTTATCCCCCACCATCAAGTATGGTCATTGATGTGTGGTCATTGAGAGCACACAAATTTAAAATTTATATAACCCTACTATCTACTAGTGCAATGGTGTAAAGAGTGTTGAACCCTAGAGAAGGATTTATGTTGTGTAGACCAACCCAAACAAAATAAAAACTAATGATAAAAACTAAAATGAATAATAATGAAATGGAAGGCATTGAATGTGAAAATGAGGGTTAGATGGTGTGATGTAGTGATTTCTAGGACTTAAATAGATAGCAGAAAACAATGATGAAATTAAGCTCTTGAGACCACATTGTAATGATTAAAAATTATATTCTTTGATCCTACTTAAATTAATTCAATTATTTAGTGCTTGAAAAAATTGTTGAAATTCATTGAGTTGTCATGTTAGTGGACTTCCACAACTCGATGAACCTTCTTGAGGCTTGATCATTTGATCTTGACCCTTGAATTAATCGGTTCAATATATATAATAGATTTTTTGACCTTTTTCAGTTTATAGTACCTCGTTCAATGATCCAAGGGGTATTGATTCACTTAAATTACCAGTCAGTTATTACATAGTGTTAATTGATGTGCATAATTAAAAGGAACACAACCTAGAACATAAAAGATGCAACAAAAAATTAAACCTTCAAATCAATCCACAACATCCTAATTCCCCTAATCTAATTAACTACTCGTGTTTGGGAAAACAAAAATGAAAACAACAAAGAAGAAGAAATGAAGAAACATCTATGGAAGCATGTTTCCACAAGCTTGAGCTCCTTCTACCAACTCCAACCTCTGTTGTCAATATTTATTCTCTACATCCCAAAGAATGGAAGGATGACTGGATGATGGTCAGTGCGGAGAAATGGATGGTGAAGGACGAGTAGGTGGTACAGAATGGATGGTTTGAGTGGATGCATCTGGGATGGGTGGATGAAAAAATGCGTGAGTAGGAACAATGGGATTGATCCCCCATGTGATCTTCTCCTGGAAGTGGTATTTGGTGAAGCCTCCAGCTACCCCCTAGAACTCTCTCGAATGAATGTGTGAAAAATAGTTCCCTCCAATTCCCTCCTTCTAGATAGGGTCGGTCCTAGGGCAAGCCCAAAGAGCCCACGGGCTAGGGAAAACACAAGAAAGAAAGAAAATACAAAGAAATGGACATCAATTTTATTTTTTTACTGCAGTTCTCAATGTATTTAGGGATACATTTTTAATGTGGGTCTGGGGCAACAGAATTCTCTGGGCTATTATTGCTTCTAGAGTAATTGAATCCACCTTGCTCGGATTTTTCTCTACATCATGAATCACTAAACTGGCCTCTATATGGCCCATTGAGTTTTCCAATTCCTCTTAATTGGTCACCAAAGAAAATGCCACCCAACTGATTGAATGTCTCTGCCATGCAGCAAGATCCCCACTAAAATAGAAAACAAACAAGTAGTTCAAAATAAATAATTGTAACATGATTAAATTAAAAGAAAATTTAATTTATTAAAATATATATTAAAAAACTATTTAAAGTAAAAATAATACTTATGAAAATATTTATAAAAAACTATTAATATTTTTAATAATATTATAAATATATTTATATATATAATTACACTTATAGAAATATATTAATTTAATGAAATATAAAAAAGTATTTATAAATTAAAATACACATAATTTTATTAGTATTTATTTATTATTAAATATATATATTATGTTATATAAAAAAATGAAGAAAAAAGAAGAGGATTAAGGTGGGTTGGGACAACAGTAAACAGCCCAAAAGGCAGCTCACGAACGGCTTGGACGACACCAGCTTTGGAGGGAGGTGGTTCGGCGTTATCGACCAGTAGAGGCGACTCAGCATCTCGAGGTAGTTTGGGATGGATTCAAGTGCAATTATGTATAGTGGAGATACAGGAATGAGCTGATTCGGGAGGCATAAATAGGGGTGGGGGTGGCTCTGGCCCGCAGGTCAAACGGTTTTAGAAACCGTGGTGGTTCGCAATGGCAAGGTGAGTGAAACTCACCATTAGAATATTTGTGATGGTGGGTGTCACTTTGATAATGGCACCGACAACAATGAAAAATTAACAAACAAAAAGAGATAAATTAATCATTAAATTATAAGAACAGATGAATTTAAAAATCTAATTAATCGTAAAACATTGTTAAAAAAATAATTTGAATTACAAATTATTCAAAAAATTGAAAATTTTAAATTACTATTATTATAGGAAAATAAATTTATACAAATATAGAATATTAAAAGTCAATAGTATAAATCAACTAGTTAATTAAATAAATGAATTAACAAAATACAAGAATTAAAATAAAATTAAATAATACTAAGTAAAAAATATTAAAAAATTGAATTAAATTGTTAAATTTTGTTTAATTATTTAAAGTAAAAAAAAAGTTATATTTTATTTATTTTCTTATTAATTATTAAATTTAATATTTAATAAAAAGTTATGAAAAAAGAAGAATGAAAAAATATAATTACATAAGTAATATAAAATTTTAAAATAATTAAATAAATAGAATATTTTTTATTAAGAAAAATAGATAAAAATGAAAGTTAAAAATTAAAATTAATAAATAAATTTTATTATTCAAAATAAAAAAACACTAAAATACATAATTTTAACACAAAAACATAGATTTTACAATTAAATATACAAAATATAACAAGTTTTAAATGTTATATAAAAATTATTATTTTAATAATAAAAAGGCAATAAAAAGTTGAAATTGATGCGGTAAAAAGTGAATAAATAAAGGCAACATCAGTCATAAAAATACTATTACTGTTAAATAAAAATAGAGTAAGTATAAAATAATGGATTTCATGTTGTGTAATATTTTAATGATCATTTTCTTAAATAAAATGAATTTAGTTCATAATGGTCGGTAAATCTATCTAAATTAACTAACTAAATATCACTAAAGTTTTTACTAAAATAATAGTCCATATACCAAAACCCAAAAGGATATTTGGGACCATTTCAATATATGGAAGTATATCGATATCATTTCATTTCACTTCTAGAGTTCATTCAAATTTTACAATAACATCAACAATTATCTGTAAGTGACCTCACCTTCGAATCATGAAACGAACTCTCCCAAAACAACAAAATTAAATATTACTTCTCATGGAAATGATTATAAATTAACAAACTAAAACTATAATAAATCAAATATAGATGTAAAAGTTTCTAAAAAATGAAATTAATGAATCAAATTTGATTTATACATGATGTTAAGTGCAAGTACAGAGCGATTTTAGAATAAAAGGTATGAGATCTCTCTGAACCATAATTTTCCTTTGGGATATGACCTTTCTCTCTCAAACTCCCTTTACCTCACTCTTTGTTGTCATGAAATACATCAAAATTCAGTATATATATCTCTTACATACATACATAGCTTATTCTCCCTTCCATTGACAGGGTAATACATACCTTAAGTACATTTCTCAATTACCTTATGATTTATTCCCTTTTTGTATAACACATAATCTTATATAGTTATGATGGGTGCACCTAGATATCACTTCAATGCAATGGGTAATTTTGTTTTCTCATGAGATGGTACGTATGGTATTAGAGAGTAATCCTAATCCACTATGGATCTCTTTCTCCCATGTGATGTTATCTCGATGGTTAGTCTTGACTTATTCTTATGTCATGTTTTATATTAATTCCACATTCCCACGATTCCATGATCTTATGATACCATGAAATTTATGTTATTGTTCCATATGTTATTCAAGATTCTTTATTTTGTATGATATCATTTTATTATTTTTTAGTTATATGTTATGATTGTCCATTATTTTTATTTCCTTACAGGGGTTTATTTCTCACCACATTATTGTAAGTATTCATTAGGCTATCCTATGTAGTTTTAGGAGATCAAAGTGATTTAAGATCTCATTATAAAGATTAAAATAATGAAGTTTTATTTTAGTTTTATGTTGTTTTTTATTTACCTAATCATCCAAATACGCTCGGAATTTTAGTCCTTTGGTTGTATTTAATGGATATTTATATTAAAAATCATTTAAAAATATGTGTAAAAGGATTGAGTTATTATATTTTGTGGTGTAAGTAACCATATCATAGTGAATGGGTTTGGGTCCTCCAATCATGGACTAGATAACCCTCATAACCGATGAACATTATACATGGTGGGGTTATAGTCATCCATGTGGGTCAGTAACCCACTTGACATATGTCTTTAGTGGGGCATGTGATTCCTATTACTTCTTATATTAAGGGATAATATGAATGTGACTGATGTTGGATTGATTGAGTGCTCTGGATATTATGATACCTCTATTTTTTTGATCTATTCGAGTTGTAAGTGTCATGTCATGTCATTATTCTTATCTTTGTAGAGATGTCGTAAAAGTACATTCTGACATCGGAATTTATGAGAATTCTTAATAGACTATTTTTTTGTGATATTAAACTTCATATAGTTCAGTTGTTATGATTGGGTTTCTACCTTTTATGTGATTGGATTGACCTTAGATCACATTTATTTATTCCATCGGATTCTCCTTCCTATTGATCCCTTGGTCATGGGATAATCCTGGCTTATTGATTTATATTTATAAAATTTAGGGGTATTCTAATATGTATATTTATAATAACTACTACTGAGGGATCATGCCCACACAGGTATGTCTATGCAGACGTTGCACAACCCGAAGATGACCTGTTGGATGAGGAGTTGGCAGTCATTAATGGAGTTAAGGCATGTGACTAATGGTGGTATATAGTGGGTGAACATTGATGAAGGTGTACATTCCACTAGTCTTCACAATAAGGAGGTTTCTTACCTTGCTAGATTTGGCGTCACCAGTTGTTTTCATCTCCTCTATTTTCATTACTTTTTGGGGGTTTTCTATTATAGTGTTGTACTGGATAATTGATGTTCCATGCATACATTGTTTTACAGTTTAGTTGATTATATATTTCTAGTTTTGTTCTATATTATTTTTTATTAAATTTGTATTTAAATTATCAGTTATTGTAGAGTAATACCTCCCATGTATGATTGTTCATTCTTGGTGTAAATCTCTCTCCCTTAGCCTATTCAAAGTAGGCTTGGGGTGGTACACTCATAATACCATAAACTTAAGTGGTGTCCCCATGAGTGAGGTCATGTTATCACTAGATCAAGATCCAATTAATTTTACCTTGTCCATAAATTGTTTATATTAAAATTTGATTTACTATTTTATTAGTTAGTTTTTTTTGAAATTTGAAATAATAGTATTTATTTCCCATTTATATAATATGTCTATTTTAATTAGTTTAATTATTGTATTTTTATCAATTTTAAATTTCCGGGTAGTTTATTTTTTTAAAGAGTGAAATAATATAAATAATAAAATATAAATTTGTAAATTAGAAAAATAATTTACTATGGTTATTGTGAAGACAATTTAAATCCAAAAAATTAAAATAATAAATTAATTTTAAAGTACTCATTTTTATATAAAATTTATGTACTATTTAGGAAAATTTTATTATAATATATGTGATGAAATAATTTAATTTGGTTATGTATTTATGAAAAATAGAATTAATATTATAAGAAAATCAATATTAAACAAGCAATATAATTAAATTTTATTATGAAAACAAATAAATTAATAAATTATAAAAAAGGAAAAATAATTAAAATATTACATATTTATAAAAAATAATATTAGATAAACGTTATTTTAATAAATATAATAATAATATAGTTACAACTGTTATCAGAAATTATGTAAAAATGGAAAAAAAATTAAATAAAAAAATATAAAAAATATAGTAATTGAAATAAATTATTAAAAATAGAAACATAATATAAATAATATTATTTAGTACTAAAACATATGAAAATATTAAATATTGATTATATTAATGATATTATACCTTTTGAAAATTAGTAAGAAAAACATTATTTTATGTTATTTAATATTTTAGGAACATTTTCATATACATATTTAAACACACACACACACACACAAACACACACACACACACATATATATATATATATAACATAACAAAACATAAAATAACTTATAAATTAATTTATTTAGTATTAGAAAATTAAATTATTTTTAAAAAATAATAAATTTTATAGTTTATAAATAATTAAACATAATTAGTAAAATATTAAATTATCCGAGAATATTAAAAAATTTAAAATATAAAATATTTCTGAAAAAATAAAAAAATAATGATTTTCCACTATGATTCAACTATTGATATTAATTAAAAATATATAAAATACAATAAGTTATAAATAGTATATTAAATTTAAATAAATTTAATAATTTATAAATTTAAAAATTTGAAAAATCCTAAATCTTATAATAAATTATTGAGGATTAAAAGAATTATTAAAATAATAAAAACAATAATTCCATAATTAATAAAATAATATATTATGATTATAATAAATATAAAATAATTTTTAAAAAATTTGAATGTAATAAAATAATAAAAATTAGTAGATAAAATAATTGAAATAATTTACTATTATTATAATAAGTAAAATATGATTTTTAAGTGATGGATGATGGAGGAGAGACTATAGAGTGCCGAACTCGGGGAATGTCATAGCTATTAGTTTTGTTTTTTCTTTTATCTATTTTTGATGGCCTCTATTTAAGAAAGAGGTGATCTGGAGGTTACTAGGGATTGACCTAATTTGTTCAACTTAGGAGTCGATGATTCAATTTCTTTAAGGAAATATTTTATTTCTAAAGATCACTCTAAATCGAGAATTCATGCTTCATATACTTAAGATTCTATTAATCTTTCGATTCTTGAGTCATTCGAAGTTACGGTTTAATCTAATGTTCATGTTAAGGCTCCCTCATATGCAGGTATTTTACATGATGTTGAGTTTTTTTTAATAATATTTTTTGTTGTGAATCAAAGAGATTCCAATTATCTATCTCATAAGATAAATAAGATGGGGGAATGCATTGATCATTAATGCACCACATGTAATTTTTTCAGAAAGGCTAAATGAATGTAAGCACTCTTTGATTAAACACCTATATTTAAAAAATAATAAAAATGGGTGGAGTATGCATAAAATTAATAAGCGATATCTAGGAGTATGGGGTTCTAATAATTTGTGTATGACCTATTAAGGTAAAAACATTTTCCACATTGTTTTATATTCTTTGAATTTAAAATAAAATGCTTAAGAGTATTGATTTTTCAATTTGAAGCATGTATTCCTTAAAATATACGATTTGGATCTATATTTTAATCATATTAATGATAAAAGTTATGCCACTCAAATATGGATTTGAATAAATGGTTTGAGTTGGATGTTTTAAAACCCCAACATTCTATGGGATAATACATCAGCAATGGGAGTTCCAGTTAATATGGATAAAAACTAAAAGGAATAGAAAAAACCAATTTGCTAGGCTACAGGTACAAGTTGACATATATTCCTCATAAATCAAAAAAATTGGGTTGTCAACTACTGATTATTGTTTTGATCTCCTAATTGATTCTGAAAAAGTGTATGCCTTTTGTAATGCTTTCAATTGTAAAGACCCCGATTTTCCAAGTAATGTTTTTTAATTATTTGGGATTATGGAAAGTCTGTGAAAATTGAAAGCGCGTGATTCTGAGGCCTGGTGTGACTGGAATGAATTTCTAAACATTTTTTAGGGTATGTTCAAAAAATGTGTGGGTGGAACTTTGTATCTTTTGAACCGATGCTTAGATTAAAAAATAGAGGGCACTATTGAATCCACAACGTCAGGATTCACTTATGTGGGGCTTCACTTTGACCACAAAAGGTCAGGAGAAAAAGATAGTTTTTGGACATTTAAAAGAATAATAAAATAATAGTGTTATTTTATATCTCTTTTTACTTTCCTCCATTGAACAAGAATTTGTGGCGGGACCTGTGACATGTCAAGCCATTAAATGTATTGAAACTCGTTTAAATGTAACCACACCATTTGGAATTTGGGTGGTCAATTAATTAAATAACCTCATAAATTTGTTGATGCATTACCTACCGCTTAGCCCCCTTATTTATATAGAGACCGGGGTGGGGTGTTGGTACGACTTCACCAAGCGATGAAGCTCTGACAATGTACCACAACGCAAACCACCTAGAGGACGAGACCAGTTTCAGCGAGCGATGACGAACGCCACTGAATCACGAACTGACGACAATGAAAAATGAAGTTATATCGATCGTCGTCAGAAGATGTATTATCTAGGTAGAGGGATTGTTGTAAAGTTCATCTTTATGAGATAACTTGTTAACCTCCTGATATGATGCTAATGCGGAGGGTGTGAGACAAATGAACTAGGCCTGGAACCTTCACCTCTTCAGTATTTGTCTTCTTTTTCTAGAACAATTTTCAAAACGGAGCGGCAGGATTAGACCAGAGGACACGCAGCGGTGACAGTGACCCGAGATCCTCATAGGTGCTGATGGCACAAAAAACAGACCATCAGAGTGTGTTCGGTGGAACGTGGAAGAAACTGCCATTGCACCATATCAGCGGCAGCCATCGGTGGCCGGAGGAGACCTATGGCGACCGGCTTTGGGTGGTGGAAAGTAGTGCGACGTCGCGCGGGACAAGGTCGGTGCCTGAAGGTGCTGTAGGCAGTAGTATCCATGGCTAGAAGGCCGTGACAAGAGGGTGTAGCGCAGCCCTGCAGCAAGATACATTGGAAGAAGTTGATCGACCAAACGACCAACCATTTCATGTGGTGGGTCAGCGCCCCACTGGTTGGGAAAAACAGCCCCACAACCGTGGGGCCAGCGGAGAAGGAGGTCGGCCTTCTGGAGGACCGGGCCAGATGCGGGCTGGACCCGTGCGGGTTCAGGTAGACCCCGGGAACTATTGTGTCGGGCCGGTCAGACCGGGTCCGACTGGGTCCAGACCCAATCGGCCCCCGAATTAATAAATGCCCATAACTGATGAACTAGGTGTCCGTTTGACACACCATCAGTGGCATTAGGCCCCCTTTTGGGAAAAAGTCTCTTTGGAATATTCTGGTTGGCCCGACCGAGCTAGGCGGGATCGAGGTGTGATCACCCCCCATTTCAGGGAAAGGTATGTAACTAACAGACCGAGTGTCTGATCGACGCGTCGTCTATGGAATAAGGACCCTTGTCACTAGACATTCCTTTAGAGATATTCCATGTGAGTTTTGATGAAGTTTGATAAGAAACATGGGTTGGATCAGACTTGAACCCAACCGGGCCCTTTTTACAAAAGTTCTCATATCTCACAGACCGGGCATCTGATCGATGCGCCATCTTTCACATTGGGACCCCTATGATGCGGTAGACCCTTGGGTAATATTTTTGAGGGACTTCATACTGGTTGAAATATGACTATTTTCTTGAGGAGCAGTTCTCCCAGAATCAGGCGTGCTATGAGCGGGAATCATGTGATTGTATATCTTTGAAGTAGCGACCCTGTGTGGGTCAGCATCATAACGACCTTGTGTGGATCAACATGTAGTGACACTATGTGGATCAGAATCATAGAGACCCTATGTAGATAAGAATTCTAGAGACCCTATGTGGATCATCATCTAGCAATACTATGTAGATCAACATCATAGAGACCCAGTGTGGAGCAGCATTCTAGAGACCCTATGTGGATCAACATCTAGCGACCCTGTGTGGATTAGCATCATAACGACCCTCTGTGGATCAACATCATAGAGACCCTGTGTGGATCAGCATCCAACGACACTGTGTGGATCAGCATCATAGAAACCTTGTGTGGATCAGCATTCTTGTTACCCTATGTGGATCAGCAGTGCACGACTCGATGAGGATCATCCTTAGAGTAGCCCGTCATAGATTAACGATATAAAAACCTCTGTGGATCGACAATGAAACAAATATCTCATGGTTTAGTTGTGTAAACATCCAAAATGAAGAAAATGATATAGCTTTAGGATAATCCTCTTTATTCTTGAACTCTGAGTTTTATACCTAGTTTGAGCTAAGTCCTTTTCTTTGTGCTATTTAATTGAGGTCATGCTTTGTGGTTTTTCTTTGTGGAATTCAGAGAGAACTTCAGTGGTCTCGGGGTCTCTACTGGGTATTTTTATACTCACCCCTGCACGGGCTTCACCCGTATTTTTTTATGTGTTTTGAAGACGACAAGCAGCTAGGGTGAGGCTTGTAGAAGCCAGGACCAGGCAGTAAACAGATGTGATTTTATAATGAAGAAAAGTAGTGAAGATATGGTGTACCTACCCCTGAGGTTGGATCCTCGGTGGGTGATTCTAGGATATGTTTTCTATTTTTCTGGTGTAGAAGTACCTTTCAATTGGGCTTGTATTCCGACCCCTTTAATTTTAGTACACACCTTTACTACAACTATTCTACTTCATGGTTACTTCTTGTTTGGTTCTTGGATTGTGTGTTCCTACAGGTTTAAAGAAATTTCCTTCCCGTTTTAGGGATAATCCTTTTTGGTGCTAGTTGCCAACCCCTTTCCTATGGAAGGCGGGATTGGGGTTGTCACGGAATGGGCCCAGTGGGACGAGTCATGAAAATGCGGTATCAAAGGATTCAGTTCTACCAAAGAACTATGAATCTGGTATTTTAATAGATCAATAGTGTTAAGTGTTTTGAGTGTGGTTTTCAGTTCAGGGACTCCAGTGTTGGTGCAGTAACTGACATATCCCTACACCAGGACCCTGAATTATGTTTTTTCACTTGGTGCACAAAAACACTGATTGCATGTGTTTTGGAAGTGTTTTATTTTTGATCTCTTTGAGACATCTCATCAGGTATAACTTATTGACTGTGAATCACCTGTTTTCTTTTAGGATTCCACCACGTAGTCAACCAGCCAGGATTCCAATGAGAGTTTATGATTATGGCCCACTGAGAGATGATGCTTTGGTGCAAGGCCCTCTTACAGTGATCGTACCAACGGGTGGTGTACCAGCAGCACCACTACCCGCTGGGCATCTAGAAGGTGTTGTCATAGGTGTCCTCAAATGATATGTGATTGTACAGTACTTTGGTGTAGCAGAGTGGCTGACCAAGGTCATCTCTCAAATGAGGATGTAAATTTAACAACATATTAAAGGTATTTTGAAAATAATATAAAATTAAATGAAAAAATTAATTAAAATTAAGGGGTAGATTATATTTTATAAATATATATGTATTTTTCTGGAAGAAGATTGTTTTTGTTTTTGTTTTGAAGTGAAATTTGATTAATAAATCACAACAAGAAGTTGTTTTTTAGAAAACTATATTTAGAAAGTGTAATCGATATAAATCTACATCATCAATTATTTATTAATCATTATCATTTAAATTAATATCCAATTAATTATGATCCCTTAATTATTTAAATCCTGAACCCTATAAGAATTAACTTTACCACAAAGATGAAGTGAATTTAACCATAGGCTAACTTTAGAACATTCAATCGTAGAACCTTACATTGATTGATGTTATAAGGTTAGCTTATGGTCATTGGTATATTAAGGCACATATTATCTATACAAATTAGAATTTATTTATTTTATGGATTATATTTGAACACTGAAAATTGATCTTGTGTGGTTTTGAATTACCAATTAAGTTCACGCTCTCACAATTCACACAATTCTCAACTTCATGTGATTTGTGTTTATTGTTTAATTTCTTTCTTGGTTTCATTTAAATTAAAAACTCAATTAATAGATCATATTATTTTAATTAAAGTAGATCATTGATTCAAAATAAATGAATGAAGGAGGTGGGGGTAGATCTATTACTAAAATGAACTACTCTTCCATTGGCAGTGTAGTCATCGTAGAAACATTTTGCCTTTGCAAAGGTTTAGAGAGGGTAGAACCTAATATGGTTTTTATTCTTGATTCCATCCCAATTAGGATGAATAATAGAAGAATAAATTTGAGAAAAAAAGGAATAAAATATTATAATTAAAAGAATAACAAAGAAGTTTATTAAAAAAATAAATGCATTACAACACAAAGAAGAAGAAGAAGAAGAAGTATTTGTCAAAGAGATCCTTGCTTCAGGAGAAAACCTTGTTGAAATGGATGGATAATTGGAGTGGATCCACTTATACTCTTACCTCAACTTCATAATTCACGTTATGACCCCTCCAAATGAGAAAAACAATAATTTAAAGAGTGGAGGGGAGGCTAGGTTTAAAGAGGTTTCAAGTGTCAATGAGGAATCTTGGCCAAATATTTTAATCCCACATTCACCACCAATTTGTCCTCCACAACGTGTGAACCAGCTATTCATCCAGAATACTAATTTTTTTAAAATTGTTTTTTTGAAATCCTCTTAATCTTTGGACATAATCCAAGAAAAAATGAAGATGTTATGGCCCAAATACAGAAGTTATTTCCAATCTGGCGGGTCCATCCCACCTTTGCCTTGATTGTCAATTTAGTTCAACCAATGAAATATTTTTCTTCAATGTCCTGAACAACAGTTGTATCCCATGAATTCCGAAACACAGTTAAAAAATTTCATGATCAAATAATAAATATAAAAATATTTATCTTTGAAATTCTATAATTCACTATAAAGTGTAAAACATAAATTTCCATCAAAATTTCAAAGAAACGATCTAATCTAAAATATTTTAAAATTATTCATATTTAACAGAATGTGAGGAAATTTTTTCATTTATAATCAATAAAATATTCAATAAAAGATTGTTTCATCAACTCCCCCACAATTACCGTTTTCACTCCTGGGAAAAACCTCATATCATGTATAATTGTGACAGGATATGCATATTAACATTTCTAAATCCACAATGAAAATATATGAAAATTATGAATCCCATAAAGAGTCAATATTAATAAATTTTAAATACATTGTCTCATAAATTGTGTGAAAAAAAATCTAGTGAGATTCATAACACTAATCATATTGAAACAAGTCATGGGTATACCATGCCACTAATTATCCACATGTGTGTGTGACAACCATTCCATGCTTGGCTCTCCACCCTATATCTAGTATATTCAGGTCAATAAAAAGTTTTCTTCTTACCTGATTCTATTCCACCAAACATGTTCAACATCATTTGCAATAAAATTCCAAAACTCACTCATTTAAGCATTCCCAGAAGTCAAACCATGAGCTCCCAACCTAAATATCCCCATATGTTGTATATTTCTTCACTCCCCCCTTTATTGATTGTTTTTTTATCTTCGGATTTTTTTTGAATTTTTTTAGAGGGAGTACACCAGTCAGATATTAGGTACACACGAATAGGTCAATCTGGTACAGTGATGGAAATGATAGGAAGAGAAATCAACATATAGAAAGACCATTTTATAAGATGAAAATAATTACTTACCCTGAATATACATTCAATTGGGTAAGAGAAACTCACAAGTCATGATTGTGTGAAAAATTGTGTGGATAAATCAATCAAACATTTTACCATGAACAAATATCACAAATAATTATGTCAAAATCTAAAAGGTTCAATAATGACAAAACCATTCATATCATTGAAGACATCAATTTTTCTAAAAGTCAACCCTTGATGATGAAATCTTACAAATGATTAAATTTTTATCAATGAATTTTGAAAACAATAATTTTCCATATGTTCCACATGAGAATGTTACATGATATATTTGTTTCTTTTTTTTTGTTGATTTGTTTTGTTTTGTTTTTTTAAAACATTAACAAAAAACATAATATAATGTAAACGCAAAACACAAAAATTGAAATCCTAAATATCTACCGCAAAATATTGTGTCCTCCCCCGCACATAAAATATTGAATTGTTCTCAATGTGAACCTATGAGATGATATATGCACATGAATTGTATAACATTAATTAGGACAAAGAATATAAAAGTAGAAGGGTTAAGAACAACCTGATATGCAAGAGTGATGATGAGGTCCTTTAGTGTGATGAAATCCCCCGCATCAGTAGGACGTCTCTCAATGTATTTATTCAATTGTTGTTTGTTGACTGCTTTCCTCATGTGAGATCTCCACCGTACCATAAGAAAAAACATTAGATACAATATAAGGACCTAACCATCTAGAACGCAACTTACTAGGAATCATTTTATGTCGTGAACTATAAATATTAACATTCTCTTCTACATGAAATTCCCTTTTATAGATCATTTTGTCCTGAGATACTTTGGATATTTCTTTATAGAGCCTTGAGTTATCATATGAAGATAATTGAATCTCCTCAATCTCTTAAATTTTTAGTTTCTATTGAATTACATCTTGGTCCAAATCCATGTTGCATTTCTTTTTAGCCCAATAATCCTGATTCTCAACCTCCATGGGTAGCTGATAGGCTTTCCCAAAAACAATCCAAAATGGGGACATACCTATGAGAGTTTTTTATGATTTCCTATATTCCCCTAGTGCATCATCCATGTGCTTTCTCCAATCCTTCCTATTCGGCTTCATAGTTTTGTTGGAAAAAAAATTCAACACCCAATTTGAAACCTCATCCTGACCATTTGTTTGGGGGGTATGGTGTTGATGTTTTCTATGTCACCACATAATTCCGATGGAGGGAAGCCAAATTCTGATTGCAAAAGTGTTTCCCTTGGTCAGTAATGATGGCATTCAATACTCCAATCCTGCAAAATATCTTTTCTTTGACAAAGTCCACAACAATATGAGAATCATAAGTTTTGGTGGCCTTAGCCTCCACCTATTTTCTCACCTAATCAATGGAAAGCAAAATATATAGGAAACCAAATGAACTTGGAAAAAGACCCATAAAGTCAATTCCCCATAAATCAATAATCTCATAGAATAATATAGGTTTTTGGGGCATATCACGTCTTATAGAAACATTAATAGTGTGTTGGAGATGTGAGAATGACTTACAAAACACATGAGCATCATGGAATAAACTAGGACAATACAATCCAGAGTCCAAAACATTCATAGTTGTCTGTTGGGGTCCAAAGTGTCCACCTCAAGCAAGTGTATGACAGAATTGTAGAACAGACTCAAACTCATGATCCGGAACACAAATCCTAATAACTTGGTCAATAAACATGCACCATAAGTAGGGATCATCCCACACATTAAATTTGGAACCACACTTTATCTTTTGGAATTGATGTTTTTCTAAATTTAAAGGGATTTTATATGGGAAAAGGTAGTTCACTAAATCATCATACCAAGGATTGTACCTAATATGGAATAAAGATGCTCATCGACGAAATTTTCCCGAAGTGGTACCTGGTCTAAGGTGTCATCCTCTCGTTTCTGAGTAAGCCTACTCATATGGTCTGCCACTAGGTTTTCCAACCCCTTCTTGTACTTTATCTCCATGTCAAATTCTTGAAGAAGGATCATCCATCAGATTAGCCTCATCTTTGCATTTGTCTTCATAAATATGTACCTCAGAGATACACGGCTAGAAAAAAAAGTCTACTTTAGACCCTAATTAATATGAACAGAATTTATCTAAAGAAAATAAAACAAAAAGAAACTCATTTTTTGTGGTTTTATAGTTTTATTAGGCTGAATCCAATGTCCTTGATGCATATGAAATCACAAGTGAAATTACCTCCAGCCTCTGAGATAAGACATCTCTGACCGCAAAGTTTGAGGCATCAAGCATTATCTCAAGAAGAATCTCACACTGTGGGGGATGTATGATCGATGGAGTGAACATACACTTCATTAGCTCATCAAAGGAAGTCCTATAAGAATAATCAAACATAAAATCATAATCCTTTTAATGTAATCATGACATAGGAAGATAAATCTTACTAATTTATTTGATGCAGTACCGATAAAATCCTACATGCACTAGGAAATATCTAACATCACGAACACCTGAAGGATATGGTAATGATGAAATAATATCTACCATAGATCCATCGACATGTACCCCTTTTTTGACACTACATTCCAAAATACAATACCATGCTCTACCATAAAATGACACTCTTAAAAGTTCAAGATCATATTCTTCTCAATATAATGTTTCAACACCTTTCTCAAACTACTTAGACATTCATCAAATGAAGATCCATATACTGTAAAGTTATCCATAAATAACCCCATACAGGTCTCAAGAAAATTAGAAAAAATACTCACCATGCATCTTTGGAAGGAACATGAGGCATTGAAAAGTCCAAATGGCACACTCTGGTAGGAAAATGTGTCGAATGGAAAAGTGAACTTTGTCTTCTCCTAATCCTCTGGAGCTATAGAAACATGAAAATAACCAGAAAATCCATCTAAGATACAATAAAGTGTCTTCCCAACTAGTCTCTCAAGAATTTGATCAATAAATGGTAGGGCGAAATGGACCTTGTGAGTGGTTTGATTTAGTTTCCTATAATCAACACACACACACATCAACTTTTTTTCACCCTAATTGAAACTAACTCATCTTTATCATTTTTAACAACTGTAACACAACTTTTCTTAGGCACAACCTAAATGGGACTCACCCACTGAGAATATGAAATGGGATAAATTATACATTACTTGAACAAATTTTCAACCTCTTTTTTAACAACCTCTAGAAGTGTTGGATTGAGTCTCCTTTGTGGCTGTCCAACCAGTTTATCCTCGTCCTCCAAAAGAATCCTATGAATGAAAATGGAGGGGCTAATACCTAATATTTCATCCAAGGTCCACCCTATTTTCCTGAGGTTATCCCTTAAAAGATTCAGAAGTTTTTCTTCATGTTCAAAAGGGATATTGTGAGAAATTATATTAAGTAATTTCTCACCACTTAATAAGTATGAGTATTTTAGATTTGGCGGTAATGGATTGAGTTCCAATGTAGGGGGTGGTGTATGAATGTAGACATCGAAGGAACTAAAATATGTGCACAAATAGCATCATTATCGAAATAAAAGTCAGTACAATCAGAGAATGAACCATAAAATCCATCAGAATACTCAATAACCAAGTCATAATTAGAGTTCACATGATAAAAATCGTAATAAGAATCCATTTCAAAATCAAATATAAGAGAGTTATATGAATTATAAACAGGTGTGGAAGTAATTTTTGACATAAAACTAGAAACAATGCTCATAATATACTTAATCATAGGATAACAAAAATCCATGGGATTTTACTTGGTGGTTCAAAATGGGAGATAAGAAAAGCAGAATGGTCTTACGAGGGGTACTTTATGGATTCCAAGACATTAAATATCACACTTTCATCTCCAAACTCCATGGAAAGTGTACCTTCATTGATATTTATGATAGTTTTTTTCAGTTTTGAAGAAGGTTCTACCAAAGATAATGGGATCATGGGAACTTACTTGATCATCCTCCATGTTATGCATATATAAATCTGTTGGGAAGATCACGTCTCTTACCCAGAAAAGTAATATCCTCAAGGACTCTAGATGGATATGTTGTAGCTCTATTTTCAAACTTCTCCACTACTCTCATTGGTTTAAACTCACCATCTTGAAAATAAGATAATACATAGTGATACATCACATTTATGGAAGCTTCTAAATCACAAATAGCATCAGAAAAGTGTAACTCCCCTATAGTGCATGGGTTGGCGAATGTCCAGGGATCCTTTCACTTTTTTGGAAATAATAGAGTTGGTGTAATGAGTGCTGACACATTCCTTCTAATATTGATCCTATCATTTCCATTGATCCCTATTCTATTGGTATCATATTTTTTTAAAGATTTGGAATACCTTGGGATTTTCTTAATGGATTCAAGTAAAGGCATGTTGATCTCCACACGCTTGAATGTGTCCAATTTTTTTCATCTCCACTTCAGCCTTCTTCTTGGTTTGTACAACTATATTTGGAAGTGTAAGGGGTTTAATAGGAACACCATTAATCTTTTTCATCCCTTTATCTTTCTCCATGGGTTGTTCATTAGTTGGTATGGAATTGGGATTCTCCAGATTTGAGGTGAATCGTGGTGGAATGGTAGGTACAAATGTATCATTCATTTTCTTCCCACTTCTCAATGTGATGGCACTAACATTACCCTTGTGATTTGGAGTAGGTTGGGAAGGTACATTTCTGGAATTCGTTCTTACCAATTTATAGAGGTCAGTTAAAATCTGGCACATTTGTGTCTTCAACTCCCTCAAGTCCAATGCTTGACTCTTCAGATCATTATGTTGATTTAGAACAATTTGTTTCAAAAGGGAAGCAGGGTTAGAATCTACCTAGGGTAGGGGATTCTCTTGTTGTCAGGTTTTTGGTGCCTGGGATTCAAATATCCTTTGGGGTTGTTTGAAACCCTGTTGGTATGGTGGAGGATACTGGAAGTTTTGTTGAAAAGGGTGACTTTGTTGCTGTCCAAGCCATACCTCATGTCTGATTGATCCATGAACCCTTGGTTATATGTTGGATAAAATGAATCAAACTTCTTTTAGAGATGTGGATGTTGTTTCTGCTGATATTGTCTCATAGGAAACACTGCTGCACAATCTTCTGTTTCTCGTAGTTGGGGGAAACAATCAGTTGGGTGGCTTGTCTCAGTGCAAATTCCACAATTCCCTGATAGAGGGGGTTGGTATTTATTTTGAGCCAATGAAATCTTCCTCACCATAGTGTTCAATTATTCTAAGTTATTATCAATAAAATAACTTTCAAGAGAATGTGGAATTTCCTGATTTACTCCTCTAACATGTGGTGTACCTCGAACGCCAAATTTCTGGGTGTTTTTGGCCATCCTTTCAATCAATGAGCGTGAATCTATGGGTGTCTTGTCCACCAATTCTCCTCCATCCGCGACATCTACCATGCTCCTCCCCATAGGTGTGAGTCCTTCAAAGAAGTATTGCATGACAAGTTTTTCAATGATTTTGGGATGTTGGCAGCTTGCACATAACTTCTTGAATCACACCTAGTACTCATACATTTACTCCCCTTGGTCTTTCATGATCCCTGAGATCTTCTTACAAATGGAAGTGGTCCTTGATGCTGGAAAAAATCCCTGAAATAAAAGACATTTCAAATCATTCTAACAAATTATATCTTCAGGTTGTAAATAATACATCCCATCCATTTCAGCTCCATCAAGTAAAAATTGAAATGCTATTAGTTTTATTTGATCATCAGAAACATTTATTGATTTAATGTTTGAGAAAAGAACATTAAATTCTATTAAATTTTTATTGGGATCCTCACCCGAGAGGCCATGAAATTTTGGAAGCAGGTAGATTAACCCAGATTTCATTTCAATGTATGATTTGAAATTTTTGTATGTAATGCAATTTGATAGATAATTAATATCAGGTGCATCCAATTCTATAATGGTTATATTAAGATCATTTCTAGTATATTCAGCCATTTTTTCTTGTATTATGTTTGAATTTTAATTTCTTTCAATTTCAATGTTCTGGGAGTGGAAGAATTTTCCAACTGAATTAATGTTGAAGCTTCTCATAGACTTAGAATGTCTGATTCGAACCCGAAGGATACGTTCAATATCAGTGTCAATATCTAAGAGATATTCGGTATTAGTTCATGTCATAAATAAAATATAAATTAAAAGAAAAAAATTGGACCATAATAAAATAAAAGATGAGAAGTTTGATTTGATGGTCCAAAAAGAAGAAGAAGAAGAAAACAAAAGATGAAAAAACATAGATTGGGTAAAGAAGGAAGAAAAAAATGGAAGAATAGAATAAAATGTAAAATAAAATAAATACCTCTAATTAGTTGAAATAATTACTTACCTCCTATGAAATGACACAAGTTTTAATTGCACTTCCATGGGAACCCTCAAATGATATGTGTTGTTGGGTACCTAGGTGCAGCAGAGTGGCTGACCAAGGTTGTCTCTCAAATGAAGAAGTAATTTTAACAACATTTTAAAGGTATTTTGAAAATAAAATAAAAGTAAATGGTATAATTAATTAAAATGATTGGGGTTTTTTATTGTCTATAAATATAGAAGAATTTCTCTTGAATTAGATTGTATTTTTTTTGTTTTTAATTTTGAAATGAAAGTTGATTAACAAAGAACAATGAGATGATATTTTTTTAGTAAACTATTTTTAGAAAGTGTAATAGATCTAAAGCTAACTTTTCAAATAATTTATTAATCATTTTAATTTAAATTAATATCCACTTAATTATGATCCCTTAATTTGTTAAATCCTAAACCCCATTAGAATTAACTTTACCACAAAGATGAAATGAATTTAACCCTATGCTAACATCAAAACAGGCAATCGCAGCACCCTACTTCGATTGATGTTATAAGGATAGTTTATGGTTAGTGGTAAATTAAGTAACATATCCTCTATGGAAATTATAATCAAATGTGTTTTTTGGATTATATTTGAATACTACAAATTCATCTTGTGTGTTTTTGAATTACCAATTAAGTTCGTGCTATCACAATTCACACAATTCTCGACCTCATGTGATTTGTGTTTATTGTTCAATTGATTTCATAGTTTCAATTAAATTAAAAATAAATTAATATATCATATTATGTGAATTACATTATCTCATTTATTCAAAATAAATGAATAAAATAGGTGATTGGTAGATTGATTAATAAAAACAACTACTCTTCCATCGGTGGTGTAGTCATCGTATAAACGTTTTGCATTTGAAAAGGCTTAGAGAGGGTAGAACCAAATATAATTTCTAATATTGATTCCATACCAATTAAGAAGATTAATAGAAGAATAAATTTGAAAAAAATTTAAGAAAATAGAATAAATAAAATAAGAAAAAAAAGGTTTATTTCACAAACAAAATCGTTACAACATGAAGAAGAAGAAGATGGCTTCGTCAAAGGGATCCTTGCTTCAAGATCTACCCTTGTTGAAATGGTTGGATAATTAAGGTTTATACACTTATACTCTTTCATAAACTTCTTAAATCACTCCCCGACCCATCCAAATGATAAAACCACTAATTTATATAGTGGAGGGGATGCTAGGTTTAAAGAGGTTTCAAGTGTGAATGGGGAATCTCGGCCAAATATTTTAAGCCGAATTTCACCACCCATTTAACCTCCAAAACTAATGAACCATATGTTCTTACAGAATAATAGTTTTTTCAAAAATTGGTTTTCTTAATTTTCCCATAATTTGGGCCTAATCCAAGCATGTATGAAGATGTTATGGCCCAAATACAGAATAGATGTCCTATCTTTGGGTCCATCCCACCTTTGCCTTCATGGTCCATTTAGTCCAACCAAATGAAAGATTTAGCTTTAATGTCCTGAATAACAGTTTTATCCCATAAATTTAGCAACACATTTACAAAATTTCAAGTTCAAATAATTAATTTAAAAATACTTATCTTTGAAATTCTACAATGCACTATAAAGGGTAAAACTGAAATTTCCATCCAAATTTCAAATAAATGATATAATCTAATTTTTTTTAAATTTAAACATATTTAACAAAATTTTAGGAAATTTTATCATTTATTATCAATAAAATATTCAATAAAAAATTTTTTTCTTAACTCCCCCACACTTACCCTTTTTCACTCCTTGGAAAAACCTCATATCATATATTCAAAAAAATTGTGACAATATATGCATATTCCCATTTCTAAATCCAAAATGAAAATATAGGCAAATTAGGAATCCCATCAAGAGTCAATATCAATAAATTTTAAATTCATTGTCTCATAAATTGTGTTAAAACAAAAGCCAGTGTGATTCATAACCTTAATCATAGTGAAACAAGTCATGGGTATACCATTCCACTAATTCTCCATGTATGTGTTTTCCAACCATTCCATGATTGTGTCTCCACCCAATATCTAATATATTAATGTCAATAAAAAGTTTTATTCTTACCTGATTCTATTTCACCAAACCAGTTCAACATCATTTGCAATCATATTCGAAAATTCACTCATTTAAGCATTCCCAGAAGTCAAACCATTATCTCCTGACCTAAATATCCCCACATGTTGTACATTTATTCACTTCACTCTTTATTGATTGTTTTTTAGCTTTGTATTTTTTTTAGACGGAGTAAAATAGTCAGATATTAGGCGCCCACACTTAGGTCAATCAGGTACAGTGATGGAAATAATAAGAAGAGAAATGAACGTATGGAAAGACCATGTTATAAGCTGAAAATAATTACATACCCTGAATATACATTCAATAGGGTAATAGAATCTCAAAAGTCATGATTGTGTGAAAACTTATGTGGAGAAATCAATCCTACAATTTACCTTGAACAAATATCACAAATAATTATGTCAAAATCTAAAATCATTTATAATGACACAAGCATTCATATCATGGAAGACTTCAGTTTTTCTAAAAGTCAACCCTTGATGACGAAATATTACTAATGATTAAATTTTTACCAATGAATTTTGAAAACATTTATTTTTAATATGTTCCAAATGATAATGTTACATGATATATTTGCTTCTTTTTTTAATTATTTGTTGTTTTGTTTTGTTTTTTGATAAAAATAACCAAAATCATAATAGAAAATACACATAAAACACACAAATTAAAATCCAAAATATATACCACAAAATTTTTCCCCTCCCCCACACTTAAAATATTGCATTGTCCTCAATGTGAACCTATGAGATGATATATACACATGAAATGTATAACGTTATTTAGGACAAATAATATAAAAGTAGAAAGATTATGAACAACCTGATATGCTTAAGTGATGATGGGGTACTGTAGTGTGATGAAATCTACTACATCAGTAGGAAGTACCTCAATGTATTTCTTCAAACATTGTCTGTTGACTGGTGTCCTCATGTGATATCTTCAATGCATAATGAGGGAAAACATTAGATACAATATAAGGACCTGAACATCTGGAACACAACTTATTAGGCATTATCTTAAGTCATGAACTATAAACTAGAACTTTCTCTCCAACATGAAATTCCATTTTCTAGATCATTTTGTCATGAGATGCATTGGAACTTTTTTTATAGATCATTGAGTTCTCATATAAAGATAATCGAATCTCCTCAATCTCTTGAATTTGTAGTTTCTATTGAACACCATCTTGGAAAAAATCCATGTTGAATTTATTTATAGCCAAATAATCCTGATGCTCAACCTCCATGGGTAGATGATAGGCTTTCCCAAAAACAATCTGAAATGGGGACATACTGATGGGAGTTTTGTATGCCTTCCTATATTACCATAGCGCATCATCCAAGTGCTTACTCCAATCCGTCCTATTCGGATTCATATTTTTCTCAAAAAAAATTCAACGCCCTATTTGAAACCTAATCTTAGCCATTTGTTTGGGGGGGTATGGTGTTGATGTTTTGTGTGTCACCCCATACTTCCGAAGGAGGGAAGCCAAATTCTAATTGAAAAAGTGCTTCCCAAGGTCACTGATGATGGCCATCAGTACTCCAAACCTGCAAAAAATCTGTGCTATGAAAAATTCTACAACAACATGATAATAATAAGTCTTGGTGGCCTTAGCCTCCACCCATTTTCTCACATAATCAACAGAAACCCAAATATATGGGAAACCAAATGAACTAGGGAAAAGACCCATAAGATCAATTTCCCATAGATCCAAAATATCCTAGAATAATATGGGTTGTTGGGTCATATCTAGTCTACAAGAAATATTGCCAATGTGTTGGAAATGTGATAATGACACACAAAACACATGGTCATAATGGAATAAACTAGTCCAATACAATCCAGAGTCCAAAACATTCCTAGAGGTCCTTTGCGGTCTAATGTGTCCACCACAAGCAAGTGTATAATAGAATTATAGAACAGACTCAAACTCATGATCAGGAACACACCTCCTAATAACTTGGTAACTACACATGTGCCATAAGTAGGGATCATCCCGCACATAAAATCCAAACTCACTCTTTAACATTTGGAGTTGATGTTTCTTTTAATTTGCAGAAATTTCATATGAAACAAGGTAGTTCACTAAATTAGCATACCAAGGATGCGTACCTGAAATGGAATAAATATTCTCATCAGGGAAATCATCTCGAAGTGGTACTTGGTCTAAGGTGTCGTCCTCTAGTGTGGGAGTAAGACTACTCATGTGGTCCGACACTAGGTTTTCCGACCCATTCTTTTCAATTATCTCAATGTAAAATTCATGAAGAATGAGCATCCATCGGATTAGCTTCGGCATTGAATCTGTCTTCTTCAATAGGTACCTCAGAGCTACACAGTAACAAAAAGACTACTTTAGAGCCCAATAAATATGAACAAAATTTATCTAAACAAAGTATAACAACAAGAAACTCTTTTCCTATGGTTGTGTAGTTTGATTGGGTTGAATCCAATGTTCTTGATGCATATTAAATCACATGTGAAAGTCCCTCCACCCTATGAGATAAGATAGCTCCGACCGCAAATTTTGAGGCATCACACATAAGCTCAAAAAGAATCTCCCATCGTGTGCGATGTATGATCGGTGGAGTGATCAGAAACTTCTTTAGCTCATCAAAGGATGTCCTATACGAATCATCAAACATAATATCATAATCCTTTTGAAGTAATCATGACATTGGAAGAGAAATCTTACTAAAATATTTGATGAAGCACTGATAAAATCCAACATGCCCTAGGAAAGTTCAAAAATCATGAACACATGAAGCATATGGTAAGGATGAAATAATATCTACCCTAGATCCATCAACATGTATCCCTTTTATGACACTACATTCCCTAATACAATGCCATGCTCTACCATAAAATGAAACTTTTCAAAGTTCAAGACCAGATTCTTCTCAATAAAATATTTCAACACCATTCCCAAACAACTTAGTCATTCATCAAATGAGGATCTATATACTGTAAATTCATCCATAAATTACTCCATGCAAGTCATAAGAAAATCAGAAAAAATACTCACCATGCATCTTTGGAAAGAACTTGGGGCATTGAAAAGTCTAAATGGCATACTCCGGTAGGCAAATGTGACGAATGGAAAAGTGAATGTTGTCTTATCCTAATCATCCATAGATATATGAACCTGAAAATAACCAAAAAAACCATCCAGGAAACAATAATGTGTCTTCCTAGCTAGTCTCTCAAGTATTTGATCAATAAATGGGAGGGGAAATGGTCATTTCGAGTTTTTTGGTTTAGTTTCCAATAATAAATACACACACACCAACTTTTTTTCACCATAATTGGAACTAACTCATATTTATCATTTTTAAAAACTATAACACCACTTTTCTTAGGCACAAACTGAATGGGACTCACCCACTGAGAATCTAAAATGGGATAAATTATACCTTCCTCAAGAAAATTTTCAACCACTTTTTTAACAAATTCCAGAAGGGTTCTATTGAGTCTCCTTTGTGGATTCCTACCTAGTTTATCCTCATCCTCCAAAATAATCCTATGCATGAAAATGGAGGGGCTTATACCTAATATGTCATCCAATGTCCACCCGATTTCCCAGAGGATCTCCCTCAAAAGTTTCAAAAGTTTTACTTCATGTTCAAAAGGGATATTTATAGAAATTATAATAGTTATTTTCTCACCACTTAACAAGTTTGAGTATTTGAGATTTGGTGGTAATGGACTGAGTTCCAATGTTGTGTGGGTGGTGAATGGATGGAGACATTGAAGGAACTGAAATATATGCACAAAGAGCATCAGTATCATAATAATAGTCAGCACAATTAGATAATAAACCATAAAATCCATCAGAATACTCAAGAACCAAGTCATAATCAGAGTTCACATGAGAAAAATCATAATAAGAATCCAATTCAAAATCAAATCTATGAGTGTTTTGTGCATTATAAACAGGTGTGGAAGTAATTTTAGACCCCAAACTATAACCAATGCTCATAATATCCTTAATCATAGGACAATAAAAATCCATGGTGTTTTTACTTGGTGGTTAAAAATGGGATATAACAAAAGAATAATGGTCTTATGAGGGGTACTTCATGGATTATAGGACATTAAATATCACAAATTTATCTCCAAACTCCATGGAAAGTGTACCCTCATTGACATTTATGATATTTTTTTCAGTTTTGAGGAAGGGTATACCTAAGATAATGGGAGAATGAGACCTTACCTGATCATCCTCAATGTTAAGCACATATAAATCTATTGGTAAGATCATGTCTCTTACCTGGACAATTACATCCTCAAGGACTCCTACTGGAAATGTCGTAACTCTATTTTCCAACAGCACAACTACTCTCATTGGTTTCAACTCACCAGCCTCCAAAGAAGAGAATATAGTGTGAGGCATCACATTAATGGAAGCTCATAAATCACAAAGAGCATCAGAAAAGTGTAACTCCTATATGGTGAATGGGATAGTGAATGTTTTGGGATCATTTTAATTTGTAGGCATTAATAGAGTTGGTGTAATGCGTGCTGACACATTCCTTCCAAGATTGATCTTATCATTTCCCTTGAGCCCTCTTTAATTGGTACAATTTTCTTTTAAAAATTTGGCATACCTTTGGATTTTATTAATGGATTCAAGTAAATGGATGTTGATCTCCACATGCTTGAAAGTGTCCAAAAATTCTTTTTGCATCTTCACTTCAGCCATCGTCTTGGTTTGTACAACTCTATTTGTAAATAAAAGGGGTTTAGGAGGAACACCTCCAATCTTTCTCTTGACTTTACCTTTCTCCTTGGGTTGTTCATTAGTTGGTATGGAATGGGGATTCTCTGGAGTTGAGGAGAATCATGGTTGAATGGTAGGTACAAATGTATCATTCATTTGCTTCCCGCTTCTCAATGTTATGGCACTAACATTACCGTTGGTATTTGGAGTAGGTTGGGAAGGTAGATTTCCAGAAGTCTTTCTTACCAATTCATGAGGGGAAGTTGAAATCTGGCACATTTGTGTCTTCAAATCCCTCAGCTCCAAATCTTGACTCTTTAACTCATTGTGTTGATTAAGTAAAATTTTCTTTAAAAGTTCAGGAATGTTAGAATCTACCTTGGGTGTGGGATTCCCTTTTTGTTGGTTTATTGCTGCCTAGGATTCAAATATCATTTGGGGTTGTTGGAAACCCTATTGGTAAGGTTGAAGATACTGGATTTTTTGTTGAAAAGGGGGTCTTTGTTATTGTCCAGAGCTATAACTCATGTCTAATTGATCCTTGCACCCTTGTTTGTATGTTGGAGAAATTGGATCAAACTTCTTTTGGGGATGTGGTTGTTGTTTTTACTAATATGGTCTCCTAGGAAACACTATATCACAATCTTCTATTTCTTGTAGTTGGGGGAAACAATCAGTTGGGTGGCTTGTATCAATGAAAATGCCACAAGGCCTTGAAATAGGGGGTTGGGATTTATTTTGAGCCAATGAAATCCTCTTCACCACAGTGGACAATTATTCTAACTTATTACCAATCAAATGAATTTCAAGAGAATGTGGACTTACCTGATTTACTCCCCTTACAAGTGGTGTACCTCGATCGCCAAATTGTTGGGAGTTTTGGGCCATCTTTTTAATCAATGAGAGTGCAGCTATAGGTGTCTTGTCCAACAATGCTCATGTCGCCATGAAATACAACATTCTCCTCCTCATAGGTGTGAGTCCTTCATAGAAGTATTGGATGTGGATTTTCTCAATGATTTGGGGATTTGGGAAGCTTCCACACAACTTTATGAATCACACCTAGTACTCATACATTTACTCCCCTTGGACTTTCTTGAACCCCAAGATCTTCTTACAAATGGAAGTTATCCTTGATGATGGAAAAAATACCTACAAGAAAAGACGTTTCAAATTGTTCCAACAAGTTACATATTCAGGTTGTAAATAATACATCCCATCCATTGCAGCTCCATCAAGTGAAAACTGGAATGCTCATAGTTTTATTTGATCTTTAGAAACATTTATTGGTTTTATGGTTGATAAAACCGCATTAAATTCTTTTAAATGTTTATTGGGATCCTCACCAGAGAGGCCATTAAATTTTGGAAGCAGGTGCATTAACCCAGATTTCATTTCAATGTCTGATTTGAGATTTGGGTATGCAATGAAATTTGGTAGATAATTAATATTAGGTGAATGCAATTCTGAAATGGTTATATTAAGAAAATTTCCAATATATTAATCCATTTTTTCTTGTTTTATGTTTTAATTTGAATTGGTTCTAATTTCAATGTTCTGAGAGTGGAGGAATTCTCCTACTGATTGAATGTTGAAACTTCCCATAGACTGAGATTGTCTAATTCGAGCCGAAAGTCTACATTTAATCTCAAGGTCAATATATAAGAGATCTTCAGTATTAGTTCGTTTCATAAATGAAATAGAAATTAAAAGAATAAAAGTGGACCATAATAAAATAAAAGATGATAAGTTCAAGTTGATGTTCCAAAAAGAAGTAGAAGAAGAAAGAAAAAGAGGAGAAAAACTTAGCTTGGGTAAAGAAGGAAGAAAGAAGAGAAGAATAGAATAAAATGTAAAATAAAATAAATACCTCTAATTAGTTGAAATAATTACTTGCATCCTAGTAAATGCTTCCAATTTTAAAGGCGCTGCCCTAGGTGCCCTCAATTTATATGTGATTTTTGGGTACTTTGGTGCAGTAGAGTGGCTAACCAAGGTCATCTCTCAGTGGAGGAAGTAAATTTAACAACATATTAAAGGTATTTTGAAAATAAAATAAAATTAAATGAGAAAATTAATTAAAATGATGTGGTTTGATTATCATTTATAAATCTAGAATAAGTTCACTTGAATAAGATTGTATTTTTTAAGTTTTTAAATGAAAAATAATTAACAAAGCACAATAAGAAGATCTTTTTTTAGAAAACTTTTTTTAGAAAATGAAATCGATCTAAATATATCTTTTCAATTATTTAATAATCATTTTAATTTAAATTAATATCCAATTAATTATGATCCCTTAATTTTTTAAATCCTGAACCCTATGAGAATCAACTTTACCAAAAATATGAAGTGAATTTAACCCTAGGAAAACTTCGTAACATGTAATTGCAGCACTCTACTTTGATTGATGTTTTAAGGTTAGTTTATGGTATGTGGTAAATTAAGGCACATATCATCTTTGTAAATTATAATTAATTGAGTTTTGGGGATTATATTTGAACACTACAAAGTGATCCCTTGTGTTTTTGAATTACCAATTATGTTCACGCTCTCACAATTCACACAAGTATCGACCCCTCATGATTTTTATTTATTGTTAAATTGCCTAATTAGTTTCAATTAAATTAAAAAATAAATTAATATATCATATTATTTGAATTAAATTACCTCATTTATTCAAAATAAATGAATTAAAGAGGTGAGTGGTAGATCGATTAATAAAAAGAACTACTCTTCCATGGGAGGTGTTGTCATTATAGAAACGTTTTACATTTTCAAAGGTTTAGAGAGGGTAGAACCCAATATCGTTTCTACTCTTGATTCTAGCCCAATTAGGAATATTAATAGAAGAATAAATTTGAACCAAATTGAATATAATAGAATAAATAAAATATGAAAAAATAAGTTTATTACACAAACAAAACCAGTACAACATGAAGAATAAGAAGACGACTTCGTCGAAGGGATCCTTACTTCAAGATATACCCTTTTTGAAATGGTTGGATTTTTAAAGTGTATCCACTGATACTCTTACCTCAACTTCTTAATTCACTTCCCAACCCATCCAAATGAGAAAAAAACTAATTTATATAGTGGAGGGGAGGCTAGGTTTAACCAGGTTCCAAGTGTGAATGGGGATTCTCGACCAAATATTTTAAGCCAAATTTCACCACCCATTTGACCTCCAAAATGCATGAACCAGCTGTTCTTCCAGCATAATAATTTGTTCAAAATAGGGTTTTCTAAATCCTCTCAAAATTTTGGCCTAATCCAAGCATGGATGAAGAGGTTATGGCCCAAATAGAGAAATGATGTCCTATCTACTGGCCCAGCGCACCTTTGCCTTCATGGTCCATTTAGTCCAACCAAATGAAAGATTTAGCTCCAATGTCCTTAACAAAAGTTGTATACCATTCAGTTAGAAATACATTTAAAAAATTTAATGTTCATGTAATAAATATAAAAAAATTTATCTCTAAAATACTAAAGTGCACTATAAATTGTAAAACTAGAATTTCTATCAAATTTTTAAAAAAATGATCTAATCACAAATATTTTATAAATAAACATATTTAACACAATGTGAAATTTTTTATCATTTATTATCAATAAAATATTCAATAAAAATTTGTTTTATCAGCAGTCGTTTCCACCAGCCCCATATGCAGATGGTGCATGCTGACTGAGCGTGTTACATGAGTTTCAGTGGCAGAGGCCTCTGAGGTTCCATGGCGAGATAGATCCCCAGGTGCCTAAGGACTGGCTGGAGGCTATGGCCAGAGTTTTTTTCCTCGTTGGGACACCAGCCGACTAGATGGTGTTCCTATCTAAAAGTCTTTTCAAGGGAGCATCAGGGAGATGGTGGAGTCTAACGCTCCAAACACATAACGAGGAAACCCCCACCTATGCAAATTTCGAGGGCCTTTTCAGGGCAGAGTTCGTTCCAACGACTCTAGGATTTGTGTGTATACAGGAGATGCTACATTTACAGTAGGGAAGACTGACCGTGGACTAGTACTTGGTGAGGTTCACCGACCTCTCATGAAACTCTAGCGACATGGTGTGGGACCATTTATTTAGGGCTTAGACCTTCGAGCAGGGACTTCAATGGGAGATCATAGATTCGATGGTATCTCTTAGAATCCCGACGCATGATGGAGTTCTGGATAGAGAACTCTTGGTTGAGAGTTTCATTCCTGAGTAGACTCCGACCGAGAGACCCACCACCGGGAAACACAGAGCAGAGTCATGTAAGGCTGGTAGAATGCAGATGACACAGAGGTCCAAGCATGCTAGACAATCTAGTGGATGACCCCAGAATGTAGGGTCGAAGGTACAAGGCTCACAAGGTTTATTAGGCTAGCAGAGGAGCAGACTGTGCTTCATGTGTGGTGGGCAGGGTCACATGGCTCACGACTACCCGAACGGCCGCACTGACGACCCACACATGGTTGAGGGACCAGCCATGTAGAGGTAGAGATTCGAGTAAGGAGGTCCATAAAGTGGAGGACATGGAATAAGAGCATGTCATGCAACAAGTAGTGAACGACGGTTGAGGTTCTACTGCCAACACCTTAAGGTGGTCCACACCAACCATAGGGAGAAAGTGGAAAGGGTTGAGATCGGCTCTAGGAAGATGAGACCTACGAACACAGTACTCTAGAGATGATTCAAGGTATGATCTATGTCTAGACCACCATAACTGCAGAACTTATAGACAGAGATTCCAATCACTCATTAATTTTCACAGCCCTTGTTCGGAGCTCGGAGATTTTGGTGGAGTTGTTGTCTTGATCCTTGAGATTAGAGACACATATGGGAGGACATTGTATGACTATGTGCTGGTGCCAAAAGTGAAATATTACTCTGGGAGGCAAGAGATTTGGCAAGGATCATCTAGTAGTGGCATCAAGGCCTTACGACATCATCTTGTGTATGGATTGGTTATCCACAGCCCATTCTCAGATTGATTGCATTAGGCACAAAGTGTGGTGTGTCTGTGAGTATGGGAACAAGTTTTCATTCACCAGTGAGAAGGGAACCATTTTAGTAAAAGATGTATTTACCCAGAGGAGGTTGAAGATGATCACACATCAGTTCATTAGCCTTACCCATAGATCAGTTGATGTTGAGAGCCTGAGCTATCCTGTAGCGGTGGACCAAAATTTTGATGTCTTCCCTAATGATGTTCTGAGGTGACCTATTAACAGAGAGGTGGACTTCTATATCGACCTATACCCTGGGACACCGCTGGTATCTAAACTAGCATATCGGATGGCTCTCGCAGAGCTTCATGAGTTTTGGTACAGTTGGAGGACTTGCAGAGGATGAGGTTTATAAGGCCTAGTGTTTCTCTATGGGCAGCACCGATTATGTTTTCCAAGAAGGAAAATGAGAGTTTGAGGCTTTGTGTGTATAATTGGAACATGAATTCGGTGACTATGAAGAACAAGTATCCACTTATGAGGATTGATGTTATCTTTGATTATCTAAAGGGATCTCGTTGGTTTTCCAAGATAGACCTCAGGCCAGGCTATCATCACCTCAAGGTATGATATGAGGATGTGCATAAGATGGCCTTTAGATTTAGGTATGGCCACTATGAATTCTTGGTTATTCCATTCGGCGTGACAAAAGTCCCTACAGTGTTCATGGGACTCATGAACAAGATATTTCGTACCTCAATGTATTTGTTGTGTTCTTAATCGACAACATCTTGATATACTCATAGTTAGAGGAGGAGAATTCCTATCATCTGTAGATAGTTCTGGATACACTTCGAGAGCTCCATATTTATGGTATGCACTAGAAGTTCTAGTTCTAGATACGGGAGGTCCACTTTCTAGGACATGTTATCACGGAGGCTGGAGTTGCAGTGGATTCAGAAAAGATAAAGTTTGTGCTATCTTGGGAGCCTCCCAGGAGTGTGACCAAGGTGCGGAGTTTCCTCGGGTTGGCTGGGTACTACTAGAGATTTATACCTGAATTTTCCAGAGTTACGGCACCCTTGTCGTCATTGAAGAAGAAGGGAAATTCCATCGTGTGGATGGAGAGAATCAAGTAGAGTTATTAGGATCTATGGCATAACACCCAGAGATTTTATGAGAAATATTTTTTTTATGTCTTATATTATACACAACACCAAGGGAATCATTCACTACACACAACACTAGCTTGGATTGCGTTACACGCAATCACAACCTTCCTCGATAGCGAGTGTAGTAAGCAATACAGGGTTTCACTAAACAACAATATATTGTTATAATATTAATATGGACTAGCTGTTATGAACAATATTAACTACATTTTGAATTTTATAACATTATTATTCATCTTACACATTTTCTAGAACATGGTATGAGAACAAAATAATTTTTTCGGGTAAAATAAGTATTTTTCCAAAAATGTATTTTTGCCGCCTTTTGATGGTGCACCCACATTAAATCTATTTTTTGACATGTTTATAAGTCCAATTTTAGAAAATAAAATTCTCATTTGGAATTAGGATATATAAATTTACATTGTATAAAATTTTCATATTATTTTGATAAATTTCATATTTTAATGAATAGTAAAAACACGCTATATTTTAATTAAAAACAACTTTTTTCATCATAATAATTTATATGGATAAATTATAATATTTAATGGTTTTAAACTATAAATTTAATATATTTTTCCCATTTAATATAATTTATGTCATTAGCATTAATTTTACATTGAATTCATAGGTAAAAACATTTCAATCTTTGGCAATGTTTTAACTTTTAAAACCCATTTTCTAATCAACGATATTAATTTTAAATGAATTACTGCAACTTCTGTGTTTAGAATTTTGAAAATATTTTTCCATATTTGAATTCAGTGGGTCCAAATTATGTTAATAGGTTACTTTTAATTTTTTTTATATTATGAATAGTAACTAGGATATTTTTTCTTTACTGCAATTAAAGGTAAATCGAGTAATTATGGGTAAAAATAATATTATTAAATTACCCTATCAGGTGCCAAAATTCTATTTGATGAATTAAAGTAGACCCATATCACCTAAGGGTCATAATAGATTAATTTTAGGAACTTTTGACCATGAAAATAATTTAATTATTATTAAAACCAAATAAAGTGACAACATATCACTCTCTTAAATCTTATAAGTATAATAATTTTAATTTAGTGATAAACATCATGAAACTTCGAACATGAGTAGTCTCCAGAAATCTAATAAAATTATATACATTAAGAGAATTTATATAGAATTTTTTGGGATAAAATAATTATCATTAATGAGGACACAATACTGATGTAAAAATTATTTCATTGATTGAAATATCAAATAAATGATTTTAAACATTTTAAAATAAATATTATATAAACTAATTAATATGATACATTAATTTAATATATAAATATTACATGTTAGGAATATATTAAATATTTTTTTTGAACATATCTTCTGTGTGGATTTTATTTAAATTCAAATAAATGAATTGTGTCAAAATTGACACTATTGATATTTTATATTATTAAATTGTTTAAAAATCACAAAAATATTTTTAAAATTACAAATTAAAATTTATATGATCTAACATGTCATAACGTATCAAATTATGTATAATTACGGACACATAAGTAAGTATTTATAACCATATCAAATTTATAACATTATTACCACAAATAAAATTAAATAGATTAAATAAGGATATATCAAAATGATAAGGTTTAAAATAATATCAAAACATGTGTAAATTTCTTTGGTTGATGAGATTATAACCCTATATTATATAATATCTGAATTTGAGGCACTTTGTAAGTTTTTATATGGGGTTAGGGTTTATTATAAATTAATATTTTGGAGGATTCCAAAAGTGCCCCTCTCCTCCCTTATAAAAGGGCACCTATTCCCTCTCCTCCTCACACAATTTTGAGCCTTCAATATCAGAAAAACCTGGAAAATTTCTCTTCTCCACTTCCCTAGAAACATTCTAGAGGTCCTGTTCTTCTTCCAAGACAAACTTTAGTGCCCTAAGAGGAGGTTAAGAAGAGGCGCGTCGAAGAAGACATAATATCCATTACAGATTCATTCAAACTTATTTCCTCTTCTAATTCCTCTATATGAGTTGTTTCATTATTAAGTAATAACTCCAGTATAAATTGTATACTAATATGTAATTATTAATATGAAACAACCATGTTTAATCTTCTATCCATCCTATGAAAGAAACGAAATCACCATCCGTGCGTACGTACGACCTACTGTCTCCACGATGTGGTGTAATCTTTTATTTCATCACTAACATACATGGATGGGTATATGATGGAATAAATAACTATATATGATAATTTTAAAGTAATATTAATTCTGAAATATTATACACTATACACTTCAATACAATTCCATGATCATGGGAATGATATCATCGCTCGTGCGTACGTACGGCCTACCGTCTCCACGTTGTGATGCGCCTCATTCTATATGATATTCATTGAATAATGATTATATAAATCAATTGAATTGATAAATATGATATATATTACACTAACACCATTCTTTAAATGAGCTATCAATAACCTAAAAAGAGGAATAAGAATTTATTTGATAAGACATGCATAAGAACATAAAGCAATGAACACCCGAATAACAAGTAGCAATATTACTAATAAGAAGATAAGAATATGACCATATATGATATCATTCTGTAATAATTCAATGACATTATTTAAATCATTATACAGGAGGTTCGAATACATAAAAAACATATCAGACCTAAGGTAAGGTAAAATCTCAAAATCTCATTTTAATCTGAGATTGTTTATACATCAGAATTTACTGGGCGAATATTTATCATCAACATCCATTTTTCATCAATATGTAATATTATTTCTATCCTCCTAAAATTATTTAAATATAATTTTACCCATTGGTGAGTTTTTAGTAAAATATATGAAAGGAATCTTTTTTCATTTTTAGTACGACGCACTTTATGACTTTTTCGGACAAAGTACGAGAAGAATGTTTTTTAACTTATACGACATGAATGGATTTTTATGATTTCATAGAACATTATTTCCATGAAGCATACTTTACATGTTTTCAAGTTTATTTTTAATTAACTTCTTTTTGTTTAAAATTTTATGACATGTTAAGAAAGGAAAAAATGTTATTGAAGTAGAACGAATATTTTCCTCAAGAATGGAGTTCAAGTGTTTTATCAAAATTATTTTCCATCTAAGATAATATAATGTTCTGTTTCTATCTCTATTTTTACATTGATTTGATTATGTTATTATGGAATTATTGTTACGAAGTCCTTTTATCTTATATGGATTATGTTATGATGGCATGATGTTTAAGAATCCCATTTTTATTACATGGGTTATGATATGATATATGATTTAGTGGAACACATAATACTGGTTTCATTATGATATGGGCGTGACCTATATCTCCCTCCAATGAAATGGGTAAAGATATTTATCTCATGAGATAGACATGGCTGGAAGGATAGATTAATCTGCTTCAGTGATACAAGACTAGAACAAGGAGTGAACTCGGTTCAGAAATGGCCTTTGTCCACTAGGATAGTCTTGGAAATGAGTCTTGACTACTATGAAATGATTTCCTATGATTATGTGTGTATTCCAAAATGTTTCATTTTTTATGTTATGATTATTGGGATTACATTTCACTACTTTGATTTATCCCACATTATAATATTATGATTTCTTTTATAGGTTAAGATTTTCAAAATGTTATGTTCTTATGAATATGATATGATTGATATTTCATTTGTTTACCCTTACTGAGCATTTGAGATCACCCTTTTGTATGTTTTCTTTTCCCCAGGTTAGGAACAAGGGTATTAAGTATGCTATGCCAAAAGGGACTCTAAATATGAGGAAATAAACAAAAGACAATGTAGATGCTTTATGAACCAGTTATTTATGTTTCCCAATTTCTAAAGACACTATACCTATATGGTCCTTTCATGGTTTTGTTATATGTTGTTATAAGTATGATTCAATTCTCACGTAATAACACTGTATGTAATGTATGGGTCGTTATAGTTGGTATCAGAGGAAAGGTATAGTCAACATTTGGAGACATGGATGTGAAAGCCTTAGTAATAACCCTAAGGATATGTCTAAGCATAGGACAAATTCTATGTGTTTTAAAAATGTCCATGAATAACCTATGATAAGACCATTAGTATTATTGATTATGTGTTTTTGTTATTATTATTATTGTTTCTTACACTATGCTTATTGGTTTTAGTCAATGGCTGGAACCCGAAGGAACCATGTTAATGGTGAATGTGACGTGTAATGTAATGATTGTCCCCCTGAGCAACCAAACATTATGGGAGATGGAATGAAAAATATTGTAGCCATGATCACACAACTTTCTCAAGCTATGAATCATGTAGGAATTTTAAACGAGCAGAGGACGGAGAATCATTCTGTTGAATTGTTCATGAGGTAGCATCCACCCTAATTCAGTGGGTCTAATGATCCATTAGTGGCTGAACAATGGATCAGTACCACTGAAAAGATATTTTCATTTCATCAATTTTCTAAACATGATAAAATCATCTTAGCAGTATATCATTTGTAAGGTGAAGCTGATAAATGGTGGAATATTATCAAGAATATGATGCAAAGATATGAAATTGATTCCATGTAATGGGACAAGTTAAAGAACTTATTTTTCTATATGTACTTCCCTTGTATTCTTCAAACAAAGATGGAGAAGGAGTTTCTTGAACTAAAGCAAATGTATTATTAATCTATGAAGCAAATTTTACAAGGCTTGAAAGGTACGCTTCTGGGATTATTATCCAACCTGAGAGTATGATCAATCGATTCTTTAGTTTCTTAACACCAAGTCTTCGAAGGGTATTAGCCATAAGGGACTTCAATAGCTATGAGGAAATTTTTCATTGTTCTCTCAAGGTTGAGATGAACATTGGAGTAACCCATTTGTCTTATGGGTTTGATAAGAAGAGGAAAATGGAATTCAAAGGGAAATCTAAAGAGCACACTGAAAAGAAGATAAGTTTTCCCTTATGCTCAAAGTGTAGAAAGAAACATGGAGGAAATTGTCTTAAAGGGACAAGTAAATGTTTCAAATGTGGAAAAGAAGGTCATCAGGAATTTAAATGCCGCAATGATGGGAAAAGATGTCTAGTGATGTGAACAAAGAAAAGGCTACACAGAATGCACCTCCTACACATCAATGTTACAAGTGCAAGGAAATGGGGAATTATGCTAATCAATTCCCTAATCCAAGGTTTGTTGATGATGATCGATGTCAACAAACTCTTAAGGCCAAAGACAAAGGAAAGTCACATGCAATTTCTATCGGTGATGTGGAGTATGATAACGAAGTGGTGAAAGGTACAATTACCATCCACTCTAAAGTATAAAATATTTTATTTGATTCTGGATCCACCCACTCTTTTATTTCTGAGGAATTTTCTAAGGGTATCACCGTATTACCTCAAAAATTAGATATTGAGTAAGCTGTAACAACCCCTAATGGCACAACAGTCGAATCAAAAGCTTACGATTCTTCTCCAATTGAAGTTTGTGGGAAAGTGCTTCCTGGAAATCTTGTGATCCTTACTATAGTGTAATTTGATGGGATTCTCAGCATGGATTGGATTTCTTTATATGGATCTCATATAAATTACCAAAGAAGGGAAGTCACATTTCATATTCCTGATCAATCTATGATCATCTATCGATGCAAGGATTAATATAACCTTCCAGTGGAAATTTCATCCATCTTATGGGTCTTGATTCCAATAAATGAAGGCTATTTATCTCAAATTGTTGGAGAGAAACTCATGATTAAGAATATGACCATTGTACGGGAGTTTTATGATGTCTTTCAAGAGGAATTTCTAGGTCTTCCACCAAATCGTGATGTTGAGTTTTCAATAGAACTCGTACTGGGTGCTTTACCTATTTCAAAGACACATTATAGAATGGCCCCAATTGAGTTACTAGAATTGAAGAAGCAACTCTAAGAGAATCTTGATAAGGGATTCATACACCCTAGTGCATCACCTTAGAGAGAACCTGTTATATTTGTTAAGAAGAATGATGGATCAATGAGACTCTGCATTGATTATTGAGAACTTAACAAGATCACTATCAAGAACAAATATCCTCTCCCACGCATTGATGACTTATTTGACTATCTACGCAGAGCTCAATACTGTTCCAAGATTGATCTTTGTTCAGGGTATCATTAATTAAGGGTCAAAATGGAGGATATACCAAAGACGACTTTCCGTACAAGGTATGGATAATATGAATTTATAGTGATGCCATTTGTTCTTACTAATTCCCATACAATATTCATGGATCTAATAAATAGAGTCTTTAGAGATTATCTTGATCAGTTTGTGGTAGTATTTATAGATGATATTCTTTTCTATTAAAAGAGTTAGGAAGAACATGAAGATCACTTGAGAATTGTATTAAAGACCCTAATAATGGAGAAGCTTTATGCCAAATTTACCCAGAGTGAATTTTAGCTTAAAAAGGTTGCATTTTTGGGTCACATAATCCCAAAAGAGGGGATATCTATGGATCCATCAAAAATAGAGGTTATCGAAAGATAGTCGAGACCAACAACAGTAACTGAGATATGAGGTTTTCTTGTTTTGGCTGGATATTATCGATGTTTTGTAAAATATTTTTCCCGTTTATCTAATCCACTCACCAGGATGACTCGAAAAAGAGTTAAGTTCGTTTGGATAGAGGAGTGTGAAGAAAATTTCACGGAGTTAAAAAGAATGTTATCTAGTGCACCTATGCTCACACTGCCTTGTAGGGGGAAAGGATTGTAATCTATAGTGATTCATCCAATAAGGGGCTAGGGTGTTTTCTCATGCAAAATGATATGGTGATAGATTATGCCTCACGACAGTTGAAAATCCATGAGCAAAATTACCCAACTCATGATTTAGAGTTAGCTGTGGTAATCTTTGCATTATAGATTTAGGGGAATTATCCTTATGGTGAAAGGTGTGATATTTATACTGATCATAAAAGTTTAAAGTATATTTTCACACAAAAGGAGATAAATATGCACCAAATAAGATGGTTGGAGATGATTAAGGATTACGACTGATCAATTCATTTCCACCCTGGGAAAGCAAAAAAGGTGGCAGATGAATTAAGTCGACAAGACTATTCTAGAATATCCATGATGAGGATCTCAAATGATTCAATATTTATGGATTTACAAAGTATGGATCATGGAATTATAGTGGAAGGGTAAAAATATTATATTTCTCAAATTAATGTTCAACCATCTCTACATGTGTAGATTAAAGAGGCACAAAAAGAAGATGCAGAGTTACAAAAGAAGGTGAGAAATGTTCCTGAATTGCACATTTATTGTGATGAAATAATAAGGTTCAGGAATAGAGTTTGTGATCCTCCCATCCTAGAATTAATTAAGGAAATATTGGATGAATCTCATAGCTCTTCATTCTCTATTCACCATTGAAGCACGAAGATGTATAGGGATCTGAAAGTGTACTTCTGGTGGGATGGAATGAAAAGAGATATTGCTGAATATGTCTCTCGATGCTTGGTTTCTCAGCAAGTTAAAGTTTAGTGATAGAAGTATAAGGGGATGTTACAACCATTAACCGTACCGTAATGGAAATGGGAAAACATCACTATGAACTTTTTCACAGGACTTCCTAAAACATCCAAAGGCAATATTGTTATCTGGTTTATAGTTGATCATCTTACAAAGCCAGCACACTTCATTGCTATTAGAGAGGATTTCTCTATTGATAAGCTTGCGAGGATATTTGTAAAGGAAGTGGTAATATTTCATGTAGCACCACTTTCCATTATATCTGATCGGGATCTGAGTTTTACCTCGAAGTTTTGGCGAAGTCTTCAGCATACTTTGGATATAGAGTTGATTTTCAGTACTTCTTATCATCCTCAGACAAACGGTCAGTCTGATAGGACAATTCAAACTATAGAAGACATGTTGAGATCTTTCTCTATGGATTTCAAAGGTGTTTGGGATCAACACCTACCTTTGGTTGAATTTTCTTATAATAATAGCTTTCACTCTAGTATTCAGATGGCTCCTTATGAAGCTATCTATGGAAAGAAATGTTGAACTCCAACTTTCTGGGATGAAGTTGGGGAAAGAAATCTATTAGGACCTGATCTTGTTGATGAGATGGTAGAAAATGTCTGATATATTCAACAACACATAAGAGCAGATCAAAGTTGACAAAAACATTATACCGATAACCGAAGAAAATACCTAGAGTTTGAAGTGTGTGATAAAGTGTTCTTATGAATATCTCCTTGGAAGAGAGTAATGAAATTTGAAAAGAAGGGAAAGATGAGCCCTAGGTATATTGGTCCTTTTGAAATATTGGATTTTGTTGGGAAGGTAGATTACCGATTGACACTTCCACCAAATCTCTCTCAAGTTCATGATGTGTTCCATGTATCTCTCCTGAGAAAGTACATACTTGATCCTTCACATGTACTAAGCTCAGAAGTTGTACCGCTGGAGCACGATCATTTTTATGAAGAACATCTAATAGAGATTCTGGATCGTAGTGAAAATGTTCTATGAAACAAGACCACTAGCTTGGTGATAGTTTTATGGAGGAACCACCAATTAGAATAAACTACTTGAGAACTTGAGGATATGATGAGGGAGAGGTAGCCTCATCTGTTTGTTACGAAATGAAAAATTTTGAGGGCGAAATTCATTTTAAGGGGGGTAGAATGTAACACCCTAAGATTTTATGAGAAATATTTTTTTTATGTCTTCTTTTATATGCAACACCAAAGTAATCATTCACTACACACAACACTGGATTGGCTTGCGTTACACGCAATCATGACCTTCCTCGAAAGCGTGTGTAGTACGCAATACCGGGTTTCACTAAACAAAGATATATTGTTATAATATTATTATAGACTAGCTGTTATGAATATTATTAACTAAATTTTTAATTTTATAACATTATTATTCATCTTACACATTTTCTAGAACATGTTCTGAGAACAAAATAAATTTTTCGGGTAAAATAAGCAGTTTTCCAAAAATGTAGTTTTGCCGCCTTTTGATGGCGTACCCACATTAAATCTAGTTTTTAACATGTTTATAATTGGAATTTGAAAAAATAAAATTCTTCTTTGGAATAAGGATATAAAAATTTACTTTGGATAAATTTTTCATATTAGTCTGATAACTTTCATTTTTTTAATGAATAGTAAAAACACGCTATATTTTATTTAAAAACAAATTTTTTCATCGCAATAATTTATATAGTTAAATTATAATATTTAGTAGTTTTAAATTATAAATAGAATATATTCTTACCATTTAATATAATGTATGTCGTTACAATTAATTTTACATTGAATTCAATGGTAGAAACATTTCAATCTTTGGTAATGTTTTAACTTTTAAAACTCATTTTCTAAACAATGGGATTAATTTTAAATTAATTACTGAAACTTCTATGTTTTGAATTTTGAAAAATGGACTCAATATTTGAATTAATTGGGTCCAAATTATGTTAACAGGTTCCTTTTATTTTTTTTATATTATGAATAGAAACTACGATAATTTTTCTTTATTGGAGTTAAAGGTAAATGGGGTAATTAAGTGTAACAATAAGATTATAAAATTACCCTAAAACCTGCCAAAATTCTATTGGATGACTAATAGTCGACCCATATCACCTAAGGGTCAGAATGGATTCATTTTATGAACTTTCGTCCCTGAAAATAATTTAATTATTATTAAAACCCAAGAAAGTGACAACATGTCAATCTCTTAAATATTATATGTATAATAATTATATTTTAGTGATAAACTTCATGAAAATTCAAACATGAATAGTATACATAAATATAATAAAATTAAATACATCAAGAGAATTTATTTAGAATTTTTAGGGATAAAATAATTATCATTAATGAGGACACAATAGTGATGTAGAAATTATATCATTGATTGAAATATCAAATAAATGGTTTTAAAACTATTAAAATAAATATTATATGAACTAATTAATGTGCTCCATTAATTTTCTATATAAATATGATATGTTAGGAATATAATAAATATTTTGGTTCGAACATATCTTATGTGTGTATTTTATTTAAATTCAAATAAATGAATTTTGTCAAAATTGACACTATTAATATTTTATATTATTAAATTGCTTAAAAATGACAAAAATATTTTCACAATTACAAATTAAAATTTATATGATCTAACATGTTATAAAGTATCAAATTATTTATAATTAAGAACATATAAGTAAGTATTTATAACCATATAAAATTTATAACTTTATTACCACAAATAAAATTAAATAGATTAAATAAGGATAAATCCAAATGATAAGGTTTAACATAAAACAGAAACATGTCTAAATTTAATTGGTTGATGAGATTACAACTCTATATTATCTAATATTTTAATTTGAGTCACTTTGGAAGTTTTTATGTGGGGTTAGGGTTTATTATAAATTAATATTTTAGAGGTTTCCAAAACTGCCCCTCTCCTCCCTTATAAAAGGGAACCTCCTCCATCTCTTCCTCACACAATTTTGAGCCTTCAATCTCGGACAAACCCTACCAAGTTCGCTTCTAAACTTCCATAGAAACATTCTAGAGGTCTTGGTATTCTTCCCAGACCAACTTTAGTGCCCTGAGGGGATGTTAAGAAGAGGCGTGTCGAAGAAGAGGCAATATCCTTTACAGATTCTTTCAAACTTTTTTCTTCTTCTACTTCCTATATATGAGTTGTTTCATTATTAAGTAATAAATAAAGTATAAATTTTTTATTGATATGTTATTATGAATATGAAACAACCATATTCTATCTTTTATCCATCCTATGAAAGAAATGAAATCACCACGCGTGCGTACATACGGCCTACCGTCTCCACGTTGTGGTGTAATCTTATATTTCATCACTAACATACTTGTATGGAAATATGATGGAAGAAATAAATATATATTATCATTTTAAAGTAATAATGACTCTGAAATATTATACATCATACACTTCAATACAATTCCACAATTATGGGAATGATATCATCGCTCGTGCGTACGTACGACCTACCGTCTCCATGATGTGATGTGACTCATTCTACATTATCTTCATTGAATAATATTTATATAAATCAATTTAATTAATAAATATGATATATATTACACTAACACCATTCTTTAAATGAGTTATCTATAACCTAAAAATAGGAATAAGAATTTATTCGACAAAACATGCATAAGAACATAAAGCAATGAACACCCGAATAACAAGTAGCAATATTACTAATAAAAAGATAATAATATGACCATATATGATATTAGTCTGTAATAATTCAATGAAATTATTTAAATCATTATACAGGAGGTTCAGATACATACAAAGCATATCGGACCTAAAGTAAGGGAAAATCTCGCAATCTCATTTTTAACTGAGATTGTTTATACTTCAGAATTTTCTGGGGGAATATTTATCATCCACATCCATGTTTCCTCAATATGTAATATTATTTATATCCTCCTACAATTGTTTAAATTCAATTTTACCCATTCATTAGTTTTTATTAAAAGATATGAAAGGAATCTTTTGTCATTTTTATTACAAGGTACTTTTTGACTTTTCCGGCCAAAGTAAGGGAAGAATGTTTTTTTAACTTATACAGCATGAATGAATTTTTATGATTTCATAGAAAATTATTTCCATGAAGCTTCCTTTAAAAATTTTCATGTTTATTTTTAATTAACTTCTTTTAGTTTAAAATTGTATGACATGTTAAGAAAGGAAAAAAAATTGAAGTAGAAATGATATTTTCCTCAAGAATGGAGTTCAAGTGTTTTATCAAAATTATTTTCCATATAATATAATATAAGGTTCTATTTATATCACTATTTTTATATTTATTTGATTATTTTATGATGGAATTATTTTTATTAAGTCCTTTTATCTTATATTGATTATGTTATGACGACATGATATTTAGGAATCCCATTTTTATTACATGGGTTATGATATGATATATGATTTTTTGGAAGACATAAGAATGGTTTCTTTATGAGATGGGTGGGACCTACATCTCCCTCTAATTCATTGGGTAAAGATTTATATCTCAAGAGATAGACATGGATGGAACGGCAGGTTAATACGGTTCAGTGATACAGGACTAGAATGAGGAGTGAACTCGGTTCAGAAATGGACTTTGTCTGCTAGGATAGTCTTGGCAATGAGTCTTGACTACTATGAAATGATTTTTTCTGATTATGTGTCTATGCCAAAAAGTTTCATGTTTTATGTTATGATTATTGGGATTACATTTCACTACTATGATTTATCCCACGTAATGATATTATGATCTCTTTTTCAGGTTAAGATTTTCAAAATTTTATGTTCTTATAAATATGATATGATTGATATTTCCATTGTTTACCCTTACTAAGCATTTGAGCTCGCACTTTTGTATGTTTTATTCTCCATTGGTCAGGAAGAATGGTATTAAGTAGGTTATTCCCAAAGGGACTCTAAATATGATTAAATAAATGGGAGACTGTGTAGATGCTTTATGAACCAGTTGTTTATGTTTCCCAGTTTCTAAAGGCACTATACCTAATCGGTCCTTTCATGGTTTTGTTATATGTTGTAATAAGTATGCTTCAATTCTGATGTAATAAAAATTTATGTAAAGTATGGGTTGTTATATGTGGTAGAGACTGATGAGTACCCCCATCTTGAGTCTACCAGAAGAGGGTGTTGGGTATATAGTCTACTATGACGCATCAGAGACCAGACTGGGATGTGTCCTGATGTAGGAGGGAGAAGTGATCCCTTATGGTTCACAATAGATGAGACAACATCAATAGAACTACGCTTCCCATGAACGAGATATAGCAGCATTGGGAGATTTTGTTTCACGATGGCTCACTTTTCAGCAAGTGACAGTCGAACATCAGGTTTTAACATGCTTAATACAGCCATTAGATGTACCAGAGTGGAATTGGGATGTTATTTCTAGGGATTTTGTGACAGGGCTACCACCTACGTCCTGGATCCATGATTCTATCTGGGTGATCATTGACCAACTAACCACGCCAGCCCACTTCCTACCCATCCAAGAGCAGGGATCATTAGAAGGCTTGGGATGCCTCTATGTACAGAAGATTTTACAGCTTCATGGGGTGCCATAGACGATCATCTCTGACCATGATGCACGTTTTACATCCCGGTTGTGGAGGGGATTATAGGAGGAGTTCGGGACTCAGCTAAGTTTGATCGCTGCCTTTCATCCACAAAAGGATTGTCAGATAGAGCAGACCATTCAGACACTGGAGGACATGCTTCGTGCTTGTATCCTAGATTTTGGCCATAGTTGGGAGGATCACTTGACCTTCGTGGATTTCATGCAAAACAAAAGCTATCACTCCACCATCGGTATGCCACCATTTGAGGCCTTGTACGGTCAACCATTCATATCACCTCCATGTTGAATAGATCCAAGGGAGTCATCAGTTATGGGTCCAGAGTTGGTGCGGGCTACCACTGAGAAGGTATAGATCATCTTGGAGTGGATAAAGACTGCACAGAGCAGGCAAAAGTCTTATGCTGACAAGAGACGAAGACCTTTGGAGTTTGATGAGTGAGACCATGTATTCCTATGGGTCTCACCTCAAGGAGATTTTCATATATTTGGATGGGGTGACAAGCTATCTCTGAGGTTAATCAGACCCTTTCAGGTTCTCAGCAAAGTTGTCGAGGTGGTGTATCTTCTAGATCTTCCCCCAAATATGCATCAAGTGCATGAATTATTCCACATGGAATAGCTGAGGAAGTACGTTAATGATCCATCAGACGTTATTGATTGGGGTGAGCTATACATTGATGATGGGGCGACATTTATGGAGGTTCCAGTAGAGATTGAGGATCACCAAGAGAAGGTCCTTCATTGATGATCGATCCCTCTATAGCATGTTTGCTGGCAGCACGAGAACCTCTAGGAGAGAACATGGGGGAGGGGGCAAAAATTCATGCTCAGTACCCCATTTTGTTTCCTTAGTCTATGTTGTGGCTTTCACGGATAAAAATCCATAAGGTGGGGAGAATGTAATGACCTAGATTTTCCATGTATTTATTTATTTATTTGGTATTATAACAAGTCTATGAAAATTGTCGGCAACTGATTCTGAGTCCCATTGTTCCAAGTATGAATTTATGAACCTTTTTTAGGGTACGTTCAGAAAACACGCGGGCATCATTTTCTATCTTTTGAACCAGTGCTTGGATTAAAAATATGAGGGCACCGTTGAATCCATAGCGCCTAGATTCTCTTAAGGGAGGCTTTACTTTGACCATAGAATATCGGGAGAAAAAGATAGTTTTTGGACATTTAAAAGAATAATAAAATAACAATTTTACTTTATTTCTCATTTTCCATTCCTCCAATGGATGAGTTGTAGTAGAGGGACCGACGACATGTCAAACCATTAAATGGATTGACTCTTCCTTACTTGTAACCACACTATTGGGAATTTCGGTGGTCCATTAATTAAATGAGCCTCATAAATTCCTCGGAGCATTACCCACCTCTTCGCCCTCCTATTTATATAGAGCTTGGGGTGGGGTGTTGGAACGGATTCACCTAGTGATGAAGCTCTAACAAAGTACCACGATGCGAACAACCTGGAGAACCAAACCGGTTTTAGTGAGCGATGGAAAGAGCCACCGAATCACAAACCGATGAAAAAGACGAAGGTAGTTATGTTGATCATCATCAATAGACATCTTATCCAGGTTGGGGTATTTTTGTAAAGTTCATCGTTATGAGATTACTTGTTGACTGCCGGATACGATGCTAAACCAGAGGGCGCAGGCCAAACGAAAAGACCCAGAACCTCCACCTCTTCGTTATTTGTCTATTTTTTCTAGAACAGTTTTCCAAACAGAGTGGTAGGATGAAACTAGAGGTAACGTAGTGGCAATGGTGACTCGAGAGCCTCGTAGGTGCTTACGACATCAAAAATGGACCACTGGAGCACGTCCGGTGGCCCACAAAAGAAACTGCTGTCGTGCCATGTCGTCGGCAGCTAATGGTGGCCGGAGGAGACCCATGGTGACCGGCCATAGGTGGTCGAGAGTGGCGCATCATCGTGCACCATGGCGGTCGGCCTGAGCCGTCTGAGCGGGATAAGGGTGGTGCCCACAGGCGCCGCTAGCAGCAGCAGCCATGACAAGAGAGTGTGGCGTGACCCCATACCATGCTGCGTTCGAGAAATCCAGTCAGCCAAATGGCCGATGATTTCATATGGTGGGGTAGAAAATCACCGGTAGGGTGAAATGAACCTACAATTGCAGGGCCAATAGAGAAGGTGGTCTTCCTTCTAGAAAACTGGGCCAAACGCAGGCCAGACCCGCCAACGGGCCAGGCTGGACCCGCGCCCATGGGGCCAGTGCGGGTGGACCAAGACCCACCCAGCTGGCTGAGCCAACTATGGCACATGCCTTTAAACCAATGGGCTGACCCCGATGGGTTGAAACTGGGGGGGGGTTAGGTAGACCCCAGGAACTGTTGCGTCGGGCTGGTCAAACTGAGTCGCACCGGGCCCAGACACAACCATCCACTAAATAAATAAACATGTTTAATTGACGAATCCTATATCTATTTGGAATTCCATCAGTGGCATTCAGACCCTTTTTGGAAGCACTCCCTTTGGAATATTTTGGTGGGGTTGACCGAGCCGGGCCCGACTGAGGTGTGATCACCCCCATTTCACGGAAAGGGATGTAACTAACAGACCAGGCATCCAATCGACACACCGTCTATGGAATAAGGACCCTTGTGATAATGAGGTCCATTGGAGATACTATAATTGAGTTTTAAAGGATTTTGATGTAAGAATTGGGTTTGATCAGACTTGAACCCAACGCGGACCTTTTTAAAAAAGTGACCATATCTCACAGACTGGGCGTTCGATCGACGCATCGTCTGTCACGTTGGGACCGCTATCACAGGGCGGTCCCTTGGGTATGCATTTTTTGAGACTTTGTAAATATTGAAATACTAATGATGTCTTCAGGAGAGGTTCTCCTAGAATCGAGCGTGCTATGAGTGAGAATCTTGTGACTGATAGTCTTTGATGTAGCGACCCTATGAGGGTCTTCATCATATCAACCCTGTCTGGATCAACATCTAGAGACCCTGTGTGGATCAGCATCATAGAGACCCCATGTAGATCAACATCATAGCAGTTGTGTGGGGATCAATATCTAGAAACCCTGTATGGATCAACATCATAGAGACCCTGTGTGGATCAACATTCTAGAGACCCTGTGTGGATCTGTAGTACGTGACCCAATGAGGACATGCTTTAGAGCAGCCCGTCGTGGATTAGAGATTTATGAACTTTTGTGGATTGAAAAAGGAACAACTCCCTCATGGTTCAGTTGTGGAAACTTAATAATAGAATAATATAATATAGCTTTAGGATAATCAGATTTATTCTTGAACTCTAAGTTGTATACCTATTTTGAGCCGAGTCTTTTGCTTTGTGCATTATGATTGAGGTCACACTTTTTGGATTTCATTATTGGAATTATGAGGGTCCTTCAGGGGTCTCGAGGTCCCTATTGGGTATTATTATACTCACCCCTACATGGGCTTCACCTGCACATTGTTGTGTCTAGTGAAGACGACAAGTAGCTTGGATGAGACTTGGGAGTGCCCAGACCAGGCAGTACACAGAGATGATTGGCTGATGAGGAGAGCAGTGGTGGCGATCTATACCTACCCTTCAGGTTGGATCCTCGGTTAGAGATCCCAGGAGCTGTTTTTTATTTTTTAGTTGTAGTTTTACCTTTCAATTGGGCTTGTAATTTGACCCCTTTACTTTCAGTACACACCTTTACTACTGTAGTTATACATCATGGTTTCATCTTGTTGTGTTCTTGGATTGTGTGTTTGTACATGTTTAAATGCAACTCCTTCCTGTTTTAGGGATACACTTTTTTGGTGCTAATCGCCAATCCCTGGCTTATGGAAAGCGGGCTTGGGGTAGTCGCGGCCTAGGCCCTGGGGGGAAGGGTCTAGACATCAATAATATAATACATGCTCTTGAGAATTGTACTAAAATACAATATTGTAATTATTTTGGGATTAAATGACATGTTATTGGTAAATTCAAGAAGAAAGTACAATATTGAGGTTCCCTATCCATGGTTAATGATAATTTTTAGTTAACTACCGATGATAAAAAAACCTCTCATGGACCCCCCATGTTCCTGGAGAAGGTAAATACAAATATTAAAATGGATTTTTTTACAGTTTTTACTCTAAATTTTCATTTTTATTTGAATCATTATAAAGTAAATGATCGTAATGATCACAAAACAGGTATGGTTGAAAAGTTAGGTTCCAAAAATATTATCCATACTATGCCATGTACCTCATCTAGTAATGGAAATGATGAATTTACTACCATTTAGAAGTGTTCTTTTGAATGTGAACATGGAATGAACTCTACAGATCTATAGGATGGAATATTTATATATTCTGGTGCCAGTAAAGGAAAAAAATATTTTATGGGGAAAAATTTTCCAATTCATTTTAAGGTTAAGGGTAATGAAATCAAAGGAAAACATAGTAATATTTATATATATAGATATCAGACCCCATCTCAGGTCTTAAGAAAAAACTGAAAGAAATGATCTAATTAAGTTATTAGTTGGAGATGAAGTTAATATCTCTAGCCCTGACACATCCCCAAAAGGATCATTTCAATATTGTGAACAATTAAAAAAGGAATGAACTCATCATTATCCTTACTAATCTAATGGTCTTGAATGACTCTAATTCCTATGAGAAGGTAGTTGGAAAAATAGATGAGTTCCTTGGTGCTATTATTTCCGGTAAGTAGCAAGTGCTTGCAACCCACAACTCATATGGAATATCAATAGCATAATGGAAAGATGCTATATCATGTGGTCTCTCTTATACTACTTGGGAAGATTCTCATAAGGGGGATTGGGAAGATAGTAATTAGTGTGGTGAGAATAATTATACCACTATCGAAAGGAATGATACCAGTTCTCATACTCCAAGGGAAAATAACTAATAAAGATAATAAAATATATTTTAATTATTAATTTTTTAAAAAATTTAACCATTTTTAATATAGATAAATTGATGTTGTTTTTATTGAAAATATTTGATAAATAAAATATATAATTATTGCTAATATGAATCAGGATTGGATAAGTCATAGAACAAAATACACTTGGTTATGATATAAATATTGCCTTTATTTATGGAGTTGATGTTTTTACCCATTTGATCTCCAAATATTTCAATCATCTGATACAATTAGAGTTCATATATTACCATAATCAAAAATCTTTTCAATACCAATAGACAAATACCAATTATATTTAAAATAATTTGGTATAGTTTTTCCTTATACCAATGGTTTTTTTTAAACCATTGGTATAATTTCCTCTAGATTAAACTACTATCATTGTAGTGGCCAAGAATCTTATCAATGGAATTTACCTTTTTATAATTGTGTAATATATTATAATGTAGTATAAATCACATTCACAACATGATTATACAAAAAAAATTTATTATAATTTTAAAATTAAATTTCATGAATATAAATGGACAGAATAATTGAAAATATTACAATGGTATAAAAATTAGAAAATAAGATAACTGAAATATGAAAATTTGGATCTTCTTGATCAAATAGAACAATTGTATTCATGAACCACATTGTAGAAGTGGGGAAAAAATATTAGTAATACAATATTCATATTGAAAATGAAAATACATTTAACATTGAGGGAAAATATATTTTAATGAATAATGAATGAAATGAGATATATTTATAAAAATTAAGAAACTAATATGATCATTAGAAATCTAACTATTAGAATAGTAATCTAATTGTTGGAATAGTAACATGACCTTTGGAATAATAATCTTCCTGTTAGGGATAGTGACATGAATATTAGAATAGTATCATCAACTATAGAAGGGTAAAATAATATTTTTATGTGTAATAAAATAAAATTGGGATATATGCATACCATGCTACAAGTAAATAAATATTTTAAAATGATAAATTAAGTGTTTGTATTTTTTGTAAAATAAAATTGTTTTAATTACAATTTCAAAACAAATGTAATGATTTAGAATAAGTTTTATCTCCATTAAATTGTTTTATTAATTAACATTAAGTTTTATTATTATGATCAGATACTTTTTTGATACCATAAGTAAATTTTCAAAGTGTCAAAAAATTTATCATAATATAAAACTGGGTATTTTTTTAATAAATTTGGATTCTATTCAAAAATTAAATTTATGAAATGTAGAAACATACTTTTATAAAATGGATTTTATTTTTGAAATCAATACATCAAAAAATGTTTTGGATGATTTTTTTATTTTTTTTTTAAATAGTGGATTTTTATGAATAGTGAAATATGATAAAATATGGTATTTAACATTATATGATAAAAATGAATTTTTTGATATGGATGATGTAATAACACACTATTTTAAAAACTTATACACCATTTAATGTATATAGTCACAATAATCAATACAATTGATATTCTTGAGCCAAAATAATAATCTAATGGATATAATATTCAAAACACCTCTCCCCCCTTATAAATACCACCCCTTCTCCTCAATCCTTATAAGCATTTTATCCCTCCAAATTTATTCTGAAATCACTTCACAATCCTTTTACCCACATCCTAATTATTTTTGTCTCACTGAAAGACCAATTACAAGTGCATTAAGTTTTATTTCAATGAGATGATACATAAGAGGTAAAAATCTCAATTTACCTATTTTAAATTCATTTATTAATCTACATTCTTCAAAAATCTCTCATACAACATGAAAAAATGACTCTAATATCACATATATAGTGGAATTTTATTTTTTTAATGTAATATTCATCTTCTAACCTCCATTATTTTTTTTCTTGACTGAATTTCATTTTTACAATATGGTTGGTTCACCGCCTATATGAACAACATACATAATTTTTGGCTACCACCTACACGAATGGATATAAAAATATTATCATTATAAAATAAAACGATAATAATTATAATATAACTTATTTAATGATTTTAATGTTTAAATAATCATTTAATTTAATAAAATCAATTTTGTTCACGATAGATGGTAAAATAGCCAAAAAAACTAACTAAATGTCATTAATATTTTTATGAAAAGAATAATCCCTATGTTGAAGGAAATAGGTATATTTAAAACCATTTAGAATCATATAAGAGTATTAATTTGGGCATTGAAATACAAGCCTCAGGGTAAGTTGTGGGGGACTACAACCATTAGGGATGAAATCCAAGCTCAAATAGCCCCAAAATCATCTAAAGGGTCTACCTCATGAAGCACCTTTTTGGAGTTCCCCTTCCACTGCAAGTGCATGAGGCACTAACAGGACTCTCGTGAGTCTAACGAGATCTATGGCTATTCTAATTAATGTTGACGGTACTCCCATGAGTCCGACGGAGCCTCAGCCACTCACGGATCCACCGTTGCTTCACCGTATGCTTTTGAGCATTGTGACTCCCCGTTTCCTATAAATACCCAACTCCCTCCACCTCAATGTCATGGATAACCTGAACTTTCAACTTATGATCTCCCATTTGGTGAAGCCCCTGATCACTGTGATCCCAAACCAAAAATGAATCATCCAATGTACCGGAGAATCAGAAAACCCCCTTTTCCTTGTTCCTCATTACCTCCACCTAATGTGGGGATTCCTTTTGTAGATACCTACACCCTTCACCATAGAATAGGACCCTCAAGGGAACCTGAGGCTTCATGGATCACTCAACCTTCACGAAGCACTCCCTATCCATATCCCGACTTCATTCTATGGTAGGGTCACCATGCTTTGAAAATCTATTTCCTTCACGAACCACCTATCCTCTAGGAAGCACCCGAGCATTAGAAATCACTTCTCAGTGAGGCCCCCTGCTGCACAAGACCCTCTTATGTGAAACCTTCCTGGATTGGATGTAGTTATTTCTTGGTCCCTCGCAAGGTTTCCTCTGTCGTGTTTCCTTACCTCCTCTTTTCATCATAGGTAAGATAATGTATTTTTCTCTACAACATAGCTACGCTAACGTAGACCTCATGATTGACCAATCTTCCAAACCCATGCCTTCTGAAATTTTCGATTCCTTCCCTTACCTAGTGGATTATAGGTAGTGGTTATTTAATTCAAATGGGTGAGGAGGGAGTCCCCTGCATCCATACTACATGATGTAAACATGCCCAGTACCAACATCCTCAACACACGACATTAAACTGTGATCCAACCATATGAGGTTAGCCCAAGACGTAATAGTGTATGAAAAATAGGGAATGAGATCCTCCTCTCATTGAGTAAAATCCCCAAATAGAATTAGAGAAGTGATTAGAAAAAGATCCCTCTCACACCCTTTTCTATTTGGGTTTTGTTTCCATGTGTGCCTCAGGTAGTCTCCACATGTAAGCCACAGAATACCCTTGATAGGATGCTTTGTGTGTGACCGAAAAAGAATGAGATATTTCTCACTTGGAATGATACACTACTCATATATAATGACATCCTACTTGGTAAAATTTCATGTGTAATCACAAAAACATATTTTATCGATGCCTCTTTCATGACATGAGCATCATGTATAGTGATTCTTCCTGTTTCTCACACTGATCATGAATCCTGTGGGATTAGAGGCTAGAAAAAACTATGAAATCCATCCAATACCCAAATTTCCATCCCTCCTGGAGTAACCCTATTCTTTATCTCATGATGTTCTATTCCTACACACAATCCCCACATGTCCCATCCAATGGGAGACTTCCATGTGTAAGCCCCAACCACATGCTTCACTCCCATTGGGATACCTTCTTAGTTGTAATCCCTAATTCCCCCTTACAAAACTATATGTACTTTGATCCCTAGATTATTGGGGTATGTAGGAAGAATCCATGAATTTCAAGCCCCAAACCCTCAGTAATCCATCCAATCCATCAATTTTATCCAATCCATCCATAATCCATCCTAATTATCATCTTGGCTGCCACATCCTGGTAGAATCATTCCACCCATATGTGTCATACCTACTTGTAAGCCCCATCCCAATTATCACTACTCCTAGAATCACCTGAGTAGCTCCCATGAATACACCCAAACCATCCATCAAACTACATGGGTTTTCATCCATATCTTCTAAATAGGGTACGTAAGATGCCTCACTGAGGTTTAATCCCAACCAATGGTGATCCTTGGTCCCTCCTTCATAGGGATGTACCCCTTCATAGTGTGAAACCATCTCTTTATGAGACACCCCTACATCCTCTCTTATAAGGAATTTTGAACCATTCATATGGTAAACCATATAGGTATTCCTTCCCATGAAAATATCTCTATGATTTTCTTTCATGAAGCATAATGATTAGTTCCAGTTCATCTTCTAAAGGCATTGAACTCACAAACTATCACTACTTCCCCATTCTAAACATGGGATTCTGGATGAATATTTTGGAAGATATGACATTAGGAATATATACCCTATTATAGACATGGGATGCCTCAGGTTTCACACTGTTGAGATGACCTCCAATGAGAAAAAATATAGGTGACCAATGGTCCAGTGTCCAAACACACCAGTGATGACCAATGTGTCTACTAACTTGACTGAAGGTTGCTACCCTGTCAAACCCCTTAGAAGTTCCAAACACAAGCAGCGTAATTAATTGGCATCCACAAAAAGATTTAATTGAGAATTATTTTCACAAACACATCACAATCTTTGAGGGTGACCCTTACTAGGAAAAACGTTCTGATGAGAAATCAATTGGAGTAGAGATATATATCCCATCATATTATTTTGATTATATAGTAGACATCACTAAAGATGTGATGAATGCCGCTCGCCTTTGGAATGTGGGAATGTATGGAGATTGTGCAACACTAGTGAAAAATAACACATGAGGCGGCGTGCCCCAGTGAACGCATCAGAAAAATAAATGGTGAACCTGACATGAATATCTTATCCTCAACATGAGGACTAGTAGAATTCGATACATCAGTAGATAACCACTTCACCAGATCAATATATCTGCTGCCATGTCCTATCAAGAAATTAGTGGGCCATGTGTGTAACTCAGTAGAGACTAGGGTAGTTAATCATTGGGAATTCTAGTCTCTGACATCATCAGCATGGATCCCTATATCTAGAAATCTAAGATTGGATGATGCTAGGGCATTGGGTACTTCTTTCTTAGTATCCATATTGAGAAGTTGAATCTTCTGACTTTATAGGACCAAATCTGTAGGAAATCAATCACCCCCATCTACAGATGTTGGATTAGTATAAATAAAAATTAGACAATCCCAAAAGTCTTTGAAACTACCAAAACATCATCTATGACTATGCCTATCGGGCTCCCACACCCCATCTCACCCTAAAAAATCAACTAGAGGAGGGTGATGGACACCCTCGTATTCATGTATGAGTAGTAATGGGTCATTCCAACGAGGGATATGGCCCTTCAGGACCTGGATGCTTCTTTGCCTCATCAACGACACCTCCCCCAAGGGCCACATAGGGATCCACTACTCCCAACTCAAATGACCAACCGCTTAGAGAGCCTCTCCTCAGTGCATTCTTATAACTCTATCCCCTACGCCGAGGAGGTAGGGGACGCCCGAGTCACCCAAGCTATCAATACTACCCAAGATCCTCCATGGTGGGATCCCACCAAGCCTCATTGACTCCACCAATGACTGATCCCTCGGGATGAGGAATAAGTGGTCGACACTCCTAATCTGTTGCCCTTGGTTCAGACCACCCGATGCCAATGTCGGGAACAAGACCAGGAAGATTCCTATTAGGGGAATCATCTTCCATGGCTTCATTGGACCATGAAACCCCCATTTCATTCCACTAGATCCCTACCATTGAGAGTATGGACTCGTAAATACCCGATTAGAATCATGACCTTAACCACCCCATAAGAAGGTTGAGTTGACTCTTTTGGTCATCGACATCACCTGTAACCATTTTGGGTCGACTTATGATGGTGAGATCCAGTATTGAGGTCCTACTTCTACCATCACCATCTAGAGTGGAGGTCCACCCTTTTCTCTCACCCAGCATAGAGGCACTCTGAATGTTCTCCTCATTAATCATAGTGTAGGTCCTCCCTGCTTCATTGACACCCACCATGGAGGTCCTCCCCATACCTATGAATACCGATACTATGGTCCTCCCCATGTCACAGATCGTCAACACAAAGTTTATCCTCATGCCATTTCCATCTCTTGCATAGGTCATCCATGTGGTAGTATTGATCAAAGTGAAGTCCCTCTTCACTTTATCATTAGTCATTTTGATGGTCCTCCCAGTGTTATCATTTCCACCCATCAAAGAGATACACCTCATGCCACAAGCATCCAACATGGAGTTCCACCCCATGTTTCTATTTGATTAAGCGGAGGTCCTCCACGCTCTAACACTCACCACTATGGAGGTCTTACCCATGAATCCAATAACTAGTACAGGGGTCCTCCCAATACTAATGTTTCCCTATATAGAGGTACTCCCTGTTTCCCATTTGATATATGAAAAGGCCCTCCTCACACCTCAACTAACCAAATATTAGTCCCTACACATTCTTACAAAAAATAAGGAGGTCCTCCCTATGTTCCCACCGACTCATGAAGAGGTTATCCCTACTACATTTACACCTAGAGTAGAGGCCCTCCCTACTCTCGTAGAAGTCTGAGTGGAGGTCCTCCCTCCTCCAATGGATTCCAATATGCAGGTACTTCCTGTATCAAACTAAACTCAAGAAGAGGTCTTCCTCACTCTAGAACCATCCATCATGAAGGTCCTCCTCATTCAAAAGCACTTCCTCGATCTAAAGAGTCGTTCCGGGGTAGAAGGGTGAACCATCTCTACCAAATGAAGTACTACAGGAAGCACTAGGTCATTATCAATCATGTTTTCTACTCATATTCTAATGCCAAATATGATTATGTGATGGAGCCTTCTCCCTAGTACTCAAAATAATAGTCTGGGGAAATACCCCTCTAGGTGAGGTTCATCATCCCGGAAGGTGACATCCACAAGATTCCCAATTCCCTTCACATGTACATGAAAGTGGAGGATGGCTTGTCTCCCTTCAAGGGTCTTGTGGTGAAGTCCTATATATCATCATTGGTTTCATTCTCTACCTCCACAAGATATCATAAATATTTGTCCTGTAGTTTTGATTGATGAAGATAACCCACCAAACTCACCACCAAGAGCCTCGTCACACACTCATGATGCAGTGGTAAATAACTAGTCCTACAAGGATATGATGATGTGGTTGGTAATTACACCATGTGACGAACCATCACATGGTAGTTAAGAAACCTACGCAGTGGATTCTCCATTGGATAGTTTACTATAACACTGGTCCACACCAGTGACCTCATTAGTTCATCATCTAGCGCTACTTGAATCTTTAGAGAGTGAAGAGTCTAACCCCATTTCCAAATAGATAACCCTATGGGACACTCTAGAAATAGATCAGTTTTCGGAGATGTTATGGTTGATTGAAGATCCTGAATTAGATATTCCAGAGTCCCTCACCCAAGATGAGATTACATTCTTTCACCAAACCATTTGGAAGACACATTTTTTCCTCTGTGACCATCAAGTGTTCTACCCAAGGAGTGGGGAGAATTATGATGACATCGAGCAGTAGTTCCTTATGGTTTGGTGGGAAGTTTCTCTAGTTTCTCTTTACCCTGCATCACCAGGATACAATAAAACACTTAAAAAAAGATGCATTTAGAGCTTCAAGGTTCTCCATATAATTATTGAAGAGGAAACCCCACATGTGCTGATTTGGGGAAAGGGGTAGTATGCTACTCTACAATTCATTCCTATCCTACGATAGAATAAATTTCATAAAGGCATAATGTATATGACTTTGGGAACCATCAAAATGTGCATGGTTTTCTCTGAGATAAATATAGATGGGGGACATCATCATGGGATCCGATGGAGAGAACCCACTCCTTGGGGAAGCACATCATCAGGTGGTCCCCATAGGTTTTATCACTTGACTACAATGTTTGGAACATGGGCTTAGAGACCACTCTACACCATCACCCATCAGTAAGAGAAACAACAAGGGTAAAGGATATATTGGGACATCCAAGCCACCTAACCCATCTGATGTTTTATAATAGATAGACGTTGATCCCTCTATGGATTCCTTGATCCAATAGATGATAGATCAAAGGAGGCTCATCAATGAGATCCTTTCCGAGTGTCTTATCGAGGGTCACCCTAACTATGGTTATCTTCACCCCATTCATGTCCCTACTGCAATATGGTAGTAGGGGAAACTAACTGTACTTCTCGGTCAGCCACCTCGGATCAATCTATATAATCCTATGAATCTTGATAGGGTAGAGACCAGAGTATATAGAAAATGGAGGTGGTATGTGTCACTGAATCTTCTCGAGAAGTGTGAAAACCCTCCTCAGGACCCAAATTTCGATACTCATTAGGCTGCTCCTATAGTCGTTCCATACGCCACTCCATGAGATACTTAGACCACCTATTAGTTTGATTATAATGTTAATGAATTAGTGGTTATAAATCCTCATAATTATTTAAATCCTCGCAAGGATGATTTGATATCTACTCTCACTTATTTCCTCAAAGCCCTAGAGATGGGGCAGGTGGTAATCCCACCTGATGGAAAGTCGTATCCAGTGTGGATGGACAACATGCAAACACCCCTAGATTCTAGGAATCCTATCTTCACCCACTTCAATGGGATGAGAGAGCCACTATAGAATCTAGCCCACTTAATCTCAAGGTATAGTCCCATGTTGGAAACTGAAGAGCAGTCAGAGGCCACCAATCTCTGATGTTTTGTGCAAACCTTGGAATGACCCAAATTTTTCTAGTATATCCAGTTACTAATTAGCTTCATTTCTTGTTAGTAATCTATTTGTATGATTTTTAATTACTAGTTCAACTCTACCACCCTCAAAACTAGTATTTCCAACCTCTTAATGTACAATAAATCACCGGATGGGTGCATTGCAGAATTTTTTTCTAGGTCAAAGGGCCTCAAATATTTAGATGACATTCCACTAACTCAAGAGAAACTGCAGGCAATGTGCTTGGGGAATGTTAAGACTGAGCTATTTCCTTCCCACATCATTAAAAATTTCCATTTTTGATTTCCATATTTTTCTGATAAGGACTAGGACCTGGAGTAATCCTTGCATAAAACTAAACAGGAAAGTCTATTTCCTACTCCAGTACTTGCAAGAAGAGATTCCAAGGAATATACTATTGCAGTTGCACAGATAGAGGCCCCCATACCATTTGAGTTGTTACCAAAAGAGCCTCATCTATAGCCTCACTAATGGAATTATCCTTAGTCCCAACCTCAATCTCAGAAACAACATGTGAAGAATCAAAAGTCACCACCACGTAATGCACCACCGCCACCCAGGAAAGAGAATCAGGATCCATACCCTCAACAGGCACCATACCCTCATTAGACCCATGCTCTCAAAACTCTTTTTCTAGATAAGAGAACTTGGACCTAATCATTAAATGAGGCTTTGGATCTTTGTTATTTCTAACGTTCCCTGCATATATGAGTTCTGAAGCTACCTAAATCTAGGGAAACTAAGGAGGCTGATATCACTGATCACCATGACTACTCCCATTATCATAATATCATTGTACATACTATCAAATGATGTTATGGGTTAATATATTGGCTCCAAGACCATATACCTAACAATTTAGTAAGATTGGGCCCTACTGGACATAGGTAGCAAGCATTTCTACGAAGATTGACAATGACATTGAAGGTGAGTGGTAGCAAGTTTCTAGCAATGAGACTCAGAAATATGATGATTTTTTGGATTGTAAAGTAGTCCAACACACCCACGATGTAATTTTTGATCACTTGAATTAGCTCAAGCCTCTTACAGTCATTTTTCCTACTCCAGCTACCACATCACTGTCCCTATAGAAGCAATCCACATCTCAGAAGAGTAAACACCGATGGTGAAAGGGGAATTAAATCCCTCCACTCTCACCGATCTCATCCTAAAATCTTATATATTTTATGAGTATAGAGATGCTAATCACCACTAGTGTCCTCCCAGTACTGGAATATTCATATGATGATGACTACAAGTATTCCTCTGTAAATACTATAAAGTTAGTGGATCCCTATATGGTTCTCAGTGATAAATAATATTAAGTGAATTCTCAGAATTTCCCAATTTTATGCCATTGTCGAAAGAAATGAGGATATGAGAATTGTCTATATTTTCATGCCAGTGCTTCAATCCAATCCGTGCATGATACTGAGACAAAACAGAAGGCTCTGCAGAGGACCTAGTAGAAAAAGTCTTCTCATCCCATCTTGTCAAACACACTATCTTTGCCGATCGTGCTACTCAACTAAAAATAATTGTCTTAGCCCCACCAAGTTTACCTACGTTTAGCTGTGTCCAGCCCTCAGCCATCTGATAGTCAGCCAGTAGTGACCCTCAGTGATTTGTCTAATGAATAATAAGAAATCTCTAGCATCAGTTGGAATCCACCGGTTTAACCAAAAGTGTCTATTGTGCATTCTTCCAAAGAACAACCACCATGAGTAAAAACTTTCACCTATCATGAAATTATGATGTGCCTAACCACTTCTTGACCATTCTAGAAAATATCTCAATTCTCGATTCCTTTCGCCAATCATAAGACAAGAGAGAAGACCTCTAAGAATCATTGAGAATACCCCTGCAGTTTGAGACATAGGTAGTAGCCACATAGGCCTTATATGCTAAGGATGATGAGCGAGAAAAATGTAAATCCATTATCTAATTCTCAAAGGAAGATTATATATCACTCGTAAATGAGAACATGTGCCCACTGTACATCACCAGAAAGTTAATTTGTGTGAAAGTCCACCACTGTCTAGTGTACATGGGTTATGCATTTAGTCACATCCTTACCTGTACACTACGCAAGACATGAATAACTAAAGGATATCTGATTTCCTTTTACATGAAGATTTAGAGTTATGATAGGGCCGAATAGATACCATGCAGAAGAAACCATTTCAATACCCAGAATAGGGTTTTGGTAGAGAACACTAAATTTATAGTTGTCTTTCAGAATAACTCTTACAATGTTTTGATGGGTAGAACCTATCTTAATCAGCATGAATCATTTCCCTCCATGTGTCCCCAATGCCTAAAATACTCCCTCAATGGTTGAGTGGTCATTATCCAAGGTGACATGTCTCCCTTCACCTCTTTTAAAGCCCACTATCTGGATGCTGAATATTATAAGAGTTGGTTCAAATTGATTCAAACCAATAAGGTTGAGCACACTACCACTGTGGCCAGCCCTTGGATAGACATAGATGATTCTTTCATCCTCTCAATCCATCGGTTGGAAGCCACAATTACATAACTGGGAAATTTCTCCATCATTTCTGAGTGTAATGCAAGACGTTTCCTCTAGTACATGGAACATTGTATGATCTCCTCGTACTCCTACATAGAGAAGACTCCAGTGATACCAGAACCACCTATCCATGTGAGGTATTAGGATGTTCAATCCATGGACACAATTGTATGCCATAATTTGTTGTTCTTTTAAGTCAGGTTGATCCAACATATGATTACCCATCAGAATTATTTTTAGATCAAGCATGGACCCCTCAGTGAAAGGCTTTATGGAATTGGGTTGACAACTTCCATCACCATGGTTTTATAAAAGCAGGAGTTCTCCAATAAGGATTATGTATCTTCTTAAGTGGGTACCAGTGTTACCCTGAGATCATTTGTCTTAGATGAACTCTCTCCTCCCATATATTCCTCTACCTCAGATGATGAAGAGTATTTTTAAGATTCTCCTCCTGTATTTGAAGATGGAATCTCCACCTTGGTCGATGAGTTGGTTCAAGTGAATCTTGGCACAGAGTTAGATCCAAGTCCAACAATGATTAGTGTATCCATGATGGTAGAGGAACAACAGTAGTACAAGAATTTTTGGAAGCAGCATCATATGTATTATCTTATATCTACAATAAAATGCTAGTATTAGACCCTTAGGTCATCATCAAACATCTTAGTATCCTAGTTAATCATCATGGGTTGAAGAAGCCTCCCAAAAAAATACACCCTCTGATGGTGCTATTAATGAATCTGATGTTGATAAGATCATCAATTCCAAATTCATCAATGAATTTTAGTACCCCAGATGGTTGGCCAACATCATTCCCATTAGGAAGAAAAACAGATAGATCAGAGTCTGTATTGACTTTCAGGACCTCAATATTCACTTCCTGAAGGATGATTTCCCCCTTCTAGTGATATATATTTTGATCAATGTCATAGAGAGGTTCCAATATCTCTCCTTCATGGATGGGTATTCTGAAAAAAATTAGATCTGAATAGCCCCCAAAGATGATTATTTTACTACCTTTTGGGAACCACAAGGAACCTTATACTATTAAGTAGTGATTTTTTTTTAAAGAATGAAATATCCACCTATAAATGATTCGTGCACCACATCATCAAACCAATCCTCAGAACATTGGTGGAATGTTATGTGGAATATTTGTTTGTCAAATCCCACTAGTGTTAGGACCATATGAGAGATCTTGAGAAGGTGTTATGCTTCCTCCATTCCCAGCATCTAAAGATGACCCCTTTTAAGTGTTCATTTGGTGATACCTATGGAATGTTTCTAGGCATCATTTTTCGATAGAGAGGCATCAAGATTGACATGAAGAAGATCATGGTCATCATCCAGATGCCACCTTTGAGAAATATCTGGGCTCTTTGAGGCCATCAATACCACTTATCCTACATACGCTAATTCATTGTTAATTGTTTGGAAAGTGTAATCCCTTTTACAAGCTCATGAATAAAGGTTATTTCTACTAGTGGGATGAGGAGTGAAAGATCATATTTAGGATATAAATAAATATTGGCTACATCCCCCAGTTCTGATTATACCCATTTACAAGAATCCTCTCAACCTATATGCCCTGGAATAGTCCATTGGCACCCTGCAAGCTTATATGAAAAATGAAGCGATAGAGAAAAATTTATACTATATCAGTACCATTATTATCAACATAGAGTCTAGATACTCTACTATCAAGAAGATTTTCCTCATGATGGTTTTAGCGGTGTAGAATTTATTGAACTACCTATAGCACCATGTGATATAGATGGTATCCATCATGGATCCAATAAAGTGTATCATGAACTATTCTATGTTTATAGTCCTTTTATCATGATGGGAAAAAATTCTTTAGTAATTCAACATCAAATTTTTCCTGTAGAAGGCGATCAAGGGTCAGGCACTGGAAGACTTTTTTTCTACCCATATATACCCCATAGAGCAGTCCCTCAATCTTGATTTACTAGATGAAGATATCCTCTCAGTGGATCAGTTTTTTGCATGCTGGAATATTAATTTTTATGGTACCTCCTAGATCCCAACCTATATAAGTATCAACGATCTCAGACACAATAGGGTAGGCCTAAGGATTATCTTTATAAACTCGACATAGATTGTCTTGCCCTATTCATTCCTACTATCAGAAGGATGCACCAAAAATGAGGTAGATTATCAGTATCTCATTACTGGTCTTGAGTTGTACCTCAAGATTGATGTTCCCAAAATTCACATCATGTAATTCTCTGAGTGGTTCATCAATTAGATCAATGGTGACATTGTCATCAGGAAAAAAGATCGCATGCCCTTTCCAAGGTGAAATATTCACCTGATGGACCAGTTCCCTTCACATCCAGAGGTAAATCACATTACTTGGTCAAGTAATGGTCATGTAAATGGCTTTGAAAGTCTATCCGCTTCTCTCACAAAGCCAAACATGGATGATCTATTAATTCATATGGAAAACGAAATGCTTATCACTCCGTTCATCCCAGAGTAGGATGGGATCCATCATGTAAACCACCTAATCTTATGTGCTTCCAAATATGGACCTCTATACCCCATATAGTTGAAGAAATATCTTATTAGACAACTCATTTGTTGAGTATCTCCAGCATGGCACTTTTCCACCGAAAAAATCCAAAAGTGAGAGAATCTGTCATCAAACAGCGTAGTTCACCCTCTAGAGTGGGCCAAACCTCGAGCAGACTCTCTACAAACATGGTTTTGATGTAATTATCCACTATTTCTTTCAAGGAGACGAGATTACACACATTATGTAGGAATTTTATAATGGGTCTTATGGTTCTCATTAGGTAGGATTCATGCTCTCCCACCAGATTCAATGTATCGAGTTATCCACACTAGTGCAGAAAACGTTTTTTACGTCACCATTTTTTACGTCGGTTATATAAAACCGACGTCATAATATGTAAAACGAGGTTTTTTACGTCGGTTATTTATTAACCGACGTAAATATTTGTATTCGGTACACCTTTAACATCGGTTATAATAATAACCGACGTTATTAATCGCGCGGCTTCGTTTTTTACGCCGGTTATAACAATAACCGACGTAAAAAACGCGGTTTCCTAAGGCCTTTTTACGTCGGTTATTGAATAACCGACGTAACAAACGCGGTTTTTGAAGGCTTTTTTACGTCGGTTATAAAATAACCGACGTAAAAAACGAATTCGCAGATGTTTTTGACGTCTGTTATTCCATAACCGACGTAAAAAAACGCGGATTTTGAGCCCTTTATAACGTCGGTTATAAACTAACCGACGTAACAAATGAATCGGAGGAAGGTTTTTACGTCGGTTATTGAAATAACCGACGTTATAAATGTTTTTAAAACAATTATCACGTCGGTTATTGAATAACCGACGTGATAACTCATTTAAAAATTTACCCAGACCCGTGGATTGTCATTCGCGAGTTTACCTTCGACAGTCGCGACTCATCTCTCTCGCGCGTAAACCCGAATCGGCTCGTCCATTTCGTTGGTTTAGATTCGTTTTGCGATAATCGTTTCTCATATATAATATCCTCGGATCAATCATCTAAACTCGCAGCAGTTAGGTAATCCTCCCACTCGTTCGTTTTTTTTTCGCGGATAGTATATATATATGTGTTGTGATTTTTTTGTTGAAACTAGCTAAGATTCTTCGATTGCGAACCCTTTTAACTCGTTTTGGAACCATAATCTTATTTATCATCCCTAGATCTATTTGTTCTACTTGCAATATTGAGTAATTTTATGATTTCACTAATTTTTCATCGTTTTCTATAAATCCCCGAGAGGGTTGGGGCGTGTCCATTTGGATGGGTTGCCCTTTTACAGTTGTTACTACTTTATTCACACACAAACATGGCATAGGTGCATGGATTTGGGGTCGGGGGGTGTCCAGGGGGGTTTACAATGGGGTGGGTGGGTGTGGGGGGCTGTCCAAGGGTGTGGGTGGGTGTTGGGGGGTGTCCAGGGGGGTGTCCAAGGGGGTAGGGGGTGGGGGTGGTGTTTAGGAGGGGTGAGGGCTGTCCAGAGGGTTGGGGGGTGTCCAGGGGGGTGTCCAAGCAGGTCAGGGGTGGGAGGTTGTGTCCAGGAGGGGTGGGGGTGCTTTCTAGAGGGGTCGGGGGCTGTCCAGAGGGGTTGGGGGGTGTCCAGGGTGGTGTCCAAGGGGATGGGTGGGTGTGGGGGGCTGTCCAAGGGGGTGGCGGCCTGTCCAGAGGGGTCGGTGGGGTGTCCAGGGGGGTGTCCAAGGGGGTGGATGGGTGTGGGGGGCTGTCCAAGTGGGTGGCGGCCTCTCCAGAGGGTATTTGGGGTTGTCCGGGTGGGTGGGGGGCTGTCCAGAGGGTTGGGGGATGTCCAGGGGGTGTCCAAGGGGGTAGGGGGTGGGGGTGGTGTCCAGGAGAGGCGGGGGGCTGTCCAGGGGGGTTTACAAGGGGGTGGGTGGGTGTGGGGGGCTGTCCAAGGGTGTGGGTGGGTGTTGGGGGGTGTCCAGGGGGGTGTCCAAGGGGGTAGGGGGTGGGTGGTGGTGTTTAGGAGGGGTGGGGGGCTGTCCAGAGGGTTGGGGGGTGTCCAGGGGGGTGTCCAAGCAGGTCGGGGGTGGGGGGTTGTGTCCAGGAGGGGTGGGGGTGCTTTCTAGAGGGGTCGGGGGCTGTCCAGAGGGGTCGGGGGGTGTCCAGGGTGGTGTCCAAGGGGATGGGTGGGTGTGGGGGGCTGTCCAAGGGGGTGGCGGCCTGTCCAGAGGGGTCGGTGGGGTGTCTAGGGGGGTGTCCAAGGGGGTGGATGGGTGTGGGGGGCTGTCCAAGTGGGTGGCGGCCTCTCCAGAGGGTATTTGGGGTTGTCCGGGTGGGTGGGGGGGCTGTCCAGAGGGTTGGGGGATGTCCATGGGGTGTCCAAGGGGGTAGGGGGTGGGGGGTGGTGTCCAGGAGGGGCGGGGGGCTATCCAGGGGGGTTTACAAGGGGGTGGGTGGGTGTGGGGGGCTGTCCAAGGGTGTGGGTGGGTGTTGGGGGGGTGTCCAGGGGGGTGTCCAAGGGGGTAGGGGGTGGGTGGTGGTGTTTAGGAGGGGTGGGGGCTGTCCAGAGGGTTGGGGGTGTCCAGGGGTGTGTCCAAGCAGGTCGGGGGTGGGGGGTTGTGTCCAGGAGGGGTGGGGTGCTTTCTAGAGGGGTCGGAGGCTGCCCAGAGGGGTCGGGGGGTGTCCAGGGTGGTGTCCAAGGGGATGGGTGGGTGTGGGGGGTTGTCCAAGGGGGTGGCGGCCTGTCCAGAGGGGTCGGTGGGGTGTCCAGGGGGGTGTCCAAGGGGGTGGATGGGTGTGGGGGGCTGTCCAAGTGGGTGGCGGCCTCTCCAGAGAGTATTTGGGGTTGTCCGGGTGGGTGGGGGGGCTGCCCAGAGGGTTGGGGGATGTCCAGGGGGGTGTCCAAGGGGGTAGGGGGTGGGGGGTGGTGTCCAGGAGGGGTGGGGGGCTGTCCAGAGGTGTCGGGGGGTGTCCAGGGGGGTTTACACATCGATTTGTTTTATATTTCAAAATTATTTACATTCAAATTATGATTTTTTTCATAAAAAAATATATTTGTCTTATCTAAAAAATATATATATTTTTGCTATTTGTTATAGGTAATAATGAGTCGAAGTTGGATTACGGCACATCGAATGAGCAATGAATATGAGGAAGGTGTTGATGCCTTTTTGGAATTTGCTAAACGAAATGTTCCAAGTAGTGACATTTTTTTCTGTCCATGCCTGAAATGTCTGAATATGAAGAAGATGAAAAGTAGAGAGATAAAAGATCATCTGATTTGTCATGGTTTCAATCCGAGTTACAACCCTTGGATTTGGCATGGCGAAACTGGACAGAATGTCACTTATGATAATGAATCGCAAGATGGTAACTCCGATGGAATTGAAGAAATGATTCGCGATATTGTAGCAGAACAAATTGAGATAGAACCGACAGTTGCACGTCTATATGGTGATGCCGAAAAACCATTATATCCTGGTTGTACAGATTTTACGGTTTTGTCGGCGGTGTTAAGATTTATTAACCTGAAGTCGAAACATGGAGGAGTGACAGAAGTTTTACAGAGCTGCTACAATTGATGAAAGACATTCTTCCAAAAGATAACGATCTTCCAGATTCACATTATAAGGCCAAAAAAATATTATGCCCGATGGGATTGGGATACAGGAAAATACATGCCTGTCCGAATGACTGCATTATATATAGGAAGGAATATGAATTTCTGAAAGAGTGTCCTAAATGTGGGACATCACGGTATAAGGTGAAAGAAAAATCACAAGCTGATGTAGAGATTACAAAGCTCCCTTCAAAGGTATTTTGGTATCTTCCTATAATTCCTCGTTTCAAACGTTTATTTGCTAATTCACATGATGCAAAAAGGTTAAGATGGCATGCTGATGAGCGGGTATGTGATGGAAAAATACGTCATCCAGCTGATTGTCCACAATGGAAGAAAATTGATGCCCAGTACCCTACATTTGGAAATGAAATTAGAAATCTGAGACTAGGCTTGTGCACAGATGGAATGAATCCATACCGAACCCTCAGTAGCACACATAGTTCATGGCCTGTTTTATTGGTAATTTACAACCTCTCTCCTGAAGTTTGTATGAAGCGCAAATATGTCATGTTGAGTATCATGATCTCTGGTCCAAAGCAACCCGGCAATGATATTGATGTATTCTTGTCACCGCTGATTGATGATTTGAAACTGTTATGGGCTGATGGTATTAGGGTGTATGATTCTTATAAAATGGAATATTTTCAACTGCATGCAATGCTTCTATTCACTATAAATGACTTCCCAGCATATGGAAATTTGTCTGGATATAGTGTTAAAGGGCATAAAGCATGTCCAATTTGCGAACAACAGACGTCATATTGTCAATTGTATCATGGGAGGAAAATAGTGTACATGGGTCATCGAAATTTTTTGCCTATGGATCACCCTTATAGAAGACTAAAAAAGGCATTCAATGGCTCACAAGAATTTGATACTGCTCCTCAACCTTTATCCCCAGAATTGTATTTTGAGAGGGTGAAAAACCTTGATGTGACATTGGGAACGACACAGAAATCTGGTAATGATAGACATATTTGGAAGAAAAGGTCAATATTTTTTGAGCTACCATATTGGAGGTATCATGAAGTCAAACATAATATTGATGTCATGCACGTGGAGAAGAATATTTGTGATTCTTTGATCGGAACATTGCTAGATATTAAAGGAAATACAAAAGATGGGTTGAATGCAAGGTTAGACCTACTGTCAATGGGAATACGTTTGGAGTTAGCTCCCACTCCTAAAGGAAGATGAACATTTCTTCCCCCGGCTTATCATACATTATCGAAGAGGGAGAAAAGTAGCTTCTGTCAGTGTCTTCATGATATCAAAGTGCCTCAAGGTTATTCTTCAAATGTAAAAAATTTTGTCTCATTGAAAGACTTGAAGTTGATAGGTATGAAATCACATGATTGTCATGTCATGATGCAACAAATTCTACCAGTTGCACTGCGTGGAATATTGCCCATCCGTGTCAGAAAGACTATAATGAGGTTGTGTTATTTTTTCAATTCAATTTGCAACAAGGCGATTGATGTGAATGCTTTGAACATTTTGGAAAAGGATGCAATTTTTATACTTTGTCATTTGGAAATGTATTTTCCTCCAACTTTTTTTGATATGATGGTGCATTTAATGATTCATCTGGTTCGAGAAATAAGACTTTGTGGACCTGTATATCTTCGTTGGATGTATCCTTTTGAAAGGTATATGAAAATATTAAAGGGATATGTTAAAAATCCATATCGAGCTGAAGCCTCCATTATTGAAAAGTATATTTCTGAGGAGGTAGCAGAGTTTTGTACGAGCTACTTGGCTACGGCGCAACACATAGGTTTGCCTCCATCTCGCCATGAACGGGTTAATAATGAGGGAAAGGGGATTCGTGGCTTGAAAGTCAAATCACTGTCAGCTGAACATATGAAGAAGTTAGAATCATACATCTTTAATAACATAGCTGATGTTCAACCGTATATCACATTGCATATTAATGAGTTGAAACAATGTCATCCAAAGAAGAAAGAAATGTGGATTTTGAATGAGCACAACAAAACTTTTTTGCCATGGTTTAAAAAGACCTTGCTTGGTAGATCAGATGTATCAGAGACATTAAAATGGATAGTGGGTGGTCCATCTTTAAATGTGATAACATGGTCCGCTTATGACATTAATGGCTATACATTTCATACGAAAGCTCAGGACAACAGAAGTGCAGTTCAGAATAGTGGTGTATTGGTGTTTGCAGAAGCAATGCATTTTTCGAGTGCTAAGGACAGAAACCCAATTTCGGCATCAACTGCATATTATGGAGTGATTGAAGACATATGGGAGGCTGATTACTTTAAAATTAAAGTTCCATTTTTTAACTGTAAATGGTTTATCGGTAACAACAGTGTCAGACACGATGAATTTGGAATGACACTTGTTAATCTGAATAGATTGGAAGACACGGCTGATTCTTTTATAATGGCAACACATGCCAAACAAATTTTCTATGTAGTAGATCAGTCAGATATGCAGTGGGCTGTTGTTTTACATGGGAAAAACCAATATGTTGGTGAGGATGAATTGGATGAAGATGCTGATTTATGTGAGATCCCTACTTCCATGGAAAGATTAACAGAACATAATGATGAGTATGTTGAAGACATGGTTTGTGCCATAAGGAACGATCACGACGAAGGAATTTGGGAAAACAATCCAACTGTACATTCCTAAAATTACAGGTAACACAAGTTTATTTCTTGTTTACATTTAGTTTTTTCATATAATGTTAGATACTGTAAATTTTTTACTTATTAAAACATGTATCAAACCAAAACGACAAAACAATAAAAACCGTAAAGAGGAGAAGTCCTGGGCGAACCGGCTGGCCGGTGGTGGATCACCTGTTGGCCGGTGGTCCAGAACAAAGCTCTGTCTGGTCCATCGGCCGGCCGGTGCTGAGCCAGCGGCCGGCCGGTGGTCCAGACAGAGAGCCTTCCTCTCTGTCTGGACCACCGGCCGGCCGCTGGATCACCACCGGCCGGCCGGTGGACCAGACAGAGAGCCTTCCTCTCTGTCTGGATCACCAGCGGTCGGTCGGTGTTGAGCCAGCGGCCGGCTGGTGGTCCAGACAGAGAGGAAGGCTCTCTGTCTGGTCCACCGGCCGGCCGCTGGATCACCACCGGCCGGCCGGTGGACCAGACAGAGCCTTCCTCTCTGTCTGGATCACCAGCGGCCGGCCGGTGGTCCAGACAGAGAGGAAGGCGCTCTGTCTGGTCCACCGGCCGGTAGGTGGTGATCCAGCGGCCGGCCGGTAGTCCAGACAGAGGAAGGCTGTCTGGTCCACCGGCCGGCCGGTGGTGAGCCAGCGGCCGGCCGGTGGCACCAGGCAGTGGGCAAGTCTACTGCCTGGGTCCTCCGGCTGGCCGGTGTGCTCACACCGGCCGACCGGTGGACTCAGTGAGTCCACGTTTCAGCTTTCTTGGGCCAACACTTTGGCAACCTTTTGCCTGTGTTTACCATGTTTATCATTGTTTAACATGCTTACCATATTACCAATGTTTACTATTATGTAATTTAGTACACTTTTCTATTTGTGAACTAATGTTTGTTTTTTTGATTTGAAGGAAAATGACAGATCAATCAGTTGATCAGCCACATGATTCTGGAGATGAGCATATTGGTCATACATCTGGGGAGGAACATTCACATGCTCCTATTACGAAAAAGAGTTCAAAGGTTGGTAAGCGTGGGTGCACACGTTTACCAAAATTATCACTTGCCCGTACAAAGGAGGAGAGGATAGTCGTGGAGTTTGATGATGATGATCTTCCTAGAGGTCCAAATGCTAAAGATTTTAAGGGTTTTGTAGCAACTCAGGCTAAGATCAAAGTAAGCATTCTCTATGATGATTGGAGAAGTGTGGATAAGGCAATAATTTCTCAGCTGTGGGAGACCATTTTGGTAAGATCTTTTGCTATTGTTTGACTGGTCTTTAAATGTTTCTAGTATATATAATATTTTTAACCTCTTTTTTATCAGATGACATTTGATATTCCTGACACTGGAGGAGTCAGGAAGAAATGCTTATCGTTGGCTGCTAGGAGATGGAGGGATTTCAAATCAACCCTCTCATCTGATTTCATTTATGGTCATAGGAGTCGTGAGAATCCATGTCATATATATCCTTTTATAGATGAAGACACATGGAGACAATTTTTTGAAAGTAGAAGAAAAGAATCATTTTTGGTAAGGGCAATGTAAACTTTTATAAGCTTTCTTATATAAATGATCTTATTATTGTTTTGTTAATGATTACTTATTCTTAATTTACAGCAAACAAGGAAAGCTCATCAAGAGATCCAATCTAAAAATGTATACCCTCATAGTTTATCTCGGGGAGGGTATGCATTATTGGAAGAACAAATGATGGCAGAAAAATTTCAACAACTAAGAGCTGAGTCTTCAAGCTCTGGAGAGGTGGCCCCTCCATCCCCTCCATCTAGACATGAGAAATGGAAAAGAGCTCGGAAGGGCAAAAAAGGACAATATCTTTTGGAAGAATCAAGACTCGTAGTTGAGAGGATTGTAAGATATCTATTTTATTTATTTAAGTTTACTATTTTCGTCATATATTTCCAATCATTATAGAAATGTTCAATTAATTATTACAGGACTCTCTTGAGGAGCAGAGATCACAGGGGACATTTACACCATCTGGGAGGGAAGATATTTTATCTGTGGCATTGGGAAAGCCCGAACATCCTGGCCGTGTAAGAGGATATCCGGCAGGTGTATCGGTAAGTAAAGTGTTTCCACGTTCCTCAACTTCTAACGTTGAGGGAGTTTATAAAAAAAAATAGAATCCTTGGAGGCTGAAGTCCATAATATTAATGCGACAATGGAGGACAAGATTAGAGCATCGGTGCAGTTAATGTTTGCAGACTTGCAAAGACAATTTCAGGGTGCAGCTCCCACTCCCCCTCTCCCAGTAGCTCCCACTCCCCCACCTCAGCCTGCGGACCCCATTTTTGATCCTCCTCCTCCGCCGCAGCTACCTACTTATTGTGAGTTGTATGTTGATGATCCTCAACATCATATAGTTGCATATGGGATGGTATATTGTATAGGAGATACAGTTCATCATCAACAGTTAGAGGTAGAGAATCAGAGGGTCACTGTACAGGATATTATAGATAGATCAGCTCGGATACCATTACCTACAGATGAGGTGACGACAGTTGGACATAGTATCGGCCATTTTTTACTTTGGCCATCCAGACTTCTTCGACTCATTACCATAGAGGTATGGATGTTATATCTTTTATTTTATATTTTTATTAATGTTTTATCATTTGAAAACTAATATATTTTTCAATTTATTTTTACAGGAATACTTCAAAGGTAAAGAAATACTGTATAGACAACAACAAAGACAGATAGCTATGACATCAGATGCAGATACTAGCAGTCTTGACAAATTGTCAAGATATTCAAATTTGTTGGCGGATCATTATGACTTTACAATGGAAGCTCATGTCTGTGGACGTGAACTATGTGTGGGGATTATGAAAACTGATATCATGGAGTTTGTCACTGGAGATAAGTTGGGCATCAACGTGGTGCAAATTTTTATCATGTAAGTCTTAACACCTTTTCCTTGCGTTATATTTATTAAAAATGTATACTTATGTCTGCTTTGTATTAGGTATCTGTATAAAATTTGTGAGAGGAATGAGCTGACAGATGTATATGGATTCGTGGACCCACAATTGATTTCCCCTGAAGCATGTGCATTGGATGAGGAACAAAGAATGCTTTATATTGCTGATAGATTTGAAAAGAATGTAATCACACAGTGTTGGATGATGCCTTTTTGTGAGAGGTATGAAACACATCCCTCTCAAAGAGTTAATTATCTTTTAACATAAAAAACCACTAACGTTAAATTTCCTTTTATCAGGGATCATTGGATGTTAGGGGTTTTTTGCCCTAGGGAGAAAACACTTTATTGGATATGCTCTCTCCATGATGATGTGCGAGAAAGTTTTAAGAATATATTGGAAACGTAAGTTTCAATTTCACAATAGTTTTATATATTATAATGAATTTTAAATTTACCCCATTCGTATTATTTTCTAACAGGGCATGGGTCCACTTTCGAAAAAGCGCAAAGAAAAGAAATTTCAAGATCAAATATGTACATGCGAAGGTAAATATCCATTTATAATTTGTACATTTTGATTTATTACATAAAAATAATATATTGAATTTACACTCATTCAAACAGAAATGTCATGAGCAACAAGGCATCATCGAATGCGGATATTACATGTTAAGATTTATGTATGAAATAATAACAACTGGGACAGTTCTGAGTTTTGACCTGGTAAGATTTCCTCTTCCTCATAATATTTCAATTTGATTTATTCATTATACACGTTGACTACTATCCTTTTCCTTTGTAGCTTTTTGATGACCCTCAACCCTTTACTGCTGAAGATATCAAACACTTACAAGTGGAGTGGTCAAATTATTTTACAGGTTTGATTGACTTTTAGTTGTCTGTAATGTAAAATGTAATTTTGAATATTGTCAATGTAATTGTGTATTTCGTAGTCGTTTAGGTTGGATTTAGTTTTTTTTGAAGTTGACAGTGTAAGTTTGGAATGTTATATAAGTGAATGTTTAATTTTTCTCTACTTCTTGTTTTGGTCTACTGTTGATGGTTTTTCTGGTATGGATTTTGGTATGGGGGGAGAGGTTCCAAGGGGGTGGGTGGGTGTTTGGGGGGTGTCCAAGGGATATGGGAGGGGTGTCCAAGGTGTGTTTGGGGCTGTCCTAGGGGTCGGGGGGTGTAAATGAGGGTGGGGGGGTGTCCAAGGGGTGGGGGTGTCCAAGGGATATGGGAGGGGTGTCCAAGGTGTGTTTGGGGCTGTCCAAGGAGTCGGTTGGGTGTAAATGAGGGTGGGGGGTGTCCAAGTGGTGGGGGGTGTCCAAGGGATATAGGAGGGGTGTTTGGGGCTGTCCAAGGGGATGGGGGGGGGGTTTCCAAGGGGTAGGGGGGGTTTCCAAGGGGTCGGGGGGTGTCCAGGGGGTGGGGGGCTGTCCAAGGGGTGGGGGTGTCCAAGGGGTGGGGGTGTCCAAGGGATATGGGAGGGGTGTCCAAGGGGTGTTCGGGGGGTGTAAATGAGGGTGGGGGGGGGGCTGTCGAAGGGGTGGGGGTGTCCAAGGGGTGGGGGGTGTCCAAGGGATATGGGAGTGGTGTCCAAGGTGTCTGGGAGTTCTGTCCAAGGGGCCGGTTGGGTGTAAATGAGGGTGGGGGGGCTGTCCAAGGGGTGGGGGGGGGTGTCCAAGGGGCGGCGGGGTGTCCAAGGGATATGGGAGTGGTGTCCAAGGTGTCTGGGAGTTCTGTCCAAGGGGCCGGTTGGGTGTAAATGAGGGTGGGGGGCTGTCCAAGGGGTGGGGGGGTGTCCAAGGGGTGGGGGGGTGTCCAAGGGATATGGGAGGGGTGTCCAAGGGGTGTTCGGGGGGTGTAAATGAGGGTGGGGGGGGGCTGTCGAAGGGGTGGGGGGTGTCCAAGGGGTGGGGGGGTGTCCAAGGGATATGGGAGTGGTGTCCAAGGTGTCTGGGAGTTCTGTCCAAGGGGCCGGTTGGGTGTAAATGAGGGTGGGGGGGCTGTCCAAGGGGGGGTGTCCAAGGGGTGGGGGGTGTCCAAGGGATATGGGAGTGGTGTCCAAGGTGTCTGGGAGTTCTGTCCAAGGGGCCGGTTGGGTGTAAATGAGGGTGGGGGCTATCCAAGGGGTGGGGGGTGTCCAAGGGGTGGGGGGTGTCCAAGGGATATGGGAGGGGTGTCCAAGGGGTCTGGGAGGGCTGTCAAGGTGTGGGGGGGTGTCCAATGGGTGTTTGAGGCTGTACTAGTGGTCTTGGGGGTGTAAATGAGGGTGGGGGGGCTGTCCAAGGGGTGGGGGGTGTCCAAGGGGTGGAGGGTGTCCAAGGGATATGGGAGGGGTTTCCAATGGGTGTTTGAGGCTGTACTAGGGGTCGTGGGGGTGTAAATGAGGGTGGGGGGGCTGTCCAAGGGGTGGGGGGGTGTCCAAGGGTTGTGGTGGGGCTCCAATGTGGTGGGGGAGGGCTGGCCAGGTTGTTAGGTGGGTATAGATGAGGGTGGGGTTCAGTTGGGGCTTGGGGGAGGGCTGGCATTGTTATTTTTGTTTGGTTTCTGGTTGCTTTTTGGTGAGAGCAGTGCAATTATTTAAAAAAAAAAATTTCTTTCACGTCGGTTATTTTATAACCGACGTGGTAAATAAATCGCCAGGGGTTTATCACGCCGGGTTTTTCTAAAACCGACGTGATAAACCGTTCCCGGGGCTTTTATCACGTCGGTTCTTAATATAACCGACGTGCTAAAAGGCCTGGGAATCAATTTACCACGTCGGTTATTGGATAACTGAAGTGCTAAAACGTTGCCCAGGCCTTTTTATCACGTCGGTTTCTTAAATAACCGACGTGATAATAGGCCAGGGGAAGGGTTTATCACGTCGGTTATGACATAACTGACGTGATAAACGATATCCCAGGCGTTTTATCACGTCGGTTTAGGGAATAACCGACGTGATAAAGCCCCCCCGCGCATATTTATCACGTCGGTTATTATATGAACCGACATGATAACCACCGTGATGTTAGGGATATTACGTCGGGTTTTAAATAACCGACGTAAAAAACGTTATTTATAACGTCGTCCGTATTAACGTCGCCTAAAAACCGACGTAAATAATAAAAAATAACCGACGTAAAAAATATTTTCTGCACTAGTGCCAAGAGGATCCATGAATGTTAGATTCATGAAAAATTCATGAATAGACCACTATATCCCTCCATACTGCAAATTATTCATGTCCCTTTATAGTATGTGAATCGATGTTGTGAGACCATATCCACCAGAAACAACTCAACAGTAGAGGTTCATTTTGACCGTGAAATTTTTCTTCTCTAATTAGGAAGAATTAGTTCCACTTAAAAAAGTGAAATCCATATCATTTGTTGAATTTGTGATCTCTCATGTCATTTATTGATTCAGAGCCTGTCATTCCATTCTCACTGACAATGACACCAACTTCCAAGTAGTTGAGATGAAGAAGTTATACACTAAGTACAACATCTATTACAACCATACATACTACTACCATGCACAGGTGAATGGAAATATTGAGGCATTGAACAAAACACTCTCTAACATTTTGTAGAAGATATTGGGCTAGAACAAGATAAGTTAGCTAGACAAGATCCCCAATTCCCATTGGGATTATTGGACGATGAATCAGAATTCAAACTAGGTGACCCCATATTACTTAGTGTATAGAATAGAATCAGTCCTATGCATTACGATTCATCTACCATCATATCGATAAGCTATCTATGATCTAAAGATGTCAGAAAAGATAAATGAAGTCTATCTGGCTAAGCTATAATCCCTCAAAGAGAATAGGATCTGGGAGTTTTATATTCTTGAGAGGCCCTAGAACAATATATCTAAAGCTTTCTACATGAAGTTATATAACCTCTATTTCTGTAACACCCCAAGCTTCCATGTTACGTTTTCCTTGGAATAATGCAATAGCATGTGTTGTACGCAACTTCAAGCCGTTAGGAATAGTAATACACACTTTTTAAAATTTTATAAATTTTATCTTTCAAACCGGAATTCATTTTTGGATTCAGAATATTGAAATTATCTTAAGGTAATTTTTTGGTAATTCTCTGAAAAATTTCAAATTTTGATGAATAGTGAAAAAAACTGAGTTATTGTTTAAAACATAATTTTTATTTAAATAATTATTTATTTTATTTAAATTTATTTTAGGTCAAAATAGATACATAATACCTATATATGTTCAATGTAATTCATTGGGGTAATTTTACAATAAGTTTAGATATATAAAAACTTTGTTGAACTTTTTACTGTCTTTTACCCACCTCATAGGAGCATTTGCAAATTTTCATAAAACTTAATTTTACTACTTCTGTGAATTGAATTTCAAAAATATGAGAAAAATGGTTGAGATCAGTAAGTAAAATGTGGTTCAATAAGATAAAAATAATATTTTGTGAATAGTAACTTATCACTTTTATTAACCACGGTTAAAAGTAAATAGGGTAATTAAAGGTAAAAATGATATTATTATTACCCTAAGACATGTCCTAATTCTATTGGATAAGTGTAATTTGACCAAAAACAACCTTAGAAATAAAATATGATCCTTTAGGTCCACTTGGATTAGATTAGTACATTTCTTATTATTTAATTCAAGGAAGAGTAAAAAGAGTTAAATTCAAAGTTTAATAACTAAACCATTTTTAATATAGTGTTACAAAATCAATAAATTATACTATAAATATTCATTATAAATATAAATAGATTTAATACATAATGATATTTTATTTATAATTTTAAGACTATAAATAATTTAATTTATTTATGACACAATGATGATGCAGTAATTACATTATTAATGAAATATTAAAATAATTGATATTATAAATACCCAAAAAATGTAATTTGAGACTTTTTATGAATTAAACTAATTTTATAGCTCAATAGGACATGTTAGGGTTGATTCAATGAATTTTTTCTAAGTAATAATTTTGTTATGAATTTAGAAAAAAATACCAAATAGTTTCAAAATTGACATAGAAGGGTTTATAAAACAAATATTATATTATTAATTAATATTATAATACTAAAAATATAAGGTTCTTCCAAATGACTTAGATAAGGTTATATATATTAATAATGAAATCCTTGAGGGTTCTCTTGGACTGTTATAGTAGGTTTATTAACCATATAATATAAAAATACAAAGTGACATGCTAAATGTCAAACTAATTAACTAAGGGTTAAATCTAAAAGATAAGGTTAATATAGTGTCCCAAACCTATATAAAAACTATTTTTTGAGTGTTTTTCAACCCATACCGACCTTATACTCGACATAAATCATTTTGGAGCAATTATAAACCGAAAATTATTTTATTATAAAATAATATTTCAATCTTTTCCTAAGGTGCCCCTCACCCCTATTATAATAGGGAACTTCCCCTTCTCTCATATTCACACCTCCAAAGACATTTGGCTCAGCCAAAACCAATGCAAATATCCTCTAAACTATTTTCCCTTCATTCTAGAGTTATTACTTTAGTCATAAAGTCAACCTAAGGAGCCCTTTTGGTCAAATCAAAATGAAGAACCTGATGAAGAGGTAAATATTTCATCACCTCTTTCAAGTTCTTTTCTTCTTCCAGTTCTTGTTTCCTTGTTGTTTCCAATATAAAATAATAACTATAGTATCTTCTTTATTATGTGACGTTATTATAAATATGTTACAACCATATTCATTATTCTATCCATCCTTTTAATGACATGTCACCATACATACATACATACAGCTTACCATCTCCACGTCGTGGTGTAGTTGTTATTCAATATATTATTATTTATATGGGTATAATAATGATGTATAATTGATGTAAATAATAAATATAACATTATAATTATTCTATATATATTATATACAATCCAATTATATATGATTTTAATATCAAAATAATGATATTGTCGCTCATGCGTACGTACAGATTACCGTCTCCACGAACACGATGAGATTCATTCCCCATCATATCCATTCAAGACTAATTTTCATTTGATGGTTAAAAATAAATTTTAAAGACATAATATTATTCTGTATATAAATCAAATATATCCTATTCATAAAAAACATGTCTTACGTAACCAAGCATATAAAGGATAAAGAATCAGTTAACACCTGAAACGAAGATAATACTAAAATATTACTAACAAAAAAATATTAGAAGATCATATATGATATCATATTTACATATATGGTTATTGTATAATTTAATGAAAATTATTTAACAATTATACAGGAGGTTAACATACCCTCGAACAAGGAAAAGTACAAGGTAAGGGTTTATTTCACAATCTCTTTATAATCCGAGGTTTTTTATATATAATTATCTACTAGGACCTCTTGGTCATCCACATCCATGTTTCTTAAAAATATATTTAAAAACATTTTTAATATTTACTAGACAATGGGTTAAAATCATTTATACCCTTATTTGACCTTATATGTTTTGAAAATAATCTTTCCGTCATTTTCCAAACAAAGTACTTTATGAACTTTTCGAAAAAATTTAGGTAAGAATGTTTTTTAACTTATACAACGAGTGCAGCTATTTTCCGCCATAATAACATCGTCGAATCTTCCCTTATGATATTGTAATAATATTTTCAATATAAATGTTTTTTTTATAATTATATGACTTTTAAATGATTTCAAAATAGAAATAGATAATTCTCTAAGAAAAGTCTAGATTTCATCTATGTCAACATCCTTTGATGGATTTTAATCTTATTTGAAGTTGATTTATTATGACACAAAACATCTAAATTGTATTTAATGATTTGTGATGTGTTTGACTATGGATATTTTGTTTTTATACCATTCATGGTTTATGGATAAGGTATTGACATGTTTCATGCCATTTTTAATACGAATGTTTATGTTATGTTTTAACCTTTTCTCATGAGGAATGAATTGGTCTTAGTATCTGACGGGTGGAGACCGATATAGCTTGTCAATGCATCGGTAGATCACCTGAGACAGACTAGTGTCTTGGAACAAGGCCTTGACAAAATATTATTTGTAGCCTTTTCACAAGGCCTTGACTATGTGGTTATAAAGTCTGACATTATGCATTCCATCATTATGAAAGTGGCTATTGATATTGCATGTGATTATTTGACTAGTAGAATATACAGGTGAATATGTAAGTGGAATTATTTGATTTTATCTTTTCCATATTATGATGAAGTTCAAGTTTAAAAGTCTTTTGTTTTAGTCTTATACATTTTCTTAAATCTTTATGCTTATTTATGAAAGTTTCCGCTATATTTTTATCCTTACTGAGCATTTGAGCTCACCCCACTCAATATTTTATTTTTCCTAGGATGTGATGTTGTATTTTATGAATAACCTACAGGGATAGTCTATGGGATATGAATGTGGTTAATGAAGAAAATGTTGTTTTTGTTTTTAATTTCATGGCGTTATGTAAAACTTACGAATGTATCTAGTGTTTCCAAGGATACTAAACTTATCGGTTTTTCAGGACATAATTCCTTGTATCATGCCGATGTTATGTAATCCAGCACCGACTCTGGGTAACTGAGGTCAGGGCATTATAGTTGGTATTAGAGATATTTTAGTACAAACATTGGAAACTAGATTTAGATAAACTTTGATTAAAGCACATTATCCTAAGATAGACTTTGAGGATTATTATAGAAGAACCTCCTAGAATTTTGGTAATGTAGTGATTTTGTGAGATTTCCATGAAATACATCCATGTTTGGATACGAGTAGGTAGAGGCAGCTTTGGCACAAATGTACCTCAGCGTAAAACATGAAAACACCTCTTAGAGCTAGACTCGAATGGGAACTGGTGCACGAAAACAAGTTTTGCTGCACTATTGGTTACGAAACTCCGGGGGGATATACATAGGATAATTATAATTTTCATTACTAAACATTATAAAGGGTTTTGAAGTCTATGCTTCCTCGAAGAATTTTTTTTAGGATTATGGATTATATCCATAAACTATTCAGTTTATGTTAAGTGTTTTACAGGTTTATAATTATGTATTTTGATTCATAAACTAATCTAGTTTATTCCATTGTTAATAAATGGCGCCTAGTGGAAGGAATGAAAACTATATCAATGCACGTAATCCATGTAGGGATTGCCCTCCTACTCAAGATAATTATAGTAGAGCTGGTGAAGCAACTAGTTCTGATCATCTTATCACCATACTGGGATAACTCACCAATGTTATGAATAATAACCTTACCCGTATGGAGCACCCTGATCCACAACATGGAGGATCAATAGTAGACCACTTCATGAAGAAACAACCACCAACATTAAATGGGAGTACAAATCCATTACTAGCTAAGAAATGGAAAAATTCCATAGAGAAAATATTTCATGCTTTGGGGAGTAGAAAAAGGGAAAAAGCTGTCATGGCATTTTATCACTTCACTGGAGAAGCTGATCAATGGTGGTCATTGATTCAAAACACAAAGGATGATGATGAAGTATAAAATATGGAATGGAGGAATTTTAAGGATATTTTCTTAGAAAAATACTTTCCTCATGACTATCGAGTGGATATGGAATTTTTGAGTCTGAGGAAAAAGGAGGATGAGGATGTCACAAAGTATAAGGATAACTTTACAAGGTTAGCAAGGAATGATGCAAATTATATACATAGCCCAAGAATAGGATTGTTCATTTTTTTTATGGGTTAAAACCATTTATCCATATATCATTAGTCTCAAAATCCTTCTCATCGTACGAATATATTTTCTCATGTGCTATCAATATAGAAAAGGAAATCTCTATGTCTTACAACTTTAAAGCAAAGAAAGAGTACAAGAGATCTGATGAACACACTAGAAATGGCAACAAGGGTTAGAAGGGAAAATTTGAATATCCATCCAATAATAAATGTGGGAAGAAACACCCCAGTACCTGCTTGAAGGGAATGGGAGTCTGTTACAAGTGTGGTAAAAAATGCCACCAAGCTCGTGATTTCATGGGGAAGAAAGAGGCTGTCAATGTTGAATGATAAAATTGAAGAGAATGTGGAAATTATGCAAATAAATTTCCTAAGATCCAAGGAAACTTACCACAAAAAGTCCAAGGGATCAAGTCCAAGATTATGCTATCACTAATGTTGAGGTTGAAGCTCTGAAAGACGTGGTGGCAGGTAATTTAATGGTTTCTCAAGTTTAGAAAATGATTTATTTGATTCTGGATCATCGCATTGTTTCATATCTTCCCAATGTGATAAGAAAATTAGATATTTCAAATTTTATTTAACAAGGGAGTTGTCAGTCAAAACTCCTAAGGAATGTATCATTATAATAGAGTTTTGTGAATCAGTCCCCATTAGGGCATATAAATGTTCTTTATCTGATGATGTCATTGTCATACCCATGATTTAATTTGATATAATCCTTTGAATGGATTGGTTTTTGTAACAGGATTCAAAAAATTTATTATATGAAGAGGGAGGTTACAATTCTCAATGATGATAAGGAGTACCTTATCTTTATAGAAAAAACGTCACCACCTGATTCTTATCTAGATACACCCCTAGTAGCTCAACTAAATTCAATTATTGGTGAGTAAGAGAATGAAATAACTATGGGTTAGGAAAATAATGTTCAAATAGAGGATTTACCTATTGTGCAAGTATATGTTGATGTGTTTCCCGAAGATTTACCAGGACATCCTCTAGAAAGATAAATTGAGATTTCCATTGATTTAATTCCTCGTTCAAGGCCCATATCGAAGACCCGTTATAAAATGGACACTATGGAATTAGTGTAACTAAATAAAGAACTAGAGGAATTGAGTAATAAGAAATTTATTCACACTAATGTTTCTCCTGGGGGATCCCCTATTCTTTTTGTTAAGAATAGAGATGGATCTATGAGGTTGTGCATTGACTATAGGGAGATCAATGATATAACGATAAAGAACAAGTATCCCCTACCTCACATTGATGATTTATTCAACCAACTTCATGGAGCTCAATATTCTTCCAAGATTGACCTTCGATCTAGATATCATTAGTCGTGTGTGAGGAAGGAAGACATTCGAAAGACAACATTTCAAACCAGGTGCGAGCATTATGAGTTTATAGTAATGCCTTTTGAGATGACTAATTCACCCTATGTTTTCAGGGATATAATGAATAGAGTTTTCAAGGAATATCTTGATGAATTTGTAGTGGTATTTATTGATGATATCCTAGTATACACCAAAATCTATGAAGATCATGAAAACCACTTGTGCACCATTCTGAAAACCCTCAGAAGAAATGAATTATATGGGAAGTTTAGCAAGTGTGAATTCTGGCTTCCAGAGATTTCTTTTCTTGGCTATATTGTCTCTATGGATGAAATCTACATTGATCTTTCTAAGACAAGAGAAATTAAATAATGGCCAACACCGATGAGTGTAACTGAGTTACACTGTTTTATTGGTTTAGCATGTTATTATCAGTATTTTTTCCAGAATTTTTCCTGATTAGCTAACCCATTAACCAAGCTCACACGTAAAGGGAATAACTTTCTTTGGACAAAAGAGTGTGAATAATGTTTTGAAGAATTTAAGATAATATTAGTCAATGATCCTATCATGAATCTACCTTCGGGGAATGATGGGTTGGTTATTTATATTGATGCATCAAAGAAATGACTTGGTTGTGTCCTTTTGTAGAATGATAGGGTTATTGCCTATGCATCACGACGAATAAAAATTCATGAGAAAAACTCTCTTACACATGATCTTGAGTTTGAATCTGTATTCTATGCTTTGAAGATATAAATACATTATCTCTATGGTGAAAAATGTGAGATATATACCAATCAGAAGAGCCTGAAGTATATTTTCTCAGAGAAAGAACTCAAAATGAGTCAATGGAGATGGCTTGAACTACTCAAGGATTATGATTTCACTATACACTACCACCCGGGGAAGGAAAATAAGGTGGAGGATGCTTTGATTAGAAAGGATCATAGAGTTTTGAACAAGATGGGTGTTGAAAGGGATCATATTTTCATAGATCTAGTAAAGATGAATATGGGAATAATCATGGAAGGTGAAACATCATTGCTTTTTCAAATGGTTTCCCTATCATATTTACTAGAAAGGATAAAAAGTTATCAGGTTGATGATGAGGAATTTCGAAAGAATATTAAATATGTGAACAACGGAAGATTGATCGACTTCATATACAAAGATGAGATTTTGAAATTTGGGAAGAGGCTTTGTGTTCCCAATATACCTAATCTGAAAAGGGAATTGTTAGATGATGCACATAGATCCAATTTCTCTATACTCCATGGTAGCACTAAGATGTATAGATATTTGATGGAACATTATTTGTGGGATAACATGAAGAGGGAGATTGCTGATTTTGGGTCAATATGTATGGTTTTTCAACAAATGAAAGCTAGAAAGAAACAGCCTGGAGGAGTCATACAGCCTCTTCCCATAGCTGAGTGGAAATGGGATAATATTACGATGGAATTTTTCATGGTACTACCAAAGACTCTTAGAAGGAATGATTCAATATGGGTCATTGTTGATCGTCTTACCAAGTCAGCACATTTTCATGATATAAGTGATGATTTACCACTTGAACGTTTAGTAAGATAGTATATTAATGAAGTTGTAAGACTTTATGGAGTACCCCTATCGATTGTTTCTTATCGTGATCCCCATTTTATATCAAGATTATGGAAAATTCCTAAGAAATCCATGGATACTGAACTTCATTTGAGCACTACATACCACCATTAAACTGATCGACAATCAGAATGGAAAATTCAAAACATAAAAGACATGTTCAGATCATTCTCACTTGACATTCAAGGTATGTGAGATCAATATCTACCTCTGGTAGAATTTTCCTATATCAATATCTTACATTCATCTATTCAGATGGCACCATGTGAAGCGTTATATGGAAAGAGATGTCGCACACCAACCTGTTGGGATGATGTTGGTGAAAGAAAACACCTAGGCCTAGAAATTATTGAGGAAAATAGAGGAAAAGGTGAAGATAATCCAAACCCACATCACAGCAACTCAAATTAGGCAGAAGAGCTATGTAGATAACCGAAGGAAGTATTTGTAATTTTAGGTAGGAGATCATGTTTTCATGAAGGTATCTCCATGGAAGGGAATAATACGATTCGATAAGAAGGGTAAATTGATTCCCAGGTACATCAGACCTGCCTAAATTTTAGAACAAATTGGGGCTGTAGCTTACCATCTGGAAATGCCGCCAAGTTTCTCCAAAGTTCATGATGTGTTCCATGTTTCACAATTGAGAAAATACATGCCTGACCCAACACATGTACTCACCTACGAGAAAAAATAAATGGAACCCAATATGTCTTATTGCGGAGATCCCATCAGGATTCTTGATACAAGAGAACGAGCATTGAGAAACCGGACCACTCGTCTGGTAAAAGTTCTATGGAGAAACCATAAGATGGAAGAGGCAACGTGGGAACCCAAGGAACTTATGATTAAGAACCACCCAAATCTTTTTATGAAGTAATATTCTAGAAATTTCGAGGATGAAATTATTTGAATGAGGGGAGAATGTAACACCTCAAGCTTCCACGGTACATTTTCCTTTGAATAATACTATAGCTTGTGTTGTACGCAACTTCGAGTTCAAACACACCACAGCCAATCAAACTAGCAGTTATGAATAGTAATACCCACTTTTTGAAATTTTATAAATTTTATCCTTCAAAATGGACTTAATTTTTGGATTCAGAATATCGAAATTAGATTATGGTGAATTTCTGGTATTTTTCTGAAAACTTACAATTTTTTATGAATAGTGACAAACACTGAGTTATTGTTTAAAACCAAATTTTTATTTAATTTTTTTTTATTTATTTAAATTTATTTTAGGTAAAAAGAGATACATAATACTTATATAATTTCAATTTAATTTATTGGAGTCATTTTATAATAAGTTTAGATATATAAAAATTTTATTGAACTTTTTACCGTCTTTTACCCACCTCCTAGGAGCATTTGCAAATTTTCATAAAACATAATTTTACCGTATCTATGAATTGAATTTCAAAAATCTGAGAGACACGATTGATATCAGTAAGTAAAATTTTGTTCAATAAGATAAAAATAATTTTTGGTGAATAGTAACTTTTGACTTTTATTTACCACGGTTAAAAGTAAATAAAATAATTAAAGGTAAAAATGATATTATTATTACCCCAACACATGTCCTAATTCTATTGGATAAGTGTAATTAGACCTAAAACAACCTCATAAATAAAATATGAACCTTTAGGTCCACTTGGATTATATTAGGACATTTATTATTATTTAATTCAAAGAAGAGTTAAAAGTGTTAAATTCAAAGTTTAATAACTAAACCATTTTTAATATAGGTTTATGCATAAGATAAATTCGACTATAAACATTAATTATAAATCTAAAAATATTTCCTACATAATGGTATTTTATTTATAATATTTAGACTTTAAATAATTTAATTTATTTATGACACAATGATGATGCATTAATTAATTTATTAATGAAATATTAAAATAATTGATATTATAAATACCCAAAAAATATGTAATTTGCGACTTTTTATGAATTTAAAATTTTTTATACGTTAATAGGACATGTTAGGGTTGATTAAATGAAATTTTTTCGAAGTAATAATGTTGTTATGAATATAGAGAAAACAAAATACCAAATAGTGTCAAAATTGACATAGAAGGATTTTAAAAACAAATATTATATTATTAATTGATATTATTTTCCTAAAAATACTAGGTTCTAAAAAATGACTTAGATAAGGTTATTTATATTAATAATAAACCACTTGGGGTTATCTTGGATTGTTATAGTAGGTTTATTAACCATATTATATAAAAATACAAAGAGACATGGTAAATGTCAAACTGATTAACTAAGAGTTAAATCTAAAAGATAAGGTTAATATAGTGACCCAAAACTATCTAAAACTAATATTTTGAGTGTTTTTTGACCCATTCCATCCTTATAAAAGAAATAAATCATTTTAGAGCCATTATAAACCGAAAATTATTTTATTATAAAATAATATTTCAATCTTTTCTTAAGGTGCCCCTCACCCCACTTATAAAAGGGCACTTCCCCTTCTCTCATATTCACACCTCCAAAGAAATTTGACTCATCCAAAACCTACCAAAATATCCTCTCAACTGTATTCTCTTCATCCTAGGGGCCTTAATTTAGTCATAAAGCTATCTTAAGGATCACTTTTGATCAAAACAAAATGAAGAACCCGAAGAAGAGGTAAATATTTCATCACCTCTTTCAAGTTATTTTCTTTTTCCACTTCTTCTTTCCCTGTTGTTTCTTTATAAAATAATAACTATAGTATATTCTATATTAGGTGATGTTATTATAAATATGTCACAACCATATTCATTATTCTATCCATCTTTTGAATGACATGTCACCATAAGTCTGTATGTATGGCTTACCATCTCCACATCATGGTGTAGTTGTTATTCAATACATTATTATTTGGATGGGTATAATAATGATGTATAATTGATTTGAATAATAAATATAACATGATAATTAATATTTATATAGTATATAACATCCAATTATATATGATTTTAATATCAAAAGAAAGATATTGTCGCTCGTGCGTACGTATGGATTACCAACTCCACGAACACAGTGAGACTCATTCCCCATCATATCCATTCAAGAATAATTTTCATTTTATGGTTAAAAATAATTTTTATGGACATAATATCATCATATATATTAATCAAATATATCCTATTCAAAACAAACATGGCTTACGTAACCAAGCATATAAAGGAGAACGAATCAGTTAACACCTGAAACGACAATAATAGTAAAATGTTATTAAAAAAGCAATATTAGAAGATCATATATGATATCATATTTATGTATATGGTTCTTTTATAATTTTAAAAAAAATTATTTAACTATTATACTGGAGGTTAACGTACCCTCGACCATGGAAAAGTACAATGTAAGGGTTTATTTCACAATCTCTTTATTATCTGAGTTTGTTCATATGAAATTATCTATTGGGACCTCTTTATAATCCACATCCCTGTTTCTTAAAAATATATTTTAAAACATTTTTACTTTTTACTAGACAATGGGTTAAAATAATTTTTACCCTTATTTGACCTTATATGTTTTTAAAGGAATCTTTTTGTCATTTTCCAAACAAAGTACATTATGACCTTTTCGAAAAAAAATTAGGTAATAATGTTTTTTTAACTTATACGGTGGGTATTTATATTTTCCACCATTACAACATCGTCGAAGGTTCCCTTATGAGCTTATAAGAATATTTTTAAATAAATATTTTCTTTTATATTTATATGACTTTTAAATGATTTCAAATTAGAAAGATATATTTCTCTAAGAAATGTTTTGATTTAATCTATGTCAACATCCTTTGATGGATTTTAAGCTTATTTGAAGTTGATTTACTATGATGAAAAACTTCCATATTTTATTGAATTTTTGGTTATGTGTTTGAATGTGGATGTGTTATTTTAATACCATTCATGATTTATGGATATGGTATTGACATTTAATATACTAGTTTTAATATTAATGTTTATGTTATGTTTTAACCTTTTTGTATGAGGAATGAATTAGACTTAGTATGTGATTGGTGAAGCCCGCTATAGATCCTTGATGCATAAGTAGGTCTCCTGAGACAAACTATTGTCTTTGAAAAAGGCCTTGACAAAATCTTATTTGTAGTCTTGGCACAAGGCCCTGACTATGTGGTTATGAAGTCTGACATTATGCGTTCCATCATTATGAAAGTGGCTATTGATATTGCCTGTGATTATTCAACTAGTAGAATATCCATGTGACTAAGTAAATGGAATTTATTTGATTTTATCTTTTCCATATTATGCTGAAGTTGATGTTTAAAAGGATTTTGTTTTAGTCTTATACATTGCTTTAAATGTTTATGCTTATTTATGAAAGTTTCCACTATATTGTTATCCTTACTGAGCATCCAAACTCACCCATTTCTATGTTTTATTTTTCCCAAGATGTGAAGAAGTATTTTATGAATGACCTGCAGGGTTAGCCTATTGGATATGAATGTTTTTAATTAAGACAATGTTGTTGTTATTTTTCATTTCATGGTGTAATGTAAACTTATGAATGTATCTAGTATGTCAAAGGCTATTAAACTGATCGGTATTTTAGGACATGATTCCTTCTATCAAGAAAACTTTATGTAATCCAGCACCGACTCTGGGTAATTGGGGTTGGGGAAATACAATTTCCATAAAGGTGATACATTTTTGGCTCTCTGAATGACAATAATACCTAGTTGGAAGCCAGCAGAGTTAGAACCCATGTCGGAAGGATCGTACATAATCCACTAGGTCTCTCCCAATGGTGAATACTCTTTGGCAACAATAGATAAAGAAAACATCACTCCTCCAACTAATTACAATCTTTTCCACCAATAATTTTCATGATGATTTATTCACCCCAATAACATGACATAAAACTTTTCATTATGTCCAAATTGTATGACCTTAAACATAGAACCTGGTCACCATAGATGGGGAGGACATCACTCCTCCAAACAATGCAAAGATTCTTAAGAAGTAATATATATGATGAGTAATTAATCCCAAGAACATGATGTAAAACTAGGATTTAGGTCTTAATTCAATGACTTTAAACAATGAACCATATGTGCAAATTTTATGACATTAAATTGACTGATTGAACACTTTAATTTTTATTTATTTTGGAAACACACAAAACATAACACACAATAGGTACATCATAGAGGTCTAAAGTTGTTGAGGCCCAATGCATCATTAATAATAAAATTGATTCCACCTGGAAGAAATGATTCTATGTTAAGGAAAGGGGGAAAATTTTGGTTTGGGGAAGCCTGGGACACCAAGAAGTCCACAAACTTATTCCCCTCATGCCACATGTGAGTGATCTCCATTTGGGTGACCATTATCTGTTTCCACTTGCGAATATAATATGCTATGCTCCAAGTACAACGTCCTCTAACTGATAGTTCTTTGTAGATGATCAAGGAATCCATCTCCATGACCTTCATATTGATATGTATTTTCTCAATTAACTCTAACCATGTACCCATCACATTTTCCTCATGATGAATGGAGTCACATCTTCTATAAATGGATGAGAAATTTGCAATGACGAACCCCCTCTGGTCCCTTATAACACATCCATCTCTCATATCTCCCATTAGGAGGGACCTGTTGGAGTTGAGTTTGGACCCTCTTCTTAGGGGTCACAAATGTACTAAATGCCCCTATCCTATCCTCCATATCTAGTTGGATGCACCTGGGTTGAGAGGCCTTACTGACGGAGCTCCTTGGAATTATGTGCACAAACTGACCAAGTCCATCAAAGTGTTATTTATTTTGAAGATGATGTTGGTTCTAGTGATGATGATATTATTGTGGTGAGCATCGTTCCTGGCTTTCCAAGTGGTCCAGCATCCCGCCACTAGGATGATTTCCCAACCTTTCCTCTCAAGACCTTGATCACAAATTCCATTAAACCACCAAATGAAAACATTATCCTACATCCCTCCTTGATCATGCCACCTTATGAAATCTTCATACACTTTCCATATATAGCGATCCCCTTCACTATCGAAGAAGAGGTGCTCCACCATTTCTTGTTTGGGGTTTTTACAACACCAATATCTGGAGTCCATGGTCATGCCCATGTGTTGGAGGTTTTCATCAGTGGGAATAGAGTTATTCCTCAATATTTACATCACGAAGTTAAACATGATGGGAATACCCTTGCACCACAATGTTTCCCCCCACAGGACATCGGTATTTGGGTCCCTGCTCACATAGGAATAGGCCTTAATTGAGATCTTACCTGACATGGGGCACGTGAATATGTGTCTGACATGATCCTCACTAAGAACAATATCATTGAAGGTGGCACATTGATTCTCTTCAAGTATGGTGTGAATAAAAACAAGGTGTACACATGGTTATCTATATGACATATCCAGTGTGGGAAAACCTGAAAACCACAACCTTCCCCCGAATCCTGATGCCAGAAGTTCACATCTCCTCTACCCACCAACCACCTATCATGAGGACGCATGACCTCCTTGTATGGGTGAATAAAATTCCATATCCTCATAGGACAAGACCTATAAACTACAACATCCATGACATATATAACTTTCATGAGCATTCTCTATAGAGTCTAACCATCCATAGCCTCCCAGGAATGTTTAGCATTTATCCCTTGCATGGTCGAGGAGACACTCCTCAAATTGATGCCCCCTTCAGCTATTGGTCTTGCTAGATGATTCCCTAAGGCCCAGTGATGTCTTCCTTCCATCTATCCATCCTATATGAAGGAAATCATTATCCTCTCCATATTTTAAATCATTCCTTTGGGACCCTTCATGGTGGATAAGAGATGCATGGGGATATAAACATGTACACTATTTACCAAAGTAATGCGCCCTCCAAAAGATAGGAACCTATTTTTTCAATTGAAAATGTGCCCCGTAATCTTGGCCACAATATTATCAAAATTATGAACATGAAGGGAGTTATGACTAATCGGCGCTCTAAGATACTCCATGGGGAAGGAACCTATCCTCATATTCAAGCTGTCATCTAGATTCCCAACCCTCCCATCTGATTGTTTCATAGTAGTTTAGTAGAGGATTTTCTCCCTATTTACCACCTTCCCACTCCATTTAAAATATTATTACATAATCCCATTCAATAAATTCACTAATCTCCTACTTCCATTAATGAACAGAATTGTATCATCCACAAACATCAAGTGTTATATACCCTTCATAGAATTCCTATCCATATATAGAAGAACATTACATATGTGCAAAATCCTTTTTATATTGTATCTTATCACATTTTGAGTGATAATAAAGATACTGGGGGATAGGGAATCCCCTTTCCATATACCTAAGAAGGCCTTGAATAAGCCGAACTGCTTACACGTAAACGAAGTAGAGATCCATGCTGAGATGAAGCTATAGAATGGTAGGTCACAAGTCCAGTTGGAGAAACCCTTGGAGGCCAAAAAATTTAAAATAAAACCCTATTCTATCCATTCATAGGAATTTCTAATGTCTAATTTGATTTCCAAGTTATTCCCGATGGTCTTTTTGTTGATCCCACTAATCATTTCTTGCACCACTCCAATATCACCCTATATTGATCACCCTTTGATGAAGTTGTGTTGCTATGCTACCATCCATGTATTTAAGTGAGGCACTAACCTTTTTTTAGGATGTTAGCTAGAACCTTTTATGGTATGATGCCCATGCTTATATGTCGGTACTACACAATGGACTAGGGGATACACACTTTTGGTATCAAATCCATCTTGGTTACACTGCCTATGCAAGGAAGGTGTCCCCCCTGGAATTAATCTGGAAACACTCTCACTAAATCCCCTTTGATAGTATCCCACGTATCCCTTTAAAATGAACCAGGTATGTCGTCTGAACCCGGTGCACTATATGGGTTCAAATTACAAACTACCTATCACACTTCATTATCTTCTGGAGTCCTCTTCAAGAACTCATAAATATCCTCTTTAACACTACTTGGGATGTCCTAAAAAATCTCCATGTCCTCCCTTGGATATCCTTATGACATGTTAGGATTGGATCTTTCCAGTAATCCTTTTATGTTTTCATTTTCCATTTCCCCAACATTATCTTGGGGAGTAAGATCCATCCTCCCTGATAATATTTGTCCTATGAATATAGGGACTCTCTTTAATGCATGCATTGAATGAGCCAGTATTTCAGTATCCCTTGCAACACCACAATTCTCTAGATCCATAACTAGAAAGCCTCTCCTTCCTTAACAGAATATTAGTGAGAAGACCCTTCTTGTCCATTAGTTTGTTAAATAAATTTTCATACCTTTTTTGTTCCAAGATAGCCTCTATGTATTCAACCTCTTTACTAATCACAAGAAGGTCCTGATCACGGGTAGGAAAAATAATCCACCACCTTCATAATAAATGTTTGAGTGGCCTGATCTTATTATGGAATGATATCCATGGGTTTCCCAAGTGAGTAAAATTATATGCTTCCTTGACCATGTTATTGAAACCATAATCTTCCAAACAAGTCCTAGAAAACCTAGTGTGATCATCTCTCGATGTTCTAGAGCTCATAGAAAGCCACAACAAAGAGTGTTCGAATAAGAACCTCACTAGGTGAGAGAATTTTGCATCTGGGAAGAGATAAATAGCGGACTCGTTCATCAAGAACCATTTGAGGCATCAAAAAGTACGCCTTGCTCCCCATTTATTATTACACAGGTGAAGTGGTATCCCACAAATCTCGCATCCATAAGGCATGTTATAGCCAGGAATGAAACAATGGACTAGATTTCACTACTTAGAAAAGAACCTCCCACATTTTTCTCCAATGGAGATGCTATAGTATTAAAATCAACCTGATAATACAAGGGGTATTATCATTGGTAAGACCTTATAAGTCGCAGCATAGAACCTCTCTGTCATGGGCATTTCATTTAGCGTAGACGAAGGAGAATAAAAAACCTTGAGTACATACTGAAATATTTGTTGAGAGGTATTGGTCGGACGCATTGATCATTTTGATCATGATGTGGTCCTTTTTGGACAAAAATATTTGCGAGTTGGGAGGGTTCCCATGAATGAATCCATTCACTCTAAGCCTCTAATCATACTTCTTTATTTTGCATGATGCTTTTTTTTTGGTTTAACAATTTCCTCTATAGATACTGAGCGATTAAATAATTTGCTAACTACAAAGTCAGACTTCACCTGTGCCCCTATCCCTCAGGCGTTCCAGATTAAAACTCTAAACATAGAACTGTGGGTATATGGTTTTGAACCCAGACTCATGGACCTTGGTAGGAAGAGATGACTTCATGGAGGTTATTACACAAGATTTGGACTGATAATGGATGTGCAAGCCTCCCTAGACCTTTGTGCTAACAGCCTCAGGAGTGAGACCTCCACTAGGCCAATACCTATGTGCATCCACTAGAGATACGAGGCACTTAGTTTCTGCCAAACATCTAATAGGAGATGGTGGAGGTGAGATTAGATGGGACAACTTCACCTTGGGTGAATGCAATTTAGGAGAGGCTGTCACCATCGACAAAGAATACGAAGGCAGAGAGAGGTCCTCACTATAAGAGGAATTAATAGAAGCTATGGATTCTTTAGTACCAAGATCTATATAAGGAATCTATATAATTTAGATCTGGGAAGTAAGCCACGTGACTAGTGGACTGATCTTGATAGGAATGCTGAGGAACATCCTATCCAGAGGTGGAATAACTTCTCTAATTGGAAAAAGAATTTTACCACCCATGCCTTGGTTAAACAAAATCTGATCTATACTAGAGGACTCTTGTATGAAGATAAAAATGATTGGATGAGGATGCCTTAGGTACCTGATTATTAGGGGAGACAACTACCCCTTTTCCTCAATCATTTCTCTTTAGAGAGGACAGTGAGGTAGGGTTTCTCTCGGAAGGCCTTGGAAACTCCTGAGGCACCTACCCCTGGACCTTGTAGAAAACCTCCATAGTGTGACCTGAGATGTTTCAAAATGAGTAGAAATGGGGATAAGAGGGGTATATCAATGCCTAATGATGATCCTTCATAACATCAATTTGGAGCATGACATGTTCTGGGATCGGCCATCAAATGCCCATCTTGACATAGATCTTCTCAACTGATGACTCCTCCAATTGAATCGTCTGATCATCTGCACAAAGGTATCTCCCTAGTGAATCCCCTATCACCTTTAAGAAAGAATCACTCGTAAGGCGAAGGGGGTCCCAAGGAGATATATATATACCATTGTGAGGTGGATGTCTCTCCCAGAGTGAACATCCATCGACCATTGAGTGAGAGAAAAGTTTCATCACCTAACCTAGTGAGTGAACTCGCTCCATGATCTAACAAAGTCCACTGTAGAGTCTAGGAGATGCTAAACACCTTTCGATCCAGGATCGAAACTGTGGAAAAAAATTCAAGGCCCCACCATTTGATGCAGTCCTAGAAAACCGAGCGAGGTGGTTTGTCAGCACCTAATCACACAATCAGGGTCCAATAAAGATTCCTTACTACCACCTCAAAGGACAATATAAAAAACCACAAGGATGGGGCCACCATTTTTTGAGAACTAAGACGCAACCAAGGGATCCTCTGTCATCCATTCATGACTTTGAATTCATATCCATGGAGAAAGTAAAAGAACATCCTTGACCGTAAGCAAGGGTGGACAATCTGATCCACCTCCAGGCACCTAAGGGCCGAGAACAACAACAGAGGCATTCTATGAAATTATTGGAGCAATAGTTAGGAGTGGAGTGTTTTAGTCGATTTCATTTCTATCATACATAACTATTAATAAAATTAAACTAAGAACAACCTTTCCTATTTCTATGACCTTAAACTAATAACCGAATTTATATAATCTATGAACATAAACTAGGGATGTCTAGTCTAGGAAATATGACCATAAACTATTTACCACACCAGGTTCAATTACCATGATTCTAGTTGTGTCTTATCACTGACTTGCTCTGATGCATTGGTGTGTGAAACCTAAAGTTCCAGGTTCCACAAGGACACTTACATAATCCATTACCATACTTTAAATCTTTCTTAGCCCATATTCTTATAGTCTTCCAATTATAAAGGGTTCCCCTCCTGTATATGGTTCCTATCCAAAGTGGATCACCTCTTACCTTGGGAAACCCCTACACATACCTTTTGTGGAAAATAATGGATCCTATTATTCTTACATGGTCAATAATTGATTCTCCATTTGCATGAACTATCCTTGAATGGTATAGTTTTGGATCCAATGTTTCAAATTTGGTCATCAGTGGTCCCTACCCATCAATCACGCCTTTCATGATTCAGATATCAGAAGTCTTGTTTTTCCTATTTTCTACCTTCTTATGTTTTGGTGGAACCCCAACACCCTTGGTGTTACCCCTCCATGCATCTATGTGCGTCGAGGATGAATGTAAATATCAATGGTACTTTCCCAACTATAATTTCATTACCCTTGATATGAACTTCTATGTGATAAGGAATGTATTACACCACTCTCTATTTCCCACACCGATCATGAATCATGTGGACTTACGAGTCGTGGCAGGGTTTATACATGTATAGTGTAGTTGTACAACCCAACATGTCTAAATTCTATGACCTTAATTTAATAACCATAAGTTCTAAACTCTATGAACATAAATTAAGATCCCCATGGTATAAACTCCATGTTGTTCTCACCTGAGAGTAAATCACCTCCGGAACTGGTCATCTACCATGTCATGTTATAGAACTATGTGTGAATGGATTCTCATCCTTATGATATACAAAAGAACACCCAAATATTTTATATTTGGTACTGGATATTAATTCAATATTATGGCCTCTTTTTCTATGTTTCCCTTTGGAGTATGTGTTGGGGTATGATTCTTTCTTGGTCTTCATCCACATCTTGTTATAAAAGTCACTCCATGCACCTCCCTTGGGAACACTCGTCTCCCCCAACGTCCTAGTGGAATGACGATAAACTATGTTATAATCAAATTTCAAGTTATACAATAATAAAAGGAATAGAAACCAGTGTTATTTCTATAAACTATATGGACCAATCATGTCACATGACCTTAAACTGTGACATCATCATCCTAGCCACATGAGGAAAAATGGAACAACATTGTGGTACTCTCTCTTGAGAGGATATCACCTTTGGAACTGCTCATCCCCAAATTCAACATTAAATAACTAAATATGGCTTGAATCCTATCCACATAGGATACTTAGAGGCATTCAATATTTCAATCCAAATCTATCTACTAAAAAAAGAACAAAAAAAGTCTCTTTGTGTGTGTATGGGTCATACTAATGCATAAAGATCCTCTCTTTAAGAACTATGTGTTCCTTGATTAAAATCCTCATAGGTTAAATAGAGAATCCGGAACACTTTATCTTTAGGCTCAACCATAAACCCCCATCACATTTTTTTCATCACACTTTGGCCCCACTTATGGAACATGAGCCTCCTTGGATTTCTCATGGCAGATGTTCTTTTCATCCATTTCATATTGATATCTTTTGCGTCGATTTCAATTGAGAAAATAAAATGTGGTTCACCATAATTCCTCATGGTTCCTCTTTTATGACGGATTCATTACTAGGCCACACCAAAAAGTCCAATTTTGGGGAGCCTCCTTCCCCGGGTTCGAACTCCATGACCTTCAACTAGTAGCCTAAAGTCCAATAATTACAACTTTAAACTATAAACAGGTATCTTCTGGGATGTTTTGTGTGGTTTTGGACCTCCTTTTCCATCATTCATGTCAAGTTTGTTATGACACCACACTACACCTACCCATTTGAGACACCATTTAATATGATCATAACTCTATAACCTTAAACTATGAACCAACATCCTCGTTTCATGACGTTGAACTCTAGATATTCCCAAAAAAAATTCAACACACCTCAAAATAATTGTGGGATTCCTCAATTCCCCCGCCAAGGAGGATTTCCTCTTCCAGTTTCGTCCTTCTACCACATTCCATTCAAGAACTACATGTGGCTTGGTTATTGTTTTATAAATATTCACAATGATGCTCAGATCTCCAATCTCAGGTCCATATGTGATATTTACATATTTCACTTCTATTCATCTTCATCCTTACTGTCTGATGTTAAAATGAATGGGATATCTATAACTACGTGTTTCTTGATTCCCATCCTTATGGGATATATAGCGATGCTCAGAAATTTCATTGTTGGGAGCATCCGCAAACTCCTTCAAAAATTCCACCCCTTGGCCTCAACTATAGTCCCTGTATGGAATTAAACTTTTTGAAATTCACCTTATTGTATCTATATGGTATTTTGGCCCCTTTATTCCTCATTCATGTTTGGTTTTATCTCTTTTGGGCCATATATATGTAATTCCCTTACCCTAGAATCCTGGATCCTGTGAATTATTTTAATACATTGAAATGATTAAAAGGAACCAATAGAAAAGGAACAATCAGTTTAGAAGTTTTGTAAGACAATATTACAGTCATTATACCCATAATACATTACAAAAAAATAAAACATGATACAATATGAAATAAACTACATCCCTAAAACCATATTCAATGTTTTATTCTTCCTAACCTAGGAAAAGTAATCATAAGAAATGGATTAGATCAAATGCTTAGTATGGGCATGTAAGACAATGGATATTGTCATAAAAAAACATTTTTCATTGAAAATAAATGAAAACACATGCCTTTAACAATATAAACATGATCATAATATGGCATTAATGAAAGCTGAGTAAATAAATACATATAACTGATCAAATAAAACACTACCATGGATATTATAATAGTCAAATAATCATATTATTTACCAATTAATAATATCATAATGAGGTAAATGAATAAGTAAGACATTTTGATACATACTGTCAAGGCCTCAAACAAGACATCTAAAAATGATTAAGGGATTGACCCCAACTATATCTGAAAATGGGAAAGGCCTCAGCCAAGTCCATATCTCTTTGTCTCATGAGACCTACTAATGAATAGATGGGTTATAGTAGTCCCCACCCATTAATTACTAAGTAAAATTCATTCCTAAAATGAATGGGGATAAAATTAAATAATATATACATTCATATTGAGACTAAAAAATGAAATGTCAATAACCTTCCACAAATAGAAACACTAACCATTCAGAGTAATATAGTGAATGGTTTTAAGATAGCATATCCATAGTCAAACTAATAAAAAAACATAAACAAAATATTTTCCATGATATCTGAATATATAATCATCAATGAAGTACAAGATTCAAAAATTTATGTTTACATAGTGAAGATACTATTACATGAGACTATTGAAAAATTATTGAGAAAATAATCCTTAAATATACCAAAGTGTCCCATACAACCTTGAAACATTCAAATAACAATCCATTTGAATATAATGAGAATAAGGATACTATTTATATGATATAAAAAATGGAATTACATACACCTCATGAAAGGAATAATTGGTTAACAAGGAATATATCACATAAAAGATAATGTGAGACGAGAAAAATCCTTTTTACTTTGGAAAGAATAGTTCTTTTGGAAAATCATTTATATTTTTCATAAAAATAAGATTATAAATATGTATATCCTATAAATGAAAAGGGAAGGATATTGAGATACTATTTTAGGAATAAATTATGTCTTATTGAAGCTGAATCATGTAAAAATAGTTTTTAATAAGCTTTATAAATAAAACATTTTTGTGTTGTTTATGGAAAATATTGAAGATATTTTAAAACATAAAGGAATTTTTAATTTCATAAAACCAGAAATGATCCAATATTGTTTTTAATTATCAATATTTTGATTTAAAAAAAATAATTTTGTATTAAAATAGAACATACAATTCACATAATAATGGGTAAGAATTCAAGAAGTTCCCTTGAATTGGGATTGTATTTCGGGAAGAATTTTAGAATGATTATTTTAAAACAAATAACATCCCATTATAAAAAAGGATTATGATTGGAAAAAATTTAAATAACATTCACATAGAATTTATGAGGTGTATATAAAAATAAATAAGAATTTAATTGAGGTAAGTAGAGTATAAGGGTAACCCGAATCAAAGTGGAGGTTCAAGTAGAAAATCCTTACCACTTTATAATCAATCAAATCATGTTCCCCAAAATTAATAATCATAACGTGATAAATTAAACAACACAAAAATAAATATATTCATGATATTATACATCAATTGTAAGTATAAATACACCATACATAAAAAGTATTAGTGAATGATGAATATTTGACAAAATGGAGGTGATATGAGGAAACCCATAACATATGTCCAAATGTATTCTACACTTGATCATAATGTCCGGAATAATAAAATTATATTCACTAATTACAAATTAATGAACCTTATATATATTTAATTGATTTATTATATCTTCATTATGTTCACTTATGTCCTTTTATATGGGTTAATATATTCAATATCATCTTTTGGGAGTGCTCATTTTCTTAGTTTTCATGTTCTGTTTGCTTGTATTAGAGTATGGAAGTTCGTGTAAAATAGAAATTGAAATAGAAAATTGATGTTTTGAGTTATTAATGATCATATTTAAGGTTAAATAATAAAATAAATCCTTTGTTTATTTTTGGAGAGGATGAATCATCATATAAATTTTTATTGATGAACACTTGGATTATTTTGATGGTTTTTTGATAACCACGAACTCATTTGATTTATAATTAAATAACATGTTTAAAAAATGATTAATGAACATTAAATGGGATATATTAAATATCTTTTTATCTTTTTAATCCATTAAAATGGTTTCATGACCATAGTTGGTTATAGTAATATAAATTATAATCCCATCATCCTTGAATGTGATAAATTAACACATCTTAGACAGTGTTTTCATTTTTAGTATAGGAGGAGGGGAAAAAGGGATGATGATGAAATATTAAATTAGAATAATAAAATTCTAGTAAATTTAAGGTAATGTAATTATTGTAGAATTTTTATGAGGTTAGGTGAGTATAGGGATGAAAAAAATGGAAATTGTAAACGTAGTTGAAAGAAAAGGGAAGAGAGGTTTACCTCTTGAGTAATCCTCCTTGAGAATCTCTTTAAGGACTTTGGTTTTGACCATTTATAGATATCATCTGATCTTGTATGTGAGTAAGGGTATTGGGAAGAGTATTTGGAAAAAATTAGTCAAATATCAAAGCTCAAGTGGTTTAAGAGGTAGAGGGGGTGAGATATGGTTTTGATATTGGAGGAGAGGAGGGTTTTCCATTATTTTAATCATTATTTAATTATTTTGGCCCAAGACTATGAATAGTATTGATTAATATGACAGAAAATATTAATAAGTGGATTTTAGTTCTAACCAATGTCCATTTACATCACCCATTACTCAAGCATGAAGAAAAAAATTCATTTATTTTGCATATTTTGTAAATTAACATATTTTCACTATTCAAAAAAAATTCAAGTATTTGAGAAAAATCCCAAAAATTCACCCTTACCATTTTTTGATTTTTATAATCCAAAAATGAAATCCATTTTATGAAAATAATTTTCTAAATAAGAGAAATTTAATATTTAATTACAATCACCACATACTAAAAAAATACTGTTTTTAAAATTATAACTGTTTTTGTAATACACTGATAAACTAACTAGGGTCTCATTAAATTATCCCAATATCATAGGACAAAAAAATATTATTTTATAAATAAATTTTATGAGTAATATTTTAAATTAATTTATTAATTTTAAAATGGTAATTACATATTTATTTCTCACAAAAATCAAACACTTAATTATTAATGTTTAAAATATTCAGTTTCATTTATATAGTGGCTAAATTTTATCTATAGATAAATGGGTGAGTTTACTCTTAATAAAGTCAAATTAATATTCCTATGGGTCATGTTAATATTCAAAAGGTATATTGCTATTCATAAGTGTCATGTTACTATTCACCAGAAAATTAATTTGATCCCATTAGACTCTAAAAAACTTACTGATCTTAATAGTGGATGTCTATTTTTCAAAATTGAATCCAAAAAAGTAGAAAAATTATCTTCATTGGATAGGTTATAACAAAGTATTTTTCCACATCGACTTAGTGTTTTGTGCATATAATCTATCTAATGAATTGATATTATTTAAGAAGAACATTCCATAAAATCTTGGGATGTCATAGTAATAGTGAATATATTTGTAACATTATTCTGTATTTATCAAAATAATTATAATAGACAATATATTTATTATTATTTAAAATATTTAATTAAATAATTTATTGATAAAATACCTATATTCACATTAAAATATTCTTTTATGCAAAATAATTGAATTTTCTCTTTTAGAACATTAATTAATTAATTTGAATGATATAAATTATAATTATTTATAAATATTATTATTAATTAGAAAAACATAAATTTAAATTATTAAAAAAAATTAAAAAAAATTGGGTTGTTACATTACTCCTCCCTCAATAGAATTATGTCCTCCCAATTCTAAACTGCACTCTAAAAGTTAAATGTTGATGCTTGAAAATTCCATTGTGGGAAAGCCACATCAGAAATAGTGTTAATAAAATTTCATAATAATAGATATGTTAAGAGAAATGAGGTGGTAACCACAAAAATTATTCTCTCTAATGGGGTGACATTATTTTCATGTAAAAACTTGGACACAGAATAAAAAACAAACTATTAAGTTTTGATGAAAATTGATAGAAAACATGTTCAAATAAATGTTTATTACTACAAAACTATAAAATTCTATAAAAAATCATTGATATAATCAAAGATTGTGATAATAATACAAAATTTTATTTAATACTCTTTTCCTTGAGTTGAGAAATTATTCCACTCTACAAGAGTATAATTATATGTTTTTATTTCATAAACACAATCTTATCCATTCGTCGCACCTTGAACTATATATACATAATCTCTTAGCACATGTTGCATCATGTGGTGAAGTAATATGTTAAACTCTAAAACCTCATATAATGATCAACTTAAAACATTAATAAATGGTGAAACTTTTCAAAGTATAATGATTCAACACTTTAGAAAGAAGGTCATTGAATTTTCAAGATGAACATAGCCATGATGAAACTCTAAATTTTCACATTCTAAACATGTGAATATCATAATCATGTATCATATTGAAATATGGTAATAACTAAAATTACCATAAAACCTTATTGTAAACATCCATTCTTCCATTTTACTTAAGTTGGATACATGTTATTGGATATATTCCAAAAATTGAAAAGTGTTGTTAAATCCATCAATAATAGAAAAGACCACTTGTCGACAAGCCAATAATCATTTCCAGGTTAGTGAGTACTTTTCAAAATCAATCATTTATTAATCATCATCTCAACATAAAACAATTTATTAAGGGTTTTCTTTACCTTAGTCATGTGTTTTTTAAAAATTTTATCTTTCTACTGAATATCTTTTCTTTGTAACATTCAATATATAGTCTGAAATCCTTAATGAAAAAGTACAGAAGTGCAGTCCTTGTATATTCCATAATTATTATAACCAGTACAATGTTGATAAAATATTCAAAAAAATAATTCACTAATATACATATTAATTATTTTTCTTCATCTGTGGTAATATAATAACTTGATCATTATACAATAGCATCATTTGGGGTATATTTTTTTAATACTTAGGACATTGATTCACATAGTGTCCCATCTCCTCAAAGTTGAAGCACTGAACATTGGAAACATTTTCCTTACCTTTTCAATCACAAACATAATTTCCTTTTTCTCCACACATATAACAAACTCGCATTCCCTTAAATCATTTTTAGGGTGATTCTTTCCATAGTTATCTCATGTGGAAAAACCCTTCATTCCCTTCTTCCCTTTATCCATCTTCTCATATTCATTCATTTTCTTCTCTTTATTCCCTTCAAATCCATAGGTCTTGCAGAATTATTTACCTATCTTTTTAATACATGTTATTATTTCCTCATATGATGAGGATACCTTAGATATTATTTCACTTTTTTCATAAGACCATGAAGGATACGATCCTTCTTCCACTTTTCATCATGTGCATTGGCGGAGTTCACATTCCTTCTACTCAGAACCATTTCTAAACAATTAATTATACTATATTATCTCATAAAATTGAAAACATTATATTAATCTAATCATGGTATACCACATAACATAAATTAATGCATCATAAATCCTATAACAATATACTTTGTTTACATTGGAGGCACAAATCCTTCATAATGGTATATAATAAAAATGTGAAGTATCCAAAGAATTTCTAATAAGAGTGTCAAAATAGGTACACAGTGAGTCCCATTTTCAAGTACCAAGTTACCCCAAGTCAAACTCAAAACACCTTGTCAGATTTGTTACACCTAGGTACATTTGTGCTAGAACTATGTCCACTTGTAGTGTCCAGACAGGGATGCAGTTTCTTGGAAGTTCCACATAATCTATACCTTAACAAAATTCTGGGATGATATTATATTATTATCCTCAAAGTATATCATAGGTTTATGTTCCTGGACATATATTTTCTAAATCTAGTTTTCAAGGTTGCCGCAAAACTTCCTTTAATACCAATTATAATGCCCTAACCCCAGAAGCCCGGAGCAAGTTCATTATTTTAATACATTGGATTGAATAAAAAGAATCAAATACTGAAGTACCGATCAGTTTAGAAGCTTTAAAAAACCAAATTCCAGTCATTATACCCATAATAATTTGGAAAAAGAAAATAAAACATGATACAATATGAAATAAACTGGATTCTTGAAATCTTATTCAAGGTTTTGTGCTTCATAACATGGGAAAAGGAAACGTTTGAAAGGTGTGAGATCAGATTCTTAGTAAGGTTATGTCATAAAATGGATGTTATCATAAACATAAACATTATTCTAGGTTAATAACATAAAACACAATCCTTTAGAAAAATAAACTTGAGAATAAAATGACATGAATGAAAGCTGAGTAAATAAATCCATATAATTGACCACATGAAACTCTACCATGGATATTATACAAGTCAAATAATCACATGATTTATCAATAACTAATATCATAATTAGGTAAATTCATATGCTAAAAATTTTGAAACATACCAACAAGGCCTCATCCATGAAATCTAAAAATTATTAAGGCCTTGGCCAACACCATATCTGAAAATGGGAAAGGCCTTAGACAAGTCCATATCTGTTTATCTCATGAGACATACCGATGCATAAAGGGGATATAGAAGGACCCATAGATCAATTATTATGTCCAATTAATTCCTCAAATTAATGGGGACAAACTTCAATAATATATACATTTATATTAAGACTAACAAATGAAATGTAAATAAATTTCCCCAAACATAAACACTAACAATTCAGAGTAATATAGTAAATGGTTTCAAGATAGCACATCCACAGTCAAACTAATCAAAAAACATTAAACAAACTATTTTATATTATATCCTAGTTTATCAACATCAATGAAATATAAGATTCAATGATTGATGTTGACATAAGTGAAGATACTATTAAAGGCTATTGAAAAATTCTTGAGGAAATAATCCATAAATATTCCAAAGTGTCCCATACCACCTTGAAACATTCAAATAAAGTCCCCTAATAATATTATGAAAATAAGTATACCATTTATATGATATAAAAAAGGTTATTACATACACAACATGAAATTAATAAGTGGTTAACAAGGAATATATCTCATAAAAGTTAAAGTGAGATGACAAAATTCCTTTTTTACTTTGGAATGAAGTGTTCATTTTTAAAATCATTTATATTAATAATAAAAATAATATTATAATAATTTATATCCTATAAATGAAAAGGGAAGGATATGGATATTATATTTGAGGAATAAATTCTATCTATTGATGTGAAATCATGTAAAAAGAGTTTTTAAGAATCTTTAGAAATAAGAAATATTTGTGTGGTTTATGAAAAGTATTGAAGAGATTTTTAGGAAGAATGGAATGTTTTCTTTTGATAAAACAAAAAATAAACCTAAATTTTTTTCATGAAAAATTTTTGATTTTAAAAAAATAATTTTGCATTTAAATATAATATACAATGTACTTGAAAATGGGTAAGAATTCAAGAAGTTCCCTTGAATCGGTCTTGTATTTCGGGAATAAATTTTGAAAGATTTTTTTAAAACATGTAACTCCCAATAATAAAAAAGGATTATAATTGGTAAAAATTTATAGGAAATTCACACAGAATTTATTATGAGTAAATAAAAATAATTAAGAATTTAATTTAGGTATGTAGAGAATAAGAGTAACCCGAATGAAAGTGGAGGTTCAGGTAGAAAATCCTTACCACTTTTTAGTCAATCAAATCATATACCCCAAAATTAATAATCATAAAATGATACATTGAATACAATGAAAATAAATAGATTCACGATATGATACATCAATGGGAAATATGCATACACCATACACAACTAGTATTAGTGAATAAGGAATATGTCACAAAAATAGAAGTGAGATGAGGAAACCCTTAACTTATGTCTGGATGTATTCTGTACCAGATCTTAATATATAGAATAATCAAATTAGATTAATTAATTATGAATTAGAGAAACTTATATACATTTTATTTCATTATTATATCTTCATTATGTTCATCTATGTCCATTCATATGGGTTAAGAGATTCAATTTCATCTTTTGGGAGTTCATGTTTTCTTAGATTTCATGTTCAGTTCATTTGTATAAGAGTATGTATGTTCGGGTAAAATGTAAATTTAAATCCAGAGTTTATGTTATGAGTTAATAATTATCATACAGAAGGATAAATTTTCATATAAATCCTTTGGTTATTTATGGATAGAATAAATCATTGTATAAAATTTTAATGATAAATGCTTGGATTATTTTTATGGTTTCTTGATCACCATGAACTCATATAGTTTTATAATTAAATAACATGTGTAAAAACTTATTACGTAACATTAAATAGGATTTTTTACAAATATAATGATATTTTTCATCCATAAAAATGGTTTTATGACCATAATTGGATACGGTAATAGAAATGGAAAACCAATCATCTTAGAATGTGATAAATTTACACATCTCGAACGATGTATTAATTTTTAGTATAAGAGGAGGGGGAAAAGAGATGATGATGAAACATTCCATTAGAATAATTAAATTAAATTACATGTAAGTTAGTGTAATTATTATAGAATTTTTAAGAGGGGAGGTTAGAAGAGAGAAATAGATGAATAGAACTTTCAAAATAAGTTGAAAGAAAAAGGAAGAGAGGTTTACCCCTTGAGTAATCTTCCTTGAGAATCTCTTTAATGCCTTTGGTTTTAGAATTTTGGTGAGACAATTCGGTCTTATAAGTGAATAAATCGCTTGGGAAGAGTATTTTTTATAAATTCTTCTAGGATAAAATCTTTTGTGGTGTGAGAGGATGAAGGGGTGAGGGGTGGGTTTTACAGTGGAGGAGTGGGGGATATTTTCAATTATTTTAATCATTATTTAATTATTTTTGATCAAGACTATGACTAGTCTATATTATTGTCACTAAAAATATAAATATGTTCATTTGAGATCTAAAAAAAATTCATTTACATCATCCATGAATCAACCATGGTGTAGAAATTCATTTATTTATCATATTTCATAAATTAACGTATTTTCACCATCCACCAATAAATCAAGTGTTTTAGAAAAATCCCAAAAATTCACCCTGAATGATTTTCAATGTGTTGAATCAAAAAAGGCCTCCATTTTATGAAAATAATTTCCTAATAAGAGAAATTTATTTTTTAATTACATTTACCATTTACTCAAAAAATATTGTTTTTAAAATTATAACTATTTTTATAATACACTAAAAAATTAACTAAGGTCTCATTAAATTATCCCAAAATCATAGGAAAAAAATATTGATTTATGTATAAATTTTATTATTTATATTTTCAATTTATTTTTTAATTATAAAATTGTAATTAAAGTTTTATTTATCAAAAAAAATATAAACAATTAATTATTAATGTTTAAAATATTCAAATTCATTTATAAGGTACCTAAATTTTATTTATATATAAATATGTGAGGTTATTATTCATAAGGGTAAATTACTTTTCATATGGGACATGTCATTATTCAAAAGGTTATATTACTATTCATAAGGGTCAAGTTACTATTCAACAAAAAATTATGTTGATCTTATTAGAATTTGAAAAAATTGATGATTTCAACAGTATATGTCAATTTTTAGAAATTTAAATCACATAAGAGGAAAAATTATGTTCCTTATCTAGGATATAATAAAGGGTTGTTTCACAGTGACTCAGTATTTTGCACATATAAGCTATCTAGTGAATTGAAATTATTTACAAACATTCCATAAAATCAAAGGGTTCCATATTAATAGTGAATATATTCATAACATAATTTAGTATTTATCCAAATACTTATAATATTCAATATATATATTATTCATTAAAATATTTAATTTTATAATCTATTGATCAAATATGTATATTCATATTAAAATATTATTTTACACAAAACAATAGTATTTGTGTTTTTATAATAGTAATTAATTAATTTGAAAGATATAAATTATAATTATTTATAAGTATTATTATTAATTAAAAAACATAATTTTAAATTATTTTAAATTATTAAACAAATTACTGGGGTGCTACAATATATACCATTAAAAGGAAAATTCCTCTTATAGTCTAAGCATTATGACTGAAAACTATATGAAAGTGTGGTCTGAATTCTATGACCATAAAATGAGAGTTTGTAGTCTATAAAACATGACATTAAACTTTCTGCCACAGTCCCTACAATACAAACATAAACAGTCTGTAAATTCTTTGTTTTATTCCCACTTCCTGATACTTTCATTCCACACTTCGAGTCTTTCCAGGTTTGGATACCCACCATCTTTCATATCCAGACGAACCCCCTAATGGTGATGGTCTCATACCATATTTCTCTAACCTCTCATATTGTTCTAATGCCCTAATGGTTCTATGGCAACAAATATAGGATCTTGTGTTTCGAATTTTGTCAAAAATTGATCATGCATTTTATCACCCCACTCATGATTAGTATGGTTATGGTCCCTATGTTTTAAACATGGTCAATAATTGACTCTTCATCTGGTCCTTGAAAATCTCAACTTACCTTATTTCCATGTTCATTTATCATGGTGGGATTCTAGTCTTAGTTTCACTCATAATATTTTCTCTCACATTCTAGGTAAACCCCCTTACACCATTTCTTGACTCCCACACTAAGCATGGCTCATGCGGGTTTAGGTGTATTGGTATGGTGAGTACAGATGTGGTTGAGCAATACAAATGACTCTCATTCCAAACTATATAACCATAAACTAAGATACTCAATGGGATATACGGTGTGAGTTTGTCCCCACTTGGGCCTCATTCACATTGGTTTTGTCTCTTACCACATCTCGTATGTCCTCTTCCCCATATATTCCCTAATACATGTGTGATACACAAGCCTCCTTGGCTCATCAAAGTCGGTTTCACTTCCTCTGTTCAACAAAAATATTATAGTAATTGATATTCTTAGTTCATGAAACATGACTTTAAACATTTTTCAATGGTCCAGGAAGAATGACTTTAAACAATGTACAATTTCCTAGTCACATGATGTTAAACTGTCGAATGCATCCTGATCCCATGATGTTAAAAAATACCATGTATCATCCCTATCATATGATGTTGAAATATGTGTTTATCATCCTCAGTTGAATGATGTAAAATGACAAGGCATCTTAAACCCTCTCCTGAGAGGTCCTCTCCCAATTTTGGTCATTTTCTGCATTTTTCGTATCTTCTGTTGTTGTATAGTATCCAAGATGATTCTCCCCAGGAAGATGTGTTTGATCTTTATTCACACCAATACACTTACCCTAATGTGTTCTATGCCATGGTGGCATAATTACAAGAGTTTTGGAATCCCTTTTCACATTTCACCACTCCATCTCCATGCTTTGTATGCCCCTTTATTTAGATCCGTATACTCTTCCACATATGAAGGGACCCCCTACTGAAATGGTGTCTAGATAATCCTCACCTAACATACTAGACCAACATTCTTGAAGACTTTGGATGACATTTAGATATAGGTATCGTGTTTTAGAACAAGGTTAGCAGTTGAACTTTGTTTTTTTGTCCCTATTTAAAGCTAAGCGATATGGACACTGTGTTTCGAACACATTAAATAATTTTCTTGTATCGTGACTCCACCCCCATTTTGTTCTGCAATTTGGGTAATTTTGATTAAAATTTCCTATTATCCTTTTTTAAAATAGGTTGCAATTCCCCTAGTGTTATCATGTTCTTTCATTAGTGCACATTGGGAGAAGTAATTTGTCTTCTATAAGAGCCTTGATCTCTAGTTATATCCTCTCTTAGTCTGAACACTCTCTGTGGTTAGTAAAAATGGAAGACCCTGAGTTTTTTATGTTTATGTGATACTCTCATACTTAGTGAAAAATTATGTGGTCTTCACATTTTTATCACATTGGAAAGGTAACATCAGATCTTAGGGATTAGTCATTATTTGTTTCATAGAGGTGATTGAAGTGTGATAATTAAAGAAGGTAATGAATGTATCCATAGACAAAAAAAATAAAAGAATATAAAGGATTGTGAGAGAAGCATGGAAATCCACATTTAAGATAGTCTCATTAGTTTTTGTAGGATCAACCTATTGATTTTACCATTTATTAGATCACTTCAGCTATGCCACCTTTTAAAGAGTGGTCTTTAGGGTCTTTTGTCACCTTATGTGATCCATTTTCTCATTATCAGTCACATGGTGGAGTTCATCCGCCCTGATCTCTGCCTGGTCTAGTTCGGCATGGAGATAAAACACTTATTGTGATGCATGTATTATCTTCTCTTGAAATTCCTCAAGCAGGATCCTCAATCGTATGGCACATTCTTATTGAGTGGTAATGAATGAGTAATGCCCATTCCTCTGTTTTTATAGTTGTTGGATCTCTTGTTCATCCTTTTGGAGCTTTTGAGTGTTATCAGACTTCTCTTGGAACCAAGAAGCATCTAAGTGTTGAAATCATTCACATTCCAAGGAGAGTAGAAAAAGGGGAAAGTAGGAAAATGGGAAATCAACCTACCTTGAAGAATTATTTTTTGTAGAAATATAAAATCCTTCGCATTCCTGGGAATTTGGAAAATGGGGAAATCCACCTACCTCAAAAATGATGGACATGAGCAATCGTCACACAATCTCACAGATCTAAAAAATTATTATGTTTATCTAATGATTCACAAGAATATTTTAAAAACATGTCAAATTCCATAGATCTATTCACAATAGACCAAGTCTAGGGTTATGTTCAATAGAAATGAGTGAATCTAGATTAGAAGGGAAGAACATATCCATTACCTTTAGTTTCCAACATCCAATGCATGAAGAATCATGGCTAATGGGGTATTTAAATCGAATATCATAAAAAATAACCAAGATGAAGGCCAAGAGTTGATAACCTAAATCATGAAAAAAAGAATTATGGTTTTTTGGAGTGTTTCAGAATTTATATCTTATTTTCAAAATTGAATAATAACATCACATAGTTAGACTCCAAGGTGTGGAAAAAACATGCACCAAACTTGTGATCACCAGTATATAAGAATTTCCAAGCATCATGGTTATATTTCATGGATAATAAAATCATTATCAAACCATGTGAATCACCATAGTCTTATAACTTCCAAAACACGCTATTGGGACACATGGTTAGAAAAACCATGCACCTACCTAGCAACCCCCATATTGACCCCACATGGTTTCCTATAGAAGTTTCATAGTTTACACTAACTATTATCAAACCATGAACCCTTTCAACCACATTAAAAACATTCAAAAAACTTATTGATACTTAGCTCAACCATTACATGACTTAAAATATAGAATTGAACCGAGAATTATCCCAAATCATGGTTTCAGCTATTGATTTTTTTATTCCACCTCTAATGACTTGTTTAATATGTTAATTAGTATTTTTTTATTATGTTATTTCATATTTTATGCCTTGTTTAATTTTTTTTATTTAGTATTCCTTGATTATGTTATTCCATCATTTATGCCTTGTTTTCTTGGAAAATAGAATGACATGATTATGTTATATCACGCCTTATTTATTTTTTTCTATTCCAATTGTTATTCCCTTATAATTTACTGCAAACCATTATGTCATGTTTGGATTTCCCATAAGCATTTTATTTAAAATATACTAAAAATTAAATTTTCCTGTAAAAAATACAAAAAATGTTGAATAAGTACATAAGAAGAAGATATTTGATAATGATCAATGAATATGAGAGATGGGAATTCATCATATACTTCCCACAACAATTGTAATATTTATAATATATATATTTATTTATTGGTGTGTGTGAAATCATACATAGATATATATATATATATATCAATTTTGTAACATTAAATTAAAATTTTAAAATCATATAAAAATTTCATTTAAGAATAACCATCCAGAACACATCTCTTCTCCAATATGACTACTAATAGTAGAGAGCATCCTGATAGATTGAAGGGTTGTGGTACTTGAGGTAATCAAAGCACTTATCACACAATATTACAACTAAAATCACATGTGCATATCCAATTAAACACAACATGTCATTCAACAGTTCCGCTCAAGGTACTAGGGATATTCCTCCCTCCTCTAATATTTCTATCACTTTAGAATAGATATTATTATAATATACCATTTCTATATCTCAATATGCCTCTTCATCCTTTATATTATTTTCCACCCACTTCAATTCGTTCTATGTTTTCCATAATTCTAATGGATCATGGGTTTTTTGATCATGCTCTTGAGATATATTCTCCACATATTTTTTATGATCAAGACTATATTGATCGCCTTGAGGAAACATTTTATCCCACTGATTCTATATATACCATTGATCATTTAGGGCCTACAGACCCATCAGAGACCATTGATTATATTATATCATTTATATGTTCACAAGTTCATTAAATTTTATCACAATAATTTTGTTTAAGCTATAATTTGTAATAATTATTTTTCCATCAACTAGATCTATTATCAGGAAGAGTGGGTGTACTCACAAGTGTGATGTACACAAATACTAAGACATCCTCAACCCTCACTTCCAAATATAGTGCTAAACATATATAATTTTTACACATAAAATGAATTAAAACAAACTAACAATATCAAAATGTCGGTGACTATAGGAACTAGTTAAATATTACAACATCAATCTATAAATCCTAATCAATACATCATCACATATCCCTTATAAACATATCAAAATTTAATAGTCATCTATAATATCTAAAGGGAATTAGGGAAACATAAAAAAGGATTGAACACAAAAACTTTGTAACGGATAAAAAATAACCATTATACATAGATTACAAATCATTTATGTAAGCTTATAGATTTCACATGATCCTTCCTTTGTCATTTTTAGGTGTTTAGTTGTTCAAAAATATTTTTTTGTAAATTTAAAATATTTCATTAAAATGTTTTTTTCAAATTATGAAAATTATTTTAATGTTTAAAATTTATTTTGGGAGTTATAAATTTATTCAATAATAGTTTTAAAAAAATTAGAATTATGGGAAAAGATATTTTACTAAATAAATTAATACATTGTTGTGATTTTGAAAATTTTTATTAAATTTGAAATAATTCACTAATTTTTATAGTATAAGTTATTTATAAAATGATTTTAGAAGCATATTTTTAACTTATTATTATTTTTTCTCATCATAATTTAATTATTTTTAGTAAAAATATTACCCTTATGTTTACAAACGTTCTTGAGTACAGGTAATATGGTTTTTCTATAATCTATGTAAGGTTAAGCATGATTTTATTCTATGTGTGTAAAGGTAAATTAGAGCCTCTAAATGACATAAAAATATATATCTTATCTATGTAATGTTATTCATGGTTTCTTCTAGGTAGTGTAATGTTAATTTGGTTTTTCTTATACTTGTGTAATGGGGAGATCTTCCACGGGTTCTACCAAATAGTACACAAGTTTACCCTTAATATGAAACTATGACTTGTGTTAGGGTATCATTTTTTCCAATATTTTCATCATTTTCCTAATATTTAATACCTGTACCTTTTTTATGATTTTAATGACTACATTCACTATGAATCAAGGGCTTAAATATCTTTTAACTCATATAATTTTTATTTAAATATTTATGAATACTTAAATGGGAAAAAATCCATGTTTGTGTAAATTGTAATTAAAACAGAATGTCATATAATGTATTTATGTAAATAAACCCATGATGAATTTAAAATGGTTTAATTGGTAATATATAAAAGTGTTTTTCAGTAAAATATGTATTAACATATCTATGTTTCTAAAAAATTAATTTCATCCTTTTGTTCGAGTTGTAATGATTTTCTTCAAAGATGCGATGGTATTAGCTTCTCCATTGGAGTCCAAATATCCTTAGTAATTTTTTCAAGTCTTATCTATAGTTTTTAGACCAGTGATTATTATCTCTTTCTCTATCCTCTATTTTTTTGTTATAACATGTTCTTGGAACATTTTTTACCATATAGTGGATCTAAAATCCCTCTTTTACTATTTGTATGTGTTTTTTTCATCCTTTAGATTCTAATGGATTAATTTATTTCATTGGAAATAAAATTATAATAATATAAAATTATTAGAAGATTAATAATTTCATGTAGAATAATATTTGTTATTATTTTACAATATTATAATTGTGGAATAATATAGAAAGATTATTTTCAAAATTTAAAATAATATTTTATAATAAGAAAATAACATTCTACTTAGAGAATATTTAATAATATATAAATTACTTCTAAGAGCATCAAAATTATTTGATAATTTATACAGAATAATTGCATGATATTTTTTTATGATTTTTGTTTTATGATATGAAAATTAAAAGGGAATAAGAAATCAAGACTTTTGAATATTTCATATTACTAATATTAATTTATTTATTAAAATAAAATAATTAAAATCAATAAAATATTATTTCATGTCATTTAATGTTATTATAACATAGTGTGAAAAATTAATGAAATAATATAGGAATATTATAACAAGAAATATATTATTATTTGATAATAATAATATGGGATTAATTGGAATAATTAAGGTTTTTATCCATGTTATTGAATATCATTATTTTATGCTTTTAGAATTATATAATTTAAGTTGAAGTGCCCAGATCAGTGTGAATCACTAAGAGGGGAGGGGGTGAATTAGTGATCCCTTTCAATCTTTTTAATAATTTATTTTTTTCAATTAAACCTTTATTGATGGTTAAACCCTTGATCAACTCTTGTTGTGTGTCTCAGCCTAACCTTGACTGATTATTTTAATGTAAAGGCACTGAACATAAGGATTTACAAGGTTTGGTTTGAAAATAGGCTCCTTATTGTGTTGGTTATTCTCCCCAACACAGATTCTCCACTATAATTATATGAGTAATTACAATGGTTGATAAAAAGTAACACTGTATCTCTCATAATTCCCATAGGAGTTTCTATATACTACTTCCCACAGTGTTAACAGTGTCCTAATGGTCTTCTCCAGAGACTTATTGAAGTCTTCTCCTCCTCTCATATTCTCACAGGGTTCTTCAATCTCTTGAGTCACACAAATATCTTCCTTCTTTTAGTTCTCTTGATTCACTATAGATTGATCTTATTTGCTTCCCAAAAATTCTTGATGATTGAAACTTTCCTGTGTATCTCTTCAAGAATCTCCAATAGCATTTGGTAAGGTTTGTTGGCCTTGGTCAATAACACTGACCACTTTTATGACCATTCCTTTCTCTCAACAATGGTCGGGATATTATTTCTTCTTCTGATAAAGAACCAGCCTCACTTATATGTGTTCCAATGGTGCACACAACTTCTTCAAGAATATAATATGAAAGAATTATCTTGCACAATATTTTCACTATCACTATTCTTGGATTCTTAACCACTGTCAAATTAGATAAAAGATCTTCTTTAACTTTTTCTAGATTTAGTCTCAATACTCATTCACTTCATGCATGGATTTCATAGAATCCAAAATTATTTTTTTTAATATCTAAATTAATTCCCACACATTCATGTTATTATGCATGATTACATTCATGTATGATATGTAGCTTGTCTACCCGAGCACACACTATTGTTTTGTATTAATATTTTTTCAATGAGTCTAGTTCATCCAATAACACTTGCACTGTCTTATTTCTAAATATTCACACATTCACTTTCCTTTTGTTTGGATCTTTTTCAAAAATAATTATTCTTTTTATTTGGGTTCAATGTGTGTTATATATGTGCATGTATTCCCTTCTTGGTTCAACTCACTATCTCTTATTTATCTTCTTCTCTTCCTTTATCTTTGCATCAACATGGTTCAGGTGTCTTTATGTTTTGTGTATGATATTCTCTAAACCTGAATGGTTGTAGTCCACATTTTTCCTTTGATATTGTTAACTTGAATGTATGGATTCCTTTCTACATGCACTTCCTATTTGTTTCGCACATATGAGTGTATATGTGTATGTATTCCCTCTTCCCTCGTGGGTCTTCTTCATCGCACACTCACACAAAGGGATTGGGATTCCTCATATCAAGCATATTATTATATTCCAACATGTACTACCCTTATCATTCAATCCTCTTATTATTTTGTTCATGAAACCGAATTACTTTATTTCTTCTTCTTCATGCAAAGGGTGCTCGAGGATCTCCTTCAAATAACCGAGGGCGATTCTTGGTTTTTTATTCACAAATGTATAACAAGGGTGCATGTGAAATGGTTGTTTACACGTGGTATATTCTTTAAGAAACAAAGGCGAGGGTTTGAGAAAACTATCACGTGTTTGTGATTATCTTCTCACAGAGAGTTAAGTTTCTTTCGTGAACCCAGGGGTTCACAATTCTTCTCTTCACAAACCACGAATGGTGTGTGACTCTCTTCGTGCAAGGGGTACAATTAAATTTATCTTATTAGGTCCCTTTTAGATTTCATAAAACTTTTCAAAGGTTAGAGGGATCCTCTTCTCCTTCGCATAGCAAAGATGCATGGAAACCCTTCTGCCTTTCACAGACTAGAGGGGTTTGTGGTGTCTCCATTTCATCAGAGAAAAGAGATATCCTTTCTACGATAATGGAAATAATGTTTCTCATCTCAGGATCCTCCTTTTATAGGAAAGGGAGACTCCTCATTCCACATTCAAAATCCTTGTGATATACCACAGAGATCATGATTTGAATGGATGGGATCTTCAACTTTTAATTTTTGCAAATGCACACTATGATATGGCCATAAGTCTCAGTTTCATTCAGTTCAACGTAAACTCCTTGTTTTTTGGTGCAATACTCACGTGAATGTGTTTTAAAACTCATTCAAACCATCTCATCAATCTGTCGAGTGTCATGAAATGGCCTCACAACATTGTTTACTTTGACCATGTTCGAGTTCCCCTATTTCGATGAATGCATAAAAATTAAATTGCATGCATATGTTCATTACATCCTAATAATAATTGTGGGATTGAGATGATATCAAATGATTCCTAGAGTGGTGAGATTTTCATTTGGATTTATAACTGGTTCGTTGGTGCAGTAGGGGTGGACGAAGGTAGATGACAACCTTGGTGGAGGAGATTGGACAACCCTACTTCATTCTCGAACTGCAGAGATCAAATGAATGGCTCGGATGCACGCGATCGATCCCGTGATTGATGGAACGAAGGACCATGTGTCTGTAATGCATCAAAAAAATGAGATCACATCCAGATAATTTTAGGTTGTCCCACATTGAAATGGATATGTGGGTGAAGAGCGTTATATCAATCAAGGGGTGGGGCCTTAGCAACAGATTACTCCTCTCCCCCCTCTAGTACCGCCCCACACTGGTTCTCTACAAGAACACTCTTAGTTCCCACTCTGCCTCTTAGGGTGCGAACCTGGAACCCCCTATGAATAATCAGGGTTATATACACGCCCCTCATGCACCTCTTATGGGATAGCCTTGAGGTATTCCCTTGTGCGCGGTAGACCCTCTGGTCCCGCATACTACTAAGGTCTAAGGTCCTCAGCTGGCCTTGTAAGTTGGTCCATATTTTTTGAAAAGGCATATAGAACAAATGTACTTTTTAAAAAAAATGTATAAAAAATAATATATTCCTTAAACAAATACCAAAATCCACTTCCTCTTGTCTTCTTCATCTTCAAACATCATCCTTCTTTTCTTTTTTGAATTAGAAATCCATGATACTGAATATTCCTCCATTGATTCAATAATAGATGATGCATGGAACATTTCTTAATTCCTCATGAATTACATCATAATGAACGATTTTCAATGTTGTAATGAGTGATGTGTTCTCTTTAAAACACATGTCATTTTGTTTGATGATCAACACAAACAATCATGTGATTTGGTTCACCAACTTCATCCAATTAGAAGCTATTGGTTGGATCTTCTAAAGTCATCATGAAATTAAGTATTTCATGGACTTCTTCCAATGTTGTAACAAATTTTCTTCCAATGACACATGTCTTGGAAATTAGGTTTAGTTCAACAATCATCTAAATTATTTTACAACCTTCATTAAATTAGGATCCATTGGATGGATCTTCCACTTTCATCATGCAATAAAGTATTTCATGGGGTTCTTCAAATGTTGTAAAACTGTGTTATTATTTGACACATCATTTGGAACTTAACATCATTTCTAAAATCATCTAAATTTTATACTCTTGGATAATTGATCAAGTTTAGCAGTCAATGCTTTGAATAAACAACAATTCTACAAGGCTTCAACAACTTCTTCATGAATAACTTTCATTCACATATTGAATTTTCATTGAAATCACTTGAAAATATTATGCACTTCAATATTACCCTTATCATTTTTTATCAATATCACCTATTAATACTTCGTATGGGTCAATATGTGTGCCAATATTTTTCCCCCTTATTGTCAACCAAATGAAATGGTTTGATGGGGAGTTGTCAATAACTTACTCTCCACCATTTAAATAATATCATCTTCAATATTTATAATAGAGGTATGATGTCACATGATTCACTTATAAAAGAGCATTTAGTTAATCAACTGTAAGTCTAATTGGGATAACACATTGTAGAAAACAAGATAGATATGACCAAGGTTTTCAAGTATATCCATAAACAACCATTCATGTGAAATCATGCTCAATATGTATCAACTCTTAACCAAGGGGTTGAAAATTATCAGATTTATCAATGAAATTATAAATCCTACACATACATCACCAAAAATGTTAAAAATCTCAAGTGAAAAGATAATTCCCTCCCCTTTAATTGACATGATAAATACAATTAAGAAGAAGGGATGAATGTGTTATTGGAATATCTCAACTTTCAACTTCTTAAGAAGATATGAATTTCATGTTTTTTCATTACATAATATTTGATATCATATCCTTCACATTTTCTCCCCCTCAAAGTGTGAAATCCCTTTGATTCGTCATAGTGGGAAATATCATCACATATTCTTCAAGATATTCATATTGATAATCTTCCACTGCAGAACACTTTATGTTATTATCAAATCATGAATGATGTGTCCAACTTGTTGTTATACACTTTTCTCATTCAACATTATTCTTCATAATGACCTTTTTATTCAATTAACTTCAATGTAAGTACACATATGAAACAAAAATATAAGTGAATAAGATGGAACACACGTGAGCTTCTTAATGGGAGAAATAGGGACGATAATTTCGTCTGAACCCAATAACTAATTTCCTTGTAGCTCTAATGTGTCTTGTACTCTTCATTCTAGTGTCTCCTCTCCATTTAACATTTTGAAATTTTATTGTTAGCATGGAACCTTTACTTACATTCCCCTTCAACTTATGTTGATTGATTGTTCTTAGTTCATCCAATAGTGAAGTAGCTTCCAATGGTGCATGTTTTTAAATTTTTAGCATCTTAATTTGGCCTGGTAAAATAGCTATAAATTTATTTACATGATATCCAACCTTCTTTCACCTTCCACACAATCATTTTGTGACACTTAGGTTTTCATGTTTTGACAAACTCTCATGAAATTAGTATTCTCCTTCATATGGAATGACATGTTTACACTTTTCCTTTATTTTAGCCAGTAATTCATCTTATGATCTTTGCAGTTCTCTAGAAATTTGAAATCTATTTAGAAAGATAACTAAACAATCCTTCTTAATGTTTTCTGAATTGGATCTTCCACATGGATTCTTCACTGCCTTCAAGTTACCTTTCTTAGGAAACTTTTTAAAATTATCTTCAGGAATGTATTTAGTCAATCCCATATTGTTCTTGATTGATTCTACTTTTATTTTCAGACTTCTTCCATTCATTTCCATGGCTTATTTTCAGTGATAGATGGTATAAAATTTCTTTCCACATTAGAAGAATATTTTCTTGGTTGAGATGAAATTCTTGTAATCCTTCTTGAAATTACTCTTGGTAATAATTTCATTCACTATTTTATTAATTTAATTGTTTTGTATATTCTCAACGGAATACTTTACAACCATTTTTTCTTTCTCCTACCTTTTTTGTGGTCTATAGTTCTTATCAACATATGCACGATGCATGGTAGGACTAAACTAGAACTCATTATAACTATGACCACTTCTGTTGAAATTATCACAGAAGTCTTCAAGATATTCAAATCTATTCTGGATAAATAGAGTCTTCTTCATCTTTTTTTATACCATTGCTTTATAGGATTATTCATTTCTTCCCATTAACTTTCCCCGAATGCGAGCCTTCCATAATTTTCATATGCTAACATATTATTCCAAAAATCATTGGCATAATGCCAAAACTTCCAACAACACCAACAGTATCCAATAAATATCCTTCCTTTTCTTGTAGTATTTTACTTGCTAGATTCAGTGCTTTATTTTTTATAGAATTTTCTTTCTTTATTTACAGAAACCATTTGGGAGTTTTTCTACTTAATCATCCCAATATCCATCCTAGAAATTTTGATGTATGTATTATCATCATTATCAATCCACATCTTACCATATTTTAGATCTAAACCTCTACTTACAGATGCCACTGCATTAGTAGAAACCAAAATAACCGAGTTATAGGATACCTTATTCATGGAGTATGTTTCCATTGGATTAGATAGTGATTTTATATTACTCTTTTAATCATATTAGTAAATGAAAAATTGAGTGGAAAAATATCTTCATTAATTTTTTTGGGATGTTCCAACTTGGAGTGATTGTTGATTATTCAATTTCACCTCTAGCTATAAACACATCATGTTGAGGGAGATCTTATCATCCTCAAATGATCTAATCTTTCATTCCCAGTTCTACTTTAGCTATTTTTGATGCTCTTTTTTCGTCACATTTTCTAAAACGAATGGAAAGGGGAAATAACTTAGCACAAATTGATTCATCCTTTGAAGAAAACATCAAAAATCGACAAAGGGAGGACCAAGGATTTAAAATCATCATTGTCGCACAAGTCACATCAATGTCGCTCAAGTCCACTTGCGCGACGCACAATGGTCGTGCAAGTGACTTGCGCGCCCTAAATGATAACCGCTCGGGGTCTTCTCTTGCCTATAAATAGACCCTGTGGGCCCCCCATTTCGAGAGGAATTTTTTCTAGAAACTCGGATTGAAGATCTCGGTGCCCTAGTCTCTTCTAAAAGCTTCTAAAACACTTATAAGGTAATTTATTACCTAGAACAGAAGATATAAAGAGGGGTAGGAAGGCCTAAGTGTTGAAACTCGTCAACACTTGCGTGCCTAAGTGGCCATCCCTTAAGGGAAATGGCCACACTTGCGTTCCGCCTTATTCCTTCAAAATAACTTTGGTGTACCTACTCTGGAAAAACCTCAAGAGGATTCTAAAGGCCTTAATCAAGAGTCGTTCAAGTATTACCCTGCTGGTTGAACATAGTGCAAGTACCCAACGTGTCGCGCAGGTACAGCCTATGTGACCATTACTTGCGCGCCCACGCAGTACCTGCGGCCTGCCAGGACTTGTGCACCCCTGCCTTTTTGGGTTCCCTTCTTGACCATTTTACCCCTCTTAGGCCATTTCACCTCTCCTATTCAAGATTTAGTCTTGAAGATACTATTCAAAGCCATTTATGGAATGATTTCTTGATTTTACTTCCTTATCTGAATGGAATTCTATGGAATATCTCTCAAAACATAGTGATTTACACATCTTTATGTCACTAAAGATTGAGATTTCATTCATTAAACCTCATCCTTGAAGATGATAGAATCCAACCCTGGGCTTCCTTTTTAGTAATAAGTCCCAGTCTTAATTTCTCTTAACCAGTCCTAATTTACCTTTGATCTGGGATTCCTTTTCAGGAGTAAAACCCAATCATAAGTTCTTACCTAATTTGGGCCTCCTTTTCAAGAGTAAGCCCCAAGTTAGAGTATCAAAATCTCCATGAAGCACATATACCTTCATGGATGCTATTCCTGGATTTATTCCCTGAAGTAAATCCTAATCCTCTGGGCAGTCATACATATATAAGCCCCACATCATTTCTTATGATTTCATCTTTCATGGCCCAATTGTATAATTTTTACCAATAACTCTTGTTTCTCACACCGAGCATTACTCACATGAGCTTAGAGTGTAAAATTAATTATGAAATCCTTATTTGAGCCATCAATCATAAACATCATACTCCTTTACTCAAACTATGTGGGTTTTGATTCTTTTTCTAAAACAAAGGATACGTAGGTAGCCCATATGTAGGTTTGATCCCAACTCTGAAATAATTCATGTCCTTATGAATGAAAATAAACATCAAGTGCCCCACTGAGTGGCTTTAAAACTAGCATGGTCATCATAATGACCAAGAGACTTCTATATAAATGTGCTGAAGGATACCACTAACCAAGAATCTCTAATAAATACAGATGATTCTCTATCAATGAAGAACCTAGAATACATATAAAAGATTCTATAAATTTTCTACATATTTAATCATTAATTATCAAATCTAAAGGAAAGGCTCATTTTATACTTGGTAATGTAATAAGGATTCACGAACATAACTTACATCTATAAAGAGAGTCCTAGAATAGACAATAATTCCCCTCAAAAAGGTTTGATGAGTCCGACCTCCCATCCTCTCGACCAATGAAAATTCCTAAGCCTCATCAATCCACAAAATAATGAGCGCCTACCTTTGGAAAGTAGGTCCAAATGGATGTGTAATCAAAGGATGTTTCCGGTTCTACGAACAAACCCGTTAGAAACTGATCGGAACGTTTGAACCTTCCATCAAGGAGGTCATCCCCGCATTTCGAGGGAAACAAAAAATGGTGAACCCGACGTGAATCCTTAACCATGTTAAAATGATGTTTTATCTATTTGTTAGTCCCCTATGTAATACTCAATAAGAGGGCCAACAAAAACAATCATTGACATATGTGCTCATCCAAAGAATGTAGTGGCTGAATTTATCTTGATTAAGTCAGTTATATCAAATAGGCACTCTTTTTCAAAATCTTCTGCATTTCCATAATGGTTACTCTCAAATTCACACCTGTGAATACTGCTGCAGCAAATGTCGCTGCTGCTATTCCTGCTGGATCGTCATCTGCTCTGAGGATGACATCACCTATTCAGCATCTTCAACACTGGGTATCAAATGTGCAGGTTAAGGAGTACCATCAACACGGTACCATCCCAACTCTGGAGGCTGACCAACAGGCCCTCCAAGTGAACAACTCACACCGGTCGTCCGGACAACAACGACCAGTGATCAAGAAACAGGTGGTGCTGACTACCATCTCCAACCGTTTCGGGTCGTTATCCCCGGAACGCAATTACCATTTGCTCCATTATTCTGAGGAAGTGAATAATAAGGTCCCTCAAGGCCTTAATTAAAGAAGACAAGTGTTCTTTCCAAGTGATCCCCCCAATAATCGTCGCCAGGCTCATGTGGTAGTGCACCCTCAACATGATGAGGGTACCGACTCCAGGCGTTCAGGTCTGGTTCCTCGAACCCAAGCATGCAAGACGAACCACCAGAGGTGGAATCCAGTCAACATTGAGCAGGTTCTCATCTCTGCTATCTCCGGAGAAGTCCCTCAACCTAACTTGGTGGAAAGAAATGAGCAGGCACATACACCTATTCGTTTTAATTCCGCTGTCTAGCAGACTCATCTGGCAGCATCATGCCAATCCCGCCAGGCAATTTAGGAGGAGCACTATAGGCAGGAACATACACATGTTTATACATCATCAGTTAGTTAGCAGGCTTTTCTGACTACATATGATGGAGCTCGTCAACTACGTTCGGCAAAGTGTAATCAGCAGGCACATACACCTGCTAGTACTAATCAAGCCTACCAACAGTCTCGCTTGGTAGCACACAGAGAAGTCAGTCGGGAAGCTCCAATGACAAATAAGAGGCAGACTCAACTCTCTACCCCCAAACTTAAGTACTTTCATGATTCACTGACAGGAAAAGGAAGATAGGAGCAGGCACATACACCTACTCCAAGCCCGGAATGAATGTATATCCCTGTTCCGGCAGCTGAAGTCACCAAGCATATTCTATCAATGGTGAAAGAGCAGAAGCAAATTCCTGCTCATATTCTAGACGCATGCCAGGATATTATAACAGCTTCAGCAGCATCTCAGGGAAAGACACATAAATCTATCCCTCCCAGTGGAGTGACACATCAACAGTTCACTCTGGAACAGACACACACATCTGTTCCAGTCCAAGAGGGTTGTGGGGAATACTCCCCCATATCATACGGACAACCAAGTCAGGCACATATACCTGATTAGAGTGGAGATCTTCAGCCTAACCTGGCTATATTTCCTGATTAGGCATATACACATGCTCAGAGAAGCAACATTCTTTAACAATTGGTTTCTAAAGTGAGTAAGAAGGTGTCTAAGAAAAAGACCTGTGCAACACAGTCAGGAGATCAAGAGCCAATTTGTAATAAGGCCTTGCTCGATGCTGGAGTTCTTGAAGCCCTCAGACAGTTATCTGTTGGAGTTCAAGATTCTACTCACTCATTTCCCAATAGTGGGAACATTAATTCCGAAAGTTTTAAATAGAAACTTCCTCATAAAGGCTTTCTTTGTGACAATTCAATCGATCTTGATGTTTCAACTTCAGATGAGAGCCACAGCAACCCTCTGTGTGGTCATAAGACCAAGGAGCAAGAGATCTCATCTTCTGCTGTAACCCATTATGGTGGTCCTCCCCATGATGATGAATTTCTCTACGAAAGTCCTCTCCGTAGTAGTGATGCACATTGCCCGGAAAATGCTCCAGTGGACAATGTAGTGCCAAGAAAGCCCTCTTATCTTGAGGCACGTGAAAATGTGAAACCAGCCATGTCTGATGCTTCATCGCTAGCAGGTGAAATACTTCCTCAATCAGAAGATAGCCTAGGGTGTTGGTCATTCTCCAAACCACCCCTAAGTCTTGCATCTTCTAGTTTGATCAATGATTTTTATACCAATCTTGTTGAATCCAATTAAGCAACAAAGAAACACCAACTCTAGTCAAAACAGGTAGAATAATCTTCCTTTAATGATAAAGAGGAAATACTAAACATGAGAAAACAACTGGAAAAAGGTGAAGTACCAGTCATGTTTTGGCCTCTGGCTGACTCTCAGTATGACATTCCAAAGATGTTGATGGAAGATGAAATCTATGATATTCGTCTCAACATATGGAAAACAATTTGCCAATTGAATAAGAAGGTATTATCTTATGATGAATATGAAAATCATCTTAATATAATATAAGGGTTACAATGTCAGATTGATTTGGAATCTCTATCAGTCTCTCGATATTCGAAGGCTGAAAAGCATCAGAGAGACCTTCAACGTTCATGCCTTGGTGCACTAAGAAGATTGCGTCAGTTAATTGCCAATGCCCCATATGGTATTCATGTCAGGGGGTGGGGTGTTCATGGAGCACTACATTTCACAGTTCTCTCCAGTCAGCAAAGCCCGCCGAAAATGGTCTCATGCAATGTTATTGCCCATGGACGGCTGCAGTCAATGGGCTTTGTTTATAATCAAAATTTTGCTCAAGAACATGCTTCAACTAGTTCCTCTCAAAATCAAGCATATAGAGAACAAGTTGTTGAATTACTCCTACATCATGAAAATCAGAATATTGAACAAGCCTCTCGTATAGGGCAAGCACATCATCAGGTGACAGAAGTGTCGGAAATAATCCAACGATCTATTGAACCAGGTGATAAAAGTGGATACAGGTTAATGCGTCTAGCTAATTTCTGAACTAAGTTTCGCAAGATCAAGAGAGCTTTTAAGAAAGTCTCAGACATAGCATATCAAGAGCCACCCCACCTTTCTAAACTGGACACTCTTTTAAACCAACCCTCAGAATCAACAAATAGTATTTGAGGAGTTGAGCGGGAACAACAGGAACAGCCCCAGTCCACCAGACTTGGGACTTTTTCAAATCATCAATCCCCTCCTCAGAGAATGTTGGTCTTTTCTCGATTGGGGAAGAAACCTCAAGAGGAACGAAGAGCCAAATTATCAAGAGATTCCCTCCAAATTATGGCTCGTCAAGAAGTTCCTAAGGGATTTAATCAACAAAAGGCAATATCTCATCAAAGACATGGAAGAAGACAATATCATAGAAATGATGATAGAAGGGATTTGATGTGTTATGCATCAATCATTGTCATCAATGTTGTTGTTGTTAATCCACCAGATGAGGCTCACTCAGGGGACTTAGATGAAGAGGTTCATGCTCAAGAAGATGTATGCACTGATACAAAAGAAGAAGGTGTGCGTACACGAAATCAAAGGATTACTCAGAACCTAGGTAATCATTCGAGTAACCCACTTCCCCCTCTCTTAAAAGGATCCAACAAAGGGAAGGGAAAGAACCAGGTTACATATCCTTCCTCTGGAGAAGGTCAATCACTCTCACTAGAGCAAAGGTTTGCACAACAATAGGAAGAAATGAAGGAATTAAGAAGGTTGAATGCAGAACTACTTCAGAGTAGTCTTCTTATTAAGTATGATGGAGTCAGTCAGCCAAAGAAATTTGTTGCAGCTACTGAAATGGATCAAGAATATCCTCCTCTATCAGTACACCCTCATAGGTCTAATCCTATGGGTCAAGTGAAACAACAGTTGGCAGTGCTACCATCAGTTGCAGCACCAATCACCAAATCTGTCCAAGCTCCAGTCATTGCACCTACCCAAGTCCAAGTTCAAATGGATGTCTCTCAAAAGTTAATAACTACTATTGAGTCATTAACAAATTGGTTAGAAACTATGGAATGGAAACGTGCGCAAGTTCAACCAGAAATAAAAATTACCTTGAATGGGTAGATTCAATCTCTCCTCCATCCAGTTTTGGAAACCCTGTATTCCCAACATTCAATGGATCAGGCGACCCTGAACAGCATTTGACACATTACGTGTCTTGTTGTGATCCTATGATGGTAACTCCAGAGCAGCAAGAAGCAGTGATACTCAGATGCTTCGTGTGAACCTTTCAAGAACCAGCTTTTGTCTGGTATACAAGCTTGCAATCCTGGTCAATTACCGAATGGGAGGATCTTCTCCAAAAATTCCTCCTTCAGTTCAGCTCAACTTTTCCAAAGATGACAGTTTTCGATCTTACAAACTTTAAGCAAAGGGAGAATGAAAGAGTCTCTGATTTCATTTCTCACTGAAAGGGATTAACATATTCCCTGAGTTTAGCACTCCCTCAACAGGAACTGTTGCCAATCTGTGTGGCAAATCTGTGTGACGAATTACGCACGCCGTTTATTCTTGTGAAATACACAGGGGGGGGTTCGAGACCTTACTTCAATCGCTCAGCAGATTGAGGATTCCCTTATATAGGCTAAGGCTAAATCTCGTGTAATTCCATCAGCTCTAGCAAAGAGAATGGGTAAAGCGGAAACTGCTACAGTTATGCTTAAACAAGCACTTGTACCTGTTTCTACTTCAAAACCTTCATCTTCTCGAAGGGCTCTACCTCCTGAGCGCCAACAACAAAGGCCGTTTGGTCCAATTTTTCAAAGAGATCAAAGAAGAAAACAATTTGAGGATTTGAAGAGTAAAACATACTTTTTCTGAAATGAACAAATTCCTGGTTACTTCATTTCGACTCTAGAAAACAATTTGGTTCAATTATCAGTGGCCAAGAGGCCAAACAAGGAAGGAGATGAAGACCGTCCTAATTATTGCCCATTTCATCAAATGTTGGGGCATCCCATCTAGGAGTGTTTTGTCTTCAAAGACCTCCTGCAAAAGATGGTCGACTCGGGACCAGTTAAATTGAAAGGTTCTTTAGCTCAGGTAGCATGTGTTTCTGCTACAGTTCCAGAGGAGGAAAGCGAATGGCAAGAATTCAAAAGCAAAAATTCACAGAAGTATGATGATTCGATGGTCATAATGACAATCAATCAAACTCATGCTATTTTGTGAACACAATTAAAGAAACCAATTGTGTCTTCTGCCATGAATGTTGCGGAAAAAACCTATTCATCAGAGGGAAAGTCCTCAAAGAAATGGCTTGATTCAAAGAAGAAAAAAGAATCAGAAGAAGATGAGTATGTGTTAAAGCCTAAGTTGTCTTTGACTCTGGAAGACTTCATTCCATTTACATCAAAGCCACGGGCACCACCCCACCAAACGGCACAGCCTAAACAGTCTAATCAGGCAGAGTCTTCATCAGACGAAGTGTTAATCTTCGGTTTTGTTAATATGATTCAATTAACAGATCCATATGCCAGAAGCAGTTTCAATTTTGATGAGCCTGAATTTCTTGTATCAAACAAGGGAATCAGAGGAAGTTCCAGAGGTTCCAGATATAGGGGAAGACGTGGATCATTCAGAAGCCACTACTCCAATTCTACCCCTGCTAGAACTGTGTATGCAGTAGAAACTCGTGGTAGAGCTCTTCAGTGAGCTCAGTAAGAACAAGCAAGTTCATCTGCCAATAGAAAATTCAGTCCTGACACAGTTATTTTGGAAGACTGGTTGATGGTTCCATATTCTTCCTCTCAGCAAGTAAATGGATCTAATCTGTATAATCTTCCAAAACCAAGGATGTTTCCAACTCCTATCCCAATACAAGATGCATAAACTTCCCAAGCATCTGCTTCCAAGGTACCTGCTAGACCACATATTCCTATTGGGAAACGCAGACCTCTAGATCAAAAGTGTGATGTATTGAAACACTTGGCCCATGTACCAGCCAAGTTATCAATTCTGGATGCTTTGAATCTGTCAAAGGTTCTTCGGGAAGCACTCATCGAGGCTTTTTCAAGTCTCCAGTAGTTTTAAACTGAAATTGCTGCAGCTGAAGTCTATCACATAGAGAATAATCTTGCAGAATTCCATCCAATGATATCTTTTACTGATGAAGATGAAGATGATGTTGTGCATGGGCATATCAGACCATTGTAATTATCTGGAAAGGTCAATGGTGTAGAAGTCCGAAGATCTTTCATTAACAATGGTTCAGGAGTCAGCCTCATGCCCATTCGTACACTTCATCGATTGGGCCTCATGGAATCTGATTTATCTCCTTCTACCATGATATTACAAGGATATGATAAAAATGAACAATAACCAATGGGTGAAGTTACACTCAGAACTCAGATTGGAGATCTTGTATCCAATTCAGATTTCATGATTGTTGATCAAGACTCGTTTTTCAACGTCTTCCTTAGAATACCCTGGCTACATCAACATACGACTATCCCTTCATCATACCATAATTGTCTCAAATACTATTTTGATGGTCATGTTGGGACATTGTATGGTGATAAGGCCTCGTTCGAGACATGTGAGTCTCAATACATTGAGGTGGAATTCTATCACATGAAGGGAAGGGAGAAATTCATAACAAAGGAAATTACCAAAGTTAATGCTCCATATGGTTTGGAGAAGATTCCAGTAAATCCATTTACACATGTGAGTACATATTATGTGTTTCCTATCAGTCGAATTGAAAAGATAGGCCCAAATCAAAATACTCTTATGGAAAGATCCATAATGTCGATTATGGAAATCGATCCAGACAACATGGGAGAAATTGGTAACCCACCAAGCAGTGAAGAAAGCACAAATGGTGACGTCTCCATTTAATCTACTGAAATCCAACAAGTCTATACATCGCCAAATAGGCCAGAAGAAGTTATAGCAACATCGGAGGTGAACAATGATGTTGATTCTCAATCCATCATCTCCTCTTTGTTACCCAAAGAAAACTCATCATCATCAATAAGGTCAGAAATGGAAGCTTCCTCTTCAAAATGTGCAAATTTTGACAGCTCTTTTGATCATGAAAATTTCCGCTTTGTTATCTACTATGTATGTAGAATCAGAAGAAATAACACATGATGAAGAAGAAGAGGAAGATCTCAGAGATGCTCCTCCAGCATTTGAAGAGGGTATCTCTACCACTGTGGATAAACTCAGAGAAATAAATCTGGGTATAAAGGAAGATCCACGCCCCACATTAATCAGTGCGTCCATGACCCTTGAAGATCAAGAGATGTATATTTATTTTCTAAAGTGAAATAGTGATATTTTTGCTTGGAACTATACAGAAATTCCTGGGCTTGATCTTGATATTGCTACTCATCATTTGGGTTTACCAGAAGAACATCAAAGATTTAAGCAAGCCACAAGAAGAACACACCCAACTTATGCTTCTAAAATTGAAGCTGAAGTGGATAATCTTATCAAAGCTAACTTCATCAGAGAAGTTCAGTATCCAAAGTGGTTGGCTAACATTGTCCCTGTAAAGAATAAGAACAGACAAATTAGGGTTTTCATAGATTTCAGAGATCTTAATCGGCATTGTCCTAAAGTTTATTTCCTAGTTCCGATTACAGAACTCTTAATTGATGCAACAGCTGGCTATGAAGCAGTTTCCTTCATGGATGGATATTCTGGATATAATTAGATCCTAATGGACCCAGAAGATGAGGAATCCACAGCCTTCAGAGCCCCTCAGGCTGTTTTTTGTTACTGTGTAATGCCCTTTGGCTTAAATAATGCAGGTGCAACATATCTGCGCGCCATGCATCATATCTTCAAACTCTCTTAGGGAAGTTTTTTGAATGCAATGTAGACGATTTGGTGGTTAAATTCAAACATCATTATAATCACTTGGCTGATTTGGAAGTCATATTCTGCAAGCTTCGACAACATAATTTGAAGATGAACCCCTTAAAATGTGCTTTTGGGGTAACCTCAGCAAAATTTCTCAGCATTGTTGTATGCCATCGTGGTATTGAAGTCGATCCTGAGAAGACCAAGTCAATCCTTGGTTTGTCACCTCCTCAAAATTTGAAATAATTAAGAGGACTTCAAGGACACTTAGCCTATATTCGGCGTTTCATCACCAATTTGGCAGGTAAAAGTTTACCCTTTACCAAATTGATAAAAAAGGGAGTTACCTACCAGTGGAATGAAGAATGTTAAGAAGAATTTGATATTCTTAAGAAATACCTCTTGAGTCCACCAGTACTCATTCCACCTGTTGAAGGAAGACCACTTATCCTCTACGTGACAGCTCTAGAGTGATCATTGGGTGCCTTTCTTGCTCAAAAGAATGATGCTGGGAATGAAAACAGCCTCTACTACCTCAGTCGAACTATGCTTGAAGAAGAAAACGGGTATTCAATTTTTGAGAAGTGCGGCCTGGCATTGATCTTTGCAGTTCAGAAATTGAGACACTACCTGCAACATCACGAGGTCCAATTGGTATCTTGCAATAACCCGCTCAAATTCATCCTTAGTCATCCAATGACTACAGGACGTCTAGCAAGGTGGGTAGTTATTTTGCAGTAATTCGACATTCAGTATGTGTCTCAAAAGGCGATAAAGGGCCAATCTCTGGCAAATTTCCTGGCTGAACACCCTTTAGTGGAAGACACATCTTCAGATATTGAACTCCCTGATGAGGAATTCTTCTCTATTCAAGAATGTCCTCAAGCATGGGAAATTTATTTTGATGGTGCTTCCAGAAGTCCAACAGGGAAGAAAATGGAAAATCCTAAATTCAACAATGTTGGCTTAGGAATTGTGCTCATTTCTCCAGAAAAGGCATTATTACCTTATTCCTTCTTATTGTGGGAAGGTGGTACCAGTAATTAAGCCGAATACCAAACTCTTATCGCAGGCTTGGAGTTAGCGCTTCAAGAACAAGTGAATAACATAAAGGTGAAAGGTGATTCAGACCTGGTAATCAAACAAGTCAATGAGGATTATGCCATCAGAAAAGAAGAACTAATCCCTTTGTATAATTTCTTCAGAGAGTTAATGGCGGAATTCCCTTTCAGAACCGAAATTTTCTTATGTCCCAAGATCACAAAATGCTCAAGCTGAGGCGCTGGCTAATATAGCCACAGCTCTAACAGATCCAAATCGGGACGAGACAACCATCAGTATTGCCCATCGTTGTGCAATTTTACCTTATGTTCGAATCAGAATAGTGGAAATTAATGAAATTAGTCCAATTACTGAACCGTATGGTCATACTACAGGATGGATGTCACCTATCAGGGAATACCTTCAAAATGGAAGACTTCCACCTGATAGAGCCGAGAAAGAACAAATCCAGCGACGTGTGGTCAATTTTACACATTATGATAGCCTAGATCACCTAGAGAAAATTCTCTACAAACTTGGTTTTGATGGAGTACTCTTCAGATGCATTGATGGTGAAGAGACAATGGTTGTAATAAATGAAGTGCATGCAGGAGTCTGTGGTGCCCACCAGTCTGGACATAGATTGTCTGATCAAATTCAAAGGCTTGGATACTTTTGGCCTTCAATGATACAAGATTGTGTTGATTTCACAAAGAAGTGTCATTCATGCCAAGAACATGCCAACTTCATTCATCAACCTCCAGAGATTATTCATAGAGCTAAATACTCGTGGCCATTTGCCACATGGGGAATGGATGTGGTGGGACCTTACCCTTCGGCTACGGCCAAGTAGTTTAAGAATATTCTTACTGCTACTGACTTCTTTTCTAAATGGGAAGAGGCAATACCTCTCAAGGAAGTTAGTTTTAAATGTGTTGTTAGCTTCATCAAGTCTAACATCATTACCAGATTTGGTGTCCCTCATACCATATTGATGGACAATGGCACCAACTTCTGTTCATATAAGGTGAAGAAATTGTATCAAGAATACAACATCAAATCCAACGATTAATCTCGGTATCATGCAGCTTCCAATGGCAAGATAGAAGCCTTCAACAAGACTCTTTCAAATATACTGCAAAAGATGGTGGGTAAAGATAAGAATTCATGTCCTGATAAACTCCTTCATGCTTTATGCGCTTATCGGACTACCACCTGCACTGAAACGTGATCAACTCCATATTCATTGGTATATGGAACGGAAGCAGTCTTGCGAGTTGAAGTTCAATTACCCTCACTCAGAGTATCCATTTTCGATCAGTCATCTACATATGAGCAATCTCAAAAGCGATTGAATGAATTGGAATGGTTAGATGAGAAAAGATTGTGCACTTTGCACCACTTGGAAGTCTATCAGAATCAAATTGCATGAGCTTTTAACAAAAAAGTTCATCTTAGTTCATTCACTCAGGGAGAACTAGTATTAGTTCTCAGAACTCCAATGATACCAGGAAAGAAACATCCCAAACTTGAGCCAAAATGGGAAGGACCTTACTCAATACATAAGGTCTACTCTAATGGAGCTTATTCATTAATCTCAATGGATGGAGAACTCATCACTACTCCAACCAACACCAGATTTTTTAAGAAGTATTTTGTATAAACTGCAAAGTTTTATGTCCTTTATATATGACATTAAACTATACAGAAATGGTCCAGTATGACCTTAAACTGCAACTTTGTCCAGCATGACATTAAACTAAACCATCCATGGTCCATGCATATGACCCTAAACTATTCGCGCTTTCATCCAGCATGACGTTAAACTGTGAAAAGATCATAATCCATCCAAAAAGATGTTAAACTGTGTCCCTTTCATCGTCCTTTCTATACGATGTTAAACTATACAGCAACAGTCCATGCATAAGACCCTAAACTATTTGCAAGTCCCTTACGTCTAGTAAGACATTAAACTGTGACGTCCTAACTACATGACTCTAAACTGTATAAACGTCCCTTACGTCCGGAAATACGATAAACTACATAATCATCAAATGTCTTATATGACCATAAACTACACTTTTGTCCAGCATGACATAAACAGTCCACATAATAGACTTGTCAGTCGAAAGATGCTATTTATTTGACTATGCAGCCAATTCCCTTAGGTGCCCCTACATAATTCAACCCCCTAACGGGTTTGTTAAATGATAGTAACTTAATTTTTTGGAAACTACTTCTTCTAATGCCTTTTAGCTCTTTTTCATATCATTCCTCAGATTCAAATATTCTTAAGCCATAGTTTACATATTTTCTCTCATACTTGAGTATGGTAATATGTTTTCAGATAAATTTTCAAAGAATTGAGTCAACTCTAAATCATTCGGTCAAATCTATTTCGACCTTAAACATTATACCCTTTATGTCTGGCGTGCTGGACTTTAAACTGCCCACAAAAGACAAAGGAACTCTAAATAAAAGTCAAGTTCCAGCTCACTAAATATAAATTTTGTATGATTTAGGTAATATTGAGCAATTAAAATATTCAAAGTTTGTAGGGTTATTTATAATAGTCCTAGTAAAAATCAAACTATGCTTACTAGGCCCATTGGATTAAGTAAATTTAAAGCAAGTATCAAAAGAGAATGCATGTACAAATGATTAAAGATGAAAGTGTTTTTCATTGATACACAGGAGATAGAAGGACATCCACATACTAGAGTCTCTTCCCTTTTTTAGAAATTACATGAGTCTTTCAACATAACTCTTCATTTGATTTACGGCATCCCGAGCTTCATCAGCAACCACCTGGAATTCATTCATTCAACTGGATGCAGTAAGAGATGCAGTGATACCATCTATTCTTGGAACAATTGTAAAAGGTTGTTCTTGAGTGCGGCTTGAGAAAATTTTCTGCTGATCAAACAATGACTCTATTTCAGTCCAAGAGACATGGAAGATGGATACATGGATTTAAGAATGGAGCATTGGAAGTAAAGATTCATTTGGAGAGAGTACTCTTTTCAGATATTGCTCTAATTCCATGTTTGTCATCTCTCCACCAACCGGCAGTAGAAAACATTTCAGCCCATGGGTTTTCCATTTTCATATCAGCAAGGAAATGGCATGGAAAAAAAAATTTTTGTTGCTCTTAATGCACAACATAACCGAAATAGAGGAGTAGCAGCGCAGCTGCATTTCAGGTGTATAGTCCTTTGCATTTGGAACATTGACTCCTTACAGAGGACCATTCCCATACAAGGACAGGTAGATTCTCTGTGGTAAATTAAGATGATATTTTTCAAGTACTTATCCAAATCTGGGAAAGTGTTGTCGCAGATATCATAGTAATAATGGCCAAAAATGTTTATCATGTCATCGATCATCTTGCTATCAGTCGTTCCTATTCTCCTAAGATCTATTTAATTTGCACAAAAGTTGAATAAAATAACACATAAATGGGTTTATTTTTCATAAAACTTGTGAAGGAATTCATAAAAATGGCTAAGGCATTAAGGTGCGCAAGTGTTCGTGTGTCGCGCTAGTTTTTTTTCGTGCATGAGTCACCGCGCAAGTCCTATTACCTTGACAGCAGCGCGGGTGGCGAGGAAACAGTGGAAAGAAGAGACTTGCACGGCGAAGATGATTTGCATAGTGAGAGATTGAGAATTCGGGATCAAATGCTCTGCGCGGCCAAAGATCGTGTATTTATAGGCCAGGGGCCTATCTGCGTGCCTATACCCAGTGCGCTCCAGCCCTGTGCGACTCAAACTTGCGCGCTAAGTGTTGCGCACTGAACACTTGCGCGCCACCTTTCCTTTGGATTTCTTCTTTTTTACTCAGAGTCAAATCCTCATTTCTTTCAGATCCAACTCTGAGGGGGGACTTTTGTTGACGCTCTTTTTTCGTCACATTTTCTAAAACGAATGGAAAAGGTAAATGACTTAGAACAAATTTATTCATACTTTGAAGAAAACATCAAAAATCGACAAAGGGAGGAACAAGGATTTAAAAGCATCATTGTTTCACAAGTCACATCAATGTCATGCAAGTCCACTTGCGTGACACACAATGGTCACGCAAGTGACTTGCGCGCCGTAAATGATAACCGCTCGGGGTCTTCTCCTACCTATAAATAGACCCTGTGGGCCCCCCATTTCGGGAGGAATTTTTTTCCAAAAACTCATATTGAAGCTCATGGCATCCCAGTCTCTTCTCAAATCTTCCAAAACACTTCTATGGTAATTTCTTACCAAGAATGGAAGATCTAAAGAGGGGGAGGAAGGCATAAGTGTTGAAACTCATCAACACTTGCGCTCCTGAGTGGCCAGCCCTTAAGGGAAATGGCCACACTTGCGCGCCGCCTTATTCCTTCAAAATAACTTGTGCGTCCCTATTCTGGAAAAACCTCAAGAGGATTCTAAAGGCCTTAATCAAGAGTCGCTCAAGTATTACCCTGCTGGTTAAACACCGCACAAGTACCCAACTTGTCATGCAGGTACAGCTTGTGCGACCATTACTTGCGCGCCCACGCAGTACCTGCGCACCTTCCAGGACTTGAGCGCCCCTACCTTTTTGGTTGCCCTTCTTGCCCATTTTACCCCTCTTAGGCCATTTCACCTCTCCTATTCAAGATTTAGTCTTGAATATACTCTTCAAATCCATTTATGGCATAATTTCATGATTTGACTTCATTATCTGAAAGGAATTCTGTGGAATATCTCTCAAAACATAGTGATTTACACATCTTTATGTCACTAAAGATTGAGATTTCATTCATTCAACCTCATCCTTGGTGATGAGAGAATCCAACCCTGGGATTACTTTTCAGGAATAAGTCCCAGTCATAAGACTTTTATCATGGGCTTCCTTTTTAGGAATAAGTCTCAATCTTAATTTCTCTTAACCAGTCCTAATTTACCTTTGATCTGGGATTCCTTTTCTGGAGTAAAACCCAATCATAAGTTCTCTCCTAATTTGGGCCTCCTTTTCAAGAGTAAGCCCCAAGTTAGAGTATTCAAATCTACATGAAGCACATATACCTTTATGGACCATGTTCCTGGATTTATTCCCTGACGTAAATCCTAATCCTCTGGGCAGTCATACATACATAAGCCCCACATCATTTCTTATGATTGCATCTTTCATGGCCCAATTGTCTAATTTTTACCAATACCTCTTGTTTCTCACACCGATCATGACCCACATGAGAATAAAGTGTAAAAGTAATTATGACACCTTCTTTGAGCCATAAATCAAAAACATCATACTCCTTTACTCGAACTACGTGGGTTCTGATTCATTTTCTAAAACAAAGGATACATAGGTAGCCCATCTGCGGGTTCGATCCCAACTCTGAAATAATTCATGTCCTTATGAATGACAATAAACTTCAAGTTCCCCAGTGAGTGGATTTAAAACTAGAATGGTCATCATAATGACCAAGAGACTTCTATATAAATGTGCCGAAGGATACCATTGACCAAGAATCTCTAATAAATACAGATGATTCTCTATCGATGAAGAACCTCGAATACATATAAAAGATTCTCTAAATTTTCTACATATTTAGTCATTGATTGTAAAATCTAAAGGAAAATCTCATTTTATACTTGGTAATGTAATAAGGATTCATGAACATAACTTAAATCTATAAAGAGACTCCCGGAATAGACAATAATTCCCCTCAAAAAGGTATGATGAGTCCGACCTCCCATCCTCTTGACCAATGCAAATTCCTAAGCCTCATCAGTCCACAAACTAATGAGCACCTACCTTTGGAAAGTAGGTCCAAATGGATGTGGAATCATTGGATGTTTTGTGTTCTACGAACAAACCCGTTAGAAACCGATCAGAATGTTTGAACCTTCCATCAAGGAGGTCATCCCCGCATTTCGAGGGAAACAGGTATTTCATTTTTTCTTCATGCACATTTATTAATTGTTGCAAATAGATGTCAATCCCCTTTACCTTGTTGGCCTTGTCCTCTAGTTTAATAGCTTTGAAAACCGTAGATACTTTGTGAAACTTTTCAAGTGCATGGAAAGATTCTATAAATACAATATCAAATAATTCCTTCTCACAAATACTTCCTTTCAATTATTCAGTAAATTCATCAAATAATTCATTGAAAAGAGAAATATTTTCTCCATTTTATTTCAAAATTTATATGAGAATTTTGGATATGCCAACCCTTTTATCCAATGCATCTTCCATGGAATAAACTTCTTATTTTATAAAAAAAAAATTCATCTTAAAGAGTACTAATGCTTATAGAAATATTTCTTTATACTTCTGTAAGGGATTTATTTAGATGATATTTCAATGTAGTTTGACGATCACTAATTGATCTATAATCATCAAATCTTGAATAGTCTTCACCATAAGAGTCATAATAATAAAAAGAATTATAACATGTTGTACCTTTCATATTACCTTTAGTAGAAGGTGTCTCCCCATTATTAGAAATATTCTTCTCCATCTTCCTTTCATGTTTCTTATTTCTATTTTTCTATGTCTTGGAAGAAATATCTATTTGAGGTTGCTCACTCATTTAATCAAATAATCACTTCATAAAGACTCCCTAGGTTATTTTAGAGGAACCTTCCATCTAATACCAATTGAAGTGCCCATATTAGTGTGAATCACTAAGGGGGGAGGGGTAAATTAGTGATACAATTTAATATTTTTACTAATTAATTATTTTCAATTAAATCTCTAAGGATCGTAAAAGTTTCAATCCACTCTTCTTGTGTCTCTATGCCTTACCTCGAATGATATTAAAAATGTAAAGGCACTGAACACAAGGATTTACAAGGTTCTATTCAAAGACCTACTCCTTGATATATTGGATATTCTCCCCAACAAAGATTCTCCAATATAATCAGATGAGAAATTACAATGGTTGATATAGAGTCGCAATGTAACTCTCTGGAGTCCGATAGGAGGTTCATTGTATTGCTTCTTACAGTGGTACCCCACTGGTCTGGTCCAGAGTCTTACTAATGTCTTCTTCTCCTCCCTTAATCTCACAGGGTTTTTCTAGCTCTCGAATCACATGAGCAGCTTCCTTATTTGAGTTCTCTTGATTCACTATATATTGATCTTATGATATTCTCAAAAAGGATTTCTGAATCAAACTTTCATATGTATCTCTTAAATAGTCTTCAACAGCCTTTGGTATGGTCTGTTGGTCTTGCTCAATAACTCTGATAACTTTTCTGATCATTTGTTGGTCTCAAAAATGCTTGGGAACTTCTCTCTTCTTCTGATGAAGACCCGACATCACTTATATGTGTTCCAATGGTGAACATAACTTCTTTAATAATATAATATTCAAGAATTATCTTTCAAAATATCAGCACTATCTCCCTTTTGGGATTCTCAAACACTTTCAACTCAGATAATTTATCTTCTATAACTCTGTATGGCTTCAGTCTCAATACTTATTCACTTCATGCATAGATTTCATGGAATCATTACTTCTTATTTTTGGATATCTCAAAGACTTATCACATGTGCATGCGATTATGCGTGACTACATGCATGAATTATATGTATATTGTAAACCTGATCACACACTATTCTTTCGTATTAATATTTGTTCAATGAGTGTGGGTCATCCAATTACACATACACCATCTTCATTATCAACATGCACACATTCACTTTCCTTTTGTTTTGATCTTTTGAACACACACTTATTCTTTTGATTTGGGATCAATGTGTGTTATGTATGTGCATGTATTCCCTTCTTGGTGAAACTCACTATATCATCATTATCTTCTTCTCATCCTCTCTATAATCATTCACATGGTTCGAGCATATTTATGTTTTTTGTATGTTCCTATTCAAACATGAATGGTTGTAGTCCACGAGTTCACTTTTTTATTGTTAACTTGAATATATGGAGTCATTTTTGCATGCACTACCTATTTTCTTCTCACATATTAGTGCATGTGTGCATGTATTGCCTCTTACCTCGTGGTTCTTATTCTTCTCACATTCCCACAAAGACCTCTGACTTCCTAATATCAAGCATATGAGTGCATCTCAACACATAATTCCCTCATGTTGCAATCCCCTTCTTCTTTTGTTCATGAAATTGAATGGCTCGAGTTCTTCTTCTACACGCAAAGGATTCTTGAGGATCTCCTTCCTATAAATGAGGGCGATTCATTGTTCTATCTTTGAAAAGGTATAACAAGGGTGTGTGTGCACCAGGTTTTTACCCATGGTATCTTCTTCATGAAACATTGGTGAGGGTTTGAGAAACCTATCACATTTTTGTGATTATATTCACACAAAGAGCGTGGTTTCATTCGCGAACAAAAGGGTTTCACAGTTCTTCACTTCACAAACCACGAATGGTGTGTGACTCTCCTTCACGCAATGGGTGTGTGAGAATTATTCTTTGTGATACCCTTAGATATTTTGTAGAACTTTTCAAAGTGTGTTGGGATCTCTTCTCCTTCGCATAGCAAAGCTGCGTGGAAACCCTTCTAACTTTCGCAAACCAGAGGGGTTTGCACTGTCTCTATATCATCATATAAATGACAGATCCTATGAGAAAGGAATGAACTTTTCTCATATCAAGATCCTTATTTTATAAAAGAGGGTGAATCCTCCTTCAAAAATAAAAATCCTAGAGATATGACATGGAGATCAAGATTTTAATGGCTGAGATATTCAGCTTTAAATATTTTCAAAAGCGAATAAAGATATGGACGCAAATCATGGTTTCTTTTTGTTCTACATAAACTCCTTTTTTTTAGTGAAATCCTCATGTGCATGATTTTTTGAATGCATGAAAATAATCACCCAAATGCATCAATCATCCTGACTTAGCCTCACAACTTTGTTTTCTTCATCCATGTTCAAGTTCCTTTATTTCGATGCATGCATGAAAATGAAATTGCATGCATGTGTTAGTTACATCCTAATGATCACTGTGGGGTTGTGATGGGATCAAATGATTTCCGGAGTGTTGAGATTTTCTTTCGCCTCCAGTGTTTGTTTGCAGGTGTAGCCGGGGTGGCTGGAGGTTGATGACAACCTTGATAGAGGATATCGGATGACCCTATATCAATCTCAAAACCGTAGAGATCAAATTGATAGCCTGGATGTGCACGATTGATCCCACTATTGATCGAATAGTGTACAGTGTGTCTATGATGCATCAAACGGCTGGGATTTATTCTATAGAATTATAGGCTATCCCACAACGAAAGGGAGATGTTGGTGAGGAGCAGTATATAAATCAAGGCATGCATCCTTGGCGCCAGATTACTTCTATCCCCCCTTCGGCGCCTCCCCACACTAGTTCTATGTGGGCACACTCTTAGCTCCCACTCTTCCTCCTCGGGTGCAAACCTAGAACCCCCTATGAATACTCAGGAAGTTATACATGGCCCTTATGCGCCTCTTGTGGGTTGGACTTGAGGTCTTCTCTGGGGTGCGGTAGACCCTTTGGTCCTTCATATTCCTAAGGTCTGGGGTCCTCGTCTGGCCTTATATGTTGGCCCATATTTTTTTCAAATTCATAAAACAAATGTACTTGGTTAAAAACAAAGTATAACCAAGATTATATTCCATAAAAAAATACCAATAACCCATTCCTCTTCTCTTCTTCAACATCATACATCATCCATCTTTTCTTTTTGGAATAACAAATCCAAGGCCTTAAATATTCCTCCTTTGATTCAATAATATATGATGCATGAAACATTTTTTCATTCCTCAGGCATTAAAGTATAATGCATGGTTTTCAATGTTGTAATGAGTGATGTGATCTCGTTAAAACACATGTCTTCTTCTTTGAGGATCAGCACAAACAATCGTCTGATTTGGTTCACCAAATTCATCCAATTAGAAACTATTGTATGTATATTATAAAGTCATCATGAAATTACGTGTTACATGGAATTCTTATAATGCTGTATTAATGTTTCTTCTAAAGACATGTGTCTTGGAACATAGGTCTAGTTCATCAATCATCTAAATTTGTTCCCAACCTTCATCCAATTAGAAGCCATAGGATGGATCTTCAACATTCATTATTAAATAAAGTATTTCATGGGGTTATTAAAATTATATAACAATGTATCATACTTTAACACATGTTTTTGAAATTAAGATCAATTCTACAATCGTCTGAATTTTATCCTCTTAGAGATTTGATTAAGTGTAGAATTCAATGCTTTGAATAAACAACAATTCTCCAAGGATTCACCAACTTCTTCATCAAAACCTTTCATTCACATATTGACTTCTCATTTACAACAAATGAAACTATTAGGCAATTCATAAGTAGTGGATGGATTGTCAAATTTATGTTGGTTATTATTAATGTTTTACTTCATGGATGTAAAAATAAAAAATTAAATAATGTTACTCATGCATTTGATTAATAATATTTCATAGTATAGATATTATCTAATAGATGTTAAACAATATAATCACATGATTAGTGTAAATATATTATTTTATAATATTAAAATAATTCAAGCTGTAAAACCTTATGATTTTATTGATAATTTTGGATAATTGGGAATAAAAATAAGAATTATCGAATGTTTATATAATTTAATATTTCATGATGTGGAGTTTAAGTAATTTCTTAGGACATTGTGATCGAATGTGTTTTATATTACCACTTGATATTTACTAGATAATTTTTTTATCTATTTGGTTTTATTATTGATGTTATGTATAATGATTAAAATTCTTAGAAATTGATAAAAAAAATATAAAACATGTTTTATTACTTTATTAAATGAAGAGGTACAAATAGATTATTTTTTTCATCTTGGAGCTAATTATAGTATGATGAAAATAATACTTATAGTATGATATTATTATTTATAACTATTATTAACTACTATTTTAGGTAGTTTCTTTCTTTAACCTATTAATAATAAACCAGTTAATTCATGATTTAATCAAAATAGATGTTTTCTAAAGAATATTGTTTGGGTATAAATGAGGATATCCTTGTTTGTAGTAGGAGTAACTATATTGATTCCATGGCCTTAGTTCATTATCATATATGTGGAAAACGTACCATTATTATGTTTATATAAGTTCTAGGAAATTTGATCCTTGATAAAATGATTTATAACCTGATATGGTTGTAATATTTTATGAACAATTAAATGAAGGTATGAGACAATATTAATGATTGGATATTGGAAACCAATTTTTTGGGAGCCTGGAATGCTATTATGGTCAATGTTGTTGATTTCAAGAGTGATTTTACTGATGTGAAATAGTGTGGGAATGACATTGGGTGGTCAAAATTAGTTTTGGGTGGGGATTTCATATCGATGTTTATTTCATTCTTAATTATTATTTGACGGAATAATGGTGAGATGTTATTTATATGATCAGTTTCCATCTACATGGAATGGTTTGATGTCATGTACCGTGAGTGAATCTTTGAAGTGGTAGGTTTGGTTATGTCATAGAGTAACTAAATTACCAAGAAATTATAATTTAAATAATAAATAAATGGTGTTGGTTTATGGTGTTCAAAGATGATAAATAATTACTTGAGACTATAGAGATGACAATTTATGGTGTCTAAGGAACCCGGATGAGAAGATCACAACATTAATCTTGGAAATGGATATGAAATAATATAAATTAATTTTGAAGCTGAATCTTGTGTGTTTATTTGATATCTTTTCCATAGTTGTGGTACTCGTGTGTCTTAGGTGGTGATAAAGAATGATGAGTATAAGGCTAAGTAGTTTCATTTAGTGTGTTTAATTTTTATATTGTTTATGTTTTCTAATTTCATACACTCCCCAGACATCATAATTAGGTCAATCTAAACACAAATATTGGGGGGGGGGGGTCTCCAACATCTAGGATAGTGAGGGAACAGATGGATTACTTTTCCCTTACCCCAAGTCTCCCTCTAGAAATAGATGATTATTTGTATCTGGGGCTACAATGTATTGTGATATAATGTGTGTTCCTACCATGACTATAATTCCACATAGTTTTATTATAAATTTATATATATGCTATAATGGATTGTGTTTAATCACATACATGTATCCAAATGTGGTAGTTTTATCTTCTTATGGGTGTAGATGCATGGGATATGATGGCTTGAGGTATAACGCACGTACAAAAGTTATAGATTCTTCTATCCATACACATTGTTATGACTAGGATATGATAATTGTGAGATTTTTTAGGATTTACATTTGGCATTAATGGTTGTGATAATATTGCATGAGGTTTGAGATTATTCATTGGGTGTGATCAAAGGATGTAACCAGTGGGTCAAGAGGTTGAAAACTAGTTGAGAAGTGGAAGTAGGGTACCTTCATTTATATATATGTTTCTAATATATAATGATATAATTCTATTAATTACTTGGGGAATGATCCATATTAAGGATGGAAAAATAAAATTATACCTATTTTGGTGACATGATAGCAACATTCATTGATTTATCATGCTTTAGTATGATTATTCCAAACTTCTCATTGGAGTTTTATGGGAGGATCCTACTAAGTATATATTTTATTTTCACCATATATACACATAAACTATTTCAAATTGTTCTGGGGGTGACTCTATTTATGATGTGTCTGGGAGTTTATATGCTTTCATTTTAATAAGGATTTCTATTTTCTTATAACTTATGTTATGGACTCATATATATTAATAGGGAGAAACCTTATCCATCATGATGTGTGATTTTTCATGATGTTTTTGTAAGTCATATGGGTGAGTGAGTGCCTCCTAAAGCTAATAGTATCATAGCATAGTGGATGGGTTTACATAATTTATATTCTCATAGAAAATCCATTTACTTTGATCTATGTACATGTATTGATTAAGGAATATTATATTGTTATAATATAAACAATAATTCTGTTGAAACATTAAGTAAGTTGTGTTATTTATTAAGTGTATTCCTGATAAATGAATGTTTTCTAAAAATCAAGAAAACAATAATGTTAAATAAATTGGAATGTTTCAACTTCATGTTTTATCTATTATTCATATTATGTGTGGATTAAATTATCCATATTTAAAGTGATTAATTTTGATATTAACTTGTTAAAAAGAATTTTAAATATGGTATGTTATACATCATTCATGGAATGTTTTAAATTTATTATATTTATCAATATGTTTAACATGAAACTTATGAAAATTTCAACTATATTAGTGGGTGGTTTATTTAAATATTTTTTCACATGAAAAAGTAAATTGTATAAATTGTTAACATATTTTATTTTTAAAATTATTAGTGAAATGTTGTTGTTAAAAAATTATATTGTGGTAAATTATTTTCCTGAATAAATAAAAAATTTCTTTCATAAAACTTCTATTAATTTTGAAATATTTTTTGGAAAAATGAATCCGAAGTATTTTTAAAAAAATGGGTCTTCATGATACCTTGTTATAAATAGTGATAAAAAAAATTTATTAAAATTTTTTCCAACCTAAAAAATTATAAATGTAAAAATTCATTGGTAAAAGACATCAAAAAAATAATTTAGTGTTTTATTCAAATAATATTCATTTTTTCTACGTTTTAAGACAATCGATAAAATATAAAACCTGTTAGATATTAAATGCATATAAGAAATATTTTTTAAAAAAAAAATTAATGTTTTGAACACCTTAACATGGATTAATTAATTATTGTATGTAGCATGTATAGTATTTTTATTAACATATTATGTGAAATTTCTTTATTATGTTTTTTATTTGATTAAGTGTAAATAATATGTATATTTTCATTTCAAAGCATGTATAATTAAATATTTTGAGGTATCAGATGTTATGATTTATCCTAAATGAAGTTTCATACCTTTTCATACATTAATATGAAGTAATTGTTTCTAATATGTGATTCTTACAATTTTTTTCTATATAATTGTGATGAATAATTGAAATGAATTGTTTTTTGGGTTTTTATGGTTGTTATGTTAACTTCATTATGATTTTTTGCACTTTAATTTTCAAAAAATGTTGTGGATGAACTCTCAATATATCGAGTTATTCACTGCTTAATTTGTGTTATATTATTTAATAATGTTCTTGTTCTTGTTTGATAGATATATCTATTGGTAGAGTATTTTTAGGTTGATTAATTTTTCTACATGGTTACACACTTTTTATTCCAGCATGTTGTATGTGTTCCTAAGGTATAGGGATCCATGGGAGGTATCTCATGGTGTTTTAGATTTATCCCCCCTTCATTTCTCCCACAATGTTGGTTCTATTTTAATTCACAATGAATGGATTTGTTTGATTGTAATCTAATTTATGGTTATGACTTTTCCTCAAACCATTATTTTTCATTCTGTGTTTCTAGTGGTTTCAGATGATTTTTTATGAAATTAAAATGTTTCTTTAGAGTATTTTATAAAATTATTAATGTTATAATAATGTTTTAAATTTATTTTGGAATTTCAAAAGTGATTTTTTAATTTTTTTAGAAGTAATTTAGAGTTTTATATATAATATTATATTTTTAAATAAAATCCTATATTTTTAGATTAATTCAAATTTGATTAAATTTGAAATTATTATCATGTTTTTATTATATAAGTTGTTTCTAAAATTATTTCATATGCATATACTTAATTTTTATTGATTTTTTTGTTTTAATTTATTTATTTGTAAGTAAAATATTTCCCTTCCATGAATATAACTTCTTTTGTGAAAGTAATATGGATTTTCTATAAGCTTCTTTGGGTAATCATGATATTTTTATATATAAGTACCTTGTTATCATTATAGGTTATAGAAGGGTAAATTTTGTCTACATATTAGTTCCCATGGTTTTATTGAGGTTGCATAATGGTCAATCATTTTTTCCTTAACTTATGTAATGGTATGATATTTCACAAGCACTTCATAATGATAAATAAGTTTACCCTTGCATAGAACCCCTAACATGCATAAGGGAATCAAATTTTTCCTAGATTTACTTATTTTCCTCCGATTTTATATATGTATCCTTTTTAAATATTTTAGTGAATATATTGACTAAAAATCAAGGGTTAAAATATATTTTAAATTATTTAAATTATATTTATATATTTATAAATATTTAGGAATATTTAGGAATATTTTAATGGGAATAAAATATTTTTGAATTAATGATATTTAAAATAGGGTGTTTAGATGATATTTTTTGGAAATAAACCCCTACTGAATTTAATATAAATTATTTTGAAAGATATAACAGGTTTTCTAATGAAAATATCTATTAACATATCATTGTTTCTAATTTTTTTTGTTATTCCTATCATTTGAATCTTCCTTATTTTCAATCATTCTAGGAAAATCTGAACTTCTCAATTCTAGTGTAGAGATCCTTCTCCACTCTTTAGAGTCATATCTATACATTTCTCACAAGTGGTTATTATTTATCTATCTATCCTTTTTTTGGGTGTATAGTTTTCTTGGTGGTTTCCTCTCTATATATGGTATCTTAGATATATCATTGATTTTTTGAAAATCAATTTTTTTTCATCATTTATATTTTTATAGATGAATACATGTGATTGACTATAATAAGATAATACAAATGAATTTTTGGAAAAAAGGATAATTTCATATTAAAATCTATTTTTTATTTTATAATATAGTAACTAATTATTAATATAGAAAGAATATAACATGAATTTAAAATAATATTTTATAAATTTTAAATTTAATTTTGATTACAAAATATTTGACAATTTTTAAATTATTGCTTACAACCTGAAAATTATTTGGCAATCTAGAGATAGTAGTCACATGTTACAATTTTGATAATTATTGTTTTACGATATGGAAATTAAAAGGGAATTAAAATATTACTTTCTCATGTTATGGGTTATTGATATTATTTAATTTATTTAAAGATTATAATTAAAATAGTAGAATGATAATTTCAAGTAGTTTAAAGTCATTATATCATAGTCTGTAAAATTGAGGAAATAATATAACAAGAATATAACATGATATATATTATTATTAGATAATAATAATTTATGACTACAAGATTAAGGATAGTGTTAATTCATGTTGTTTAATATTATGATTTCATGATCTATAAATTACAAATTTTAATTAGGGGTTTAATTATCACATATCGGTTGATTATTATTATTTTTATTTAATATGGACATCGAAATAACATTTTTATGAATGTTATCACATATAGTTGAATAATAATATTTGATGGTATTAAAATTATCTAATATTGAGAGAAATGTGATGATTTCATGCTCAGTGTAGATATTATTATTTTATAATATTAAAATAATTTCTTGTTTTATAAGGTTAATTGTTTTTTAGAAAATTATAAATAATTGAGAATTGAAATGGTAATTATCATATGTTTATATTATTTAATATTTCATGAAGTGGAGAATAAATTATTGTTTGGGACATTGTGATTGAATGTGTTTTATGTAACCTCTTGATATTTACTAGATAGTGTTTTATTTACTTGGTTTTTGTACTTATGTTTTGTAGCATGATTTTTATTATTGGAAATTGATAAATAATATAAATTTGGTTAAATTAATTGGTTAAATGACAAGTAATGAATATATTAATTACTATTCATATTAGAGATAATTATAGCATTATGGACATAATTCTTAGACAGTGATACTATAATTTATAGCTACTATTAGATACTACAATAGGTTACATAATAATGAAACATATTCATTATAAACTGGTTAATTCAAGATAGAATTAAAGTGAACTTTTTTAATGAATATTTTTTAGGGATAAACGAGATCATCCATGTTTGAGGGAGTCATAACTACCTTTATGAAATGGCCCTAGTTCCTTTTCCTATTTGCCAAAAACATAAAGTTATTATAATTTGATCCTTGATGTGTAGTACGATGATCCAATATGGGTGGAATAATTGATGTATTGTATACTAGATTCCATGGCTGTGTTGATGCTTTGATATTGGTGAGGGATGTGTTGAGAGCTCGAGAGGTAGTGATGGTTAATGTCGGTGATTTCATGATAGATTGTACTTATGCATAATAGTGTTGGAATGACACTAGGGTGGTCAGGACTAGTTCATGATGAGGATTTCCTTTCTATATTTATTTCATATTTAATTCTTTCTTGATGACCAAATGTATGGATGTTGTTTATATGATAAGTTTGGGACTTCATGACAGAGTTTGACACTATTAACTTCCAATGAATCTTTTATGTGGTAGATTAGGTTTATTTCTATAGTAACCAAATGATTATGAAATGATAATTAAAATATTAAATGAATTAGTATGGTTCATTTTGTTCACAGATGATGAATACATACCTGAAAATATTTATAAGAAAAATTTATGGTACTAATGGAACCAATATTAGAATACTAAAGGGATAATATTGGAAATGAATATATAATAAAATTATTTAATGGATAATGAACTAATTAATATTAAACTTGATGATTGTGTTTTTATTTGATATCTAGTCCTTATTAGTGGTAGCTGGGTGTCCTATGTGATAATAGAAGAAAACGATTCTATGGCTATTTAGCATCCATTAATGTGTTCATGGATTATATATATATATTTGATTTCATATGCCACCCCACCAATACGATAGGGAAACTTCCAAACAAATGTTTTTGGGGTGTTTTCTCCAACATCCTAGTTTGGTGAGGGAATATATGGATTTCTTCTCCTTCTCCCTCACTATTTATTTAGAAATTTATGAGTAGGTTTATTCTGATCTATAATATCTTATGGCATAGGGTGCATTTCTACCAGGGTTGTGATGGGTCACAGTTTTACTATAATTTTATGCGTGGTTTGTAATGGCATGTGGTTTAAAATATACATATATCTAGATGTGGTGGTTTTAGATTCCCATGGGTTTATGTGCACGAACTATGATGTATTGTGGTATAATGAAAACAAACAAGATGTAGTGGATTTTAGATAAACACTTGGATACTATTGGGATATGATGTTGATGATATTTTTTAGGCTCTATTGGCCATAGTAATGTTTTAATACAATATAATGTGGTGTAGGTTTATTCAGAGGGAATGAGCACATAACGTATCTATTGGGGGAATGAGAGGAACAAACCAGTGGTGAAGTGGAAGAAAGGTACCTTCATTTATATATATTGTTTTTATATATAATGATCTACTACTATATTTAATTGGTGAGTGATTCGTAGTGAGGATGGGAAAATAATATAATTCCTCTTTAGAAGATGAGTTAGTGTATTTTATTTATCCATTTGGTTTTAGTATTATTAATTCAAATTTTTGAATGAGAGGTTTTAGGTATGATCATCCTACATATATATATATAAACTAATTTTCAGGTTGGAATATAATATCTTGGATTTTCTTTTGAGGTAAAAATATCATTTAAATTCATGTTGAAACCTTTTTTTAACATTGAGGATGTGCCTAATAGTTTAAGAAATGTTTTCTAAGTGTCAAGGGCATATTCAGAGATTAGATCTCTAATAGTTTGAGGAAATTGATGGTCCACATGATGTTTTTAAACCGTGAACCTAAGGCTACAAGATTTTGTTAAACCATGTGGGGTAATGTAGAGGTCCGCAAAAGAGCACACTAGATATGCATATTTTTTCCATCTTCTGTTCATATCCTTCAAGTTCAGTGCTATAGAGGTTGTAGAGTCACATGGTTAGTGCATAGTTAGGCCAAAACGTGTGTCTAAATCATGTACCTCTTTAATTGGGTGGAAAAAATGGTTTTACCCACATTATATTAATACTCTCACCCTCATTTTCCTCCCTCTTCATGGACAAAAACTCCCCCTCTTATTGGATCTCTCCATGGCTATCCAACTAAGGCTTTGACATAGGCTCTTTGTATGGATTCTAATTCCTTCATTTTTAGTCACATTTAATCCTCATCAGTAAGATATCTAATCATATTACTTCATTCATTTATTATGATGTATAGAATGATAAATTCATGCGAGCAATTTTTTTGTACTTTCATGGTATTTGTTTATTTCTTCAATTAATACTGTTCTAGACTGAATTATAAGATAATATTGGATGGAGATTCTACTTCCATGATAAGGTAGGTGGTATATTGAATTTCCCTTAAATTCTATTGATATATAAATTGCATTCTCATGCCACAGGCCATACATTCTGGAGCGTCACCTCTTAAATAATGTTTTAATTAAATTAAATGTGAATTTCTCTGTTTATATGACACATGAGACCCCTAATCACAAATGAGGATTTAGGAACCCATATAAAACTACCCCTTTGGTGTGTTGATAATCTACAAAAACAACCATGAGTTTTTTATGAATTTTATTCACCATTATAGGTGTGTTATTACCCCTATAATTTGTAGGTTCTAACTAATTAAAGGAAATATATTAATTGAATAAGATGATTGGATTGATCCCTCAAAAGGCCTTCAAATCCTGGGCCATGTATTTTAACCACCATCTGAGGTGTGTTTTTTACCTTTAAATAAAATGTCCATTATAAAATAAATATATTATTAAATGGTATGGTTATACCAAGATACCATAACCATTTATTATCCCATGGAGAGGAAAAAACATGGGTTCAAACTAATAATTACATGGATGGACTCATCATGGTTATTGATTAAATGAATTATTTAATGGACATACATCAAGTTATGGGAAATACATAGGTTCTTTTATGAATTCGATGGAGAGGAACACATGGCCATATGGATTTGACTGTATGTTAGGACTAATACATGGTTTCCTTTCATGGAACGACAAGGATGGTCTCAAGGGGAAATTTATTAAATCATGTTTTGGGTGAAACATAGGTTTCTTATGTGTAACTCCAAGGATGGACTTAGAGGTAAATGAATTTATACCATACCTAGATAAATACATGGGTTCCTGTGAGGAATTCCATGGATGGGATTATAGGGTTATGGGTTCATAGTGCACCTGGAGAAATATCTAGGTTTCTCAAGTGGAACTCCTTGCATGGGATCAGGTTTCCAATAAGCAAATTGGTTAATTAATTTAAATTTCACATCTTCCATGTTAATAATATACTTATATTTGGTCAATACTCATTACACATGAAGTAATTTTCATATTTCATTTATCAAGTGTAATAAAATGATACATATTCACCCCTTATATTTATATGATCCATAGGGGACTCCTTGGATATGATTCAGGTCCTTAGCCTCTTTTATAGATAAAATAATAAATTGGAAATCTTTTTGAGACATTTAGGCATAGGTCAAAGCAGGTGGTATCGATCGAGTGTCCCATTGGGAACTCAAATCGACCTGGGTGTTACATATTTCATTCATAGTTTATATTATTACTTGCACACTGATTATTTATATATTCGTGGAAATGAAGATATTATATGTTTTTGGTGGTGTCCAACTGAGAATATATCACACAATTTTTAGGCTACTGTTATTACCCATACATACTTCATGGATGCATATAGGGACAAGGGAAAGTGTCCTGTTAAGGATGATAAATTTCTCTATGCTAGGATTGATTTTGGGAGTAGAGGATTGAGCTTGTCCTCACTATACTAAGGAAGATAACTTTTAATCTATTATTAATTTCTGTATAGCATGTTTTATATACCTACTCCTCTTTATCTTATGTATTTACTTTTTTGTATAGAACGACATGATCAAAATTATTTTTTATGTAATATTGGATATGGTCTCTTAAAATGTATTTATGGTATCTAGATGACTTACTTATTCCTCTACTGGTTAATTATTTATTATGATTATTCTATTAAATACTATTATGTTTTCTCTATGACATATTGTAATCATGAGGGTATAATCTCCCCACTATACTCTTACAGACCCTCACCGCTATTCGGAATCCATTTTCATGTAAGGTGGTGTGCTTGAGGTAATTTGGACACCATTTCATCCATTGTTATCGACCAATCCAGTTCGGGACATCACAAAGTTATATCAAAGCATTATTTTCCTTTTTTATTACTATTTAGTATTTTATATAGGAGGCTTGGAATGTATTTAAATTTTGTAATGATCTCGGTCCTGTGGGTAGAAAACCCATGTACATGAAAAATATAAATTACTTGGGAAGGGAATTTTTCATTTGGATTATTCCTGTTACAGTTGTATTGACTCCACCATTTGTTAACACACGTGATATGTGGTGTTTATTATTATGAAGGGTTTTCTTTTACCTTATTCCTACTAAGGCAATTAATTATTACTACATGCATCATATTTGGAATATAGAGTTTTAATGTCATGTTTATAGTTATTATTTCGTGTGATGTAATTACTCATTGTAATTATGATATGAGATTGGTTATTAAAGTGTCTAGATCAACCTAAATAAAGTTTTTATTTATGGATAGATGGTTTAAACTTAGTTAATCATTAATTACATGTTTGAGTGATGTCCAATTGGTTTCATGGTATGAAACATTTGTGGTTTGGATTAAATGAGTGCCAATAACAATTTAAAAAGTATATATTCCTTTATAAATTAATAAGGGTAACCCATATAATCAAAACCATAATATATGAACATGTTACATTCTATGATCTAGTTTCAGTTACATTAAATTCCAATTAAAACATATTTAGTGTAGTATGTTATAATTTGGGAATTGTGAGTAATCAAACTATACCATTTTATGTACATAAGTGAGTATGAACTGTTGGTGCTTAAATGATTAAATGAAATAGGTAATATTAAATAGTGATTCCAATTGAATCTTAAAGGGTATTTTCCTATAAAAATTTCAATTGACGCTCTATATATAGTAACCCATGATATGAAATAGATAAGTTGACCCTAACCCGACATAAATTATGGGTATTAGTAAGTGTATATTCTATTTCAGTGTGGTCTTATACATCACCCAGAACTGACTATAGGGGTAGGAAGAAGGTTGTGACTTTTATATAGAATGTCTTATACTTTTCCTATTATTATAAATATGATTTAAATCATTATCAAATCTATTCTATGGTGTGATACTATCATTTTTAGATCATATTCCACCACAATGTCCTCAAGTAATGTTACAAGAGGGTGGAAATGACCATACTTTGAAGACGGTGGGCTTGAGCCACCAATATTTCCTCTTGTAGTGACACATGTGGAACTTCATATTATTCCTGACCAGGAATATGATGACTGGTTTCGAGAGGGATTCTTACGGGTTATATGAATCTCTACAAAGCCCCTTGACCATTCCATACTTGAGAATAGTTTATGTGAGAATTTCAGCCACAGCATCAGCCCATATTCTCGAGTGATGGTAGTCCAGAGGTAGTAGAGACATGAATAAATTCCATGATATATATTTTTGAGTATATTGAGAGATCTCATGAGAGGAGAGTGAAGATCACTACAAATATTCTATGATATTATTCTAACCGATGGTTGAATATTATTAACCAGAAATATCTTCATCATGATATGGTTTGGATGGATTTTCTAATGTCCTTCTATGATTATTTCTATCTTGAAACATTTATGAATGACAAAGATAGAGAGTTTATTGACTTAGAGAAGGGTGATTTATTATTTATGGACTACTCTGCATGTTTCATAGAGCTCCATAGAATCATACCTATCCTTATAGGTGATTAATAATCCATGGATAAAAGATTCAAGGATGGTCTCAGGTATGACATCCAATTGAAGTTGAACATATTCTGGTAAACTGCCTATTTGGGATAGTGAATCAGGAACTTCTTACTAAGGATATACTAAGATAGGATGAAGGTTTGATCTATAGTGGCTCAACTCTTTAGCCTAGAATTGCTTTGACTAGAGGTAGTAAGTGTCTATATGAGTCTTATAATTGGAAAAACAACATTCATAGTGTTCACTAAAGCATCCTAGTGGTGTGCCATCACTGTGGTAGGATAGTACATAAGAAGACCCAGTGTATCAAGGATCCAATAAAGTGATGGTCTAGTATCAATATGAATCATCATGATCACCTTTCTAGAAAATTTCCTTCAGTGGCCAGTGGGGAAGGATCTTCACTAATATCTCATTCAGTAATGGGGTCAATAGCCCCACGTCAGGAAGGAAGAAATAATATTTCCATCATTGTAGGCCGAGGAAGGTGGTCATGGCCAAGGGATCCAGAAATTAAAATTAAAGCGCCAATATAGTGGGCCTACCCATGGTGGTCAGTTTATATCTCAAAGCTGTGAATAAAGATAGATATATGCAATGCATTCAATCCTTGAAGAGAATATTTCCATTCTATATGTAGTTAGAAGATCGATGTTAGTGTACTCTAATCCATTTTATACTTTATTTGATACAGTTGCTTCCCACTCCTTCATATAGATTGCTATTGTGGTGAGCCTTAATCTTGAGATTAAGTATTCTTATGGACCATTCGGATTTCAATTAGAACGTGTATTCCTATTCAAGGAGTCTCTCCTTGAGATAGGTGGGTATTGTATCTTATGGGGACTCTATTTTCCTTGAGATGATAGGTTTTTACATCATTCTTGGGATGGACCAGTTGGTTCCTTATCACCCCTATATCAATTTCTATTATCAGAGGATGTCCTTTATGTCACCAGAGGATGATATTTATATTCCAAATGGTGAATGGGATGTCTGGTAAAGTCAATCTGGACCCAAGCATCAGGGGCTAGGTGGAGTGATAAAATACAATGATAGCCTTAATATGGATGATCAAGAAATGTGATAGGATAATATCCATATTTTAGTAGATCATTTCATAGATGTATTCACTAATGAATGTTTTGGACTACCTCCTAAGAGAGAGTTATATTTTACTATTGAGCTATTCTCAGGAGATGAACCAATATCAATTCCTCTTTACATGATTGCTAATTCTGAGTTTCAAGAGCTCAAGATGAAGATAATGTACTTGGAAGAGAAGGGTTTTTACAATGCCTAGTACTTACTCATGGGGTTCACCTATCCTTTTCACAAAGAATATGGATGATACCCTTATGATTTTCATGGATTACCATCAGTTGAACGTGATTATGGTTAAAAACTAGTATCCACTACCACATATAGATGGCATCTTTAACTTGATCTGGGGATTGAGGGTTTTCTCCAAGATTGAATTGAGGTTGGGGTACCATCAGGTGCATGTTAGACCATCAAATATACCACATACAAAAATCTATAGTAGATATGTCTTATACGATTATATGGTCATGTTTTTTGTTATTATGAACACATCAATGGTATTCAGGGTTTTGATGTATTGGTTTTCCACCCACATCTGGATTCATTTGTGGTATTATTCATGGAAAACATCTTGGTGTACTCATTTACTCGATACAAAAATTCCAAACATATTTATATCATTTTTATCACACTAATAGAGAACCAGGTGTATTCTAAGCTCACAAAATAAAGCTTTTAGATTGATAAGTTCCAATTCATTTGTCATATTATCTCTGAGTTTGGATTCTTAATTCAACCAATGAAGGTGAGGGTCATTGTTTTTTAGGAGAATCCCAAGATCATCTTTTACATAAGATTTTAATGGGGATAGTTGGGTATTATAGGTGACTTATACATGATTTCTCACGTCCTGTAGAAACACTCAAAGGGTTGACCAATAATGGTGTCAAGATTACATGGTCTAATGCATTCAATAAATCCATTTAGGAGATAAAAGATAGAATTAATTTGGTACTGATCTAGATTTTAATTGATCCTAGTAAAGGATACATGGATTTTTTTATGAATCAGATATTAGGTTGGGAACCATTATAATACAATGGCATCAAGTCATGGCATACAAATATCAGCAGTTGATGTTACATGAGCAGAATTACCTGACGCATGATCTCAAAATAGTAGTTTTAGTTCATTTCATGACATATAGGAGTAATTTCTTACTAGGGGATAGTTTTTTTCTCTAAACTGACCAAAAAATACTCAAGTATATATTTACATAGTGTGACTTAAATCTCATGCAAAAAATCTGGGTTTAAAACCTATAGTCCTTGAACTTCGATCTTTCTTATATGCATAGGGAAGCCAATGTTATTGCTGATTATCTGAACCAAAAGTCTTAGACACTGGATTTTTTGGAGGACTATGGTGAGTGGCAGTTGATGGCCTTATTTTATGATATTCAATTGGAGGATCATGCCCTTCATGTATATACATTACTCACAAAATTTTGTATAACCACATTATTTCTGGATAGAGTGAAGATGGGGAAGATTTGTAATCCTAAGGGCTTAGTCCTATAGGAGGGTGTTTTTTATGAGGACCCACTTCCTAGTTGGGTCACTGATAGGGATGAGATCTTACACATTCATGGGAATGTATAGGTTCTAGAAAACAGATGATGAGATCTGATGTAAGAAACTCATACTTCTTCTTGGGATGTATATCCTAGAATTATGAAGATGTAATATTAATTAAACTAACATTATTGGTGAAAAAGGATGAAAAGATAGATAAATGATTTTTTATATGGTATTCCACCTATTATTTGGTGAAGGAAGAACACCAGGAACTAACATGCCTTTTAGAGTCATTTCCCATTCATGAGTTGAAATTGGATGATGTTACGTGTATTTTTTATGGTATTATCTAGTTAAACTCAAGTCTATGAGATAATATGGGGGATTATAGAAAAGGTGGAAATGTTTTCTCACTTTTTACCTATCAAAGATACAATTTCAGTTGATGATATAGGAAGTCTATACATCAGATTGATCATATGCTTTCATAGAGTTCCACATACTATCATATCAGATAGAGTTTCTCATTTTACATCACAGTTCATACAGGGGTTGCAAAGGGAACTAGGTTTATAGGTACTTTTGATTACCGACTATCACCCATAAACTGATGGCTAATCCAAACATATGATATAGTTGTTATTGGACATACTTCGAGCATGCAACCTTTATTTTGAAGGTTATATGGATAAACACTAACCTATCTTGTTGTTTCTTATAATAACAGCTTCTATAAAGCTATATAGATATGTATGTATAGGAAGATACTAATGCGAAATATGTAGACATAAGTACTCAGTGGATGGGGTTATTATCAGATGATTCTTTACCACAAATAGAAGGGTAACTCATGGATGATTTTTTTTAAAGAGGGGAGATTATAAGATCCTAGATTTTGTTACAAGGCATAGATCCTTTAAATTTAACTTGAAACCTTTTTTTAACCATGAGGATTCTTCTAATAGTTTAAGGAACATTTAAATAGTTTCTAGAGGTTTTTAAAATCCTTGAGCTCCAGAATGTGGTGGAAACATGTGGGTCATATGATTTGTTTAAATTGTACTCCTAAGGCTAAATGGTTTGAATAAAACCATATAGGGTAATGCATAGGTATGTAGAGGGGAACATGGTCCACACACAGTTTTCCCAAACCATTTCTCCTAGTCTGCATGCTTAATGACACATAGGCAATAGATATGCTTGGTTTCTATATGATTTGGATAAATCATGCGTCCAAACTATGCAACTATTTAAATAGAAGGAAATGATTATTTTCCCTCATTATATTAATAATATCACCCTCATTTTTACTCCCACTTCATGCACAACTACTCCCCCTATATTTATTTCTCTCTATGTCCATCCATCCTAAGATTTAAGACAGGTTCTTCATACATCGTTTGATTCCATCACCTTCAGTGACATTGAATATTCACTAGTAACATCTATAATCCTCTTGATTCCTTCCTTTTTTTATATTTCCTTAAGGAATGTTGAATCTATGCAAGCACATTTACCATATTTCAGGATGTTCATATATTTATTTTATTTATCCTAATCTAGATCAAATTAGAAGCTGATATCATATGGTGATTATACTAAAAATATAAGGTAGGTTTTCTCATGATTTTCCCTTAATTTATAATTATATATAATTATATATATATATATATATATATCAATGTCATGTCACGTGCTGGACCTCCCCAAGCCTAGCCTATAAAATGTTTTTTTTCTTAAATTTAATGTGTGGGACTATGTTTATATGACCCATGTGACCCATTATAACCAACGAGGTTTGAGGTCACCAAATAGAACCACCCCTTGGGATATGATTCTAAAATATACAAATAACCACATGTTTTTTTATGAATTTAATTAACATTTATATTTCTGCTCTTTCACCAATAATTTAGAGGTTCTAACTAATTAAAGTAAATAAATTAATTGAATATAATTTATCCATTGATCCTTGTACATTCTTTCTAAGACTTGGAAATTAATTTTAACTACCTTATAATGTGAATTTTTTACGTTTAAATTAAATGTACATTATGAAATAAATATATTATTAAATGGTATAGTTAGACTGAGAGCCCCTAACTATTCCTTTTGTCATCTAAATAGTGAAACATTAGTTTTGACTTGGAATGCCATGGATGGACACATAAAATTTTGGGTTCGAATTTAATTATTTAATTCACTTACATCATTTTGTGGGTGATACATAGATTCTTTTATGAATTACATGGATGGGAAAACTTGTGATAATGGATTTTACTTTATTCAAAGAGTGATACATGGGTTCCTTTAATAGAATTCCCAGTAAGGGATTAGGGGAAACTTCTTTTATCATGACATGGGTGACACTTGGGTTTTATACATGGATTTCCATTGATGAAATAAAAGGGAAATGAATTTATACCATGACTAGAGTGATACATGCGTTCCTATGATGAATGTTATGGATATTCCTACAAGGTGATGGATTCACAGTGAACCTAGAGTGATACCTTGGTTTCTCATGAAAAACTTCTTTGATGGGATCAGGTTTCCAATAAGTAAATTAATTAATTAAATTAAAAGACCTTTATTATTAGTAAAGAGCATACTTGGATTCTATCAGTACTCTTTACACATGATGATCTTTTTGTATTTTCTTTATCAAGTGTAATGAAATGGGACATGTTCATACCTTATACTGATATGATCTAAAAGGGAATCCTTGGATATGAGTCAGGTTATAAGACTCTTTTATAGATAAAATCAAAAATGGGTCATCTTATAGAGATATTATAAAATTAAATAAAGAAGTTTCTATATATAGAGTATCACATTGGGAATTTATATTACCATGGGTATTACATTTTTCATTCATAGTTTATATTAATACCTGCAGACTAACCATTTATATATTCATATACTGAATGGAATTATAAACCGTTGGTGGTGGCCAACTGATTTTATCTCACACCCTTTTTAGTTCTTTGATTGGTACACAAAGAGACTTCATGGATATAGTTAGGGATAATGGAAAGTGGTCTATTAGGGATGATTGATTTCTCTATGCTAGGATAGATTTTGGGAGTAGAGGATCAAGCTCATTCTTATGATGCTATGGTATATATATTTTTATCTTTTTTTATTTTTATATCATTTTTTTATTTCTTCTTTTTTGTATCACATGTATTCCCTTTTTTTATAGCATGACATGATCAACATCATTTTTTATATGTCATTGAATATGGTTTCTACAAGTTTTTTTATGGTATCTGGTTGACTTACTTATTCCAATACTATTTATTTATTTATTATTCTTATGATATTCATTACAATTATGACTTGGGTGTTCCACACTCTGATCATGAGTTTATAGTATCCCACTATACTCTTACAGACCCCCAATACTAGTCAAAATCCTCTAGTGTACGAGGAGGTATTCTTGAGGCCATGAAGCTAACATTTCAACTATTATTATTGAGTGATCAGAGCCATGACATCATACTGTAGTAGTTAGTTGGGGATCTATAAAGGAAGTACTATCCCTTAGATGTTTTTAAGAACTATTGAGGCTTCATGTTAACTATTAAAAAATTATCTTTTGTATTTTTCTTTTCAATTTTATCCCGTTATGTATGACATCTTGTCATCTGTTGGGATTTATTATTTTATTTAACGATGTTGTTGGTTTGTGGATTTTCCATCTTATCTATTAATATTTAAATATTTATGATGGTAATTCCTCCCATTTTTTTGATTTATATACCCTCAGTGTTAGCATCCAAACTATGACCTATTAGTGGTTGGCATAGGGGGTAATTATCTCTCTTTATTCATTATCATCTTAAGAGGGAAGAATTTGGATAGGGTTCATGGTAATTTAGATACTTGATCAAGGGAGAAATGGAATTATTAATATAATAATATAATGGAATCATAATAATTGAAAATGAGGCATGATATATTTATCATAAAATCATTGCATAGAAATAGGGTGAGATATCTTGAGAGTTAATAATAATAGTATGAAAACAATGATATAACAATTATAAACCATCACATAAAAATAATGAATAATATAAAAATATCATATCACTATGTTAAACAAGATAAATTATAAAATATTCCATAAATATAAGTCTTGTAAAAAAATAATTCTAGGCTCACCACTGAGATAACATAATATTTATAGAAAATATAACTACATCATTACCATGTGTAAGATGGTGGAAAATGATAATTGCTTTATGGAAGCATAAAGAATTATGAAAAAACCTTACTACATCATGACCATTTATAAGGATATAATGATATTAAAATAATTACCAAATTAATTTAGTGGATATATAATTTCTAACCCACCCATATCATCCTAAAAAATTACAAATATGTGTTCCTCATGAACATGAATACAAACAAAAAATAATCAAAAATTATAACATGATTAACCTATGAAAATAAAATAGGTATACAATGGAATAAAGTAGTTATGGTGGTAATTAACCATTAATAAAAATAATGAATCATGAGTTATTTATAATATATATAATAAAGGTTATATGGTCTAGTTAATAATTTCCCAAGTATATCTAATTTAATGGAATCATGGTGAGGACCCTTTGGTTAAAAGATGGAAGTGAGACTGTTCACAAAGAAAATGCATTTGATAAAAGGTTAAATTTATGCATAATTTATGATAATAATATACAAATGAAGTGATGGATTATTTCTCTTATGGAGATTTCATTCCACGAAACTTGGAAAATATAATAACATAGATAATTAATTAGGGGAATATTTTGTCAAAGTTTCAATTTAAGAGAAAGATAACATTCATAGAAATATGATATTATAAATTTAAAAACATTATTACTTGAAAGAGTATTTACATAGGTGAAATTCCTTCTTAGTAAGATGATAAATTTAAAAAGTATTAAGAAAACAATTACATTGTTTTTATAAAATTTTGAAGTAAATAAGGAAAATATAATTTTCTAAGATGTACATAAATATAAAAAAATTTATAAGAAACTGTATATTTTAAAAATAAATAATTAATAATTAATATCAAATAAGTAAACTCTCTAAAATAAAATCATTATATGAATAAATTATAAATTTGTAGAGAAACCATGAAAATAGTTTCCAGAATTTTTTTGTTGTTCAAAAAAATGTATAAATTAGTAAATTTAAGTAAAAAAAATAAAATAATGTTGAATATATTTTTAAAAATTATTTTAATATTAAAATATAATAAAAATATACCTATTTAAATAAATATATTTAACATTGATGAAATGTCGAGAGGAAAAAAATTTAAAATTTAAAATTTCCTTCATAAATATCATAGGACTTGTATTAAGGGAAGCATTTGAAAGGGAATATGAATACCCTAAAATGAATTAGGGGGAATAATAAAGAAAATAAAGTAAGTATATTATAAATATGGAAATAAAAAGTGAAAGAGGTATAGAGTAATAGAGAATATAACATCAAGAAGGAGAAAAAATGAGAATGTTCCCTTTTGAACAATTTATTGATTGAAAATGATCCATAAGGGAGGGAGAGAGATAATAAAATCATCATAGATGGAGGTAAAATATAAATCTGTACGTTGAAGTCCATTTTAATGATACATATAAGATAGGATATCAACTACAGGAACAATGCTTTTAAATAATGGAGGTGGGTAAAGAAACACTTACCTCATTTCCTAACTTATTTCATATATCTCGTAACCTTATGAATAACTAAGTTACATAAACTATTTAATTTCTTTAAGACATTTTCATTTATATTTCCTTATTATTTTTAATTTTAATTTCTATATTATCATGTTTCATCCATTTATCAAATTTTTATTGTTCACATAAGTAATATTTAGGTAGTTCAGTTAATATCTAAAACTACTTAAGTATATTGTAATGGTCACAAATAATTGTAAAATGGTTCTATATTGTTAATAAGTGTCAATATATGTGTATCATAAAGTTATAGAAGAAAGGTTGTATCTCCCAAGACCCTTACACATGAATCCCATGGTAAAAAATATTTTTTACATACTAGATTTGATATCGACAAAATCATCCAAAATTTTAACATTCATTATTACAATATAAATAAAAAATAATGAATCAATTACATACTAAATACCTTTTATGATTATAGTATTATATATTTATAATAAATTCAGACAAATAAATACTTATATATTACTCATCCAATGGATAGTTTTTCCATTATTCCCATATTTTCTTGTTCCATATTAATTTTTGAAGACATCCCACAAAATTATCAACATATTATGACCATCTTGATATATCACATTTTTTAATATTCATAATAACTTTTTTAAATTGAAACAAAATAATGTTGTGCTCAAACATTCAACAAGATAAAGTATATGATTGAATATTTTATGAATACATAAGGAATAGATAATATGGACGAATGAGTAATAAAACAATATTCCATATATTCACCAACATGAAAAAAAAAATCCAAGGATAAAAATGTAAATAGTAACATGTAATATAATAATTGATTTTATAATGATAGATTGCATAATACCATACATAATAATCTTAACGTTAATCCCTTGTGACAAAAAAGAATAACCATATCATCAAGGAATCATGTCAAGACATTATAAATAATTAGGTGTACATACACTAAATAACATGGCTAATTTGTGTCATGAGAACAATTGATAAATCAAGGGCTATATAATATGATTCCCAACCAATCGATTAAAAATTACAATGCATTCATCATATGAATGAGTCAATAAAAAATACAATACATAACAAACATGCCTCAGTAATCAATAAATATCTATATTGAGTCAAGTATACTATATGTTAACATTTCCCAGTGCATAATGAAGCTACATTTTTAAAAAATAATCATATATATAGAACTAAAATATATATGATTTATCAATATTTCGTCAATAAATATTTAAACTATCATTTTATATAATCACGGTTCAAAATTATTTTTATACAATAGCTTGTTTACCCATATAGGTTAATGAGTATAAAGTTAAGTAAGTACTAGAAATGATACAAAATATATCCATGATAGATTAGATAATCAATTAATCATAATTAAATCATTATCGTAAATGCATGTATTTAAAACATTATAGAGAAAAATGGAATCAAAACAATAAAAATAACATCCTTAATACTTTGGTATATTTTTTATAAAAACGATGTTATAAACCACTTCCAAAAAACATTTAAAATTTTGTCAAAGAGACTTTTAAAAACTATTTTGAAAATAATTTATAGAAACATATTCTTTAAAATGAACTATTATTCTATAAGAAAATGTATAGTGGAATATAAAAATAAACAATAATTAAATGAAACTCCCCTTCTATAGCTATTAAGAAAATAATATACCATTATTTTTGGTAAAATTTAAATTGTAAAAAATTACTAGAATAATGATAATATATATTAACTATTAAATATATCAAAAAAATAAAAATGAAGATAAATAATTAAGAATTATCATGAGGGTGGGAAATTCTATTCATGTAGGAAGATTTTAAAAAGATATATTTTCATAATTTTATACAAAAAGGAAAAAATGGTTGGTTTCATAAAATGATAAAAATATTCATTTTAAACATTCAGATAGAAATTAAAATTTAATATAAATTTACCCTAATATATCATTTAACTATAAAAAAAATGTAAACTAAATAAAGAATATAGATATCAAAGAGAAAGGTTCTCAACAAAAAATGAGAAAAAGTTAATATTTTCTTAATACCATTCTTCTTACTAATTTGAAAACCACGGAGAGTAAAAAATAGGATGAATACTTGAAAACATATATAAAATCATATTAGAATATAATTTTTGGGGTTTATGAGAGTAAAAATATACAACCCATAATGTAATTTGAATCAAAGACAATTCTGATAAGGAGTAAAATTTTATAATAAATCCTAAAGAGTTTTATAAAACTTGAATCAAAACATATTGAAAGAGAAAAAATGAAATGTAACATTAATTATTATTATTAAATATTTTATAGTCATATAAAATTTCATATATTCATCATATACACCCTATAATGGAAATATTTGTGCAATTCAAAACTTGTTCCAAAGAATGATGTTTGAGATGAGAAACCCCTACATTAACTATCTCCTTTGAGGAAGTGTGACTTAACACCATATATAATAAAAATAACAATATTAATAACTTATTTTATAACCTTATTATTAGATATTAACTTTTATAATCATTATTTATAATTATTCAGTAAACATTAATTAGATTTTTATTTTTTATTTTCATCATCAAATGTTAATAATTTTAATTGTTCTGTACATGTTTCATAAGGATGATGTCTGACATCTTTCAAGGATAAAGAATTCATAATTTCAATATTATTTTATTTATTGTAATATATGTTTTATAATGATTAATAATTTTCTAATTTTATTCCATTCGAGTTTTATTTATGATTCTTGAAGATGAAATCATTGTTGAGCTAAATTCTAGGTAATTTAGCTATATCAACTGGAAAATTTATATGGATTATTAATTATTATTTTATCCATACATAATTATATTCATGAAATTAATTAATCTATAAATAATATATATTTATAAAATATTTTTTTATGACCATTCTTATAAGTATATTAAGATTGTTAATCTACATCATTTCATGATGGTGGTAGCCCACACATATAAATGTGTGATGTTATCATTTTTCAATAGTTGTAAATAAAGGAAGTTAAATATTAATTTAACTTTAAGGAATAATAAATATTATATATATTATCTAATCTATCTATATAAACATCTATTATATGTGTTGATGAAAATTTATCACATCTCTTTATGGAGGTGGTAGTCCACACATATGCATGACTGATGAATTTATTTTCCATTATATGGAAAGGAGATATAAAATAGTTTTACCAATAATAAAAATAAGGTAACTATTATAAATGTTATTATTTAGTTATTTGAATATGGTTATGGAATATTTAGCAGAGGATAAATAAGAAATAAATATAAAAAAGGTTGATAATAACGTATACCTCTTCCTTTTATAATCTTTATTAAAAAAACATTAAGGCTTCTTGGATGGGTATTTGGGGAAGACCAAAACATCTAGGGAGTTTAAAAGGGTAATGATATGGTATTTGTTAATATCTTGATTTAGTTAAGGTTCTCAAGTGGTGTTTATAATTGAGAAGAGGATGTGCCCTTTTATAAGTGAGGGTTGTGGCACACTTGTACATTCCCTTGACTTTAAAATAATATAAATTTATTTTAATGTAAATTATTACAGAATTTCCAAAGATTCAAATATATGATGATTTAAGGTTTAAATACCCATAATAAATAAATTTTAGATTATTTTTAGGGATAATTTTGACTTTATCTCTAATGTTATCCGCTCTTTTATCACTTTTTACCATTTACTATGGTGAAAATTTGTAAGGAGATGGCCATAAACATAACTTATTCTAGTTATTTTAAAACTAGAAATATATTTATTTTCAAATATATATTTTACTTTTATAGTTTTACATATTTAGGTTAAAATCTTACATAGTAAACCCATATGTTATAAGTAGAAACTTATACTAAGTATCCATTTTTTCTAAAAACCCATTATATTTATAATAGAACATCATATATTATATTGATATATCTTCAAATTTTCCCTTGATATTATCCTTAAACTAACTCTTCCTTAAACAATGTAAAAAATGTTTAAAACATGGGATGGGCACAAAATAGAAGTAAGAGCCATAAAAGAAATGAAATCATTAATCCAATGAAAAAAAAAATATTTCCATAAAAAATACCTTTTACCCTAAAAAGGGATTATGATTTAAAATATATCAATTTATTTCCTTTTGAAAATAAAAATATTTTCATAAAAACTCATAAGAAATAATATAAAAGAAAATTAGGTAACTTGGGGAATAATTACACTAAAATGGAATAATCATACGGTCTAATTCCATACATGTCACTCTTACAAATGGAATAACCAAATGTTCGATTTTCATACATTTCACTCTTAAAAATGGAATAGTTATATGGGTTAATTACATAACCAATTCATTAGAGGTTATAACATTACCACCTATCTTTTTTTATCATAGAACCAACCATCTAATGTCCAAGAACCATTATATAATCATAACACATTAAAGCTTTCAAATATTAACATGAAAATAATAAAATTTAATTTGAACGCATAATAAAACATTTAAATATATTTTTAATAAAAAATCCATTTTAAAAACCAATTTTAAATGTTTAAAAATATATTTATAAATCAAAGGGCCCCATGCCACTTTAAATAATTTGAAAGAAACTAAAAAATTATCATTTTAAAACATTCATGTCGATATAAATACATTCATAAAAATCATTTTTTAAACATGGACATGAAAGAGAAATACTTAGATTAAAAATCTTTAAAACTTTTAAAATGTTTTTTTGGTTAATTATTATCTTTCATTGATTCCAACTCATCACATATAATTTATCTTCTTATTCTTCGAATGGTATCCTTTGATTAACACCTTGACACCTCTAAAGAGGGTGTAATACCTAAACTAAGGGTTCTATAATGTGTGGATGAATTATAATAATCTATTTGGAATGTCATTTTTTTCCAATGAGTTTTTCTAAGATTATTAAATTGATAATAATGGGTGCACTTTTATAAGAGAGGAGGGGCCCTCTTGTAATTCTTCAAAATATTACTTTTGTATAAAATACTTTTCTTTTAAAAATAGATAAAAACTAATTTAATTCTAATATATGATAATTATTACTCAAATTAAATTCATTAAATAAAAATTAGATGTGTTTTGACTATTTTTTAATCCTTATCTTTTTATTTTAACCCTTATTCAACCCTTTTAATTCTTACTATGATATCATGTAATTTACACTATGAGGATTAATATAATTAAAATAAAATTCCTAAATACTAAAAAATTCGTCATTTATAAAAAATTTGGACATATCTCAATTATTTGGAAATATTTTATATTTATATTAATTTTATATCATTTAATTAAATATTATTTATTTTAAAATATTATTAATGTCTATTTTTAAACTATTCAGTACTTGACTTTTTAAAAATATCATAACTACATGATATCTTCAAAAAAATATTTTAAATAACCACTAACAAGTCAAATTTATCAATGAAATTAGTGGGAGATAATAATTATATCAAAATGTTTTATTTTAATATTTTTAATATAATTTATTTTGTATTTCCTTTTATTAAACAATTACTACATCATTGTTGTGTCGAGATTTATGAAAATTATTTTATCACGAAAAATTATAAATAAATCACCATGATGTAGATAAACATTTTATATTTCAAAATAGTATTTTTAGTAGAAAATATCCCTTATAAAAACCCATATTACAAATATTTCACTTGATAAAAAAATGTATGAAAAAAATGACGTTTCATTTTATATAAAATTTTAATTGTCATACTATCATCCAAGGGACTTCCAAAGGTCATAATTTCATCCCAAGGATGCTTCTGGTAGAAAAAAACTCAATGAATGAAATTATTAAAATTATTTGGGTGATATTATAATATTTATTATTATTTTTACCCTCAATTACCTAATTTACCTTTAACTATGTTAATAAAAAATTTCTAATGTTACTTTTCATATAGTCCGAAAATAATGTAGAACTATTAACATAATTTTTAACTTATAATTAAAAATATGAAATCCATATTTCCAAATTCAAAATATATAATGGGCATAATTTAATTAAAAATAATATCATTGACGAATCAAGAAAACATGTTTTTAATGTAAAACCCTTCAAAATATTGAAATGTTTTTACATCCAAATTCAATATGAAATTTATTAAAATGAATTAAATTGAATTAACTGATAAAAAATATCTAATTATACTTTAAAAACACTCAAGTTTATAATTTAATACTATAAAAAAATTATTGAAAAATTATTTTTCAATTAAAATGCAGTATTTTCCACTATTCAGAAGAAAATTAAACTTATCACAAAAATATTATAAATTAAAACAAATTAAATTTTTATATTATTATTTGAAATAAGAATTTTATTTTTAAAATATAATTTATAAAATTCTCAATAACTAGATTTAAAACAAGTGTGTCATCAAAATGTGGCCAAACTTCCTTTTTTGAAAAATACTTCTTTCATACCTAAAGTTGAATATTTTATTATATCATGGCTAGAAAACACATAAGATGAATTTTAAAAATTTTATTCAATATTATATATATATATATATTTCATTAATATAATCCAACAGGGGTGATTTAATTATTTTATAAAAAGACTAGTTTGCATTTAAATAGTTTTTTAGAAATGATTTACTTCAATATTCAAACTGGTTGCTTTCATTTATAATTAATTTTTCACCAAATAATTAATTATATAAATATATTTAAACCTTATTCTAATAATACATTTAATAGTGTTAATTGTTTTAATTATAAGGGATATGAGATAACTACCATATTAAATAATAATGTTTAGTTTTTCGTTTAAGTTTGATGTGGTGTATCATGTACCCTATCAAACATAGTGTTTCCTTTTAAAAACTCAGGATGTTAATTTTTTCACCCCTTAATATATTTTTTCCTCATAATTTTAACTTGGGATAAAAAACTTGGGGTTTTTAATTTTATAATACCTTTTTTGAAATCCCACATTGGAAAAATGATTACTGAAACTTCCACTTTAAAATAAAGGGATGTATAAAGGTCACATAAGATAACATATACTAGTGTTCAATTTTGGAAAATGTGGACGTATAATAGAAAACCAAATATCATGTAGTGAAGGATATTGATAGAGAACATGTTCTTGAAAATTTTAAGAATCCTAAAACCATAAACACGTGATGGGTTAAAAAGGTCATTAATCTCTCAGTAAGAAAAGTAAACAGATAATGCTTTCATTTTAAGATCAAATTTTATAGAGTTGAGGAATTATTTTAATACTTATATTAAGAAAATAATCATTTATACTTAATTGAAAAGTATATTTTCATCCTTTAATCAATTTCCACAACAAACTCATATTTTTCTCCAAAGATGAGTATTCAAGATGAATTTTCCACGCTTGAAACACTAGAATCAACTTAAAGAGAATCACATAATAGAAAAATGATTAAATATATATTTATAATATATTTATACATATTTCAAAACAGGTGTTTTATTAAAAGATATGGTAATTACCCAAAAATGATAAACCTTATATGACAAAAGAATACTTTAATCTCCAAAATGCAATAGTAATACCCAAAGTTCAACATAGACCATTCCACAAATAACTATCCTCAAAATTCCTAAAAATATTATAGACTCTGATTAAATCCAAAATAATTAGAAGGATTAGATCACGTATTCTTCCAAGATAAATTTTAACATTTATCTTGAAATAAAATAAATTACTCTTGGATTCTGATGCAAAAAAGTAATTTTCCTAATAACATTTTCTCCATGATAGGTTAATAATTTCAAGAAATAACATGAATCACTATAAGTCCACAATATAATCATAGAATCTTCTAAAATATAATTCAACCTTTACTTTTAAAATAAAATTCCATAATATTATATTTACCATGATTACATAGGGTTCCCAAAATAATGAACTTCTTCCGAAATAACATTAATCTATTAATAACCAAATCATTTTCCAACCCCATGGAAATATATTCGATAACACATATGTTTCAAAGATAAACATATAAATAATCGATAAAAAAATAACTAAAAATAAAATTTCATACTAACCGGGACTTCATGTAGGCCATTGGTTTGTGTTGCACCCTTGTCCTCATTCATTTGTGGGTCCAATTTTCACAGCATTACCGGACACAATATGTTGTCACCCATCCTATAAGTTGTCCTTTTTATATGAATATATAATTCTTAAGACATTACCAAAATATGATAAAGTCCTAAAAAATAGCCATAACTTGTTTTAACCTTAAATTTTTTCTCATACCTTAAATTTTGAATCTCAAAATGTAATAAACCATAATTAACTCAAACATTAATGTCTACAAAATACCATTAGACGCCATAAAATTTCTTAATATAATGCCACAAAAGGATTTCTAAGAAAATGAAATTATGATCAACCTTAAAATTATGAACCTATGATGATATCCCTAACTCATAAGATAAAGTTATAATCTCTAATGTTTTCTAAAATATACTTTGATATCAACTATAAGGACCCATCCTTAAACATACTTTATTATAGTTATTTTAAAACTAAGAAATAACTTTCTTTTCACAGATTTATTTTAGGTTTAGAGCATTATATAATTAAGGAAAGATCTTGTACAGTAACCCATACATTACATGTGAACACTTATACTCAGTATCCATTTTTCCATAAAACAATAATCCTTAAAATATATCACGATTTCATAAGCTAATATATCTTCACAATTTTATCTTTATATCATCCTTGAACTAACTTTCACTTAAACCCTATGAAATATATTTTAAAGCATAGTATGAGAAAAAAATCTTAGTAAGAGGATTAAAATAAGGGAAACCATTAATCAAGTGAAAACCCATATAAAATCTCCTTAAAACATTCCTTTTTACCCTAAAATTGATGATTATTTCAAAAAGATAATTTTCTTGCCATTTGAAAATCAAATGATTTTCATGAAAACTCATAAGAAAGCATATAAAAGAAAAACAGGTAGCTTGGTACATAATTACAAAAAAATCTAAATAAAAATGCGTCCAAATTCAATATAGGTCACTTTTATAATTGGAAAAACCACATGGTTGACTTCCATAAATGTAACTCTTACAAATGGAATATCCATCCAGATGATTTATATTCCCAATGCATTGGATGTTATAATATAACCACCCGTCCTTGGTTTTTCACAAACCCATCCATCAATTTTCCATGAACCATTATATAATCATAACGCAAAAAATATTTCTCAAAAACATTTCCAGTTATTGTAATAACCAACCCATTTTAAAAACACATTTTAAACAATTAAAAAGAGATTTTTAAATCAAAGTGTATCATTCCACTTGGAATCATTTGAATGAAACTCAAAGATTACAATTTTAAAACATTGATATCCATGTAAATATATTCATAATTTTTTTAAAAAAATAGATATGAAATGGAAATATTTAGATGAATAAATATTTAAAAATTTTAAAATGATGTTTTAGTTAAAGAGTCAATTACCATGAGTCTGACTTGTCCTGTACAATCTTAATCTTCATCTACTTCAGATGATCTCCTTTTATTAACACATTAACATATCTAAGAAGGGTGTTACACATAAAATAAGGGCTCTTTTATGTGTTGAATGATTCTAGAAAGTTATTTGGGAATATATTGGAAGAAGCAAATACTATTTGATGTTTATTTAAAAGAGAATAATGGATTCCCTTTTATAGGAGAGGGGAGGGGAACTCTTGTAATTCATCAAATTATTAAATTAATATAAAGTATTATTCTCTTAAAAATAGATCAAAAAATAATTAATTTCAAATATAGGATGACTATGGGTCTTAATAAATTCATCCAATGAAAATTAGATAAATTTTGACTTTTTTTAATTCTTATCGTTTTGTTTTAACCGTTATTTATCCTTTTTAATACTTACTATGATATAATGTAATTTACACTTTGAGGGTTAATATAATTAAAATAAAATGCAAAAATATCAATAAATGGGTCATCTATAAACTTTTAAGACTTATTCCTCTCAGTTTTACTAAGTTTATGTTTTTATTAATTTTACTTCATTTAATTTTATATCATTTATTTTAAAATATCATTATTGTCAATTTTGACAATATTATATACGTGATTTTTTAAAAATATCATAACAACATTATATCAATGAATTAATTCTTTTAAATCATAACTAACATGTCAAATTCATTCATAAAATTAGTGGATGACATTAATTATATTTATTTATATTTATTTTAATATTTTAATACAATTTATTTATTATTTACATTAATTAAACAATTACTACATCATCATTGTTTCACCATTTAAATTAATTATTTTATCACTAAAAATTATAAATAAATTACCATGATGTATATAACATTATTTAGATTTTAAAATACTATTTATTGTCTTACATACAATTAATATAACCCTATATTAAAAATATTTCACTTGTTAAAACCAAAAGTGTGACAAAATTGACTTTTCATTGAATAAAATATTATAAATGTCACACTCTCATCTAGGTGGCCTCCAAAGGTCATAATTTCACCCAAATGATGATTTATGTTGAAAAAATACTCATCAAATGAAATTATAAAATGTTTTATAGTAATTTTTTAAATATTGATAATATTATGTCTACCTTTAATTACTCGATTTACCTTTAACTGTATTAATACAAAATAAATAAAGTTACTATTCATATTGTACCAAAATAAAAGGCACCTATTTAAAAAATATGTAACTTCTGATTATAAATATGGAATCCATTTTCCTAAATTCGAAACATATGTTTGACATGAATTAATTAAAAATTAATCCCATTGATGGAATGAGAAAATAGATTTTAATGTAAAAAAATTCAAAATATTAAAATGTTTTTATATCCATATTCATAGTGAAATTGAATCAAATGACCTAAATTGGATTAATTGAGACAAAAAATATCTAATTATACATTAAATCCACTCAAATATATAATTTTACACTATAAACGATTTTTTTAAAGCAATTTTCAATTAAAATTTAATATTTTTTCACTAATCCTAAAAAAACTTAAACTTATAATAAAAATATCAAAAATTCAACTAAAGAAAATTTTTATATTTAACTTTAAAATAAAAAGGTTATTTTTTTCAAATATATTTTATAAAACAGTTAAAGACTATATTTAAAATAATTGCACCATCAAAAGGCGACAAAACTGTATTTTTTTAAAAATTATTATTTTAGGGCTAAAATTATATTTGTTCTTATATCATGTCTAGAAAATACCAAATAAAAATTTTAAATATTAGATTGAATATATTATATTTATATATATCATTAATAAATTCCAACAAGGGTTATTTAATTATTTTATTAAAATAATGGTTCACATTTCAATAGTTTTTTAAAAATGATTTCTTTTTATATTAAAACGGGTTTTATTTCATTTATAATTAATTGGTCACCAAATAATTAACTATATACAATTGTGTAAACCATATTTTCTTAATTAATTTAGTCATGTTATTTCTTTCCATTTTAATATAATTTCGATAACTCTCATATTAAATTATAATATTTAGTTGTTTGTTTATGTTTGATGTGACGTATCATATATACTATTGAACATAGTGTTTCATTTTAAAAATTTGGGTTGTTATAAAATATTTTACCATAATAAATCATTTTTATGACCAAAAACAAAGTTAGAAATATTATTTAATATTTTTTATTCCAATTAAAAATATTTTATCCATTTTAAAAAATTTAATTTATCAAGGTGGTAAGAATTAATTTTAATATAAGTAAGCATAGTGAAATGGGAAAAAGTTTTTAGAAAAGTGTTGATTAAGAATAATAGTGTAATTATAATAATTTTTCTTATATAATTCATTCTAATGAGATTTGTTGTATTATTAATAAAAAATAAGAGGTATGTAACTTTAAAACCAATCTAAATTAGAAATTAACCTTGTAATTACTCAATTAAAGAAAATGATCAAAAATAATTATTCAATTAGAATAAATCATTATGTAAAAGTAAAAAATGTAAAATAATGATTTATAAGTTAAATATTATATTTTTAAATGAAATATTTTAATATTTAATGATAAATAGTTTTTCTATAAAGTGGTTTTATTAATATTTAATTCATTATCATATAAGGATAATGTCATAAGAGAAATAGATTTGTAAAATAGTTTATTTCAATATTCACCTAAAAACCAACCTTTTCATAAAAATACTAACAATTCAAAATATTTTAGTTTTAAAATTATGTATTAAAAAATTAGTCTCATTTAATTTAATTAAAATTTGAAATTTTAGACAATTATATTTTAACTGAAAATGAAAATTATATAGAGAATCATAATTTATGGAATATTGAACCTTTTAAAATTCAATTGTTCAAATATTGTCTTATAAAATTATTATTATTAATTTCATATTAGTTTATTATTTCAAAAATTAATGTTTTTTAAAAGTGAAAAATTTATTAAAATTCATAAGTCTTGGAAAAAATCCTTTTAAAAGAACCTCTTTTAAACATTGAATGATTTTAATATATTTTATTTAATAATTTATTCTCTAATAATTAAATTTCATCAATCAAAAAAATATAACGTAAGTATCATAATTCATTATTTATCATTCTATTTACTTTTTGGATTATTTTAATTTTTCATGAGCTGTGTTAATTTGGAGTTTTTTAACGCAATATTTTTTATGATAGTATTATATAAAGGAAAATTATGTAATGTCCCAGATCTTTTGTTAAAATATGAAAAGGATTATTCCATACTCACCTTTGAATTTTTGGGATGATCTATGTCTAGTTAATGGATTTAGGGATTTTGTAATCTTATATAGTCATAAAAGTGTGTTTGGTGGACTTTCTAGCAAAAAAGGTTTCACCACGTCATAGTAGAGGTGGCTACATCATAGTCGTATTATAGAGTTAAGTCTACACCACATAGGAAATGGGTTGATTCATGGTGAATTAGACCAGTAGTGATATGTTTTATCATTTATCGTTTATTTTTGTTCAAGGAGTTTTGGTTTTGATATTCTAGACCATGTCATAATTCACTATCTGTATCTGTTACAGATAGCTGGTCTAGTTGTTGGGTCTTAAAGAGTTGTAAATTTAAATGGACTATTTTGTATTTTATGTTGAAAAATGTTTGCAATATTTAAGATATATTTAGAATGTGGTTTTCATGTGGATTTACTCTCTGAATATCCCCTAAAAATACCCATCTTTGTCAACATTTTACCATCATTCTAGAGTTATGATGGGATGTAGAGAAAATTATATGAAATAGTGCTTGCCTTACACCATAGTAGTTTGAGGGTCTGTCCATTTCTATGATCACGTTTCCCATATTTTCCATAGAGTTCAACATATAGTACTCTCTATTCTACAGTACTCTATTCTATGTTGTGGTGGTTCATAGATAGGTTTTCCACACCATAGTTCTTCATCCTACACTCTGGTGTTCTCATTTAGCACACCTCTACACCATGGTATATACCATTCCGATTATTTCTAGTACTAAATCATTACATAATACACTAATTGTTTAATGGTCCCTCCCTGACATCTAAGGATACTTATTCCTTTATCATCCTTGTGGGAGTGACGTTCTTTCCCTTATTCTAACCAAACATAAGGCTTATTTTGAAGATGATTGACCTTGGATAAGAGTTAGCACTACCCTTTGGATTATTTATTTTTTCCTTGCTCTATAACCCATTTCATGTTAGATTGTAACTAGTTCTATGAGTCCCTGACATGCAAGGAGTTTTGATTGGTGTGAAATAAATATTTAGGTGATAAAACCTTAATGGACCTTAACGTTATCATCAACGAAACTTGATATAGAAAGTTCCTTTCCTTTTGGGTGATCTTGTTTACACATGTTACAATAATAAAATTATATTGTTGGAAAAATTGATATTTATTCTTGATTATGACTGCATGTGGGTGTGTGCAAATCTGGTGAGAACCTTATATGATACTAGTTTCCATGAGTTAGGTCATAACTTTTTTTCATGTATTATATTGATCACAAGTATTATATGTTTATACCTTACTAATGATGTTATTTTATGCTTCCTCATTTGTTCTAATATGTTATGAGTTCCATTGGAGGTATTTTTATTAGTTCCCAAAGGAGGAGGACCTTCATGATATGTCTATCCCTTATAAGGGAAATATGTGTGATTTATGATGATCACTATGATGGACTTAAGAACAGTGTAGGGATAAGAAGGTGGCTCATGGATGTCATTTCACACACTCAATGCCTATTAGATTCCAAGGAGTATATTACTGGATGCCTAGTGGATGCTGAGTGGCATGATCACTCATTTCCTCGTGGATTCCAAGTAGCATGTACACATGATTATGAGATGTATGATCACTATAATCATGTAAATTTCTTGATTACACCCCATATCATGAAATTCATTTCATCGTGGAGCTAAATTAGCTACATCAAAGGCTCATGGTGGATTGGTTAGCACAAAAGTTCTCAGTTTTGGATTTTTGTGATACTTGCAAATTTATCATTTTCTTATGGAATACACTTTTTTACATGAGAACGCTTATTAAGGATACATTAGTGGGTTTTACGGGTTTTATTATGCACACCGTATAAATTCATTTTGATATGTGTACAGAATCCTTGTTTAGGGATCTAAGAAGTGGTAAGGGTCCCATGGTTGATGAATGAGTAGAGGATCAAGGAGATAGTGATGGAACACGATGAACTCTGGAAGATTCCATGGTAATTATTTATTTATTTATCTACTACAAATACTATGGATTGGATTTCTCTCATGGGATCCCAATTTTTTTATTGTATGACATGTGTTTTATCGTTCAATTTTAACATGTAACTCTGATTATTTATTATATAATTTATTTATTTATTATTTTATAATGACATGATATTGAGGGTATAGTCTCCCCATTAATGGACATTGAACCTAGATTCTAGTCGGTAGACACTTTCATATTGGGAGTCAAGCATGAGGACATGTGGATCTCCAATTCAGAGCTAGTGGTTTGAGTCGGGGAATTATAAGGTGGTATCATAGCATATTTTCCTTGTTTTATTTTTTGATTAACCTACAAAATGGTGGGAAGGATATGGTTTTGTAAGACTTTATGAGGGTAGTTTCTATGTTCATTGCCATCCCAAGTTTATTAGACCTATGAATTACCATCAACAAGAATTTTATTCATATTTTCGTGCGGTTTCTAGTGAATTCATACATCATGACTATGAACATATTCCCACATTCCATATATATATATACAATTTTCCTACATATTAGTAATTTAATAATGTTCCTTGAATATTTTAATCTATTATACATAAAAAAATTTCTATGTAGTGTGATAATTCATGCTTTTTTAGAATATATATTTTTTAATTAGTTGGCTGAACTAAGATTTTTTTTTTCTAATTATGGTTGTTTTGAGTAACATGCAGGGATGATACCTTGGTTAGTTATATGAGGGTTTTACCTTGGGTCATGGTTAGACTCATAGAGAAAACTTTTGTTATCTCATAATCTAATAAGATTTTATCCTTATGATTATGATTTTCCATAAATATTATCTTCATGGTTCTAAGGATTCCTCCACATAGATGACTGGTGGGACTATTTACTATGTTGGATGGTGCTACATAGCATTTCCATTTACCCTCTCTTGAATTTTATGTGTAAGGAACACTTTATCTATGATTCTTCTACCTAATTCCCATCAAAGGTGTGGGAATTATTAGGAATATAGTTGACTATGCTTGATACTTTCGACTTAATAATCCTCCATAATTTTAGGTAACTATAGTCTCTTAGAATTTGGAGGACCAATTTGGATTTTTGAGTAGAAATTTTACTTGGTAGAGACCTTATAAGATCATAAACTAAAGCCTGTGAAGTTTATATTGTTGGTAACTATTAGACATTGGTGGGGTGTTATGATCCAGTATGAAAGGTGAGAGGGTCTCATGTGGGTGAAAATAAAAGAACACTTCTTCAAATATTTCTTTATAAGAATGATGAAGTTGCACCAAACATAAGCATTCATGGATCTTCATTAGGGATTGATGATTGTGTCTACTTATTTATAATTCTTCACATATCTTCTTCTCTTTGATCCTCTCTTGACGGGATATGAGGCACATTAGTCCAAGTAATTCAATATTTGGATTCATCTAGAGTTGAGATGTTAGTTCTGGAACTTTAATCTAATAACTTATACTCTGGTGCTTCATAAATCCCTGATGGTAGAGAAGGCTCTGGAGGAGGATTGGGTGGATGATTTTATTTCATCCTTCATTACTTAAATGGGTGGAGATCCTAATATTTTCATGAGTGTAACCTCTAGTATCATAAATAGAATGGATTGGAATGTATAACTGGGAATTTGTATGATAGTGTAGTATGGAACATCTTTATCAGTTTACTCAGGAGTAGTGCCAAAGTGTTTTAACTATGGTAATACCGATCATTAGTATAGATTCTACACAAAACCTCAGATCTAGTGTCATAAAATTTAAAATAAGTGGAATATAAAGCATCTTATATCCAAATAAATGAGGAATGGCTTTCATAGAGGGTTGAGGAAGATGTGTTTAGGGAACCAAGGATTCAGAAAAATTCCTTAGAGGTAGGACCGAATGTTAACGACTTGGGAAAGTCATGTGTATTAAGTACATGTTAATTGATCTGAGTTTGGATGTGTATATCTAGTATATTATAATCTAGGATATGGATATGAGGTAACATATTCTATATGAGGTATGGCCTTGATAATTTCTAATGTATCTACTACCTTTTTTGATATCGATGCTTCCCATTCCTTCATATCTAACAAGAAAGTTTTGGACATGAATTACCAGTCAAGTTAATCTCTAGGTTAATTTCCATTTGTACAAAATTGGGAATGAAAGTAGGCCATATTAAGCTATTACCACAGTGTTATGTAGTTATTTTCAGTTATGGAAATCTATGGTGCTTCATGATTCTGTAGATGATGAGCTTCGATGTGATTCTTGACATAGACTGAATGACAAAATTCTGAGCTCACATTGGTTTTTATCGGATACATCTGTCATTCACATTAGCAAAGGGAGAGAAGTTCATGATAAATGGAGAGTAGAAACTATGAGAATGTATAGTAGGTTAAGACATGAGTCATCTCAGTATAATCACAACATAGATGGAGAGCTTGGCTCTATCAGTGGGATTAGTGGAAACCCCCTTTACTTTTCCTACAATCATGTATCTCTATCAGGATGTATTTTTAGATGAATCCAAACGAAATCCATTAATAGATTTATTAACATTGACATATAACTTTTTCCATATTCATAACCCATTTCAATACCCCTTTATCATATGTTTCCAAATGAGAAGAAGGATCTCAGTGTATATCTTCATGACTTAGATCATATCGGATTTATCAGGAAGAGTAGCTCAATGTGGGGTGCACCTATCTTATTCCATAATTTGGTAGATAGTAGTTTTTTTATTTATGTTTATTACTAAAAGATCCAATAGCTGATGATGAGTAACATATATCCTTTTAATAGGGTACAAAATATTTTTGACCGGTTATGGGGAGCCCGATGGTTCTCCATGATTGATTATTCATCGAGCTATCACCAATTGCATGTTAGAGATGAGAAAATCCTAAAGACAGAGTAGCAGAGAAGTTATGGTCTATGAGAGTATCTAGTGATGTTTTTTGGTTTGAAAAATACTCTGGTAGTGTTCATGGATATCATGAACAAGATCATCCACCGTAGCATAGAATTTTTTATCATGGTGTTTGTTGAATACATCCTTATCTACTCATCAAATCTAGTGCAGTATACTATACACCTCAATATAGTCTTGATTATTCATTAAGAAGATAATCTTTAGGCATTCTTTTTGGAGTGTAATTTCTATATTTTTTTGGGTAATTTCATGTGGAATGTGGTTTTGGAGGGAGGTGTATCTATGATCCTAGATTAACAAGAGGTAGTGATATCCTGAACATGTCCCTTTAATGTGTTTGAGATCAATATATTCCTAGTATTATCAAGAAATTATTGATGTTTTATTTTTTAATTCTATGGTTTATTAGAAGCTATGATTATGCTTAAGAATAATGGATTAATGTTCTATTGGTTTGACTAGCATGAACTGGTGTTTCTTTAGATGAAGTGGAGGTTGAATATAGAGCTAGTATTGATTCTCCCTAAACTAGGGATCAGATATGTAGTGTAATGTGATTCATCAAGCATTTTTTTGTGAGAAGTACTGATACAGTGAGAGAAGGTAGTGGCTTATGGGTACGACCCCATGAGCATAACTACCCTACCCATGACTTTGAACTAGAAATTTTAGCGCATTAATTGAATTATTAATGACATTATATCTTTTATAAGAGGATTTGTTTTGTTCACTAACCAAAATTTCTTTGTTATATCTTCACAAATAGAGACCTAGATTTGAGGAAAAGGTACTTGGTAGAGTATCTATATATTTTTGACACTATGATGGTGTATTCACATGGGAAAGGTAATTTCATTGAATATTCTCTTAGTCCTGATATGTAAGTATCTCATGATCATGGTGAGTGATCCTTTGAGGAGCAGTGGAACCAAATGATATTATTTGATAATTGGAGGATGGATTCTTCTCTGTATTAGGGATCCATGAATTGTTCTCCCTTGGTGGACATATCTTCTCTGGTGGATCGGGTAAAGGTTGTACAATAAACTGACCTAGAGTGTGTTGTGATGCGAGAACTACTAGCTGGAGGTGATCTAATGTTACACCCCAATATTTCGTGGTATGTTATCTTCAAAAACTTTTATTTCACATAGAACCTACCTGTCTTGCACGACACGCAAGATTGAGTATCTGTGAAATAACACTTTAGTGTTAAAATTATTTAAATGATATATTCATAACATATCCATTAAATATATTAATATTAATAGTAATAAATAATTTTTAAATTTTATTTATAATTTTTTCACATATATAAAACATATTTATAATGAAATGTATAAGGTTTGGTGGAATAGATATATGTTTTGATAATATTATATTCTTAAAGGAACTAATTTTTATGTTCTTTTGTGAAAAATAATAAAAATAATTTTAGACACTATTAAAAATTTAATTTCGTAAAATAGACTTTATTTTTGAATTCATAATATCAAAATTTTCTTAGGGTGAATTTTTTTTATTTTTCTGAAAACATTGAATTTTCGATGTATTGTGAAAAAAAAATTCATTATTGTTAGAAACTAACTTTCTAATTTAAATAATTATTTTAATTTAAATTTATTTTTAAAGTCACAAAAGATAAATAATGAATATATTAACCTAATTTATGTCATTTTAATTATTTTTATAACAAAAATAGATATAATAATTCATTGATCTTTTTTAACGTCTTTTTTCGGCCTTCTAGACACATTTGTATATTAGCATTAAATGTATTTTTAATGCTTCTATTAATATAATTTAAAAAATAAAAAATACATGGTTGTAATAAGTATGAATAATTTGGTCTAATAAGATCAATATAGTTTTGGTGAATAGTTAATTTTTGAATTTTATTTACCTCGTCTAAATTTTAATAGGGTAATTAACTGTAAAAATAATATTATAATAATATAAAATTTAGTTAACACTTGTTCTAATGTAATTTTATAAGTATGTTTCGACCAAAATCAACCTTAGGTAAAATATATTATCCTTTTTAAGCCACATATGTTTGATTAGGGAATTTATTATATTTTATTGAAAGAATAGTTAAAAAAGTCATATTCAGATTTTAATAACTATTTTATTTTTAATATGAGGTTATATAAGTTTTATGGTCGACTATATATATATGATTTATTAATATAATAAATTTATCTATATAATTATTATTTATTTATAATTCTTAGACATTAAATAAATTAATTAATTTGTGACATAATGATGATGGAGTAATTGTTTAATTAATAGAGATATCAAATAAATGATATTAGAAATATTTAAATAAATATAATTTTAGTTAATTAATGACATAAACTAATTTTATTGATAACTTATACATGTTACTGACATATTGGAATTACATTCTCGAATCTATCATATTGGTTTGATAATTTAAAAAATAAAAATATTGAAAAGTATTAAATTTGACTTAAATGTTATTTTAAAATAAATACTATTTTATTAAATGTTATAAAAGTCATAAAAATATATGTTTCATACAAATAAATTGGATAATGTCAAATATTTCATAAATTATATAGTTAGGTTCTTTCATAATTTTTTAGTAACTATATTTACCCTATAGTGTAAAAATATAAGAAGCCGCAGTAAGAGTTAAACAGTTTAACTAGGGGTTAAATCTAAAAGATAAGGATAATTTTATGTCCTAAACATGTATAAAATTCAATGGTTGATATTATTTCAACCCATATTTGTATTATATTCAAAATAAATCACTTTAGATCTATTTTAAACTGAAACTCATTTTATAACAAACTAATATTTTCAGATCTTCCAAAAGTATCCCTCACCTCTCTTATAAAACGGTACATCTCCTTATCTTTAATACACACCTTTGAATCCCTTTTACATAGTGAAAACCTCCCCATTTACTTCCCAAAAATCCCTCAATACATCTTAGATACCATATTTGTGCATAAATCCATCCAATGGTGTCCTTTTGTGGAAATCAAATGGAGATACCTTAAAAATAGATAATTATTTTATCACCTCTTTCAAAATTCTTTTCTGCTTCTACTTACTCATCATATTTCGTTTTGATACAAAAGTAATTACTATAGAATATTGTATATTCCTAGATTTTTTTCATTATGGGACAACCATATTCCTCCTTTTACTCGTCCTATGAAAAATAATATCTCAATGTGTGCATATGTACGGCTTACCGTCTCCATGACGTGATGAGATTCATCTTCCACATTCACCATTCAAGAAGGATTATAAAAATATATAATATTATTAAGTATGAAATATATAAAATAATAATTCTACTCTAATAATATATATATATATACTCATATATGTATGTATTTCCAAATATGTCATTCACTTCTTTTCAATACGATAAGAAAATGAAAACAACGTTCATGCGTTCGTATGACCAACATTCTTTGTGAAAGGTGTATTCCATTTCATATATCTATCTATTATATATATTTATATTCTTAATATATATTATATAAAAATAATTTTATACATTATGGAAGTAATTAAATCATTATCCATCTAATACGATCAATAATAACAAGTCAAAACACATACGATATAGAAAGCGAATATTAATTGAAATATTGATTTAACTTGGAAATTATTAAATAATGTACAATATAAAGACATAAAATAATCATATATGATATCATAAATATTATTAATATTCAATTATAAGTTCACAATATGTTTAAATCCATTATACAGGAGTTTCAAGCACATACGGAGAGTATGAGACTTAAGGTAGGGGAATTTCATGTAACTTTTAATTTTTCTGAGATATAAGACATGTTCACCACAAATTTGTTGTGTATGGTGTATTTAATTCTCCTATTATATAATATATCATGAAAAAATTGATCTTCATGTTATTTATAGATTCATTTAAAGATATTGGGCATATTATATAAATGTTCAATGTGGTATGGGACACTTTGAATGTTTAAAGAATTAATCATTTCCCCTTTTCAATATTATTGATATTATCATACACATTTATATATATGTATATAAAGGATTAAAAAAATTGAATATTTTAAAGTTCATTCAAATTTTTTCAAAACATAAATCTTTTAAGGTTTTTAGGTAAGGGTTAATTTAACAATCTCATTATTATCTGAGGTTGTTTATACGTAAGTATCTACTATGGAATATTTTTCATCCATATCATTGTTTCATAAAATATTTTTCATAAAATGATGAAAAATTATTTAAAGTAATTTGTATCCATGTTTTAATCATTATAATTTTTTTGAAAGGAATATTTCAATCTTTTTCCAAATGAGGCTCTTTATTACCCTTTTCATCAAATTGAGGAAAGATTTTTTTAAACTTATATAGTGTGAGGATCTATTTTCCACTGATAGGGAACCTTACCATTTTGAATATTACCTAAAAATATTACAAGTCTATTTTCGTAATTTTTTTCATTTAATAATTGTATAACTTTTAAATAATTTCAAAGTAAAATAGGGTTATTTCACTAAAATAGTTTTAACTAATTTATTAGTTTATTTTCATCTATGTCAACATAATTTGTTGGATTTTATACTTTATGGAGGTTGATTTATTATGATAAAACTGTAAATATTGAATTTTAGAGTTTATGAAATGGTTTACTATGGATGTGATATTTTTATACGATTCATGGTTTATAGTTAAAGTATTTACATTTTGTTTTCTAGTTTTAATACGAGTGTTTATGTTATGGTTTACCCCTTTTATAAGAGGAATGCATTGGACTTAGTAAGTGATGGGTAGGGCCCACTACAACTCGTCGATGCATATGTAAGTCTCATGAGACAAACTAATGTCTTGTAATATTGACTTAATGGTATATTTATTTATGGTCTTAGCATAAGGCATTGATAGTACTGTTATGATGTCCGACATTATGCATTCCCTCATTATGAGATTAGTTATTGATATTCCATGTGATTATTCAACAATTATAATATCTGTGTGAATGTTTAAATGGAGTTATTTGATTTATTATTTCCATGTTATGTAGTAGGTAATGTTTAAAAGGACTTTGTTTTAAATTTATACCTTACCAAAAAAAATTATGCATATTTATGACAGCTTATACTATATTATTTAACCTTACTGAGCATCTTAGATCACCCCATTCTTTTGTTTTATTTTCCTATAATTCCAAGAAGTGAATTATGATTTATATGTAGGGTTCTTCTAGAAGAGTAATGGAATTATAAAATAATTATCAATGTTGTATTTTATGTTTTGACTTGTAATGTAAAGTTCATGTATGTAATCTACTTTCCAAGGTTGTTAAACTGATCGATCCTTCAGGATTTGATTACTTGTAGTCATTCCAATGTTTTTAAATTATTCACTGGCTCTGAGCATCTATGGTCGAGGAATTACAATTGGTATCAAATGGATTTTAGCAACATCCTTGGAAACTAGATTTTGAAAACCTAGATTAGGGATCAGAACCCTAAGATGGAATTAGTGGATAAGTATAGAGGAACATATTAAAATTTTGAATATGTAGAGATTATGTGTGTATTAATAGAAAATACATCCTTATATAGATAATACTAGTGGAAATGGTTCTATATCAGATTTACCTAGGAGTAATAACTCCAACTAGGTGTTCTAGGCTTGACTCAGGGTAACTGGGTACATGACAACGGTCCATACAGCGTAGCTAGTTTGACACTCCCAGTATACTTTCTTAGAATAATACACATTTTCATTACAAACTTTTAGGAAGGATTTGTGAGTATGTTTGTCCCCAATAAAACCATTTTTATGATTATCATACTAGATACATGTAAATATTCAAATTTTTTTTTGACGTTTTTGGATTATACATTATGATATGATCTATCCTAAAATATGCCATCATTTTGAAATGACACCTATTAGAATGAATGTGAACGCCACTGATTCACATGATCTAAAGAGTAAGAAGGGTCATATCTTTCAAGTTCTTAAGCAAATATTTCAAAGGGAGATAATCTCCTAAGAATTATCATCATATGAGGACATAATATCAAGTGATAGCAGGATAGGTAATGAATACCTTAAGTATTATGGATTAAGAGCGGAGAATGAGAATAAAAGTATGGTTATAATTTTTTTTGATAAAGATAAGAAGGGAAAGAATTATTTTCCCACATGTGATAATTGTGGAAGGAAACACCCCAATGCTTGATTGAGAGGAAAAAGTGTTGGATTTAAGTTTGGGGAAAATGTACGATATTCTCATGATTACAAGGGAAGAAAAGAATTATACAATGCTAAATGCTTTTAATGTAAGCATATAGGGCACGATGTAATATAATACCCCAAGAATTAATGGAATATACCAAAAAATATTCTAATGGACCACAATTAAGATTATGCTTCTACCATAGATGAAGAGGAATGATTAATGAGCTTATGTTGGGATTGAATAATTATGTCATTTTAGTATTGTATAAATAATGTTTTTTTATATGAATTATGTAAAGAAATAAGGATTATATTGTAGTAGTATTTAATTATTGATTTGAGATTGTGTGATACCAAGTAAAGTGATAAATTTTCAAGTGAACATTTTCGGAAAATATATTGTTGAGGGAGAGATATCCCTTAATATGATTCTGATACTGAGATTATAATGATATAATAAAGAGATGATTGATTTGTATAATGTATATTGGATATTATCAACTACCTTGGAACTGGCTTATAGTTTTTTATTCCATTGTTGTTGATGTTTACTACATTTTTTGATTTATGTATTATATCGAATATTCTATGATTTATGTAAGGAATAAGGAAGAATAAATGTATTCAATAAGGATTTAAGGTAATTCTGGTTATTACCATGATTTAAGAGGATACATGATGAAGTAATTCACATGTTTGGTATGTGAAAAAAGATATATGAATTATTTTATGTTGATTTTAGAAATCTAGAAACCTTTCGTATAAATTTTTGGACTGTGAGATTGGATAGATGTATTTTGGATAAAACTAATGGTTAGAATTGACTGTGTTAGACATTGGGTAGTATTTATTAAGGTTAAAAAATTTCATAATATTATTTTTGTAATGTTATAATAATATTTTTTTAAGAAATAGACAACTTGTAGGTCCGGTGACAACCTGTTGCATTAGAAAAGGCAACGGGAATCAAACCCACAATCAAAGTGCGACATGGATTTATCACCTACCACTAGACTATGTGATTTACTAGTTGGTAAAATATAGTTTCCATATTTAAATGGTTTAAAAGATGAAAAATTAATTCATTTTCATAACAATATAAATTTAACATAAATATAATATTATTTAATATTATTTTTTGGAGAGAAAGACGAGTTTGTGTTAGAAATTAGATAAAGGATGAAACTCTACTTTTCAAGTAAGTATTCTTACTTTTGTTCAAATTCTATGAGGTAATTTAATTCCTAAACTATAGGTAAAGTATCTTCAATCCAAAAAACATTTCTTAGTACTTTCTTTTCAGATGAATCCAATGGTCCCTTAGATCATCACCAACTTCTAGCTTTGTGATTGTTAACTTTTTCTTAACCATGTTATCTATCACTATACATTAGAACATAATGGTTAGATTTATCTTTTGTATCCACATATTTTATATGGAACCCTAGTGTGTTTTATCTCTAGTGACCATCTTACTTCCCTTTCATTATTTTAAAATGGTGGTCTCATTAATCCATTTTACGATGTGAGATTTCAATAAAGATAATTTGAAAATTCTAACCAATAGTTCTCGATTTTGAGTTTAAATTGTGAGGATGAAATTTATTGAAGGAAGGGAGGATTTAACACTCCAATATTTCACGGTACGTTATCTTCAATAACATTTTTTTCATGAAACACTGACTTGGCTTGTGTAACATGCAATATTGAGTCTCTAAGAAACTATAACTTAGTGTTAAAATTATTTAAATGATATATTCATAACTTATCAATTAAATATAGTAATATAAATAGTAATAAATAATTTTTAAAATTTATTTATAATGTTTTCATATAAATGAAACATATTTATAATGAAATTTATAAGTTACAGTAAAATAGTTATATGTTTATAGAATAGTATTTTCTTAAGGGAAATACTTTTTATGTCCTTTTGTGAAAAATAATAAAATTATTTTTTGACAGTATTAGAAATTTAATTTGGTAAAATAGACATCCTTTTTGAATTTTAAATATCAAAATTATCTTAGTGTGATTTTTTGTTATTTTTCTGAAAACATTCAACTTTTGATGAATACTGAAAAACACTGCATTACTGTTAAATAATCCACCTCATTTAAATAATTATTTTACATTAAATTTATTTTTAAGATAAAATAAATAAATAATTCATATATTAACATAATTTAGGTCATTGGAATAATTTTATAATATAAATAGATATAAAAATCCTTTGAATTCTTTTAGCTCCTTTTTATTCGCCTTCTAGACACATTTGCAGATTATCATTAAATGTAATTTTACTGCTTCTGTGAATTGAATTTTGAAAATATTACATGCATGGTTGTAATACATATGAAATTTTTGGTCTAATTGGATCAAAATATTTTTTTGTAATAGTAACTTTTGAATTTTATTTACCAAATTTAAAGGTAAATAGGGTAATTAATGGTAAATATATAATTATAATAATATAAAATTACCATCAAACTTGTCATAATTTCATTGGATAATTATTTTTAGACCCAAATCATCCTTAGGTCAAAAATATGATCCTTTTAGGCCACTTTTGTTTGATTATTACATTTATTATATTTTATTTAAAGAAGAGTTAAAAATGTCATATTCAAATTTTAATAACTATTTTATTTTTAATATGAGGTTATATATGTGATATGGTCAACTATAAATTAAATTTAGAAAAATAATAAATTTATCTAAATCATGATAATTTATTTATAATTTTTATACATTAAATAGATAAATTAAATAGTAACATGATGATAATAAAATAATTATTTAATTAATTGAGATATCAAATAAATGATATTAAAAATTTTAAAATAAATATAATTTGAGTTAATTAATGAAAAAAAATTTATAGATAACATATACATATTAGTGACATATTTTTAGTATTTTATCATAGTTATCATGTTGGTTCAATATTTTTAAAAACGAAAATTTTGAATAGTACTAAAATTGACATAATTGTTCTCTTATTCTTATTAATGTTTTATTAAATGATATAAAAGTCATAAAAATATACGGTCGGACAAAAAACATCAGTAATGTCAATTATTTCTTAAATTATCCATACTGGAGTTCTTTTGGAAATTTATAATTAACATATTAACCCTATAGCGTAAATATACAAGAAGACACGTTATGAGGTAAACTATTTAACTATGGGTTAAATACAAATGCTAAGGTTAATTTTATGACCTAAACATGTCTAAAATTTATTTGATGAGATGATTTAGACCCATCATCTTCTAAACCTTGAAATAAATCACATCATATCTATTTGAAACTGAAAATATATTTATAATAAATTAATTTTTTAAATTCATCCAAAAGTGCCCCTCACCTCTCTTATTAAAGGGAACATATCATTCTCTTTAATTCACACCTTCAAATACATTTTACTAAACCAAAACATTCGCATTTCCTCCAAAAAAGTATTTCAATACATCATAGAGGTCATAATTTGGGCATAAATCTATCATATAAAGTCTTTTTATGAAAATAAAAAGGAGATACCCAAGAGGTAATTGTTTTATCACCTCTTTCAATGTTTTTTTATTATTCTACTTCCTCTTCCAATTTTTTTCCACACTAAAGTAATAACTCCAAAATTTACTATATTATGATATTTTTTATTATTATGTGACAACCATATTCCTCCTTTTACCCATTTTATGAAAAAAAAAGTACCACCATGCGTGTGTACGTATGGATTACCGTCTCCACGATGCGATGAGATTCATCTTCCACATTCACCATTCAACCATTATTATAAAAATATATATTATTAATAAGTATTAAATATATTAAATAATATTTATACTAGAATAATATATATATATATATATATATGTATGTATGTATGTATGTACATATATTTCATTCACTTACTTCCATTCAATATTATAAAAAATGGAAACATCATTCATGCATACATATTGGATGAAAATTCCCTTTTTTAAGGATAACTGTCTATAATTCAGCCCAATTACATAAATAAAAGTATTAAATAAAAGTGATAAGTGGAGTACCAGTATTTTTGGTCATATGAACAAATGAATAAATAATGAATAAGTTTGAAGAAAACTAGTGTAATCCTTATGCACTAAATAATTAAAAAATAGGAAGTAAAGAGAATTTAAAGAAAAAGAGTCAATTGATTTTTCCATAAACTTTATCATAAGAAGAAGATATGATTCATCCATGAAACAAGAGAAAACAAATTCCATATTATTATTTGATTAATTAAAGATGATGAAAAAATATTAGTAGTACATCATCGATCACTATAAGGTGTGGGAGACAACTCTGTTCAATACTCACTAAATCACTACTAAGAGACTATGTTTAAAAAAAAGTTCCAAGGACATACCATTCCCATTTATAGCCCAATATTTTATTACAAGTGAGTTTTGTGATCATTGTTTTACATTCACACCAAGTAATATCATTTTTTATTTTAAGCTTTACCTTGTAAATCACTATCTCTTTTTTTCATGAGAAAATAGAATGAGATAATAATTAACCTTAACAAGTGGCATGGATAAAAAGTGAAATGGATAAAAAACATTATATTAAAATTCAGTAATACTAATTCATCTCCCTATTAAGGGGTAAAACATCCCAAACAAATCCTTCCATTTTGTATCAAATCTCGCACCACCTCTAATTAAATTCTCTATATTAGATGTTATTGTTTTTTGAAGATCTCTGTATATTTTATAAATTTATTATGATGTTTAGTTTTTGTGGATAATAATATATGTAAAATAAAAACTCAATTTCTTCCAAGAACACGTTGAAAAATATAAAGAAAGTGAAAAAGAATATGAAAAGTTATCCCTCTTGTTAAACAAATAATAAGCTCTAGATTCGTTGTGAAATAATGATAAATAAGATATATCTGGATTAAAACTGGATGAACAAGTGACATGTGGTTCAATATAACACTATGATATTATGAATCCCTTCGACCTCAATAGGATTGATGAAGTTATCTAATCATTCGGTTTGTGAACATACTTATACAAAAGAAGTACTCAGTGGGAGTTATGGTAAATTTTTTGATTTATAAGATATATCTTTTAGAGAATTAAAAGATATTATGCATGGTTTTACCAAATAAATAGTTTCTTTTAATTGTGAACTTTTTGAAAGCACAAATAAATACATAAATAATCTTGAAGTAGAGGAATCAAGATATAGATTTATTTGAAAAAGAAGGTTCTTATTTGTATAAATCTATCCAAACAAGTTGGTACTATTGAATAAATAAAGATGTATTTTGATAAAATATAGTTTAGGTATAAAAAGGAGTGGCTTAATGCAATCAATGAAAAATATGTAGACACAAAATAATTTTAAGGTAAGATCCATGAAATTGATGAAATTAGAAACCATCAAGGATGCTAAGAATTCATAACTAGTGTTTGAGTCCTAAAGGATTATGATTCTAGACACATTGTTAAAAAAGGCTAAAATGGATGATGAAAATGTTAAAAGATTTTATATGAAAGAAGAATAATGAATAAGATTGGTTGCAGATGAGAATAATTTTCTCAATATAATAAATCAGGTTCATGATGTTACATTAGAAAATCATAAAAATAGTCATTTGAAGTCATCACATGAAGATGAGGACAAAATTGATTATACAACAATGTGCTCAAAAGATTGATTTGGTTTTAAATATTATATATTATTTGGAATTAAGACATTGGGATCATACAACAATCAATCCCAAAAAAATGACAATACCATATACCAACATTTGAAATTACATTTCTCATGCTAAATATATTTCATAAAATAATTCGGTGTTCATATTAAAACTTGTACAGAAAATGGGTGAGGAGTAGTGATGAGAATACTACCACCATGTCCACGGTTGATAAAATATGAACTATTAATGTTGGTTCCCAAAAATATCCCAAAAAAGTGGAAAGGAAAGATTAGTTTTTTAAAAAAAATGGGATTTTATAACTATAAGTATATCAAGGAAGAAAGACCTAGTTTGTGGGGTTTTGTTGGAATAGAATTGTTTTGGGTATAACACAAATTTTTTTAAATCCATAAATTACCAAAGTATAAATGGATCCATTTTCAAATGGGTAAATCTTGAGAGGAAGAAATATCCACATATGATAAAATATAAACTTTTTTTCTGACAACATATTCAATGTCGTAGAATATTTCTATGATTTTTATAATTGTTCTGGTTATAAAAGTGATGAAATTTTATGTCAATATGTATCGAATGAAAATGGGAAAATAAGATTATAGAAGAAGGTGAAGAAATACGTTTCAACTATGGAAAATATGTTTAAGGGAAAACAAAATCTAGTTACTCCAAAGAATATTAGAAAAGGGATAATAGTTCATACTTGGGTAATAAACCCAAGAGGTTCAAGAAGAGTGCATTAGGTAAAATATTTGATGAGAAAAAGGCACCCAAAAGATTACATTTAGTACACTGAATCAATATTCCAAGATACAATATGTTATTTTAGTCATTTGGACAAAAATATTGGAAATAGAAAGAAATTTGGATGTGGTACAAGTAAAATGTCATACCAATGTAAAATAATGGATTCCAAAAGAAGATCCTGATTTTCCTAAGAGGTTATTAACAAAATACAACCCTTGTGTTAAAGATAAATTTTAATGGGATATGTATAGAATTTGGTCACAATTATAAAGCTTTTCTAATATTTTTTCCATCATAATAGGTATCCTTAAAAACGATTAGGAGTGTCTTAAGAATAAGGGCTTGTGAAATGAAAGGATAATCAACAAAATAGGTTAAATATTTTAAAATTATTATCTTTCCCAAAGATAAAGTATATTTAATTACCTATTTTTCAAGGATGAAGACATTAAAAATAGAGCAACCTATTTGAGAACTACCTCAAAATTTTATTATTCGTATTGATTAGGATGATGTTCTGCCATATTCACTTATATTTGAATTATATATTTGTGCTTAAAATATAGGAAATTAAAGGTGAATAATGTTCTTATTGGGTTAAATTAATAATATAAGAATTTTTCAAATCTATAAATCCCCATTAATTTTATTAGAGTGTATCCTTAAATGGGAGATAAGTGATGAATGTTGAAAAATCTACAAAATTATTATCTCATACAAATATGATTATTCTTGAAGGGGATTAAATAATATGTCATTAAATAGGTATTATTTATTAATATGTTATCCTTGGGCTAAAAAAATCTCCCATTTGTATCTGTTTGCGATACCTTTTAAATGATATGTTAATATGTGTTATTATATTCATTTATTATATCATAAATTCTTATCAAACATTTTTTTTAGTTTTTATTCATTTTTTTCCATGAAATATGAAGTAAATAGGATTGTGGTATCAATTTATTCTTAAGAAATTTTCCATAAACCATTAAACTCTATTGATGATATCAGTTGAGATTGACTCCTCAGTTTGGACATTTATGTTTGAGGAAGCAAGGTAAGTTAGAATCATGATATGTTAGACCATTTTTTATCACTAGGTGGATTGAAACAATGTAATACCATCTGAATCTTCCTTATCTCTACTGATGTATACATTATGGGTTTCATGTGTCTCATCTCAGGAGGTACATTATGGATCTTATATATGTTATCGACTGTGAGGATCTTAAGCTGGATCTAGATTCATCATACAAGGAATACCAAGTGCTAATTATAGGTTAGAGAAAGAGATTATTATATTGGAATACAATACCACATTTTCATATTCAATAGAAACATGGATGGATCTAGGAGAGAACTTAGCATTTAGAGGAAGATGTTCAGGCTCAATGAGATGATTTTCTAGATTAATCTTCCTATAGATTCTTTGTATCCAATGAATTCTCAAAACATGAAACTATAATATCCTTGTTTAAAGGCATCCTCTCCTCCAAAACTAGATTCTAGTGGATCCAAGTGAATTGATGATCGAGAATTGAAGTATGTGTTGAAAAACCCTCTCTTCTCCATGCTTATTCTATATCTATCTCTTTTCCCTTGATTTGATTCATATATTAGGATCATCATTGATGGATCTATAAATTGAAATTCCATATAATGATTAATTAATTGATTATTGATAGAATATAGTCAGTTTTTAATGTTACAATGACATCCCCTTGACCAAATCTAGATCTCTCATGAATGGTTCATGTTCCCAGAAAAGTTGTTATAGGTCGATCATTTTGACGGACTATTTTCTTAAATCTCATCTTGGATCTCATTTCCCATGATGGTTTGATGGTGGATTGATGTTCATCGACTATACATGAGTTTATATTCTAAATTTTTTTAGGAAATAACAAGTTATTCATGAATCAGCAATGGATCTGGTGAATTGAAATCCTCTTCTTTGACATATTTTGGAATTAGTTTTACCGGTGGACTCTATGAGGTATATGATTCTAGAACTAACATTATTAGCATTTAATATCCTCAAATATCTTTTTAAACCTCCTCCATGATGAATTAGAACCCATGATAAGCATCCTTGATGTGAGAGCTAGTTTTCTGTGGATGTGTAACATGATTCAGGCTTTGTTACATTAATGAATATTCAATTTCCTACTCAAAGATCTTCATAAATGAACTCCAGTTACATTTTAGGATCATGTATGATATTTTTTCCTTTATTTGATACTATTGTGGCATAGATTGTATGAATTTTATTCATAGTTATCACATGTGGGTGGGTGCGTAGTAGTGAGACCAGTCTATGATGCATGATTACATGAGTGTTCTTATATATCTTATTTCCATATTTGATATTGATAACATATTATGTATCTTGGTATTAATTCTCATGATTCCATGATATGATTTTCCATTGTATGATCAATACTATTATGTGTAATTATTATGGATTTGGAGGTATTGTTCTTAGAACTCAAAATAAGTAGATCATCTGTATATAGTTATCCCTTATAGAAGAAGTGTGCACATGAAATGTGACGATAATGATGATAAACCATAGAATAGGGTGGAATAATATCTACTCCTTATAGATACCGAGCATAATTTTTTACTTCATTCCCAGTGGATTCAAAGTAACATGTATACTCTATTCCTAGCATATGTTAAGTAACATCTTTACTTGATTCCTAGTGGATATTGAGTACCATGTATACTTCATGTCTAGTGGATTCCAAATAGCATGTGCACTCAATGCTTGGTGGTTTCCATGTAGCATGTCAACTCGATTCCTTGAGGATGTAGAGTAAGATGTTCAACAACATTGTTTCTAGTTCTTAATAATTTATTATATCACTGATTATCCTTCCAACAGGGAACTGAATAAAGTACATTCAAGGATTTTGGTGTCTTGGTTAGTATATAAATTCTTGATATATGATTGTATATGATTTATTATCAGATAATACACATGTTAAACATGTTGACACTTGTTATGGATTCATTGGTGGTTTCCTACCAGGTTTATTACTCACACCCTGCATGGGAATGTCGGTGTTCATGCAGAATTCATGATCATATATATAGTTAAGGATAGGGGACTCATGTTATATGACTTATTTTTGGAGTAAGGAACTATTGGCAGAAAATATATGGACTTAAAAGGATTTATGTAGAGTTCTACTTATTATTTTTTCAATTATACTCTTTTTTGTGATGTCACACTAATATTATAGTTATTATTTTGTATGACATGTGTTTTATTTTTTGTTACCTTATGATTCTTTATCTTCCACTTTGATACAATAAGTGGATTTTATATTATTATTATTATTTTTTGTGTATGAATATGATATTGAAGGGTATAGTCTCCCCCTTAATGATGATTTAACCCTAGATGCTATTCAGAATCATCTTGTTTATGGGGAATCATGCATGAATTCTTATGGCTCTCTATCTTGAACCTAGTGGTTTGGGTCATGGAATTAAAAAATAGAAATATAGGAGTTTAATTTTTTTCCTTTAGACCAACATGGGACATAGTAGAAAGGAGATATTCTATATGGGACATGGCTAAGGGATTTTTCATGTGCCTTGAAAACTCAAGTGTAAATTACATCTGGGTTACCATTGACTTGATGATTATTATAGATTTATTGGATTTGTGTGTTTTCATGCATCATGAGTAGGAATATATGATCAAATTTCATATATATATATATTATGCTTTATAATAGTTCTTTAATTTAATGTCATGATTTTTCATATCTTTTCAGGATAGGCCTTTTTTATTTGATTGAGTGATATATCTATTTCCCATGCTATTATGATATAATTATTATCATTAATTTGTTGAAATTGAGAATTTTGTTTTCTTAGTTATATATATATATATATATTTATATATCTATGTGATTGTGACCAACATATAGGTATGAAGACCATAGTCAGCTATAGGAGGGATATGCCTTGGTTTATGGATATCCTCTAAAAAGAACATTTGTATGATCTCATATATAGATTAGGATACGTACTAATGACTTTATACTGCCTAAATGTTCCCCTCTAATTTCAGAAAAATGCTACCTTAGAGAAAAAACACTAGACCACTTAGTGGAGTATTCCAAAATTATCTTAAATGATGAAATTCTAGTACCACCAATAGTCATGTAGGAGAATATATCTAAGCACGATCCCACACCCATTCTATTGGTTTAGGTGAAAGTATCACTTTACCAATGGGTCTTTCAGTTAGTTCCTCTTCAAGGTAGAAGAGATTCTAATATTGTGGTCGATTATGCTCAAGACATTCAACTATAGTTTTCTATATCATTCTAGGTCAATGAAAGTCATTGAGATGCTAACGACTAGATTTGCATCATCAAATAAATACATGACCTAGTGGAGACTCCCAAGGAATGTCGAGTAAAGATATAAGGTATTTACTTAGTCTTCAATAGACTTTCTAGTAATAATTTTGATAATATGAAAAATAATTCATTGGTTTCATGCCAGATCAATGGAAAATATCCAAAATAGTGAAAGGGTGTAGTACATGCATGATCAACTAACCAAGGATCCATCCAGGGTTTTTCGTAGTTGTCTCATGTGAAAATGACTTGAGTGAGTCATGTACCTATGGGAGAGGGTCACAGAACAGAGGAAGGTCAAGTATATGTAGTGGATCAGACTCCAATAGATAGTGGTGAGGGACAATCTACCATTTTAGGTATGGTATTATTCACTTATTTATTTTCTACTTTTTTCTTTGATACTCATTATCCCCAATAATTTATATCTATACAAGTTATTACTAGACTTGAATTACCTAACAAAATATCTTATGAGCTATTTTCCTCTGATAAACCATTTGGTATGAATGTGTACAATCTTCAATGATGCTTAGTGTTTTCTATAGTCGTTTATAGTTATGTAAACCTATGTGACTTCATGATTTTGGAGATGAATATATTTGATGGGATTCTTAGCATGGACTAAAAAACAACTTCTGAGCTCGCATTTATTACTATCATAGAAGGTAATATTTTACCTCACCAAAGGAAGAGAATTTTATGATGACCAGTGAGTGGGAATTGGGAATATGTACATTGATTCTAGACATGAGTAATCTTAGGATGATTATGAAATATATTTCCAACTTCTCTTTTTTATTAGGATTAGTGGTACACCCTCATCCTTTTCTTCAGTTGTGGATCTCTATCATGATGTCTTTTTGGATGAATTTATATGCCTTCTCTAGATAAAGGAGTTTATTTTGGGATAGAACTTGAGCCAATTGTATAACCCATTTTATACCCCTAATCATATAGTGTTATTTGTGTTTAAAGATATCAAATTACAAATCAATGACTTGTAATATAAGGGTTTTATTAGAGAATGTACATAACTACGGGGTGAACTGATCTTGTTTTGCAAGAATGTGGATGATAGTATTTGACTTTACATGGATTACAGGAAGATGAATCAGGTGACCATCCAGAATAGATATCCTCTTGGTATGATTTTAAATCCCTTTGATAAGTTATGGTGATCTCGGTGGTTCTCAATGAATGATATATAAACAAGTTATCATTAGTTTTGGGTTAGAGATGAGGGAATCCTTAAGATGACAATATGGATTTGTATAGACTACATGAGTACTTGGTGAGGTTTTTTGGACTGATGAATTCCCCTTATGTGTTTATGGATATCATAAATGTGATCTTATAATAATAAATTCACTATTTTTCCATGGTATTTATTGAATATATCCTCCTTTAATCACAAACCCTAAATCAACATGCCAGACAACTTGATATTGTCATGAGTACACTTCTAGCACATTAACTTTATTCCAAGTTCTCAATGTTTTACTTTTTGATTCAAGAGGTGTAATTATTAGATCATGCGGTTTATGATACTATTTTATTAATGGACCTACAAAAATTAGTGGTGGTTATGTCCAAGACACATATTTTTAATGTTTTTGTGAAAATTTTCTTTATGGTTTTAGCAGGATATTATCAATGTTTTATCCATGAAATCTCATAATTATTACCACCAACAGTTGTGTTAAAGAAAAAATGGTTGACATTAAAGTGGATGGAATATTGTGAGGAGTATTTTCTTGAGCATAATTGTAGGACGAATATAGGTTTAGTATTTATTTTTCATAATCCTAGAATCATAAATTTCATATATTACGATGTATTAAGATTTTTCTAGGGGTTTCTGATGTAGAAAGAGTAGGTAGTAGCTTATGGGTAACACCAGCTGTGACCGCGTGAGCTACAATATCCTACTTGTGACTTAAATATTGAAGCCATGGTCAATGTTTTGAAGTTTTTATGGAATTATCTCTTTAGTGATAGGTTTTTTGTCCACACAGACCACAAGATCCTCTGCAATAGATTCTCAAAATGGGATATGAATTTGAGGTAGATGCATTGGGTAGAGTTACTATATATGTTTTAATTTTAGATGGGATATGAACTAGGTAAAGGTAAATTCATTTTATTTTCTCTTAAATGTAAGAAGTGGGAATCTTAGGATCTTGTTGAATGACATTATAAGTAATAGTGACTCCTGATAATCTTATTAGAAAATTGGAGGATGGATGCTTATGAGGTCTATGGATTATTGGAATGTTCTACATTTGTGACAATATCTTCTTTTGTTTACGGGGATAAATTTATTCATGAATCTGACATAGATAACCTTGTGTTGTGGGAAAATCAAAAAAGTGGTGACACAACACATGGATGGACATAAAACAATGATAATGTGATCTTAGTATCTGGGAGATTTTTATTTGTTGCTTAAATCTGGGAATATCTAATGAGATACTTCCATAACTCTAAGTGGGATGTTCATATTAGAGTGAAAAATATGTTCCATTAATTTAGGTGGTAGTTTTGGTGGCCAAGTATAAAGAGGGATATTGATTGTTTTTTCCCATGATGCTTCACCTACTAGAGGATAAAGCTTGAGAACCAACATCTTATTGAATTAATCCAACCACTTCTTATGCCTATGTTTAAGTGGTATTACATCCTTATGAACTATTTTATGAGGTTACCTAGGACCTTGGGGAGTCATTTTATTTTATTGATGATTATAGATCAACAAATGAAATTTTCTCATTTTTTATCGATCCACAAGACTCACTCAATAGATGTGTTGGGGAATATGGATTCCCATGAGATTTTATGTGTGCATGTAATGATCACTTATCCTTGGTTGAGTTTGAATACAATAATAGTTACCAGTTGTTGATTTAGATTGAACCTTATGAGACTCTTTATAGTAGGAATGAGGCTAGTGAGGCAGCAGTTGTGGGGACCATTATTATAATGGAGACCTCTAATAAAGTGTAGATGATTAAGACGAGGTTGATCATATCTCAGAGTAACCAGAAGTCATTTACTAACTACAGGATAATACCATATGAGTTTTATATTGGTGGCTAGGTTTTTTTGAGAGTGGATCCTAGATTATTCAATAGAATTTTGAGTAACCTAGTGAAGAAAGTGTTGTGATATATTGGACCCTTTCAGATCACTAACAAGATTTGAAGAGTGGTATATCATCTAGGTCATCCTTATCACTACCGATCGATGTATGCATGATGATTTTCATGTGTCTCATATCTAGAGAAACGTGATTGATCTTATATGTGTTATCAACTATAAGGATGTTTAATTGGATCTTGATGCGTTATATAAGGAAATTCCAACTCATATTATAGACTCACGTGAGAAAGTAATAGGCGGAAAAAAGATAGCAATTATTTGGATTTTATGATGATATGGATAGATCTAAGAGAATAATTGGTAGTGGGAGGCAGATATTCAGGTTGAGTAGACTGAGTTGGTTGAGAAATATTCCTACATACACTTATCAAGGATGGTAAGTCTTTGGAGGGGTAGATTGTAATAGCATCATATTTTTATGTAAATTACTGTTTAATTTCATCAATATATCATTTTTTTGAACTGTCACTTGATTGGGCTTATTTCAAGGAGTTTATGGTGGGTTTTAGAGTTTTTAAAATCTTTTTAAAGGTTTACCGTTTGAGTGTGGATTTTCTAAATTGTGATGATTCTGTAAGAAACCATGATCCATGTAGTAGTAGTACCTAGGGTGGCACACAATTAAGGAACACGGTTTAAAAAACCTTGTGTCCCCCCTTGAAAACCCCTGGTGACACCCTCTAGTTCCAATTGCATGGTTGGTGCATGGTTCGAAAAACTGTTCACCCAAACTATGAAGGTGTCCAGGTATGGTATAATTACTTTCATGTTTGTAATATGGGTTTCCAAAAAATGTTCTCAAAATATGAGGTCATGAAATTAATGATATGAAAATCCCATCAAATATAAATTTATAACATGTTTCGACCAATTTTTATTTATATAGGAATCCTTCTCAAATCTTGAGACCCATATAACATTCTCTGATGAATTCCACTCCTAAAAAAGAATATTTCAATGAATATATGTGAGTTAGTAATCGTGTATTGTGGTATTTTATATAAAATCATATGTTCATCAATTTTATTCAAGATACACCTAATTTATCTTGAGAAGATTCACATCTCTAACATGGTGTCAACCGATCTATATATTGGAATTTCATATATCAGTGAATTCATTTATCATTGTTATAAATGTGGTGGTTTTAGATGTGACAATGACATCTCCTTGACTAGATCTAAATACCTCATGAACTCTGGATGTTTCTATATATATTTCCATAGATAAATTATATTTAGACTCTCTTGTTCTTGAATCTCATTTTGGATATATTTTCTAGTGACGGTTTAATGGTGGATCAATGTTCATTGAGTATAAAATAGGTTCTTTTCAAGAATTGATGAGTAAACCCTAATCCATTCTAGAATAAATAATGAATTTGGTGAATTAGATTCCTCTTCTTCTATATATCATAGAACTAGTTTTTTTGGTGGAATCCATGAAGTATGTGATTATATATCAACCCTTCATGGCATGGAATCTCCTTGGTTAACATTATAAACATCCTTATTTATGAAACAAAACCCGAGATAATCATCCTTGAGGTGTGAGGTAGTTATACTTGGGTGTGAAACATGATTGTGGGTTCGATCCTTTTATGAATATTGGAGTTCCTATAGGATTTAAATGTATATTTAAATGATCAAATACAAGAGGGTGGTGAATTGTTTGTTTAAAAACATTCATTTTTAACCATAAGGAATTTTTTGTGTAACAAAGTTAAAAAAAATTATTGATTAAGACTTCTTTTTTAAGGTTAATAAAAATCACCCTAGGTTTGATAAAGAAGTGTAATGAAATAATTACACAGGTATACATAAAAATGATTCTACCATAAAGCTTATAGAATATTAAATTAGAGTTACAACAAAATAGAAAGTATTATTACCAGTTTTTTATTATTAAAAATATCAATAAAAATGAAAATTACATATAAAAGAGTAAAAATCTTTTAACCCAAAGAGTATGGTATCCAAACAGCTTGGATAATGGTCCCTTGATTTATACTTTCAATTAACTCTATCTTACCCACAATAGGGTAAGACCTCGATATAATGATCGGTGGTTGTCTTGCTATCCTCGCAAGACAAAAATTTGTTAGGTGATCGATACTTATATCTTACTTTAGCAGAAAGCCCTTGATTAAGCAGGTAATTGACATCATTGTGTTCCTTTATCTTAGAAACCCTCAATCATAATCACCAAAGATTTTTGTTTCACAAAGTAGAACAAATATTTTTTAAGATCTTAAATATGTTAAACATGTTGTTCACAACTTAATCTCTTAAAGTCTTTTTCACAAATAAATTTTTACGGAGAACTCATAGAGTATCTATTCTCCCAAAATTTTATAGCATCGAACACATTCAAATGACTGGGTATTTATAGATGGCATTTACAATGGTTAAATCATCCTTAAATGTTCATATTTTTCATGAAAATTTAGAGGGACCTTTACATCTAGAACTTTCAAAAGTAATATAAAAATATATTATACATCATAGTTTAGAATAATAAAATATGGTGAGACACATTATGTTTGAATAAATCAATTTATATATAACATTATATTAAATAGAAAATAATAAATTTTAAAAATTTATGAAATGATTACATGAATTAAATATTGTAACTTTAATAAAATTATAAAATTTTATTCATAAATAAAAGACAATCAGGTAAGGAGATACAAGAATCACATCTAAAAAATATTAAGAATCAGAATTGAGAAACATTTTAAAGACGATTCACAAAATAGTGTGAAATATAATTGAGAAAGTGAGAATCAAAATAAAATAGGAATAAAAAATCTGGATAGTTACAAATTGAGAAACATAACATTATAATCATGATTTTTGATGTTTCTGAATTTAGAAAGTGAATTAGATTCTTTTTTATGTTATTCAGATTTGAGAAATAGGATGAATCGGGTACGAAATTGGAGGCAAATAGGAATTGAAAAACATAAGTCAGATTTGAAGTTTCAAGATGATTTAGAATTCATAAAGTGAAGGATTTATAGCTTTATTAAGGATCCTATTTATTCTATTAGCTATTCTATCTTAAGAAAAATAATGTTAAATTTAACTATAAAATGAAAAAAAAGATGCATATAAATTTCATTATAGATATAAAGTATTTCTAAGAAGATATTATTATAATTTGAAAAACATAATGGATTGGAAAAATTTATAAGGAAAATTTTGACTTAACAATATCCCACTTTCTGGAAAGCACAAACATTTAATTTAAGAAAAGAATATTAAGACTCAAAGAATTTATATTTGAACTTAAAAGAAAACATATCTACCCCTTAGTTTATGACTCAAGATGAATACAACTAACTCCCCCTTAGGTTATGAAATCCCCCTAAGGATCATATTCTGAATTTTTATATTTATCTTATTTTTTAATTAAATATACCCACCTTACTTATGGATGTATTATTTAAGTATTCTCCCTCATAAATTTTCTTCTTTAGCCTAATTTTCTTTTTATAACATTCTTCTCCCCCTTTGTGATTTTCAACAAAAGATCAGAAATATAAGAAAGATCAATCTTTCTTTGGAAATAAGGTTTTGACAATGGACTTGAACTTTGTTAGCTCCTTGTGATCATCTTGAGACTTCACTATAAGTACTTCCAAATCCCAAATATTTTCTCATTATTTTGAATATTTAATTACCATATCTAAATAATTTATTCCTAGAACGTAATATTTTCATCTACATCATCTTTATAATATTTTAATCTATTCACTTCTTGAGAAATAGAATTTAGTTTCCCACAAAAATCCATGTCTTCTTGTAACATAATATCTTTTTCTTCTTTTATACATTTTAAGAAGTTTTTTGAAAGAGTTTTGATTTTTAATTTTTATTATTTGAATAAACCCTTTAATATCTCAAACATATCATCAAAATATATAAGATCAATATTGATTTGATTTCACCAATTTTTAAAATCTCAACAAGACTTTCTATGAGAATCATAATTCTGCACAATGGTTTTGAAATTGGATTTAATATTTATGAGCATATCCATCAAAATGCTTTTTTATTATGATTTCTGATTAATGTATTGAAGAATAAGCTGAAATATTGACTTGAGGTTCAGAACATAAGAAATAGAGTTCACCAACTGTTTTAAATATTGAACTAAAAATTATTCTCCTAAGGATGATGGAGATAATTTTGATTCTGAAGCATCTTTCTTAGATGTGACAAAATCTTCTTTTTATATTTTTCTTTCATATATTCTATTTTTCCTGACCTCTGAATTTCTTTACAATCATCAAAAACTTGAATTATTTTATCATCATCATAATCACCATAATATTCTTTATTTTCATCATTTCAACCACCATCATTATCATATTCATGAACTTCATCATCATAAGGTATTTTTTAAACGTCACTTTCAAAAACATTGTCTTTATAAGCTACGGATTTGTGGAATGATTTTCCTTCTAAAAAATTTATGATGAAATGAATTGAGATTCTCTTAAAGATAACCTGTTGTATTGGATCCGCCTTTGTGTTTCTACAATTTGTTTTATCTTATCATCACACTATTTATATTGGCTCTTAACTTCTTCTTTTTCTTCTTGATACTATTCATGAATAATTGAAACTGAGCTTGAACCAACTTAATTTCCTTTTACTAATTGGATCACCTCTACTGCAACTGGTTTGGATTGAGAGTAGGTTTATTTCCTTGAACAAAAGTATTTTGCAACTTCAATTTTTTATGAGGATCTTTTGGTATATTTTAGCCAGGATTGAACTGTCTCAACTTCAGTTAACATTTTCATAATATTCATCTCCTTTCATGTTTCTCAAGATCTTTATCTTCTATAATTTTAAATGATTTATATTCTTCAGGATCTAATCTAAATAGTAGATCTCCTTCTTTCATTATCTCTTCATCTTATATACACTTTTCTATAACTTCTTCTGGGAAGGATTTTTGTATATTTGATTTTGGGGGTTTAGAAGCTTGATTTGTTTTTTGTTGTTTTAAGGTTTGTGAATTTATTTTTTAGGCTCAAATGACTCTTTATTTTAGCTATCTCTAACTTACATTTACTTTATAAATAATTCAAAAAACAAATTTTTCTTATCACTAAAATAATATATCATTATTTTAAGTATGTCATCACTTAAATTAATAATCTTGAATATATTTTCCATTGAAATTCAAGGAACATTGTAGAAGTTCAAAAAATATATGAGAATCCTAGACAAGGTTGTTGGATACATCAAAATCTGAGATTTTATGGACTAATCCTTAGTTATACTGATAGTAAGAAATAATTACTTCACCATTTTAATATTCCTTATATTTATGATTAAATCCATCATGAATATGTAAGTTATTTTAAAGGTATCCTTGTCTCCTTTTCTTGGTATTAAAAGGCCTAGCATATATAATGGCATGATTCAGATTTTTTCTGAAAGGTTGGAAAACTTTGTCTTCTTTACTCCCTTAAGACCTAAGTCATCAATTTCATTAACTCTGTCGAAGGTTACATCTAAATCTGGAAGATTATGTGAGAAATAGTGAGCTTCACCATCATATTGTATCTTAAGGATATTTATAGCTTTATTATAAGAAAAAGAATTAGTTTCACCATAACTGTTAAATTGAAACATATACTTTCCACCTTCATTGAAAAACATGATCGATTGATAGAATTAAATTACCAAATCCACATATATAAGATATTGTTCTCCCTTATTTGTTTAAATTAAAATACTTTCCCATCCTTGAAACTTTATAATCTTTCTTTTTAAAGAATTATAATTATGAATGAAATCCAAATCAACTAACCCCTCTCTGAAGATCAAATAATCTTTAAGATCCTTATTCACATTCATTAAAGTCTGAGAGGAGATTGAAAGATACATTAAGAACATAATAATGAGATTTGGAAAACATAACAGAGACTATGAAGGGCGGTAACAACTCAGGTGAAAATCTATGGAAAACAATATGTGACACTAGGGGTCCACTCCTTTATATAGGCATTGCATTGATAGTTTAGTTTACAAGATTAATCAAATGGTTGTAAACAAACAAATTTGATCTTATGACTGATACTAAACCAGAGAAAGTTTTACAGATTCTGGTCTTTTGAGGTTTTAAGGAAATAAAAAGGATTGAAGGAAAGATGAATCTAATATAACTTTTCTTAAAACATGATTGAAATACCAAAAAATAGAAATGATAATAATAAGTAATAATTAAGAATATGTTCATTTTGGGGTTCCTAGAAAATTGTCTAGTATTCAAGATTCTTTTTAGAAATATTAGATTCTGAAAATTTTTATTAGAGTCCAAAAACTTTTTTTAGGTTCCAAAAACTTTTCTTAGGTTTTTGAAGGAAAAAACATTATTAGTTTCTGAAAAAACATATTTTTAAAGAACATAAGTGTATGAACCCTCTGAAAATATGCATCATAATGTCATGAAATTGTTTAAACAAAAATTAAATGTGAGTTATTACCATAAAATTATCATTAATAACTTTTTTTAATGTATTCACATCTATCCAAAGGTTATTATTTTGTAAAAATATCCACAAGTTGTTCTTGCGTTATGATGAATTATAGAATAATATCTCCTTTAAGTGTGTGATTTATAATTAAGTGATGCCTAATATCTATGTTTGTATCACAAGAGTGATTCTTAGGGTTTTTAATTAAGGATATGTCACAAGTGTTATCACATAGTATATAATTTTTTGTAAAAATATTGTTATAATCAGTGAGTGTGTGTTGCATCCACAACACTTAAGATAAACAACTCCTGCTGTCACATATTCAGATTTAGTAGTAGAAAGTTCTTTAGTGTTTTGTTTCATACATGACTAAGAAACTAATGAATCTACTAAGAAATGATATGTTTTCTATGTACTTTTTTTTATCTATTCTTCAATTATCAATGTTAGCATCTGAAAATCTTTTTAAAACAAAATCATTTCCATAATAAATTAAATGTCCTAAATCCATAGTTCCTTTAAATAGTGAATAAATATTTTTACTACTTATAAATGGGATTATTTTGGATTATATTGGTATCTTATAAATAATCATACTAAAAACATTAATTTGGGATGACTAGATATTAAGTATAGTAAACTTCCTATCATATGTCTAAAAGATGTTTGATCCACTTATTTCCCAGCTTCATCAAGATTAAAGGTATTCGAGGTTCTAATTGGAGTAATTATACATTTAGTTATGTCATAATCATACATTTTAAGAATATATATAATATAATTATGTTTATATATATAGTCTCCTTCTTGTTTTTTAGAAATTTGAAAATAAAAAAATAATGTCAACCCACCCATAATACTCATTTAAAACTAATTTTTCATTAGATTTTCAAATAAATCAGTTAAGATTATCTGATTTGATCTTAATATAATGTCATAAAAATAAATTTGAACAATTAAAACATTTTTGTTTTCATTCATTATAAATATAATTGGATCGTCATTTCCCTTAACATAATGTTTTGTAACAAAAATACTATAAGTCTATCATACCAGGCTCCAGAGGATTATTTAATACCATATTAATCATTGGTAAGTTTAAAAACATGTTTAGGATGTTTTTTTTCAAAACCTAGAGTTTTTTCAAAATAAAATTCTACTTGAACATATCCGTTAAGTAAAGAACACTTCTCATCCATTTGAAAATTTTTTAATTTAATGAATGATACAAAGGCTAAGAGAATTAGAATATATTAAAGTCTTGCTATGGGATAATAGGTTTCTTAATAATCTATTCCTTATTGTTGATTATATACTTTAACCACTAATATTTTATTATTTCTTAATTTTTTTCAATATTCATCACATTTATTTCTAAAAAACCCATTTTACTCTAATTATGGAAGTTTCTTTAGGTCTGTCAACTAAGGTCCAGAATTTGTTCCATTAAAATTAATTTAGTTAATAAAATATTTATTTAATCAAATATTCATCACCTAAAGAATCATAATAGATTTTAGGTTCTAATTGGTAAAGAAATGATAGATGTTCTACTTAATTTCTTAAAGAACTTATGGTCTTTACTGGTTGATGTAAATCCCAATGATAATATCACTGGGATGATTCATTAGAAAAAAATGGCATAGGTTTTTAAAATATATTCATCAACATAGGGTAAAAAGTATTCTAGAGTGAATAGAGGTGAATTTTTTTTGAGTATTCTCTTGATTAGAAAAATATTTAATCATTGTTTGATAATCAGTTTTTGAAAAAACATCAGAAGATTTAGGTTGAGGTTTCTTAAAAACAAAAGGATCACTTTCATAAAATTTAACATGTACTATTTCCTCAACAGTATAATAATTTTTATTAAAAACACTATAATTCTTAGAGGTAGTGGAATAGCCTTTGAAAATTTATTCATCGAATTTGGGTACGAATTTGTGTAAGTTATCTTCTGTAATAAAAATGAATACTTTTCATCTAAAAACTATTAAGTATGAGACTTTTGGTTTTCATACTATCCAAAAATCATAAGATTTTTCATTAATAAATGACCATATTAAAAATATATTTATTATATGACAATAAGTGCTCACATCTTAAGCTCAAAACTATTTCACAGTTGAGTATTCACTCAACACGGTTCTTATTATCTCTTGAAGAATTCAATTTATTCTTTCAACAACAATGTTTTTTGAATAGTTATATGAGGTGAGAAGTTATGATTAATTCCATTATTATTACAAAAGGTTTTAAAATATGAATTTTCAAATTCTTCACCATGATAACTATGAATAGTTACCAATGGAAGGCCTTTCTCATTTTTGACTTTAGATGAAAAGTATTTGAAATAAGAAAAGGATTTATATTTCTTTTCTATAAAAAAGACCCATGTAAATCTAGTTTAATCATATAATAAAATAAATATATAGTATTTTCATCCAATACTTCTATTTTGTGTAGGATCGAACAAGTCCATGTGAACTTACTATAATATATCAGAAGTTGAGACTGTACTAAGAGACTTAAATCATGACTTATCTTTCTTGTCATATTGATAAGGGTCATAGACTTTTGAAAATCAAATATAGGATTTGATAGATCATTATAACATCTTTTATTTGATAGTTTTCAAAATCTCCTTGGGTTAAAGTTTCCTAGACTTCTATTATATAACCATTATTGGTCTTCCATTTCACTATGGAAAGGTACATCTTGGCTCCTAAGTTATTATAAGTTCAGTGTATAAAAATTACCATGCTGATGAATAGAAAGAATGAACTCATCCTTGGAATTCTATACTAATTATTTATCATTCCTAAAATTCATTAGGTAACCTTAATCACATAATTTAATTATGCCCATAATTTTGTGCTTAAGACCTTTAACAAATTAAACATTTGAAATGAAGGATTTTCCATAAAGAACAATGTCATATATACAAATAATTACCCCTTGATCATTGTCTCCAAAATTGAATCTTCCACCTTTCATTTTAATAATCCTTTCAAAGAAGTTTTTTTACCAATAATGTGTTGGGAACATCCAATATCTATGTACCATTTATGTTTGTGGTTACTTACTTTGTTTTATTGGAAATAAAATAGTTATACATTCAAAATACAAACTTACATGGATCCAGAAATGTTTGAAATTAAAATATTAAAAATCCACATTTTTTTAGAAAATTGAGATTAATTAAATCATATAGATTGAATTTTGTTTGAAGAAAATTTTTTCTCCCGGTTTCCACTACATTGAAACTTTGTTCAAAAAGGGTCACTTTGAGGAACAAAATAGTTATGACTGAAAACTAGTTTCTAGTGAGTATATCCCATTTCAGAACTATTCTTAAGAGGATGAAGTTTTGAATATATTTTATCAAAATATTCCTTACCATAAGTAAGGTTTTAAAAATGTTTCTTTAGGGAAAATATTTTTGAATTTAGTATAACGATTATATTCTTATCCTCACAGTCATTGATCTTAGAATTGGAGTTTGTTTCAAAAACATTTTTCTTAGAAATAATTTTTTTGAAATCCTTAGAAAGTATATCCTTTTTAGAATTAACAAACTCACGGTTTTTTAAAATTGAAACAATTTCAAAATATTTTCCATCATGATATTTATACTGATCTGATGCTTCTTTGGTTAAAACATTGATTCTAGAAAATTCCTTATCAAGTTTCTTTTTTAAATTACTATTTTAATATTTAAGAAACTTGGAAAACCTAGAAAATTCTTCAAAATTAGGTAAAGAGTTATCTTCTGATGAGGAAGATTCTTCATCTATATATGTATAATGTTTTTAATTAGGATAATTATCACATAAAGATATATTTTTCATGGATTTATTAGTGTGCACCTTATCCATGATACATTGATTTTAAATATGTATCTTGCGAATAAGATCAATATTTTACTATCCATAAGATTCAATATCTGAAAATTCATCAAATGAGTGTCTAACACTTTCACTCTAAGAGTTATTTTCCATCATGAATTTATTCCATTTAGGATTGTAATATATTTTATGATTCCTCTATGACTATATATCTTTCATGTACATTCTTTTATGCTTAATAAAATCAGGTCTGATATGCATTCTTTCATTCATAACATGTGACTTTAGAATCTTTTTTATACTTCCTATCCTTTTTCTTATATCTGTATTGAAATTCCTTCTTTCTAATAATATTTTTTTCATCCTTCAAGCAAGATTCTATTACTCATTCTCTTAGAAATTAGTATTATTTGAATCTGACTGAATAGCATATTTCTTAGACTTTGATGACTTAACAACTTTCTCATGAGTTTTTGATTTCATCTAATTTGATGTAGTAGTAAAAGAAACACTCCTATTTTTATTCTTTATATTCTCAGCATCTCTCTTTAATATATTCTCATGTTGTAAGATATTTCCAAATAGATAATAAAGAGTAATAGTTGTAACTTTACTTGACTCTTCAATAGCAGTTCTCTTCGATTCCAATTCATTAGGAATGCTGTCAATAATCTTATCTACAAGAATATCATCATCTAGCCATTTTTCTTTCATTGACTGTATATAATTTATGATAGTCATAAATATCTAATGAACTTTAACTATATGTTCTCTATTGTTAAAAACAAAAACATGATAGTATGATCGATGCATGGATCTTCTAGTCTCAAAAACATTAGTTTTTTCCAAAATGTGTAACATCACGTTTCTTCAAAATGTTGTTAGCTACTTCATAAAAAGATATTTGGATGTATATATTCCTCTTAATGGAATAAATAAAAGTATTTCATACTTTATAGTTTAACTTATATTATTTGTTTTCTTAACTAGAAAAAGTTATGACTTCATTTTCAGGTATTTTATAATCACCATTAAGCATGAAACAATTATCCATATTGATATAGATTTCAAAATTATTCATTATATCCCTCCAGTATTCATAATCATTCCCATAAAAGATAGGTGGTCTTGTAGGGTTCAAATTATCTAAGGATTTAAAATCCATTCCTTCTATATTTAACTTAATAAAAAAATTCTTTTTCCATAACACAACTTATTGTAACATATGTTTATTAACAAAAATTTTACAAAAGAATTTATAAACAACATAGAGAAGTAAACAATGTGTAAGTTAACTAAGAAGTGAAAATTTGACATTGATACAAAGTGTAAGTATCAATATCTTAGAGATAGTATCTAATACAAATTATAGGATTGTAATGTAGATGTAAATGCTCAGATAAAAGAGGTGGGTGAATTTTAAGCGAAAAAATTTTGTTTTTAAACATAAGGAAATATCTATTTAACAATGTTAAACAAATCAGATTCACTAATACCATTTTTGTAAGGTTAATAAAAATCACCTTAGGTTTGAAAAATAAGTGAAATGAAATATGTACATAAGTATACATAAACATGATTCTACTTTAAAACATATAGAATCTTAAAACAAAACTACAACAAAAAATAAATTATAAGAAACACTTTTTTATTATTACAAATTGTAGTGGAAATTACAAGTATATATATAAGACTAAAAATCATTTAACCTCAAGATTAGCGTATCCAAACACCTTGGATAAATGTCCCTTGATTTATACTTTTAGGAAAGTCTATCCTTCCCACACTAGGGTAATCCCTTGATATATAGATTGGTGTCTGTCTTGATATTCCTACAAGCCCCTGATCTGTACATTGATCGGTACCATTGTCTTCCATCATCTGGAAGCCCTTGATTAAGTAGGTAATCAATAACTATTTCTTACTTCAGATTTGAATACCTTAATAGAAATGAACAATGATTGGTGTCTCATAAACAAGAACAAATCTTGTTGAATATCTTTAGAATATTGAACATCTTTCTTCAAAACTTAATCTCTTCAAGTCTTTTTCCAAAAACAATTTGAGAGGAGATCTCGTATAGTATAAATTATCTTAAAATTTCATATCATAAAACACTTTAAAATTATTGGGTATTTAGAGGAGAGATCTACAACAGTCCAATTTTCCTCCAACAACCATATTTTTACTATAAATTCAGAGGGAACTGTAAAATTGGAACTTACAATAGTCAAAAAATAATAGATTAGAAGACATCGTTTAATATAAAAAAATATCATGAGAAACATTAAGTTTGTATGAATATGTTTATATAAAACATTATATTAATTAAAAATAGTAAATTTATGAATGTTATGAAATAATTACATTAAGGAAATATAGTAACTTTAATAAATTTATAAAATTTTATTCTTAAAAAAAGAGACTCAGATAAGGAACTGAGAGAATTAGATTTGGAAAATATTAAGAATCTTAATTGTGAAAAATATTAAAGTAGATTCACAAAACTTTGTGAAATAGAATTGAGAAAGTGATAATCATTATCACAAATTTTTGAGATTCAGAATTGAGATACATAAACTCATAATCATAATTCCGGATGATTAGTAATTGAGAAATGTAAAATTGGAATCAGAATTCTAGATGATTCAGAACTGAGAAAGTAAATATGATTAAATTTTCTATTCTATTTTGATTTGATAAATAAGATGAATCGGATTATAAATTTTAGGTGAATTGGAATTGGGAAACATACATCATATTCAAAAATTTTGGATAATTCAGAATTGAGAAAGTGAAGAATTTTTGGTTTTATTAAAGATCTAATTTATTCTAGTAGATATTCAATCTTAAAAAAAATTAAGTTAGACTTAGATATAAAATGAAAAAAAAATAATCATTTAAATTTCCTTATAGATAGAAAGTATTTGTAAGAAAATTTGTTTTTGATTTCCAAAACATAATGGAATGGAAAAATTCATAAGGATACTTTTGACTGAATAGTTCCTCATCAACGAGTTTGAGGTGGGAAGTTCCTTATCATTTTAGACTCTTATGTACTCTTGTTTCCTTGGTGTGATACTTCTGTATCATAGATTGTATGACCTTTCCTTATAGTGATATAATGTGTTTGGGTTTGTAGCTATGAGACCCGTTTATCATGCTTCACTCCATGAGTATTCTCATGTTGATTTTCTTGATGTTAGATGTTGATCACATGTTATGTATCTTTCTATAGATTCTCATAGTTCCATGTTATTATTGGCCATTGTATTTGATACCCTATTATGTGTTATTACAATTCCTTTTGAGGTATTTTTCTTAGTACTTGAAATAGGTGGACCATCAAGACATGATTATCCCTTAGATGGCGTGTGTATACATGGAAAAAAATTAAAAAAATGGACCTAATTAAAAGGTATGGGTATCTGAATTCTTAGTGGATATGGATTTTCTTGTTTACATGATGCCTATTGTATTCCTAGTATCATGTACATTCGATTCCTTGTGGATTCATAGTATAATTTTTACTTTATTCCTAGTGGATTTTGAGTAGCATGTGCACTCGATTCCTAGTTTATTACAAGTAGTATGTTCACTCAATGCCTAGTGGTTTCCAAATATAATTCCCACATGATACCTTGAGATTATAGGTAATATTTTCACCATAAACATGGGTAGTTCTTCATAACTTATAAAAATTTGATTATCCTTCTAGAATAGAACTGAGTAGGTATGCCCAAGGTTCATGGTGGCTTGGTTGGCACATGAATGATCGAAATATGATTTTTTATGGTTTCTTGAGAAATTATTATCATCAATGAATACACATGTTATACCTTGTAAAACTTCTTAAGGATGTATGGGTGGTGTCTTACTAAAATTAATACTCACAACATTCATGGGAATCTCGATGTGAATGAAAATTTAATGGTCCGTGATTCAGGTAATGAAAAGGATCATATGATAGATAGCTACGTTTTAGAGTATATAGCTAGTGGGGTCATCAAGAAATACTCTAGAGTATTTCTGTAGAGTTTAACTTATTTATTTTCTTTCACTTATACTATGTTTTGGCTTGCCACATTGGAAGACTGGTTGTGTTCCATCTATTTTTACATTATGATGCTTTATCTCATACCTTGGTACTATGGGTTGATTTTAAATTTATATTTTTTTGGCACTGCTTATAATATTTGAGGGTATCTAATCCCCATTTATGGTTTCCAGACCCTTATTTCTAGTCAATAGACACTTTCATATAGAGAGGGGTGGTTGAGGTCATGTGGCTCACCATCTCAAACCCAGTGGTTTGGGTTATGTCGTTACAACTGGGTGTTATGTATAAGCTAATAGAGCTATAGAGAGGGATATGTGTAGTGTTTATACAATGGACAGAATTTTGGGACTAAGGAGAAATGGTTTGAGGAGGGGTATTTATACATCTAAGTGGGAGGGGTATCTTAGAATAAATTATTCATTATTTTTCATTTAGTCCAATGATAATGAATTGTATTGATTATCAAGACCATTTTTGGTTTATTATCAAACTATAGAGGGTTATTTGACATTCAAACCAATTAAAAAATATATAGAATCTTAGAGATTCTTAATTTAGGGTAAATAATAGAAAATAATTATTTATTTGAATAAAATATAACTCAAGATCAAAATTTCAAATATTTGTCTATAAATTCAAATTATTATTTTTTAAAGAATTATTATAATTTTTAAAAACATTTCATGTCTAGATAACTGTTTTATTAATTTTTATATTTTTATTATTTAATGATTGTGAAAAAAATGTTATGGTATTCATAAAAACAATTTTTTTATTATTGACCAAAAAAACAACTTTTTCAAAAAAAAACCCAAAAAACAGTGAATATATTTCAATTTTTCATAATCATTAACATAGATTATCTTAATAATTAAATTGTTTTCATTTAAATCACTATTCCATAAAAAAAATTAGTGTAAGAATATGATTTAGATGTTTATTTGAAAAAACTAAATAAATAGAATGTTCCTTGACATTAAGATTTATTATATTACTTTTATTGGTTATAGTTTACAATTATAAAAGTACTCCAAAATATATAATAATATGTTAAAAATTATATCTCAATGAAAACCTTACCAATAAAATGACCATAAGAAAATAAAACTATTGGTATGAGTAACGTATTTAACCAATAAAATTATATGTGTAAAAATAATAGTTAATCCATTAAAAGTCATTTTATAAAAGAATTTAAATAAAATAATTAAATTGTTAAATTCCATTATACTTTGTTTAAATTTTGTAGGAAAATATTTTTTTAATATTAATTTAAATTTTAATCTCATATCATTGAAAACAAAATAATATTAATGCACTTATCATATAAATATATAAATTTTAGGGTAAAAAGTCATCAAAATATTTATTTTAAATATTGAGTGCTTTATAAGTCATACACAAGTCCTGGTAGATTATAATAAGTAAAATAAAATAATTGTAAAAAATTTAGTTAATTTAGAAATTTTATGGAGATTATGGAATAATATAGTAACATTAATATAGTAAAATCAATCACGTGGATGCCCATCCGTGATAAAATAATGAATAATATGTGGGAAAATATGGTTAATAAAATTTGTTAAAATAAAATGAAAATTATTATTATACTTTCATAACATAATATTTTTCTTATTACTTCACTTCAACTTTATAGATGATCAATTTCTAATGATTTTATAGTTATTGGAATTAATAGAACTATATAGAGCTTATAGGCATAAAATATATATTGATTGGACCAATATGCATGGAACAATGAGAGATGGTATACCAACACTCAAAAATTGTCTAGTTACACAATACATAGAGATGATACCCTACTGGAATAGTGACGATTTTAAGGTATTATTCAAATTTAATGGGTTTTAAATATGATTATGATTTTTATTTTTTGTTTTATTTTTATAATTGGTTCTTTATGATTCCTCTCATTGAAAAAATAACAAATAAAGGTGATATGTATTGCGTGAAAAATTTAAGATAGAATATAATACAAGAACCAATGATAAACTATGTATTTTTCAGATAAATGTTATGTTAATAATTTTTCTTATGATTTTAGTTTTAAAGGATAAAAAAACAATGGGTTAGTGTTTCAGTTATGTTAAATTAATTTTTTTATTCATAAAATATTTTTTAGTGTTTTTATTACATTTATTTTCCTTTATAGTGAGGACATTTGAACATTTAATGGTTTAAACCACATGAAAAATAGTTTTCATAGAGAATAAAAAAATATGTGCTAATATTAATGATAATATTAAAGATAATATTTTTATAATTATTATTAAGTTCATTAAAATTATAATATGTGTTTTATAAATAAATATATTACTCTAATTTAAAACTGCATTCTCTCAAGGCCCTTAATGAGAAAAAAGATTACAAATTTGACCCAAATGATAATTTATGGGATATTTTTTGTGATTAACACTAAGGTATGGTTTTCTATAATCCTAATAAGACTATAATTTTCAATAGTTATTATTCTAATTTGAAACACCACTACTAGAAAAGAGTTTCAAGAGGACCATTCATAAGCTATAGATGTAAACTTTTGTTAATTTGGTTTGTAAAAGAGGTCAAAAGATAACAGAGAATTTATTGAACGTCATCAATGATATGCTTCCATCACTATAACAAGATTTTGTTATAGCTTTTGTTTCATGTATGTTGATGACGTACTATTTTTATAATGATTTGAGGGATAGAATTTACAATCCTAGTGGTGATTAGGGTGATGACCTTAAGGGTGGTGATGGTGATGAAGTTATTGAAGATGATGAAGCAAGTGATGTTGTTCATAATAAGGATGATGTTATTGATGACCAATATGGAATTATAGATCATTAATATTTTTTTGGAGTGTTGGATTGATCTATTTCATTTTGGAAATCATTTTTATGACACTTTTTTTTGACATTTGGGTTTTTATAAAATAAATTCATTATATATGTTATTATTTTATTTTTATGTTATTAAATCTTAAAATGTATTACATAATTTTTCTTATTTTGAAGGATGAGATTGGAAATAATGCATTGATTATATTTTTCATTGGATATTATAAGTATCTATGCAGGAAGATTGGTATTAGTGATAACTAAATAAGTTGGTTTTTGTAGGTTGGTGATATGGTTATACAAATAGGTTCCAACAATATTTGTACTAGGATATACTAAAGGTTTGGAAAAATCATTGTTATGCGAATACATACTAATGATTTCTAAAAACAACTAGTATATCCGGATACCAAAAAATTTATTCCCAATAGTTTTTGAATCCCATGGTATATCCTATTTTAATGGTTTCATATTTTATACCAACATTTTGAAAATGTTGGTATAGTTATTCATTTAAGGGGAGTACATTTTTGTTCCCAAACATATTATATTTCCAATGATCCACATGGTAAATGAAATTCAAATAGAAATTAAAATTTTTGGGTTCCTAATATATATAATTTTAAAATTTAGTTCATCTAGATATTATTTAGTATTTTCAATTAACGGAAACATGTAATGATGATTATAATTCTCAATTATATCCATATAAATTTTATGAATTTTGGAAGTATGTTAATCATTATTTATAACACTTAAGAATTATAATAAAATTATAATTTTTTTTAAAATTTATTAGTGTTAATTATTATTTTTTAATATATAAATTTTTTTTGATTATAAAGATTATTTTGTTAAATCTCTATCTCTTGTGGGTTATACGTTAAGAGTAAATTTCAATTAAAATAAAGGCTTCAGTCTACAATATGGGTCTTAGTTATAAAAATATTATTTTATGTTAAAATGATTTCATATTTTATTATGTTGATTATGAGTATTTAGTTAGTCTTCCTATGTGTGGAATATCAATTTATAAATACATTCAACATGGAAAATCCATACTAGTTCCTATAAATAGTTTTTTGTATATTCTGATTACACCCAAATCAAATAATAAATTTTAATCTCACAATAAAACTACATTCATGACAATTAATTGAGTTAATATTTCTATAAATGTATTTTTAAATCATATATATAAGACTTATTCCTAGATATGATTTGATTACTTTTATTCATCATTTTCTTCAGGACCTCATACTGTATGTTTAGGTCCTTTTATAGATGTTTTTATCCATTTAGTGCTTATGTTATTGATTATTATTATTAGCTTATTTTCATAACACCATACAACTTAATACTTAGATATTAATTAAAGAACTACATATCTATTTAGCATCATTAATTCATGTTCATACAAATAACAATATCGTACATTATTATTACTCATTTATTCAGGTGAAAAATTAGTTATGGAGTGATGTTGTAACTATATTTGATATAGTTTTATAATAATATTTTGTACTGGAAGTATAATTTTTAGGGTCAATTAGTAACTTTCTAGTGCTTTATATGATATTTGGTTTGAGTACACATGGTCCTAAATCTTTTGCATACGTCATGGGTGAAAATAATGTATTTATTTCTATTAGTGGAATTAACCCTTGTTTTGTAATTGTAATCCATGATTTCATATTTCCAGAAATTATTTTTAATTAAATAGAAATAATTTTTTAAATGGTATCATTGAATGATATATATATACATAAATTCTCTCAGGTATTCATATGAATGAGATAGCCCGCTATTAATTCCCTACTTTACTTTATATTAGTTTTAGAAAAATTATAAACCAAAAAATTGATGGTTTATAGAGAGATACAAAATAGATAATGAAGAGTATTTTTTAGGATTTATTATATTGGCCACATTTTTGGTCTATAAGAAGCAAGTTTTATTGAATATTGAGAAACACTATTTTGATACTGTCTCTTATACTATTTTAGACAAATTAGGTAAAACTAAAGATATCATAAAGGTATGGATAGATCCTTCTTAAAATTATAGTTTCCCTAAACATGATTTTTCTAAAAATAAAATATCACCAAATTTAGTTATGTTAAAAATACCTTATGAAAATTATAAAGAAAATAATTATTCTATTTTTTATTACATATGTTTGCTTCCTGGATATCTAATACTAAAAGTTTTTAGTTTTTTTTCAGAAACTATCATATTTCTTGAATAAAAATTCATGATTTACATGTTATAATTGAAAGGCTATTACTCATTGGGAGCATAGTGTTATTTAATTCATCAATTTCTGGTGTTATGATTGAAATTTCAAATTTTTTCCAAGAACTATTTACTTCAACATTATATTATGATATATTGGGTAATCAGTAAGATGATATTTTTGTAATTTTATATAAAATGGATGAAATATTTCTATAAACCTTCTTTGATTCCATGAAAAATTTAATATTAAATTTTTTGTATGAAGAAAATGTGTACATCTAGTAATTTTTTAAGGATGTGTCCTTAGGAGAAGTGATCATTTTTTTGATAAATATTACATGTTTTTATATGAATATTCAATATATCCAATAAATATACATGCTTGAGGACCACTAGGTTTTGTTCCCTTAGATACCAGATTCATAACTAGATTATTTCCGAGAAATATCTTCAATATCTTCCAAAAATATTATTCTCTTCTAGTACCCATCTAAGATTATCATACATAATATCATTCTTCATAAACATAAGAAGTGATAAAATTATAAGGGATGAGTATGTATGATCATTAAGGGTGATATTGGGATATAACATTCTAAAAAGACCATGTAGATGGTTGATGAATATGGTTTTATTTTTTATCAGTATATAATTAGTAACCAAAAGTCAATGTAAGATTAGTGATGATTCATGGAGAATTGTTATATACTTAGTGGTTTTCATTTGTGTTAAAAATTCTCCATGATTGGTTTGATTCCTATAGATTTTCTATGTATTCATATAATGGTATTGGATGTCGCACTTGAAGAATTCTCCTTTTAAACCATATGATTATTAAACTATTATTGTTTCAAAAGCCATGTGAAATATTTGTTTAGAGATTTAAAATTTTTACAAAATTTAAAGAAATAAGTCAACATCATACAATATGAGCATTATTGTATGAGGGGATTTTATTTGTATCATGACCATTAAATTATTAATTTTCCTAAGGAATATTTTTTAAGATAAATATTTGAATATCATGAAAATCATCAATTTGAATGAAGAGAAAAGGGGGATTTTTTATTTCCCTAAAATTATATATTCCATGAAAAATATATATATACCTTTCATGAAGAATATTTGAAGAATCCATTTTAAGTGGGATTGTCTTTCGGTATTTATATTCTATAAAAATAATTTTTATATGCATTTATTGTGGGATAAAGTAAAAAATATCAACTAAGCCAAGGCGATTCCTATGACAGCTCGACTTAGGCTCTTGTAAGACCCAATGTTTAACCGTGCTTGAGAAACCATATCCTGAAATCCTATAGGATACATGGTGGTATATGTATAATAACTCAACAGGCTTGTGTATAAGGCCCATAGGAGAGGATGAGAGCATGGAGTTCACCCACATGGTGTTGATGTACACACATGTGAGTATGGTCATGTGGCATGGGTGATGTGTAATTGGTCCTGATCCTTGGTAGATAGTTAGGGGAGTGGTAGTCACACCATGATTGATAAACCACAGTAAATACTAATTGTGGATATAATGTGGTATAGGGGGTTCATGATAATGTTCCTTTTTTACTTAAATGATAGATAGAACACGGTCTACACAATCTGGCCGATCATGTCTGTCTGATCGATCCTAATGATTTTCTCTAACATCATATTTCCTATGAGATCTCTAGTGCCCTAGTTAATAGCTAAGCCACCATTGATCATTTACATCTATCTTTCATGATGATACCAATGGAATGAGGTTTTTATGATCATCCCGATATAATGCATGCAACAATGTTTTTCATGAATTCCAATTTTTGAAGAACATTCTATGAATAAATTGAAAATGCAGTTTTAGGAGGCCTCTTGAACTAACTAATCACTATGGATGAGTTGTAGATTTTAAGAGATGAAGGGGATGTGATCCCTCTCATATGCACATGAGGACTCAATAAGGAGTTATGTGAAGAAACCACCATTCTTAGTGTCAAAAAACTGCATACTGAAACACTTGTTTGTAAATGAAGAGATATTTTGGAATTCAAAATGCATTGACAAGGCATAATTTTTGGGATTTAAAATTAAGATCTATGTGGAATAATTTTCATATATAATCAAATTCACATCATCTATAAATATCATATGAACTGATGTTGTAAAGTGTATGGTGATTATGAGAAATCTACCATTTCTTAAGAAAAAGATAATCTGAAAACCACTCTTTCATGAAGAGGATGAGTTCCATTCTCATCCCTTTCACAAGGGAAAATTACGATCCACTTGGATATGTATAGAACTACACACTTTCATGAAGAAGTGATCAGTGAGCCTCTCTGTTCATGAATCTATTGATCCCATGAACAGTCAATCGATGTTGGGAACCCTCATAGTGTTTCATGAAGAAACGTATTCTTTATTCCAATGTATATATTACTCCACTATGTTATGAAAGGAATAAGGAGAATAGAATAACACTTACATTGTGTGAAGTTTCATTTCCACCTAGTATCCAAAAGCTCTACACAGATAGTGGAACACTCAATATATGTAAAATAATTTTCACGAAGTGGCTATTTTCATGAAGGGAGATGATTCATCTAGACAGTGTGGATTACATGAAGTATAGTGAATGATATAGGGAGAAAGAAGTGTGTACACTATTTTTCACGCCCATTCAGGTTTGTGAAAATGATTGTGAAGAAAGAAGGGTAGTGTATTCCACCATGTACACATGATTAAGAAACCTCAAATAGTGAGATATCACATAAAATAATGTGTGAAAAGATTTCTGTAAGACAAAATTTTTGGGTTGGGTAAGTTTTATAATGACTAAAATTATAAAGGATATAGTGTGTTCCTACCTTCAACAGAATTTATTGAGGCTAATAACTTCATTGAAAGAAGGATAATATTCCCAAACAATTTATTTAGTGAAGAAGAAGAAACTAGGTTATGTCTTGAAAGATTCTTCAGTTGATCATTCTAAAAGGTTGTAAGTTGAGGTGGAAGTATCATCTCCCACTAATTAAAGATTTTAAGGATGAAATTCATATTATCTTAGGCATTAATTAATAGTCTAATGCCTTTAGTAGAAGAAAAATATTATCTAATTAATGAAAAGTCATTCAATATAGTAAAAAGATCTTCTCCAGTGTGTTTATTTAATATCATTGAAGAATAGTTGGTTTTAGTATAAACAATGTCACTAAAATCAGGTGGTACTAGTATAATGAACACCACAGAATTAGGAATATTGATATTTTCCTAGATGAAAATTTTATTCCAATTCTAGGCATTTCTAATCACTACAAGATATAGTGAAAAGAGAATTCCTGAAAGAGACACATGTTGATCATGGAATGGAGTATGTATTAGTATTGAAACTTCTAAAAATACATGTATATACCATCACTTTTAATATTTGCATTTCATGTTTTTGTAATTTTGTAGACCACACAACAGTTTTATTCCTCTTAACTGGGAAAGAGGTTCGAGAGTAAGAGGGGAAAATGAAAATGAAAATAAATTCAGTAGAAATTTGGTTATACTGATTCACCCCTAGTGTTCTTTTATGATCCATATGGGCTCTACATGTGGTATCTCAGTATAGTTATTCCTATCATTAGATCAACTTTTTTTTCCTAGTTTTTTTTAAAATGTACAAATGAAGTGTAGTTTTGATGCTGATACTCATGTACCATATATGGAAAATTTAATTCCCAGTCCTGTTAAATAAAAAAAGAATTTATATAACAAGACTCTGAAAAATTAGAATAAGAGGGAATCAAGAAAATTGAGAAAACTCTTAAATAAATACATGGAGGATAAATTCTCACTTGTCAAATCAATTGATAATGAGTCTTAGGAAGAAACTACTTCTTGTTGTGGAGAGTCTGAATAAGTCGAATCTATCCAAATTATTGAAGGATTATACTCTCAATTTGAAATATATACGAATAATATTCTGGAAGAAGTGATTTAACATATAATTTTCTCAATCAAATGTATCTTTTATAAAAGATAACATCTTGAAAAATAAATCAATAAAAAAGCATATGTATAAGCAATGAAATTCAAAAGCAGCAATGTTCTCACATTACTCATTGAAGAAAAGGTTAAATCTATCAAACCTTACAATAAAAATATTTTAATAACTTAAGTATAATTATAATGGAATAATTATTAATGAACTATGAGTAAAAAATTTTCTGTAGAAGTAATCCGTATATTTGAAATATATTTTGATGTTTCCCTGAATTCTATAAATTCTCAACATGAAGACAAAACAAGTAAGTTTAAAGAGATTAATATGTTATTGGAAGAAAAGAACAAGTTCCATGATGATTATTTTCATAAGATCCATTATTTGGAAGAATATTATAAAGCTACTATCATCGTCCAAGGTAACCCAATTGGAAGTTAAATCCCTAATAATCAAAGAACATGACAAATCAGTTATTAATGGTTGTAAAACCCATAAATATTAGATTATTAAACTGAAACGTTATTGGGAGGTAGCCATATATTAATTCAAAATAATTGGTTTTCCTTCAGAATGAAGTGTCTTTAAATTGATCTTGAATTGAGAAATTTAAAGGAGACACATTATAGACCTACCCAAGTTATTGAGAAGACGAATTAAGCTACCAAAAATATGAACACAGTCAAGTTACTAGAAGATACTTTTATACAAAAACTATGGATGAGAATAATGTCTCTAAAGAGACTCATATATATGGAAATGTTAACTCTAAATCATCTATCGATCAAAATTTTACAGTATCATGGAAGAAGGTTACCCATAAACTAGTTATTTAAATTTCTACTAATATAGTATAATATTCTATTATGGATTCAAAAATAATGGCTAGAAAACTATGTTTTGATAAAAATTATAATACAACCACCAAAACACCAAGGGTTGATATTGAAAATATCAATTAAAATAACTCTAAAATATATGTTCCAACATGGGAAAGACACACCCAAAAATAATAATGCAATAAATCTATCCAGACTAGTACTATAACCAAAAGAAAGAGATTTGATGCCTATTGTTAGTGATTTTGGAAGTTTGGGAATCCGACCATTGATTTTTTGGAATAGTGTTTCATAATATAAAAATTTCATAAGTCCTACATTCAAGTGGAAAATATATAAAGAAATAAAAAAACTTGAAAATTTTAAGGAGATTATAAGAATATAGAAGAATATATCTATTAAGAATATATTTCTGTGATTTGAATAATTTTTTGATTATTGTAATAGAAGTTGTCATAATTTTGATGAGTACTTATACCAACAATGAATTATACATATGATTATGAAAAGAAAATAACACAACATGTGAAAAAGAAAAGAATAAAAGTTGAAAAGTCTTCCTGCCAGAATAAGAATATGAAGGTAGTAAAGAACAATCTAAAACAAACTAATCCCAAGGAGAATGATAAGTTGGATTCCAATATTGTAATTTTAACAATTAAAATTCGATTCTACTATTGAAATAGAGGTCATACCATAAACCAATCATAACATGTCTTGGAAATTAATGAATGAAAGATAAAATCAAGGGGAAAATCAATCTTGGAGACAAAAAAATAGAATTTATTGAACACATTATTAAATAATATTTTAACAATTTACCCAAAAAAGGTAACTCAAAAAAATTGAAATATCTATATAGATGTTATAAAATATAATATACTAAGAAGGAATGCCTAATAATTTTTCATGAGAAATTTCAATCCTCTAGATAAATGCAAAAAGGTGAAGAGGAATCACTGGCTAGAGACATAGAAAAAGGAAATCAAGTCATTCCACATAAATATCTAGAATTTCATCAGATTTTTTCAACCCATAACAACTCAAGTCTCTCACAAAAATTATGTGCAAGGTGCATGCAGGCTAGAAATAATGAAAATAATTGTATAACTATTTTACCAGCTTAAAGAGAGATATTGAAGATAGAAAAACAAGCACCAGGGGAAGGTACTTCACTACTAGAAGAAGTAGGGAAAAAATACACACAATATTATGTTTAATGGAAGTAAACTTTCGATTATTTAAAATAAAGAAAAAAATGTAAATGTATAGGAGACACAATCATGAAGAGTACAAGACACTTTAGAGCTACAAGGATAGGAGTCTTTGGATTGAGAGGAAATTATCAAACCTTTTTCACTTATTAAGAATCTCACAAGTGTTTTATATTATTCTTTATTATTTTGTAGTATTCTTGTTTATATGTTATGGAATTTAAGGTGAAGTTCATTATCAACACAAGAAATTATTTATGAAAGGGGAAGTGTTGGTTGATGGGTAAAATCATTGAATACAAAGTTAAGCCAATTAAACTTATTTCCCTTGTCTGAATTATATCAAAATATGTGCATCAAGGGGGAGTGTTTGTTGATGATTAATATCATTGAGAGGGGGAGTGGAATATATTTACACATAAAATGTATGATATTTTTACTAAAGTGTGTAGGAAAATATATTAATTGATAAATAAATTTTATACAGTCCCCTAGTTAATAAATAAATATGATCATGAGAACACATGCATAATTTTTAATGGATATCGTAGTCAAATGTTGTTATATATCTCTTGTTTTCTACATCGGGTTAGTCCACATAGAATTAGAGTAGATCAACTAAAGTATATGTTTCTAGTAAACTATGTGGAATCATCCTTATTTCCTAAAAAGAAGAAGTAATTATCAAATGTATTGAAAGGAAAAGAACCCTCTATTAATACATTAAATTTATTTTCAATAAGTGGGAAGGAAAAATTACTTTAATATGGTAATGAAAATAAATAAAAAGGTGATATTGAAAATATTATGTGTATGGTTGATGAGTATGGTTATATTTATTGTAAAAATATAATAAGGAATAAAAATTCAATGTAAGATTGGTGGTGATGCTTGGAGAAGTTTTATGGACTCATTGGATATAATTTTGTAAGACAATTATCCATTATTGGTGATGATAACTAGAGAATTATTATTGATTCATCTAATGGAATTGGATTTCATGCTTGAGCAATTATTCTAAATAATAGATGATTGTTGAACTATTACTATTTCCGAATCCATGTCTCAAGTGTTTTTTGGGGATTTCAAATTGATACAATATCTGAAGATAAAATTAAAGGCCATGAAATATGAAAATTATTGTGTGAGGGGATTCTAATTGGATCAACACCATTATAATAGTAAATTTCATAAGGAAATTATTTTAATATAATGATTTGAAGATCATGAAAATACTCAATTTCATTAAAGAGAAGAATGGGGTTTTTGATTGCCAAAAAATATATATATTCCATGAAATATATATATATATACACACATTTCATGAAGAATATTTGAAGAATATATTTTAAGTGGGATTGTCTTGAGGTATCTGTATTATACACTTATCATTCTTCAAATAATTTATCATGGCCTTACTTAAAAAATATAAACCAACCTAAGGGGATTCCCAGGCTATCTCTACTCAGGCACATGTGGGGGCCTAGAGGTCAACCACGCCTAAAGAATCATCCCAATCATGCCCATGGGTGTCATAGAGGGTCATGTATAATCCCTCTTAGGGCCCATGTATAAGGACCGTAGGAGAGTATGGGTGCATGGAGCGCAACTATAGGGTGCCGGTGACCACACATGTGAGTGAATTTGTATGGAGTGTGTGATGTGTAACTATTTTTGATCCCCAATAGACATATTAGGAAGTTTAAGTCATACCTTGATTGATAAACCATACCGAGAAATGATGTTCTCTTTGATTTCAGATAGGGGTGTGCGATATTATTCTTTCACCACTTAAATTATAGACAAAATAATGGTCGTATAATGCGGCTGATCTCATCCATCCGATCAATATCATTGATAGTATTCATCCTTGCCCTTCATCTGAGATCTCCAGTACACTAGAGAATAGCTAATAAACTATTCATCATTTCCTTCTATATTCCAAGATGATGTTTATATGATGTGGTTCATTTTATATTCTTGATATCATGCAAGAAATTACGGTTTTCATGTGTGCTGATATATGAAGAGTGTGATAAATATGAAATAAAAATTCAATTTTAGTATGCCTCTTGAACAAACTAATCACTATGAAGGATTTCAATATTTCATAAGATGAAGGGAATGAAATCCTTATCACATGCATGCCAGGACTCAGTGAGGAGCTACGTGAATACACCACCATTCTCAATATCACAAAGCCTCATGATAATAGGAAACATTCATTTGATAAATTTAGAGATCTTCAAGCATTCAAAATTCCATGACATGGAATTATTTTTGGATTCTGAATAAATAAATATGTAGTATATTTTTCGGATCTAATCTAGTTCTCATCGCCTATAAATATATGATGCACGGAGACTGAAAACTTACTTCTCATTATGAGATAAATCTCAGTACCAATGAAATAGAGCCACTATGAAACCACTCATTGATGAAGAGAAAGATTTATGTGCTCATCCTTTGTTCAATGGAGAACCATGATCTAATTGGCTATGGAAGGAAATATGAACGTGTGCGAGGAATAGATCTACAAGACTCTTTGGTCACAAATCTTTTGATCCAATGAACGTTGGATAATTACTGAGAACCATCACGGTTTATTAAAAAAGAAACCTATTCCATGAATCAATGTATATAACTCCACTATATTACAAAAATAATAAAAGATAATAGAATAGTTCTTCCATTGTATGAAGAGTCTATTAAAATTGGTTTGTGAATGATCTATAGAGATTTTGGGATACTGGATCTGTATGAAAAAGATTTTCATGAAGTGGATGTTTGTGTGAAGGTGGAGGTTTCTTCTAAACAGTGTGTGTTTCATGAAGGATAATGAAAGATATATGGATAAATAAGTCCATTAAATATATTACACACCCATTCAGGTTTGTGAACAAGATTCTGAATAGATGAGGTTAATGCATACTTACATGAACACATGACTGAGCAATAAGAATCTGTCAGATAACACCTAAAACAATATGTTCAAGGGTTTCAAGTAGATAGTATTCTTGGTTTGTGTGTGTTTTATCTTTAATAAAATAATAAAAGATATAGTGTGTGCCTCCCTTTCACACATTTGATTTAGGATGGGAACTTCATTGATAGATGGAGTATCTACCCAAGAAAATGATATAGTCAGTAATAAGATAACTTTTAATGTCTTGAAAGATTCATCAGTTGATCATTATAAAAGAAAGTAAGTTTAAGTGGAAGTATCATCTTCCTATTATTATAGATTATAACGACGACATGTATATTATCTTTTTGATTCAGAAATAGTTGAAGATCATTAGTAGATAAACATGAATATCTAGTTGATGAAAAGTCATCTAGTGTAGTAGAGAGATCTTGTTGGATGTGTTTATTGAATATATTTGACTAACCAATGGTTCCATTATAAAAAACACCACTAAAGACTGGTTATGATAGTATAAATAATTACACTCACTCAAGAATAATGATAATTTTCTGCCTACACATTATGTTATAATTCCATGATTTTTTAATCACTATAAAATATAGTGATAATAGAATCCATGAAATAACCACAGGTTTATCACAATAATAAGTAGGTCTTAGTATAAAACCTTGTAAAAAACCTTATCTGTTGTTTTCCCTTTTATTATCTGCATTTTATATGTATATAATTGTTAATATCACCCAATAGATCTATTCCTCTTAACCGAGGAATATGTTTGAGAGTAAGAGGGAGTAATAGGAATGAAATTAAATTTAGTAAAAATTTTGGTACACTGATTCAACCCACCCCACCCCCTCTCGACAGAACCCCCACCCATTAGTGTCCCTCCATTATCCATATAGGATCTAGACTATTAATGAACATAAGATATTATAAGGTAAGTGTGAGGGTATGGTAAGATGATCACAACATAAAAAATCATACCCAATAAATCAATGTCCTAAATCATGAGCCATATCATAACGATTTTATCGTAGTATAATACATGTGTATAATCATAAAGTCAAAATTATGAGTCATGGATTATAAAATTTTCAAATAACATAGGAGTGTGGAACAATCATACCATATTTATCTCATAATATGCAAAGAAACATCATGTGTAATGTTTTGAACATGAAAATGGGTTCATGTATGGAATATTTATCTCATAATATATAAAACTTTATCCAATGAATTAGAGGGATGTATAATTCCAGTCCCATCCACCACATAATGAAAACCGTGCATCATGTTATAAAAATATCATAAAATCATTCATCATTTCATCATAGTATAATCAATGTAAGGGAAATAAGTTTTCTAAATATTTTATCATTCATTAATTAACCTGTTGGAAAGTAATTGGTTTTATAGAATCATCCTCAAAACATCACTATCAAAGGGCATAAAAATAAATAAAGTGTGTTATATCATACGATCATATCCCGACAGAGGCATAAAAATATTTAAATGATGTCAATGTACAAGGAAAGTAGCTTTAAAATAGTATTTGAACATTTCTTTGAAAACATTTAAAATACCCTTTTCTTTTAGAATTTTTAAAAACTGAAAATTCATTGAATATTAATAAAAATATTTAAATTAGAAATTACCATTGAAAATTTTAAATTATTACTTAATGAAAAAAATGTTCATGACCGTGGGAAAATATTCTCAAAGCGTATATAATATAATAAAATATTATTTTCACACATTTGTAAAATTTCAAAAGTGATTCATGTGTACAATATTTGAAAAGATTAATTTTAATACTTTTTTAAGAAAGTAAAAGTTAGTAAAAATAATCATTCACAAAAATTTATCTGTAGATAATAAATTTTAGAAAACATTTTAAAATACATGGATATGGAAGAAAAAGTTTTTTGACTAAAAAATAAATGAGGTAAATTTTTTAAAAACCATTTTATTAATAATTTTATATATAAAATAGATGAGAATAGTAATAATTGATGAAAAATATAGGAATAAAAATAATGTAAAAAATATATTGGGTTTAAAGGACTATAATTATATAGTTTCCATTAATATAAATTTCAAAAAGACAATCCCAAAAAAGAAATGAGATTGTAACATAAACCCTTACCTCAGGTCCCAGATGGCTTCATAAGAATTTAAAACTCATGTATAATAAATATAAATTTATTATAAATATATTCTATAATCATATTAATATACATATTATAATATATCATTACCATATAATTTATAATTACCCATTCATTAATAATTACACATTAAAATAAATATTTGAGAGAAATTTGGTTCATTTTCCATGTGTGTTTAGGTTTTACGGTTCCCATATGGGAACCTTGGTAATGGTTTAACAATATATATAATATTAATCATTACAAAAGTGTCATATTTATTCACTATATACACTTTTATAACCATTTATATAAAGTTTTTATGGAAAATGAATTACAATATTACAGGGAGACGATAGTCTGTACAAATGCACGGGTAATGTTTTCACATGGATATAAAAAATAAGTTAAATAATGATAAACCTATATATAATCATATATATTTCATATATATTTCATATATCTAGCCTTATTACCATCCATTTAAAGAGGAAACAAAAAATGAATTACAATGCTTAGTGGAGGTGGTAGTCCACACATACGCACGAGTGACGTTACCACATTCCAAATGATGTGAAATAGATAGAGTGTGGATATAAAATTAATTTAATAAAATATAGGTGTAGTAATTATACTTTTTAGATCATGTTAATATGATTATAGATCATTTGCATTAGGTTTATAAAGAAATAAATTTGAAAATCATTGGTAAGAACATATACCTCTTCTTGGGGTATCACCCTCTTAAAAGCACCTTAAGGATTATTGGATGGGTCTTTTAGGAAGACCAAAACCTCAAGGTCATGGGAAAGTATATTGGGAGAGTATTTGGGAAGATATTTTTGATCTAAATGGATCATGTTTTATGTATAAGATAGGAGTGTAGGTTCCCTTTTATAATTGAGGGGAGTGGAAAACTAGTAATTATTAAGAATATTAAAATATAATAATGGAACTATCAAGGGAAATTGGATAAAATTGGATAATGTTAGAATATTGGATGATTCAAAATTAAAATACACCCAGATTATATGACTTAGAATGTTTTTTAGGTTATTTTAACAGTTATCTCTTTAGTTTAACCCTTCATTAACCTTTTTAACCTTTACTATAGTAAATAAATTCTTACCTCTATTACAATTCATAAGGAATAAAAATTAAAATAGACTAAATAGTATATTTAGAAAAGGTTATTTCAAAAATAGAAACAATTTTATCTGATTAAATTTTTCTAACTCGTAGAAATTAATTTTAAAATAAGTGCACAAACACAATGATAATTGTTTTTAGACAAATGAATTTTTTAACAAAAAAATAAATTTATTCTCATTATTTTTTTAGTAAAATAAATTTCATGAATGAAAATATATTTAATTTTATATTTTATATAAACATTTTAATAAAAATATTCATCCATTCTGATTAATTAAATTTATTAACATTAAATATTATACGCATAATAAAAATGATTTTTTGAAGGAAAATAACACTTTTTACCGTTAAGTTCTTTTATATTTATTTCTAACCAATTTATAATCGATATATCAATGATTATTAATTTTATCAAACTAAATCCCAATATATTTAATTAATATCCTATCCAATTAGTAATCAAGGAACATAATATATACAAAAAAAATGCTTTCAAAAATTGGTCTTTAAACATAACACTACATTATTTGTAACATATAAAAATGTGTACTTATTTCTTGTGAATTAATCAATAAATTTTAATTATTGAAATATTTTATACAAAATTTTCATAATATAAGTCTTCTTATTCATAAAAACCAATCCAATTTATGGGTGATAATAGTTACATTAAATAATAATATTTCAATAGTATATCACGCTTTGTTTAAGCTCAGTGTTGAGTCTAATGAAAAATATCAAACACATGAAATTTATTTAAAGAGTGATATATCATAAAATATCAGGGTGTTACATTATACCCCCTTAAAATAATTTCTCTAATAAAATTACATCACTTCAACTCAATCAATTGAGTATACTTTTACCTTATCACATCCTTGGGTTCCCACATAGCATCCTCAATTTTTAGATTCCTCCAAGGAACTTTAACTTGGTGAGTAGTCTTGTACTATTGAAATTTTTCTATATAAACCAATATTTAAATTGATTATTCCTCATAAGAAAATATTTATATAGTATTATATCCTATGAATTTAGTATACATGAATCATCATGTATGTACTTCAACAAAATCATTTAATGGAACATATCATGAACTTTAGAGAGGTTCAGTGGAAGTACCAAGCGATAAGCTACCATCCCGATATGATCAAGAATCTCAAAGTGACTGATATATCTAGGGCTCAACATTACCTATATTATGAATTTAAAAAACATATTCCAATTTTATGTTTTTAAGAATTTATTTTTAAATGAACATTTAATATATCTCATAAAAATAAGTCCCTAAGGATGGTAAAGGATTAGTGTCTTTGAAGACTAAATACGTAAAACATTTACATTCAATAATTATCTTCCAAATCTACCACAACATTTTTCACATATATTATCCTTATAATATTATCATTTCTAAAATCCTTCTTTATAACTTGGGGAAAGTTGAAACATAAGGAGTAAGCTCAAATTTATTGTAAGGGTAAACTTGGGAAGTATTGGTCAATGATCTTAAATGGAAATAAGTTAAGGAAAAGGGTGTGAGAATATGATAATAACTTATAAAATTCATAACCAATCATTTAAGATTATAAATCTTGAGTCATGGAATACAGATTTTGGATTAATTTAAGACATTTTTATAATATTCAATTCAAATTCATGAGCCATGGAGTATAATATGATCACATATAATAGGAATGTGGAATAAGAATTAACCTAAAAAATCATAGTATTGTGAACACGTATTAATACCAAAAAGTCTACTCATCTTATTAAAGACATGTAATCAGATCCTTGTATAAAATTATGGACATGAAACTAGTTCCATGCATAAAAGATTGTGCATTTTATAATATGAACATGTCCATGCTAAATATTGCGATCGTGAAATCTATTTCACACATAACATAGTTATCTCATGAGATATAAAGATCTACTCAATGAATTAATGGCGTATATAATTTCAATCCCACCCATCACATAATGAAAAAAATTTTGCGAAAAATATCATTAAATACATTGAACATTTCATTATAAAAAAACAATTGGTAATTAAAAAAAATCATAGTGATTTCATTATAACTTAATTAACCCATGGGAAAGTAAAAGCTTTTAAAGAATCATCCTTAAAACCTAATCATAATAATCCATCCAGAGAAAGAAAGTGGATATAATTAATATATAATATCCATAGTGAAGCACAATAATCCTTAAAAGATATTTAAATAGTTGTAAAATACCTTTCAAATAGCATTTGAACGTTTATTTGAAAATAGGGAAAATACCCTTTTCATTAAGCATACTTAAAAACTAAAAAATTCCAGAGTATTGGGAAAAATATTTTCTAAAAAAAATGGAAAGTTTTAAAGTATAATTAAAATAAATAATGTTTACGATGGTGGTAAAATATATACATTTCATATATCTTAAATAAGAACATTCTGTTCACACTTTTATAAAAATTAAAAAGTGAGTCATATGTAAAACAATGAAAAGATTAATATTAATCATTTATAAATAAAGTAAAATGTAATAAAATTAAATTATCCTATACATTTATTTATAGATAAAAACATCTATAATTTTTTTTAAAGTTACATTGAAGAAAATTTGCATTAACCAAATAGGAAATAATGTCAAATATTCATTAATTTATTTTCCCTATCATTTTAAGTAACAAAGAGAGGAAAGCGGTAATAATAATTGAAAATATAGGAATTATAAGGTGTTAAAAATATAAGTATCATATATTTTCCCTTTATTTAAAATTAACATAGATAATCCTAGAAAGAAATTGGATTGTATAATAAACCCTAACCTCAGGTCCCATATTTATTTTTTCAATTTAAAAACACATATAAAATAAATATTGATTTCTAATAAATATTTTATAGAACCATATTAATATATATTTATATATATTACTATATATTATTCTCGTATAATTTATAACTATTATTTTATTAATAATTATTTATTTAAATGAATATTCAAGTGAAAACTTGTTCATTTTCCATTAGTGTTTCTATTCGATGGTTCCAGACCTTCTACATTTGTCATTGATTCAACAAATAAAAAATTTTAATCCTATAATAATTATCATATTTATTAATTATATTCTATTTTTTAATTATTAATATAAATTTTTGATAAAAATTAATTACACCACATTGTGGAGTTGACAGTTCATACATTCGCACGAGTGATGTTTTTTACTTTACAATGGATGGAATGATAGAACGGTACTTGATAATTCACATTTATACAATTATAGTTATATAATTAATGTCATATATATTCAATAAGTATATCCTTATTAACATCCATGTAAATAGGAAATGAAAACGAATCATTTAGCTTTGAGGAGGTGGTAGTCCACATGTGTGCACGAGCGACATTATCATTTTTCAACAGATGGGAATGTGATTGATAATGGATATACCATTAACTTAAAAACATATAAATATATTAAATATAATTATTAAATCATTTAAATATTTTTATATAACATTATTATGAGGTTTAAGAAGAATGAAACGCGAAAAATATCAGTAAGAACATATACCTCTTTTTTGGGTATCCTCTTTTTAAAAGAACCTTAAGGCTTCTGGTATGTGTATTTTGGGAAGCAAATAACCTCAAGATCATAGATCAGGTTGTTGGGATATTATTTTGGTAGATATTAGTCTATCTATAATGAAATAGTTGTGTTTATAAGAGAGTAAATGGGGTTATTTATTATCAGTGATGGGAGTGGCCCACTTATAGTTATTAGATATATTGAAAGATAATATGGTTAATATCCAGGGAAATTGACACAAAATTATATAAAATTAGAATATTATATGGGATAAGATCTAAATAAATTCCTAATAAATCATTTTTTTCTTGTTTTTAGATTTTTTAACACTCATCTCTTTACTTTAACCCCTCAGTAACCCTTTTAACATTAACCGTAAGAATGAATTTTTACCACTGTTACTATTCGTAATAACCAAAAATGAAATTGAACTCATTAAAAAAATTTAAAAACTTATTCCAAATATATAAAAAAAAAATTTTAAATTTATAAAATTGGAATTAATTAATATTAAAATAAGTTCACAAAAATCAATGAAAACTATTTTTGGACAAATGTAGTTTTATGTATAAAATGGATTTTTTTTCTTATTTCATGCCTATTAAAAACCATTAAATGAATGTTAATATATTTTATTGAATATATTATCAAAAAATTATTTTAAAATAATTTATTAATACTTATTAATTCAATTTATTAAGGTAACATACATTGCACACAATAAAACTGGTTTTATAATGTTTTTTTATCCGTTTACCTTAAAATATTTTTTTCTTATTTTTTTACCACATGATAATAAATTTATGAATAATTATTAATTATTTCACATTAAAGACTAATGTATATCATAAAAATACGTGTTAATTAGCGATTAAGACAAATACTATAAATAAAAATATAATATATTGAATAATTGATCTTTTAATGTAAAATGTTGTTATTTATAATATTTAAAATTGTGCACTTGTTTAATATTAATTAATCGACAATATTTCATTAAGGAAAAAAATTATGTACTTTCTATAATTCAGTTAGACTGATTCATACCCTCCAATCAAACAAATGGGCGATAATAATCACATGAAATAGTAATATTTCAATAGTGTGTTATACTTCATTTAATCTTAGTGTTATATGTAAATATAGTTATCAAAAGAATAAAATTTATTTAAATTAGAATATATCATGAAATATCTGGTTGTCACATAACAAATTAATATATATTTATATAAATTGAAGAAAAATTTATACAATAAATATTTAGTCAAAGGTTCAATTGTTGAGGTATATATATAGAAAGAAATTTCAATTTTATGAAATTGTTATTTTAAATGATAATATTCCTCAAAATATAATGAAAAAATCCATAATGAGGAAAATGTAAATGATTTCAAAAAAAAATTGATTTTAAATATTTAATAAGACTATAAATTTATTTTTTGGTGAACAAGAACAATTGGTTTTTTATGATAAATAATATATCATTTATACATATATTCTAATCAATTGTAAAGAAACAACATGATTCATACAATAAGTATTGCATTTATTTTTTGTAATCATTTTCTTATCAAAATTATTATTTATTATTTTTTTACATTATAATATTATTATTTAAAAAATAAAACAAATTACTTAGCATATAATTTAATAAAAATAAAAATGAAATTTTATGTTCAACATTCAAATATTATCTACACATAATAAATCAATACACTATTAAATTTAATAATAATATATTTAAAACATTATAAGTATTATAACCTATAAATATAATTCTAATTTGATTATGTTCACTAAGTACACCACCATCTAAATTACAAAAACAAATAATTATTATCTGGTTAATGGATTTCAATTTCATGCATTCACATATTATTTGCAACAACTCGGCCATGTAGGCAACCAGGATTCTCAAAAAACAAATGTTGTCCCCTCACTAGGGCCCACCCATATGAATGAACTGGTCATCAGACTAATGATTGTCCCTACAAGCCAACACATTCTCTTTCAGTGTGTTTCTTTCTTACTCACACACACCCAAGGAAAATTCCTAAGAGGTCACCCATACTGATCATTAATCCATTACAAACCTATTTAACTATGGAGTTCAAATCTGGTAGGCTCCAAAAAAGAAATATTCACCTTTTTGAAATGGGTATTCACATTTATCCTTCAAACCATTTAAAATTCCATGGTGTTACATTCACCCCCACTCACCACCTAAAAAACAATTTCTTTATTTTGGAAGCTACATCACAACCTAGTAGGTGCCACAAAACATCCTCTCATGTTCCTCCTTTGATACCAATATAATATATGGACACAACAAGCACCCTTTTTTCCCTGAATAAACATGTTTTCCCCTCCCTAGGGCCCACCCACATTCCAAAATGGGTCATCAGACTAATGAATATCCCTGTAGGCCAATAAAATTTCATTCAAGGTGTTTTATCTTCACTCATAAACACCGTGGTAAACTTCTTCATAGGTCACCAATCATGTTCACTACTCCGAGACCAACCTCTTTAACTATAGGGTTATAATCAGGTAGGCTCTCAAAAAGAAAAATTGACATTGTGGACATTTTTTGTAACATTCATCCTTTTAACCCTTTAACATTATAGGGTGTTACATGATTTGTAGTGTCTAAGAATTTTTTGGTTCTCTATATTACAGTATTGAAGTGTTTATTATGTTGGATATTCATTTGGAGAAGGAATTAATTTGATATTTTCTCTGAATTTATATATCATGACATGACTTGTTTTTTTGTTCTATTTTATGTTGAGCATTAGATATCAAAAATAAGAATTATTCTGGTTCAACTAAGATTTAATATGTTTTTCTGTGAGGCATGGGATCATAGCATGAAGTTTGTGGCATATTATTTTTTCCCCTCTATTTATGTCGTGAAAATTCATTATTCAATATTATTATAGATTTTAAAATGGAAGAGTCTCATTTTTTATCTAATTTAATCTTATATAGATTTATATTAATCTGACGTGAGTGTAACACCATGATGATCTATTATTGTTCAATGTATTTTCTTAGATATAATAATGTTTAAGGGAGGAATCAAAGGATTATTTTGTGATTTTTTTAGTTTTGAGAATTATGTTAAGGAATTCCTTATTACATTGTGATATTCCTCAATCATATAAATTTTAAATGGTGTTACATAAAATTTAAATATGAATATATGGGGAGATTTTGTTATGATTACAATATTTTACTTGTGTTGTGTTGTGATGTCTTTGGTCATTTATTGATTTTTTATCCCTATTTTTTATAAATTAAAATGGATTTTAGATTTTTAAAACACAATTATAAAAGTTATAATTAGAAGAATAAATTTTATTACCAATTTCAAAAATGGAAATATTACTTTCTGTGATCCTACCTTATTAGATTTTTGTGGTTCAATGTTTTTTCTTGGAGTTGTGACCGAATGGGTGACCTCCTGGGATGTTTCCCAGGGTGTGTGTGAGTGATGGAAAATTAGACTGAAAGAACTTATATTGTCATTTGGGGAGTTTCATTGGTCTAATAGGTGATCGTGGTGTGTAATATGATTTGGTGTGTTGGGAAGAAAACCAAGGTATTTCAGGAGTTTCATGGGGTCATATAACTAGGTTCATGGCCAAATGAGGTAAGGTTATGACAAATTGTACCGGATCTAATACCCAAGTAGAAGTGTTATAGCACTAATTGGGTTTGAGGTGTGGGTTCCACAATTAGGGAGTTTTGATTCTAGGGGGTATTGTAACACCCATTAAAATGTTAGACATAAAAAACTAAATATTCCTACTCATTTAAATAAGGTGCACCTTTATTTTAAAGATCCTACCTAATTGAAACACCAATGTTATGATTACTTTTCCTAGAGTAATGATAAGATAGGCTACCACTTGGGAAATTTCCTAGGGTGTGAGTTAGTGTGTAAAAATATAACTAAAATAACTTTTTTTTCCTATGTGGATCTTCATTTGTCTTATTGGTGAACCACATGGTTAAGATCTTATGGTGTTCTAGGGAGGAAACTGGTGTATTAAAAAAAACCATGGGTTCAGATGACTTGTTTTATAGCCAAAGGAGGTGGATTTGTTACAATTTCACTTATTATCCTTTAACCATATTCAAACCATATCTGATTATTAGTTCTCTCTCGCAAACCTTCGACCTTTTTGGTAGATTCTTAGCCATAAATGTTTTTAATCAATCCATCATGAATTCACATTGATCTTTTAATATTTATCTTATATCCTTTCTTATTATTTCCCTTCTAAGACTCTATGGTAGAAAGTATTATCTTTTTTCACTAATCATCATCATGGATTTTTATTAATATTGATGAATCATTGGTTGTTAGTGGTTTTTCTTGGGATATTGGTGATGTTTAGTCATTATTTTGGTCTACTAATTATTGAAGCTTCATTTTAGGTAAGAGATTCAGAAATTATCTTATATTATTATGTTTTATTGTGGAACTATCATAATTTCATTATCATTTAGTGATTATATTGTAATGAAATGAAGAAAAATAGTTGATAATGATATATAATTTTCATGATGAATTTAATGGGAATGAAGTTTGATAAAATAAATTATCCTTGTTATATAAGTTATATTTTTTTACTCTAGTTTCCTTAGTTAATATATTACTATGATTGTTTACCTAGATAATGTATCTATTTTAATATGTTTGTAAAGATGTGATATCTGTACTAATATTCTGATCACTTAAGCATAGTTGTTGAATAAATCATGTAGTAATTGACTATATTAATTAAAGACAGAAATGAAATAAAAAAAACTGGAATTTTAATCAATATTTTTATGCATAGAATTGTTTAATATTAATAAATCATGTTTTAAATGTTTGATATATACTACATCTGTAGTTTATTATTGTTAATCCCCATTTTAATTATCACAGTTAAATAATTTTCATTATTATAATGTTACAACATGGTTCATATGTTGATATTTTAGTAGAGAATTTGATTATGATGTGTTGTAATAGTTGTGGTTTGTGTGGATGAAGATGGTGATGGTGATTGGATTTTATTGAGGAGGCTGGAATATGGTTTAGTGGTTATTGTTTTGGTAATGATGGTGATGATATTTGTTTTTGGATCGACGGTTACAGTGGCGATTCTTATAAGTGTACATTTTTGTGTTATAGTTTCCCCAGATATAGAATGGTAAAAAAATGTAAAGTTATGGGAATGGGTTGTGATAACATGAAATGATGGATGTGATTAATTAATAATTGAATATAATTTAATAGATTATTAATGGGGGTTTTGTAAATGGATAAATTGATTGATTGGTAATGGAGGTGAGTATGGTAAAATGGTTTTGTGTTATTATGAATGAAATAGCTGATAGATGTTATGTTGTATACGAAATAATAATGTTAATACTAAATGTGATTAACGTTTTTATGGTTGGATTCCAGGTGGCATAATTAATGTAATTTGAATGATAATATTTAAATGTGAAGGGTGAAAATATCTCTGTGTATTAATGAATATATTATGGATGATTAATGTCAACATTGTTCATAATAAAGTGGAAATGAAACGTACTATAAAATTAATGAATAGTGAAATATTTGAGAGTCAATAATTGATCAATGTGATATATTGTTTTATTATGTGAATTTTAAATGGGTTAAAGTTTCTTTTTTTGGATGGTAGATTTATGGTGTAGTAAGGTTGGTTCATTTTATGGATAGTGTTCGAAATTGTGTTGTTGTATAGTAATGATAGTCCAAGAATGGTGTCTTAGAATTATGTAGTTAACCCTATTTATGGAATTTGTGTTATTATATATTCATTATATTTTTGTTATTTTATACTCATTACCAATGGAGTTGGGTAATGTGACCGACACCCGTATGAGATTTTAAATTCTTGGTCTTTTACCCAACAACAAGGTTGTAGATGATACAAATGTATAACGAAACCCCCTTCCCCACTATCACTGCAGATGTAGTATGGGATATTATATCTCATGGTTATGACATATATTCATAGATATATAAGTTTTAATGGATTATGGTTATTATATGCATCTATAGGATATAATGTCTTATATATGCGGTGTACATACATGTATGAGTTATAATGGATTAAATTAATTCTATATATATATATATATATATATGATGGAATGGTTCAATGTTATGATATAATATGATTTTGGTGTATAGTAGGGGTGTAAAATGATGGAGGGGCATGAGGTTGATGTATTTCATGATTATATACCCTAAAATGAAATGATTTATGAATTAGTTAGTGATGTGGTTAGGATTATATGGTTATGAATATAATGTGGATATGATGATATGTGGTATGTGGTGATATAATTTATGAAGGGAATGATAGAACCCAAACATATTCTATTAGATCATGAAGCAAACAAGCTCAGTGGGGAAGTAGATACAGGGTACCCATTTTCATATATATCATTTAATTTTTTTATATCTATTCATTTATGTGACATTTGTGGAGCGAACCTTTGTATGAATGGGGAATTTGTTGACCTAGTATATTTAATGAGTTGGTATAACAAATTCAATGGTATTCCTCTTCCACATTTTCATGATAGGTTTTGGAGAGGATTCTATTAAGTATTTTATACTAATTCCTATGTGTGTGTGTATATATATATCTATTTTCAAGTTCTTACAGACAATGTTACCGATTGGGCTAGACATTACTAACTCATGGTGTTGTTTTTTGTTACTTAGTGTTCATAGGTTTGATGTCAGAACAATTTCTCCTTGGTAAAATATTTTAGAGACCTTTGTTTGTGAATGAAATTTCATGCATTATGGGATCAATTTTGTTTTATGTTATGTAGTTGACAATTTCTTCTTCCATTACACCTATGAATATTGGGGGTAGTGCCTCTATTATTCATGTTATATTCCCTCTGTGCGTGTCTCCCAACCATCGATTATTAGAGGCTGGATTCATGGGCCAAGATTTTCATCCATATTTTCATATTAGGGGTTCTATTTGGGGTGGTTCATGAAATTATTAGTCAAATGGAATCTATTAATTGTTTTATTTTTTGAAAATAATCCATCATAGGAAAATTAAAATTGACATTTATAAAATACTAGATAAAATAATTTTGTATTTTTATCTAAGATATAATTATGGAAAAAAATTTAAATATTATTAGTATTATATTGATCAATGGTTGTTCATTCATATACCAACTGAGGTTATAAAGGCCTTTATTTCAAAATATTTCTATAAGGTAATCATTACATTTCACAAATATTCTCACAATCCCAATAAATAAAGTTTTAGTGACTTTGAGGACTAGTTACCTAAGAAACATATTTAAAAAATCTTTTTAACATTTCTCTATAATTGACCCACAGAATACTCCCTCTTATACTTCTTATAAATTATAATGATATTAAAAACTATTGGAAATTGAAATATAGGAAATTTTAGAGATCAGATGCACAATAAGGGTAAATATATGTGATAAAAATCAAAAATCATAAGTGAACATAATATTAGCATATGGGTATGATAAAAATACATAATAAAATTTATACTTATCAAAGAATAGATCATTAATAATGGAATATGATGTATAATATCATAGAACATGAATTAAAATAGTGGAAACATGAGTAACCAAACATGATCCATGAGTTCTTAACATATTCACGATAATAAGCATAAAACTGTGAAATATCATTCAAATATGGAATAAATAATAGTATTGGGAATATTTCATTCATGAAGCACAATATTAGTGCTCAAGATTATGGGTAGTAAAAATGTTCTTATGAATACTTAACTCATGAGTAATAAAATATAAACCAATGTATTTGAGAGTGATATAGGACCCCTCCCATAATCATCCATACTTATGAGTTAAACTTGAAATCAATCACTTATCACAAAATTATGAACCTATATAAATAAAATGGTTTTTAAAAAACTTTTCAATTGAAAACCATTTACTTTTATAGAATAAATTACCCATGGAAATAAAATGGGGTTTATTTAACACATAATTATGAACCCATTGAAATAAAATGAATTTAATATGGATTAATATAAGGAAATCAATAGTAATTACATAAATAATCATAACATGATAAACTTATGTAAAATAAATGGGTATCCAATGACAACATGTAAATTTTTATGTAAATACCACTCAAGCAAGATAATAAATTATATGGTATTTAAACCATATAGATAAAGATTATATCTTTAAGTTAATAATTTCCTTAAATCAACTGATGTATATAATCTTGGTGAACACCATTCAATCAATGAATCAAAATTATGGTATTAACAAACTAAATGCATTGGGTGAACAGTTAGGGTAATACATAGAGGATGATAAGGTATAAAAAAGGTAGTTATGGATCATTCATAAAAAAATATAAGTATATTACATATGTAATCCATAGAAAGAAGGTGGATTATCACATTATTCAAATATCCTTTATCATTAAAAATGTATGTCATAGGATTTAGATTTAGGTGGAAACCATTTTTAGACTCAATAAGAAAAATATCTTTGGAAATAAAAAGCATCCATTAACTTTTTTAAAACACTTTAGAAAGAGATATTTTATAAATAAATCATAATAATATTTTCATTTATAAAATCATTAAATATTAAAATTTATGTTTTATAGAAAATATAAAACATGGAAGAAAAATGTGTTCACATGGAATATATTAAAATGTGATAATTTTTTGGACTTTGATGAAAATGTTAAAAAATCATTAATTTTTTTTAAAGAAGATCAAGTAGTATAAAATGAATCGAATCAATTATTTATGTATATGTAACTAATTTTAAAAATAATATAATGAATTATAACATGTAAAAGGGAAGGTTCTTGACCAAAAAGTAGAGATGGGTTTGGTTTTAATTACAAGAAACACTTCTGGTGAAATATGATCCAAGGGGATATGTAATATTTCAGAAACATATAAAACCCCATGAATATACAAAGAAAATTATAAATGGTTTTATAAATAATAAAAATTACCCATATTTTATATTTTTCAAAAAAAATATTGATTTGAAAAAAATATAGGCAACAAAACCATTATGGTTTGAGTAACATTTATCAAAACCACTTTCAAGATGGGTATGTTTTGAATTGATAGACATTTAAAAAATGTACATGATATGGATCTTAAAACCCCATAAATATAGTAAAATACATTCATTAGTAATTAATAACACCATATTAAGGTATCATTGTGAACATTAAGAAATATGTTTGAGGAAATTAAATTTGAGACTAAGAACACCCTACCTTGTTTCCTCGCTTAATCGAACGCACTATAATATCCTATATTAAAGGCATAAAAATATTTAAAACCTATTTAGTAACTATTTTAATAGTATAAACTTTTATAAATTTCATTTATAATTATTCTATACATTTATATTAGTTAGTTATTACCTATTTTTAATGTCGGGTGTAAGTAATCTTGATCGCTTTGAACTAGTTTCATTGGAGAGGATCCAGTATTAATTCAACATCCAAAGAACATAATTTAAATTTAATTAAATTTTTATTTAATTTTTTAATTATTATTATTTATGAAGTTTTACTATCCCTTAATTATCACTTTAGTCTTTATCCTAGAAGATGAAATCCGCAATGAATATTTTTCTGTGATTTTCAACTTATAAAGGGTGCTTTCTTAATTAATGATTTATATATCAATATATCATTTATAGTTACAAAAAATAATTATATACATATTTATTTAATATTATACTAGTAATTAAGATTCCATAATAATCCATGATATAATTTCGTAGTAGTGTTCAAGTAGGTGGTCTAGCCGACCCAAACATGAACATACCAAGACTATTGATGACAATGGGGTGATTTAGTTGAAATATCATTGAACCGGTACAATAATGATATAATTTAGTGTTTATTATTTTGATATATCATAATTATAAAGTATTCATAATAATTAGTAATTGATATGAAAATATTACATGATTTGAATTTAATATTTTCTAATTAGTATGCTTGTTTTAAACGATTGAGGAAGCGATAATCATTTATTGATCATATCATTAATAGGCTATCCGATTTTTCATAATTTAATATAAATAATATCTTAAAAATAATAATTATCCATTAAACCCATTATCATGACCATCCATGTATAGTTGTGATGAAAAGAAAAAATGGAAATCAATTGTCCCATGGAGGCGGTAGTCCACACATACGCATGGTTGATGATTTCATTTACTATAGAACTGGATAAATGAATAATATTTTTTATAATTTTAGAATCTAAAATATGTTATAAATATCATATTTATATATTAAATTAAACATTATGACCATCCATGTAGTTTGGTTAAGGAAAACCTAATAAGAAGTTTTTTAGTAGTGGTAGTTCGTACACACTCAAATGTCATTTTCACTTTTCTTAGGGAAAGAGGGAAGGGAGGTTAAAGATTGTACCATAATTATAATAACATAACATCTCAATAAGTATACTTATGTTATAATTTTTATATGGTGAAAATAATTTTATAAATAAGAAATGCACATAAGGAAAAAATAAAATAGGAAGAAGCTGTTAGAAATCTATACCTCACTACTTGGGTTATCTCTTTTTCATAGGGGGTTAAACATTTGAGGATAGTATTTTTACAATAAAAAAAACCTTTTAATGTATATAAGAGTGTTAAAGAGAGGTTTGGGAAAATTTTGGACCAAAATAAGTTAGTTTTGGTGTAAGGTGAATTGGGGAGAGGAGAGCTCCCTATATAAGTGAAAGGAAGTGGCATTTTCGTAAATACCGAAAACCTTTCAATAATGGAAAGTCACTCTAAAGGAAAATGGATCCAAAATTGAGAAAACATATATATGAATATACATATATATATATTTATGATCCACACTTAAACAACTTAATTAAATCTTTTTTTACATTTTGGTAGTTTACCACTTAAGTTACTCATTTTCACCATTTTGGATTTCACTATGGTAACTAGTTTTTATCAAGGTAATTTTACCTTTATGAAAAAAATTAAAATGATAATTAATATTTAATTTTAAACTAATGATAAAAAAATTTAAATCCATTTTGATCTTAAATTTTTAAAATTGATAAATTTTTATTTCAAAATAAAAAATGTATAATTTAATAAAATCATTTTTTTTTGAAAAATATAACTTAAATTGTAAAATTTAAAATATGGGTTTATAAAAAAAATATAAATTCATAAAATAATAAATTCATGTATAAAATACATATTTATTCTTATAAAAAGGTTTCATGAATTCCTAATTCAAACATACAAACTTATAATTGTTGTAAAAGTGGGTCCCCTATACCCAACATTACCAGTGCTTTTGATTACCATTCCATGTGTACAGTGAGTTATACATGATGTACACTTACCTTTATAGTGATGATATTTCTATGTCCATTGTTGAAATATTAATTTCTATTTTTTAATTTTCATATAAAAAGGTTATATTAGATCTCTTGCTATAATGATAACCTTTGCATACAATGACATTAATCTTAAATATAGATTCCATGGTCTAGATACATCAAATGACTAGACACAATTGATGTTATACTATCAGGTTTTGGGGGATCATATTAATTGATACTTCTTCTCATGTTGTTCTTACTTGGTGATCCCTAGTAGTTATTTCATGATGATAGACCCTTCAATATGAACACCACATGTTTTTTTTTGTCATTGGTAGTTCATATATATAGACTTGTGTATTGGTCACCTTACATTATATCATTATCAATGTGTATAATTTGACCATGTACTTTTATGGAAGGAAAAAACCATGGTAATAACTTCATGGTGAGTTAGTTTTTGTTTGGTGTTTCATTGGTTTCATGACATTGTTTGAATGATCAAGATATAATTTTTCAATTCCAAGTTGAGGATGTGATATCTCTAGACTGGTTGATCAGGATAGTAGTACCTTTGATAAATCCATGTAAATGGTTGTAAAAAGGTATGTTTGTCCATTTAGATCAACAAATAATAAGGTAAGGAAAGCATGATGACACAATTTTGCATTCTATATTAGGATATATCGTATGATAAATAGATTATATTACATTGTTCATGTATGTACGATGTTTTACATTTCTATGGATAATCATTATGTTTTTAAGGTCTAGGATGGGTTACCAGATTCCACTCTTGTTTTTTAACCCTAACCTTAAAATCCATGTAGCCAGTGACTGTTATCAATTACATTGGTATTATCACAAGGAGTCAAGCCTTGAAGGGCCAATTATTTTTGTAGTCTCAGTGAACTAGATACATAAATGAGTCTTGTATTAAAAATAAATAAACTAATTATAACATATTTTTTCTTCAAAACAAAATAAAAAAGATCTATGTTGTATCTAAACCATATATTAAATCCATGTATATCATTCATTGTACGCTTCTTTGATTCCTGGGGAAATAAACATAATAAGGGTGAGCTCAAATTCTTAGTAAGAGAAAAATATAGCAGTAGAAATAATGAATCAATTAGAATAAAAATTATAACTTTTTAATAACTAAACTCAAATTCCATAAAAAAAATAAATTTTGAAGGGAGTATATAAGAAAAATGGAAATGTATAAACTAGAAACAAAATCCATTCAAATAAATAGATGACGTGACATAAATATGGAAAGGTAAGAAACTAAAACCCATGAAATTTAATTATTTAATTAGAAATTAAATGTATCCATAGATATGTCAACACAAAATCTCATGGATAAATAATAATTGAATCCAAATGAAGGAAAATAATTAATTACTGGACATTTTGTATCCTATGAACATGATACCTTTACCATCCAGAAAAATTTTAAACCTTAATTATTTGTGAAACTAATTCATCCCATGAGACTATCGATGCATCAAGGAGATTGAATTAATTTGTCCCTAACCGATATAGCTTTCATTAAACAGTCTATAACATGTATTTCTTGCATTCATTGGCCCTCAACCCATTTAGTGAATTTCTAAGTAATTTAAATAAACAATGTTCCATATAAGATATATGTATTGAGTAAAGGATACAGGTGTATCAGTATTTACCCAAAAAATAAAAATAACCCTCAAATTAGACACCATATGTAAAATGATATATGGTATAGGAAATAGTAACATCCATGATAGATGAAATGGATAATTTAGGGGGGATTCAATATTCAATGATCATAAGAGATTGAATATTTCAAGGGTAATGAAAAATGATCAAGGAAGAGAATGTGAATACTATACTTGGACTAATCAAGCACAAACCATTCAGATGAAGATTAAGGATGGTATTAATACAACATACCCCAATATAGAGTAAAATAAAGTCTTGCTGTCGTTGATGAAATAAAATAATAGCTTTTAAAAATATTCTTGAGTAAAATATCCTTTTCTTTTTAAAAAAATGTTGAAATATTTTTCTTTAAAAATCCCTTTTATGGATATTTTATTTAAAATAAACATTTATATCTTGAAAAGGAGGCTTTAATTAAATGACGGCATGTAAATCTATACATGTAATATGAGGTAAGAAGAATATTCCTTTTGTATGGAATAAGGTTAGAAAATGACTCATTCAGAAAGAGACAAAAAGATTCCTTTAAAAACATTGGTAAAAAATGGAAAAAATATATTTAAAAAATAATTCCAAAACTATGTTTGAAACATTTTATTAAAATATGGTTTTAGAATAAAATATGTACTCTGACTAAAGAGACATTTAATGTCGGGTTTTCTAAAAAAATCAAAAACATCTTAATACCAAATAGTAGATAAATGGTAATAATAATTTAAAAGAGTCATGAATAACCATATAAGAATTAAATGTTTCAATAAATAATGGTTATATAATTTCCTTGAATTGAAATACAATTGAAATATCATTAAAGTTAATGTTGCAGAAAATAATCTTTAATCATTTGAATGTGTCCCATAGAACATTAAATTTTTTTGAATCATAAACCTCAGGAAAGAATAATATTAAGTTAAATCCTTAAATAACATGAAGATGAATTAATTGATGATATAATATATAAAATTGGGCATTAGATACACCACAAAAAAGATGTAGGAGGTGAACATGACATTTATGTCATGGATGTAAAAAAGGGAGATGAGAGTCCCTTACATATGAATAGAAAGACCCAAAAGTAATAATCATGAAATGAAACATATAAAGAAAATGAATATAAAATAATTCATGATATTATATGTTTATATTTCAGTATGTACACTATATATATGAAATTAGGTGCACAATAATAAAGTATGCCTCATGGAAATAAATGTGAGACAAGAGTCCCTTACCTTGATATTTATTTCAGGTGAACATCTATTAACATCATATATAATAAACTTATGTTAATTTTTCTACTTTATTAATATGATTTTTCATGTTTATAATTAATTTTATTTCAATTATTACCATTTTGTATACAACTACTTAGAAAAATAATATTACCTCAGGTGTTTTGACAAAATTTGGTTTATGTGTCAAAAACAACTTTCGTAGGTCAAATATGGTCAAAAGGTCATTATATAACATCTAAAGAATAAAAATAATTATATAATTATCATATTAATAAATCAATTATAATTTTATAACCAATCATTGAATATTTTTATGAAAAATTAATTGACATGGCAATAATCGAGAATGTAGGTCATACGTACACATGAGCAATGTTCCCATTTTTCAATGATCATTGTGGAAAGAAGGTAAGTTACACAATATCATTACAGAATTATAATTATATAAAAAATACTATAATATTTAATCATACATACATATATGTAGAATTATTTTTATTAAAAATGAATGACATCATGTTGAGGAGCTGGTAGTCCACATGTCCACGAATAACATTATCACTTTTTTAGTGTGTGAAATGGTAACAAATAAAATGATATATATATATATATATATATATATTTCCAAAATTTTAATTATTCAATGAAAATAGTATTTTTTTTATGTATCGTATGTTTAATTATAACCATCATCTATACATTCCATGTATCGTGTGAACGAATCACATCGATTTGAGGGGGTGGTAGTCCACATTTCCTCAAACAATGTTATTGTATTAACATAAAATGGAAATTATTAAATGTATGTGTAATAAAAGGATTATATAAGTATAAATAAATACTAAATATCATATATAAAATTAATCAATATATTTTACATCATAATGGCCAACCATGAAAGTTGGTAAAGGAAAAATGAGCAATCATCGTTTTTGAGGAATTAGTTCGTCAAACACTGAAACAGTATGTCTGTTACCCATTAGATGGTGGTGTGTGTAAGTGTATGTATAAAAATTTTCATAAAAACATCTTATTATATTTAATATATTGGGGTTTTATTCAATAATACAATAATAATAGTTGTGGGGTTGGAGAAGGGAAATGAAACTAAAAATCTTAAGAGAAGGCACTACCTCTTAATCGGGTAACTTCATCTGGTTTGAACCAAACGATTAAATTGGTTAATTTTTTCAAAAAGGTAGGATTATAGGTAGATTTGAGGAATTTTGGGAGAAAATTTGGGTGGTTAATATCTGAACCTGTTATTTTTTAGAGGTGTGAGGAATGGGGAGAGGTGGTGGCCTTTTATAGGGAAGGAAAAAGAGTCACATGGATATTTTGGGAACAAGTTAGGTGCGCACATGATTTTACAAAAAAAGTCATAAAAACAAACCAAAATCCATAATTTAAGTTTAATTACTGATATATTTACAGAAAATTTGTGTTGTATAATTTTCTACGAAAATTGGTCCCTTATGTTAAAGTTTTAGTCCTTTATTAAGGTCAATTTTTATTTAATAGTTGTAATTAATTTCAATAACATTTACTAATATTTTTGACCAAAAACTAAGTAGGACTTATTAGAAAATATAAATTATTTTTATTCCAAATTTTGAATAAATATTGAAAAATTCCAATCAAATAAGTGGTATTAATTAATTTAAAATTCATCCCACAGGCAGGATGAAAATGCGGGGTTTTAAAAGAAAAAAGGGTCTAAAAGTTTTCTAAGTTCTTACATTCAATTTCAAAGTGAAGTTATTCCCAATAACCAAAATTATATTTATTGATAAAAATATTATATAATTATACTTTAAAAAATATAATACATAATTTAACCATATAAATGAATTAGAACAAAAGTAGTTTTGAAATAAAATTCAGTATTTTTAACTATTCATTAAAAATTGATATGTTTCTGAAAAATACTAAAAATTTACCCAAACATATTTTATATGTTTATAATTAAAATATGAAGTTTATTTTGACATATTAAATCAATAAAAATTTCAAAATTCATATTTAAAATGGATTCTCTATAAAAGGTGGTAAAATTGTCTTTATAAAAATATAGGTTTTTTGTAAAATAGGGGTTGTTCTAATATTATTCATATTAAACCAAATTGAAAAATATAAAAAATGTTTTATTAGATATATAACATATTTATTTCCTTAAGATTAGTGAATAATTATCATAAATTATTTTAATGAAGACACAACTCCTTTGGAAGAAAAAATATAACAATATTTCTTTTTGTCCAATTGGTTTTTATTTTCATTTCTCATTAATCGGTAACCCATGAATTCATTTTATATTTATATAAACAATAATTTTTCTCATGTTAGATAATAATATTCATAAATTATAACATAAATTCAAGGTTATATAATATTTTATATAATAATTACATTTTAATAATGCGTTGTTATTTGGTGAAACTTGGTCTTGCGTGCAACGCAAGCTACCGACAAAGGTCACTCTTACATATAACACAAACTTTTGAGGAAGGTCACTCTTGCGTGTAACATAATAAAACTTTGTGTTAAATGTATTGAAATATATATAGTATATTTTAAATAGTAAATATATTATAAAGTATCTAGATATTATATTCCCTTATGCGCTTGGTGGCTCATGTATTGCATGCCATCAAATACAAAGTTGTACATTATAATTTTATAGTGTTGTATTCTCCCCACCTTAATTATATTGTGTCCTTGATTTTGGTGATATATTTATTGATTTATTCAATGTTTAAGTCCCATATCATGATAAGGGTTTGTAAAATACCCTATAGAAAGGAGAAAATGTGAAGTACATAGGTCACATAGACTACCATGTAACTTGGTATCTAAGTTAGAATAAGTTAGTGGAAGGTAGAGATACGTACTTGGTGGAAATGCATAAATTTTTATATATAGTGAATTAGGTCATCAATAAATAATAAGTGATTGATCAATGGAAAGTTGAGGGTCTCAAATCCATAAATCAATGATGATTTGAAGAACATCGGTTCCACAAAAAAATATGGTATTAGGAAAAAATTTGGTTTCGACGTCATTTTCTTAATGTTAGGTAATTATTTTATAGACCAAGAGTTTAGAGAATTATTCATACATTATAGGTTTAAATGTCATTGGAACAATTATAACTTTTCATTGAATTTAATAAAATTCTAATTCATCCCATTACTCTCGGAAATTAATTACCAACAAAAAAAATTTATTCCTAAAGCACTAAAATAAAAATTTAAAGGATCATACGACCAATAAAAGAGTGAAATGTCTAACTATTTGTCTTTAAATATCTTCTAAAATCAACATAGCTACTACATTAATCTCTAAACCCTAAAAGTTACACTACCGATTCATACTTAATATTTATTCATCATATTATTTAACTAAAAACAATGAAAAATAAACCAGGACATTGTGTAGGTTAGTGGTTCTTGTCAAACCTTTATTGTCCTTCGGTCATTAGTTCAAGTCCTGCGGCCTTTCCAGATTTGATTGGTTGTCACCTAGCTTACATATTCTCTTTTTCTAAAACCAAATTAGTATAATTTCCAAAATAAATATGATATACATACTTTAAATAATGTTAATCCATTAATATCCTTTTAAATAAGTTTTTTTTAATAAAAACCCAATACATAATACTTAATCCACTTATTTCCACATAGGTCCTTCCTTATCCTATAGTTTATCCATAACAACATTTACAGGATTTATATATCATGAAACCTTATCTTCAATGTAAAACACCTTAGTAATAACCTAGGATATTCATTTTCATTGAATATTCAAATATTTATTAATAGTTTTTAAAGAAAAATTAGATTATCCTAAGAATATACCTCGGGAGTGCCAAAACAGGTGTGTAGTAAGCTCGTTGTTGTGTACCATATTACCCGATGTCAGGACCAGAGAACCTTGTTAGAGTTATTACTCCTAGTAGAATCTATACCAGAACTGCATGCACTTGTAGTATCTAGAAAGGGATGTATTTATTGGAATACCCAGATAATATATAATTTACAAAAAAAAATTATGGTGTTTTTCTACACTTATCCCCAAATTATACCTTAGGTTTATGTTCTCTAACCTATGTTTTCTTAAATATAGTTCGCAAGGTTACTTCTAAACTTTCTCTAATAAAAAATATAGCACACCAACCCCAGAAGCCCAGAATCCAGTGACAGGTATAAATTACATTGGCATGATCACAAGGAATCAAGCCCTAAAGGACTGATAAATTTAGTAGTCTTGGTAAACCAGATACATAAATGAGACTTGTATTATAAATTAATAGGATAGTTAGAACCTTTTTTTCTTCTAAACAAAATAAAAAACTTAGAGAGTATCTCTAATCCATCTAGTAAATACCTGCATACCATTAATTGTACACTTATTAGATTCATTGGTTAAGAAATATAAAAATTGTTAGCTCAAATGACCAGTAAGGTAAAAATGTAGCGGGAGAAATAATGAATAAATGAGAATAATAATTATGACATAGTAATAACTGAACTCACATGACATATAAAAAATAAATTGCGAAGGAAATAAATAATAAATATGGAATGGTATTAACTAGAAACACATGCCATTAAAATAACTAGATAAGGCAACATAAATATAGAAAGGTAAGAAACTAAAAAACATTCAATTTAATCAATGAATTGAAAGTGAAATGTATCCAAATATTTGTCGATAAAAAATATCATGGATAAATGATAACTAAAACTAAATGAGGTAAAATGATAAATTATAGGACATCATGTTTCCCATGAACATGATACCATTACCATCAAATGACAGTTTAAACTTTACTAATTTTCGTAACCATTACATCCCATGAGACTATCGATGAATCTAGAGGTTTCCATTAAATGGTCCTCATCCTGTAGAGATTTCATTACCCAGTATCTCAATTGTAGGGCTTGCATTAACCAGTTCCTAACCCATATATTGCATGTAAAAATCATCTAAACATACAAGGTTCCTTATAAAAAATCCTTATTGAATAAAGGATACTGGTTTATCAATATTTTACCAAATAATCAAATAACTATCAAAGTAGACACAATTTGTAAAGTGATATATGGTTTACTCAATAGTAATATCCATGACAAATAAAATGGATAATTTAGGGGGAATTTAGTGTTCAATGATCATAAGATATTTAATATTTCAAGGGGAATGAAAAATGGGTCATGGAATATAATTTGAATACTATCCTTTAAAAAGTCAAACATAAACCATCCTGAAGAAGAATAAGGATGGTATCAAAAAAACATACACAATACTAGAGTAAAATAAAGGGTTGTTTCCATTGTTAAAATAATATAATATATTATAATAATATTCTTAAGGAAAATGTCATTTTTGTTTGAAAAACATTTTGAAAATATTTTTTTTAAATACCTTTTAAATAAAATTTCATTAAAAATAATCCTTTTGAACTTGAAAAGGAGGATTCAAATAAATAACTGAGGATAAATCTGTACATGTTGTACGAGGTAAAAATAATATTCCTTTTTTATGGAAAAAGGTTAAAAATGCCTCGTTCAGAAAGAAACAAGATAATTACTTTGAATAAATTGGTTAAAGAAAATAAGGGAAAACTTTTATTTACCAAATCATTTTAAAAACATGTTTGAAAACATTTTATAAAAACATGGTTTTTAGAATAACATAGGTACTTCGACTAAGTAGGGATATAAAGTTGAGTTTTCTAAAAAACATTTTCTAAAACATCTTAGTACCAAAGAGTGGATAATGTTAGTAATAATTGAAAATAGTCATGAATAAATAGATAATAATTAAATTTTTTATTTAAAAATTGTTATATAATTACCTTGAAAATAGGTAACATTTAAATATCATTAAATTTATTATTATGGAAAATAATATTTAAACATTTAAAAGTATCCCATACAACTTTGAAACATTTTGAATCATAAAACTCATGAAGTATTAATAATAAATTAAATCCTTAAATACCATAAATATGAATTAATTCATTATATAACGTATAAAAATGGGTAGTAGATACACCAAAAAAAATATGTAGGAGGCTAACATGACATTTATCTTGCAGATGTAAAAAGTGATAGGAGAATCCCTTAAACACAAATCAAATGACCCAAAAGTAATAATCATAAATTTAAACACATAAATACCATCAAGATAATATAACTCATGGTATAACATGACAATGTGTCAGTATTTAAACCATATATAATAAATTAGGTGCACAACAATAAAGTATGCATCATGGAAAGAAAAGTTAGAAAAGAGTCTTTTACCTTGAGTTTCCTTTCAAGTGAAATTCTATTAACATCCTATAAAATAAACATATGTTAAGTTTTTTACTTGATTAATATAATTTTTCTGGATTATAATTACTTTTATTTCCCTTTTTTTAATTTTTTATAAAACTTCTTTTATAATTAAGTTTAAGTCGGGTGTTTTGACCAAATTCAGTTTATGTGTCAAAAACAAATTTCATTGGTCAAATATGGTCAAAGGGGTGATTATATAACATCTATTGAATAATAATCATGACATAATTACCATATTTATACATAAATTATACTTTTAAAATAAATCATTGAATGTGGTTATGAAAAATGAACCAATGTAACAATCTGGGAGATGGTAGGTCGTACGTAAACATGAGTAACGTTCCCATTTTTCAATGATCGTTATGGAAAGAAGGAAAGTAACAACATATATTTTTATAAATATCATTATATAATAAATACCATATTATTTAATCATACATACTAATATATATAATTATTGTGATGATAAAGGAATCGCATCATGTTTAGGAGGCGATAATCAACACGTCCCGAATAACATTATCACTTTTTAAGTGTTTGAAATGGTAATAAAGAAAATGATGTATATATTTACATAAAGGTAATTATGTAATAAATTTAATATAGATGTTTTTTATGTCTCATATTTTTAATTATAACCATAATTTATACATTCCATGTATCATGTGATCGAATCACATCGTTTTGAGGGGGAAGTAATCCACACATTCTCAAATGATGTTCTCGTATTAACGTAAAATGGAAATTACTAAATTTATGGATTATAAAAGTATTAAATAATTATAAATAAATAATAAATAACATAAATAACATTAAAAAATAGATTTTACATCATAATTTCCAACAATCAAAGTTAGTGATGGAAAAATGAACAATCATTGTTTCATGAGTCATTAGTTCGTCGTACACAGAAACATAATATTCAATACCATTATATGGAGTTGTGTGTATGTGTAGGGTGAAACATTAGCATAAAAAATAATAGAAAATTTAGGATACTGGTTTTTTTATACTATTATAGAATAATAATATTTTAGGGGTTGGGGAATGGAAGTGAAACTAAAAAGATTGAGAGAAGGCATTACATCTTAATCAGGTAACTTCATTTGGTTTGAAAAAATAGTTTCTATGGATTAATTTATGAACAAATGGAGGATTATAGGTAGAGAGGATGGATATCAGGATACTATTTGGGAAGGACTAATCTGAACTTAAGAGGTTTTGGAGGAGTGAGGAATGGGGAGAGATGGTGGCCTTTTATAGGTAAGGAAAATGACTCACATGGAATTTTTGGAAACAAGTTAGGTTTACACAAGATCTTAACAACAAAAAAACAAAAAAAAACAAAACAAACTGGAAAATAAAATGTTATTTTATGATATATTTCCATAAAATTTGTGTCGGAGAAATGGATAGGTCAATTGGTCCCTTACGAGAAAGGTTTAGTCCTTTATTTAGATTAATTTTTCCTTAATAATTGTAATTAATTTAAATCACTTTAACTAATATTTTTTGCCAAAAACTACGTTAAACTCATTAGAAATTATAAATTATTTTTATTACAAATATGGAATCCATTTTTCAAAATCAAAATCAATTTATAAGCTGAATGTAATTTAAAATTCATCCCACATGCAGGACGACAATGCAGGTTTATACAGTAAAGAGGGTCCAAATGTTTGGTAAGTTTTTACATTCAATTTCAAAGTGATATTGATTAAAATGAGCTAAATTTTATTAATTTATAAAACTATGATCTAATTAAACTTTAAAATCGATATAAAACATAATTTAAACCAACAAATAAAATAGAAAAAAAAAGAAGTTTTAAACTAAAATTCAGTATTTTTAACTAATCATTAATAATGATATGTTTCTGAAAAATATGAACAATTTACCCTATTCTAATTTTTATGTCTCTATTTTAAATATTAATTTGATATTTATATATTAAATCAATTAAACGGACAAAATTCAATTTTAAAATGGGTTTTCCATTAGAAGGTGGTAAAATCCCCTTTATAAAAATATAGGTTTTTATGTGTAAAATTGGGTTTGTTCTAATCTTATGCTTATCAAACCTAATGGATAAATATAAAAAATATTTTATTGGATATAAAACATATATATTTTAATAAAAATAATTAACTAATTTTATTTAAATATTTTTATTAAGACAAAAATTGTTTGGAAGCATAAATATAATAATATTTCTTTATATATCCAATTGGTTTTTATTTTTGTTTCTCATTAATTGGTAACCCATTAATTCATTTTATATTTATATAAAACATAAATTTTCATAAGTTATATAATACTATTAATAACCAAAAATATAATGGCTAGGTTATATCATATTATTTTAAATAGTAAAATTTTAATAATTTGTTGTTATTTGGTGAAACTTGGTCTTGTGTGTAACACAAGCTATTAAGAAAGGTCTCTCTTGCGTGTAACAAAACCTGTTAAGGAATGTAGATCTTGCATACAATGAAATATAAATTTATGTTTCATGCATTGAAATATATAGAATTTATTTTAAATAGTAAATATATTATAAAGTATCCAAATATTATATTCCCTTACGCACTTGGTGTCGCATGTCATGCATGCTATCAAATACAAATTTGTACACTAGAATTGTAGGGTGTTACACTTATTATGTGAATATTACTCACTATTATTTAGATAAGTTCATAAAGGTTCACACACAATAAAACATTCAATATTCTGCCCTACTCTACTGAATTGGTATACAGGACATGGTGGGCCCCACCACAGGGTCCGAGGTTTGTCTAGGAATTATCAATCACCGATAAATAAATAAATTTAATATTATTAGTGTATAGAATAATTGATTGGATTTTATTTAAAAAAAGTGTTTAAAAGTGTTTACGTAAACACATAGAATAATATTATATAAACAAATATTTTAAATTCAATGTTCATTTAATATTAGAAGAAATTAACATTTGGGTTAATGAATCGGCTTTGTCACATAATATATTTAATATATATTAAAAGTTTTTGACAAAATTTAAATAATATAAATTATGCAGTTAGTTCTTCAATATTATTTATTCATTAATTATTTATGTGGATGAAAGATATATGGGAGTCGGGAACCCTAACCAGGTATTTTCCACATCTAATATATATATATATGAGGTGCTTATTTTCTATTGTGAAAAGTAAGAAACTCATTCTAAAGGATTGATATCTCCTCTCTCATCCCACATCATTGATAGAAGATTATATCATCCATGCAATCAATCCATGGGCATCATTGTGGGTCGTAGGAATGAATTCGAAGTAGTCATCATTACAACAAAGGAATCATTGAAGCTCAGCGATAATGCTAAAAATATGATGATCGAAAAAAGCACAGTTTCTTAAATAATGCAAGGAATATTTAGAGGGCTTTGGCTTTGGATCCCTCAAGAAATAATAACTGATGAAAATCTACAATCGAACACGCTTCCGAATCAAACAAGGTACATGTTTATTTATTAATTTTGTGCTTGTTTAAATCACACGAGATCATCGGACCTCTACTGAGGATCAGATCTCCATAGATGATGATGTCACGTCACTCTGGTGATGAGATTTTAAAAAACCCATCCCACCAACTTCCACTATATTCCCTAGTACCATCAATTGATATCATAAGGATTGTGTGAATTTTTGAGCCAGAAAAATATTAAATTTCATTATATTAAGTAGTGAGCATTAAATTGGTCCCAATAGGATTCCCAAGTTATGGTAATCGGAATTTTTTGGTATTGTCTTATAAATATAGATGTTAGACATTTAAAAATTGAATAATAGTTTAAAAATATTTTTTTTGTAACTTTATTTTCGAACGATCCATTTTTTGTCATTTTTTGATCGGTATTCGATTTTTGAAGTTCCATCAGTTGGGATTGTTTTTTCCTAGTTAGAGTTAATTCCAACATAAGATTTTGGTATCAATTGTACTGCTACTTGTGGAATATTGAATTTAAAATGAAATATTTATTTATGTCTATGTCTTAGCGTTTTTGAAAAAAAATGGGTTTCCCTTCACTAGGCTTCCTAAGGATGCCACGGTTTTAAATTTTTTTAAAATGGGGGTTAGGTATTAAAACTACTACTTATAGAATTTTATAAACATCATAAAAAACAAAATAAAAAAATTAAGAAGGGATTTTTTTTCAAACTAAATGATTCCCATTGAAGGAAGCAAATAAAAAAATCATGGCCTCTAAAGGAATCCAACCACCTCCTCCCTTACCCTCTTCCCTAGACCAAGACTAAAATGGGCCTTCCTTCTCCCATCCTTCGACTGAGAAACCCCAGGCTGCCTAATCCTTTGAAAACAGGGATGATCCAACACCTGGTCACCGCAATATTCTTCCCTGATCTGCTCGAGTGCCACCTACCTAGGCTGAGGTCGTCGCACGAGTCCCGAGTGCCGACCACACTCCACCGGAGTAGCCCCATCACTACCCATGACCCTCTCCCATGACCAATCATTTCCCTCATCCCCTAGTCTTCCCCCTCCATTGCAATACCTCAACCCATCATTTGGTCTCCCAAGTTTTAATGACCTGTTCACTAACCACTGTGTCTTGTCCCAACCCATAGACGTCTCCTTCCTTATCTGGTGACCTTTCTGGTCATAGAAATCATTCGACTCAGTCAGTCACACCATATTCCAGCTCACCATATCTTCTCTCATTAGTAAAACCCCTTTATTTTTGGCCTTTTATACTGCGAGATCCCAACACAACTAATTGGACTACACTCTTATCGTTCTTTCCATTTACAAATTGGGTTACCCACTGGTTAAGTAGATCTAGATCAGTCTAAAATGGGTCTTCTTAACCCAAAACATCCATTTATGGGGTATGTATGACTTGAAAATACCCTAAATGGTATCTTCACTGCCCGGAACAGAACTTCACAAGTTTGGCATGACCCACATCAGGCCTGAGTGTGATTTTTGTGCTCGGAAGTTTTTCTAATTCAGCCATAATTTAATTTCATTTTAATATTAAATTAAATTAATGAAATATAAATTTATTCATTTAAAATACTAATAATTTTATTATTTTAAATAACAATTTTATTTTTGGTATGAAATTAAATTAATTTACGGATCGAAGAGAAATAGATTATTTGAATTGAATAATTAATTTAAATTATATTAAATAGCTCTCAACTTCAAAATTATTTCATTTAATTTTATTTCAGATTTACTTTTCATACTGAATGGTTTTGAGCAATTGACCAAACCTATTAATGTCTAGTTATTTTGAATTAGTTATTTATTATTGCGCATGATGTTTGTAATAAGTATTTAATTTAAAATGGTCGATGTATCATCATATTTTCATTAAATATGTATAAGGTCACACATGCCCAATTTATCTATTTTATACTGTGACCGTAGACCCCTTCACCTATGTGTGAGTATATATTTTTACATTTTATGATGACGTTTTAAGGCTCAGACCCCACCAAGATGAGGCTATACCTCAGCTGAAATGTCAAAATACTGAAACGGAGTGAGTTGTATCAATATTTAAGAATTGACTCAGGTATGATACCCCTAGGTCAGGGATGATCCATTGATTTCAAATGGATCAACCATTATTAGATGTTCAATACCTATCAGGTAATTATTTTCTTTATGATTTATTTATTATTTTATGAATGTGTATTTTTTCTTTGAAAAACATAGAATAAAAAACAATACAAATATATAAAAACATGATGAATATTTTTCTATTAATGTTTAGTTGTGAGCATGGAAATATAATATGAACATATTAATATAAATGGATTACCTTAATTGAAAAATATGAAACCCTCAAAGAAATAGTAAGTCATAAATACCTTACATCATTTGAATTTGGAAAAAACCTGGTCAAAGGGATTCTTGGTTAGCCATATTTTTTGGTGCCTCCTACTACTATGGAGTTATTTTGGGATCTATGGGTTAACATAACTAAATATGGAAGAAAAAGAGTAGTCATAGCTATATTGTTCTTACTTTAGAGGCAAACATTGAGTATATCATATTTATGATTTTAGAAGCTGGGACATCACTCAAATGAATTAAGGTGTTATCAGTTAATGCGGTTGGCCAGTAAAATTCCTACCCATTTTTCTTCAAGTAGCGGTATAACCATAGATTGTATACTATAAGGGGTGCTCAATAATCCTTTCCAATATACTACTCATGAGACAGATTATTCTAATTCTAGTACAAAGGGTTTTTCAAGTTTGACAAAATAGTGTGTGAGTTTTGATAATTTAATTAAAAAATAATGTCTAATTGGTAATTAATATAAAATTACTAATCTACTAGATTTTATTTTTATAATAAATGGAAAGAAATACCATATATTTATATTGCAACTAATTTTGGGAAAACTTAATGTCTTATCTAGAAAAAGCTTCCAAAAAGTAGTAAATGCACTTCCACAAAACACTATGATATAATAAATTCATAGTTCTAGTGTCCCAATACCATAAGAAGAAATTGTGTTAAAAAGGATTATTGGAGACTCATTGTCACGATCCAACCCGGGTCGACCCTAAACTGGTCACCCGATATGAACTGCGAAAAGACTTGATAGGTGTTCTCAATCCTCCCGAGATGGATACAAGAACCAAGGGAATCAATAGAGTTACTATTGGAATGGTTTCTCCAAAAATAAATAAACATAAAGTAGCAGAGTAATAAAAGATCATCCCAAAATAAAGAATCCAAACAAAATGACTAATCAAGAACTAAAAAAATAAAACTAACTGGACGTGATGTCCACTAATCTCTATATGACCCCACATGTCACTCTCTTATCCAAAGACTCAATATCTCACATGATGATCAAGATCAAGATGAAAGTTTCACCTAAGACTAAAAATAAGAATGAAGTATATGTTTGAGTATTAAAAACTCAATATGCATACCCAAGTAATATATTCCCAATGCATTTTCTTTAAATAAAGAACATTAATTTCATGTTTCAACTACAATATATATAATAAATTTTTCACACAATTTTTCTTAAAAAAATCAATGTTCATTTCCCTTTTTATTTTAAACTAATTTCTTTTCCAAAAATGATGTTTTACCCTATATAAGAATGTGGGATTGATAAGTATAAAATATTTTTAAAACCATTTATCCAAAAACATTTGAAAAACAATTTTAACCCCTTTAGAAAAGATATTCCCCATAAATGAAGTAAAAATAAATGATCACACAAGGGAAAAGGAAAATAACAAGCAAGAGAGACAAACTAAACAATGTACTTCAATCATTCGTCATAGATAACTAAGTACCGAAATAGATGGGAAAACCTACGATCTTGTGAATAATGTAGAAAATAATATGCATGTGACTCATTCCAGAGGAAACTCCTACCTAATGATTTCATAATTCCCAAACTCTTGATCGTCACCCCACCTAGCCTAAGCAAGGGGTCCAATCCCATAGCAATGATAAAAAAAATAATCCCCCCTACTATGGGCCCCTAGCCAGTGAGTAATCTAAACTATTGCAGTAATCGTTCACTCAAAATTCACTCATTATGCTAGGTTCCCATGTTCAGACTAAAAAGTGTGTGATCCAACAATGTCAAACAAGAACCTAGTTACAAGTGTATTCATCGCACACACTCAACACACACCATAAGGTTACCCTTGAGTCACCCCAAGGAACAAGTCTCTCGCCATTAAACCATCATAACATAAGGGAATCCCCAAACCAAGGAAGCTCAAATATTTCATCATCCAACAATGTGATGACCCATTCAAACCGATAAAACCATTTTCTTTAATTTTCCAACTAGGCCTCGCACAACCATCATATGTTAAACCATTTCTTAAAGAACCACATGCACACCACATTGAAAACCATAAAAACTCTTAAAACACATTTTAAGAAACCCAAACCATCATTTTAAATCCAAAACACATTTATAAAGGCCAACGGTGAATTTCATCAAGCACTCAATGTAAAAAAATGAATCGAACCATTTATTGCAGTAAATTACAATAAAGAAACCACTCCAATTCTAGATAGACAATTTTTCTAATAATTCTATATCAATAATTGATTAAAAAAATGATGTAAAATGAATGAAATAAATTGTTCTTAAATTTAATATTCAATACATATATATCCCACCTCAAAAAGAGACAACCAATCCAAAAAATTTGGCTCTCGATGCCTTTGACGAATATCGCTCCAAAATTGCACGCACATACACTCCTATATATATACCCCACAATCTAATGAACATATCCCCCATGCCAAGAAGGAATATTTTCAAGGAGTATGTATATATTCAAATTCATATGTATGTGTGTACAACACTTCAAGGAGACACCTAACAGTTTAATTAACATACAGGGAAACAAATAACAATTTCATTAACAGACCACTTTTCTTTGTACACATAAAAAAACTTTTTTCAAAAACATTTACAATTACTAATACTAAATTTTTCAAGACACAAGAGAAAGGCACACAATTTCTCACTCAAACCCATTTACTAACACCCCATGTTTGAATCCAAACATAAAATAAGTTCATTTCCTAAAAAAAGCTTCCCATTATATAAACATTTCAAAAATTATACTAAATGTGGATGAACGGGCCTACATTACAATACTAATCCATTTTACATTTTACTCCCACAAAAAACCATTTTCAATTCTTTGACTACCACTGACACAATTCATAAAATTCCCTTTTTACAAACATAATAAGAACACACCATTTTTCAACCAATTACATGACAGGAACATTTTTATAAATCCAAACAAAGCCTAAAATCATTCCTAAAATATTCTTTTTATGATTAAACAATTTAAAATTCAGACATAAAAATACACGATAAGACCTATATGCCAAAACTACTCCATTATTCAACAATAAATCATTTCAAACAAATACAGTCCTCAAGTGCCTTTGAAATTGCAATTCTCACCTTCCAAATAAGGCATAAGACTATTTTCATGAAACATTACAATAGAATATGCACAATACGTAGCCATTTATTTTGAGAAAAATGCATTTTTAAACCATAATAATGTTAAAACATTACAAAAACACTCTTTTCACTATCCAAATAAAATTTATAACACATTAAAATTAACTAAACAAACAAGAGGGTAAAATAAATCAACCTCAAATGGTGACGAATGAACTGGAAAGGACCGAAGTACTTCGCCTTCGGTGGCGAATGCTGAAACCCACACGATGAAGACCTTGGAGACCTAGTGAATGCCCTAAAAATGGAAAGAAGGAAAAAAGATTATCATTCATGGAAAAGGGTTTCAGACGAGAAAATATAGAAAATGGGTAGGGGTAAATCTCCAGAAAACACAAGGAGAGGGGAGAAGTGACCTTACCTAGGCAAGCTGAGGGATAGGTCATGGACAGTGGATGCTCTCCGGAAAGAGGAAACAACTCACGAAATATCCTTGGTCAGTTGGGGTTTTGTAGGAGGGGGGGTTCATCCATAGGTGTTTCATGAGTATTGATGCATCACGTAAGCGCGCATGACTGGGTGGGGATAAGGGGGTCTACGTTGTACGACAGAAGAAAGGGGGAGACACATGAGGTAAGGGGGAGGGGGAAGAGGATATTTTAGGTTATTATTTTTATTTTGATTTTATTTTGATTTTGATTTTAATTGAATTAATTTTTTAGAATACTTAGAAAGGAATAAATTTAAATAAGAACTAAAAAATAAATATATAACTGTAATGTGTTGGGTTTGGGTGTTGAAATTATACCCACCATGAAACATTCTTCCCCCAAAAAGTCCCAAGAGATTTAGTTGATTAGGACCAAGGAAAAGATGAACTAGAACTTATGAAAAATCATGAAAACTCAATGACCAAAGAACCAACACCTGCATCTGTTCAAAACCCGAAACTATATATTCCAAAAAAACTACAAGACCATCCTCAAAAGAAGCCATACACCCATGAAAGAAACCTCACATAACCCAGTCGAACAAATAGAAAATATGTTACAAAAAAGAGGTCCTTTTTTATACACAACCCAAAACGGAACACCCTGAACACTAGCATTGAAACCATTGAAGAAAACTCTTCATGGTCTATTTCTGATCTGTATTAGCATCCGTTACATGACCCACTATCCAATCTAAACAACTACAACGATCAGGGTTGGGAAAAGAAAAAAATAATCAAGTGATTCATCAAGAACATTCAAAAGTTGGGTTCATCACAAGATCGTCCCATGGTGGTATCTCCACCATATTAGGGCTCCATACAGACATTGATTTTGCAAGACATAATAACTCTCAAATTCAAACGAAATCCAGAAAACCCCCAATGAAATGAATCATGGGATAAAAAACACCACAATCCTACATCAACAACATTATGAAAATTTCAAAGACATTCCAATTAAAAAAAGTTGCAAAAGGCCCTAAAACATCATTTTTCACGCCCAAAATAAGACAACACCACATATTACATTAATTAAAACAATAGGAGAATTCACATCAAAAGAATATTCTGATTGATCTTGTGTTATCACTACGATCATCCATCAGAGTTAGAAGGTCCTCCAAGGTATTGGATCTAGCTCCATGTAACTTCTTGGCACCACCCTTGAAAATACTTTGAAAATAACCTAAAAGGACACATGTATGAGAGATATTAGGTTTTTCAAGACATGATAACCTCCTATTCCTTGGATTACAAATCTGAAAACACATCTTGAACTTGCTCTCGGATGAATCTGGGGAGGTGGAAAACAACAGGCTTTTTATACCTCTTTTCAATTGGCCAGACACAGCTAAATTCCCTTTGACTTGAACAACCCACCTCACAAATTCTTTATAATGATCATTGAATGAAGGAGCAGTCTGAAGGAATTATGATTGTAGACCCCTTTCAAAGAATCAAGCCTTCAAAAATACATCCTTGGAGAGGTTTGTGTGATAAGGTACCAGTACGGTGAAGCTCTTAGAATACTCCAATACTGTTAAATATCCCTTCTCAAGACCATACAACCTTGAACCCATCAGTATAATCACGTCATTGGGGAAGTACTATTGGATGAACAAAGCTTTAATGTATTACCACAAGTAATTATTCTGAGGTTCTTCTTGAAGTATGAATTTACAACATTCTTTACATAGGCCTACCAACATGGATTTGGAAAGGCCAAGATTGAGATGTCCAAGAGATTCAAGCTGAAAAAAGATATCCTCAATATTTCACAGCCATTCCTTAGCTTTACCTGGTTCTAGTTGACCAATGAAATGAGGAGGGTTCGTTCCTTGAATTCTCTGGAGGCACTCCTGATATTGAGAACCACCAAGCACCATTTCCTAAATGGAAACACCAAACTTCTTAAAAATTACTTGATCAACTAAAAGACACACGATGAAAAAATGACTTGCATATTCCATTATTAATTCTATAGAACTTAGTGGGGATGTAACCAGAAAATCTGGAGAACAAAATAAAATAAAAACAAATCATAAATCAAAATTTCACATCTCATTTTCAAATAAAAAACCAAAACTCAAAACATCATCCCAATAACACCTTCAACACATCAAATCCAATGTCCAAAAGAAAAATAAATACTCCAGATATAAAAATGTTGTATCACACTCTCCCACTTTTAAAATAATTGAAATTCCCTCCCTTATTGAATAATATTTTCAGAAAACATAACAAGCCTTACAAACCAAACACCCACCATTAGTATTCCACGAAGTCTCACATATATATATTAATTTTAAAGCTCAAGAACCCATCCACTTACCACATATAGGCCTCCATATACATATATGTGAGCATTCATAGGAATACCATGAGTCTGAAAAAATAAACATCATCACTTTCAAAAAAAAATTAAAAAAATACCCCAAACAATTATATAACCACACTTCATCATCAAAGAAAAACATTTTAAATTTATATATTCATCTTCCAATTTCATGTATTAAAAAACCTTCCAAGAACTACTGAAATACCTAAAAAACTTTTCCCCAAAAAATCTATCATTTTCAAAATAACCCATTTCACTCTCAAAATTATTCAATTTTTTTTTGTTTTGGAAATCTCACCTTTGATAAACCAATAAAAAAAATTCAGAAAAAAAAAACAAACATTTAAAATCTAAACAAAAACACCCCAAAATCATCCAAAGAAATCCTAATGTACAAACGAAAACAACTTACCACTCAAGGTGTCAAAAATATCAAAATCTAGAAATTTCCCAAAACAACACACCAGGGAAACATTGTCGATGGGTGACTTGGTCATATGGTTGGTGACCATATGACAATCAAACCACCATTATAGAGAGTCTTTCATAACCATTCCCACAGATCCACATGGTTATCCTGGCCCTGTAAAATCATTGAGAAAACCATCCTGACTCTCGTTTCATTACCTCATATACCAAGCAACCCACCAGAACCAAAAAAACAAAGAAAACCCAGAATTCCCAGGGAACTCGAGGTTTAGTCCAAAAAGTGTTGGAAAAACACTCAGCCAGACCTACACCCCAATCTTTGATAGTCCTTCTCCATCTAACTTGACATCCCAAATAACAAAGGGTGCTCTGAAATCTAGTTCCTCTAAATAACATATCCTTTAATAACATTTTATCATGAACCAACATAGGTCGACCCAGAACTGGTCAACTGTGATCGCCCATGAAAAGTCCTAATAGGTGTTCCCTAAACTCCAAGGATAGTGAAAAGTGCCATGGTCATCAACAAAGTGAAGATGGGATTGATTTTTCCAATATAAATAAATATAAAGCAGCAGATTAATAAAAGAGAATACCAAAATAAAAAATTAAAAAAATTACTAAACAAAAAAATAACAAAACAAACCAAACCTGATGACCACTGAACTCCATGTGACACTGCAGCTTACTCTCTAGTACCAAGACTCAACATCGACCAAGATTATTGAGGTAAAGATGAAATCGGAACCCAAGACTACAAAAGGAAATAAGTATAGGTGGGAGTATTAAAACTCAGTAGGAATCCCCAAGTAATCTATTCTCAAGGCATTCCATTTAAATGAAGAAAATCAATTTCATGTTTCAACTATCTTATATAAAATATGTATTTCACACATTTTTTCTTTAAATCTTATCATAGTCTATTTAAATTTTTATTTTAAACAAATTTCTTTTCCCAGAATAAATCTTTATCCTTTTTAAAGAAATAGGGATAAAAAAGTATAAATTATTTTAAAAACCTTTTTCTAAAAACTTTTGAAAATCCATTTTATCCCCTTTATCAAAGGGATGCACCATACACAATGGAAAAATAAATGACCACACAAGGGAAATAGAAAATTACAAGTACAAGATACCAATCCAAGAAGGCACCTTAATCCTCTCCTATAGATAACTAAGTGCCAAAATACATGGGAAAACCTAGGATCTCATGAATAATCTATAACATACTATACATGTGACTCATCTTGAAGGAATTCCCTACTTGATGACATTATAACACACAAACTCATGATTGTCTCCTTCCCTGGACTGACTGAGGGGCCAAACCCCATAACAATAAAAACAAAATAATTCCTTGCTATGGGCCACTAGCCAGTCTATAATCTAACCTAGTGAAACAATCACTCATAGAAAATTCACTCACTATTCTAGGTTACCATTTTTAGACTGAAAAGGGGGTGAGCCAATAATGTCAAATAATTACCCAGTCACAACTACATTCATCCCACACTCTCAACACAAACCACAAGGTTACCCCTACTCACCCCAAGGAACAAGTCTCTCTCCTTTTAACCAACATAACACAAGTGAATCCACAAAACAAGTAAGATCCAATCATTTTTCAAAAAAAAAGGTGACTAACAATTCTAAATAGGGTTTTATAATAAAACCATTTTATTTAAAGTTCCAAATGGCCCTTGCACAACCATCATATGTTTAACTGTTTCTTAAAGAACCGAACACACACAACTTTGAAAACCAAAAACACACTTCGAAGCGTATTTAGAAATCCAAAACCAGTATTTTAAATCCAAAAAACATTTATAAAAGGCCATTTGCACATTTCTTGAAGCACTTGATGTGAAAAATGAAATCTACCCATTTATTTCAATACATTACAAGAAAGAAAACAATCCAATTCAAGACAGAAAATTTTACTAATATTTCTATATTAATAATTAATATAAAAACAAGGTGTGAAATGAGATAAATAAAGAATTCATCAATTTAATGGTTAATGATCTGAGATCCTACCTAAAAAAGAGATAACCAACCCAAAAAATTTATTGCTTGATGCCTTTGATGAAGATCTCTTCACAATTTCACACACATACACTATTATATATATACCCTTTAATTCAATGTGTATATTCCCCAAGACGTGAGGGAATATGTGCAAGGTGTATAGGTACATGTTTGTGTGTGTGTGTGTGTTTATATATAAGTACCTATGTATGTGTTTACTACCATTTGAGAAGCTATAAAAAAATTAATTAACCTATAGGTAACCAAAAATAACCATTTCATGAACATACCAATTTTCATTTTACACATTCTAAAACCCATTTTCAAAAACATTTACAATTCATAAAACTGCATTTTGCAAGACACGATTGAAAGGAACAAAACTTCTCTCTCAAAACCATGGGCTAAGACCCCATGTTTGAATCCACACATAAAACAAGTTCATTTAAAAAAATCTTCCTATTATATAAAAAATTCAAAACTCGTTCTAAAATTGATCAAAAGGGCCTACACGAGAATAGTAATCCACTTTCTATTTTACTCTCACAAAAAACCATTTTTAATTCTTTTACCATCACCTACACAATTCATAAAATTTCATTTTTTACATACACAATAAGAAAACACTATTTCTCAACCAATTCCATGGAAAACAACTTTTTATAAATCCAAACACAGCCCATAATCATTTCCAAAATATGCCTTTTGTGATAAAACAATTTACAATTCATACATAAAAATACATAATAAGGATTATATGCCATCACTACTCCATTTTTTAATAAAAACTCATTTCGAACAATTACACACCACAAGTTGCTCAGAAATTACAATTCTCACCTTCCAAACAAGGCATAAAACTCTTTTCAAGAAACATTATAACACAATATTCACAATAAATAACCACTTATTTTGTAAAAAATAATTTATAACCCATAAGAATGTTAAAAAAGTACAAAATAACACTTCTCACTATGAAAATAAAATTTATAACACATTAAAATTTACTAAAAAACAAAGGGGTAAAATTAATAAACATCAAATGGCAGTGGATGAACTTGAATAGACTGAAGCACTTTTCCCTTGATGATGGAAACTGAAACCTACATGAGGAAGACCTGGGAGATCCACCGCATTCCCTGAAAAGGAATAAGGAACTAAAATCCAATCAAACATGGCCAAGTGTTTTAGCCAAGATAAGAGGGGAAATAGGGAGGGGGAAATCGACAAAAAAAATAAGGATAGAGGAGCAGTGACCTTACCTGGGTGAGCTGAGGCAGATACCGTGGAGAGGGGAGGATTTACAGAAAGGGGGAGTGACTTTCTAGAGAGCCTCGACTAGTTGGGATCACATGATATGGGAGGGCTTGGGCTGGAGGTTTCACACAATAAGATATGTTCCACACAAGGAGAGGGAGTAGGATCAGCTGATGGAGGGGAGTTCACTAGAAGGGGGAGCACGTGTGGCCGAGAGGGGATCAAGGGGGGTCTGCATCGGGTGAGAGGAGGAAGGGGTGACCCACGAGGTAAGGGGAGGGGGAAGAGGACAGTTTATGTTTTTTATTATTATTACCTTACTTTTATTTTTATTATTATTCAATTGATTTAATTTTAAATAAAATACTCAAAAAGAATAAAATTACATAGGAAATCAGAACTAAATAAAATAACCACAAAGTGTCAGGTTGGGGTGCGACACTCGTGTATGAATAATATGATGGTTATGTCATAATTATATAACCATGTTCCTTTGTGATGTGTGGATACAACATCGGGGCATAAATGATTTCACATTTAGTCTCATCTCTGAGAATCCTGTGAGGAGAAAGTGAAGCAAGATATGAATAGGTAATGATTACACCTAGTACATGTAAATTGAAATATAGAACTATATTTTCAATAAATACCATTCTTATAAAATTTTCACAATGTTTTTACACTTTTTTATTATTAAAAAATGAAATGGGTGGAGTAAACAATTCATAACTTTTTATGTAAGGTTTTCTAAGAAACAAGAACATAAATAAATATTCATTTTATATTCTTACAGAGAATGAGTTGAAAGACAATGAAAAAATTCAAGTGCATTGAGATAATATAAATGAGCCTTAACAATTTCCTTCAAATAAAATAGTTTGGTTATTAAACAATGGGTTATTTTCTTCTCATATCATGAAATAAATCAATGGAACATTAAATACAGTGATCTAAAATTCAAGAATTAATCACTTTTCCATCAAATATAATCATTATTATGAGATTGTTTCTATTTTATTTCATGGGTATTAAATAAAATAGTTCTTTCACATGTTTATTCAAATATAGTAACCAATTATGAATAGAAATTTTACAAGAATTAATGTTCATTCTCCAAGCGGCTGAAAAGGGTGGTTCCTAAGTCAGTGTTGAGAGTTGCACAACTTCAAATTTACATGTTTAATGATTCTAGATGAACTGTTGTTAAATATTTTCAAAAAACTAATATCATGTGTCCTTTGGACATAAGGAGAAATTATTCCATGTTTTGGAATGAATGTTTTTTGTGGTGTTTAATACTCATCCAATAGTTCAGTAATTCATGAATCTTAGGCAATACCTGATAAATATAAAAATGTAATAATTAGATAACCAGTTCTAGAAAGATAATACTTTTTCATGAAAAAACTATGAAGTTTTCAATGATGTAACCTATATGGTTATATAACTTTGGAGTTAATTACCTTAGTCATTATCGACATACTTAGTTTTAGACAAAGAAAACTGTAGAAATAAAGGTAATCCACAAAGCTTTCAAAATTAGTTCATCTAGAGAGCATGAACTATTCCTAGGGTAATATAGTGGTAAGTATAAATCATAATATTCATTTTAGTTTTTAATATATAACAAAATGGAGTTTAAAATATTCATGGTAAGAATATATATGTTTCTTCGGGCTGGTGTGTGGATAAATATCTTGGACAAGCACTCATTGATCCATATAATATAGTGTTGAGTAATTCATAAATGCATATTGCCTTACCCATATCACTAAATTGTGGAAAATAAGGACGACCAGTGAAAAGTATTACATGTTAACATTGATCAATAAAATTTATCATGGAATAATTCCTAAATATAGATTTCCTTATACCCGTTAGAGTCAAGATGTTTGTAAGATGAGCATCAATATTAAAACTCATGCATTGAAAATACTTATATCTTTAAAGATATGCATCACAAATAACATCATTATCCCATTACCATATTCCAAATATAATGAAATATGGATATCATATGATTTATAGTATTATGTAAACCCATTATTTCATAAGAACATGTGTTTGGATGTAAAGAGTTTGTTATGAAAATGGACAAACTTGAATCAAGAAAAACACAATTTTCATATCACTTAATATCCTAAAGTTTATATCGGATATTATTTATATCCCTATCATATAATATTTATAGTAAAGTGTTAGTTTATATTTATATAAAATTGTTAAAAACTCTATATGATATAATAGGACCAGGATCCACTTGGATTAAGTCGATGCTAGAGATGCATGAATAGTTGACATGCTAACAAGTTTCACAAGAGCGGGAGGCAAGGTAACGTTCTGGAGATACTTAATATATAGGAATTTCAAACCCATCGTATTGGTTTTTATTCATTGTGACTGGTGATACATTATTCATTGAGAATAATAAATCATGAAAGTAAGCAGTATGTGTCAATTTTAAACAATTAACAAGATCAGTTAAAATTAAATAATGGATTTTATGTATCCAAGTACAAGGGGATTATTATTTTTAATATTTTGGTGGGTATTCAAGTGAAATTATACATGGATATTACAAGGCTAGCACCAATAAGGCTTTGTTGGTTATAACAAGTCATTATGCCTAAATTTGTTAAACTTTTACTTGACACGGGTAATTTATATGATAATTTTTTTGTGAATTGGATGACAAGACCAACATTCAAGGAAGGTTTATATACAATGAAACAAGAAATGGTTGTTGATATCATGGAATTCAAATAAGTGTGAAAGTTACAATAATTTAGTTCATTAATGGAGCAAAAAATCTTAGAATGATCATTTGGAATGAATATATTCCATATGTCTAATAGATGTTTGTGGGAGAACAATTGTTTTCTAAGTAAAATATGTTTGGAAACGTATAGAAAACAACTATTTGTCTTAATATCAGTTAAGACCAGAATGAAACTATCTATCTATATATTGACTTAAAGTAGAAACCTAATTTGAAAGGAACATTATCTAAAGAGTTGGATCTAATGGTTTCTTGAACCTACTCAATTGTACATATACGCACAAGTTATTAAAAATACAAGATGGAACATTTCAAGATAAAATTTTATCAATGTCACATGGAATAAATATATACAATAATACATGTGTGTAACATAGTAATAGCTTAATGTGGTAAGTTTAATTTCATATACTTCAGCAATGGATCAATCACATATGTCTTGAAATGTACAAGAAATGATATTTCCAACATATAATTTATAGTAGAAAAATATCATTTATATACAAGAGAACAACATAGGATGCAGTCAGAACTATTAAATTTTACAATAGAAAATACAAAGGATATACCTAGTATGTGGAGAGAAAGGGATACTAGTTCTGAGGGGACATAAACTAGTATTCATTTTATCAATATGATCTAATATCATGGTTAGGTTACGGTGGTGAGTGTGGCAAGATCATATAATTCAGTGGTAGCCAAGTCTAAAAATATCGAGTGTGTGACAACATCAGTGGTATCTAAAGAAGGGATATATAATATGAAAATATTAATTCCATTTCTTGGAATTGTACCTAGTAAGTAAAGTTTTTTAATAATATAAATTATGGTAATTTTACTACCAGTACTAGCCAAGATTTCAAGTTTTTACATTGGAAAAAGGTGAAATACTTTGGGATATCATATCTTGAGAAGTTTTTACCCAATGAGGTGAGGTCCCACATAGCATAATATCCATGTAGTAGAGATTTCAAATATCCAATAACTAAAGTTGCGACTTAGCATAAACATGATCTTCATCATGTGAGAGCTAATAGATATGGTTAGCAAGTAGGATCGAGTGCAAGTGGAATTTTTATAAAATTGGTTGACCTAGACCCAAATTTATCAGATCATTTGATTACCATTTCATGTTTATAGTGAGTTATGCATTATTTACACTTACCATTATAGTGTATACATTTCTACATATACTATTAAAATGGTAATGTTCATGGTTTAATTGTCATATCAAAAGGTTATAACAGATTCGAGGCCATAATGAGAATCTAGAGATACTATGAAATTAATCATAACTATATTTACTATGGTCTAAATACATCATAATGACTATACATTGTTGATTTTATAATATTAGATATTGTGGGATCATAAACATTGAGATATGTACTCATGAAGTTCTCACTTGGTGATCTCTAGTAGTGAGATCATGTGGAATGAACTGCCAATAGGAACATCGCATGTTTCAAGTGTAATTGATAGTTCCTATCTATGTACCAATGTATTGGTCTCCATAATTGATATCATTATCAATATGTACCATTTTATCATGAAATTTCATGCAATGATAAAATCATGATAATAAATTGATGGAGAGGTATTTTGTGGTGGGTGTTTCATTGGTTCTATGACATTAGTTTAATGATCAAGATAGAATTTTTTTGCTTCCAAATTGAAGAACTGATATATATGGCATGGTTGAATGGGATGGAAGTACCTTCATTAAATACATTTCTATAATAGTTTATTGTGATTCCATATAGTTGGATAAAAAATAAAAAATCAAGGAAATGATGATGACACAAGTGTACACCATCCTTTATGATATATTGTATGATAAAGAGGTTATATTACACAGTGTTTGTATGTAGGTTGGTGGTAATTGATATAACAATTCCTTATCCCTTTAGGGGTCATGATGGATTGTTAGATTTCCCTCTTGATCTATGAATATTATTCACTACTATTGAGATATGGTCCAAGAGGGTCACACACAATAGCACATTCAAGATTGTGCTCTATTCTAATAAATAGGTATACATGACATGGGGGGGAAAACCATGGGGTCTGAGAATTCTTCATGAATTATCAATCAAAGATAAATAAATAAATAAATTATTATTTGAGTGTAGAATAATTGAGTTTATGTTTTTTCTTAAATTTTTTTATAAGTGTTTATAAGTAAATACAATGAATTATATAATATGAATGAATATTATATTTTCAATGTTCATTTAATATTAGTAGGAATTATGAGTTGAGTTAATGACTCAGGTTTATGATGAATATATTTAATATATATTACATGTATGTGATAAAATATAAATAATATAAATGACATAGTAATTTATTCATAATTATTTATTCATTAATAATTTAAGTGGATGATAGTTATACTAGGGTTGGGAATCCTAATAGGGTATTGTTCACATCCACTATATAAGTAGATGAGGAGCTCATTTTATGGTGTTCAAGGTAAGAAAAAATTTCCAACATATTGATATTTCTTATCTACTCTTGCATCATTGAGATAGAAATATTTTTTCCAATTAATGGATCCAAGGAAATCTTTAAGGATTGTAGTAACAGAGTCAAGGTGATTGTCGCAATGTTAAAGGAATCTATGGAGATCTACGGTAGCACTAGTAATTCAACATTATATGTTTGTGTAGATTATTTAAGCATGTTTGGATTTTCAAGTTCGGTTTGACTTTAAATCCTTCAAGAAATGATTGTTGATGACAATATGTAGTCTACTATGCCACCAAATCAAACATGCTATATGTTTATTTATTTCTTTTGTGCTTATTTAATTCACACAAGATCATCATACCTCTACTAAAGCTCGGATCGCTTGAGATGGTGAATTCACATCACTCTTGTGATTTAATTTTAAAATAACTAGGCCACCTCCTTCCTTTATGTGGCCCATTACATTAAACAATATCTTAAAAGACATGGTATCGGTATATTTCATAATTCACCTAAAAAATATTTTTTTTAGAAACATATAAAAAATTCATGATAATATAATTTTTATATTCTAAATCCCAAAATGAAGGTATATTAATATAATTAATATTATAAATTTTATAAATTTTTCATTTCAAAATTAAAATAAAAACTTATTTTATTGAAAAAATGGAGTTTTAACCATTGAGGGTTCGTAACATTATTTCATATAAATTTATTATTTAAAATATTTTAATATGTTAGTTCATATGGAATAATATTTTAAATTTTTTAATTTAATATATTATTATAAAACATTCTATACTTAATAATAAAAGTATTTTAAATAAAATATGTATTACTTTTATACTAAATATGATTAAACAAATTAAAATTAATTTTTTATATACAAAAAATTATTTTTACTACTCCCATGAAATTAAATTATTTAATTAAAATATATATATATATATAAACATTATATCATGCTTTAATAATATTATTATTTACATTTATATGCAACTTGAAAATATATATATATATATCATATTTTTATTTCATTGTGAGTTATATGATTTTAAATTTACTATTTAACAATACAAGTCTTTATTATACTTATTAGATATATGACCAAAGACCATATTTTAAATTACCATATTTAGAATGACTATATTTCATTACCTTATATAGACATAATAAATCATTCATTCATTCCACTCTCTCTTATCAAGTCATGGTTCTTACTTAATATTATAGATTTTTCATATTAATTTCTTATTTTATGGTGCTTTTTCTAATTATAGGTTTTTTTGTCTATTAGTGATCCTCAAGGTTGAAGATGATCCAGGATATTTCTTATTCAGGAAGATTTTATTCTTTTATATCTATTGTTCCCTATTATTCTGTGAACTTTTAATAGATTTACATTATCCATGGGGAGTAACAATCCATAGTGTGGATTATTTTGTTTTATTTTCTTTGGTTGTAACAAAACTCCTATGAATGAATAATGTGTATTTACTTTTTGTTTAAAATATTATAGGGAAAAATTTCTAATCATGGTTAAATCCTTTTTAAATAATAGATTAATGTTCATTAAAATTATATAAATAATAATAATAATAATAATAATAGTGGCTCCTAAAACCTAGGTAATTACAATTCATCCATGTGATGGAGTCATTGACATTATGTATATAATTCATATTATAATAAATGATACATTTTTATCAGTATATCAAGAACATCACATTTATTTCACAAAGTATTGTTCTTTTATGATTTAATTAAATACTTTGTGGAGTGTGATAAAAATAAAATATCATGACAATTTATCTATTAAAATTTAAAATGGTTTTGTAGAGTAATAAAAAATAGAATTTTTTTAAAAACATTTCACCTACTATATCCCTTACTTGTGGATATATAGATTTTGATGATTAATATTTTCAATTAAAGGATTCTTATGTTGATAATGTGGATGATGTAATAGTTAAAAAAATTAAACAATGAAATAATATGATCTTTAAGATCCTATAGAAATTGAGGGTGTTAAGGGAGAAGATGAAGGTGATTGTTGTAATTAATAAGAAGATAAATATAGTGAATGGGGTGTTATATTCAACTTATATTTATGATGGTTATATATTAATTTGTATAGAACTTAATTAATTAATAATATTTTATTCCTACAATAAATATTATTTATATTTATTATTATCTTAATGTTTCATGTGTCGGTATAAGATTTCATTATTATGATGCAGAGCTCGAATAAGGGGGGGCTACTCAGTAATGGACCTCATGTTCCATATTCCTAGCTTCATAGTATGGATGTTACCAGTAACATCCCCAAATGATAAAGGGTTAAATGATTAAATGATATGACTAATGTCAACAAGGTGCACCCTCCTTTTCGAGAGCATGTCTGGTTAGAACTCCACAGTTAAGCGTGCTTGGCCTGGAGTAGTGATCAGTTTGGATGACCTCCTAGTGAGTTCCTCAGTGTGTGTGTGTGAGGTATGGGGACTATCATATTAGTCAGATGACTCGTTCAGGCATGTGGGTGGACCCTAGGGTGTGCACCACATGTCTGCGGGGCAACTGGTGGTACCTGGTGGGCCAGGACCTGACGGCCATGTTAAGGCGGGGTGGTTGTGATACCATTAGGACCCAGTTGTCACATTTGGTATCAGAGGATGAACCCATCCTTAAGTGCGTTGGATTGCCTGGGTTGAGATGTAGGGCCCACAACGAGGGAGTGGTGCTCTAAAGGGGGGGTGATTGTAACATCCCCAAATGATGAAGGGTTAAATGACTAAATGATTTGACTCATGTCAACAAGTTGAACCTTCCTTTTCAGGAGCCTATCTGGTTAGAACTCCACAGTTAAGCGTGCTTGGCCTGGAGTAGTGATCCGGATGGGTGACCTATTGGAAATTTCCTCAGATTGTGTGCGAGTGAGGACAAATCACACTGGAAAGGAAATGTGTTGGCCTATGGGGACTATCATATTAGTCAGATGACCCGTTCAGGCATGTGGGTGGACCCTAGGGTGGGCCCCATGTGTCTGCGGGGCAACTGGTGGTACCTGGTGGGCCAGGACCCGACGACCATGTTAAGGCGGGGTGGTTGTGCTGTCACTAGGACCCAATTGTCACATTACCACTACACTAGTAACTCTGAGGGGTCAATTCCTTACTAGATTAATGATTCAAAACTCTATTCTTGATAATTTTCAGTCTCTCAAAATCAATCCTCATTTGATGAAGGAAGTTAAAATATATATCTCTTTTTTATAGTTATTTCGTTCATCTATTATTTTTTAACTATGATTTCTTATTTTCATTTTTCTCACTTCTAGTCATTCACAACAAAACTTTAATTCTAAGGAATGGATTTTCTACTCCATCAGTGTCATTATATTAGGTCATCATGATACGTGTAATCACATATTCAATTACTTGATAGTACATAATAAGTAATGTATTTTGTTTTAAAAAAATAATTTCTCACTCACTATTATTATATATTTTCATGTTTTATTATCCTATATTGATGATAACATGTGATTATCTATTTGGGATATATATGGGATTCTTGTATGTGTGATTATTTCTATCAATTTTTATAGAACATTCAATATAGAGCTATGTAGAGAGATTTTATGACTGCCTCTAATGACACTTGGGTACATCACAAACATAATTACATCATTTCCTTGGATTGATAGGAATTGAGAACCTACTATATAGGTGATGATTCTATGAGGGAATCTATAGTAGGTCGACTGAGTCAAGGGAGGATAAATATCTTACATAGGGTTTGGAGTTATAAATTTACTCTATATTATCGGGGGATGTAATGTAAAATTTATTATTAATTTAAATATTTTTTTTTTAAAATATGTGTTAAATTTATAATTTTTTTTATCTTAATGTTATGAAATTTTATGTTTATAGGAGGATTTATATTGATCGTATTCTAGGGAATGCTATTAGAGAGAGAAATGATAGGTTAGGGATAGTTTTTTGAATTATTAAATTTAAAATAATACATGATTTTAACTTTTTTTATTTTTAATTACACATTATAATGAGACATATGTGGTTGAAACCCCTCACATGTAGGATAGTGAAGATAAAATAAAGGGTGTGGCCAATAAGATTTCTCCAAGTGGTTCTTTGATGTGGAATCTTGGATATGGGAATTATGAGATGTATTGGGAAAGGGTAGTTGATTGGTATTTGTTCATGATTAAACATTATTTTTACTATGGAACTAAAATAATGATGTTGGGTAGTTTAAAGGGACCTCATGCAAGATCATTATCCTTTCCAGTTATAGAGTATCCATAGATACTGAGAGTTTAAAAATTAGTCCATCAAAAGTAATCTATTATATTTAAGTGACTATGTTTTAAAATTATCATAACCTTTTAAAATAAAAAATTAATAAATTAAAGTTGTATATGATTATGGTTATGACATATATATATATTGTAATTTATTATGTTGTTATATATATCTGCAAGATGTAATGTCTTATGGATGTAGTGTACAAACATGTATGAGTTATAGTGGCTTAAGTTAAAGCTATATATATATATATAATGGAATGGTTCAATGTTATGATATGATTTAATGTGGGTGCATAGTGGGGGTATATATGGTTGGAGGGGGAATGGGGTTGATGTATTTCATGATTATGTACCATAAAATGAGATTATTTATGGATGTCGTAGTGATTTGGTTTTGATTATATGGTTATAGATATAACGTGGATATGAAGTTATGTGTTATGTGGTGATATAATTTATGAAGGAAATGATATTTTCCAAATATATTCCATTAGATCATGAAGTAAACAAGTTTAGAGGGGAACTAGATATGAGGTACCAATTTTCTTATTAATTATTTAATTTTTTTATTACAATTATTTCATTCAAAATTAAGGGATTGAACCTTTGTATGAATGGAGAATTTTTTGACCTATTATAGGTAATGAGTTGGATTCACTAATGATTTAGTATTATTCTTCCAAATTATCATGAGATTTTTTATAGAGGATTTTATTAAGTATTATATCCTAATCCCTATGTGTGTGTGTGTATATATATCTTTTTTTCAGGTATCCAAGACAATGTTGCTGGAAGTGGGAGACATTACTAACTCATGGTTGTGTTCTTTGTTAAATAGTGTTTATAGGTTTGATGTCAAAATAATTTCACCTAGGTAAATTATTTTAGTGACCTATGTTTGTGAATTACATTACATGCAATATGGAATTAATTTTTTTTATCTTAAGGAGTTTATCAGTGATTCTTCCATTACTCCTAAGATTAATGGGGGTAATTACTCTAATGTTAAAGTTATATACCATCTGTTCTTAGCACCTAACCATGGATTATTAGAGTCTGTATTCAGGGGTCATGCTTGTCATCAATATTATCTTATTTGGGGTTCTATTTGGGGTGGTTTGTGACATGATGAGTTAAATGAAATATAGTAATAATGTTATTTGGTTTAAAGGAATCCATCATATTGAAAGTGAAATTGACTTTTATGGAATACCATATAAAATATTTGAGTGTTTTCATCTATGATATAATTATGTAAAAAAATGTTTAAATATTTTTAATTTGGTATTGATCAATGGTTGTGAATTCATATAAAAACCCCAACATATCAATTCCTTTATTTCAAAATGAATCTATAAGATAAACATTAAATTTCACAAATAATCATACAGTCCTAAGAAATAGTGTTTTAGTGTCCTTGAGAACTAGTTACATAAGAAAAATATTTTACAACCCTAGTGAAAATTTATCTATAATTGATCCACACAAAACTCCCCATTATACATATTATAAATTATAATCATTTTCAAAACTAAGGGAAATGTAAATATAGTAAATATGAGAGATAAGATGCACAATAAGGGTAAATATAAGTGATAACAATAAAATATCATAAGTTAACATAATATGAACATATGGGTATGATACGAATACATAATAAAATTTATACCCATCAAAGAATATATCATTAATCATTTAATATGATGTGGAATATCATAGGACATGAATCAAAACAGTGTGTAATCATGAGTCAACCAACATGAGATATGAGTTCTTAACAAATTCATGAAAAAAAGAAAAAAATATGAAACATTGTTTAAATTTTGTGTAAAATTTAGTGTAGGGAACATTTCATTCATTAACCACACCATCAGTGCTCAAGCTTATGAGAAGTTAAAATGTGATTTTGAAAACATAACTCATAAGAAATAAAATTTAAACCCCTCAATTTAAAAGTGATATAATTCCCCTCCTATCGTCATCCATACTTAAGAGTTCCACTTGAAATCAATCACTTATCACATCATTAAGAACCTATGGAAAAAAAATGGGTTTTATAAAACTTTTCAAATAACAATCATTTAATTGTATAGAATAAAGAACCAATAGAAAGAAAATTAGTTTTATTTAACAAACCATAATGAACCCATGGAAGTAAAATGGGTTTAATATGGATTAATATAATTAAATCATTAATAATTATACAAATAACCATAACATGATAAACCCGTGGAAAATAAATGGGTATCAAATGACATCATGTAACATTATAGGTAGGTACCAGTAAATCAATATAATAAATTATATGGTATTCAAACTATATAGATGAAGAGTATATGGTTATGTCAATAATTTCCACAAATAAAATGATGTATGGATTAATGGTGAACACCATTCAATCAATAAACTAGAAATAGGCTATTAAGAAAGGAAATGCATTGGGTGAAAAGTTAGGATCCTACATAGTGGATGATTTGGTAAAAAATGGTTGTGGTGAATCATTCATACCAAATATAAGGAAATTATATAGGTCATGAATATAAAAAATGTGTATTGTCACATTATAATAATATTTTTGATCAATAAAATTTTATGTCAAAGTATTTGGATTTAGAAAGAAGCCATTGTTAGATTCATTATAAAAAATATCATTGTAAATAAGAAGAATCCATGATCTTTTTGAAAACATTTTATAAAAACATATTTTATAAATAAAACAAAAAATATATTTCGTTTTATAAAATAATTAATGATTAAAAATTAATTATCATAGAAAATAGAAAACATTGAGTAAAAATGTGTTCACATGGAAGAGGACAAAATGTTGTCATTTTTTGACATTGATGAAAATGATACATACATAAAATGTTAAAAAAATCCTTAATTTTTTTTGAAGTAGACCATGTAGTATAAAATGACCCAAAAAAATTATTGATGTATAGGTAACTAAATTTTCAAAATCATCTAACGAATTATCACATGGAAAATGAAATATTCTGGAATAAAATTAGACATGTGTTTGATTTCACTTACAAGAAACAATTATGTTGAAATATGAGCCAAGGGGAAATGAAATATTAGGGAAGAATATAAAACCCCATGAACATATAATGAAAATTATTAGAGGTTTAATAAATAATAAAAATTATCCATATGTATTATTTTTAATAAATCATGATTTTAAAATAATATTTTCAACAAAACCATTATGGTTTCTGAAACATTTTGATCAAACCCTATTTCAAGCTAGGTATGTTTTGAATCGATGGAAATTTAAAAAACAATTACATGATTTGGATATTAAAACCCCAAAAATGTAGTAAAATATTTTAATTATTAATTAATCACACCGTATTAAGTTATCTTTGTGAACATTAGGAAATATGTCTCCAGAAATTAAATTTGAGATAGAGAACCCCTTACCTTGTTTCACCACTTAGTTGAATGCACTATAATATCCTATATGAAAACATATATATATATATATGTGTGTGTGTTTGTGTGTGTATGTGTATCTGATTTAATAACCTATTTCATAGTATATACTTTTGTAAAATTCACTTATAATTATTCTCTATATTTATATTTGTAAGTTATTATGTATTTTCAATGTCGGGTGCAGGTAATCTTGATCGCTCTGAACTAGTTTCATATGTGAGGGGCCAGTATTGATTCTATATCCAAAATTCATTATTTAAATTTCATAAATTTTAATTTAATTTTTTAATTATCATGAATTATAGTGTTTTAATATCCTTTAATTATCACTTTAGTCTTTATCCTAGAATATGAAATCAACAATGAATATTTTTCTGTGATTTCCAACTTATTATGTGTGTTTTCTTAATTAATGAGTTAAATGTTGATGTATATTTTAGAAAGAAAAAAAATAATTATATACATATTTATTTTATATTATATTATTAATTAATATTCCATTTTAATCCATGATATATTTTTGTATCAGTGTTTAAGTTGGTGGTCTAACCGACCCAAATATGAACATACCATGATTATTGATGACCATGAGGTGGTTTAGTTAAAATATCATTGCAATAGTAGAATAATGATATCATTTAGTTTTTATTAGTGTTATATATCATATTTATAAATTATTTATATGAATAATTAATGGATAGAAAAATATTACATAATTTAAATTAAATATTTTCCCCTTGGTACACTTGTTTTAACCAATTTAGTTAACGATAATCATTTATTTCTTATATCATTAATATATTATTAAATTTTTCATAATTTAATATAAAATATATATTAAACATAAAATTTATCAATTAAAACCATTATCATGAACATCCATTTAAGGTGTTTATGAAAAGAAAAATAGAAATCAATTTTCCCATGGAGGTTGTAGTCTACACGTACGCATTGTTGATGATTTCATTTTCCATAGAACGAGATAAATGAATAATATTTTTTATCATTTAATAATCTAAAATATGTTATTAATGTCATGTTTATTTATTAAATTAACCATTAGTACTATCTAGATAGTGTGGTCAAAGAAAACGTAACAAGACGTTTTGTAGAGGTGGTAGTCCGCACACGCTCAAATGTCATTTTCTCTTTTGTTAGGGAAAAGGGAAGGGAGATTAAATATTTTTCAATAATTATAATAAAATAACAGTTAAATAATGATACTTATTTTATAATTTATATATTGTGAAAATCATTTTAGATTGAAAAAATTCACATAAGGAAAAAGGAAAAAATGAAGAAGCTGTTAGAAATTTATACCTCACTACTAGGATTATCTCTTTTACAAAGGGGGTTAAACCATTGAAGGATGGTATTTTGAGAATAAAAAACCAATTAATGTATATATGAGTTTTAAGGAGATTTTTGGATTGATTTTGGAACAAAATAAGGTAGTTTTTTTGTGAAGGTAACTAAGGATAGGATAAGTCCCTTTTATAAGTGAAATGGAGAGACAATTATGTAAATATCCAAAAAATATTAATAATGGAAATTCACTCTAAAGTAAAATGGATCCAAAATTGATAAATAATATATATGAGAGTAAATATGGCTGATCCACACCTAAAACACTCAATAAAAACATTGTTGTAATGTTTGACCTTTTTCCTCTTAGGTTACTCATTTTCAATATTCTTCTATATTATAATAAATGGTTTGATGTTATTTTATGATATGATGTTGTTGTATTGTCATGACCTGTCCTAGTGGGGCCTGAGCCACAAATCCCCAAGACCGCCTCCAATAGGCCAGGGGCTGGTGACTAGCACCGAGTAGGCATGCTACTAACATGGGAGGAATTTCCTATAAACATGTACACACACACACACATCTCCAAGACCAAAAAGCTGAAAAGTAAAAAATACTAAAAATGGAAATGCATGCATACACTAAAAACCTCTACCAACAGAGTACGACAGGAAAGTAAAATAAAACAAACGTAAAACCCTGGGCCAAAATTACAAGACCACAAAAAGAAAGTCTGTAACAAAGTCCAACCTATAAGGAAAGGTGTTGGGACTTTAATCTGTAGTCGTAAGAACACACCTTGGCCTGCCTGATCTCACTGAGCATCGTCCGGTCCTAGTCCACCTAGAATCCTGTCAAAGGCGCGCTCATCTACACAAGACACGACACGTGCGGGCAAAACCCGTGCAGGGGTGAGTATAACAATACGCTGTATGACACCACGAAATGACAAAGGAAAAACAACAAGGGGAAGTACCACAAAGGAAATATACAGTCAACTCCAAATAATATATTTTTACAGAACATATAACAAGAATATCCAGATATACTCATACACAAATGACCATCGCGATACCACCACTAGGATCCAGCTTGAAGATTCCACTAAGCACGTAACAAAGAGAACACACTCCTAGGACTGAAGAGGGAGACACGAATTACTCATTCTGGGAGAACACACTCTGAAAGTACTAAGAGAACATGATGCTCAGATATGGATCACGGCCAAGTCATGGGGTGATTCCGACAACTCAGTTTGAGCTATTCTGCTAAGCAGAGGATCGGTGCCTGGGTAAAGTTGGTCACGTTGATACCGAGAACTCTACCTAGGGTTCTAGGAATGAATACAGGATCTGGATTAATGTCTCATATAGGGGATTCTAACAACTCTATTCAGGAAAATTCGGCTGAAGGGATCATACACCTGTGTAAAGGAAATGATACCAAAACCTTCAGGGAAAGGACCAAGGGCATGAACCCTATGAAAACTAGTCCAAGTCACATAAGAAAACCGGATCAACCCTTGAAGAAAATTATTACACAGCATGTAGTATGGTTACACACCATGTTCCTTCACCCCGGGTACTTCCCATGTAAACGGACCATGTCGTCAGTTCAATCCATATAAAACCAAACTACACGACGTGTAGAAAAGGTACATGCTGTGTTATTTTACCCCGGGTACTGCCCATGTAAACAGCCCATGTCATTTGGCTTGTTGGTAGAAATCAACTACACGGTGTGTAGAAGAGGTACATGCCGTGTTTGAGCACCTGGGCTCGCTCCATGTACGTTGGCCATGTGCCCGTACACAGTCTTTTCCCATGTCTCTGTCACCTGCCCATGTACAAGAACATGGGGTATCCCATGTATCTGGTCGGGTCTGGCTGGGGAAGGGTATACACGGCGTGTCCTTGGCCGTGTACCCTACCCGTGTCTGTGTACTCCCGAAGTACATGTTATGTAATCCCACTGATGAACACACGCCGTTTAACCCATACTACACAGCGTGTAGTCGAGAAATTTCCAGAAGCGTCGTCTTCCTCCGCGTGCCTCAGAAAATCCTCCGGATCTTGATCGAGCTTCCCGATCATCACGAAACTCTAGATTTGGGGTCGTCCCACCCCTACGAAACTGATTCTGTCTGTTTCAGGCTTCCGATCAGCCCAGGAAATGCATCCCGGTCAATCCACGTGAAAGTGCTCGAAGAATGGGAACTTGTGATCCATGTCAATTTGTCTTCCTCTATCGTTGTCACACCTCTGTTAGGTCGTCCTGATGTTGGATTTTCGATTTCATATCGTTGCGCCAAAAAAGGAACGCTCAACGATCGGTTTTCCCAATGAACTTGAAGAACGCGCAAGAAGAACGCATTGGAATCAGAAGAGAAAGACACAACAATCGAGAGGTAAGAACCTCGATCGATGTTCATGTCGATCTTGTATCGTCACCATTAGAAAGGTTGAACAAAAACCAAAACAACTCAAGAATCAAAATCCCACGATTCCCGCAAATATTCCATCCCGCAAGAACGATCGATCTGCGGGCTAATTTGTTTGTGGATTAGTCCGCGTTCGTCGTGGAAATAAAAAACTGGGAAGAAAAATTACAAACAACATCCTACCTGGATCCGCGGTGTTCGTTGTTGAAGATCTGGTCGTCGCGTCGTCGTCACCGGTGAAGCTCGTTAAGAACATTATCGCCGCGTTGGGAGGTTTTCTCCAGAGCTCTCCAAAGCCTCCAGGGGAATTCAAGGTTATGAGAAAATTAACTCTAATCCCCTGCGAAATCTCTTTTTAAAAAGGAAAAGAAATTTCTCTACAACAAAAAAAAAAGTTAAATAAAATATTTTAATTAAATATTTTATTACGGTTGCATCCAAAAACCAGATTTCACCACCGACCCGTGTCGGCCGATGTTAGGTCTCTTCTAGGGTAAACCCACTGCTCTGAATGCAATGGTGCGATCGGATTTTTGATCCGAGCACTCGTTTGGGAGTTATTACACTTTTTCCAGAAAAACAAATGCGGGCGAAATTAAATTTTTAAATTAAATTCAAACATTTGTTCCGGGCTCACCGGGCCTCGGAACTGCATGTCGTCTCAAAGCCCAGTCTCGAATTAATTCTCATATAATATTATAATAATACATGTAAAAAATCTGGTACATTACATCACACCCACCATAGGGATTTTACGTCCCCAAAAAGCCAAAACAAGGTCTACTCAAAAAGATGTGGGTACTGCACGCGAATCTGAGCCTCCCACTCCCACGTGCTCTCCTGGAGATTCTTGTGCTGCCACCGGACATACACCAAGGGAATATATCACCCACGAAAGATATTCTCCTACCGATCATCAATCTCCCCTAAGTACTCCACAAAGGTTGCTCCATCATCGATGTCCAGCTCGCCCCAGTCGATAACGTGCGATGGATCTTGCACGTACCTCTGCAGCTGCGACACATGGAAGATGTTGTGTACCCGGTCGATCTGAGGAGGTAGAGTCAAGTGATATTCCACCTCAAAAACTCTACTCACAATTTGAAAAGGGCCAAAGAACCTCAGAGATAGCTTACTGCCTCGGCCAAATCTCTGCAATCCCCGTCGAGGTGAGACCCGAAGGAACACATGGTCTCCCTCCTCGAACTCCAAGGGCCTATGCCTCCTATCAGCATAAGACTTTTTCCGACCTTTTTTAGTCTTCGTCCGCTCCTGGATGACCTGCACCTTCTCTATAGTAGCTCTCACCATCTCTGGGCCCATAAGTGCTGACTCTCCTTGGTCAGTACAGCAAAACGGTGACCTGCAAGGGCACCCGTACAGAGCCTCGAGTGGTGCCATACCAATAGTGGAATGATAACTATTGTTATAAGAAAATTCCACCATTAGTAGGTGATCCTCCCAACTACGACCGAAGTCAAGAATGAAAGCTCGAAGAATATTCTCCTAGACCTGGATGGTCCGCTCTATCTGACCATCAGTCTGGGGATGAAATGCAGTGCACAAGCGGAATTGAGTCCCAAAAGCTTCCTGCAATCCCTTCCACAACCGGGATGTGAAACGAGCATCACAATCTGAGACAATCGTGGATGGAACTCCATGAATTCACACTATCTTCTGCACATAGAGGCGTCCCAATCTCTCCACTGAAGTCTGCGCCCGTATGGCTAGGAAGTGGGTGACTTGGTGAGTCGATCAACGATCACCCAGATGGAATTGTGTCCCCTAGAAATATGTGGTAAACCCGTAACGAAGTCCATGGATATCCTGTCCCACTACCACTCTGGAACCTCAAGGGGCTGAGTCAAACCTGCTGGCACCTGGTGCTCAGCCTTTACTTGCTGAAAAGTAAGGCACCGAGAGACGAACTCTACCACACCCTTCTTCATTCCTGGCCACCAGAACTGACGTCAGAGGTCCGGATACATCTTTACCATGACTGGATGCACTACCAAAGGGGATGTATGCAACTCTCATAAAACCTCCACTCTTAACATCACTTGTACTACTCTACACCCTCTGAAAAGAACAATGCGCTCCCCATCTTCTGAATATACATCAGCCACAACACCTGTAGATATCTTAGCATGTAGAGTCTCATAACAAGTATCCTCACGTTGTGCTTCCCTGACTCATTGTAGGAGTGTAGGGGTAACAACCATCGACTGAAGGTAAGCTCCCTCATCTCTATCCACGAAGGATAACTGCAAGTATGCCAACTGCCTCGTCGCCTCATCCAGCAATAGTGAAATGGATTTCCTACTGAGATCATCTACCACCACGTTCCCCTTCCCAGGAGTATAAATGATCTCAAAGTCGTAATCCTGGAGGAACTCAAGCCATTGCCTTTGTCTCAAATTTAGATCCTTCTGAGAAAATATATATCTGAGACTCTTGTGATCAGAGTAGACGGTAAACCGCTTGCCCATCAAGTAGTGCCACCACATCTTCAATGTGACGACTACCGCCGCCAACTCAAGATCATGGGTCATGTAGTTCTGCTCATGTGGCCTCAACTGACGTGAGCCATAGGAAATCACCGCTTGCCTCTACATCAAGACACAACCAAGCCCGGTTCCTGATGCATCGCAAAACACTATGTACTTGACACCATCCTCCGGTAATATCAAGATCGGGGCGCTCATCAAACTCTTTCCCAACTACTGGAAAGCCTGCTGGCATCTCTCAGTCCACACAAAAGGCTGCCCCTTTTGGGTCAAAGCTGTCATGGGTGTTGTAATCCTGGAGAAATCAAGGATAAATCTCCGATATTATCCTACTAACCCAAGGAAACTTCGCACCTCCATCACACTCTAGGGTGGCTCCCATGCTAGTACTGCCTCCACCTTGGCTGGGTCCATTGCTACACCATCTTCTGAGATAAAGTGTCCCAGAAAGTGGACCTCCTATAACCAGAACTAATACTTTGAGAGTTTCCCATACAACTGGTGCTCTCAGAGTGTGTCCAGAACCATCCTTAGGTGTCTCGCGTGCTCCTCCTCAGATGCAGAGTACACAAGGATATCATCGATGAAGACCACTACAAACTGGTCTAGTTAGGACTGAAAGATCTGGTTCATGAGTCCCATGAACACTGCTGGGGAGTTCGTCATGCTGAAGGGCATCACTAAGTACTCATAGTGATCATAGCGACATCGAAAAGTAGTCTTTGGTATATCCTCATCCCGTACTCGCAACTGGTGATAGCCTGATCGTAGATCAACCTTCGGGAACCATCGTGCCCCACCCAACTGGTTGAAGAGTTCATCGATCCTCGGTAGTGGATACTGGTTCCTTACGGTCACCTGATTCAAGCGCCGGTAATCCACACATAGACTCAAGCACCCGTCTGCCTTCTTGGAAAACAGCACTGGGGCCGCCCAGAGTGAAATGCTGGGTCTCACAAGGCCCTTCTTCTGCAAGTCATCAAGCTACACCCTCATATCACGAAGCTCTGCAGGAGCCATCCAATATGCTGACGCTGATATCGATGTCATGTCGGGTTGAAACTCAATGCAGAAATCTATCTCTGGAGGGGGAGGTATCCAAAGGACATCCTCCGGAAAGACATCCTCGTACTCAGCCACTACTGTTGGAAACTGGAAACTCGTAACATCGGTTGCGCCAAGGGATAGGCTATCCAACTAATGTGAAATCGGTCGTGCCCTTCTATGCATGAGGCCATCCTGCACTGCCTGGGTCTCTCTTTCACCGACAAAAGAGAACCACATTCCATCACTGCAGACACACCGCACCCTTTGCCTAAAACAGTTGATCTGGGCATGAACTATGGATAGCCAATCCATACCAAGAATTACATCGTAAGGCCTCAACGCTACCACCAATAGGTTCCAACCATATTTGTCACCTCCAAGGGTCAGGTCACACTATCTACAGAGGTGTGTGATCTCTGAATCTTCTCCAGTCGGTGTTTCTAAGCGTAAGAGTCGTGTCAATGGCTCAACTATAATATCAATGTCTTAAACAAGATAAGCAGCCAGAAAGGAATGACTAGCACCTATGTCTATCTGTATGGCATCAAAGTATAAAAGACACAGATAGTACCTCTAATCATTCCGGGAGTACCTGGGTCATAAGCCTCTACTACCTGTAGCTGTCCCTACCTCTGTCCATCGGCTCCCTAAGCCTGGGGTGGACCTCCTGAGGGTGGCGTTGGTAAAGGGTCAAAACTCCGACCACCTTCAGCTGCTCTCCCAACTCCTCTACCGCATCCTCCGCCTCGCAGATCTGTCTACTCCACACGTTGCATCTGCCTTGGTGGTCCATCCATTGTTCCCGTTTCAGTAGTACGGCGGGTCGGACAATCTCGAGCAAGATGTCCCCTGCCATCACATGAGTAGCATCGCCTCTCTCGAGGCTAGATGGATGCGCCTTGTGTACCTTGTACGGAAGATCCCCTATCCTGGGATCTCCTCTAGAAACATCTCCCACCCCTGGATCCCTGACATCGGCCCCCTGCTGCCGAGGTCTCTGCTCCTACTCGCCCACTATTGAAAACTGTCGGCTGTCTCTTCTCTGCCAAGAAGCTCTCAACCACCAAAGCCCGCTCGATCAGCCCAGCATAGGTAGGAATTCTCATAGGTATGATGCTATCTCGGATATCTCTGCGCAAGCCCCACTCAAAAGTCCGAGCTCAGAAGTACTGATCTCTGACCATATCCATCGAGTACTGTGAGAGGTTAGTGAACCTCGACGAATAGTCAGCCACCATCGTGGTTCCCTGCTAGAGCTGAAGAAGATCTTATATACATACTACTCTGAGGGTAACCGGTGAAAACTCCTCTTTGAAGAGATGCTCAAACTCTGACCATGCAAGAGTCGCCTCGTCATGGGTCTGGATAACCAAACTCCACCATCGTCCTGCCGAGCCCTAAAGAAGGATCGCTTCCAGGATCACCATCTGGTCTGTTGTTGTCCTGACCAAACGGAAGAGTCTGGACACTGCCTCAATCCAATCCTCTGCTACCTGAGGGTCAGGCTCGCCTTGAAGCCTTAGGGGTCTATATCTCTAAAACTCATGGAGTGTTCTTAGCCTGCGCTCCTCCTCCACTGGAACAGCAGGTACTAAACACTGCTCTACAGGTGGTGGGATAACTTGAACACCTTCTGATGGTAAAACTAGAGGAGCTGGTCCCTGTATAGAAGCTTTATCACTGAGGAGTTCATCCTCGTGATTGAGCTACAGGATCCTAGCAGGTACGAGTCACGGAGGCATCCTGTAAAAAAACAAGTTGTATCTCAGTCAGTGAGTATATCTGGAGAGCTGACTCAAGAAGGAAATGGTAACCACAACCCATTCCTATATGATGCATGTACCATTATTTTCCCCTATAACAAGTGTTCTCATGCTCCAAGTCGAAAAGCAGGTTATCAGAGTCCCGATGTATGGATATGTCAGCCACCCGCACTAACATTGGGATCCCTGGCCTGAAAGCCAAACTCGAAACACTTAATAGTGTTTCCCCAAACCAACTCATAGACTCGCAGTCCTAAGGTAGAACCGACCACCTATAATACCACTCTGTCAAACCCATCCTAGTGGTGCCTGAGCCGCAACTCCCCAATCCCACTTCCAATAGTCCAGGGGCTGTTGACTAGCACGGAGTAGGCATGCTACTAACATGGGTGGCATTTCCTATAAACCTGTACACACACACAGACATCTCCAAGCCCACAAAGCTAAAAAGTAAAAAATACTAAAAATGGAAATGAATACATACACTAAAAACCTCTACCAACAGAGTACGACAGGAAAGTAAAATACAAAAAACGTAAATCCATGGGCCAAAAGTACAATCCCACCAAAATAAAGTCTGTAACAAATTCCAACCTGTGAGGAAAGGTGTTGGGACTTCAATTTGTAGCCGTAGGAACACACCTCGGCCCGCCTGATCTCACTGAGCACCGTCTAGTCCTCGTCCACCTAGAATCATATCAAAAGATTTCTCATCTACACAAGACACGACATGTGCGAGAAAAGCCCGTGCAGGGGTGAGTCTAAAAATACCCAGTAGGACACCCCGAAACCACAAATGAAAAACAACAAGGGAAAGTACCAAAAAGGAAAGATACAGCCATCTCGACACAGTATATGTCTACAGAATATATAACAAGAATATCCAGATATACTCATACACAAACGACCATCGTGATACCACCACTAGGATCCAGCTCAAATATTCCACTAAGCATGTAATAAAGAGAACACACTCCTAGGTCTAAAGATAGAGACACGAAGTACTCGTTTTGGGAGAACACACTCCGCAAGTACTAAGAGAATATGATGCTCAGATGAGGATCATGGCCAAGTCATGGGGTGATTCTAACAACTCAGTCTGAGATAATCCTCTATGCAGAGGATCGAAGCCCGGGTAAAGTTGGTCACGTCGATACTAAGAACTCTACCTAGGGTTCTAGGAATGAATAGAGGATATGGCTCTAAATCTCACAGAGGAGATTCCAACAACTCTATTCATAAAAATTCGGCTGAAGGGATCATACTCCTGTGTAAAGGAAATGATTCCAGAAACTTCAGGAAAAGGACCAAGATCACGAACCCTAAGAAAACTAGTCCAAGTCATAGAAGAAAACTGGATCAAGCCTTGAAGAAAATTATTACACGGCGTGTAGTATAGTTACACATTGTGTTCCTTGACCATAGGTACTGCCCATGTAAATGGACCATGTCATTTGTTCAAGCTGTATAAAACCAAACTACAAGATGTGTAGAAAAGGCACAAATCGTATTCCTTGACCCCGGGTACTGCTCGTGTAAACGGCCCATTTCATTTGTCTTATTGGTAGAAAGTAACTACATGGCGTGTAGAAGAGGTACACGCTGTGTCAGAGCACCTGGGATCACTCCGTGTGCGTTGGCCATGTGCCCGTACATGGTCTCTTCCCGTGTATGTGTCGTCTGCCCATGTACCAGTACATAGGGTATCCCGTGTACCAGTACACAGGGTATCCCGTGTATCTGGCTGGGTCTGGACGGGGAGGGGTATACATGGTGTTTCCTTGGCCATGTACCCCTCCCATGTCCGTGTACTCTCAGAGTACATGTTATGTAATCCCACTGACGAGCACACACCATGTATCCCATACTACACGGCGTGTAGTCAGGAAATTTCCAAAAGTGTCGTCTTCCTCCGCGTGCCTCGGCTAATCCTCCGGATCTTGATCCAGCCATCCGATCATCACGAAACTTTGGATTTGGGGTCGTCCTGCCCCTACGAAACCGATTCTGTTTGTTTTGGGATTCTGATCGGCCCTGAAAATGCATCCTGATCAATCCACATGAAAACGCTCGAAGAACGGGAACTTCTGATCCATGTCGATTTGTCCTCCACCATCACTGTCACACCTCCGTTAGGTCTTCCTGATGTTGTATCATAGATTTCAGATCGTTGCACCAATAAAAACGTGCAATGATCGATTTTCCTCAAGAATGCAAATAATGCGCATGAAGAATGCGTTGGAATCAGAATAGAAAACCACAACAATGGAGAGGGACAAACCTTGATCGATGTTCGTGTCGATCTTGGTTCGTCACCATTAAAAACGATGAACAAAAACCAAAACAACTCAAGGATAAAAATCCCACGATTCCCGCAAATATCCCATCCTATAAGAACGATCGATCCGCAGGCTAATATATTCATGGATTAGTCCGAGTTCATCTTGGAAATCAAAAACAGGGAAGAAAAATCACAAACAACATCCTACCTAGATCCGTGGAGTTCGTTGGTGAAGATCTGGTCGCCGCGTCATTGTTGCCGGCAAAGCTCGTCAAGAACACTGTCACCACGTTGGGAGTTTTTCTCCAGAGCTATCCAAAGCCTCCAGGGGAATTCAGGGTTATGAGAAAAGTAACCCTGATCCCCTGCAAAATATCTTTTTAAGAAGTAAATGATATTTCGCTGCAATAAAAAAAGTTAAATAAAATATTTACTTAAATATTTTATTACGGTTGCATCCAAAAACCATATTTCAGCACCGATCAGCACCGGCCGATGTTAGGTATCTTCTAGGGTAAAACCGCTGCTCTAAACACAACGGTGCCATCAGATTTTTGATCTGAGAACCCGTTCGGGAGTTATTCCACTTTTTCAGGAAAATTGCACACGTATGAAATTAAAATTTTAAATTAAATTCAAACATTTGACCCGGGATCACCGGGCCTCAGAACTGCACATCGTCTCAGAGCCTGGTCTCTAATTAATTCCCATATAATATTATAATAATACATGGGAAAAATCCAGGAAATTACATTTATAGTGAGGGAATACATGGATGGAGGGGGTGAGTTTGATGTATTTCATGATTATATACCCTAACATGAGATGATTTATTAATGTGGTAGTGATGTGGTTATGATTGTATGGTTATAAATTTAATGTGGATATGATGTTATATGGTATGTGGTGGTATAATTAATGAAGGTAATGAAAAAACCCAATCATATTATATTATATCATGAAGGAAATAGTTTATATGGGGAAGTAGATTTGGGGTACCCATTTTTATATATATCATTTTTAATTACTACTCTTTCATGTGACATTTGGGGAGTTAACCTTTGTATGAATGTGGAATTTGTTGACCATGTATATGTAATGAGTTGGTCTCACTAATGCCTTAGTATTCCTCTTACACATTTTCATGAGTGGTTTTGGAGAGGATTATATTAATTATTGTGTACTAATCCCAATTTATATATATAAATATCTTTTTTTCAAATCTGTAAGAAAATGTTCTCAAATAGGATAGACATTACTAACTCATGGTGGTGTTTGGTGTTACTTAGTGTTCATAGGTTTGATGTCAGAATAAATTCACCTTGGTGAATTATTTTAGAGAAATTTTATGGTGAATGGCATTTAATACATTATGGGATCAGATTTATTTTATCTTATGGAGTTGATCATTTTTTATTCCATTAATCTTGATATTATTGTGGGTAGTGCCTCTATTATGTATGTTATATGCCCTTCAGGCGTGTCTCCTAACCATTGATTATTAGAGGCTAGATTCATGGTTCAAACATTCCGTCAATATAATCCAATTACGGGTTCTATTTGGGGTGGTTCATGACATGATTAGTCTAAAGAAATGTATGAATGATGTAATTTGTTTCAAAAGAATCCATCATAGGAAAATTAAAATTGGATTTTTTGGAATACTAGATAATATAATTGTGTTTTTTTATCTAGGATATAATTATGTATTTTTTCAAAATATTACTAGTTTGATATTGATCAATGGTTGTGAATTCATATATAAAACGAGGATAGAAATGCCTTTATTTAAAAATATTTCTATAAGTTAATCATTAAATTTCACAAATAATCGCACAATACAAAGAAATAAAGTTTTAGTGTATTTGAGGAATAGTTACCTAATAAAAATATTTGAAAAATATTGTGAACATTTCCCTATAATTGAGCCACACAAGACACCCTCTTATAATTATTATAAATTATAACCATCTTCAAAACCAATGGAAATGGAAATATAGGAAATTTGAGAGATCAAATTCACAATAAGGGTAAATATAAGTCATAAAAATAAAATATCATAAGTAAACATAATATGAGCATATGTGTATGATATAAATACATAATAGAATTTATACCCATCAAAGAATAGATCATTAATCATGGAATATGATTTGTAATATCATTTTATATGAATCAAAAGAGTGTAGAAACATGAGTAAACAAACACGAGCCTGGGTTCTTAAAATACTCACGATAATAAGAATAAAACAATGAAACATATTTCAAATTTGGAATAAATAATAGTATTGGGAACATTTCCCTCATGAAGTATAGTATTTGTGCTCAAGATTATGGGCATTTAAAATGTGCTTGTGAATACTTAACTCATGAGTAATAAACATTAAACCAATTCATTTGAGAGTGATATATGACCCCTCCCATCATCATCCATACTTATGACTTCCACTTGAAATCAATAACTTATCACATAATTAAGAACCCATAGAAATAAAATGAGTTTTATAAAAGTTTTCAATTTAAAAATATTTACTTTTATAGAATAAATTACCCATGGAAAGAAAATGGGTTTTATTTAAAACATCATAATGAACCCATGAAAATAAAATGGTTTTAATAAGGGTTAATATGAGGAAATAATTAGTAATTATATAAATAATCATAACATGATAAACCCATGGAAAATAAATGTGTATTTAATGACATCATGTAACATTCTTTGTAAATACCCTCAATCAAGATAATAATTTGTACGATATTTACACCATATAGATAAAGAGTATATGTTTAAGTCAATAATTTCCCTAAATCAACTAATTTATAGAATCTTGGTGAATACCCCTCGACCAATGAGTCAAAAATAGGGTATTAACAAAGTAAATGCATTGGGTGAAAAGTTAGGATCATACATAGTGGATGATAAGTTCAGAAAAAGGTAGTGATGGATCCTTTATCCAAAAGATAAGTACATTACATAGGTAATGCATAGAAAGAAGTTTAATTGTCACATTAGAAGAATATCTTTGATAAATCAGAATGTATGTAAGATGATTTGGATTTAGATGGAAACCATTTTTAGATTTATCAGGAAAAATATCTTTGGAAATAAGAAACATCCATTATCTTTTCTAAACCATTTTAGAAATCGATATTTTATAAATAAATCAAATAATATTTCCATTTATAAAATCATTAAATATTAAAAAATGAAATATCATATAAAATATAAAACTTGGAAGAAAAATGTGTTCACATGGAATATGTTAAAAAGTGGTTATTTTTTGACATTGATGAAAATGATACATAGTTAAAATGTTAAAAAAACCATTAATTTTTTTGAAGAAGATCTTGTAGTAGAAAATGATTCAAATAAATTATTACTATATAGTTAATTACATTTTTAGAATAATCTAATGAATTATCACATGGAAAAGGGAAGATTCCATACTAAAAAGTACATATGGGGTTGTTTTCAATTACAAGAAACACTTATGATGAAATATGATCCAAGGGGATATGAAATATTGAGGAAATATATAAAACCCTAGGAATATAATGTGAAAATTATTAATGGTTTTATAAAAAATAAAAAATATCAATATTTATTATTTTTTAAAAATATTGATATGAAAATAATATTGGGAACAAAACCATTGTGGGTTGAGTAACATTTTGATCAAAACCACTTTCAAGATGGGTATGTTTTTAATAGATGGAAATTTAAAAAAAAATATACATGATATGGATCTTAAAACCCCATAAATATAGTAAAATAAATTCATTAGGAATTAATTACACCATGTTTTGGTATCATTGTAAACATTTAGAAATATGCCTTAGGAAATTAAATTTGAGGCAAAGAACCCCTTACCTTGTTTCCCAGCTTAGTCGAATGCACTATAATATCCTATATAAAAAAAATAAATATATTTATTATCTATTTAATAACCATCTTCATAGTATAACATTTTATAAAATTAAATTATAATTATTCTATACATTTATATCAGTTAGTTATTACCTATTTTCAATACTGGGTGTAGGTAATCTAGCAGGGTTTGATCTAGTTTCTTAGGAGAGGTTTCAGTATTAATTCTATATAAAAATTTCATCATTTAAATTTCATAAAATTTAATTTAATTTTTAGTTATTATTATTTATGATGTCTTAATATCCATTAATGATCACTTTAGTCTTTATCCTAGAAGATGAAATCGGCAATGAATATTCTTCAGTGATTTTCAACATTCAAAGGGTGTTTTCACAATTAATGATTTAAATATCAATATATCTTTTATAGAGATAGAAAATAATTATATAAATAATTATTTAATATTATAATGGTAATTAAAATTCTATAAATATCCCTGAAATAATTTATTACCAGTGTTCAAGTAGGAGATCTAACCGACCCAAACCTGAACATATAATTATTATTGATGACTAGGAGGTTATTTAGTTAAAATATCATTACACTAGTATAATAATGATACAAATTAGTGTTCATTAGTGTGATATGTCATAATTATAAAGGATTTGTAATAATAATTAATCAATATGAAAATATTACAGGATTTTAATTAAATATTTTCAACTTGGTACGCTTGTTTTAAACGATTGAGTTAACAATAATTATTTATTGATCATATCATTAATAGGTTACCCAATTTTTCATAATAGAATATAAATTATATCTCAAAAATAATAATTATCAATTAAACCCATTATCAGTACCATCCTTTTATGGTGGTGATGAAAAAAAATGGAAATCAATTGTCCCATGGAGGCGGTAGTCCACACATACACATGGTTGACGATTTCATTTTCCATAGAACGGGATAAATGAAAAGGATGTTTTATCATTTTAGAATTTAAAATATGATATAAATACAATATGTATTTATTAAACTAAAAATTAATTCTATCCATGAATGGTGGTTACATAAAACATAACAAGACATTTTTTAGTGGTGGTAGTTTGCACACAATCAAATGTCATTTTCGCTTTTCTTAAGGAAAAATGGAAGGGTGGTAAATGATTGTACACTAATTATAATAAACTAACATTTAAATAAGTATACTTATTTTATAATTTTTATATGGTGAAAATAATTTAAGAAAGAATAAATGCGCAAATGGAAAAAAAGAAAATAGGAAGAAGCTGTTAGAAATCTATACCTCACTACTTGGGTTATCTCTTTTGCAAAGGGTGTTAAAAATATGAAGGATGGTATTTTGAGAATAAAAAAACCCTTATATGTATATATGATGTTTAAAGATAGTTTTCGGTATATTTTCTACCCAAATAAGTCTGTTTTGGTGTAGAGGGATTTGTGGAGAGGTGAGGTCCCTTTTATAAGTAAAATGGAGAGTCATTTTATTAAATATCCAAGATAAATTAATAATGGAAAGTCACTCTAAAGGAAAATGGTTCAAAAACTGAGAAATAATATATATGAGAGTATATATGTTTGATCCATGCCTAAACCACTCAATTAAATCATTTTTAGCCTATTTGGTCTTTTTCCTCTTAGGTTGCTCATTTTTACCATTTTGGATTTCACCATGGTAACTAGTTTTTATCAAGGTAATTTAACCTTTTTGCCCAAAATTAAAATGGTAGTTAATATATAATTTTATCTTAACTTTTCAATGTTTGAAATCCCTTTTTTCTTTAATTTTTAAAATTGATAAAATTTTATTTCAAAATACAAAATGTATAATAAAATAGAATATTTTGTTTTAAAAATATAACTTAAATTCTCAAATGTAAAATATGTGTTTATAAATTAGAATATAAAATAATAGAATAATAACGTCGTGTTTAAAATACATATTTAGTCTAAGAAAAATGATTCTTTAATTTATAATTAAATCATAAAGAATTATAATTATTGTAAAAGTGGGTCCCCTATACCTAATTTTATAAGTAATTTTGATTTCCATTCCATGTGTACAGTGAGTTATACATGATGTACTCAAACCATTATAGTGTATATATTTCTATGCCCGTTATTTAAATGGTAATTTCCATAGTTTAATTTTCATATAAAAAGGTTATAACTGATCACAGGTTGTAATTAGAACATCGATATACTATGAAATTAATCTTAAATATATATCCCATGGTCTTGATAGATCATATCTATTAGAAATAGTTTATGTTAGTATATTAGGTGATGGTGTATCATAATAAATGAGGTTTTTTCTCATGAATTTCTCACTTGGTGATATCTTGTTGTGATATTAGCACAATAGACCCTCTAAAAGTAACTCCACATATTTTGGGTTTAATTGGTAGTTCATATCTACGGACATGTGAATTGGTCTCCTAAATTTAGATCATTATCAATGTGTGCCATTTGATCATGTACTTTGATGCAAATAAAAAACCACAACAATGAATTCATGGTGATTTTGTTTTTGTGTGGTGTGTCATTGGTGGTATGATATTGGTTGAATTATCATGATAGAATTTTTTTTCTTTTAATTTTAGGAATTGATATCTCTAGACTGGTTGATCGGGATGGTAGTGCCTTTATTAAATCCATTTCAATGGTAGTCAAAGTCATGTGTATCCATTTAGATTAGAAAATAATAAATCATGTAATCGAAGATGAAACAAATGTGTGTACTACTTTATGAGATATCGTATGACAAAGAGATTATATTGCACAATTCTTGTGTTTAGGTTGGTTTTTATTGCTATGACCACTAATTATATTTTAAGAGACATGATGGGTTACTAGATTCTACTTTTTGTAGGTAAATATTACTCACTACTGTTGAGATAAGGGCCTAGAGGGTCACAAACTCAATATTATTCCCTATTCTTCTAAATTGGTATATAGGTTATGGTGGGGACCACCATGGGGTCCGAGGGTTGTCCAATAATTATTGATCACTGATAAAAAATAAATAAGTTATTATTCTAGCATATAATAATTAATTTGGATTTATTTAATAAAAGTTTTTACTAGTGTTTAAGTAAATACATATAATAATATTATATAAACGAATATTTTATAATAATTGTTCATTTAATATTAGCAGTAATTATAAGTTGAGTTAATGACTTAAGTTTATCACATAATATATTTAATATATATTAACAGTTTTTGATAAAATATAAATAATATAAATAATTTTATTAGTTCATTATGATTATTTATTCATTACTTATCTTAGTGGATGATAGATATATAGGGGTCAAGAACCCTAACTGGGTATTTTTCACATCTACTACAGAAGTAGATGAGGTGCTCATTTTTTATTGTGAAATGTAAGAAACTCATTCCAATGGAATGATAGACCCTTTATCCTCCCACATCCATTATAGAGGAAGTCATTGGCCAGGAAATCGATCTGAGGATGTCTTTTTGGATCATAGGAACGAAGATGAGATCATCATCATGACATCAAAGGAATCATTGGAGCTCAGTGCTAACACTCAGAATATGATGATTGGCGTTCGAAAATATTCTTAAAGCATGTGTGTAAGATCTAGAGGGGTTTGGCTATGGATACCTCAAGAAACAATCATTGATGATGAGCTATAGTCGAACGTGCCACCAAATCAAACATAGTACATTTCTATTTATTTATTTTGTATCTTTTTAATTCACACGAGATTGTGGATCCTCTACCAGGGCTCAGATTTCCAAATATTTGAATTCACATAACTCCAGTGATGAGATTTTAAAATACCCATCCCACCAACTTCTTCTATGTTCCATGATAACTTGATTTTATATTATTTGGATTTTTTAAATTTTTGGAGGTAAGAAAATAATAAAAAAAATTATATTATGTAGTTACCATTTAATTTGTATCAATAGAATAGACCGCGCATCGATCTAATTCCATATACCCATTTTATAGTCATCCAATGTTTTTTGTAAGCATCCTAAATGTTGATGTTGTGCCTTTAAAATTTTAATAACAGTTTAAACATATATCTATTTGTAATTTTATTTTTTAGACGGTTCATTTTTTATTAATATTTGATCAGTATTTGATTTCCATTGTTCCACCGGTCATGATTTTTTTTTTTTGGTGAGAGTTGATTCGAACAGAAGCTTTAGGAGTCAATTTTATTTCTTCCGATGGAAGCTTGAATTTAAAATAAAATATAAAATATAATTTCTAAAATTTTATGTCTTAACTTTTTTGACAAAAAAGGGGTGTCCCTTCACTTGGATTCCTAAGAAAACCTTGGTTTTAAAAAATAGTAAATGGGGGGATTGAAAATCCTAATTATACACTTTTATAAAGGTCATAAATTGAAAAAAGGAAAAAACTGATAAGGGGTTTGTTGTCCAACTAAATTCTCCCCATAGAAGGGAAAATATTAAAAAAAATATGAATTCTAATAGAATCTGACCACCTCCTCCCTTCCCCTCTTACCTAAACCAATACTACAATGGGACTTCCTTCTCCCCACCTTCAACCGAGACACCCCAGGACACCACATCCTTGTAAAACAAGGATGAGCTACCACCTAGCCACTATCATATTCCTCCATGGTCACTTCCACTATTGTGTAGCTCACTAGAGATTCTCTCATCAGCTTCACACCTTTTTTGTGGTCGGTTATGTTGTCGGATCCCGAAACAGCTAATTAGACCACACCCCTAGCATAGTTTTCTTGGCCAAATTCGGCTACTTTCTGGTGAAGTGGGTCTAAAATGATCTAAAATTGGTCTACACAACCCAGAACAACCATAAACGATGTATGTGTTACGATTAAAGGCCCTAAGTGGGATATTCTCTACCCAGAACATACCTGCACAGGTTCGGCCTAACCCGCATCAGGCCAAAGTACGATTTTTTGGCATGGAATTTTTTAATCCCTCAATAAATTAATTTAGATAATTTATTTATTTTAATATTAAATTGTATTAATGAAATATTAATTTATTTGTTTAAAATAATAATATTATTATTATTTAAAATAATTAATTTAATTTAGGTGTTAAGGTAAATGAATTGATTAATTTATTTTTTTCAGTTTAGAATTAAATGAATTTAAGGATTGAAGGAAAATATGTTATTTGAATTGTATAATTCAATTAATTTATATTTTATATCTCTCAAATTTATATTTATTTAATTTTATTTTATTGTAAATTTACTTTTCATACCGTCTATTCTTGAGAAACTGAAAAAACCTTTGTATGTCTGGTTATTTTCAATTAATTATTTATTACTATGTGAGATTTTCTAAATAACTAGTTAATATAAGACGGTATATGTATCTTAATCATTAAATAAAATATATATTAGGGAATTAATGCCCAATTTATCTATTTTATACTTTGAACATATACCCCCTTGCCTATATACGAGTATATATATGTGCATTTGATGATGATGTTATACGGTGCAGACCCTGCCAGGATAAGTCTATACCTCAAATGAAAAGTGTACATATTGAAATGGGGTGACCTGTATCCGGATTCAATATTTGAAATAGGTAGGATTCCCCTATTCCACGTTTTATCCTTTGTGTTTAAATGGATCAACCATTTTTAGATGATCAAGACCAGTGGGTTAATTATTTTCTTTATGTTTGTTTATTATTCTATGCATATTAATTTTTTCTGTGAAAAATCATAGAATAAAAAACAATAAAAATATATAAAGAAAAAGTGAACGTTTTTATGTTAATGTTCAATTTCATGCATGATAACACAATATGAAAATATTAATTGAAATGGATTACATTTATTGAAAAATATAAAACCCTCAAAGAAATTGTAAGTTGTAAAAACCTACCATCATTTAAATTTTTGCAAAACCAGGTCTATGGCGTGCTCAGTCATCTATAGTTGAGGGTGCATCCTACTACTGGGGTGTTCTTATGAGACTAATGGGTTATCGTAAAAAAATTGGTAGAAAATTAGTAGTCAAATCTATATTTTTTTAACTTTATAGGAAAGCATTGAGTAAATCATATTTATGATTTTAGAAGCTGGGACTTCACTCAAACAAATTAAGGGGCTACGATTTAATGCGGTTGGCCAGTCATATTCCAACTTTTATCTCTTTAGGTAGTGTTATATATATATCTTGTAGACTATGAGGGAGGATCAATGATCATTTCCACTAGAATAATCAAATCTATATATTATTCTAATTCTATCATAGAGGGTTGTTAGAATTCAATAAAATAGTGGGTGACATTTGATAATTTAATTAAAGAATAATGTCTAATTAGTAATCCTGATAAAACTACTAATCTACTTGATTTTTTTATACTAAATGGAATGAAATTACATATATTTAAATTGTGACTAATTTTGGAAAATTTTAATGCCTTATCTAGAACATGTTTCAAACAGTAGTATAGACTCTTGCACACAACACTACGACATAGAAAATTCAATGTTGTAGTGCCCCAATACATGTTAAGACACCTTAGGAAGAAAGGTTATTAAAAAGGATTATAGGAGAGTCATGTATGAATCATATGATGGTTATTTCATAATTCTATCATCAACATCATTTGTGATTTGTGGATACAACAATAGGACATAGGTGATTTCACATGTAGTCTCATCTCTGAGAATTTTGTGGGGAAAAACTGAAGAAATATATGAATAGGTGATGATTACACCTAATACATATAAATTTAATGATGAAACTATAATTTTAATAAATCTTATTATTATATCATTTTCACCAATTTTCACCACTTTTTTTAATATTAAAAAAGTAAATGTATAGAGTAAAAAATTCATTTCTTTATAAGTAAGGTTTCCAAAGAAATAATAACATAAATAAATATTCATTTTTAAGGGTCATGATGGATGAATAGATTTCACTATTGGTCTGTGAATATTATTCACTACTATTGAGATAAGTTCCTAGAGGGTCACACATAATAGCGCATTGATGATTGGGCTCTATTATAATGAATAGGTATATAGGACATGGGGGCCCCACCATAGGGTCTGATCATTCTCCAAGAATTATTGATCACGTAAAAATAAATAAATAAATTATTTTTTTATTATAGAATAATTGAGTTTTATTTATTTTATAAAAGTATTTATAATTGCTTATGCAAATACATGGAATAATATTATATAAACAAATATCGTATTTTCAAGGTTTATTTAATATTAGCAAGAATTATGAGTTGAGTTAATGACTCTGGTTCATCATGTAATATATTTAATATAGATTGAAGGTATGTGATAAAATATAAATAATAAAAATGATTTATTTTTATCTTCATGATTATTTATTCATTACTAATTTATGTGGATGATAGATATATGGGGTCTAGGAATCCTAACTGGGTATTTTTCACATCCACTACATAAGTAAATAAGGATATCATTTTCTGGTGTGGAAGGTTAGAATCTCATTCTAATGGATTGAGAGATCCTCTACCCCCCCTACATCCTTGAGATAGAGAGATGTCTTCCAATTAATCAATCCAAGTACATCTTCTCAAATTGTAGGTCAAGTTTCCCAGTTAGGATCCAAGTATCACTGCAAGGGGGAGGGTGGACGGGTGATATATTTTTCTTATAAGTTTCCTTATTTTTTAAACAACCTTTTATTTATATCAAAGAGTTTTTTCCCTAAAGAACACAATCCAAACACACATCCACAAGAACACCAGAATTTATAAGTTTCACTTTACAACAAGAGTAGCTACGTCCTTGATATGGTATGGAAACAATCCAATACCACACAATCCACTATAAAACAATCCTTTTATGTAGAATACAACGAGTAGGATACACCCTTACACTCATCTAGAACTTTTAAAATAATCCAAAAGTTCGAGTGCACCCTCTTAGCATAAATAGGGGAAAACAAATTTTTAATGCTTCTTGAAAAACTTTCAAAAATATGATCACTCAAAACAATTCTTCTCTTTCCTACCCGGAAGATGGTAAGAACTACCTTGTGCCCAACTTACTGATTGTACTGTACTGAAATATTCTTTGCACCCTTTTAGGTGTCTTTTGAGCAACATTAATGCATGCATTAAAGATTTGACTTTTTTCATGAAACACCTCTTGCACGCAACAACAATCTTGCATGAAACTTCTATTCCTTACATACGACTCTATTTCTTTCACGCAAGTATATTTACTTAAAATTATTCCATACTTTAGAGATCGTGATTTCTCTAAGCATAGAGCTACTCAAATGAGAGGGGCTAACCTCTTATTTATATTCATCACCAACCCCCGTGCATAAAAACCCTAACGTGTCACGCAAGATCCTGACACATCATGCAAAACCCATTTTGACGTCTCATTAGGTGTATAAGTCTCTTTTCTGCCAACCTCATATTTCATGAACATATTGAATCTTTCAATCACATTATTCCTTTTCCATTTTTCGATGTTTTGACCTCGAATCATGCCTTTTGTGTAACATTGAAAACTCCCTTCAATTTTATATGCAAAAACCAATCATTCGTGGAGGTCTTTCCTTTGAAAAATTTTGGTGTTTGGATCTTGGAACTCTACTTGGACACAACATGCCAAGAAATACAACTCAGAAAAGATTCATGTGGTTTTAAAATAATTTTATAACATGAGTTGATTTATCTTATTTGACAATAAAAGACAAAACTTTTCAAAATAAAAACTCTTCTTACTTCCATCTCTATCTAACATGGTCCCAACATTTGGAACAGAGTCATGGTGATCATCATAATGTCAAAGGAATCATCAGATCTCTATGCTAGATCCATTAATTTGATGTTCAATGTTTTTATATATTCTAGAAGCATGTGTGGATGGTATAGAATGATTCGTCTTCAAATCCTTCAAGTAGAGATCACTGGTAACAAGATTCAACTGAATGCACCACCAAATCAAACAAGGTACATGTTTATTATTTTATTTTGTTCTTATTTAATTAAAATGATATCTGTATACCTCTATCAGAGCTTATACTATTGGAGATGATGAAGTCACGTCACTTTGGTGATGAAATTTTAAAATAGTCAGCCCACCGGCTTTCACTGTGTGCCCCAGTACCTTCAATAATATCCTAAAAGACATAGTATCGGTATATTACTCAATTATCCTATAAGGATTTTTTAGAAACATATATGAAATTTATGATAAGATAATTATTAAATTCTAAATCAAAAAATGAATCTATATTAATCTAATAAATATTATATAATTTATAAATTCAAATTTGAAAATAAAAAAAATAAAAACTTATTTTATTGAAAAATGGAGTTTTTAACCATCAAGTGTTCTTGACATTATTTCATATAAATTTATTATTTGAAATATGTTAATTTTTTAGTTCATGTGTAATAATATTTAAAATAAATAAATTTAATCTATTAGGATGAAATATTGTATACTTAATAATAAAAATCTTAGAAAAAAAAATTACTTTTATATTAAATATTCTTAAACAAATTAAAATTAATTATTTATATACAAAAATTGAATTTTACTACTCATTTGAAATTAAAATATTTTATTGAAATATATATATATAAACACACATCATATCCTTCTTTACAAATATTATTATTAACATTTATATGTGACTCGTAAATATATATATATATATATATATAATATTTTAATATAATTTCTTTATTTCATTGTGACTTATATTATATTAAATTTACTGTTTTCCAATACATAACTTTATCATACTTATTTGATATATGATAAATGAACATATTTTCAATGACAATATTTACAATGGCCATATATATATTGACTAGATTTTATTCCTATATATAGACTTAATAAATAATTCCTTCATTCCACTATCACTTTGTAAGGAATGGTTCTTATTTTATAATATATATTTTCCATAATGATTTCTACTTTCATGGTGCTTTTCCTCATTATTGGTTTTGTTTGGCTATTAGTGATCCTCAAGGTTGAATATGATCCAGGAGATTTCTTAGTCCTTATGATTTTATTTTTTTCTATATTTATCCCCTACTGAACTATGAACTCTTAATAGATGTATGTTATCTATGGGGGGTAATAATCCATGATGTGTATTATTTACTTTTATGTTCATTTGTTGTAATGTAACGCTTATGAATGAATAATGTGTCTTTATTTTTGTTCATATCTTATAGGGAACATTTTTCAAATCATTTTTAATTACTTTTTTATGAATAGATAGATGTTATATAAAATTTTTGAAATAATTATATTATAATTATTAATAGTGACCCCTAAAACCTAGCGCATTTTAATTAATCCACATGATGGACTCATTGAAATTTTTGTATAGAAGTCATCATATAATAAATGAGACATTTTTATTAGTAAATCAAGGATATCACTTTATTTCACAAAGTATTATGCTTCTATGAGTTTTTTAAAAACATTGTGGAGTGTGATAAAAGTGAACTATCATGACAATTTCTATATTAAAAATTAAAATGGTTCTGTAACATGATAAAAAATTGAAATTTTTCAAACAAATATCACTAAATATATCCCTTACATGATGAGATATATATTTCAATAATGAATCATTCCAATTAAAGTATTATTATGTTGATAATTTGAATTCTGTAATAGCTAAAATAATTGAACAATAAAAGAAGATGAACTTTAAGATCCTATAGAAATTGAGGGTGTTGGGGAATAAGAACAAGGCGATTGTTGTAATGAATGTAAAGATGAAGATGGTGAATGAGGTATTTTATTCAACATAGATTTGTGATGAATATATATTAATTTTTTATATAAATTTGTCAATTAATAATATTTTATTCCTATAATTAACCTTATTTATGTTTATTATTATATTGATATTTTATATGCCTGGAGGTGATTTCATTATTATGATGCATAGCTCGACTATGGTTGAGATACCTGGTGATGAACCTCATGTTCCAACTTCTGAGATGCATAGTAGGGTTGATACCACTACAATAGTGACTTTTATGGGCCAATTACCTACAAGATTAATAATTTCAAACTCTATTATTGATAATTTTCAGTCACTTAAATTCAATCCACATTTGTGGAAGTAAAAATATGAATATCTTTTTGTTAAATTTGTTTCATTCATCTATTACTTGTTTTTTATTTGTATATTTATTCACTTCTTGTCATTTTCCAAGAAACTTTCATTCTAAAGAATTACTTTTCTACTCCATTAGTGTCATTGTATTAGGTCATTTTTGATATGTGTAATCACATATTCTATTAATGGATGGTACATAATAAGTAATATATTTTATTTTCTAAAAAATAATTTCTATCTAACTATTATTAAATATTTTAATGTTTTATTGTCTCATATTGATGATAGCATGGGATCCTCTATCTGGTGTATAAGGGATAATTGTATGTGTGATTATTTCTATCAATTTTTATAGAACATTTAATATTGATCGGTGTAGATATATTTTTTTATTTCCACCTTTGTTAATATTAATAATCTCTTTTTATATGTATAATTAGTCTTATGTTTTTTAAATTGATTTTCCTAAATGATGTGGCGTTTAAAAAACTTCACTAAATAGAAATATTCACACATCATGTATGTCTATATATTTTTTTGATTGTGACTCTATTGTGTTATATAAATAGTATATTAGAAGCATTATAAAATCACATGGATTAATTCCCATGGGTTTATTCCAAAAAAAATTGCAGTTAAAAATGTGATTTCTTCAAGAATTTTCATAAAAATGAATATTTTAATTTTTTCCACTAACAAGATTATTTCCATGATTGGAAGATGAAAATTTCTAAAAAAAATACTATATTAATATTCTAATATTTACTTAGTTTCATATTCTAATATCAAATAAATAGATTCATGATGTATAAGAACATACTACCATGATATTTTTAGTTCATGACTATAATGGTTTCACCTAAATCATTAGATGAACACATTCATAAGTGTATGTGTAAATTGTTGTTTGTTATTATTTAATAGAAAAACGTATATCTATGTTAATAATCCCATTAACCATCAGCTTATAATATTTTTGGAATTTGGTACAATATTTCCAAGAATCCATCGAAGGTAGATTCTTTATTGGTGGTTAATTTGGGTGCAAATTCTCTATATACTTTAGATTTTTGACATTTGGTTAGTTAAATAGTCTTTGAACCATCTCTTTAAATTAATAAATTTCCTTTCATTAATATTCCACATAATGTTTTGGTAATACCTATGGAAACTCGTCCAATACATTACTTGTTACTAATTTATTTCTCATATGATCATTATAAGGTAATGGATCAAACATGTTCCTCAGTTGGCCCTACACCATAAGAATCTTATTTTGTGTTATAGTATATAATTATAACTATATCAATAAAATTTAAAATAATCAACCTATTGAGTGTCCCAATATATTTTATAATTTATCTTTCTCACAAAAGTGATATCCCCGTATTATTTCAATTTAGATTATTAGCATAATATTAATGAAGTCAAAAAAATTCCTAATATGAAACTAAGAAGATAATTTTATCCAATGGATCACACCTTTTCACCTATAAAATTTTCAATATGATTTACCTTAATAGTTTAGTAACCCCATTATTGAAAAATTATTAATTTACAATGATGTCGACATATCATGTAAATATTTTTTAAAGAATTCAATTCCAGTAAAGTAATTCATCACAATTTTTTCTCAACATACATATCTATTTTTAATCATAGTTTATCATTATAAACTATTAATTCCCATTCAATTTCAATAATGGTTTCCTTAAAAATATTTATAGAGTGTTTTTTATGTCCTTGGAAAGGGATCACTAGAGAATGGTTTATGAGGAGTATCAATTTTTGGCTACTATCACCTTTGTATTTATATGATTTCACTCCAACTTAAGTTTGAGTATTAAAAAATCATTACATTGAAAATAATAAAAATAATAAAAATAATAAAAATAATAATAATGTTTAGGCTACTTTATATATATATATCTAATTTTTCAACATATTTTAACATTTTCTCTCATGTATTATAAAATTATAATGACTTTAAGAACCATTTATTATCACAATACTAACCCTAACTTTACAATTTAATATCATTTCTATATGAATAATATATTAAAATTAAATATAACCATGAAAAATTATTTCATTAAAATGATCATTAATTTATTTTCATAAATGAAATGATAATGAAACATTTAAATTATTACACTTTTATTTACCATTCCCCATAATGATTGTGAAAATTTCTATAGGGATAAATATAATTTTATGAATCATTATTCAATTAATAATAAATTTTCTAGTTAATGGCTATACATAAAACACGTAAAACCATTTCCAATTCTTTAAAAATTACATTTATTGATAGATTTCTTTTAAAATAAAATGGAATATAAATTTGAATAATAAATAAACCAAATAAAAAAGTATTATATAAATAATAAAATATTTATTAAAATATAATTTTTTTTAAAATAATATTGTGGCCATGTTATATGCTTAAATAATCATGTAATATTTTATAAGTGGATTTTAATGATAAAAAAGTTGAAACTAAGGTTAACCTTAATAGAATGTAACATAAATACACTTTTTCGACTCTAAAATTAAATTATGATATATTTTATCTTCAAAAATACTTTTATATAATATATAAATCTATTATTTTATATTCTATCACAATTTTGAATGTGAGTTTAATTGGATTAATATCCAATATATTCATTTTGTGATTTTAATTTATAAGTTCTATAATGTTGAATTATAAATATTTTTAATTATTTTTTTGAATGTACACCTCTATTATCATCCTCTAAATAATAGGGATGAGTCTTTTGAAAAATATATTTACAATTTTTTATATCTTTCTATGTGAGTCTGTTCCTATCTGTGTGTGTATTACATAAATGGTTTTGGCATATACTAATAAATGTTAGATCTTGAATTATAAGGAGTGATGTTATCGATCATGACCTTTCCCAGAAAAAACATCCAACTAGGATCTAAACTATACTATGACAACTCTCAAACAATATTCTTGATCCCCACTAGTTAGAGACTACCACTCGATAATCCAACAAAAATATAAATTAATTATTTACCCAACCTAAAATAGGAGACATTATATATATATATATAAAGAAAACCATAAAATAAATATTTCATTATAAAGTAAGATAATGGTAGTGGTACACCCCAAAAGTATCCAGAAAAAAACCCATGTACATGTCAAAGAAAAACTAGAATGGAAACTCAAAATAGCCAATAGCTACTCTATGTGATGTGTGGGGAAAGTCCCACTCTCTCACCACCAACTAGATGTACCTAGATGAAATAAACCACATCACCTCACTACGGTTCATTTCCCTTTCCTTTATTAGATAAAACAAGGTCTACATATGCCAAAGGAGTGTGTAGGGTGTGAAATAAATAGTATCAGTAGGATCCCACTCAGGTGTTCCATATCAAGTCTATGTACAATAATACCAATATGCTCAAATCAATAGAAAACAAGTCATGATAATAAGTTAAATAGTTTTATATCAAAATCATGGAAAATAGTTCCCCATTCTAGAATCTTTCAGAAAACTAGGTAAAACAATTTCAAAGCATAATTTCAAATAACCATTTATATTAATCAAACCATGTATCATATCATATCAAACCAAGAAGTAAAAATACAACACATAAAGTGAAACCTCTATAAGGATAACATATGGTTAGGATTTATAATTTACTCGTACCTCAATATAAATCAATGACTAGTGTGTTCTCAAGTACCTAGGTCCCATAAATCAATGTTTACAAAACAACAGATCGACCTAGATTGTAACCCCCCTAAAATGTCAATCATGTTCCTAGAGATAAAGTATCTATTATCTATGAACAGAGGAGCACCTTGAAAAGTGAACCCACATAAAATACCAATGGATATGGCCCAATATGATACCTTCCACATAAATATTAAAGGACCCATGTGTGGAATATATCAATTCAATTTTAAATGGATTTCAAATTTCAAAAAAATCCAAAGAACCCTTTATTCATCAAAAATATGTGTTGAAACCCTATTTTACAATGCTTTGAAAACCACCTTTCTCTTAACAAAATTGGAGGAAACCCCATAATCTCTCAAAAAACCTTTTTACACACACAAATAAATTTATCAAGTTTCATGAAAATTAATTTATAAATACTTTTAATAAATCAATATCATTCAAAGTTCCTCTAATACAGGATATATATGGAACCACCTACCTTAATCATGGGTCACACACCACCCTAAATAGGATCCACACACTGAAAAGGGAAGAGTACAAAATAGAAATGAACAAAGTTCCTAACATAGAATCTCACATATTATAATCAAATCCCATAAGAAAAAGGGATGCGGGTGAAGTTAGATCAATACATACATTAATAATCTCATGCACTACAACATAGCCAAAAAAATATATAGACTTTGGAACAAAATCACATAGGGGTCTAGAATTTATTGAATAAGGACCAAAGAATTATAAAAATATCCACAAATAAAATCCCAGCACTTCTTCCAATTCCATGAGAAATGAATAAAACGAGAAGAAAATGGTCACACTTAGTAAATGAGGAACAACCAATCAACCTAGAGATCAAAGCGCCAAAATGAGAATCTCCAAAGATATAGATTAACCAAAATCACCTATAGTAGACCTAGGGTTTATAGATGAGAGGGGGAATGGGAATTAACAATGATTCGGTTTCTCAACACATATAATTCTTCTTGATAGAAACATTTCATGTTCTGAATTACAAATTCCCAAAGTGAACTTCTGGGATAGATTGTATTCTAAAAATTATGTAGCTTTAATTTAAAAATATAAAAACCAGTTTCATGGTGTGAATATAATTTCAAATCATAAATTATTTTCACATCCTAAAAATAAAAATCATGGATTCTACCCAGATGTAATTTCCATCATAAATCTATGATTTAAGGCTTATACAGACTCCTATAACTAGAATTCATCCCAAGCCCTTTCTCAAATATCCTTGATCTCCTTGAACACATCTCAAAATAGAAAAATATTGTTAACCATTATAAATCAATTTTCCTAACCAAGGATATTTCAATTTTCCCCACCATATAACTTTATATCCCAATAAAGTTACTTTAGAGAAGGATTATCTGGATAGAGGTGAGTCCACTACTCCCTCACTGATGATTCGTGCTCCCAAGTCTTGTGATAATCTGATCCATGTATCCACAACACTTTGACCAATGGAATTGATTTCCCACAAAAGACATTCATCATAGAATCAATGATCTCTATGGGTTTCTATACAAGAGAAACAAATGGATGCAACTCAATCTCCTCCAAACTCAGAACATGGGAAGGATTCAGATGGTACTTCTTGAGATGAGATATGTAAAAAACATCATGCATAACTTTCAACTAATCTATTAATTCCAACTGGTAATAATCCTGACTAAGTCAATCAGTGATATCAAATAGTTTAGAATATTTCAGAGCTCATTTCCATTGATTCCCAAGATAGAAATGACCGAACTAAGGATAACCATTCAAGAAAATATGGACACCAATAGAAAAATGAAAAGGATAAAATTGATGATATGAATACTATTTCTTCCTAATTTTATTTATAACTAGGAATCAAAGTATATCCTAAATCCTTGATTATATCTCTCAAACAGGACTATGTCTTATGAGAGAGGCCTTAGTCTCCTTTTCCCAAAAAAGATGTAAATTTCAAAGGCAACCATATTGTTCATCAAAGGGATCCATTATAATTGATGATTGGTAACTATTATTATAAGTGAACTCAAAAAATCAAATATGTTTTCCCCATGATCCACCAAAATCCAAGACGTTAGAACAGAGCATCTCCTCTAGAATCTAAATATAATGATATGTCCAGCCATGTGTACAGGGATAGGATGTCTTACTCAATATGAACTATATCCCCATTTACTCTTATAAAATATTAAAGAATATATAAGTAAACTTGGGATCCCTATCAATTAAAATAGTATAGGGTACCTCATGAAACCTCAGGATCTTCTTCTACTATAGATTGCCACAATATTCAACTTTAGGGGTGTCCCTGATCAAAATAAAATTATCTAATTTCATCAACCACTCAATCACCACTGAGATAGAATTATTCCCTCATGGATTACATGGTAATATAATTATAAAGTACATGGAAACCTCATCCAATTTCCAAACCCACTCTAAAAGAGGTTGGAGTAGGCTCAGAGGTTTCAAGTGATCTGCCTTTATCTGATATGATGTATAATAGTGGGACACATAATCAGAATTATCTTTATTTATACCCAACCACTACAAATGGTATCCAATTTCATAAAACATATTCATAGTAACATGGTGAATATCCCATAAATAACTGTATAAATAATGAAACACTAAGTTCCTCATAGATGATGGAATGAAAAACTAATCTATGAAGAAAATAATATCATTCAATGTGATAGAACAACTAGAAATGGTCTCCCCACCATATAAGGTTTCCTTAACTCCTCATTAAATTTCATCCTATTATAGGTCCTACTAAATAAACTCAAGGAGATACTATGATAACTAAACACTGGTCAGAACCATACCCCTAAATCATCGACCTATGTATTGAGATGCAACTGAGTGAAAATCCCCATACTTTATCACTCTTCCTTCAATTATAAACTATAAATGGTATAACATTCATAATAAGAGTGAAAACAATGGAATTTATATTCCCCAGGTTGTAGGTGATGTCTAAGAACAACATCTAGAGATATTCCTCCTGCTTCCTTTGTCAATGATTCAATTACGTTGAAGAGAATATATATATATATATAACTATTTTGATCAGAAAAGACCATGAACATCTCCACAAAATGATAGTCTCATCAATAATTAACTTCATGCATAATAGATGAAAACTATAAATCATGAGTGGGGTAATTTTTCTAATTTTATTGAATATAATGAGAGTCATAATTAATTAAATGATCATCCTACAAAATAAAACAACCCAAAATACCCCTTATTAGGCTCAAGAAATATAAATATAGGATTTGATTCCAAAATTCATTTAATTTACTCAAATTAATTTTTAAACATAGTATCCCAAGTGCATTTCACCCATTTCTTAGTAATAGAAGTCAAAGGGGTTGACAGATTTGAAAAATATTTGAAAATGCACTGATAATATACAAATAGAACTATGAACCTCTATATCTTAATGGAATTCCACAGTTCTTCCAAAGATAAGAAAGCCTTTTCCTTATAAGTTTTGATAGAGAGAACATGTTTTTAAATCACATACCCCAAAAACATCACTTCATATATCTATAAAATTCATTTTTATAACTTCTCATATCGGTGGTGAATCTTAAATATTTCCAAAACTAGATTAAGATAGTTCTCATGCTTATAGTCATATCTCTAATAAACAAGGATTCCATCCATAAATACCATGAAAAATGTGTTGAGATACTAATGGAATATTTGGTTCATCAAATCCATAAAAACTAAAGGATTGTTAATCAGGTGAAAAGTCATCACAATATATTAATAATGTCCATACTCTATCTAAAATGTAGTATTCAAGATATCAAACACCCAAACCTGAGATGATGATAACCCAAGTGAAGATCAATTTTTGAAAACAACTTGTCTTTATTTAACTAAACTAAATGGTTATCCACATAGTTAATAGGGTGATTATTATTAACAGACACCTATTTAAATTTTTTATAGTTTACACAGCGAAGTAATGAACCATCATCCTTCTTGGAAAATAGTATAGGGGCTTCCCATAGTGAGAAACTGGGATGAATAAATCCATTCTGAATAAGTTCTACCAACTGAATCTTGAGATCATTCATCTCATAAGGTTCCATATTATGAGAGGGTATAAAAATCTGTTTCATAACCAGGACCAGATTGATCAAGAAATATACAACCCTCTATGAAGGAAGACTAGATAATTCATATGGGAAAACATCAGGGAAGTCCCAAACAATCAAGGGAATATCAAAAATAGGTAAAACATCATCGAGTTCCACTAAAACAAAAGATGATGAAATCTTGAGCTCTATTCATGACATTCGTACATGATCAGACATTGGGTCCCACTCTCCTTGAAACACCCGAGAGATCCCATCAGTGGTAGAGAATGAAACATGATGCTTATAACAATCCTTATCATCATGATATACAACTAGCCATTCTATCTTGATTATGATGTCGAATAGATCTTGATCAAGAACTAAGAAATCCCAGACTAACTTTTCATCATTTATCGATAGAGAACACCCAGGACAATGAAATCCTTACTCCTTCCTCTTTCCAATAGCCATCACAAGATCCATAAAAAAGTGTGTAAGATTCATCATAAGGGTTATCATATAAACAAAATAGGAAGATTTAAATGATTGTGATACACCTATATCAACTAGATTTGTTTCAATAGAATATGAATCAAATATGGAACCTATTACTGTAGTGGTATCTACATAAACCTCTATCATAAACTAATCCATTGTGTGAAGGTGATTTACCACTGAGGCCTACGACTAGATACTTATGGTGTTTGAATATTCTGTATATGCCATAGTGTCCATTGGAGATGAAGATCTTGGGCCATGGTGTGGTGTATACATATCCTGATAGAACATCTATAGATGGCCTTGACAACCGCAAGCACTAGAAATCTTCATAGATGTAGTCAAATAACTTCAAGTGTTCCCTAACTTTCCACCATGGTAGCAACTAAGGGGAATAATGCTATATGATAATGATGGTGAAAAGGAGTACCACTATGGAGAACCACATCCATCACCCTTTCGATTATAATATTGCATTCTATTCTTTAACCTTACAGAATCAAAACTACCACTAGGTGGAAGGGAAGAGGCAGAGTAGCCAAACTTTCCTGATATATCAATTTCTGCCATCATAGCCCAATCATATATATTTTAATGGATGGGAATATACATAATATATACCTAGGATCAAATTTTTATTCATTAATACCATTAGATATTTATTATATTTCATCTAATCATTCTTCACCACCTCCTAGGAGAAACAAACCAGCTCTATAAAACAATTGGTGTTCTCTAACATTGAACCTTATCCCTACTACAAGGAGATGAACTCCAAATAATTCTCTATCATCAGAGAATCTAGAAAAAAATTATGAAATTAGAGTGTCTATAAACCCTTCCAATCCAAAACCACGTTCTACTTTTCTTATACTATTTGAGACCCTCGAGATTGGACATTTCACATTTCACCTTGATAGCCTGAGGTGTATCTAGGAAATCAAATACATGATCAATATTTTCCCCTAGTAGTCCTCATATTGAGGTTAATATTCACCCTTAAATTATGAGGTATTCTCATTTATGAACTCTTGTGCTCGATCTTTTTCTCCTCTAGTTCCAGGTTGTGCTTTAACAACTTGGTTCTGAACTCACAGTTAATTTTGTTCCATGACATGAACTGCCTATTTTAATGCTTCTAAGGAATTATGAACTTAAGAAGGATACCCTTGAGGAGAGTCTCCCAATAAAACCTCATGTGTGGAAAAATCTCAAAGGAGTGTTTTCTATATACATAAAATTGAAGGAAATAATCTAAAAAAAGGATAATACCATCATATACCAAAAGAATGTATGGAGAAACTGAGATCAGGGTCAAAAACCAACATACAAGACACACATCCCTACACCTCATGGTGACTTAAGGATCATCCTTGAAAGATATTTCTAGGAACTCACTAAAACCTTTCTATCAAGTCCTAAAAATCCTATCTTCTACCTACCAGAAGTCCTAAGATAAGTTTATGTGAGGACAAAACTTTATATGATTCCAATTTAACAACTGGGCCCTATAGAAACCCTTGTTACCATGAAGACATGTGTTGTACCATCCCTAGGGCCCACCCATGTCCCAGATTGGGTCATCACACTAATTAATGCTCCCACAATACCGAACATGTTCTTTCTAGTTTGTTTTACCATAGTCACACACACCCTGGGAAGCATACCAAGAGTTCACAAATCCTAATCACTACTCTAGACCAAGCCTCATTGACCATGGAGTTCTAATCAGTTATGCTACCAAAAAAGGTTCACCTTATTTAGATGGGTAGTAAAATTTATCATTTTAATACTTTAACATTATAGGGTGTTGAATTCACCCCCCCCCCCCCCACCCCACCCCTTTAGAACACAAAATCCTCTGTGTGGACCCTACATCTCAACCCTATCAATGCCACCACACTTCTGGATGGGTTCCTCCTTTAATACCAAACTATCACAATTCTGAATGGAAAACCCATCCAACTAGGCTCTAAACCAAACCATGACAAGTTTTGGGGTATTCTCAATTCCCAAAGGCTTATGACTATAACCCAATCATTTAGTAACAACCAAATTGAATGATTTATGATGCACACAATATTCATTACTTTTTCCCACACCATTTTTGAGGGATTTATTATTTATTTAGTTATTGAAGTTAAATAAAATTGGTTAATTAACACTTTATGGTTAATTTATTGTTAATTTATGGTGAAATTAGAAAAAAATTTCTTTTCATAATAATAATGTTTTCTTAAATTTTTCATTTTTCATTTTTTTCATTCTTTAAATGATTTATTAATCTATGTTTATTTATCAATATTATAATTGTTCTATTTTATCATTTATTTGATTATTATTTATTTATGTGTTCTTTGTAGATTATATTTATTGATATTTTAGTATTAAAATTTTAATCAGTAAATTAATGTTTTATTTTTAATTTTTTCTCTTTAAATAATTTAACAAATTTGTTCCTTTAAATTTTTATTTAAATTATTTTAGTTTATATTTTTTCTTTTTTATATCAGTTAAAAAATTAGTTAATTAAAGATTAATTTCATTTATAATTTTCTAAAATTAATAATATAAAAATTTATAAATTTATTTTGAAATTAAATTCTTTTATAATTTTTACCATCACCTAATTCATTTAATTAATTAATAATCTAATTATTTTTAGCAAGTTGTTTTTATTTTAATATTTAATCAATAAATTTTCAATCAAAATAATAACTTGTTTGAATTAATTTTATTTAAATATTTAGTTTTTAATTAGTTATTTAATAAATTTTATCTTTGATTAACTTTAAATTTAGCGATTTTTATTTTTTTGGAAGCAGTAGTGATGTAAAAAATATATATATTTGTTTCCCACGTAGATAGATTTGAAGTGCTTCCTATATATCTAATTTTTCAAGCATTAACATATGTGGTTTGATAAATGAAGCCACACAAAAAATTTATAAGCATGATCACAAAGCTAAAATACTAAAATGAACAACATATCTGATTAATCTGTTACATGAATTCATGTATCCCTTTTTCTTTGCTACCTAAGGGAATCCATTCAAGGATAACAGGCTGAGGATTAAGATGTGTCTTCTATGAGAAGTTGTTTCCTGTGAAACTAGAATCCAAAGGAAGATGATGTTGAGCTTGTGGAAGATGATGAAGGCATTACATTGAAGCTTTCATGAGTCATTACCGTCGAACACTATGTATCACAATGTTGCCGAGTTTGAATATCTAGTTAAAGGTTGGATAAATCAGGGATGATTCGTAATGATCATGATTTGGATCATATTGAGCTTCGATGTAGGAAGATGAACCACAATGAATTTTTTCTATTTCTGAGATCATTGAACCAACTGAGAACTTTTGAAACTTCCATGAAGAATATATCAGTACTGAGTAGGTTGTTTCAGGATACTATATGGACTTTCGTCAACTAAATTTCTAATGATAATAGGTAATAATGAATGATGAAAGTGTGTATAGGTGCATGTTTACCTGGAGCATGTGCATACTTTAATTTGTTGTAGGAGAAATTTTTTGTTACAGGCCTGTCAGTGAGTTGTGTTTTGAATGAAAAAATTTCAATACAACTTTAACATAATCTTATGAAACTAAATACATTGATATATATTTTGGATAAACATGGAAAATTTTTAGGGGGATAAAATTTGAAATAATATTTTGTAGGAGAGAGTAGAGGTAGACCAAAATTGGAGTAAAACAGCATTGACAAACCAAAAAAAGTTTGAGATGGAGGATAAATTGACTTCGACAAATAAGATGACTTCTTATATGTCTTGTTTCTTCTATTCTAAATTTTTTTCAATGAAATTATTTAAAAATTTTGAATTTTTTTCATTGAACATGGGAGGATAAACATTTTTATGGAAATCAGATAGCAATGCATTAATTTCTTATTCTGTTCTTTTCTATTCATCACTTTTATGTCAGTGAATTTTTCAATTCAGTAATCTCATTTTTTTCCCTTTTAGTATCATTTTTATACTAATCTATGTGTCTATGGGTGAAATTAGTGGACAATTTGCTTCTATTAATCAACTAAAGTACCAAAAATTGGAAAGGATAGATGATACTATTATACATTAAAAACATATCTTATCCTCAGTTTGGATTGAAAAATATTTACTAAGTATTGTTCACTGAAGTGTGGTAAACACTTAACCATGTTTCCACACTTTGATTCATTTCCCATTCCTGCTTCAGATAAAATAAGGTCTGCACACCCCAAAGGGAGTATACAAGGTGTGAGATAAAAAAACTCAATATGATACCACTCATGTGTTCCATTTCAAGTCTCTGTATAATAATCCCAATATACTCAGTTTGATAGAAAACCAGTCTTGATAAGTAGTTAAATAGTTTAATATCATAATCATGATAAACAATTCCCTTTTTCTAAATCATTCAAAAATAATTAAATTAAGTTTCAAATCATAATTTCAAATAACCATTTAAATAAACAAAATAATGTATCATATCATATCAAACCAAGTAGTACAAATCCAAAATGAAAAGGAAAATCACCCAAAGGATAACATAAGGTCAGGATAGCCAGTTCACTCATAACTCAATGTCAATCAAATACTAGTGTGCACTCAAGTACCTAGATCCTATGCATTAAATTTTAGGGAATAGAGAAATTCCCTAGAAAGTGAATCCCTACAATGTTTATAAAGTTACAAGATCCAAAGTATCTATGATCTAGGAATGGAGGTGCACCTTAGAAAGTGATCATACTTATGATATCAATGGATTAGGTGAAGTACTGCAGCTTCCACCTAAGTAACAAAGGTTTCTACAAGATCTCAAACATTGATGAGGTATTTTTTAGTTTTAATTTTAATTAAAATAACTTTCAATGGTTGATGGAATGGTTCCTGGAAGTTGGAAAAGACTTGGGGGTATCCTGATGGTTCGAGATATGAAAAATAATGGAAAATATTCACATTATGTATAGAGAATCCTTGGAACATGATTAGAACAAACTGTGCACCATAACCATGTGTCCTAGAGGTTAGGATTGAATGGTTTGTAAATTATGATAGGGGGTCCAGGAAACTATGTGAACTTGGATCGAGTCCACCGCACAACATCTTAATTTTTTCCCAAACCATGTAAGATCCCTAGAAAATCATGTGACTTGACTTCCTCTTGGATAGAGGGAACTACACAGTTGGACCACCGTTAGGAAAATTATGTGGCCAAACTATTTTCCCCATTAAAAGTGCGAAAATTATGGTTTTCCCTCTTTGTATAAATTTTTTTCCCTAATTGTTTCCTATTTATTCTTCAATATATATGGATGAGAACAAGGAGCTCCACTCACTTCATAAGATCAATCTCCTTCAACTATTAGGCATTTGAAGTGTCATTTAGTAAAAACAAAATCTCTTGGTAATTGTATGAGTCTTATTTATTTTTTTCCAAAATAATCAGGGTTAGTTTTTTTCTCTTCCTCTAAATCTCTAAACCCCTATTTTTTAATTTAATCCTTAGCTTTGGTGTTTGTAGAAATTTTAGTTATAATAAAGGGATAACCTTGGGTGAGTGATTATCTATGATATTGAGGTAAGTGATCTACAAGATTTATCACATATTCTTGTTGTTATTATTGTGTATTTAGTTATTTCATCATTATCTTTTGAAACATAATTATGTATTTGACAAAGAAAGGTAATTTGATCTTTTAAATGACGTGTGAGACCCTTCCTGAACCATTTTTGGTCTGTTGATGATCAACAGACCGGGCCTATGGCCACCCACGGGGTGTTCCACTCCCTTGATAATAGGGAATTTAGTTGTTAAATGAAAAATTATAGGGGTTTTATAATTAAACTATTTGTTATTGAGTTTGGAATGTAAACAAGGTGTTACAGGTTGTTTTTTTCTGAAAATGGAAATGTTAAATGAGTTATGAGATGATTAAGGGTAAAAGTGATAAATTTTTAAGGGGTATGCACATATTGCTATTTTTTTTGAAATAAGGTTTAATGTTTGTGGTTTTGATGATATAGTAAATGGACTAGTTGTATAGTTTAGTTCAAAGTGTCATATTGAATAAACAATGTACATGATGATAAATGAAAAGGTGCACCCTTTTTTATTATTTGATAAAAAGGTCATTGATTATAAAACATGGAAAATGTGGACTCATAGTATGGGTTAGATGTTGTATTTAGGATCCTCATACTTAGGATGGGGAAGAATGATACACTACGCAACACTAATGCATTACATGTTTGGTCTAGAATGACATTATAGACCCCACCAATGCATTTCAAGGTTTGGATGTTAGATTGATACTCCAAGATCATATGGTTAGACAAGGTATGGGTACTTGGAATTATAATCCAAGGTAAAATATTTACAAGGAATTGATTAATGAATTCACTTATGACTTAAAGTGTTTAATCCCTCATGGTTGTGGGTTAGACTTTTGGTGTGGACTGAAGTTGTTTTAGGAGTTGGGTGTCATTGTGTGGCATGAGATCCCATGGGGATAATTAACCATTATTTGATTATGAATACTCTTTTATTCATTTATTTTATATTATTCTTTTATACTTATGTGTACACTATTGTTGGACTAGATATTTCTTTAGACCTTAGTAGTGGTGGCCTCATGAGTTGTACTTTTACCCTACTCAATCCACCATTGGTACATGGCTAGATATCATTGTTTTATATTTAGATAACAAAAAATTCCATATGATAGATGGTTGAGTCAGAATTTTGGGGAGGAACATGGATGAGATAACTAAATAGGATGCCATGACCCATTTGGGGGTTTTTTAGTAAGTATTTATTTTGGGTTTACTTTGAAACATTGCATTACTATGACAGTACATGTTTATTTTATTGGTTTGTGGGTACTTACCCAATATTGTGGTTTTGTTATGAGATGCAAGATTATTGTTGGTTTTTGATCAGCACCAGTTTGGTTATTGCTTATATTTATTTTTTTGTCTTAATTTTTAATAGAGGGTATAGTGTCCCCACATACCTCATTAGATTCTCACTGCTACTTGGCAGCCTTTTTTATACAGAGAGGTGCACCTGAGGCCATTTGAGGACCTAGTTTGGGGAACCAATTTAGTGGAACCAGGGTCGGGATGTTATGAAGAGGTATTAGATAGGGGTATTTCTTTTATGTTACTTTACTATTTGAGATATTTATTCAATAGACTAGTGTAAAGACCTGGACTTTCCATGTTATTTGTTTTAATTAAATGAAATTATTACGAGTCTACAAAAAATGACGGTGTGTGATTCCGAGGCCCGGTGTGTCCGGAACAAATTTCTAAACGTTCTTAGGTATGTTTAGTAAACGCACGAGTCGAATTTTCTAACTTTTTAACTGGTTCTCAGATTAAAAATACGATGGCACCATTGAATCCATTGTGCCTGGATTTTCTTAAGGGAGGCTTCACTTTGACCGTAGTAGGTCTGGAGAAAATGTTATGTATTGGGACTTTTAAAAGAATAATACAAATAAAATAGATAATTTTTATTTTCTCTTTTTTCTTTTTATCCAATAGAGGTGCAGAAATGTGGGACCAGCAACGTGTCATTCCAATAAATGTCTTGACCTTTCAATACTATGTAACTGCACCATTGGGGAATTAGGAAGGTTCCTAATTAATGATCCCCCATTAAATTCCACAAACATTAGACAAACTCCCCCTCTCCTATTTATATAGAGCTTAGGGAGAGGTATCAGCACAGCTTCACCAAGAAACGAAGTGCTGGAAAAGTGCTGATATGCCAAACCCTTGGAGGACGGAGCCGGTTCCAGCAAGTGGTGATGAGTGACACCAAAATTGCGAACTGGAGATCGACAATCAAGTGACATAGTTGGAGGATAGTTATGAGGACGGAGAACACCAACCCACTTCCTCAACCATGGGAATTTCTCCATCATTATTGAGGTAAGGATTAATTTTGTTATTTTTCAAAGTGATTGTTTAATCCTTTAATCCTCTCTCACGTTTTCGAGCTAACTCAGAAGGTGTGGGCCTAACGAACTTTGCATGAACAATTCGCAACCTTGTTTACCCCATGCGTTCTCTGTGGAAGACCATCGACACAGTGGTACCGGAAACTGGCACCAGCGTGGACCAAAGAGGTGGCTGACACCAGCCAGCCGTGAGGGAGGAGGTGGCACCCATGCGCCACTGGAGGAACTGGTCACAGCTCGTCAGCCGTGACAGTCAGAGGAGGCGGTGCACCCGTGCCGCCTGACGAACCGGACGAGGCAGTCATAAAAGGTGGCTGACACACCCGCTGATTTCGAATGAGGAGGGAGGTGAGACCAGAGATCCACTAGAGGATGCGGGCTGCAGCTTGTCAGTTGTGGTGGCAGGACCCGCAGTGGGTCTCGCGTGACTTGGCAATTCCCTTAGGCGTTGCCTCTTCGATTTCCAAATGGGGGGGACCGCTCCTCTCCGATGCTAGCCTAAGAAAACCCTACTCCAGTGGGACGTGCAAGCTATTGGGTCATGCTTCGCCATGTTCTGGGCTATGCTTCACCACGGGTCGGGCTATGCGAGCCCAGCGGGCTGCCCCTTGCGAGCTTGGCACCCCCTTGCAGGCTGGGCCACCTCTTACCGGATGGCCCATACCCCCATGTAGGTTGGGTCTCCCCCATGTGAGCTAGGTCAGACCTCATCCTAGTGGGTCGAGCCTTCCCCATCCCAGCCCAAACAGGGTCGGGTCGGGTCGGCCCCACCAGGTCGGACCAAACCCAGGCCTCACAGGACCCAGAAACACTTAAAGGGTCATATCTTGAGAATCAGACGTTTGTTTGACAAACCGTCTGTGGCATTGGGATCCTTGGGTTGATACTGTCATTTTGGTATACTTCACTTGAATTTTGGATATATTTTGAGTATGGGAGGGTTGGATCAAACCTGAATCCAATCGGTCCCTCGGAACTAAAACACTTATAACTCACAGACCGGGAATCCGATTGATACACCATCTATCGCGTTGGAACCCTTATGACATGGAGGTCCTTATGGTTACTCCTTTGTGGAGATTAGTGATGGTAAATGTATGACTAGAATCTCGAGTGGTAGAAACTATGGAACTAGAGTGTACTGGGTTCGAGGAATCCTTTGGCAGGCTTTAACATGAGGAAAGAAAATTGATCCTGTGTGGGTCAGCATCAATCAATCCTATGTGGGTCAGATTATATCAGATCCTATATGGTTCAATGCTCAGCGATCTTGTGTGGGTCATCGCATACTGATCCTGTGTGGGTCAGATCCTTTGTCGGTCAGTGGGGGGTTAGTTACCTATCGATCATGTGTGGTTCAGAAGTAGTGCCTCTTAACAGAATAAGATGATCTAGCTTACGACTAATCATATGTACTTCTATACATAAGTTATACCTGAGTGTGAGATGAGTCTTTTACCAGTTTGGTACTTCAATATTCATGGTGTTACATGTGTGGTACTTCTATCTTTGTGGTGTTACCTAAGTGGTACTTCTACCTTTGTGTTGTTGTCTTCCTGGTTTTACTTATGTGGTACCTCTAGCTTCGTGGAGTTACCTGTGTGGTACTTATACCTTTGTGGTTTTGTCTTTGTGGTGTTACCTGTGTGGTACTTCTAGCTTTTTGGTGTTAACTATGTGGTACTTCTACCATTGTGGTGTTGTCTTCATGGTGTTACATGTGTGGTTCTTCTATCTCTGTGGTGTTACCTGTGTGGTATTTCTACCTTTGTGGTGTTACCTTTGTGGTATTCTTTCCTTAGGTATAAGATGAGTATATCTTGATAATTGAGGTTTATGTATGGGAATATACTTAAGTAGAGTTGATATTTTTATTTGTGGGTTTTCCTTTTTGAAACCCTAGGAGACCTACGGGGGTCTTGGGGTCCTTACAGAGTATTGTTATACTCACCCCTGCACGGGCTATGCCCACACCATTTTTTGTCTTGTAAAGAAGATGTATAGTGTTGATTGGGGTTGGGGGAGCCAGGACCGGACAGTGCTCAGAGATGTACTATTTTGGATGACGTGGAGTGCTATGGAGATGATCTATACCTACAATTTAGGTAGGATCCTTGATGGAAGATCCAGGAGTTATTTTGTACTTCTTAGTTGTAATTTTACCTTTTTTAGTTGGGCTTGTATTCCGTTCCTTTTACTATCAACTATATTTTACATTCAACACACTTTTACTACAGATGTATACTTTGATGTTTCTTCTTTTTGTGTTCTTAGACTGTGTCTCTATACAAGTTAAAATTCAATGCCTTCTCATATTAGGTATATGACTTTCCGGTGCCAATCTCCAGCCCCTGGCCTATGGAAGGCGGGCATGGAGTAGTCACTACATGGGCCCCGAGGGACGGGTCTTGAAAAAGTGGTATCAGAGGAGTGGGTTCTAATGAATAACTAGGACTCTGATATTTCCTATGTGTAAATAGTGTTAAGTGTTATGAGTGTGGTTTTCAGTATGGGTAATCCAGTATTGGCGTGGTGGTCGACGTATCCATACACTAGGACCCTGAATTCTGATTTCTGAATTAGTAAACGGAAACACTAATTTCATGTGTTTTTGAAAATTTTTTCTTATGATCTCTTTGATTTAACTCACCAGGTATAACTTATTGACTATGGTACATCTATTTTATTCTAGGATTCCACCACATAGATAGCTTTCTAGGATTTCTGTAGTACCCCCGGTTTCTAGTATATAACCCTTTATTGATTCTTTTAATGGTTATAAAGTTAAGGGTGACAAATGGGAGAGTTAGCAGAACATGGAGTGAGTTTTGCGTAAAAAAAAGGAAGTTGCACGGGAGGCATACGATTTGTCTAAACCATGCATCCAAACCATGTAGAGTTGGTATTAGAGGTAGTAGTTTCCACATGGGTGGAGAACGGTTTCTCTAACCATGCGGCCAAACCATGCGAGAAGGGTGACCAAGGTAGTAGCTAACGCACGGTTTGTCAAACCGTGCGAATTAACCATGCGGCCACTTATATTACATCCTTAAATTGTGGATCTAACATGTTTTTGCCTCTAATTTCTTCATTAATGCTCTTAAGCATCCATAACTCAGGATCACTCTCCCTTGAAGGTTGGAAAACTTCTCCCAAGTGTTCTGGAGGTGATCTGAAGGCTTCTCTTGGCGAATCGAAGCCAGATTCATGAGGTATGTGATCCTTCTCCTTCGTTCTTGATCATTTTCTCAGATCTACTTAGGTCTACTTCTCCTCTTCGCTCGGTTTCTTAGATCTACGCCTGTTATGGGTATATCTAAGTGTGTGGATTCCAAACATAATGAGTTTTGGTCTATTTTGTGTTAGGAAAGGTGGTCTAAGGAGGATCCTTAGTGAATCGACACGGGTTTCTTGAGTGTTCTTCGAGCGTTGGTTGTTTTTTCCTAATTTGTTAAGGTAGGTGGATTCACTCTCGATTCATCTTTCTTAGAACTTGAAGTCTTAGTTCAAATTGATTAAATTTCTTGGTTTTAATTGTTAAATTAGGGTTCAAAGCATGTTATAAATATTCTTTAGTGATGATTTATGGGTTTTGATGGAATTATGGAAAATGAAAGAATGGTTTTTGCAAAGTCATTTGGTTTCTTGATTTTAAAATGGTGATTTTAAAATATGGATTTGCTGGATTTGGAAAAAGGTTTTCAATAAAGGGTTGTTTTATTGAAATGGTTTTGGTCATGTTGGAATGGTGTGGTTTTTAGGCGTACTGGGTGTGTGCGTTCATATTGCATTTACAAGGCTTGGTTGAAATATGACATTGTGCTCGGTGCCAGAAGTGTAATAGAACATGAGGAATAATTACCTTGTGATGACTTGGTAGATCGACGAGGGACCTCTCATGAGTATGGAACTATCATAACGATGCATGCATAGTTGATTTCACAGGTTTTTAAATGGTTGGTTGTGTGGATTTGTGAAATGGAATGGTTATGGAAAAGTGAAAATGTGAATTTTATTAGAAAAGTTTCAAGGTTTCTTTTCTTGAGAAAGATGGTTTTTGTTAGAAAAGGGTTTTTACATGGAACTTATTATGTTTTGAACTATTTTTGAATTGTTTTATATAAATTGTTTTATATAAATGTGCTAAAATGATTTATCCTAGAGGCATGGGTTTGGAAGTCATCGGGGAAAACCTAATGAGTTTTATTACTCACCCCCTGCTTTGGCACATTGGTGCTTTCACAGATGTCATATACTGGGATGTTGGAAAAGGTAAAGTGTTGCATGTTTATAGCACTACTTCGTGATACGTGGGCTGGTTCGTGATGTTGGTGCTTGGGTATTGTAGAGAATGGAGTTGGGTTTTCATCTTTTAGTCTTTTAGTTTTTCGTTCCATTGTTTACTCTGATTTAGTGTTGGTTTCCACTATAGTACTCTTGGTTGGTTATGATTAAATAAATGGTTGAGTTGTCTTAGCTTTTATCATGCATCATTTAGTTGATTTGTTTTGTTATGGTTGTTGGCTCTGTGGTATGTTCAAAAAGGGTAAATCGTCCCCCAATTTCTTTGAAACCATTCGGCATTTATTGCTATCCTTTGGCACCTTGGGGATGTCGCTTAAGGCCAAGTAATAACTTGTTGTATTCTCAAGCCAATGAGGATAAGCGGGTCATTACAAATGGTATTAGCTTGTTCGGTCCTTGCCTAACAATTGGTCATCGATGTTCTTGGTCTTGGAGTTGAAATTCCTTCTTGTCTATTCCTTGGGTGGTCATCTTAGATAGGAGTAGGATTGTAGGAACTTGAAATGTATAGCATAAAAGGATGTAGCTAACTCATTTATACTGAACTTCAATTTACCAGGGTGTTGGGTACATAAGTGTTTTGGATACACTTCTAGAATGTTGGAATTATCATTGTCATGGGTTTATCCAATGAGATGAGCATGACATGCATTGTAGAGGAATGTCTTCCCACTATGAGTGCATATATCGTTTTCAGAAATGGATTATGGGTTGATGCAAAAACTTGATTTCTAAAAAATTTAAACTTGTTTTATAATGAAAGATTTTGAAAAGTTAACGGTTGATGTATTACGAAAATAGATTGATTTTCAAAATAAAGAAAATATTTTTTTTAGAAATGGGTAAATGGGGAAAATCTTGATGGTTGAAAATCAATGTTGTGATAGGGATGTGATAGAATTTGAAATGCTAAGCCTTCAGTTTCTAGGAAGTGAGACTAATGGCGTGAGTTGTGTGTATATAAAATGGCACCCATTAGGCATCGTAGAAACCAAACGGAAAAGGTTGTGGAGAATGTGGTCACACCTGAGCCACAGGTGAACCAGTAGCTAGTCTAAAGTATAGTTCAAGCATTCTAGGTTGTGGACACGGGGAATCAGAGGGATGAGTCAAGGCGTGTAGACCATTCCATCCAGTTCCAAAAGCATAATCCACCCATCTTTCAGGGTGATTCTGAACTAAAAAGGGAAGAGGTGTGGCTGAGTGGGATGAATTGTAACTTCGATTTCATTGGCACAACAACAAAACTGAAAGTCATGTTGGAAATGTATATGTTGGAGGATCTTGCACGATAGTGGTGGGAGATTGTGGTGCAGGCTAAGGTGGATCAAGGCCTGGGCTGGGAGGAATTTGAGGAATTGTTTAATAAACAATTCTATCCTCACACATTCATGATCTATAGGAAAATAGACTTTTTTAGCCTGAAATAGGAGAATCTCTCTATCACGGGGTATGCGGCTAAATTCATGAATTTAGTGTGATTTGCACCAGAAGTTGTTGAAAGTGCATCACTGAGGGCACGCATCTTTGAATCAAGTTTGCGATAGGAGATTCGCTCGAAGATAGCTGTGATCTGTATTATAAATTATACGGAGATGGTAAATAGAGAAACAGTAGCTGGAAGTGACATCTCATGAGTTATGGGAGGAGGAAGTATGATGATACCCACGGGAACTGCTGGGAACTCTAATGCTGGGAACAAGAGGAAGAGGGATACCTACTTCCAAGGTGGGAGTGTGAATCAGAATCACACAGCTAGGTCGGTGAATATTCCTCCATGAACCATGATGAAAGCTAGGTGTTTTCAATGTGGCACGATTGATCACATGAAATGATAATGTACAACACCACCAAGAGCATTCCACAATTGCAATTAGATGGGGCATCTTCAGCGATATTGTCACAGTGCTCCACGGTCGGGTGTTCGTGACACTTCTAAGGTGTCGCAAGCATCTTATTCTTTGACAGGGCATGGACAAAAAAAATCATCCTCATCAGCATAACAGAGCTAGCCATGGTGATTCCAGGAATACTATGACTCCTCAGGTAGAGAAATCTCAACAAGGTAATAATGAGTAAAGTGCAGCAACAAAGCAATTGTGTGGAGCGAAATAGGTTATTATGGATGACCAATATGGACTGTCTATGTAACGCCCCGACCCCAGCTACCCAGAGTCGGTGCATTACTTCGTAACATTGGCATGATCACAAAAGATGAAGTCTCGAAAGACCGATTAGTTTAGTAGCCTTGGAAACACTAGATACATTCGTAAACGTTACATTACATCATAAAGTGAAAAACTACAATAACAAAGTCTCCATAGTCCACACTCATATCCTCTTCTGACTATCCCTGCAGGTCATTCATAAAATACTTCTTCACATCCTGGAAAATATTAAAACATTGAAAGGGGTGAGCTCAGATGCTCAGTAAGGATAACAATATTGCGGAAGCTTTCGTAAATAAACATAAACATTTAAGGCAATGTATAACTAAAACAAAAGCCTTTTAAACTTGAACATAAACATAATATGGCAAAAGTAAAATGAGATAATGCCATTTACTTCTTCACATGAATATTCTACTGGTCGAATAATCACATGCAATATCAATAACCACTTTCATAATGATGGAATGCATAATGCCAGACTATCATAACCACGTAGTCAAGGCCTCGTGCCAAGACCACAAATAAGATTTTGTCAAGGCCTTGTGCCAAGACACTAGTTTGTCCCATGAGACCTGCCGATGCATCGAGGAGCTATAGCGGGCTCCACCCGTCACTTATTAAGTCCAATGCATTTCTCATATGAATAGGTTTAAACATATCATAAACCATAACATAATTGTATCACATAAAACATGCATAAAGGAAACATAACATTTCCACATTTCAATCACAAGATATCAATACAGCACATTGATATAATAAAAACGCTTTCAAAACCATTTTCAATACCAAAATAAAAGAAAGTTAAAACTTTGTATTTATTTTTCATTAAAAAAAAGATGGCTTATAGAGGAAGCTGAAACTCAAATAATGGTCACAGCGGCGGAGAAGTCGTTTTCGCCGCATAAGTACGGAAAGAAAAACATTCCCTTTTGTCGTTTAGCAAAATGCTTCGTATAAAAAGATTCCTTTTGAATAAACGTAAAAGTCAAAGGGGTTTATACACCGTATAAAAGAAATTTGTGTATAAAACAAAATATGCCTCAATGAAAGGAGATTGAGACGAAGTCCTTAAAAAGATCATTTTTAAAATAGAATAGATATATTATGTGTATTCACTATAGGTACACATGAAGAAAGTAAAAATACAAAATAGGACATAATAACATCATGACATAATTTGAAAGTAGGAGATTAACCCAAAGAATGGAAATTGGGTTAAGAAGTTCCCTTACCTCGTGTCTGACTTGACTCAACCGTTCTTTAACCTCCTGAATAATAAACTAGAGTTAATTTCTATTTACTTAAGAACCTTTTTCAGGTTCATTATTTCATTTATATCACTTATTACCATGTTATGAACATTATTTAATTATTTAAGTTAATAACGGTCGTTTTGTCGATCTTTGGTACTTGAGTCAAAAATAAACTTCTTATAATTACAAGTTGTTCATGTGGTGAAATATCCATTATATCCAGAATTATATTCATGATGTAGATATCATATATATCATATATATACAGTATATACATTCATTCATAATTTCACGTAACATTTAGAGGTAAGAAATGAAATGCACCGTTCATGGAGACGGTAAGCCGTACGTACGCATGAACGCTACTTTCATTTCAATTTCATATTTAATGGAACTAAATCATAATGATATAAATTTATAATATAATTACAGTATAATATAGTGTATAATACCATTTAATCCATCCTTTATACATCCCACATATGGCATTAACGATTCAAATCACTTTGAGGGGGCGGTAGTCTGCACTTCCTGAAATTATCGCGTTTTACCCATAATGGAAATCATAAAGTATGACATAAATGAGAAATACAGAAGCATTAGTAAAACATAAACAAATTATAAATCATATATAAAAATAGTGACATCTTAATGGCCACCTTTGAAGGTGTTATATGAGTGTTGAACAATCATCGTTTCGTGAGGCAGAAATTCTCCATCCACAGAAACCGTATGTTCTTTAACCATTAGACGAAGGTGTGTGTAAGTGTAAACCAAATCTTTATCATAACAACATCCTATTATATTTTAGGTACTGGTGTTGTTACAAAATAATGTAATGAAAAGAGTTTAGGGGGTTGGAGAATAAAAATAAAACAAAACAACATTAGAAAAGACATTACCTCAAAATCGGGTAACTCTTTTTGATTTGAGCCAAAGGCTTCCTTGGGAAGAGTTCTGCCCAAATGAGGATTCTAGGAGTAAGAGAGGGATGTTGGGAGAGTATTTGGGCAGAGGTTGGCCGAGACAAATGGCTTGAAGGTGTGAATAAGTTGGGAGAGGTGGGGGCCTTTTATAAGTGGAGAGGAGGGGCTCTTTTGGAAAGATTGAAATGTTACATTATTTACACAATGCTTTTCGGATTCTAAAGGTCCCACACTTATATAATTTGAGGATAAGGTGATAAGGGTTCGAAATATCCTCATCCAATTGTCTTTGGACAAGTGTAAACCTTGGATTTTTCATTATCTTCCCATTTTATTTAAATCGTTAAATAATGAGGTCATCACTACATCATCATGATGTCATAAATAATTTAATTTATTTAATGTATAAAAATTATAAAAAAACTACAATGATGTAGGAAATCTTTTTAGCTTTCCAATGAATATTTATAGTCAAAATTTGGACTTGTGTAACACCACTTAAAAATTGTTTTAGTAAAACATTTTATGTTTGTGTCATTTTTTTACTTTAACATTAAATAAAAGGTGTTTATGTCATTTTCTAACTAAAGTGGCTCCATGGGGTCCCCAAGTTGACCCATGGGTTGTCTTGGTCGGCCATGACTCATCCAATAGGAGTAGGACAAGTGTCATTCTCATCTCATATTATAAAAATATTGTTTTTACCTTAAACTACACTAATTAACTCTAATCGCGATTAAGAACTTAAAAGTTACTATTCACCAAAAAATTATTTTAATCTCATTGAACCACATTTTACTTCTTAATGACAACCATGTATGTCGGATTTTTGAAAATCAAATCACAGAAGTGGTAATATTTCATTTAAACGAAAAATCAGTTATTTAACTACCACTTAGTGGTTTCACTATTCATCAAAAATTGAAGTTTTTCAGAACAAGGCCAAAATTTCACCCTAAGCTATAATTGATATTAAGAATTCAAAAATGATGTCTATTTTACAAAATTCCAAACATATTAGTTGCATTAATTAATTTTATAATTAATTCCCGCTGTCACAACAAATATCGTGTTTTTAAGAAACAATTTATGTCAAAAGATTGGCAATTGTTTATGTCCAATTTCAATGTTAAATTAATTCTAATGACCACCATTGGATAAAATGGTAAAAATATATTCTAATTATACTCTAAAACCACTCAATAGTATAATTTATCACTATGAATTATTTTGATTAAAAAAGTTGTTTTAAGTATTTTTCACTATTCATAAAAATTTTGAAGTTCTCAGAAAATTACAAAAAATTCAACATAGGCTAATTTCAATATTAGGAATACAAAAATGAAGTCCATTTTGAAATATAAAATTTCTATAATTTTAAAAAGTGGTTATTACTATTCATAACGGCTACTTTGATTTGTCGCGATGTTTTAGAACTCGAAGTTGCGTACAATGCAAGCTATTGTATTATTGAATGAGAAGCGTATCGTGGAAGCTCGGGGTGTTACATTCTCCCCTCCTTCAATAAATTGCGTCCTCGCAATTTGAAATTTTTTTTTCTTTGATAATAAAAGGTTGAAAAGAGAAAATACCTTTGTGGAAAACCCACATCGGAAATAAGGTTAATAAAATTTAGCCTTAATAAGAGGGAAATGGAAATAAGAAAGTCACCACCAAATTATGATCTCTATAAGGAGAACATTGGTGGCAATTAAAGACATATAATTGGAGGAAAAACATAAATATTTGTAGGGAGTGATTGAGGTCATCAATCACAATCAACTGTCAAATTGAGGGCCTCAAAGCCTTAAATCTATGTTGATTTAAAATATCATCAGTTCAACAAGACATAAGGTATTAGGATAACACATTTTTTGTTTTAATATCCCTTTACTAAAGTTTAAGAATTAATTTATTCATTTATGCTTGACAATTAGTCTTTCAACCTTCAACTCATCTTTCACTCAAAAAGATAATAGAACTCAAAAATATTATTATTATCCTAATTGTATAAGGTTCCAAATGTTAACACATACCATTTAGATTAGTAAAATTATATTGTAATAACCAGGGAATTCCTGTAGGCTAGTGGTAGGAAATAAAGGCTTGTCGCACTATGGTTGTGGGTTCGATTCCTGCAGCTTTGTCCGACGCGATGGGTTATGCCCCACCCTGCAGGTTGTCCTTTTCCTAAAACAAAAGTATTATAATATTTCAAAAATAATCTTCAGAAATGTTTTAACCTTAAACAATACTATCCAAAGTTCAACTTAATCCATTCCAACCTTTATAGTTATCAAAAATACTTCTGTCCAACTCACAGTCCAGATTTTATGAGGAAGGTAAACATAATGAAGCTACTTTTTTTCTGCGTAACAACATGTGAACACCTTCATCATGTATTCTTTTAAAACACTACAACATACTGAATTTCCATAAATCCTTATTGATTACATTCATGATCCCTTATTTCTTATAGAAAACTAGATATACTCCTTCTATCCAAAAATGTATACAAATCATTAATCAGTCTCTAGGATGTTAAGAATATCCAATATAATTTATCCGAATCAATCATCTCTTATTCCAAAATCACTATCTCGGTATCAGAACCATATTATGGTTTATCTTTCTCTCAACCATATATTTTCCAAAAATTTAACCTACTGTGGAGTCACTTTTCTTGGTTCCACACAATCTCAAGTCCTAGATAAAATAGTACTGCAGTACAATCCTTATATACTCCATAATTATCATAACCAGTACATCATTGATACAATACTGAAATTACAAAATTCTTTAATAACAACATAAGAACTCTAATCATTCCTCCTCATCTGTGGTAGTATCATAACTTGATTATTATCCAATAACATCATTTGGGGCATACTCTGACGATTTGGACATTGGTTTGCGTAGTGTCCCCAATCCTTGCAGAAGAAGCATTGTACATTTGAAACCATTTTCTTACCCTTGCAGTCACGCGCTTTGTGTCCTTTTTCTCTACACTTATAACAAACTCCCATTCCCTTTAGGCAAGTTCCATGATGTTTCTTCCCACAATTACCACATATTGGAAAATTCTTCTTTCCACTTATCCATTTATCCATCATTCTCTCTTCCATCCCTTTCGTCTCTTGCTTCGCTTCAAAGCCATAGGACTCAGAGAATTCTTTACTTATCCTATTAACACATGATACTATTTCTTCATATGTTGAGAACACATGGGAGACTATTTCCCTTCGAAATGTTGGCTTAATACCGTGAAAGATACTATCCTTCTTACTCTTTGGATCATACGTACTGCTGGAGTTCACATTCCTTCTACTGGGCGCCATTTCTATACAACGGCATAAACTAGGTTAGTTTATGAATCAAAATACATAATTCCATACTTGTAAAACACTTTACATAAATTGGACTATTTATGGATATAATCCATAATCATAAAAAGAAATGTTTTCTTTGAGGAAGTATGTACTCGTAACCCTTCATAGTGGTTTGTAAGTAAAATGAGAATTATCCTAAGCATATCCCCCGGGAGTGTCGTAACCAAGAGTGCAGCAAGGCCCGTTGTCGTGCACCAGTTCCCGTTCGAGTCTAGCTCAAAGCGGTGTTTTCGGGTTTTACCCCTAGGTACATCTGTGCCAGAGCCGCCTCTACCTGCTCGTAACCAGACAGGGATGTATTTCTCGGAAAACTCATAACATCTCCATAACACCAAAATTCTAGGAAGTTCTTCTATATTAATCCTCAAAGTCTATCTTTGGGCTATGTGCTCTAATCAGAGTTTATCTAAATCTAGCTTCCAAGGTTAGTACTAAACTGCCTCTGATACCAACTGTAACATCCCGACCCCAGCTACCCAGAGTCGGTGCATTACTTCGTAACATTGGCATGATCACAAAAGATCAAGTCTCGAAAGACCGATTAGTTTAGTAGCCTTGGAAACACTAGATACATTCGTAAACGTTACATTACATCATAAAGTGAAAAACTACAATAACAAAGTCTCCATAGTCCACACTCATATCCTCTTCTGACTATCCCTGCAGGTCATTCATAAAATACTTCTTCACATCCTGGAAAATATTAAAACATTGAAAGGGGTGAGCTCAGATGATCAGTAAGGATAACAATATTGCGGAAGCTTTCGTAAATAAACATAAACATTTAAGGCAATGTATAACTAAAACAAAAGCCTTTTAAACTTGAACATCAACATAATATGGCAAAAGTAAAATGAGATAATGCCATTTACTTCTTCACATGGATATTCTACTGGTCGAATAATCACATGCAATATCAATAACCACTTTCATAATGATGGAATGCATAATGCCAGACTATCATAACCACGTAGTCAAGGCCTCGTGCCAAGACCACAAATAAGATTTTGTCAAGGCCTTGTTCCAAGACACTAGTTTGTCCCATGAGACCTGCCGATGCATCGAGGAGCTATAGCGGGCTCCACCCGTCACTTATTATGTCCAATGCATTCCTCATATGAATAGGTTTAAACATATCATAAACCATAACATAATTGTATCACATAAAACATGCATAAAGGAAACATAACATTTCCACATTTCAATCACAAGATATCAATACAGCACATTGATATAATAAAAACGCTTTCAAAACCATTTTCAATACCAAAATAAAAGAAAGTTAAAACTTTGTATTTATTTTTCATTAAAAAAAAGATGGCTTATAGAGGAAGCTGAAACTCAAATAATGGTCATGGCGGCGGAGAAGTCGTTTTCGCCGCATAAGTACGGAAAGAAAAACATTCCCTTTTGTCGTTTAGCAAAATGCTTCGTATAAAAAGATTCCTTTTGAATAAACGTAAAAGTCAAAGGGGTTTATACACCGTATAAAAGAAATTTGTGTATAAAACAAAATATGCCTCAATGAAAGGAGATTGAGACGAAGTCCTTAAAAAGATCATTTTTAAAATAGAATAGATATATTATGTGTATTCACTATAGGTACACATAAAGAAAGTAAAAATACAAAATAGGACATAATAACATCATGACATAATTTGAAAGTAGGAGATTAACCCAAAGAATGGAAATTGGGTTAAGAAGTTCCCTTACCTCGTGTCTGACTTGACTCGACCGTTCTTTAACCTCCTGAATAATAAACTAGAGTTAATTTCTATTTACTTAAGAACCTTTTTCAGGTTCATTATTTCATTTATATCACTTATTACCATGTTATGAACATTATTTAATTATTTAAGTTAATAACGGTCGTTTTGTCGATCTTTGGTACTTGAGTCAAAAATAAACTTCTTATAATTACAAGTTGTTCATGTGGTGAAATATCCATTATATCCAGAATTATATTCATGATGTAGATATCATATATATCATATATATACATTATATACATTCATTCATAATTTCACGTAACATTTAGAGGTAAGAAATGAAATGCACCGTTCATGGAGACGGTAAGCCGTACGTACGCATGAACGCTACTTTCATTTCAATTTCATATTTAATGGAACTAAATCATAATGATATAAATTTATAATATAATTACAGTATAATATAGTGTATAATACCATTTAATCCATCCTTTATACATCCCACATATGGCATTAACGATTCAAATCACTTTGAGGGGGCGGTAGTCCGCACTTCCTGAAATTATCGCGTTTTACCCATAATGGAAATCATAAAGTATGACATAAATGAGAAATACAGAAGCATAAGTAAAACATAAACAAATTATAAATCATATATAAAAATAGTTACATCTTAATGGCCACCTTTGAATGTGTTATATGAGTGTTGAACAATCATCGTTTCGTGAGGCAGAAATTCGCCATCCACAGAAACCGTATGTTCTTTAACCATTAGACGAAGGTGTGTGTAAGTGTAAACCAAATCCTTATCATAACAACATCCTAGTATATTTTAGGTACTGGTTTTGTTACAAAATAATGGAATGAAAAGAGTTTAGGGGGTTGGAGAAGAAAAATAAAACAAAACAACATTAGAAAAGACATTACCTCAAAATCGGGTAACTCTTTTTGATTTGAGCCAAAGGCTTCCTTGGGAAGATTTCTGCCCAAAGTGAGGATTCTAGGAGTAAGAGAGGGATGTTGGGAGAGTATTTGGGCAGAGGTTGGCCGAGCCAAATGGCTTGAAGGTGTGAATAAGGTGGGAGAGGTGGGGGCCTTTTATAAGTGGAGAGGAGGGGCTCTTTTGGAAAGATTGAAATGTTACATTATTTACACAATGCTTTTCGGATTCTAAAGGTCCCAAACTTATATAATTCGAGGCTAAGGTGATAAGGGTTCGAAATCTCCTCATCCAATTGTCGTTGGACAAGTGTAAACCTTGGATTTTGCATTATCTTCCCATTTTATTTAAATCGTTAAATAATGAGGTCATCACTACATCATCATGATGTCATAAATAATTTAATTTATTTAATGTATAAAAATTATAAAAAATCTACAACGATGTAGGAAATCTTTTTAGCTTTCCAATGAATATTTATAGTCAAAATTTGGACTTGTGTAACAGCACTTAAAAATTGTTTTAGTAAAACATTTTATGTTTGTGTCATTTTTTTACTTTAACATTAAATAAAAGGTGTTTATGTCATTTTCTAACTAAAGTGGCTCCATGGGGTCCCCAAGTTGACCCATGGGTTGTCTTGGTCTGCCATGACTCATCCAATAGGAGTAGGACAAGTGTCATTCTCATCTCATATTATAAAAATATTGTTTTTACCTTAAACTACACTAATTAACTCTAATCGCGATTAAGAACTTAAAAGTTACTATTCACCAAAAAATTATTTTAATCTCATTGAACCACATTTTACTTCTTAATGACAACCATGTATGTCGGATTTTTGAAAATCAAATCACAGAAGTGGTAATATTTCATTTAAACGAAAAATCAGTTATTTAACTACCACTTAGTGGTTTCACTATTCATCAAAAATTGAAGTTTTTCAGAACAAGGCCAAAATTTCACCCTAAGCTATAATTGATATTACGAATTCAAAAATGATGTCTATTTTACAAAATTCCAAACATATTAGTTGCATTAATTAATTTTATAATTAATTCCCGCTGTCACAACAAATAGCGTGTTTTTAAGAAACAATTTATGTCAAAAGATTGGCAATTGTTTATGTCCAATTTCAATGTTAAATTAATTCTAATGACCACCATTGGATAAAATGGTAAAAATATATTCTAATTATACTCTAAAACCACTCAATAGTATAATTTATCACTATGAATTATTTTGATTAAAAAAGTTGTTTTTAGTATTTTTCACTATTCATAAGAATTTTGAAGTTCTCAGAAAATTACAAAAAATTCAACATAGGCTAATTTCAATATTAGGAATACAAAACTGAAGTCCATTTTGAAATATAAAATTTCTATAATTTTAAAAAGTGGTTATTACTATTCATAACGGCTACTTTGATTTGTCGCGATGTTTTAGAACTCGAAGTTGCGTACAATGCAAGCTATTGTATTATTGAATGAGAAGCGTATCGTGGAAGCTCGGGGTGTTACATTCTCCCCTCCTTCAATAAATTGCGTCCTCGCAATTTGAAATTTTTTTTTCTTTGATAATAAAAGGTTGAAAAGAGAAAATACCTTTGTGGAAAACCCACATCGGAAATAAGGTTAATAAAATTTAGCCTTAATAAGAGGGAAATGGAAATAAGAAAGTCACCACCAAATTATGATCTCGATAAGGAGAACATTGGTGGCAATTAAAGACATATAATTGGAGGAAAAACATAAATATTTGTAGGGAGTGATTGAGGTCATCAATCACAATCAACTGTCAAATTGAGGGCCTCAAAGCCTTCAATCTATGTTGATTTAAAATATCATCAGTTCAACAAGACATAAGGTATTAGGATAACACATTTTTTGTTTTAATATCCCTTTACTAAAGTTTAAGAATTAATTTATTCATTTATGCTTGACAATTAGTGTTTCAACCTTCAACTCATCTTTCACTCAAAAAGATAATAGAACTCAAAAATATTATTATTATCCTAATTGTATAAGGTTCCAAATGTTAACACATACCATTTAGATTAGTAAAATTATATTGTAATAACCAGGAAATTCTTGTAGGCTAGTGGTAGGAAATAAAGGCTTGTCGCACTATGGTTGTGGGTCCGATTCCTGCAGCTTTGTCCGACGCGATGGGTTATGCCCCACCCTGCAGGTTGTCCTTTTCCTAAAACAAAAGTATTATAATATTTCAAAAATAATCTTCAGAAATGTTTTAACCTTAAACAATACTATCCAAAGTTCAACTTAATCCATTCCAACCTTTATAGTTATCAAAAATACTTCTGTCCAACTCACAGTCCAGATTTTATGAGGAAGGTAAACATAATGAAGCTACTTTTTTTCTGCGTAACAACATGTGAACACCTTCATCATGTATTCTTTTAAAACACTGCAACATACTGAATTTCCATAAATCCTTATTGATTACATTCATGATCCCTTATTTCTTATAGAAAACTAGATATACTCCTTCTATCCAAAAATGTATACAAATCATTAATCAGTCTCAAGGATGTTAAGAATATCCAATATAATTTATCCGAATCAATCATCTCTTATTCCAAAATCACTATCTCGGTATCAGAACCATATTAGGGTTTATCTTTCTCTCAACCATATATTTTCCAAAAATTTAACCTACTGTGGAGTCACTTTTCTCGGTTCCACACAATCTCAAGTCCTAGATAAAATAGTACTGCAGTACAATCCTTATATACTCCATAATTATCATAACCAGTACATCATTGATACAATACTGAAATTGCAAAATTCTTTAATAACAACATAAAACTCTAATCATTCCTCCTCATCTGTGGTAGTATCATAACTTGATTATTATCCAATAACATCATTTGGGGCATACTCTGACGATTTGGACATTGGTTTGCGTAGTGTCCCCAATCCTTGCAGAAGAAGCATTGTACATTTGAAACCATTTTCTTACCCTTGCAGTCACGCGCTTTGTGTCCTTTTTCTCTACACTTATAACAAACTCCCATTCCCTTTAGGCATGTTCCATGATGTTTCTTCCCACAATTACCACATATTGGAAAATTCTTCTTTCCACTTATCCATTTATCCATCATTCTCTCTTCCATCCCTTTCGTCTCTTGCTTCGCTTCAAAGCCATAGGACTCAGAGAATTCTTTACTTATCCTATTAACACATGATACTATTTCTTCATATGTTGAGAACACATGGGAGACTATTTCCCTTCGAAATGTTGGCTTAATACCGTGAAAGATACTATCCTTCTTACTCTTTGGATCATACGTACTGCTGGAGTTCACATTCCTTCTACTGGGCGCCATTTCTATACAACGGCATAAACTAGGTTAGTTTATGAATCAAAATACATAATTCCATACTTGTAAAACACTTTACATAAATTGGACTATTTATGGATATAATCCATAATCATAAAAAGAAATGTTTTCTTTGAGGAAGTATGTACTCGTAACCCTTCATAGTGGTTTGTAAGTAAAATGAGAATTATCCTAAGCATATCCCCCGGGAGTGTCGTAACCAAGAGTGCAGCAAGGCCCGTTGTCGTGCACCAGTTCCCGTTCGAGTCTAGCTCAAAGCGGTGTTTTCGGGTTTTACCCCTAGGTACATCTGTGCCAGAGCCGCCTCTACCTGCTCGTATCCAGACAGGGATGTATTTCTCGGAAAACTCATAACATCTCTATAACACCAAAATTCTAGGAAGTTCTTCTATATTAATCCTCAAAGTCTATCTTTGGGCTATGTGCTCTAATCAGAGTTTATCTAAATCTAGCTTCCAAGGTTAGTACTAAACTGCCTCTGATACCAACTGTAACGCCCCGACCCCAGCTACCCAGAGTCGGTGCATTACTTCGTAACATTGGCATGATCACAAAAGATCAAGTCTCGAAAGACCGATTAGTTTAGTAGCCTTGGAAACACTAGATACATTCGTAAACGTTACATTACATCATAAAGTGAAAAACTACAATAACAAAGTCTCCATAGTCCACACTCATATCCTCTTCTGACTATCCCTGCAGGTCATTCATAAAATACTTCTTCACATCCTGGAAAATATTAAAACATTGAAAGGGGTGAGCTCAGATGCTCAGTAAGGATAACAATATTGCGGAAGCTTTCGTAAATAAACATAAACATTTAAGGCAATGTATAACTAAAACAAAAGCCTTTTAAACTTGAACATCAACATAATATGGCAAAAGTAAAATGAGATAATGCCATTTACTTCTTCACATGGATATTCTACTGGTCGAATAATCACATGCAATATCAATAACCACTTTCATAATGATGGAATGCATAATGCCAGACTATCATAACCACGTAGTCAAGGCCTCGTGCCAAGACCACAAATAAGATTTTGTCAAGGCCTTGTGCCAAGACACTAGTTTGTCCCATGAGACCTGCCGATGCATCGAGGAGCTATAGCGGGCTCCACCCATCACTTATTAAGTCCAATGCATTCCTCATATGAATAGGTTTAAACATATCATAAACCATAACATAATTGTATCACATAAAACATGCATAAAGGAAACATAACATTTCCACATTTCAATCACAAGATATCAATACAACACATTGATATAATAAAAACGCTTTCAAAACCATTTTCAATACCAAAATAAAAGAAAGTTAAAACTTTGTATTTATTTTTCATTAAAAAAAGATGGCTTATAGAGGAAGCTGAAACTCAAATAATGGTCATGGCGGCGGAGAAGTCGTTTTCGCCGCATAAGTACGGAAAGAAAAACATTCCCTTTTGTCGTTTAGCAAAATGCTTCGTATAAAAAGATTCCTTTTGAATAAACGTAAAAGTCAAAGGGGTTTATACACCGTATAAAAGAAATTTGTGTATAAAACAAAATATGCCTCAATGAAAGGAGATTGAGACGAAGTCCTTAAAAAGATCATTTTTAAAATAGAATAGATATATTATGTGTATTCACTATAGGTACACATAAAGAAAGTAAAAATACAAAATAGGACATAATAACATCATGACATAATTTGAAAGTAGGAGATTAACCCAAAGAATGGAAATTGGGTTAAGAAGTTCCCTTACCTCGTGTCTGACTTGACTCAACCGTTCTTTAACCTCCTGAATAATAAACTAGAGTTAATTTCTATTTACTTAAGAACCTTTTTCAGGTTCATTATTTCATTTATATCACTTATTACCATGTTATGAACATTATTTAATTATTTAAGTTAATAACGGTCGTTTTGTCGATCATTGGTACTTGAGTCAAAAATAAACTTCTTATAATTACAAGTTGTTCATGTGGTGAAATATCCATTATATCCAGAATTATATTCATGATGTAGATATCATATATATCATATATATACAGTATATACATTCATTCATAATTTCACGTAACATTTAGAGGTAAGAAATGAAATGCACCGTTCATGGAGATGGTAAGCCGTACGTACGCATGAACGCTACTTTCATTTCAATTTCATATTTAATGGAACTAAATCATAATGATATAAATTTATAATATAATTACAGTATAATATAGTGTATAATACCATTTAATCCATCCTTTATACATCCCACATATGGCATTAACGATTCAAATCACTTTGAGGGGGCGGTAGTCCGCACTTCCTGAAATTATCGCGTTTTACCCATAATGGAAATCATAAAGTATGACATAAATGAGAAATACAGAAGCATAAGTAAAACATAAACAAATTATAAATCATATATAAAAATAGTGACATCTTAATGGCCACCTTTGAAGGTGTTATATGAGTGTTGAACAATCATCGTTTCGTGAGGCAGAAATTCGCCATCCACAGAAACCGTATGTTCTTTAACCATTAGACGAAGGTGTGTGTAGGTGTAAACCAAATCCTTATCATAACAAAATCCTAGTATATTTTAGGTACTGGTGTTGTTACAAAATAATGGAATGAAAAGAGTTTAGGGGGTTGGAGAAGAAAAATAAAACAAAACAACATTAGAAAAGACATTACCTCAAAATCGGGTAACTCTTTTTGATTTGAGCCAAAGGCTTCCTTGGGAAGAGTTCTGCCCAAAGTGAGGATTCTAGGAGTAAGAGAGGGATGTTGGGAGAGTATTTGGGCAGAGGTTGGCCGAGCCAAATGGCTTGAAGGTGTGAATAAGGTGGGAGAGGTGGGGGCCTTTTATAAGTGGAGAGGAGGGGCTCTTTTGGAAAGATTGAAATGTTACATTATTTACACAATGCTTTTCGGATTCTAAAGGTCCCACACTTATATAATTCGAGGCTAAGGTGATAAGGGTTCGAAATCTCCTCATCCAATTGTCTTTGGACAAGTGTAAACCTTGTATTTTGCATTATCTTCCCATTTTATTTAAATCGTTAAATAATGAGGTCATCACTACATCATCATGATGTCATAAATAATTTAATTTATTTAATGTATAAAAATTATAAAAAAACTACAATGATGTAGGAAATATTTTTAGCTTTACAATGAATATTTATAGTCAAAATTTGGACTTGTGTATCACCACTTAAAAATTGTTTTAGTAAAACATTTTATGTTTGTGTCATTTTTTTACTTTAACATTAAATAAAAGGTGTTTATGTCATTTTCTAACTAAAGTGGCTCCATGGGGTCCACAAGTTGACCCATGGGTTGTCTTGGTCTGCCATGACTCATCCAATAGGAGTAGGACAAGTGTCATTCTCATCTCATATTATAAAAATATTGTTTTTACCTTAAACTACACTAATTAACTCTAATCGCGATTAAGAACTTAAAAGTTACTATTCACCAAAAAATTATTTTAATCTCATTGAACCACATTTTACTTATTAATGACAAACATGTATGTCGGATTTTTGAAAATCAAATCACAGAAGTGGTAATATTTCATTTAAACGAAAAATCAGTTATTTAACTACCACTTAGTGGTTTCACTATTCATCAAAAATTGAAGTTTTTCAGAACAAGGCCAAAATTTCACCCTAAGCTATAATTGATATTACGAATTCAAAAATGATGTCTATTTTACAAAATTCCAAACATATTAGTTGCATTAATTAATTTTATAATTAATTCCCGCTGTCACAACAAATAGCGTGTTTTTAAGAAACAATTTATGTCAAAAGATTGGCAATTGTTTATGTCCAATTTCAATGTTAAATTAATTCTAATGACCACCATTGGATAAAATGGTAAAAATATATTCTAATTATACTCTAAAACCACTCAATAGTATAATTTATCACTATGAATTATTTTGATTAAAAAAGTTTTTTTAAGTATTTTTCACTATTTATAAGAATTTTGAAGTTCTCAGAAAATTACAAAAAATTCAACATAGGCTAATTTCAATATTAGGAATACAAAAATGAAGTCCATTTTGAAATATAAAATTTCTATAATTTTAAAAAGTGGTTATTACTATTCATAACGGCTACTTTGATTTGTCGCGATGTTTTAGAACTCAAAGTTGCGTACAATGCAAGCTATTGTATTATTGAATGAGAAGCGTATCGTGGAAGCTCGGGGTGTTACAGTCTACGGTGAGAGGTACGATTCTTTTCAATTCTACCTGCATGAAAGTGTTGCTCGATACCTGCGCATCACATTCTTTTCTTTCTTCTTGTATTGCTGATTTGTTGAACATAAAACTTGTAATGATGCCTTCTATGATAAATCTTCAAACTCCTCTCGGTGAAAGAGAATATAGAGCCTTCATGTGTAGAGAATGTTTTATAACTGTTGATGGAGCTGAGTTGAAGTGGGATTTATCTATGTAGGAGATGGATGTTTATGATATAATCCTGGGTATGGATTGGTTGATAGATTTCAGGGCTCACATCGATTTTTATAGCAGAGTAGTCAGTTTTGAGACTAAGGATGGAATCGAGCATCTCTTTAGAGAAGAATGAGTGGGGAAGGCAGGTGAAACAGGCTTGTTGGGACCAGTAGTGGCAATTATCTCTTACCAGTTTGCTATAATAAACATGGAATCGATTGACTAGATCCCGAATAATAGTTTTCCAGTAGTCATGGATCAATTTCTTGATGTTTTTTCTGAAAACTTCTTAGAGTTACCACCTGTAATTGAAGTAGAGTTTACGATTGATCTTCTTCCGAGGACCAGTCCTATCTCACTTCTATCTTATAGGATGGAACCAACATATTTAAAGGAATTGAAATTATAGTTTGGAAACTAGAAAACAAAGATTCTATTCGGCCAAGCATGTCTCTGTGGGAAGCATCAGTTTTGTTTGTAAAGAAAGCAAATGAAACATTGAGACTATGTGTGGATTATCGTAAAGTTAACCAGGTTATGATAAAGAATACATATCCACTTCCATGCATTGATGACATATTTGATCAATTTAGGGGAGATCAGTGTTTCTCTAAGATTGACTTGTGGTCAGGATATAACCAGTTGTGATTTCAAAAGGAGGATATTCCGAAGACAGCCTTCAGAAGCAGATATGGCCACTACAAATATGTAGTAATGCTTTTTGGTCTCACGAATGCACCAGCTGTCTTTATGGAACTGATTAATCGGATATTTTAGTGATATCTAGATTCTTTTGTTGTGGTGTTTGTAGACGACATATTGGTGTATTCAAGAACAAAGGATGATCATGAGCAACACTTGGCGATAGTGTTGGAAATCTTGTGAGACCATGAGTTGTATGACAAATTATCAAAGTGTGATTTTTTGATACAAGTGCTATGCTTTCTGGGCCATGTTGTTTCTAATAAAGTTTTTTCAGTGGATCCAGAAAAGATATAAGCTATTATTTCTTGGAAACTTCCCAAGAATGTCTTTGAAATACGAAGTTTTCGTGGTCTAGTTGGTTATTACCGACACTTTGTGCGTGACTTATCATGACTAGCATCACCTGTGACAGCATTAACAAAGAAGAATTCACTTTTTCAATGGACTAATGAATGTCTGAGTTATTTTCAATAATTGAAACTTCACCGTACATCAACACCCATCTTAATCTTTCCTGAATCAGGACAAGGGTATGTGGTGTATTGTGATTCTTTGGGAATAGGGTTGGGATGTTTTCTCATGCAAGGAGACCATGTTGTTGCTTATGGTTTAAGGTAGTTGAGGGTTCAAGAGAAGAATTACCCAACACATGATTTGGGGTTAGCTGCAGTTTTCCATTCCTTGAAGACTTGGCATCATTATCTCTTTGGTGAGAAATTAATTGTGTTTACGGATCAAAAAAGATTGAAACACATTTTCTCATAATGAGATTTGAGACTGAGGTAGAGGAGATGGATGTATTATCTCCAGATGTTTGACTTTGACATGATGTATACACCGGGTATGAGAAATTCGGTGGCTGATGCATTAAGGAGAAAGTCGTTTTCTCAGTTGGTGAAAGAATCTTCAGAAGAATGGCAGATGATTTCGGTCATAGCTAACATGCATGTGTAATGTGAAGACCAAGGTGATGTTGTGGTTTTCTTTCCAGTTACGCTTGTTCCTGATTTGGTGGAGATAGTAAAGGAGGCACAGGCATCCGATGTAGACTGTATTGCAATGAGTTCAAAACTCAATGGTGGGGAGACCATTGAGGGATGGAAACTGGATGGGAGTTCACTTTTGTGGTTTTTAGATCGGATGGTTGTACCTTTAACTACTTAGGAACAACTCCTTCATGCTTACCACTATTCGATATGGTCTTTACATCCAGGTACACAAAAGATGTATAAGGACTTTAAGGGGATGTTTTGGTGGAGTGACATGAAACGAAAGGTAGCTAAATTTTCTTCAAGGTGTTTAACTTGTAAGTAAGTTAAAGCAGAACATCAGTGGTCAATGGGTATGTTATAGTCTTTACCTATCCTAGTGTGGAAATTGGATCAGATAGCAATGCATTTTGTTACAGTTCTTCCAATAATGGTTCAAAAACATAATGTCATTTGGGTGATAGTGGATCATCTAACCAAGTCAAAGCATTTTATCCCTATTTTTGAAACTCATACAGTGGAATATCATTCAAAAATATATATATGAGAAGTTTTAAACAGACATGGCATACCAGTTTCAATCATGTCATACAAAGATCCGAGTTTCACATCTCATTTTTGGCGATCCTTACAGAAATACCTGGGAACTCAGTTAAATATGAGTACGGCATATCATCCTCAGACAGACGGACAATCCTAAAGGATGATACAGACATTGGGAGCCAATTTTCGAGCTTGTGTAATGGATTTCGGTGGCTCATGGGAGGAGCATATACCCTTAGTGGAGTTCTCATACAATAACAACTATCAAGCCTTGATACGCATGGCTTTATTTGAAGCATTGTATGGTCATCCTTGTCATTATCCACTTTTTTGGGTGGAAACAGGTGAAATAGTCGGGCCAAGCCTTGTCCAAGAGACAACGAAGAAGTTTCAGTTGATAAAGAAGAGGATTAAGACGGAACAGAGTCAGCATAAATCTTATGCAGATCACCATCAAAGACCGTTGTTGTTCGTTGTGGGTGATCATGTCTTCTTGAGGATCTCTCCAAGACTTGGACATCATTGTTTGAGGAAGCAGGGGAACATATCTCATTGATACATTTTCCCTTTTGAGATACTAGAACGGATTGGAGAGGTGTCATATCAATTAGCGTTACCACCACGGATCATTTTGGAGCATAATGTGTTCCATGTATCTCAGTTGAAGAAGTATAAGCCCGATCCTGAGAATACGATCAAATGGGATCACATTGACCTAGAGCTGGATGCTTCATTGGTAAATATCCCGGTGTGGATTGTGGATAGGTTGGATAAAGTCTTGCATGGAAAAAGAATCGGTCTAGTGCGGTTGTTGTGGAAACATGGTCAGATTCAAGAAGAGACTTGGGAACGCGAGAAAGAGATGAAAGAGCAGTGGCCAGAACTCTTTCTGGAAAGCGATGGTTTTCTACTTTTTGGGGACGGAAAGGCCAATGGTGGGGAGAATGTAGTACCCCATGTTTCTTCTATGTAACCCTTTCTTGATTCTTTTAATTATTATAATGTTAAGGGTGATGAATGGGAGAGTCATGAGAACTTGGAATGAGTTTTTGGGAAAAAAGGGAAGTCGCACGGGAGGTGCACAGTTTGTCTAAACAATGTGGCCAAACCATGCAGTGTTGGTATTAGAGGCAGTAGTTTCCACAGGGGTAGTGCATGGTTTGTCTAACCGTGTGGCCAAACCATGCAAGAAGGGTGGCCAAGGTAGTAGCTAATGCACGGTTTGCACTTAGTTTGTCAAACCGTGCGAACTAACCATGCGGCCACCTAAATTAGATCCTTAAATTATGGATCGAACTCGTTTTTGCCTCTAATTGCTTCATTAAAGCTCTTAAGTAGCCATAACTCGGGATTACTCTCCCTTGATGGTTGAAAACTTCTCCCAAGTGTTCTAGAGGTGATCCAAAGGCTTCTCTTGGCGAATTGAAGTCATATTCTTGAGGTATGTGATCGTTCTCCTTCGTTCTTGATCATTTTATCAGATATACTTAGATATAATTCTCCTCTTCACTTGGTTTCTTAGATCTACGCCCGTTATGGGTAGATCTAAGTGTGTGTATGCCAAACATAATGAGTTTTGGTCTCATTTTTGTTAGGAGAAGAGATCTAAAGAGGATCCTTAGTGAATCGACTTGGGTTTCTTGAGCATTCTTCGGTCATTGGTTGGTTTCTCCTATTTTGTTGAGGAAGGTGGAATCACTCTCAATTCTTCTTTCTTATAACATGATGTCTTAGTTCAAATAGATTAAATTTCTTTGTTTTAATTATGAAATTGTGGTGCAAAGCATGTTACAAATATTCTTTAGTTATGATTTATGGGTTTTTATGGAATTATGGAAAATGAAAGAATGGTTTGTGAAAAGTGTTTTGGTTTATTGATTTTAAAATAGTGACTTTAAAATATGAATTTTGTATATTTGGAAAATGGTTTATGGGGAAAAGGTTTTCAATAAAGGGTTTTTTTATTAAAATGGTTTTGGTCATGTTGGAATGGTGTGGTTTTTGGGCGTACTGGGTGTGTGCGTTCATATTGCATTTATGAGGCTTGGTTTAAATATGACCTTGTGCTCAGTGCCAAAAGTATAATGGAACATGGGGAATAATTACCTTGTGACGACTTGGTAGATTAACGAGAGACCACTCATGAGTATGGAACTGTCATAACGATGCATGCATAGTTGATTTCATGGGTTGTGAAATTTTTGGTTGTGTGGATTTTTGAAATGGAATGGTTATGCCAAAGTGGAAATGTAAATTTGATTGGATTCTTTGCTTGGTTTTTTTTCTTGAGAAATATGGTTTTTGTTGGAAAATGGTTTTGACATGGAACTTGTTATATTGTGAACTGTTTTGGAATTGTTTTATATAAATTGTATTATATAAATGTGCTCACATGTTTTATCCTTGAGGCATGGGTTGGGAACTCATCGAGGAAAACCTACTGAGTTTCATTACTCACCCTAGGATTTGGCACGTTGGTGATTTTACAAATGTCATATACTAGGATATTGGCAATGGTAAATTTCCGCATGTTTATATAACTACTTCATGATACCTGGGCTGGTTCATGATGTTAGAGCTTGGAGCTTGTGGGGCATGGAGTTGGGTTGTCATCTTGTAGTCTTTTAGTTTGTCTTTCCGCTGTTTACTCTGATTTAGTGCTGTTTTCAGTTGTGGTACTCTTGGTTGGTTTATGATAAAATAATTGGTTGAGTTTTCATAGCTTTTATCATGCATCAATTAGTTGATTTTTTTGGTTATGGTTGTTGGATCTGTGGTATGTTCAAAAAAGGTAAATCACCCCCCAATTACTTTGAAACCCTTCAGCATTTATTGCCAGCCTTTGGCTCCTTGGGGATGTCATTTAAGTCCAAGTAATGACTTGTTGTATTCTCAAGCCAATGAGGATAAGCAGGTCATTACAATTTCTGAGAGAGTACATGATGATGTCCCACTGAGTGATGAGGCCTCTGTCCAGGGCCCTCTTATGGCGTTAGCACCTTCAGGTGGTGTACCAGTAGCCCCACTACCTGTAGGGCAGTCGTTTCGACCAGCCCCACCAGCAGAGCATGCATGCCGACTGAGCATGTTTCACGAGTTTCAGTGGCAGAGGACTCCAAGGTTCTGAGGCGAGATGGATCTGCAGGCGGCTGAGGACTCACTAGAGGTTGTGGCCAGAGTTTTCTACCTCTTTGGGACACCAGCTAACCTTATAGTGATCCTAGAAGCCAACCATTTTCAAGTAGAAGTAGGGGATGGTGGAGCTTTATGATTGAGATACACGACGAGATGAACCTCATCTGGGAGGACTTTGAGAGCCTTTTCAAGGTAGAGTTCTTCCCAGCGACCTTACGCTTTGTGTGTATACATGAGATGTTGCACTTACAGCAGCGCATCATGACTGTGGTCCAATACTAAGTGAGGTTCACCGATCCTTCCTGCTACTCCACCGACATGGTACGAGACCCTTTCTTCAAGTCCCAGACCTTTGATCAGGGTCTCCGATGGGAGATCAGAACATCAATGATATCTCTCAGCATACCGACGCAGGTCGGGGTGATAGAGCGGGCGTTTTTTCTGGAGATATTTCAAGCTAAGCATGCACCAACAGTGAGATCCATCACCAGATGTCATGTAGTAGGGTCATCCAAAATAGGTTGTAGATGATGAAACAGGGGCCCAAGAGGGAAAAACCTTCTGGTGGATGACCTTAGGATACATGTTCAATGGTACGGGGCTCATGGGATAGAGGATGATATCTTAGGACAGGCAGTGCTACTCGTGCGGCGAGCAGGGTCACATGGCTCGTGACTGCCGGACCCTCCATGTGGATGACCAGCAGACGATTGAGGGACCACTAAGGTGGAGGCATAGATTTGATTAGGGAGGTCCGCAGGCAGCAGCCAGACATGGAAAAGGATCTGGTCGTTCAGTAGACGGTGGGCAGCAATTTGTGGTTTTACCACCACCACCTCCAGGTGGTCCACCCCGACCAGAGAGAGAAGGTGGAAAGGGGCGAGCTCAGCTCCAGTCCACTACGGCTTACAACCACGGTGCTCCAAAGATGATTAGTGATACGATCTATGTCTACTCCAACTTATCTATAGTACTTATTAACATAGGTTCTAGTCACTGTTTCATTGTCATGACCCTTGTTCATAGATCGTAGATTCTAGTGGATCCATTGGCTCTATCCTTATATCTAGAGACTCCCACGGAAGAGGATTCGATTATTACACACTGGTGTCAGTATTGTGGGCTTACTCTAGGAGGTGATTTCTCTGGATGGGATCTTCTAGTAGTGGCATCGAGGCCTTACAACATCATCTTGGGTATGGACTGGTTATCCACAGTCCATGCCCAAATTTATGGTATTAGGCACAAATTTCAGTGTGTTCACGAGGATGGGACCAGGTCTTCCTTCACCAGTGAGAGGGAAACCTTTACAGTACAAGATGGGCTTACCTGGAGGAGGGTGCAACTGATCACACACCAGTTGGCTACCATTACCCTCATAATAATAGATGTTGGGAGTCCAATCTATCTTGTAGTGTTGGACCAGTATGCCAATGTCTTTCCTGATGATGTTCTGGGAATACCTCCACGTAGAGAGGTAGACTTTTACATTGACTTTTACCCCAGGACAAAAACGATATCAACACCAACAAATCAGATAGCTCCCACAGAGCTTTTTCAGTTATGGGTACAGATGGATGACTTGTAGAGAAATGGGTTCTGAAGGCCCATCGTTTCTCCATGGCCATCCCGGGTTTTGTTTTCCAAGAAGGCATATGGGAGCTTGAGACTCTTTGTGGACTACTGGCGACTGAACCAGGTGACCGTGAAAAACAAGTATCCACTTCCAAGGATTGGTGATATTTTAGATCATCTTATGGGAACTCATTTCTTTTTGAAGATAGACCTCAGATCATGTTATCATCAGCTCAGGATATGAGATGAGGATGTGCAGAAGACGACCTTCAGATGTCAGTATGGCCTCTATGAGTTCTTGGTTATTCCATTCGGTGTGACCAATTCCCCAGCAGTGTTCATGGGACTCATTAATAGGATCATCCATCCATACCTCGATCAATTTTTGGTGGTCTTCATCGACGACATCTTGATTTACTCAGTGTTAGAGGACGAGCATTCCTATCATCTTTATATAGTTCTAGATACACTCCGGAAGAATCATCTTTATCGTAAGATCTCAATGTTATGGTTCTGGATAAGAGAGGTCCACATTCTGGGACATGTTATCTCAGAGGCTGGAGTTGCATAGGATCCACAAAATATAGATGTTTTACTTTCAAATATTCCACCCAGAAGTGTGACCAGGGTGTGGAGTTTCCTGGGGTTGGCTGGAAACTACCGGAGATGCATTCCTGACTTTTCCAGAGTTGCGGCACCCTTTCCAGTGTTGATGAAGATGGGACAGACCTTCATGTGGACAGAGAAATGCCATTAAAGTTTTTAGGAGCTGAGGCAGAGACTGACGAATTCCCCCATCTTGAGGCTACCAGAAGAGGGTGTAGGGTATATAGTATACTGTGATGCATCAAGGACCGAACATGGGTATTTCCTGGTGTAGGAGAAAGTAATGATCGCCTACATCTCGTGATAGTTAAGACATCATGACCATAACTACACTAACCATGGCCTGGAGTTAGTAGCAATGGTATTTTCCATGAAGATGTGGTGACATTACATGATGGGTGAACGATTTACATTCTACTCTGATCACAAGAGTCTAAGGTATATATTCTCTCATAAGAAATTGAACCTGAGAAAGAAGTGATGGATGGAGTTCCCCTTTTAATATGAATTTGAGATAGTCAATACTCATGGGAAGGGAACATGGTAAGAGATGTACTCAACAGGAGGTCTGCTCTACAGTTTTTGAGTGAGGCGACAGAGCAGCTAGCCGCGTTGCAGATATCCTTCATGGATAAAGATGGAGCATCATACCTCCAGTCTATGATATTCACTCCCCCAGTACTTCAATGAGTCAGGGAGGCACAGCTTGGGGGCATTGACTGTGAGGCTCGATGTGCTTAGATATGATGAGGATAGGAACCTGATGGATTTTCTGAAGGTGGGGAGCACGTCATCATCTTAAGACGATGTACCATGGTACTAGTGGTGGTATGGTAGGAGGTTTTGATGGAGTTCCATAATTTGTATCTGGCAGTACATCCTAGTGTAGAGAAGATGTACCAGGACCTCCGGCGTCAGCACTGGTGTCTAGATATGAAGAAAGAAATGGCAGAGTTTGTTTTATGATACCTCACTTGTTAGTAAGTGAAGTTCGAGCATCAGGTTCTAGCAAGCTTAGCACAACCACTAGAGGTGCCAGAGTGGAAGTGGGATGGAATCTCCGTGTACATTGTGACAGGGCTTCCACATACGTCTAAAGTACATGATTCCATCTGGGTGGTCATTAACCAACTCACCAAGCCGGCCCACGTCCTACCCATCCTAGAGTCGAGATCAGTAGAGGGCTTGGGATGCCTCTAAGTACAAGAGATTTTGAAACTTCATTGGGTTCCATCGACGATAGTTTCTGAGCGTGACACACATTCAATATCCTGGTTGTGGAAGGGATTACAGGTGGAATTCAAGACTAACCTATGTTTGAGAACTGCTTTTCATCCTCAAAAGGATAGTCAGACATAGAGGACCATTCAGACACTAGAGGACATGCTTCGTGCTTGCGTCCTATATTTTGGCCACAGTTGGGAGGATCACTTTCCCTTGGTGGAGTTCACAAAAAAAACATTTATCACTACACCATCGGTATTGAACCATTTTAGGCTTTGTACGGTCAACATTACAGATCACCTCTATGATGGATGGACCCAGGAGAGTCAGCACTTTTGGGTCCAATGTTGGTACGGGCTACCACTAAGAAGGTGTAGATCATCCAGAAGTGGATGATGACTGCACAGAGTAGAGAGAAGTCTTATTATAATAGGATATGGAGACCTTTGGAGTTCCAGGATGATGACCACATATTCTTACGGGTCTCTCCTTGATAGAAATTATGGAGATTTGGCTGAGGTGGCATGTTATCACCAAGGTTTATCGGACCATTTCTGATACTTTAGAAGATATGCGAGGTTTCATACCATTAGGAAATACCACTATAGTTGGAGAGGGTTCACGAAGTCTTCCACATATCCCAGCTAAAGAGATATGTGCATGACCCATCTCACATCATCGACAACGGTGATCTGGAATTTGATGATGAGGTGAAATTTATAGAGGTTCTAGTATAGATTGAGGATTGAAAGGATTGGGTCCTTCGTGGATGATTGATACCACTAGTTCTCATTCGCTGGTAGCACGGGAACCACCAAGAGAGAACATGGGAGTGAGAAGCTCGGATTCTTACTAAGTACCACCATTTGTTTTTTTATTCTATGTTGTGGCTTTTGAGGACAAAAATCCTTAAGGTGGGGAGAATGTAATGATCCGGATTTTCCATGTATTTTTTTTTAATTAAATGGAATTATAAAGAGTCTTTGAAAATTAATGGCGCATGATTCTGAGGCCCGATGTGCCCGAAATGAATTTCTGAACTTTTTTGAGGTACATTTAGTAAATGCACGAGTGGCATTTTCTAACTTTTGAACCAGTGCTCGGATTAAAAATATGAGGGCATTGTTGAATCTGTAGTGATGCGATTCGCTTAAGGAAGGATTCAATTTTACCACAGTAGTTTTGGAGAAAATTTTATGTTTTGGGACTTTTAAAAGAATAATAAAAATAACTTAGTTAATTTTTATTTCCTCTTTTATATTTTCCTCCAATAGACAAGAGGCAATGTGGGACCAGCGATGTGTCAAGATAATAAATGGCTTGACCTTTCAATCCTATGTAACTGCACCATTGGGGAATTAAGAAGGTTCCTAATTAATGAGCCCCCATTAAATCCCATGAACGTTAGACACCCTCCCCCTATTCAATTTATATAGAGCTTGGAGAGAGGTATCATCATGGAATCACCAAGAAATGAAGTGCTAGAGAAGTGCTGAGGGGCCAAACCCTTAGAGGATGGATCCAGTTCCAGAGAGTAGTGATGAGCGACACAAAAACCTCGTACTAAAGATCAACGGTTAAGTGATGTCATTGGATGCTTGTGGCGAGGACGGAAAACACCGACCCACTTCCTCAACCATGATTGTTTCTCCATCGTTCTTGAGGTAGGGTTAAATTTTGTTAATTTTCAAAGTGATTGTTGAATCCTTTAATCCTCACTCACGTTTTCGAGCTAACGTGGAGGGCGGGGGCCTAATGAACATGGAACAAACCCTTCACAACCTTGTTTACCCCATGCATTCTCTTTGGAAGATCACCGAAACGGCGGTACTGGCACCGGTTGGGACCAAGGCGGCGGCCAGCGCCGCCCGACCATGAGGGAGGAGGCGGATCACCCGTGCTGGTGGAGGAACCGACCATGACTCATCAGTCGTGGCGGTCAGAGGAGGCAGTCGACCCACCGACCGACCGCAGATGAGGAGGGCGGCGCAACCAGTGTGTCTCCAAAGGGTGTGGGCCATGGATTGTTATCCATGGTGGTGGGTCTCGTGTGACATGGGAGCGCCACTAGGCGCTGTCGCTTCAGTTTCCAAATGGGGGGACCGCTCCCCCCCCCCCCCCTCGTGCCTACCCGAGCAGACCCCACTCTAGCAGGCCGTGCAAGCCAGTAGGCCGCGCTCTGCCACGGGTCGGACTGCACTTCGCCACGGGCTGGGCCTCATGAGCCCCACAGGCCTCCCCCTTGTGGGTCTAGCACCCCCTTACGGGTCGGGCCATCCCTTGCGGGTCGCCCCCCTTGCGGTCCGGTTCAGTCTGACCGGGTCGGATCAAACCCGAGCCTAGAAACACTCAAAGGGTCATATCTTGAGAACCAGATGTTTGTTTCATGAATATTCTATGGTGCTGGGATCCTTTGGTTGAGAAGGTACTTTTGTTATACTACACTTGATTTTTGGAGATAGTTGGAGAACAACCGGGTTGGATCGAGCCCAAATCTGATCGGGCCCTTGTATCTAAAATGATTATAACTCACAAACCAAGAATCTGATTGACGCTCCATCTATCCCATTTGAAACCTTACAACATGGTTGTACTTTGGGTTACTCTTTTGTGAAGCATAGTGGTGGTTGAGTTATGACTGATATCTCGAGAGGTAGATTCTATGGAACTCGAGTGCACCATGTGTGAGGAGTCTAGTGGCAGGTTTTAATGTTAAGAAAGAACATTGATCCTCTATGGGTCAACATCTATTGATCCTGTGTGGGTCATATTCTATCAGATCTTGTGTGGGTCTGTGCTCTGCGATCCTGTGTGGGTTAGAGCATATCGTTCATGTGTGGGTCATATCCTGCGTGGGTCAGCGGGGGGTTAGTTACCTATTTATCCTGTGTGGGTCAGAATTAGTGTTTCTTAAGAGAATAAGTTGATCTAGCTTATGACTAATCATCTATACTTATGTACTTAAGTTATACCTTAGTGTGATATGAGTATTTTACCTATATGGTACTTCAATCTTTATGGTGTTACTTGTGTGGTACTTCTAGCTTCATGGTGTTAACTGAGTGGTACTTATACATCTGTGGTGTTGTGTTCATGGTGTTACCTATGTGGTACTTATAGCTTCATGGTGTTACCTGTGTTTTACTTCTACCTTTGTGGTGTGGTCTTGGTGGTGCTACATGTGTGGTACTTTAATCTTCGTGGTGTTTCATGTGTGGTACTTCTACCTTTGTGGTGTTGTCTTTGTGGTGTTACCTGTGTTGTTCTTCTATCTTTGTGGTGGTACCTATGTGGTATTTCTACCTTCATGGTGTTAACTTTGTGGTATTATTTCCTCATGTATGATATGATTATATCTTGATAACATAGGTATATATATTGGCATATACCTAAGTAGAGTTAATGTCTTGCTTTTTGGTTTTTCCTTTGTGGAACTTTAGGAGACCTATGAGGGGTCTCAAAATCCATACTGAGTATCATTATACTCACCTCTACATGGCCTATGCTTGCACTATGTTTTTTCTGGTGTAGATGACGTACAAAGTTGATTGATGCTGAGGGATCTAGGACCGGATGATGCTCAGAGGTGGACTATTTGGGCTGATGTGGAGTGTTGTGGAGACAATCTGTTCCTACCCTTCAGGTAGCATCCTCAGTGGATGAACCATGAGCTGTTTTGTACTTCTTAGTTGTATTTTTACCGTTTTTAGTTGGGCTTGTATTCCATCCCTTTTAATTTCAACATTCTTTTACTTTCATAACACTTTTACTATAGTGGTATACTTCGTGGTTGCTTCTTATTGTGTTCTTGGACTGTGTGTCTGTACAGGTTAAAAGGCAATTCCTTCCCATATTAGGGATACACCATTCCCAGGCTAGTCTCCAGTCCCTGGAGTATGGAAAGAGGGCTTGGGGTAGTCACAACATGGGCCCCAAGGGATGATCTATTACAATTGGAATGATTCTGGACTTCCAAATGAGATCTTTCAGGGGAGTAGCTAACCCATGTGCGGGGAAAACCCCATGTTCCTAGGGTGGGTTTTTTTCTTGATGTTCTCTTATTATATTTGTACATTAATTCACCCTGGGTGACACTTTTTATCTGCGTTTAATTATTTTCTAATATTTTAATCACGGGCTAGAATGGCACGAGGTTTCATATACATGTTTCATTTTAGGAACTAGGGGATTTATGAGGCTTGGATCATATTAGTAATGCATAAAAAGATAGATATGGATGGGTTGTGGGGAATAAATTGATTCTTTATTATTTTATGGTTCAATTGTGAAGAGTTACTAATAAGGATATTGAAATTGAATAAATTGAAAGATGTAAATTTGAATGTATTAAATGGTATCAAATGAAAAGCTTGAAATTAGGGAAGTTTGGTTTACCCATAGTTAACCATGCCCCGGGATATGGATTGTTGAGGGTAGTGATGTTGTTGTGGTTATGGTTACATGGATATTTTATGTAGAGTGACACTTTTTAGGTCTATTTGTGATCCCTGTTTTGTGTAACTATAAAAAATATAGGTTTTGTTCTCTGGTATGTGTGTTTGTAATGGAATAGAGATTCCACCATGGTGAATAATTCTAATAGGGATATAGGAGCAAATTCCTTAGAATGTGCCTCCAGTAGCAGTATTAGATCCCTCGTTGGTACTGAGGGATGAGGCAGAAGGGTTGTTTTTTGAGAAATTTAATTATTTTGTGTAATTTTTGGAAATAGACACAGGGAAGGTTTTTTCAGGTATTTTTTTTATCTAAAAAGAGAATTTAAACTAAAACATCCTTTATCTTTTTCTAGAGAGGGTGGGCCTGAGGCAGTTGAGTTTTTGATTGAGTCTATCTAGATGATTCTGGATCACATGGATACTTCTTCAAAGAATATGGTAAATTTAGTAGCCTAAATATTACAAGGGTCATTTAATCCCCAGTGGGATATTCTGGCTCACGATAATATGTTACAGGGAATGTTACGAAAGTATTTCTAAGAGAAGATGAAAAAAACATTAAACCAGATACTTTAAGGTAAGAGAAAGTTTTTGAGGGTATATGATTGACCTAAGTAAGTATGTCAGTGATGGATTATGTTAAATTTTTCAGTTACTTGCAACATTTTTCTCCAATGAGAACTAGAGATGGTTCGATACAAAAAGATTTTTTTAGGATGGACTTAGATGTGAGATCATGTACCAGGTGAATATATTTTATTACAAGAATATCAGTGATGTAGGGAATCAAAATATCATTTTTGAAGGTAACCTGTAGGATACTTCTAGTGGTGGGAAGGCAGTTTTAGTCAGGTAATCCTATAAAGCATCTTCCTATAGTAGGAAGTATCATCATGATATCTTTCACTAAAGTGGTGTTCAAAAGAGAAACTAGGGGAGAGGATCAACATCCTTGGGTAGAAATTGAGTGTTTTACTATCAGGGTGGCAGGCCAGGTCACATTTGCGGTTAGTTTCATTGACCATTAATAGAGTGATGAGATTGTGGAAGAATGGGGAATATGTAGAGGTTCGGAAGGAAGCCATACTAGATGGGTAGTTATAGAGAACCTAGTCTGATAAAAAAATCACTATAAGAAGATCTGTTTCCCCATATTAGTCTGGTAGTATGAGTTATAATGGTCCTACCAATTGGGGTGGAGGACGATGTACTCCAAGGTAAGAGAATCTATATCAGTATAGTGGTCAAACATATAGGGATAATGAATGATAATAGAGTATAAGGAAAATCTAACTTCATTCAATTCATCCTGCACCCTTTAGTAGTGATACTGGGTTTCTAACTATTTGAGGTATGATCCTTATAGCTTATATGATTTCTATTTTTTTGACATAAGAGCCTCACATTATTTTACATCTGCTTGGTTGGTAAACTGTTTGGGTCTAGCATTGGAAATATCATGTGGATTTATGTTGATCAACACGTCATTAGGGGTGTGATCAGAGGGAATATATCTTTGTAAAGGTTGTACCCTTGAGGTTGGTGAGTGCCATTTTCATTTAAACTTGTACATGCTTGAAATGTCTATTTTTTACCTAATCCTGAGAATGGAGTGGCTAGTATTGTATCGATATCACATCAATTTTTACCATAGTATAGTTACCTTTATGTCTCATGATGGTAACATATATGATTTTCATGGGGAATGGGATATTTGGGAAGGTCTTGTAGGGACAATTCTTCAGAAACAGGGTAAGTTCACTGCCTAGGTTGAGAGTCTTTTTCATAATGATGGGGGATTGTAGCATGATGTATTCCCACTGATAGTGAATAAATTAATAAAATATTATATATATATATATATACCAATATAAGTTTATGTATATACTATAATAAGATATTAATCATATTTAATAAAATATAATATATATATATATATATCAATATAAATGTATGTATATACTGCAATATGATATTTAATATTATATAAAGTGTTCTTTTTGAATTATACATTTTATTATTCTTAAATATATATAAATATTTATATATTTACAAAAAATATATATAAATAATTATATATCTGTATAATTAAATAAATTATATAAAAATAAACATAAAAGATAAATATATTTCTATTTATCTTAATTTATTTATTTGTGAATATATACATGTATAAATAATTACTAACTAAAATATTATAATTAATTAATAAATAGAAATTGATAATTGATAATAAACAATTAAAAAATATTTAAAATTTTAAATAATAAATAATTATAAACAGTAACTAATATTTATTAATTTAAAAATGATTATCAAATAATTATTAACAAGTAATTAATGTTTTAATTAACAAAAATTATTATTATCTATTACAAATTTCTTAGTGGTTTTCTTAAAAGTTCTGAGCAAAAACTGATACAATAAAATATCAAATTTAATGATGGTTTTAACTGCTTTTATTTAACAATTACCTTAATAAACTGTTACAATTTATCATTGATTTTCTAAAACCACCACTAGAAAATAAAATGACTCATTTAGCAGTGGTTTTCCGAATCGTCACTAAATACCATTTTTTATAGTGATTTTCTCTAAATTCCAAATATTCATAGGATTTTGAATTTAAATTTTAGTGAGATTCACTGAGTTATTGAATTTAATAATTTTATAAAATTCCTCATCCAATGAATTATTATACGACTCAACCCTTGGATCACCACATGACCTTTGGTGCACCTTTTCATATTCTAGTATCTACTAACTAGCAGTGAGGGTCATATCCTTGTCATAGGGAGACATTACACTCAATTAGATTATTATAATAGACAATAAATGACTAAACTTTCCTAAATAAAAAGGGTTTACATAAAATATATATTATCCTAGTAAAAATCAAATAGAAATAATAATAGAAATCAGAATGAAATAAGAGATGAACCCATGTCATATCATGCAAGTCGCACATAAAATGAATATTATTGGAAGGTTAATCATATATATTGTAAGATAATATAATAAAAATAAAAATAAATGGCCAATATATGTCCAAAATGTCCTTATCCTTACCTCAAAATCATTTCCTCATCTCTACCAAGTTACTCCAATTAAATAACATATACATTGATCCCTTCCCCAATCCAATTCAAAACATAAATTCAAGACATCCAACAAGGTGCACATGAAAGGTGTCAGTATAAAATCTAGTATAACACCACCTCTAGTAGCCTAATATATACCATAATGTAATATGTAGGCTCATATATAATATTTTATTCAAGGCTACAACACTCATTATAAAACACAAAATCTAAGTCATCATTTTCTAACTAGGACACCATGATGCTCGACCCTACCAATTTTGTCTAGTATAACTAATCCACACTAGTAATAACAATATCAACACCACATCATACCACAAACATGAGTCAATTTCCTTGTCATATTCTATACATTGGAGATCCACAAAAAACAAGCCGATCCCTTTTCATAATCAATATCCTAAGACATGGCTTTATAAAACTTCATACCTTTCCATAGTAATATCCACCCCATGATACATCATGACATACAAGCACATCCCATGTAATAATCCACATCATAGGGTTCCATAAAATAAAAACCATCCCAATTTTCATAATCCACACAATATTTTTCTTTAACATACAACCCCCATGTTAGAGTATCCATTCACATCATGGGGTGCCACGATAGACATAATATCCCTTCTCCTATAAGATAAACCATTGGGATAAATATCATAAATACATCCTACATTACATCAATGTGGGTAATCATAAAAATAACATGGGACTTTATAATCTAATATAATATCCATTGGATATCAACTTTTATAGATCATGTGCATCATATTCTGATGTATCTGTACTAAATCTCAACCAAGAATAATAAAATATCTTGGTTTGTACATCATAATACATTCTACTCTAACATTTTCCATCTTTTATAAAACTCATAATGGCCAATGATCATCCTTAAGATAAACACAAGCTCATAGTCTGTGGGTTTTCATCCTCACATACACTAAATATTTTTCTAACCCTCTTACCCATGATAGATTATATGATATAGTCACATGGAACCATACTCAGTCTCACCCCATCCACATGATCACCACATTTTCATTTTAAATTTCTTGATCTCTACCTCTAATCCATTCAATCATGAAGACCCTTAGGTGAAACATTAATTATGTGTTCAACCCATTTGTTCATTATCTATGGAAAATTCCTCTTGATTTCATTTGGAATTATAGGGACTCTCAGAAACCATCCCTAGATACCCACACATAGGGTAGTATACAAGGTACATGGAACATATATTATCTCTTTCACCAACCACATCCAACTATTTTAACCCATCCCCAAACCATCAATCACATAGTCTACTCTTAGTGGAACCTCGCACATGGTACCCAATGGACCTGCGTCCATTATCCAACTGGTGTTATCTAGTATGTTTGTATTTTTCATTGTGAAGTACACCAAGAAAGCATAGTGAGATTCACTTTGATGGTGAGGTTATAGTTAATAAAAAAATCTTGAAATCTCAATTTTATATTATTTTAGGATAAATTATAGGATCTAAAAAATAAATAATACAATCAATGAGAGATAGATCAATAGAATTAAATAACACACAACATAATATATATTTATAGGGCTCACAAAATCTTTTTAACCTATGGATAAACTATAGAATTTTATGGTTGTGATCCTACTATACACATGTTTATCTTATTATCAATATGGAAGATAATAATGGTATAATAATATAGTCTTGAACATTGATATAATAATTATTAAACGCAATTTTAAACAAGATTATAAATCTTCTACAATAACCTTCAAGTACCTCAATGAATATATCAATTGTGAACCCTCATTATTATCGTCAAACTTAGCTATATTCTCTTCAGAATACATGTTGAAATGTTATTGTGGCTATCTCAATTATTTGAAACACTTTTATAAGAAATAAATAACACTTATATAATGTTTTAAAAACATTGATTTGGTGATATTAGACCATAACATGGAGTTTTTGATAAATCAAATGGTAAACCCCCATGAATATATATATATATATATATATCACATAAAATATACTAAACCATTTCTCCTCCTTTAATAAAATAAGTTCATACTACAATGATGTAGTATGTAAGACGAAAACATGGTTTCCTCAACTATAACTCTACTATCAACCATCCACGATAATTTTCCATCAAAACATAGTATCCATAGATTTTATCAAAACTATAGTTAATCAATGACATATACCATTTTTGTTTTTCTTTATTTTTTTAATAAAAAAACCATGACTGGTTCGTCTTCTCATGGTAGTACTTTTACACCACCTTACCAATATCCAAAATGATGACCAACCAAACAATGATAATTATCCTATGATACATGACCTAATAATATGAATATCACACCCATTTTTCATTCCACATGTCCCCAAACTTGACTTTTAGAGAACCATGAGTAGTACCATGGTTATTTTTCTTCAAATCTTCATAGGTTATCTTGTTGAACACTAACTTGGGCAGTTTTTTCTAGAACCATGATGTGATTTATTATTCCTATAAATTTATTATTTCTTATAAAATATACCCTTCTCTAAATAATCTCATTTAATCCTATGATCTAGCTAAAAAAATTCAATATGAAGTGAAGTATTAATACACATGGATGTTTTTCTTGTGAAACTATTCATAACAAGATCTGATTGTCAAATTTATATAAACACCACACCATGGGATTTATTTTTTTTATGAGAGTTCTCTAACCATTAGAGTAAATATAAATACTAAATTGAAAATTTATAAATTGATGTAATTTCATCTCCCTCATTATCAAATTAATTTATTCGGATTTATCAATCACCAAGTGATCATCAATTTACTCCTTTATTTTTCTTAGACATGCTACAAAAATTTTCAGATCATTTTTAAGTCTTTAGCTTTGAACACCTAATACATTCCCTAACAAAGTGACTCTCCATGAACATATTTTACCCTGTTGTATTCACTTATAAAAATTATGATTTCTCCCCATATTTTTAGAAGTTATCCCAAACTATTCCCCCCATTTATAATGAAATGAAATTGAATGAAAGATCGAAAATAACAAAATGATATATTAGGTATTTTTGCAGATAATGTACTCCTAAAACACCCTAAAGTGATGGAAAACACAATTCATTAAGGGAATTGTCTAAATATCTATATCATAATCTTGCATTGAAATATACTCATAGTTTATCTCTCTATGATCCACATTTTCCTTGATTATTGGTATGTGATATTAATATTTTTCAACCTTAAATGTTACACCAAATTCATTAATAAATTGAATTCACTATAATGTATTGGAATTTATTATTTCCCCTTATATTAATTTCATAATACTCTAAATACCTTCCACTTTTTTCCCATTAGAGAAATTTTTATTATATCATCATTTTATTCTTTTTTATCCTTCTCAAGGAATCTAGATAAAAAGTGTTAAGTAATTCCTTAAACAATTAACGTTAATTCTAGATTTTAATTACACTATTGTTTTCATGGATTTAGATAAAAAATATATAATCTCATTAAATACATAGGGTATCAATGTATTATTGATCTTTTCAATGGTAAGCTCATCTATGTATTTATTATCTAAAGGAGAAATTTTGTATTCAAACTTGTCTTATGGGATTCAAATTAATTTCTTTATATTGTTAATGTCTTCAAAAATCACCTCGTAATATCTAAATGACCTAAAAGTAGTGTTCATAAAAATTGAGAACTCATTTAAAAACTTAAATTCTACTTTTAAAATATCCAAAAAAATATGCATGAAATGTTTTCAATGTTAACACTTTGATTTTATTTTAAGATTAATAAATATCCTCAATTTTTACCTATATGTAATTCAATGTTTTAAAGCCCATTACTCATGTAAATTAATTTATATATTAGGGAAAATGTAAATAATTATACACACTATCACATAATTTAATATTATTATTTTACTATAATTTAAATTTTGATCCATACTTTTGTATGTGTATGAAATTATTGATGATGATATGAATATCAAAAACAAGTTATAAAAGATAGATTCATCCTCTCTTTCCGCAACTGAAAAAAAAATATCGCAAACATGAGAACATGAATGCTTTTGACATAATTCATAAACTCCTTAAAATTTCATAAAACAAAATATATAATCAATATAAACCCGTGAAGATATTAAATAATAATCATTATCAATGATACCAAATAGTGATCTAAAATGATCTTTTAAAGGTTCATTCATCATTGGATAAGGTTTCATTTCTTGATTCTCCAAGATGTCAAATTCACTTATGTTAAGAATAATGAAATATGAGAATATTGATGCATCAGAATAAATAACTAAAATCATGTATATAAAATTAAATATAAAAAAATTAATATTGAAATATATACCCATTGATTAATGAATTTGAAAAATAAGTTTTTGTGTTGAAAATCATAAAAATAGTGAGGTCTAGAGAAAGAAGGATGTTCAGTATCAGCCTCAGGAAAAATTAATGGAGAAAGAATGAACAAAATTTTTAAGGGAGATGATTAATGATAACATATCTCAAATATGAAGGAAATAATGGATTATAAAAAGATAAATTCCAAATCTTTATGAAATTTTATTTTTGAAAGAATACATCATTTTTGTGAAGTATATGTACTTAAATTTATTATTTGGGATAAAAATACCTCCTCCTAGAAAAAATATTCCTTGATTTTTTGAAGAGTAAAGTTGAATATAATAATGTAAAACTAAGATAACATTTAATAAAATGATTAAAATTAGAAAAAAAATTGTACTCTTAAGGAAAATTGTGGAATTTGTGATCAATCTTAACATACACCGAAAAGTTCCTCGCATTAAAACTAAGGAAATTAAAGAATAATAAGAACTATAAACCTGTTATATAATAGAGTTATAATGAATAAACTATAGTGGTTAAGGTGGTAAACAAATATTTCAATAGTGAAAAACATTGTAATTTTTATGTTGGATTCTTATCAAACATAATTAGAACAAAAAATCTATTAAAGGAAATTTATAAATTTGATAGAGGATATATATCTTCTATAAATTATGGTTTTTTAAATATATAAGGTGTGAAATGATTCAAAATTGGTTTCGTTTTGAATTTAGTGATATTCTCATTATGTATAGGCTAACACATGATCTCTTTAGCATTTCTAAACATTGGAAAAATAGGAATGAAATGATTTTATAGTGGAATAGATATCTTATTATGAGTTAAATGGATGTCTCTATCATAATTAATGGACCTAAAACTAGAAGATATCAATTTCAAATTTTAAAAAGTCTAACTAATTAATAAATGTGTGTAAAGGAAGTGAATGAGATCTGGTATGAAATAAATATCCATTTATGTCATAATAAGTAGGAAAAACATTTATACTATGATTCAATGATAAATCTACCAATGTTAAATAATGATAGAATAATATTCTGTAATGTATGCCACAACCACAAGATATTTTACACATATAAATGATTTTAATTTCAAGTTGATTAAATCTCATAACCCTATAAAGTTCAATAATTTTAAATGATGTGTGAAAATCAATTGGGGAATGATATTAATTTTTTTCTTTTATAGTGGATCTGAGTAAAATAATGAATTTTTTTAATAATATCTTTAGAATTAAGAAAAAACAGATATAATTATTTATACACTACCCAAAAAATAGAGTAAAATAGAGAATGGACTAAATTATAGAAAAAATGTGGCCAACCATGTTATTGATGCATCAAAATTGAATATTTTCTTAGAGTAAATACATGAAAGAAAAATTTTTACATTCTCAAATAGTGATTAATTAATTTAAATTTGGTCAATACATCTTACGATATATCATTCGAAATGAATCCAAACAAGAAATGTTTACATTTTTTCATCATAAAATTTTATATGACGATTTGAATAATATATTTTGGATATCTCAATGAGAGATATGAACATTCATGAACATAAATGAAGAACATAAAACATAGTTATTACCTAATAAAATAGTAAAAAAACAATGGGATAACATCGAAAAGAATAGGGGAAGTGTAGTTAAGGGATTTTTATATATTTTTTCCTAAAAAAATAAATTTAAAAAAAAATTAATTCAAGTGTTAGGATGTGGTAATGAGGGATGATAAATGTGATTGATGTGTAAAAGGGATATATAACTAATTTTATTTTCAAGTATAATTCTTCACTCATTATTATTATGACCAATACATGATCACTAAATTGGGAAAAGATAAATTTTAATACATTTTACTATTAAAATAATGTGTATGTACCTGTACATTTCTATATTTCATCCTATAAAATTGAAATAAAGAATATAATTTTGGTAGATGATTAAAAAATGGAAATTTTATTGCTAAAAATATCTAAAAATAATAAATCTTATCGAGTATACACTACACCAACTTAAAATCATATATGTTAAAAAAAATCAGTGGAAAACATAAAAAACATGAAAAAAAGTATTACCTAGAACTGATTTCTAATGTTTCATAGATTTAATTTGAATGAACCATGGATTTATGGGTCACTATTTATAGGAAAATTTTAATTTTCTGGTTTTAGAGTGGGGTATGGGTATCCCCTTCATTGATTTTGGATGTGGATGGCTCACCAAGATGTTAAGGGTGACATTAATGTCACAGTGAGGGGATGATCAAGGAATAATTCCATAGCTTGGGAGGCATAATGATATAATGAAAAAAGGTCACACCTTGACTAATGGGTTTCATGACATCATGGATTTTGTATGGGGTGTGTTTACATAAGTTTCAAGATAAGTCACATTGTGGTCATGGGTGTCATTTATTGATGGTAATAGTTATGTATTTGGTTTATGGTTAATGAAAAGTCCCTCCCATACACACCATGGTAGTCATCATCATGTTATGGTAAACACATACATATAATGATCATGTCATTATTGAGGGTGTCATTCTATATTAAATACTTAAGTATAAGTTTAATAAATTTCACAAGGAAGGCTAGCCATGGTTAACCCCAAGGGTTATCTCCGTGATGAGGCTCATTGTAAGAGAGACATGCTACGGAGCCTATCTGTGTGTGGTCATTTCTCTTAAAAGGGAGGAGCACACACAACAATAGCATAGCCAAGAGATATGTAGTTCTTCTTGGGAGAGTTTCACCACACTAAGATAAGTGGGAACCCATTGTGAGGGGTTTTTATGGGTGTAGTGTATCATCATGACCCCTTATGTCACATAGTGACTTCAACATAGATTTGAGAATCACATTGGGTCATACCATGATAAACCACTTTTCAATTTTTTAATCAGGGATCAACCTACATATTCATGTTCATAAACTGTCATGATTTATGGAGGTGTGAAATTGAGATAGTTCCATTCAAACATATCTTACCCTCCCACTTACTATCTTTGACCTCCATGGTGGGGGTGTTTTTATTTCAATTTAATTGAAATTCAACATAAGTTTACTCACTCAAAATTAGAAATTTTTATTAAAGTATCAAAGCCCCCAACAATTCCAATAATAAAAAAGGTCAGGTAGTTCTATTATGAGGGATATATAAGGAATACCCTTATATAATAACATTACAATTTGAGGGAAGTGACCATATTCTTGAGTAAATTCTAAGAGGCACTTATTTTTTTATTTATAAAATAGGATATATACAGTTATGTTACCATCCCACTATGTATAAATAATCTCCACATATTTCAAAAAAACTATAAAATAATTTATATAGTAGTAAATATACAAATGAGTATGAAAATACCCTAATAAGTATGTAACCACAAAGGGATATCTAGTTTCAACCTCATCCCATAAAAATTTATATAGTTTTTAAATGGTGAGTCGGTTAAGCATGGCTTTAGATTATATAATGAGAGAATTCCATTATTTTTAAAAGTCTCTAAATAATACCACAACATATGTAAAACCCCAATTTTTCATGGTTCGTTATTTTCAATAGCTTGTGCTTCATGCAACACTGACTTGGATTCCATAACATGCAAGATTGTGTTTCTGCAAAAAAACACTTTAGTGATAAAATTATTTAAATCATATATTTATAACGTATATTTTAAATATAGTATTATAAAAAGTAATAAATAATTTTTATATATTATTAGTAATATTGTCACATAAATAAAACATATTTATAATGAAATATATAAATTTTGGTAAAATAGTAATCTGTTTAGAAATACTATTTTCTTAAAGGAAAAACTTTTTATGTCCTTTTGTGAACAATAATAAAAATAATTTTATACACTCTAAGAAATTTAATTTGGTAAAATATACTTCATTTTTGAGTTTTGAATATAAAAAATATCTTAGGGTGGTTTTTTGGTATTTTTCTGAAAACTTTTATTTTTTGATGAATAGTGAAAAACGCTGCATTATTGTTATAAAAATGACTTTTCATTTAAATAATTATTTTACTTTTAATTGATTTTAAATTCACAATATATAAATAATAAATATATTAACCCAATTTATTTCATTGGAATCATTTTTATAATAGAATTAGATTTAAAAATTCATTGAATTTTTTTAACACCATTTTACCCACCTTCTAGCCACATTTGTAGATTAGCATTAAACATAATTTTATGTGACAACCCAAAGTATTTAAATAAAAATTACCTTCATAAAAACATTTCATTAAATCACATGAAAACACAACATAATAAACTACTATGTGCTAAGTGACCTTTAAACATATGTTTGTCACTTCTGTGTTTGAAATTTTGAAAACCCGCCATACACAGTTATGTTCAAGATGTTTTTGGGGACCAATAAGAAAAACTTATTTTTTGGTGAATATTAATCTACCCTTATGAATTGTAAATCGTATCATTAAGAGTAACCTTAACCTTGAATAATTAAATAAAATTTAGGCATCTTAGAAAGTGACAATTTGACCATAATAATTGTTTTTGTATTTTTGTAAGTTATAAATAATTAATTATAATTTATTTATTTATTTATATTCTTAAAATGTCTTCATAAATTAAAAAATATATGTCTTCTAAATTTAGATAATTTTATATGACCCTACGTAATTTTTGAAAGCATTATAAAATCAGTTTTAATTTCAAAAACTGTATTTTTAAAGTAAATTATGATTTTAATTAAATATTAAATTAATAATATTTAGAAAATTATTTTTGAAAAACGGACTTCATATTTGGATTCTAAATGTCGAAAAATAGTTATGGTGAAATTTTGGGATTTTTCTAAAATACTTCAATTTTCGGGTGAATAGTAAAAATACAGTTTTTCACATAACCGGTGTATCCTAAATTGCATCATTAATGATGTAATGATGAAATAAACAATCTATAACTTTAGGATCGGAAGACTTATACTAAATTTCATAAAGTTTTCTTTAAAATAAAATAAAATCAATTTTCAAACCTAAAAATAACTTTCCAAAGCCTAAAGTCAAAAGGTGATTTCTTAAAATGTCTTTTTCTCTTTCTTTCACATTCCTTTTAATAAATTAATTAATTCTAATTATAAAGATGATTTAAATCCAAAACGAATTATATTATATTAAAATATGATTTAGGTTGTCAAAAAATTACTATTACAAGTCTAACTTTTGATATATTATTTTATTAAATTTTTTATTCTAAAAACACCTCTCTCCTCATGTATAAATAATCCCTCTCCCTACCCTTGCCAAACCTCACCTCTCAAGCTTCAGTAATTGTCTAAACTCTGACCAAGAATCTTCCCTAGCCCCTTACCCACATCCAAGAGCTTCTAGTCTCATAAAAATACCAAGATTAGGCCCCTTAAGGAGGATCTCAAGAGGAGGATTCAAGAGGTAATTTCTCTTCCTCTTTCCTTTAATTCCTTTTCTATTTCAAGTCCTTTTCTTATTATCTCCCAACCTATCTTTGTCCATATGTTATGGTGACTCTACTATCATACATATACTATAATTTTATGATTCTAAGGGGATATTATACCATCCAACCCCCTTCTCCTCTTCCTTTTATTTTATAAAAGAAAACGTTGTTCGTAAGGTGTTAATCTATCACCTTCAAGAGTGACATGTTTTATTTTTTCATTTCTACCTACAGATCTAGTCATGAAACTATTTTTATGGCTGAAAAAAATCTTATATATGTATTTTGTCCTATTTTATGTTATAGAACTATCTTATGTACATATTACTACATTATTAAACAAAACAAGTTCGTTATGGTTGAAAAAACGCCCAAATTAACCCAAACGATCATCATTAAATTCCTATCTAGTGATTCATCCACATGGTATACAATGTAATTCATATTAAGATCATTTTAAATTCTGTAATATCATTAATAACATGTAATGTATGTTCTTATTGTTTACCCACGTTCTGTACAATCTTCAATTCATGAATACATGTGAAACTCTCAAGAAAACCATAAAAAACATTCCCGAAAAATGTTTTTAAACTCTATAACTCATCAAAAGGCCCATAAAATAACATAATTAAACCAAAATGTCCCCTATTAATGTAAAAAATTTACTTTAATTTATAACTAATTAATATAATGTCATTATACAGGACATTAAAGAGAAATAAGCTTTCAAATACAAGGTAAGGGGAAATTCTCGAACCCAACTTTCATCCTATGAGTTCTCCCTCTTTCACTCATTTTTTATATCGTTACTCCTTAAAAATATTTTTTTCATCATTGTATTTCATTTTCTGGGATGTACATGTTATTCACTGGAAATTATGTCAAACCAAATGTTTTCAAAGAAATCTTCTTTCAAGAACACACCTTTTTCTTCTCATTCAAGATTGACAGTTCTTGTATCATGTATGTCATTCCCTCTTTCTTTTGGGAACCAAAATTTTATGAATGTGTCCTTATGAAATGAAACCCATTACTTTTCATGGGTTAGATATGTTTATCTTTTATATATGTTCATTATTTCATGCATGATAAATGATAATGTTATGATGTGACGGGTGCACCTAGAAAAATATAGCGCAGTATGAATGTTTAAATGTGATGGGTGCACCCGGAATTATACAGTGCTCAAATGCATTGTGTTAAGTGATGAATCTCTTGAGTAAAGTTGAAATGATGTGTGACGAAGATTCTATATTTTTTCACAAGCATGTTTGGTATTTAACCACTAAGAAATTATGTTTCATTTTAATGAATTTCCACATTCCAAGTCTCTTATTAATGCTTCCTCTCATGTTCTTGATTCTTGCCTATGTTATGAATATGCTCACCCCATGCTATATTTTTCTTATCTATCCTCTTACTGGGATTATATCTCACCCCTTTTTATGTATATCCTCAGGTGTCTACATTTACTAAGCATAGGTCAAGTGCCAATATGAAGCTAGAGAAGAAGAAATGAAAAAAAAAGTTTATGCTCGATGTTGTAAATGTTATATATGGTCCTACTTTTCCCAAGTCACTGAACCATTGTATCCTCTATGCATAATACTATTATGTTTTTTATATTTAAAATTATGTAATAGTAATGTATGAAAATTTTGGGTCTCTATAGTTGGTATCAAAGGAAAGGTTTAGTTAATTTGGGAATTAGGATTAGTGAACCCTAGAAAAAAAACTAGCATGAGTCTAAGTACAAATATGCACACAAGAATTTTTACATAGGGATCCCATATGTTATGATTTGTTTAAATGAATAAGTTATTCATGACTTGTTGATTTATGTTTCGTTCTAATCTTTTCTACTTTATAAAATGGTGGAAACCAGGTGAAACTAGGCCAACAACTCGTGTGAGGGCCAATGCAACGATTACCCGAACGACATCCCCAATAATTTGGTAGGTGGTGTTCAAAACATCATGGTGATGCTTACCCAATTATGTCAGGTTATAAAAAATAACCCTAAGAATGGGGAACTTCCTCCTTCACCAAAGAGAGAGAAACTGGCTATCGAATTTTTTATGTTGAAACGACCAGTGACGTTTAATGGATCTTTTGATCCACTAGTTGCGGAACACTGAGTCAACTCTATGGGGAAGATCTTTTTTGTTCTTCACTATTCTGAGATGGATAAGTTGAAACTAACCATTTTTCATCTAGATAGAGAGGCCGATCAATGGTGGGATTTGGTTAAGAACACCAAGCCAAGGGAGGAAATTCAAGATATGGAATTAGAAGACCTTAAGATCATGTTTATTAATAAGTATTTCCCAATAAATCTTCATACGAAGATGGAGAGAGAATTAATAGAGCTCAAGAAAAAAGAAAGAGAATCTATCAAAACCTACGAAGAAAATTTCACAAGGCTTGAAAGGTATGCTTCAGTTTTTATTATAAAAATGATAGAAAAATTGATATATTCTTTAGTGGATTAAAATCACACATTTGAAAGGATTTTTCAATTCGAGACTTTGGGAGTTATGAAGAAGTTGTTTGGTGTGATCTCAAAGTGGAGATGGAGTTTGTAGAATGGTCCCATGGATATGGTGATAGGAAATGAAAGGTGAAGTTTCAAGCCAGTGGATCTAATGACAAAGGTGGGAAGAAAAAACAATGACCCACATGCCAAAAGTGTGGGAAGTCGCACCATGGGAACTGCCTCAAAGAGATGGGGAAATGCTTCAAGTGTGGGAATAAAGGACACCTTGATCAAGAGTGTGGGAAATACATAAAAAGGAAGTTGAATGTGGCAGAATAAAGGAGAGAACCATTCATGGTTCAGTGCTACAACTTTATGGAGCTAGGGAACTATGCAAGACAATGCACTAAACCTCGAGTTCTTGAGGGTAATCAGCATCAAAAGCCACTAAATCCAAAGGAACAAGGGAAGGCTTATGCCATCACTACTATGGAAGTGGAGCAAGATAATGAAGTTGTTCAAGGTATACTTCCTATTCAATCAAAAACGGAAAAAGTCTTATTTGATTTTGGTTCTATGCATTCCTTTATATCTTGTAAGTTTTATAGAACTATAGAATCGAAGCCCTAAAACCTTGTTTTAAAGATATCTGTAAAAACACCAAGTGGTGCAATAATTTCAATCCAAGTGTTTGACTCTTCTCCTATTGGCGTATGTGGGAAGATTCTTCTAGTGAATCTCGTAATAATTTCCTTGGTGGAATTCGAAGCTATAATGGGAATGGATTGGCTATCATTATATAGAGCACATATCAACTATTGGGAAAAGGAAATATCATTTCATATTCTGAACCATCCCATGCTCCTCTACAAATGCAAGGAAGATCATGAATCTCCTTTTAAAAATACTTCATTTGTGTGGGTGTTGATTCCCTATGAAGAAGCATACCTCTCCCAAACGGTTGAGTCAAAGGATGGTGCCAACCTTGCTGAAATTCCCATCTTGAGGGAATATGGTGATGTATTTCCTGAAGAGTTACCTGGAATTCCCCCGGATCGTGAGGTAGTTTTCTCAATAGAACTCATACCCAGAGAAACTCCGATTTCAAAGTGTCCCTATAGGATGGATCCTATCGAACTGGAGGAGTTAAAGAAACAGTTGCAAGAGAATCTGGAAAATGGTTTATACACCTTAGTGAATCACCTTGGGGTATGACAGTGCCCTTTGTGAAGAAGAAGGATGGAACAATGTGGTTGTGTCTCGACTATCGGGAACTCAACAAGATCGCCATAAAGAACAAGTATCCTCTTCCAAGGATTAAAGACTTGTTTGATCAGTTAAGAGGAGATAAATACTTATCAAAGGTGGATCTTCTTTCTGTATATCATCAGCTAAAGGTGACGAAGGAGGATATTCAGAAGACGGCCTTCCGTACAAGGTATGGGCACTATGAGTTTCTAGTGATTCCCTTCAGACTTAATAATGCACCTGAAATCTTCATGGATTTGTTGAATAGAGTCTTTAGACATTACCTCAACAAATTTGTGGTAGTGTTTATTGATGATATCCTCATCTACTCCAAGAGAAAGGAGGAACATGAAGAACATCTAAGATTTGTGTTAGCGACATTGAGAAAGGAGAAGTTATATTCCATGTTCAGAAAGTGTGACTTTTGGATGAATCAAGTCACGTTCCTGGGACATGTGATCAGAAGTGAGGGAAATTATGTGGAACCTTTAAAGACAAAGGTGATTGAGGAATGGCCTAGGACCTCTACTGTCACTGAAATCCATATTTTTCTTGGATTATCTCAATACTACCAATTTTTTTCGGGAAACGTATCACGATTGTCAAGCCCACTAATAAAGTTAACAAGGAAAGGGGTAAATTATTTCTGGACAAAAGAATGTGATGGAAGCTTCAAGGATCTAATGAGAAGGATGATCACTACACCTGTAATCACACTACCGAAAAATTGGAGAAAGTTTTGTGATATACAGTGACGCTTCAAAGAAAGTCTTCGGTTGCGTACTCATGAAAAATTATAATGTGATAGCCTATTCCTCACGACAGTTGAATATCCATGAGCAGAACTACCCGACGCATGATCTAGAGCTGGCTACCGTGATTTTTGCCCTGAAAATCTAGAGGCACTACCTTTATGGTGAGAAGTGTGACATATACACCAACCACAAGAGCCTAAAGTATATATTCACACAAAAGGAGCTCAACGTGCATCAAAGGATATGGTTAGAGGTAATCAAGGATTATGATTTCTCTATTCACTACCATCCTGGAAAGGCGAACAAGGTAGCTGATGCTCTAAGAAGAAAAGAACCTTCCACTCTATTCATGTTATGGATTGATAAAGACCCTATTTTTTGGATATTAAATGAATGGATTTAGAAATCATAAGGGCAGGGGATACATCCTACATTACCCAAATGATTTCACAACCATCCATCCAAGGAAATATTAATGAAGAAAAAATTGATTATGTGGAGATACAAAAGAGGGTGAATGCATTAAAGTAAGGGAAGTTGCATGAGTTCTATATCAATGATTATGGTGTGATTTTGTTTGGAACGTGGTTTTGTGTGCCTTCATCACCCGGGATAAAGAAGGATCTATTGGACAATGCACATAGATCAACATTCTCTATCCATCCTGGTAGCACCAAGATGTATCGTGATCTCCGAGAACACTTCCAATGGGATAACATGAAAAAGGAGGCCATAGAATGTATCTCAAGGTGTTTGGTATGTCAGCAAGTTAAAGTTGAGCGACAAAATTCCAAAGGGTTGATGCAGCCATTATCTATATCCATGTAGAAATGGGAAAATGTTACCATGGACTTTGTCACAGGTCACCTGAAGACATCAAAGAGAAATAATGAAATATGGGTTTTGGTTAATCAACTCACCAAGACTACCCATTTTATTTCTAGTTAGGAAGATCTCTCACTTGAACAACTTGTAATGATATATGTGAAGGAATTGGTGATACTTCATGGTGTTCCACTCTCAATTGTCTCTGACCGTTATCCAAGGTTCACATCTAAATTTGGGAGAAGCCTTATACATACTTTGAGTATTGAATTAAGTTCTAGCATAGCTTATCACCTCCAAACTAATGGCCAATCTGAAAGGACTATTCATATTCTTGAAGATATTCCTAGATCCTACTCACTAGAATTCAAAGGTGGATGGAATCAGAATCTCCCAATGGTTGAGTTCTCATACAACAATAGCTTCCAATTGAGTATTCAGATGGCTCCATATGAAGCTCTGTATGGAAAGTGATGTAGAACTCCAACCTGTTGGGATGAAGTTGTAGAAAGAAAGCTACTTGGGCCCGATCCTGTGCAACATATGACAGAGAAGGTTCAAGTCATCCAGAAACACATCAAAGCTGCTCAAAGTTAGAAAAAGAGATACGCTGACAACTGTCGAAGGGATTTGGAGTTCGACATTGGAGATAAAGTCTTCCTTTGAATATCACAACGTAAGAGAGTCATGCGATTTAGAAAGAAAGGGATGTTAATCCCGAGGTACATTGGCCCCTTTGAAATCCTTGACCGTATAAGAGTTGTGGCCTATCGGCTTTCACTTCTATCGAATATGTCTCAAGTTCATGATGTTTTTCACATATCACTCCTGAGAAATTACATACCTAATCCCTCACATGTACTAAACTCATAGGTGGTAGAGTTGGAAGATGATCTCTCTTATGAGGAGCATCCATTAGAGATTATGGAATGGAGAGATAAGGTTCTATGAAACAAGACAACCCACCTTCTCAAAGTGTTATGGTGGAACCATAAGTTTAAAGAATCTACTTGGGAACCATAGGAGGTGATGAAGGAGAAGTACCCTCACATGTTTTTGTAATGTGAAATTTTCATGGTGAAATTTCATAAGGGGGGAAGAATGTAACAACCCAAAGTATTTCGATGTAAATTACCTTCCTAAAAATATGACATTAAATCACATGAAAACACAGCATAATGAACTACTAAGTGATAAGAGACCTTAAAACATTAGTTTTTCACTTTTGTGTTTGGAATTTTTAAAAACCGACATACACGGTTGTGTTCAAGACGTTTTTGGGGACAAATAAGAAAAACATAATTTTTGGTGAATAGTAACCTACCCTAATGAATAGTAGTACGACCCTTATGAATAATAAATCATCCAATTAATAGTAACCTTACCCATGAATAATTAAATAATATTTAGGCATCTTAAAAAGTGACAATTTAACCAGAGTAAAGGTTTTCATATTTTTGTAAGTTATAAATAATCTATTATAATTAATTAATTAATGTATTTTCTTCAAATGAGTTCATAAATTATCAAATCTATGTCTTCTAGTTTTTAGATAATTTTATAATACCCTGCGTAATTTTTGAATGAATTATATAATCAGTTTTAATTTTGAAAACTGTATTTTTGAAGTAAATTGTGATTTTAATTTAATATTAAATTAATAATATTTAGAAACTTATTTTTGAAAAATGTACTTAATTTCTGGATTCTACACATTGATAAATGGTTAGGGTGAAATTTTGGTATTTTTTTGAAATACTTAAATTTTCAGGTGAATAGTAAAAATACAATTTTTCACATAACCTGTGTAAACAAAATTGCATCATTAATGATGTAATAATCAAATAAAAATTATAGAACTTTATGTTAGGCCAATTTATATTAAATTTAATAAATGTTTCCTTAAAATACAATAAACTCAAATTTCAAACCTAAAAATAACTTTCCAAAGCCTAAAGTCAAAATGTGATTTCTTAAAGTATCTTTTTCTCTTTCTTTCCCTTTCCTTTTAATAAATTAATTAATTCGACTTATAAAGATGAATTAAATCCTAAAACAAATTATATTATATTAATATATTATTTAGGTTGTCCAAAAACTACTATTACAAGTCTAACTTTTGATATATTATTTTATTTAATTTTTTATTCTAAAAACACCTCCCTCCTCATGTATAAATAACCCCTCCCCCTCCCCTTGCCAAACCATGCCTCTAAAGCTTCAATAATTGTCTAAACTCTACCCAAGAATCTTACCTTGCCCCTCCCCAACTTCTAAGAGCTTCTGGTCTCATCAAAAGTCCAAGCTTATGCCTCTTAAGGGGGATCTCAAGAGGAGGATTCAAGAGGTAGTTTCTCTTCTACTTTCCTTTAATCCCTTTTCAATTTCAACTCCTTTTCTTATTATCTCCCAACCTATCTTTTTCCAAATGGTATGGTGATTCTAGTATCATAAATATAATGTAATTTTATGATTATAATGGTATATTATACCATCCAACCCCTTCTCCTCTTCCTTTTATTTTATAAAAAAACATTGTTCGTAAGGTGTTAATCTTTCACCTTCAAGAACGACATGTTTTATTTTTCCATTTCTACCTACAGATCTAGTCATGAAACCATTTTTAAGGTTGACCCAGAATATTATATATGTATTATATCCTATTATAATTTATTTAACCAACTTATGTACATATTACTTGTAACGCCCCGACCCCAGCTACCCAGAGCCGGTGCGTTACTTCGTAACATTGGCATGATCACAAAAGATCAAGTCTCGAAAGACCGATTAGTTTAGTAGCCTTGGAAACACTAGATACATTCGTAAACGTTACATTACATCATAAAGTGAAAAACTACAATAACAAAGTCTCCATAGTCCACACTCATATCCTCTTCTCACAATACCTATAGGTCATCCATGAAATAGTTCTTCACATCCTGGAAAATATTAAAACATTGAAAGGGGTGAGCTCAGATGCTCAGTAAGGATAACAATACTGCAGAAGCTTTCATAAATAAACATAAACATTTAAGGCAATGTATAACTAAAACAAAAGCCTTTTAAACTTGAACATCAACATAATATGGCAAAAGTAAAATGAGATAATGCCATTCACTTCTTCACATGGATATTCTACAGGTCGAATAATCACATGAAATATCAATTACCACTTTCATAATGAGGTAATGTATAATGCCGGACATTCTGAAACATTTTGTCAAGGCCTCGGCCAAGACGTCTAAAATTATTAAGGCCTCGGCCGAAACCATAAATCAAATTGGGAAAGGGACTCGGCCAATTCCACGTCTAGTTGTCTCATGAGACCTACCAATGCATCGAGGAGCTATAGCGGGCTCCACCCGTCACTTATTAAGTCCAATACATTCCTCATATGAACAGGTTTAAACATCTCATAAACCATAACATAATCGTATCACATAAAACATGCATAAAAGAAAACATAACATTTCACCATTTCAATCACAAGATATAAATACAACACATTGATATAATAAAAACGCTTTCAAAACCATTTTCAATACCAAAATAAAAGAAAAGTATAACATGGTATTTATTCTTTAAAAAAAGGGTATGTCTTGTAGAGGAAGTCGAAACTCAAATAGTGGTCACGGCGGTGGAGAAGTCATTGTCGCCGCATACGTACGACAAAAACATTCCCTTTTTTCATTTAGTAAACGCTTCATATAAAAAAGATTCCTTTTGAATAAACGTAAAAGTCAAAGTGGTTTATACACCGTATAAAAGAAATTTGTGTATAAAACCAAATATGCCTCAATGAAAGGAGATTGAGACGAAGTCCTTACAAAGATCATTTTTAAAATAAAATAGATATATTATGTGTATTCACTATAGGTACACATAAAGAATACAAAATAAGACATAATAATATCATGACATAATTTGAAAGTAGGAGATTAACCCAAAGAATGGAAGTTGGGTTAAGAAGTTCCCTTACCTTGCATCTTGTCCTGACTCGACCGTTCTTTAACCTCCTGAATAATAAACTAGAGTTAATTTATATTTACATAAGAACCTTTTTCATGTTCATTATTCCATTTATATCACTTATTACCATGTTATGAACATTATGTAATTATTTAAGTTAATAACGGTCGTTTTGTCGATCTTTGGTACTTGAGTCAACAATAAACTTCTTATAATTACAATTTGTTTATGTGGTAGAATATCCATTATATAAAGAATTAAATTCATGATTTAGATGTCATATATATCATATATATCCAGTATATACATTCATTTATAATATTACGTAACATTTAGAGGTAAGAAATGAAATGCACCGTTCATGGAGACGGTAAGCCGTACGTACGCATGAATGCTACTTTCATTTCTATTTCGTATTTAATGGAATGAAATCATAATTATATAAATGTATAATATAATTCCAGTATAATATAGTGTATAATAACATTTACTCCATCCTTTATACATCCCACATATGGCATTAACGATTCAAATCACTTTGAGGGGGCGGTAGTCCGCACTTCCTAAAATGAAATTATCGCGTTTTACCCATAATGGAAATCATAAAGTATGCCATAAATGAGAAATACAGAAGAATAAGTAAAACATAAACATATTATATATCATATATAAATATAGTGACATCTTAATGGCCACCTTTGAAGGTGTTATATGAGTGTTGAACAATCATCGTTTCGTGAGGCAGAAATTCGCCATCCACAGAAACCGTATGTTCTTTAACCATTAGATGTAGTTGTGTGTAAGTGTAGCTCTAATCCTTCTTATAAAAACATCCTAGTATATTGAGGATACTGTTTTTATTACAAAAGAAATTAATAAAAATAGTTTAGGGGGTTGGAGAATAAAAATAAAACAAAACAACATTAGAGAAGACATTACCTCAAAATCGGGTAACTCTTTTTGATTTGAGCCAAAGGCTTCCTTGGGAAGAGTTCTGCCCAAAGTGAGGCTTCTAGTAGTAAGAGGGGAAAGTTGGGAGAGTATTTGGGAAGAGTTTGGCCGAGACAAATGGCTTGAAAGTTTTAATGAGATGGTAGAGGTGGGGGCCTTTTATAAGAGGAGAGGAGGGGCACTCTTGAAAAGTAAGGAAAGTTTACATTATTATACAATGCCTTTCGGATTCTAAAGGTCCCAAACTTATATAATTCGTGGATAAGGTGATAAGGGTTCTAAATATACCCATCCAATAGTATTTGGACATGTGTAAGCCTTGGATTGTACATTATCTTTTCATTTTATTAAAATCGTTAAATAATGAGGTCATCGCTGCATCATAATGATGTCGTAAATAATTTAATTTATTTAATGTCTAAAAATTATAAAAAAAATACTATGATGTAGGAAATATTTATATCTTTCCAATGACTATTTATAGTCAAAAATATGACTTATATAACCCCATGTAAAAATTGGTTTTGTAAAACATTTCATGTTTGTGTCATTTTTTACTTTAACATTAAATAAAAGGTATTTATGTCATTTTCCAACTAAAGTGGCTCCATGGGGTCCCCAAGTTGACCCATGGATTGTCTTGGTCGTCCAAGACTCATCCAATAGTAGTAGGACAAGTTTCAAGCCCATCTCATATTATTAAAACATTATTTTTACCTTAAACTACACTAATTACCTCTAATCGCGATTAAGAACTTAAAAGTTACTATTCACCAAAAAATTATTTTGATCTCATTGAACCACATTTTACTTCTTAATGACAACCATGTATGTCGGATTTTTGAAAATCAAATCACAGAAGTGGTAATATTTCATTTAAACGAAAAATCAGTTATTTAACTACCACTTAGTGGTTTCACTATTCATCAAAAATTGAAGTTTTTCAGAACAATACCAAAATTTCACCCTAAGCTATAATTGATATTCCGAATTCAAAAATTATGTCCATTTTACAAAATTCCAAACATATAAGTTTCATTAATTAATTTTATAATTAATTCTCGCTGTCACAACAAATAGCGTGTTTTAAGAAACAATTTATATCAAAAGATTGGCAATTGTTTATGTCCAATTTCAATGTTAAATTAATTCTAATGACCAACATTGGATAAAATGGTAAAAATATATTCTAATTATACATTAAAACCACTAAATAGTATAATTTATCACTATAAATTATTTTTATTAAAAAAGTTGTTTTTAAGTATTTTTCACTATTCATAAAAAATTAGAAGTTCTCAGAAAAATACCAAAAATTCAACATAGGCTAATTTCGATATTCCGAATCCAAAAATGAAGTACATTTTGAAATATAAAATTTCTATAATTTTAAAAAGTGTTTATTACTATTCATAACGGCTACTTTGATTAGTCGCGGTGTTTTAGAACTCGAAGTTGCGTACAATGCAAGCTATTGCATTATTGAATGAGAAGTGTATCATGGAAGCTCGGGGTGTTACATTCTCCCCTCCTTCAATAAATTGCATCCTCGCAATTTGAAATTTTTCTTGGAAAATAAAAGGTTGAAAAGATAAAATACCTTTGGGGAAAACCCACATCGGAAATAAGATTAATAAAATTTAGCCTTAATAAGAGGGAAAGGGAAATGAAAATGTCACCACCCAATTACGATCTCGATTAGGAGAACATTGGTGGCAATTAGAGACATATAATTGGAGGAAAAACGTAAATATTTGTAGGGAGTGATTGAGGTCATCAATCACAATCAACTGTCAAATTGAGGGCCTCAAAGCCTTCAATCTATGTTGATTTAAAATATCATCAGTTCAACAAGACATAAGGTATTAGGATAACACATTTTTTTGTTTTAATATACCTTTACTAAAGTTTAAGAATTAATTTATTCATTGAATAAGAGATAGGTATATATATATATTTATGCTTGACAATTAGAGTTTCAACCTTCAACTCATCTTTCACTCAAAAAGATAATAGAACTCAAAAATATTATACTTATCCTAATTGTATAAGGTTCCAAATGTTAACACATACCATTTAGATTAGTAAAATTATTTTGTAATAACCGGGGACATCCTGTAGGCTAGTGGTAGGAAATAAAGGCATGTCGCACTATGGTTGTGGGTTCGATTCCTGCAGCTTTGTCCGATGCGACGGGTTATGCCCCACCCTGCAGGTTGTCCTTTTCCTAAAACTATAGTATTATAATATTCCAAAAATAATCTTCATAAATTTTTTAACCTTAAACAATACTATCCAAAGATCAACTTAATCCACTCCATCCTTTATAGTTATCCAAAATACCTCTGTCCAGACTTTCTCTAAAAGGTCTCTTAATTCCAAAATCAATTTATCAGATTCCCCAAACAAAGTAAAGTTTCTCTTATTGTCACATACTAAAAATATAATTACCTTCATCATATTAAAACCTTACTGAAATCAAAAAGTACTGCAGTACAATCCTTATATATATATCACATTATTCTAATAACCAGAATATAATCCATGAGTCCAAAAGCACCAATACATTAATTATTCCGCTTCAACTGTAGTAACATCATAAGATTGTCCTTGATCCCTTGGCCTTTTCTGAGGTAAGTTTCCTTGACGCTTAGGACATTCATTTGCATAATGCCCCATTTCCCTACAATTGTAGCATTCGAGTTTGACAGCCTCTTTCTTTCCCTTGCAATCACGAGCCTGGTGACCCTTTTCTCCACATTTATAACAAACTCCCATTCCTTTTAGGCACGTACCAGGGTGATTCTGCCCACAATTATCACATAATGGAAAATCCTTCTTTCCCTTTTTCCCTTTATCTGTCTCTTGTTCCACCGTTCTCTTCTTCTCTTGCTTTACTTTGTTGTCATACGACTTAGAGAATTCCTTTTCTGTCTTGATAGCACACGAGACAATATCTTCGTATGATGAGAAGGATTGTGATACTAAAGCTCGATGGAGAAATGGTTTTAAACCATCAAAGAAACGATCAATATTACTCCTTGGGTTACGTATATAATCGGAAGCATGCCTCGCTAACCTTGTAAAGTTAGCCTCATACTTTGCGACATTCTCATCCTCCTTCTGCCTCAGACTCAGAAATTGCATTTCCATATCTTCTCGATGGTCACGAGGAAAGTATTTTTCTAAGAAAAGCTCTTTGAACTCCCTCCATTCCATATTCGTTATGTCATCATCTTCCTTTGTGTTTTGAATCAGCGACCACCACTGATCGGCATCTCCAGTGAGGCGGTAAACTGCCATGACAACCTTCTCCCTTTCACTACTCCCCAAGGCATGGAATATTTTCTCTAAGGAATTTATCCATTGCTCAGCTACTATAGGATTTGTACTCCCATTGAAGGTTGGTGGTTGTTGCCTCATGAAACGGTCTAGCATTGATCCTCCACGTTGCGGATCAGGGTGCTCCATACGAGTAAGGTTATTATTCATAACCTGCGTGAGTTGTCCCAGTACGGTGAGAAGCTGATCAGCACCAGTTGTATCACTAGATCCACCATAATTATCTTGAGCAGGAGGGAAATCCCTACACGGAGTGCGTGCATTGATATGGTTTCCATTCCTTCCACTAGGCGCCATTTCTAAACAATGGCATAGACTAGATTAGTTTATGAAATAAAATACATAATTCTATATTTTTAAAATACTTTACATAAATTGAACTATTTATGGATATAATCCATAATCATAAAAAGAAATGTTTCCTTTGAGGAAGTATATACTCATAACCCTTCATAGTGGTTTGTAAAGAAAATGAGAATTATCCTAATCATATCCCCCGGGAGTGTTGTAACCAAGAGTGCAGCAGGGCCCGTTGTCGTGCACCAGTTCCCATTCGAGTCTAGCTCAAAGTGGTGTTTTCGGGTTTTACCCCTAGGTACATTTGTGCCAGAGCCGCCTCTACCTGCTCGTATCCAGACAGGGATGTATTGCTCGGAAAACTCATAACATCTTTATAATACCAAAATTCTAGGAAGTTCTTCTATACTAATCCTCAAAGTCTATCTTTGGGCTACGTGCTCTAATCAGAGTTTATCTACATCTAGCTTCCAAGGTTAGTACTAAACTGCCTCTGATACCAACTGTAACGCCCCGACCCCAGCTACCCAGAGCCGGTGCGTTACTTCGTAACATTGGCATGATCACAAAAGATCAAGTCGCGAAAGACCGATTAGTTTAGTAGCCTTGGAAACACTAGATACATTCGTAAATGTTACATTACATCATAAAGTGAAAAACTACAATAACAAAGTCTCCATAGTCCACTCTAATATCCTCTTCTCACAATACATATAGGTCATCCATAAAATACTTCTTCACATCCTGAAAAATATTAAAACATTGAAAGGGGTGAGCTCAGATGCTCAGTAAGGATAACAGTACTGCAGAAGCTTTCATAAATAAACATAAACATTTAAGGCAATGTATAACTAAAACAAAAGCCTTTTAAACTTGAACATCAACATAATATGGCAAAATTAAAATGAGATAATTCCATTCACTTCTTCACATGGATATTCTACAGGTCGAATAATCACATGAAATATCAATAACCACTTTCATAATGAGGGAATGTAAAATGCCGGACATTCTGAAACATTTTGTCAAGGCCTCGGCCAAGACGTCTAAAATGATTAAGGCCTCGGCCAAAACCATAAATCAAATTGGGAAAGGGCCTCGGCCAATTCCACGTCTAGTTGTCTCATGAGACCTACCGATGCATCGAGGAGCTATAGCGGGCTCCACACGTCACTTATTAAGTCCAATACATTCCTCATATGAACAGGTTTAAACATCTCATAAACCATAACATAATCGTATCACATAAAACATGCATAAAGGAAACATAACATTTCCACATTTCAATCACAAGATATAAATACCACACATTGATATAATAAAAACGCTTTCAAAACCATTTTCAATACCAAAATAAAAGAAATGTATAACATGGTATTTATTCTTCAAAAAAAAGGGTATGTCTTGTAGAGGAAGTCGAAACTCAAATAGTGGTCACGGTAGCAGAGAAGTCATTGTCGCTGCATACGTACGACAAAAACATTCCCTTTTGTCATTTAGTAAACGCTTCATATAAAAAATATTCCTTTTGAATAAACGTAAAATTCAAAGTGGTTTATACACCGTATAAAAGAAATTTGTGTATAAAACCAAATATGCCTCAATGAAAGGAGATTGAGACGAAGTCCTTACAAAGATCATTTTTAAAATAAAATAGATATATTATGTGTATTCACTATAGGTACACATAAAGAATACAAAATAAGACATAATAATATAATGACATAACTTGAAAGTAGGAGATTAACCCAAAGAATGGAAGTTGGGTTAAGAAGTTCCCTTACCTTGCGTCTTGTCCTGACTCGACCATTCTTTAACCTCCTAAAAAATAAACTAGAGTTAATTTATATTTACTTAAGAACCTTTTTCTTGTTCATTATTCCATTTATATCACTTATTACCATGTTATGAACATTATGTAATTATTTAAGTTAATAACGGTCGTTTTGTCGATCTTTGGTACTTGAGTCAACAATAAACTTCTTATAATTACAATTTGTTTATGTGGTAGAATATCCATTATATACAGAATTATATTCATGATTTAGATGTCATATATATCATATATATCCAGTATATACATTCATTTATAATATTACGTAACATTTAGAGGTAAGAAATGAAATGCACCGTTCATGGAGACGGTAAGCCGTACGTACGCATGAATGCTACTTTCATTTCTATTTCATATTTAATGGAATGAAATCATAATGATATAAATGTATAATATAATTCCAGTATAATATATTGTATAATAACATTTTCTCCATCCTTTATACATCCCACATCTGGCATTAACGATTCAAATCACTTTGAGTGGGCGGTAGTCCGCACTTCCTAAAATGAAATTATCGCGTTTTACCCATAATAGAAATCATAAAGTATGCCATAAATGAGAAATACATAAGCATAAGTAAAACATAAACATATTATATATCATATATAAATATAGTGACATCTTAATGGCCACCTTTGAAGGTGTTATATGAGTGTTGAACAATCATCGTTTCGTGAGGCAGAAATTCGCCATCCACAGAAACCGTATGTTCTTTAACCATTATGTGTAGGTGTGTGTAAGTGTAGCTCTAATACTTATTATAACAACATCCTAGTATATTGAGGATACTGGTTTTGTTACAAAAGAAATGAATAAAAAGAGTTTAGGGGGTCGGAGAAGAAAAATAAAACAAAACAACATTAGAGAAGACATTACCTCAAAATCGGGTAACTCTTTTTGATTTGAGACAAAGGCTTCCTTGGGAAGAGTTCTGCCCAAAGTGAGGCTTCTAGGAGTAATAGGGGAAAGTTGGGAGAGTATTTGGGCCGAGGTTGGCCGAGCCAAATGGCTTGAAAGTGTGAATGAGGTGGTAGAGGTGGGGGCCTTTTATAAGAGGAGAGGAGGGGTACTCTTGGAAAGTAAGGAAAGTTTACATTATTATACAATGCTTTTCAGATTCTAAAGGTCCCACATTTATATAATTCGTGGATAAGGTGATAAGGGTTCTAAATATACCCATCCAATAGTCTTTGGACATGTGTAAGCCTTCGATTGTACATTATCTTCTCATTTTATTAAAATCGTTAAATAATGAGGTCATCGCTGCATCATAATGATGTCGTAAATAATTTAATTTATTTAATGTCTAAAAATTATAAAAAAAATACTATGATGTAGGAAATCTTTTTAGCTTTCCAATGAATATTTATAGTCAAAAATATGACTTGTATAACCCCATGTAAAAATTGTTTTTGTAAAACATTTAATGTTTGTGTCATTTTTTACTTTAACATTAAATAAAAGGTATTTATGTCATTTTCCAACTAAAGTGGCTCCATGGGGTCCCCAAGTTTACCCATGGATTGTCTTGGTCGGCCATGACTCATCCAATAGTAGTATGACAAGTTTCAAGCCCATCTCATATTATTAAAACATTATTTTTACCTTAAACTACACTAATTACCTCTAATCGCGATTAAGAACTTAAAAGTTACTATTCACCAAAAAATTATTTTGATCTCATTGAACCACATTTTACTTCTTAATGAAAACCATGTATGTCAGATTTTTGAAAATCAAATCACAGAAGTGGTAATATTTCATTTAAATGAAAAATCAGTTATTTAACTACCACTTAGTGGTTTCACTATTCATCAAAAATTGAAGTTTTTCAGAACAATGCCAAAATTTCACCCTAAGCTATAATTGATATTCCGAATTCAAAAAATGATGTCTATTTTACAAAATTCAAAACATATAAGTTGCATTAATTAATTTTATAATTAATTCTCGCTGTCACAACAAATAGCGTGTTTTAAGAAACAATTTATATCAAAAGATTGGCAATTTTTTATGTCCAATTTCAATGTTAAATTAATTCTAATGACCACCATTGGATAAAATGGTAAAAATATATTCTAATTATATTTTAAAACCACTAAATAGTATAATTTATCAATATAAATTATTTTGATTAAAAAAGTTGTTTTTAAGTATTTTTCACTATTCATAAAAAATTAGAAGTTCTCAGAAAAACACCAAAAATTCAACATAGGCTAATTTCGATATTCCGAATCCAAAAATGAAGTCCATTTTGAAATATAAAATTTCTATAATTTTAAAAGGTGGTTATTACTATTCATAACGGCTACTTTGATTAGTCGCGGTGTTTTAGAACTCGAAGTTGCGTACAATGCAAGCTATTGCATTATTGAATGAGAAGTGTATCATGGAAGCTCGGGGTGTTACATTACTAAATGAGTAAACAAAAAAAGTTCGTTGTGGTCGAAAAACCGCCCAAATTAAACCAAACGATCATCATTAAATTCTTATCTATTGACTCATCCACATGGTATACAATGTAATTCATATTAGGATCATTTTAACTTCTGTAATATCACTAATAAAATCTAATTAATATTCTAGATGTTTACCCACGTTCTACACAAGCTTCAATTCATGAATACATGTGAAACTCTCAAGAAAACCAGAAAAACGAACATTCCCAAACAATGTTTTTAAACTCTATAACTCATGAAAAGGCCCATAAAATAACATAATGAAACCAAAATGAACCCTATTAATGTATAAAAGGTTAAATAATTTCTATTTAATGAATATAATACCATTATACTAGACATAAAAGATAAGTAAGCATTCGGATACAAGGTAAGGGGAAACTCTCGAACCCAACTTTCATCCTTCAGGTTCTCCTTCTTTCACTCCTTTTTTATATGGTTACAACTTAAAAATATTTTTTTTATAATTGAATTTCTTTTTCTGGGATATTAATTTTTTTCACTGGCATTTATTTCAAACCAATTTTTTTCCAAAATAACTCTTCTTTCAAGAACACACCTTTTACTTCTCATTCAAGATTGACGGTTCTTGTATCAAGTATATTATTCCCTCTTTCTTTTGGGAACCCAATGTTTATGAATGTGTCCTTATGAGATGAAACCCATTACTTTTCATAGGTTTGTTATGTTCATTTATGTTATATGTTCATTTTGGGATGCATGATAAATGATAATGTTATGATGTGACAGGTACGCCCAGAATTATATAGAGCAATATGAATGTTTAAATGTGACGAGTGCGCCTAGAATTATACAGTGCTACAATGCATTGGGTAAATTGATTAATCTAATGAGTAAATGTGAAATTATGTGTGAACAAGATGCTAAATTTTTTTCACAAGAATGTGTGGTAGTTAACCATGGAGACATGATGTTTCATTTTTTATGCATTACCACATTTCAAGTCTCTTATTAATGCTTCCTCTCATTTTGTTGATTCTTTGCCTATGTTATGAATATGCTCAACCCATGCTATATTTTTCTTATATATCCTCTTACTCAGCTTCTAGCTCACCCATTTTGTTTTATATCCTCAGGTGGATACATGTACTAAGGGGAGGTCAAGTGCTAATAAGAAGCTAGAGAAGAAGAAATGAAAAAAAAAGTTATGCTCGTTGTTGTAATTGTTATGTATGGTCCTAGTTTTCCCAAGACACTAAACTATTGGATCCTCTATGCATAATAATATTATGTTTTTTATATTTAAAATGATGTGATAGTAATGTAAGAAAATGTTGGGGTGCTATATTTTATCACTTTTGTGAATTGAATTTAAAAAAAATGGCATACATGGTTTTAATAACAAAGAAATATTTTTTCTAATAGGATCAAAATATTTTTTTAATAGTTACTTTTGATTTTTATTTGCATCAGTTAAAGATAAATAGGGTAATTAAAGGTAAAAATAATATTATAGTAATATAAAATTACCCTAAAACATGTTCTAATTTTTTTGGATAATTATTTTTAGAAAAAAAATAAATATTAGTTAAGAAATATTATCCTTTTTAAGAAACTTGTGTTAGATTATGACATTTATTATATTTTATTTTAAGAAGAGTAAAAAATTCCATATTCAAATTTAAATAACTATTTTATTTTTTATATGAGGTTATATAAGTGACATGGTAGACTATAAATAGTATTTGGAAAGATAATAAATCAATCTAAATTATGATAATTTATTTATAGTTTTTATAACTTAAATAAATAATTTAAATCATGACACAATGATGATGAAATAATTGTTTAATTAATTGAGATATCAAATGAATGATATAAAAAATAAAAAAAAATTAATATGAATTAATCAATGACAGAAAATAATTTTATAGATAACTTATACATGTTAGTGACATATTTTAAGTATTTATTAGGAGTTATAATGATTCTTTTATATTTTAAAGAATAAAATATTGAATAGTATTAAAATTAACATAAATGATATTTTAAAATAAATACTATTTTATTAAATGATATAAAAGTACTAAAAATATAGGGTTCTGCTAAATAATTTTTATAATCTAAAATATTTCATAAAGGATCCAATCGGGATTCTTTTAAAATTTTATATTAACTATATTAACCCTATAGTGTAAAAATACAAGAAGACACCGTAAGAGTTAAACTGCTTAACTATGGGTTAAATCCAAAAGATAAAGTTAATTTTATGATATAAACATGTATAAAATTCATTGTTTGAGTTTATTTCGACCCATAATATTCTTAAAATATAAATAAATCACTTCTAGTATATTTAAAACTGAATATAAATTTATAATAAATTAATATTTTAAGATCTTCCTAAAGATCTGTTCGCCTCTCTTATAAAAGGTAACTTCTCCTTATCTTTAATTCACACCTATAATGCCCTTTTTTTAGACAAACCCTTCCCATTTCCTCTACCAAAATCAATCACTACATCCTATAAGCCATACTTTGAGCATTAATTCATCCTAAAATTCCTTTTATGAAAATCAAATGGGGATACCCAGAAATGAGGTAATTGTTTTATCACCTCTTTCAAATTTCTTTTCTTCTTCAACTTTCTATTCCTATGTTGTATCCACACAAAAGTAATAAATCCATAATATAATATATTATTATATGTTTTTCTATTATTTAACAACCATATCCATAGTTTTACCCATCCTTTGAAAAACAATATCACCATGTGTGCATGCATATGGCATATCATCTCCACACTATGGTGTAAACTATTTTTCACAAACACTTTATTTATATATATATAATGATGAATATAAAGGATTTAAATAATAAATATAACATGATATTTTTTTTATAAAATTCATATTCCAACTAATTCCAACCCATTTAACCATTAATAAAATTATACCGTCACCCGTGTGTATATACGACATATCGTCTCCACAACACGATGAGATTCATCTTCCACATTCACCTGTCAAGAATGATTATCAAAATAAATATTATTAATAAGTATGAAATATATGAAATAAAAATGATACTATAATATATATATATATATGTACATATATTTCATTCACTTACTTCCATTCAATATGATAAGAAAACAGAAACAGTGTTCATGCTTACGTACGACATACCGTCTCCATGAACGGTGCACTCCATTTCAAATATCTATCTATTATTTATATGTATATTCTGAATATATATGATATATAAATCATGTTACACATTATGGGTGTAATTAAATCATGATCTAAGTAATATGATCAAGAATAACTAGTCAAAACACCTACGATAAAGAAAAGGATTGTTACCCCAAATGTTGCTTTATCTTGGAAATTATTAATAAGAAAGTAATATAAAGTCATATATGAGTCTAATATGATATCATAAATATTATTATGATTATATTGGAATCTAATAATATGTTTAATACCATTATACAAGAGTTTCAGACATGTATGGAGAGTATCAGACCTAAGGTAATGGAATTTCATCTCACTTTTAATTTTCGTGAGATATAAGTCATTTTCATCACCTTTTTCTTGTGTGTGGTGTATATACTACCACTATTATATTTTATATCAGTAATAATTTAATATTCATGGTATTTATAGATTAATTTTAAGATATTAATCTTATTATTTAAATATTCAAAGTGGTATGGTAGCCTTTGAATGTTTAAAGAATTAATAATTTCTCCATTTCTATATTCTTGATATTATCAAAAACAATTATTTATATGTATATAAAGGATTATAAAGAGAATTTTATGTATATTTTTAAGTTAATTAATAAAAATTCAAAAATAAATCTTTTTAAGGTTTTTACATAAGGGTTAATTTTTCAATCTCAATATTATCTAAGATTGTTTATGCATAAGTATTTATGGGAAATATTTATTATCCATGTCCACGTTTCATAAAAATTATTCCAAAAAGAATCTTATTAAGGTTTTATGTAAGGGACTCTTTAACTAAAACAATCTTATAAACGTTTTGTAGATTTATTCTTCTAAATAATTCTCATTAATTTCCATGTTTTCTAAAAGGTTTTTAAGGATTTATTAAATGGATAATGAATGTTTTAAAATGTTTATTCCATTAAAATGTTTCAAAGTTGTATGAGACACTTTGATTTAAAAATCTCTTTTAAATGTCTTACTTTATAAATTGTGTTACTTTTAATGTTTTTAAAGTAAAAAAATGATATTTCTATCAAGGAATATTAATGATTTTGGTTGATTATTTTTAATCTATGTCAGCATCCTTTGTTGGATTTAATGTTTAACTGAAGTTGATTTGTTATGATAAAATCTACCATATTATACTGAAGGGTTTATGATATGTTTGACTATGGATATGGTATTTTGACATCAATCATATTTTATAGTTAAAGTATTAACATTTTTTATGCTAGTTTTAATATGAATTTTTATGTTATGTTACACCCTTTTCATATGTATAATTCATTGGACATAGTGAGTGATGGGCATGGCCCACTATATCCCCTCGATGCATCAGTAGGTCTCATTAGTCAATCTAGTATCTTGGAACAATGCATTAATTGTATATTTATTTATGGTCTTGGTATGAGGCCTTGATGTTATGGTTTTGATGTTCGACATTATAAATTTCCACATTATGAGATTAGTTATTGATATTACATATGATTATTCAACTAGTAGAATATCCGTGTAAATGATTAAATAAAATTATTTGATTTATTATTTCCATATTATACGGGTGGTATTGTTTAAAAGTCTTGTGTTTTATATATATGTCTTGCCTTAAAATTTTGTTCTTATTTATGAAATCTTATGCTATATTATTTAACCTTAATAGGCATCTCAGATCACCCATTTCTTATGTTTTATTTTCCCAGTATTCCAAGAAGTGTATTATGATTTATATATAGGGTTATTCCAGGAGATTAATGAATTTCTAAAAGGACTATCAATGTTATATTTTATGTTTTTAATTTATAATGTAAATTTATTGTATGTAATCTATTTTCTAAGACTGCTAAAATAATCAGTCTTTTAGAATTTGATTCCTTGTAATCAGGCAAATATATTAAAATAATACACTGAATCTAGGATTATGGGGTCGGGGTGTCACAATAGACCCCTTATCATCATGTATAATGTCATCTCCCTGTATGATTTCATGATCACATGTTCCATCAATATTGTGCACAAGCTCAATACTTGATGTTTTTCAACCCACCTAGTGGCCTTGACAGACCCGTTCTCCATTAGTCGTGATTTGTAAATGGTGGTGGAGAATGTTTCTAGTCGATATAAATTCCTCCTTTTTTCAATTAATGGGGATATAATAGAAGAAATCTAGTGTATTTTTGTGTTCAAACTATGATATATGAACTACATATCGTGATTCCTTGACACATTACACATACCTCAAATGGAAAAAAAAACTTACATAGAGGATCATGTTATATGCTTGGTTATATGAAGGAAATCCTCCATTATTGAGGAACCATGTAGACATTAATGAATCCATGGAACCTAGGTAGACCATGATCCCAATGAAACCCCCAAGTGGATTCTAGATGAATAGAACACACTCCCCTTCAAAATACCTATGAACCATAGATTCAATTTTAGGATTATCACAACGAATACCTCTCAAGTACACATGATTACCATTGAATTTCACTTAATAATCAATGGGGATAACATTGTTACAAACTCTCTAAACTAAGAAATTATATTTGATCAGTATACCTTTTTAGAAAACAAACATTTCCCATTCATTAATGTTTTATCAAATATGGGTAAGTTAGTGAAACCATAATACATAGAAATTATCTAGACCTATTCGAGTAAACTATAAAAAAATATGATCCTTAAACACTTGGATGATAGAAATCATGGTAATTTAGTTACCTATGATCCCTTACATTTGTCTTCCCCATTCATTTCCACATATTTTGAAATCATCAAGTTTGGGATGATGATGAATCCAATTGATAATAGTGGAAAATTGAACATATAATGAGTATGTTTCATGGTTTTTCTTGAGGGTATTCCAGAAGAAGTAACACTTATGGTTTTGTGTGGTTTCATTGGTGTGGTGTTGCTCAATGAGTTTTTTTCCACTATGCCTCTTTAGTTTAAATTGAATAATATATTATAACTTTTTTATAGTTAATTTTTTGTGGATGTAATAGATAGATATAGGAGATCAAGTTTTGGTATAAGATTGTATGAATCATGGGTAGGATTTCCCAATGATGAGAAGTGTATAATGAGAATGGTAACTCCATGGTTAAGGCAGGTTGTCCCTATAATACTTAATCATATGCTTGTTTTTTCATGATTTTTAATTCCAAAATTAAATGAATATCTTTGGCTTAAAAGGATAAATAAAGATAGACACTTATGAAAAGATATTGGATGAAATTTTTACTTTTTAATATCGAGTGAGTTCTCCTTTACACATTGGGTATTTTGGGATCACTTAGTGAATATGTCACTAAATGGTTTAGTATACCAGTTGAGTTTGTGAGAGTCCCAAATAAGGTATCAGGGTTTCAATATGAGTTTTTGATAGACTAGGTTGGTATCACAGGTCTATTTGGTATGTTATGAGAGGCCTAGGCCTAGTGGGGATGGGTGAGACGGTCCTACATATCATGCATTGTGAGGAACACCCTCTTCCTAAAGGATTGAAGAGTTTATCTATTCCATTTAGGTGATATGTCCTTCGGGTCTTGGTGCAATGTGTGGTGGAGGGTTTACTTTATGTGATGGGATTTTAAGATCTCATAATGAAAAAATGATATATAATCCAAGTGGGGGTTGTAGGAATTTTCTTGATGATTTTAAATTAGTTTTCTATGGGGATTTACATGATTTAACTTGAGATAGAATTTTATTAGTTAGACTATGTTTTGATGTGAAAATTTGAATTGGATTATACTATCCTCTTAAGTACAGGGTGTGATTGGGTATATGGAAAATAAGATCATTACAGGGTGATGAGTGTGTATTAGTATTATTGATAGGAGACATGGTTGGCTTTGGAGAACCCAGTAGATTCTATTATAGGTGATTTGAAAATTTTTACTGGTTCGACATGTAGTGTATGTATAATTGAGACTTTCTTGAGGAAAATATCTTATAAGTATAGAAAAATGATGAGACATGATTTGAGACACGAGTTTTTGTCTCAAGTGATTGGAACCCACATTGAGATTTGGAAAGCTTTTGGGATAGGCTATAATAATTTCCTCTTGGTATATGTGTGTTTATTTCTATGTATATCTTCGGATATGTGACTATATGTTGGGAAATTCATTAATGAGAGGGTAATAGTGTTGGAGTTTGTGCCCTAAAAACCAACTTATTTGTATTTTATGATAAACATGTATTAATTGGATGAATATTAATAAACTACTTATCACATCATTATTGTTCTTCTACCTGACATAGTATTTGATAATGTCCTAAGAATATCTATCACGTTAAAAGTTCATAGTAGATCCCTACTATGAAGATAACCCATAAGTTCCATAAAAATATTCTTGAATATATGTTCTATGGTCGGATGATATCATTTTAATGGACACAAATGATACAGGATATCAGGGGTGGGGACTCCTAAAACCTTGTGGCACCTTCTCATGGTGTGCGCCCTTGGTAATATCCCAGAGGATATTATGAGAAAAAGACCCACCAGTAGGAAATCAAAATTCATAAGTTTCATTGGATGTTTCTATAGGCAGATATGTGTATTTGTCCTTAGACATTAAGATTATTATTAATGGGTATTATGACTCACGCAATTAGATGTATTGACAAAAACTGTGACGGTAGATATTCGTCGTGAGGTATGATATATTGGGTGTGTCATGAGTAATACTTCATTAATGAATAATTCAAGAAAATATTTTTCACTTTGTAATAATTAGATATCTCCGTCCCTTTTATGGAAATGATATAGCCTTAATAAATCCATGTCCATGGTGTTCTCTAGGAAAGTTCAATTTTGGAATGTCAATGAATGAGAAATCAAGCACATGGGTTGATGGTACTTGCATGGAACCAACATGTTTTGAGATATTAGGACAAAGGGATTATATTAAATGATTAGTGTTCATATGAGGTGACATGTCATTGAGACATCATCTCCTTTCTCTTGTGTGCCTTAACCCATTGATATATAGTAATCTTGGACTTTAGGCAAGCCCACCTAATGCCAATGAGAAAGAATCTTATAGGGTCACACACTAAGTGTAACCAGTATCTCAGTTAAATAATTTATTTATTTAAAAAGTTGAATAAATATTATTCTTGGTTGTTTTTTAAAAATTATTTTAACTATTCCTGATCAAATTTATTTTGTAGCAAGTTAATCGAGAGAATATATTGCAGATAGAATATTTATTTATCGGCAAATAATGTAGTTATATTTGTTTAATAAAAAAATAGTCCTTCTTCAATTCTCGTTAAATATTCAAGAGGATTGGAAGACCAAGTTATGGGTCTTGTGAGAAATAATATTAAATATTATTTGGTTAAATAATTTTTAAATATAACATTAAAGTTAAGCACTTTTCATGGAAATAATAGGATGGATATTTTTATTTGACATGGGGTTTGACATGGAATAATAAATTAAGTAACAGTACGTGTGCTAATTATTTATAATAAACTTCGGAATTAAATTCCATGTTATGTTATTATTCTCTAAATTAGAAAAGGGGTCATTTGACTAGCTAACCAATCATTGTGTGCCCAAAATCCTTATAGAAACGCTCTAGATCCTAGATAACTCTTCCATCTCTAGGAACTCTCTCAAGAACAAGAGATATCCACGTCCACCAGATCAAGGAGAATGATTTGGAAGCAATTCCCAAGGAGATCGAAGGAGGACATCACAAGAGAAAGGATCTTCTATTCTAGCACCTGGAGACTCTTTCAGTGACGTTTGAAGATACGTGGAGCATGTGTGGATCACCACTAGAGGATTCCTATCCTTGTATTATACATCTCAACAAATCCTCACCTCATACTTGTGGTCAGACGCAACAATGAAGAAAGAATCAACTTGGAGGTAATTCTATAATTTAATTTAATTAATTATAAAAAAAATATGTCAATCATCTCTTCTCAGTTCTAGGTTTTCTCTTTTATATTTTATCTTTGATTAAATTCCATGGATACTAGAATTCATCGTAGTATTATTCTCATATTAATCATCAATTATGATAATTTTCAAATTTGGGCACATGCTCATCCTGTGCTTTCGTTATTCCTGAAACCTACAAGTGGTATCATAGAGATCATATTTTCATTTATAATTATTTAATTAATTTGTTGATGATTTACTCTTTAATAATTTAGTTTTTCAATTCATTTTTAATCATTCTTTTAATATGATTTTTGAGATCTATTCCTCCCTTATCATTTCTCACATATCTAATAGAAACAAATAATTTTATGATTAAAATTAAATTTGGGATATCATCAGGATGCATCGATGGTTCTGTCTAGATAACACAAGAATACACATTGTGTATTCAAATCTGTATGTCGTTTATTTGTGTTCAATGCATTATTATTAATTCTGTAATTACTCAACCCATGTGAATTAATGATACGTGATGTAGTTAATAATTACACTACATGTTGGCTAGGATAGACTAGTGCATGATCAGCTGGACTACATGTTGTGTGGCCCACAGGACACGGCATGTAGTCCCTTCGGGTCAGGGTCAATTTGTGCATCCCCTACATGGCTTTCCCAGCTAGTGACCATGTAATGTGGAGTCTACATGGTGTGTGGCCCTTTGGACACATCATGTACACCAATAATTTTCAAATCAAACCTCACACATCGTTTCCTCATGTGTGTACTTTGGATGGATGGTGATGAGGGTATACACCGTGTAGTCAGATCTATACCCCGTGTACTGCTTCTAGATTTCGCAGATTTAAAATTTTATTATTATATTATGTAACCCTTTGGACATGTATTTTCTGGTGGGAATAAATATGGGACATAACATGTAATAGTTTTTTGATATATATATATATACATATGATTAATTAATATCTGTGTAGTGATTAGATATTTTCACATCATATATGAGTTGTATTACAATTATTATTCTACATGCATGCAACATGTCACAAAGAATAAATTGTATACAAGTATAAATAAATGCTAGTTAGGTTTGGATAGGCTTTCGTCAGGTTGATTCCAAGGTACAAGTTATGTACAAAGTTATGGATGAGAATATCAAGGAAATTTAGAAAAGGATTAAGATAAAAAATGATTGATTAATTAAAGATAATGATTAATCGATTCAAGTGTAATTTATCTTAATAAGAAAGATTAAATAACTGGATGATAATTTTATTAAATGTTAAATTTTTTTATGTATATGGATGATCATGAGCTAGACCAGACCTTTGTAGGTGATTGGTTCCCTTTTAAATTATTTATTAAATTAAAATTATTGGCTTGCATGCTTTATCCTCATTAATATGTAGGGCCTGCATGCCCATGGCTTCTTTTATGTAAACCCCACTTTAAAACTCACTTGTTTGTGAGTTAAAAGAATATGTAATGGATGTAACTCCCATACTAGTAGAGGCAGTTATAGTTAGGAGCTGATGAAAAACCAATCCTAGTAGATACAATGTTAGACCTGCGGAAAGATATAAACACAAACTGTAAATGGTTAAATGTTCTTCTCCCCTAGGTCAAGGTTTGTTTATCAATCGCTAGATAAACTAACTAATAGTAAATATCATAATCATTACTTTTCTTTTATTTCTATCAGTTGTATGGTTATTCATTGTGGATGTTTGACACGATCACATAATTAATGAACTAACATGCATACAAGATGGAACTAAAATAAAAATTTCTTATGCATAAATATTATCTATACATGGATAGTCACATAAATATATCCCACATAGCATTAAAAATCATGTGAAAAGATAATAATTATAAATTTATGCATAAAGGATAAAATCCCTCAATTGAATATTAAGTCAGTATATCCTTCCATTACTTTAGTAAGAATTGAACCACAGTTCAAAGTGTATGGCCAACCCTAGTAGGGGTGCTTTCAATTATCGGGGAAAATAATTTTAATTTTTGGGTTGATTTAACATAGTTTATATCAATGGTTGATTGTTCTAAATGGAATTGGTGTAACTAAGAGGCAAAGGTTAAGGAAATCAAAAATAAAGGATTTCAGGATTGAGATGTCCACTAAACAGATCAAGGGGTTGTGAGTTAATGCAGTTGGAATTTGGAATTCCTACCTAAAAACATTCAAGTTTCTTCCCAAAAATAATTGGGGTATTTTGAAGGACAATATAGGTCCTTGATTCTATAATTTCTAAGGAATATAATATTTTTAATCCAATGGTGATGGCTATTGGGTTTCGAAAAAATAGTGGGAGACTAATAGATAATAATTTATTTATTTTTCTATATTTATCAAGACAAAGTACAAAAAAACTTTTCATCTTAATTTTAAGAAATAGAAAACAAAATGACATCAAACTTATCATTGTAATACAAACTTGATAAGGAATAGATTCTCACCAGATCTAATTTCCAAGAGTGGAAAAGGTACCTTTGGGTTGTCCCTCACTAGGAAAGGAAACATTATGTGCTGAAAGGGCCTTTACTAATTGTGACTAGAAATGAGGCGATTGATGAGGAACTCTATGTGTAAAAGAAACATCTAAATGGTGTTATGGATGTTCAGTTCCTCATGTAATCATCCATGACTAATGAGATCTTAAAGAAATATGAGGAATTGGATGCTTATATCATGATGTCTTACCTTCAAGATCTCTATAAAGAGAAGGTGAGACAAGAGAGGTATGATATGTACAATTCCTTTTTCACTACTAATCATGGAGATTTTGTACCAGCTAGACCACATGTAGTCAAGATTATTGGATACATTGAGCATCTGAACATCTTAGAGATTAAATTCACATATGAGTTGTGTATAGATCTCATACTATCATCACTATATATGACCTTATCTAGTTTTATTTTTAATTGTAATATGATCAATAATGAGAAAAGTCTATCGGATATTCTTACCATAATTCTCCAAGTTGATAAGGACATGGGGTGTGGAAAACCCGCATTCCTTATAGTGAATAGAAAGAGGAAGGATAAGTAAAAGGTACCTATGATTTATAAACAATAAAAAGCCTCTGAGCACCGTTTGACAATAAGAAGAAGATCCAGAGGTTGGGAAAGGAAAAGGATTTAGTATGCTTTGCATGCGGCATGTCAGGACACTGAAAGAGGAAATACACTTGAAGGCAAGGGGAATCCAAAGGCGGGATCATTATTGAGTGTAATATTTCCATTTCTACACATTGGGTATTAGATATAGCTTGTGGGGATCTCATATGTATTCAAATGTAGTAACCAAGTAGTTTTATAAAAATTGTTAGAGGAGAGGTGGACTATGAGCTTTTAATGGTGCGAGGATAGCTGATATTTCCATTGGTGACTACCACCTCACATTACTGATGGGAATGATTTTGGTTTTACATGGATATTATTATATACCTAGTTCTACAAAGAACATAATTTCTATATCAAGTTATAAATAAATATGTATTTATTTTCATGTTCGAATATAAATGTTGTTAGTTTTATAAGGACAACATATGTTATGTTATGACGCATTTAAATAGTAGTCCATAGGTAATAAATTATGAGAAACAAGTGTTGGAAATTGATAATAAATTGAGTTAACATGACTCATACAACACCCAGTTGTGGTATCACCACCTTGGTCATGTAAACGATAAGTGCTTAAAAAGCTCTATCAAGATGGTTATTTAGATTCTTCCAAGCTAAAACCAATTGATAGATGTCACACTTGTTTATAAGGAAAAATGACCAAACCACCATTTAATGGACATGGTGAAAGGACCACATAGTTTCTAGTATTGGTACACCCTAATGTGTGTGGATCAATTATAGTAGAAAATAGTGGTGGATATTATTACTTCATTACTTTTGTTGATGACTTGAGTAGATATGGATATGTCTAATTAATGAGGTATAAGTCCGAGTCCTTTGAGAAACTCAAGGAGTTCAAGAATGAAGTAAATAATCATCTTGGTAGGAAGATAATGAATCCTTGATCGGATCAGGGTGGAGAATATCTTAACCAAGAATTAATAAACTTTTTACATGATTCTGGGATGCTATCTCAACTCACATCACCTTATACACTATAGTGGAATGGTGTTATTTAAGGGAGAAAATGTATATAGTTGGACATGGTAAGGTCGATGATGAGTCATGCAGATCATCCATTATCCTTTTGGGGATATGAATTGAAAACTAAGGCATACACATTAAACCAAGTACCAACTAAGGTGGAAAATGGGATTCCCTTCGAGCTATAGAGTGGAAAGAAAGCCACATTGTCACATAGATGTGTATGGGGATACGAGGAGTTTGTTAAGTATTTCTCATGAAGAAAACTAGAACTCTAGGGCACGAAGTGTATCTTTGTAGGGAATCTCATGGAAACAAATGGACACTGCCTTTACAACCCCTTAGACAAGAATTTTATTTTTTCCAGATAGTCTGTCATTATTGAGAGGGATAAAATATTCAAAAAAAATATAGTTGGAGAAAGATTGAATTCGATGAAGTTGATGCTCAAGATACACAAGAGTTGGTACAGTAATAAGTTCTATAGGTCCCCATGGAAGAGGTAGTTCATGAAACACAAGTACTGCATAAAATCACAAGAGAGGTAAGGGTACCAGAGAGATATGGTTTCCTTGTCACTAAGGAAGGTTACTCATTATTATTGGACAATTATGAACCTCTCTCCTATAATAAATCAGTAGAGAGATCAAAATATGCAATATGGCTTTTATATATGAATTCTGATATGGATTACATGTGTCGAAATCAAGTCTTATCTCTTTTCATTGCACCAGTTGATGTAAATACTATTGGTTGTAAATGGGTATTCAAAAAAGAAACTGGACATGGAAGGTCATGTTAGTACCTATAATGCAAGGCTAGTGGCTAAAGGATTTAAAAAGTGTTAAGGAATTGACTATGATGAATCCTTTTCACTAGTTTCCATGTTTAAATACATAAAAAATCATACTTTCCATAATAGCTTTCCATGACTATGAGATTTTTTATATGGATGTCAAAATTGCATTCCTTAACGACAACCTTCTGGAAGATGTCTATATGACACAAATAGAAGGTTTTATGAAAATAGGTGATTATAAAAGGGTATAAAAGTTACAGAGATCCATTTATGGATTAAATCAAGCATCTAGATTGTGGAACACTTGATTCAATGAAGCCATACAAAAATTTGGTTTCATTAAGAATTAATGTGAGCCATGTTTTTACAAGAGGTTTAATGGGGATGTGGTCATTGTCCTAGTAGTGTATGTTGATGAAACATTTATTATTGGAAACTACATACCATTCTTGCATTCAGTCAATGACTAGTTGAGAAAGTGCTTCTTCATGAAGGACATAGGCCAAATAGCCTACATTATAGGGATCAAGATCATTTGCGATAGATCCAAGAGGCTTTTTGGACTAATTCAAAGTACATACATTGATTAGATACTGAAGTGATTTAGTATGGAACAATCCTAGAGAGGATTAGTTCTAGTGTAATATGGTATACATCTATACAAGAAAATGTGTCCCCAGAGACAACATGAGAACGATAATATGAGTAATATTCCATATGATTTGACAATATGATCTATCGTGTATGCCATGTTATGTACGAAACATGATGTTTACTATACACTAAGCATGGTATGAAAATATAAAAGTTATCTAGGGGAACAAACATTGGACTATTATCAAGACTATCCTTTAGTATTTGAGAATAACTACAGATATGTTTCTAGTGTTTGGAGGAGATAAGGATCTTGTCATCAGAGGGTATGATGATTATGGTTTTCAGACAGATCATAATGATTTAAAGTCGCAATCAGTATATGTTTTTTTGTCTCAAAAGAGGATCTTTGAGCAGGAAGAGTTCAAAGTACCCATTTGTCACTGATTCTACAGTGGATTCTGAATATATAGAATCTTTTCATGCAACCAAGAAATCCATATGGATTCGTAACTTTTTCCAGGATCTTGATGTGGTGCCTAGAAGTAAATATCTCATTACATTTTATTATGAAAATACTGCAGTGGTGGCTCTTTCAAAATATCCAAGGTCACATCAATAGACAAAGAACATATGTCGAAAGTATCTCATCATGAGGGTTTTATATCAAAGGGTTGAAGTTATAATGAGAAGAGTGTACATGGAAGAGAATATAGTGGGACCCTTGACTAAAGTCCTATCTCAGCAGAAACATGAATATTGTGTGATATCTAGAAGAATGAAGGTTGTTAGCAGTTATCTCCAGTGCAAGTGGGAGTCTGTTGGATTTGGTGCCCTAGAAACCAACTTCTTTATAATTTATGATAAACCCTTATTTATTGGATGAATATTTAAAAACTACTTATCACATCATTATTGTTATTCTATGTGACATATTATGTGATAATGTAGTAAGAATAACTATCACATTAAAAGGTCATAGAAGATCCCTGCTATGATGAGAACCCAGAAGGGGAATGACACAATTCTTGAATATATGTTATATGGTTCGATGATATCATTTTAAGGGATATAAATGATACAGTCTATCAATGGTGGGGACTCATGAAACTTTGAGGATCCATATCATGGTGTGCGCCCTTAATAATATCAGGATGATATAATGAGAATAAGACCAACCAGTAGAAAATCTACACTCATAAATGTCATTGGATGTTCTAATCTGCAGATGTGGGTATTGGTCCTTATACATTAATATTATTATTAGAGGGTGTTATTTATTGTGCACTTAGATGTATTGATGAAAACTGTGAAAATAGATGGTCATTGTGAGGTAGAATATGTTGGGTTCCTCACAAGTAATACTGTATTAATGAATAATGTGAGAAAGAATTTTTCACTTATATGGAAGTATATATCTCATTCCCTTAGATGGAAATGATATAGCCTAACTAAATCCATGACAATGGTTTTCTCTAAGAAAGGTATATTATGGGAAGTCAAATAATTATAAATTGAGCACATGGGTTGATGTAACTTGCATGCAACCTACTTGATTAATGATATCAGAATAAAAGGATTATATTACATGATAAGTGTTCGTATGAGGTGACATGTCATTGTGATGTCAACTTCTTTCTCTTGGGTTCCTTGAACTATTTCTATATAGTAATCCTGGACATTATGCGATCCAACCTAATGAAAATGAGAAAGATGCCTCTAGGGTCACACACTAAGTGTAACTAGTATCTTAGTGAAATAATTTATATATTTAACAAGTTGAATAAATATTATTCTTTTTTGTGGTTTAATAATTATTCAAGTATGTCTGATCACATTTATTTCATCATGAGTTATTTGAGAGAATATATTATGGAAAAAATATTTAGTTATCGAAAAATAATGTAGGTATATTTATTTAATAAATAAATAGTCATTATTCAAGGCACAGTAAATATTAAGGAGGATTGGTGGACCAATTTTATGGGTCTAGTGAGAAATAATATTAAATATTATTTGGTTAAATAATATTTAAATATAACATGAAAGTAAATAACATTTTATGGAAATAATATAATTGATATTATTATTTGACATGGGATTTCACATGTAATAATAAATTATGTAACCGTACCAATGTTAATTATTTATTATTTCTTAGTGAATTAAATTCTTCATTCTGTTATTATTCTCAAAATTATCCAAGGGTTCATTTGACCAAATAACCAATCATTGTGTGCACAACATCCTTAGAAAAAATCCCTTGATCCTAGAGAACTCATCCCTCTATAAGAATTCTCTCAAGAATGATATAGATCTTTCTCCACCAGATCAAGGATAATTCATTGGAATCGATTTTCAAGGTGATCTAAGGGAGGCATTGCAAGCAAAAATATCTTCCATGCTAGAATCTGAAGTCTCCTTTAGCATTGTTTGGAGAGATTTGGATCACATGTGGATCACCACTATAGGATTCTGATACTTGGATTCTACATCATAACAAAGTTTCACCTCATACCTATGGTCAGACGCATCAACAAAGAAAGAATCATCTTGGATGTAATTCTATAATTTAATTAAATTAATTATAAACAAAATATGTTGATCCTTTCTTCTCATTTTTGGGTTCTATCCTATTTATTTTATCTTCCATTCAATTCTTTGGATACTTTAATTCATCATCATATTGATACCAGGTTAATCATTGATTATGACAATTTGAAAAATTTGGTACATGCACATCCTACACTTCAGCTATGCCCGGAACTTGAAATTAGAAGGTAAATTCTTGAGTGATAATGTACTTGTATAGGTTTTATTTGTGATACTCACACATAGAGATGGGAATAGTCAGTGTGATGTGGTTGGTGAAGTTATTTATTTATAACCACATAATGCAAAAATGTTATAACAAGATCCAACCTTCATTGGGATGGTTGTGGTAAGGTTATGACTATAAGGCCCACTCTATTCATGGGTTTTGGTTGATGTGATGATTCATGAGAGTGTATGAATAGACTTAAATTAATTGAGAAGGTGATGGTAGGTACCATCATGAATGAGGTTATATTGGTTATAGATGAGTTATGGTGTTTGGTGTGGGATGTGACTTGATGGAGAGATCCAACTTAAGTGATAGGGGAGAAGTCACTATGTCGAGGCATTAGATGATATATAGACCTCACCCTATGTTAGAGGTTTGTGGTGTGTTTAATGTATTAGACGGGTTATGAAATCACTAATTTGAATGAGAAACATTTTTTAGAAAGATATTAATAGTCAGAACATGATATGACACCCTACCCAAAGTATTTTTTATGTGTCATGAACAAGCCTGAGCCAACCTAACCTGTTACATAATCCAGCTCGTGGTATGTCCTAAATGGGGTTTCTGATCAGCATGGTATAGAAACTAGTGCCTATAAATAATATTATACTCTTATTAAGAATATTTTATCTCTGAAATTAAAGTAAACAACAACATATCATTTTTCAAAAAATATAGCATTGAGTATTCATATATTAGACGTCAATGAAAAATTAAATAAGTAGATAAAAAAAGAGATAATCCAAACAATTCATAACAAAAAAATATAGTTCAAATCACTTGTATAAAAAAACATACATAATCTATAAATAAATATAGAATAAGGATAAATATAAAGGAAACTAGATACAGGAATCAGAGTTTTTCTTGGCTAATACAACAACATAAAAAAACAAGCCCCTAAACCCTATAAGAAAACCTACAAACAACCCATAGTCACTCACCACATCCCAACTTTCCCATTGGTGTCCAAATAAAATGATATTAAATATTAATAGAACCTTGAACCTGTATAAAACATAATGGGTTTACACATGAATGTGAGTGTATATTCATATTGTGAGATAATAGGCCTAATGAAAATGGGGGAAAATGGTTTCACTATGATTATAATTCTCTTAAAATTCAAAATAGAGAATCCGAAATTAAATATAGGGATTAATTAGATCCTCCTTGAGAACTAAATAAGTTATTATCACATAATGGTATAGGGAGGATGGGGACAATTTTTTAAATATAACACAGGTAGAAAGACAAAACAATGTTTTAAAAAAATGGGTATGAAGGATTTCTAACATAGACCCTAGGTTTTATGGAATAGAGATAATCTAAATAGGCACTCATATAGTGTGTCCTATGTATTTAACCATAGATATCCTCCATAGAGTAAATCAAGGGGCCCAAAATCCATGGGGATTTTGGTGTGTCCCCTCTCACTTACAATATAAAGTGCCACTCAAGAACCCTAGAAAACCGAGGACCATGGCATAACTCCCTTCCCCTGTCCTTTTTAGATAGGATCACCACCAAAGACCCTCACGCTCCTATGGAACATACTTCTATGTAATTATATGGAGGCCTCTACCAAAAATCCTCCATATAGTAACCATACCCTTTATTTTGTGGCCTATAATCTTCACCCATGAAAAACTCCTTCAACAATGCAACACTAAGGATTATTATGTAGACAACCATGGTAAGATTGGACCAAGGGATTCAATCCCAACTAATATAGTGTGGACTCCCTAAACTAAACCAGGGTCTATTAGTTTTGGGTAACATTGGTTACCCTTAATAAATTTCAATCCCCATGATGCAACCATGGAGATATGTTTCGGCATATTGCAGTCTAGGGATGATATTTTTTTGAAACACCAAAAACACATCAGAAACTCCTAAGAAACATAAAATAATACAAAATTAAACTAAACACACAATATGTTAAAAACTAGGTATGACTTATGGGTATTTATTTTTGGAATTGAAAATATATTTTATGGTGTTGGCTGAGAAAGTATGGTAAGGTGTCATGGTGGCATCGTTAATACATGATGACTCAAAATGTATGATTATGTTTAGTTGTTTATATTATTTATTTTTATTCTTGTATAAGAATTTATACAATATTTAATGTTAAGGGATCAGGATGACACCCTACTAATAAGTGTTTCTCATATCCTTTAAAGTAACTTTGGTATAAATGAATATCTTATATTGGTTATACATGTATGAGAACTGAATGTATAGTGGAACATGATGAAGTAACTACATGGGGATTGAATATAGTATGGAGGTGATAATAGGGAATTGTATTAGAGCCTCCATGAATTTTTATTATTTATTTTTTATATGTGATCAGCCCAAGGGAATATAAATTGGGATGTATGACTATATGAATTCATTTACTTTTGTAACAACATGGATTTATTATTTACTATTCACACTCTAATTATCTATTGTGAATTTTTTTTATTATTTATAATCTTGATTCCAAGGGAATTGTCTCACCAATGGATGTCTTATTCACTTGCCTCTAGTCAATAGCCTCTGCAATATGTGGATGAACACTTAAGGTCACATGATTCTTCGTATAGGATACTATTGATTGATTTTAGTTGGGGTAGTGAAAAGTGGTATTATAGGGGTGGTTATGGGTGTGGTATTATTCCATTAATTCATTAGATATGCAACTAACTAGATATTAATTGGGGAATTGTGTCAAGACACTTAGTACCACATCATGATGTTCCCCTTTTCTAGTTGTTTTAAAATTAGGGGATCCCCAACTTTTCAACGTCATCCCATCTCATTAGTTTTGGAATAGATACATTGGTATAGGCCTATTTAGTTGGTTAATCACATAAATATTCCTCCCTTTTAATTAAATTGAATAGGGGTGTTTTGTATTCAATTATTTAGTAAATTTATGAAATTTCTTTCCTCAAATCCCTTGTATTCATTATCCCCTTTATTATCCAATAATTTATTTGTCTTTTTGAAATGGCCTTATAAAGATTCCACTAGATTATGGTGGAATATATATATATATATATATATATATATATGATAATGCAGATTTGTAACACCTCAATATTTTAATATATCATTACATTTAAATAATTCAATGTGTATAGTATCATCCACACACAACATCGACCTTAAATTAAAACATAGTATATATTAGTTAAAATATAAATATTTAAGTATAACTATTAAAACATTTCATTGAAATAGAAAAACTTAATTTGAGTAACCAATTTATTAAATATATGTTTGAATATAAAAAATACTACTTTTAATATGAATTAAATTAAATTAGTTTACCTAAAATGATTAATAAGATCATTTATTATTTAGAAAAGTATTTTTCTTAAAATTAATTTTTCATGTGATATGATTTTCTATATCAAGAAACATTTGATTAATAAAGATAAATTATGTTTGATATTAATAATTGGTTAACTATAATTTCTTTGGTAATTGATATGAAATAATAATAATAATAATTAATATTTGAAAATGTCATTTTCCAATAAAAATGGGTTTTCATTATATATAACGATTTTATTAAAAAATGAATTTTTAAATTTTTGAATTTTAATTTTAGAATATTTAAAGATTTTTTGGAATTATAATAAAAATATTTTCTTAATATGAAAAACAAATTCCAAAAATATTGTTTTTAGTTGAAAAATATTTTTTTAGATAAAATTATATTTTTTATGATTTTATCATTATGTTAGAATATCCTAGAAGTTAAAAAAAACCTTTTAGGTAATAAAATATTTATTTAAGGAATAAAATTATTCATTTTAATATATTATCTGAGCTTATAAATATAATGTACAGCATATTTAAAAATAAATTAAAATGTTACTTTAATAAAAAATTATTTCTCATCTTTTCTTTGAATAAATTATTTTTAAGGTCAAATTCAGTTTTGGATTTCCAAGAATGGCTAATAAGTTTTATTATATTTAAAATAAAAAAATGTTTTATATTAACTGATATTTTTATGAACTATGGAATATAGATAAATTTCATGCTTAAAACACACTTTTTTCTAAAAACTATTTTTACATGGTATGTGCACTTTTTTGAAAATTAAATTTTCCAAAAAATATAAATATTATTTGATAAAATTATTTCAAAATTTGATAATAAGAATTTAAAAATTAGTTAAAGGATTTATTGTTAATATTTTCATTAATATTAATTATGAAGGATAATAATTAATTACCATGGTAAAAGTAAATTGGGGTAAAAGTGAAAATATTTAAAAGAAAAATAATTAAAACACTCAATTTTTCTCCCAAATTAGTTGATGACTTGATTTAATACCCAAAATCACTTTCCCATCATTTTTATATCAATTTTTCATCATTGATCTAGGAATTGTAACATAACATTATTGAAAATTTTAAGTGTGCTTCCAAAAGTGGCTTTATCTTCACTTATAGAAAGGATGAACCTCCTCTAATTAAAGACTTAACTTCCCATTTAATTTATCATTTAAACAATAAAATTTACTAATCACATAACCAAATTCCATGTTAAAAATATTCTTTCCACCATCATTTGGAATAAGGCCTTCATTCCCGGGGATAATTCTAAGGAAAATTTAAGTACCCAACATGAGTATTATCAACTTCTTGGATTATCCTATTGATTATATTAATTAAAATTTATCCTATCCAAAATAATATAAAGATATTATAATCATTTATATACTTTAATTTTACTATATTATGGGTATTATCATTTTTTATTCATCTATACCATCCATTAAGATAAATAAAATCAGTGCTCGCACGTATGTTCGAACTACAGCCACCGTGAGAGAAGACACTCATTTTTCATCAACAACCATAATTGATGGTTCAAAAAATAGATTAATAAATAAATAGTTTTTTTATAACTTCATTAATTTTTTTCCATGATAAATTAGATAACATATTAATGATACGATCAATAAATGATATTCACTAATTCAATCATTTAAAATGAGAAAACTAAGAAGAAAATGAAATATTTTTATGTATTTCCTTTAGATAAATTATTTTCCCCTTATAATTTAGTAAAATCATAAAATAACACATTAATAAACAATATTTTAGATCAGTATGTTTTTTTTATAATGATATTACAACTAAAACATCTCATAATCATCTATTAATCCTCATAGGTTCATGTTCATATCGGTTTGACCATCTAATTCATCAATACCAAATATTTTTTTCATGATTGATTATGATAGGTTTTTTACTAGTAAAATATTATATAAATATGTAAATAATTTTTTTTGATCTGGTATTTTTATACCAACATTGAACACATTAATTAAGAAAACACCTTTCATTCATTTAGAATAACTGAAACAATATTGTTGTTTATTTCATCATCATGGTTCATAACAAAAACATACATGAAATGAAATTATGTAGTTATGAAATATCTTATAACATATATACTAGTACCATATATGACCTAATAGTGATTTAATTTCAAAAAAAAATATATACCAACAATCATTTTATAAAACTAGTTCGAAGTGATAAAGATTACTTAAACATGTTATTGAAAATATGTAAAAACATTAAAATATATATATATAATAATTATAAATAAGGATTACAAATTTTTATAGTAATGATTGTTTCTATTGGGTATTTAATATATTAACTAAATTTATTTACTCAGAATATTTGGTGCATGTGAACAATAGATTAGGACTAAATTAAGGGTTTTTATATCAAATTACTCTTTTTGAGACATGTTTGGTATTATGAACCTAATTTAATTTATGTGGATTATATACTACCTATTTGAGAAATAATTTATTTAATTATATTTTAATAATTTTATTTTATTTTAAATTATAATTCCTCCCTTTCATGGAGTTTTTTTAATGTTTCTAAATCCAAAAGGGTTATCTTAGTCTTAATTCTAATTCTTTGTTGCATAATATAATTTGTGCATCATATTTTATTTTTATGGTGTATTTACTTTACATTGTTATATTTTACAATAATATTTCTATTTCATGGGATTTAATATCAAAATAATGTCCCCTTATTCAAGTGCCTATTGTTATAGTTGTTCCCCCAATAAGGATTTTTTGGAAACTCAACTTTCTTTCATTGAGTTGTGATCATTTGATTGAACTTGTTTCGTATAAGTTGGATATATTCATCCCATCGAATATATTATGTGGTATTTTGTCATTATATACATTTTTATAACATATAACACTTTTCAAACGTTTCATTATTTATAGAGTATGTTACACATAAGGGATATTGATAACTCACATCTCCTTTCCTTTAGTTATATTCTATCATCATGAACTTATTTCTTCTATTATTGGGTTATCACACTATAGTATTTTATTATATTGTATTTTATAATCCTATTTGGGAAAATTATGATTTAATACAAATTATGTTTAGATTAAAACTTCTTATAAAATTAATTTTGAACAATGGTATTTTGAAAATAATAAAAAAAGGGTTTTCATTTCACATTAATATATTTTTTCTTCCTCTAATCATTTCTCGATAAAAACATTATGAATTTTGAAGGATAAAGTATTGCATATTATATGTAAAATTAAATATTTTCAAAATAATTCTTTTTACTATTTCAAAAGTAAACATTGAAAGAGATATGTGATTTTTTATTTTACTTCAATGTTAAAAATGTTTTCTAAAATATATTTTAATATTTTTCTTTCATTTCCCGTATCATTTTCAAAATTATTTACCCGACTCAGGTTTTTGATTAACTATTTATATTAAGATATACATTTATATTTTGTTGTAATTAACTCATTATAGTAAAAAAATAAAATTTCATAGCCCTTCTTGAGTTGTATCGTTCAAGTATACTTTTTATAAAATGTTTTTTATGTGCGTTAACATCTTTCATGGTTTCTATTGTTACACTGGGGATATGTTCTTTTAAAATCATCCGCTTTTTTTCTCTATATGTATCTTTATATTTTTATTTAATTTTTTAATTATACAAATATTCATTAATCTATATAGAAGAAATATCATTTTTTACATCATTATATTAGATTATGTTCACCTAGAAAGAATGTTATTCTATTGATATAAGGAAAAGTATTAGTATGAAATATATTATTATTCCAATATGTATTATTATTGGAATGTTTAATAGGTATTTTTTGACCATCCACCATTTTTTGAGTATGGATTATGATTATTTTATCCCTTTTAATTACATTGGGAAAAATATTGACATTCTTGATGATTAATGACAACTAACATAGGTTGATCATATATTGATATTTTTTATTCTTTATTATACAGATAATCATGTTTCTACTCAGTCTAGGGTTCCTTAAGGAATGATATGAAATGTATTTTTGAATCTCATGGTGAATGAAATGGATTTAACTAGGTGATGGGTAGAGCCCCTAGTTATATATTTACTTGATGAACTCACGAGTATGATGATAAAAAAGATTGGGTTTTGGTGTATACATATTTCCATAACATGATAGCTTCTTAGAAAGTGGACTTGATAACATTATTTAATGTTTAAAACTATTAATTACATTATTATGATGTCAATATTATTGATATACATGTTTTAATTTATTATCTCGGATAGGTAATGCTCTAAGTTTCAGTATATTATTTCATTTTTCATATTATTTATTCCTTCCACATTATGTATTTTATTCTTCTATTTTGACAAATATAGTTATATGTTTCCTTTAATGACTGTTTGAGATCATCCCTTTTGTTATGTTTCCATTTCCCAGGATATGAATAAAAGTAGTACATGTGATATGTTGAGAAAGATTACATGTGTGGATGTATTTGTGGGAAATTTTCAAGACTCATTATTGATTAAGTAGTTTCCTGTATGGTTGAAAAAATATCCATTAGTTGAGAATGAAATGGGTTTTATAGTTTATTTTATTCCAAGTTCTCTAAATCTATAACCTAAAATTATATTTGGTGTTTAAGAGATGAAATAATTAATATTTATTTTTTAAATAAGAATGACTATATCCAAGATATTACACTAGATATCAAAGTGAGTATGTAAAGAATGATTTATGGATCTGAATTCGGGAGTAAAAGATTGAGGTAGTAATAGTTTATATCAGAGCAGGTTTTATATAAGTTTGGAGATGAAGATATTTTTTGAGGATAATTTATGTTTTTATAGGTTAATTTTGATAAATATTTCAAAGGTATAGATATCCTTTTTTGTTATTTTAGGTAAAATTGAATATTTTCTGTATTAGTCTAAGATAACATCAATGAATATCATAAAAATAAGTAAAAGTATTGGATAACATCCTGATGTTTTGATAAATTCTTTAGTATTTAGTTTTAATAGAAATTATATCCTTGTATGGATACAAAAAGTGGATTCAGTTTCTGGAACAGATGTACCTAGGGGTAATAACCCTGAAAAAAGAGAATCGGGTATTAATACCAATCACCACCATGTGCACAATAAAAGGCATAACTGAAACCAAGTTTGAAACCAATGGGGGATATTCTATAGTTAATAACATTACCTGTATGAACCATTATGATGGATTTAATAATTATGTTAAATAATTAGGTTGGATGAACTAATATAAAAATGACCATGGATATCCAAGTATTTAACAAAGTGAGTCATATATCAATGTGAAAGTATCGTATGTAAAAAAATTCTTCCAAAGGGGAATAAATATTCATATTTATGTTTTAATATTAATTTTTCAGTATTATCAAAATGGATTTATTATTTGGTGTAAATAATATTAAAAAATGAAGATGAGAAGGGAATGTATCTAAAAACCAATATGTTTTATATTAGAATATGGTTTCACATGTAAATGGTTAATAATTTAAATATATGCCTATTATTATGAAAAAATGAGTTTTTTATTCTTACATACGGTAGTGTGGTTGAAATCATAATAGAAATGAATTTTTCATACTCATAGCAATTTTAATTAGTCAAATGATATTTATTAAATGCATTTTAGTATATTCTAAATATTATTGAGTATTATGTTAAACATATAGGGAACATTATTTAGTAGCTTTGAAGTAATGGTTTGAAATTATATATTAATTTTTTTCAATAACCTTTAAAAATGTTTTTTATAGAAAATTAATATTTTGGGAGATAAATATTGAAGAGAACATGTTTGAGGGGTGGATAATTTTAAGATTTACTATATGTTTGAGCTCAAGATAATAAAGGGTTGGTTGATTTTGAAAATTTATGTTATATAATATAAAATTCCATGAGATTGATGACAAATCATTGGTAATTTTTATCTTACTTTTGAGATCACGATATATTTTGATGAGTGGTTAATACCTTTTGAGGGTTAAATATATAGTTAATTTTTAGAGGAATATATAACTTTTCTATGGTTTATTGACATGAAGATTCAAATGGTGTCAGGAAACATGAATTATATAGGTATATAATTATGTTATATATATACTTGGGTATATCATTGTATGAATGAATAATGTTGTTTGAAGAAAGTTTAGTAACTTGATATAGCCTAGTAGAGTATGGTGAGTGTCATATTATATGTTATAACCCAAATGATGAATATGTTAAGAATACCATCACCTACTTTATTTGGTGAATATTATTTAAAATTGATAGTAAATAATTTGTTTAAGGGGGGAGAATGTTACACCCTAAGATTTTAATATATATGATTATGTTTAAAAAAAGTCATTGTGTTTGATTTCTTTCTCCACTTGTAACACTGAACTTAAATGAATTCGTAATATATATAGATAAAATATAAATATTTAAGTACGAATATTAAAACCTATCCATTGAATTAGTGGGAATGAATAGGATTAGATACTTTATGAAATATATGTATATAGAAAATAAAGGGTGCTTTTATTATGTATTATATTCAATTAGTTTACCCAAAATGACTAATAATATAATTTATTTTTTAGAAAAGTTTTTTTTCTAAAACATAATTTTTTATACGATATGAATTTATATTTCAATAAATGTATGATTCATGATGATAAATTATATTTTATACTTGTAATTTTTTGGAACTAATTTATTTGGTGAATGATATAAAATAAGAATAATAACAATTAGTATTATAAAATGCCATTTTATAATATAAATGGGTTTTTATTATATTTAACAGTTTTATTAAAAAATAATTAATAAATTTTAGAGATTTAATTTGATTATATGGAAATAATTTATGGATTTAGAATAATAATATTATCATAATATGAAATTCTATTCCTGTTCTAAAAAATGATTTTTAGACAAAAAATACAGTTTTTGTGAAATTGAAAATTTTTATGATTTTATCATTATGTAAGAATATCATAGAAGATTAAAAAACATTAAAATAAAAAATATTTAATGAATAAAATTTCCAATTTTAATATATTATTTTTTATTTTCAGTCCTAAGTCCAAACTTTTTAGAACTAAATTAAAATGACAATTTAATATAAAAATGTTTCTAGCCTTTTCTTTGAATCAAGTATTTTTAAAGTAATATTTGGTTTAGGATTTCCTCAAAATCCTAATAAATTTAATTTTATATAAAATAAACTAAATATATTATGGTAATTTATAATTTTAAAAACTATTTCTAACATAAATATTTTATTCTTAAAAAATAAACTTTTCCCTATAAACTATTTTTATGTGTTTTTTGTGCTAATCATAAAATTTAATTATCAAACAAATAGATATTTTAGTTGATAAAATGATTTGAAAATATAAAAATTATATGGTCCAAATTAATTAATGGGTTTACTATAAAATTTTAATTAATATTAATTATGAAATTTAATAATTAATTACTCAGGTAAAATTAAATTGGAGTAGAAGTTAAAATAGTTAAAAGAAAAGGTATTGAAACAATCATGTTGACTAAAAAATAATTTTTTAGGTAATTTTTGACCCAAAATTACTTTTTAATACTCTTTTACACATTTTTTATCCATTTAACTTGTAATATAATCATCATATAATCTAAAATGTTAAAGGTGCTTTCAAAAGTTCTCTTCTCTTCACTTATAAAAATCTAATGCATCCTCCTCTTCAATAGTACATTGAATTAAAATTAAAGTATTAAAATATAATTATTTTATCATACTAGAAACTTATCCCATGATTAAAATATTCATTTCAACATTATTTATAAAAATACTTTATTTTCTAGGATAATTCCAAGGAAAATTCAAGTACCTGATATTAGTATTATCTACTACTTAGTTTTTTCTATTGATTATTTTAAATAAAATGTATTCTATACATACTAATATAATTATATTAGTATAATTTATTTAATTTAATGTTACTATATTAATGGTATTTTCATTATCTATTCATATATCCTATCCATTAAGAAAAATTAAATCGTCATTTGTGCGTACATGTTGACTACTGCCACCACGAGCAACGAAATCCGTTTTTCATCACCAACCATAATTGATAATTCCTTGAATGGTTTAATTGGAAAATATGATTATTATAAAATCATTAAGTTTTTATTATTAAAAATTGGAGAACATATTAATGATATGATCAATAAATTATTATCATTAATTTAATCATTTAGAATGAGAAAACTAAGGGTAAAATGATCTATTTTTTCAGGGTAATAATGTTGTGTAAATTATATTCTCATTATAATTATATTTAATTATGTTATATATTTGTAAAAAAAATTAGGATCATAATTTTTCTAGTATAATTATATTATAACTAATCCATCTCATAATTATCCATTAATCATTTTAGGTTCATGTTTGTGTTGGTTTAACCACCTACTTAAAAAATATTACAAATTTATTTCATGGATGAATATAAGAACATATTTAATGTTATAATATTATATAAATATTTAAATATATCTTTTTCTTGGTTCTGGTATTGTTATTTCAATATTTTTTTCAATAACTAAAAAAACACATTTTGGTTCTTAAGAATAATTGAAACATGATGATCGTTGATTTATTATTCATGGTTCGTAACAAAAAATGACCTGAAATGAAATTATAGATTTATAAACCATATTTAAACATCTATTAAATTTAATTATATAATCTAATAGCTATGAAATTTTAAAAATTAATTGATACCATGAAGAATTTTATGAAACTAGTTCAAAGTAATAAATATTACTTACACTTAGTGTTGAGAACATTAAAAACTTGCTAATATATATATATAATTTTTTATAAATTATGAGTATAAATGGTTATAATTATGAATTAGGTTCCTAGTTATCTATTTAATTAACTTAATTTAATTATTTAGGACATTTTGGGCATGTTCATAGTGAATCGTTACTAAGGTAAGGGTTTTTCTCAAATTACTCTCTTTGACACATGTTTGGTATAATGAACCTAATTTCATTAATATGGTGAATATAAAAACTATTTGATATATAATATCCTGAAATATATTTTAATAATTTTATTTTATTTTCAATTATAATTAATCTATTTCATGTAGTTTTGGTTCGAAATTTTCTAAATTAATCATACTTTTTTCTAAAGTCCTCTCTTTCAAGGAGTTTTGGTCTCTACTGGGATTCTTTGAGACATAATACATTTTATGCACCATATTTTATTTTTATATTGAATTCAGTACCCATGGATATATTTTTATCATAATCATTATGTTTCATGGGATTTATTATCCAAATAATGTTCCTTTATTCAAGTGGTTATTGATTCAGTTGTTTCCCCAATACTAAGTATTTTTGGTAACTCAAAATTCCTTCATTGACTTATGACCATTATATTAAAATTAATACATATGATTTGGATATATTATTTTATTTTATTTTAAAATATTTTATGCTATCATTTTTTACGTATTTACCATATATTTCCCTTTTCAATTTTTTCATGATTAATGGAATATGTTGCTTATAAGGGATATTGGAAAACTCAACTCTTTATTCATTGAGTTATATTATTCCATCATGAAACTTTTTATTACATGCATGGGTTCTCCCACCAAAATGATTTATTATATAGTATTTTATAATCCAATTTTTTAAAATTAAGTTTTAATAAAAATTAATTTTTTTTATCACATCATACATTGTGAGTTTTGAACCATGGTATTTTGAAAATAATATGTTGGGTTTTACTTTCACATTAATATTTTTGTATTCCTATCCTCATTTATCCAGTATAAACATTATTTCTTTTCAAGGATCCATTATTTTATTTTTTAAAAAATTTAATATTTTGAAAATCGTTCTTTTAACCTATTCAAAGTTTACCTTTAAAGGATACATGTAAATTTCTATTTTACATCAATAATAAAAATGTATTCTAAAAAATATTTTATTTTTTTTCTTTTATTTCCCTTATAATTTTCAGAAGTATTTTCCAAAATAAAATTTTTGTTTAACTATTTATATGCTAAAATATATTTATCTTTTGGGGGAATGAACTCAAGGTACCAAACAATCCAATATATTATCCCTTCATAGTTGGTAACATTCAAGAATTATTTTTTAAGGATATTTTTCATATGTTTCAACATCCCTTTAGTTTAACTTTTTTACACTATGATATTTTATTTTTAAACCATACACATTCTTCCTCTGCATGGATTATGATCATGTTATTCCATTATTGAATTATTAATATACCCATCGAACTATATAGTGTGAACAAAACATTTCATATAATTCAGATTCGATGATGTTAACCAATAAATAATTTTATTAGATTGAAATTTTGAAAAGTATTAACATACTATATATTTTTATTATAAAATGGAAGATTATTGGAAATTTGACTCTATATTTATTAATCAACTACCTTATTTCATAGGATGGTTTATGATCATGTTATCCAATTTATTAACATTAGGAAAATTACTGACATTATTGATGATTATTGACATCTAAATCAACTTGATAATTTATTGATATTATGTATTCCTAATCATATAGATAAAAATTCTTCTATTCATCCAAGGGTTCCTTAAGGAATGGTATTAAAGATCTTGTTGACACTTATGGTGAATTAATTTGAATTAATAAGGTTATGGGTGGGGCCTAGAATTATATATCCCCTCGAAGCATCAATAGGTCCCATGAGAAAAAATATGTTGGGTTTTGGTGTATTCCTCTTCCCATAATAGGATAACGTCTTTAAATGATCCCTTAAAATAATTTTTTGATGTTAGAAATTCTGAATTCAATCAGTATGAGATTAGTATTATTAATATCTTTTCTTTTATTTATTATGATGGATATATAATTCTCTATGTTTCAATTTATTATGGAACCTTTCATATTATTTATTCTTTCCATATTATCTAGGATATGTTTATGTTTTGATATATTCTATTATATTTTTTCCTTAACAATTATTTTATATCACTCCTTTATTATGTGTCCATTCCCTAGTTTATGAAGAAATTTACTACATCTCATATTTTTATAAGTATATCATGTGTGTAAAAATTTGTGGGAAATGTTTAATACTCATTATGGGTTGAGTATTTTTTTATATGGTGGAAAAAAATATCCATTACTTTAATTCTTGGGGTTTTCTAATTTTATTTTTATCCTTATTATATAAAACTCTAAACCTAAAATTATATTTAAGATGTAAGAGATGAAATAACTAAAATTAATTTTTTATATGATAATGACTGTATCCATGATTTTATACTTAGAATCAAAGAGAGTATTTAAAGTCTATGTTTATAGCATCAGAACCAGGAGTGTGAGTCCAGTTCATTTATAGTATTCCATTTTTTGCTAGAAGAGCTTATAGAATGATGAATATTTTAGTTTTTGGGTAGTTTCAGTGGAGCAACATAGCTCAGTGAGTTTTTGGATATTCTTCTTCTTTAGTTTAAATTTAAAAATTAATTATTAATTTAAATAATTAATCATTTTAAGTTTCATAGATTAAGATATGGGGTTAGGTGTTTGTATATGATTTTTAAAGGCTTGTAATATATTGGCAACTGATGATTGGACTATAGTAGGGATGATAACTCCATAGTTGAGTTGGCTGATCCATATAATACTAAACCATATTCCTCTTTCTACATGATTCTAGATGATTTTATGAAAGTGTGTGTTCATGTAAAATAGATAGGGATTGAGAGAACCCTTGGTAAAGAGATGGGATGGAATTTATCCTCCTTTTGATAGATCTTTTACACATTTTCATGTTTGGTGTGATCAAGAGAAAATTATGTCAATAAGGGAGAGATGATGTTGTCTTATCTTATAAGAGGCCTGAGTTAGGTATCGAGAGTTTAGGATGGCTTGTGAATTGCTTAGGTTGGATTATAATGGTTGGTTAGATAAGTTTGAGATAATTAGTCCTAATGGTTATGGGTGAGATGGATTTATATGTCACTCATGGAGGGGACCACTCTTTTTTAGGGTTGATTAGAGACATGGCATGTTCCATGGGTGATATACGTTCTCTAGTGATTAATATAGTCTGTTGGAGAGGATTTCCTATAGATGATGGGATAGAGATATCTCTTGAGGGATATGTGAGATGTAACCCATGTGAATATTATGGGAATTTTATTGATGATGTGGAATTAGTCTTTTGAGTGGAATGGTGAAAGTTAGAATGAGACTGACCGTAGTTAAGAAAACCTCATTGTGATGTAGAAAATGGAAGAGGATTGTAATACCCTCAAGAAGAAAGGGTTAGGTAGGGCCTATAGTTTATGAGATCATTGTGGTGTGATGAGAGTGTATAGGTATTGTTCAGTAGAGACTTTTATGGGTTTGAAGAACCTAATAGACGACCTTATAGGAAATATGATAATTCTGATAGGTTCATGATACTCTTCATGTGGGAATGATATGGTATTTTTGAGATTAACAAGGGAGGATAAATGAATTATGAGAAGTTATTCCAAACACATGGTTAGATCTCAAGTGACTATTACCCAGGTTGGGAGTTGGTGGGCATGTGGGATGAGTTACAATTCTATATTACTGTTATGTGTGTGTGGAACATGTGTATATGTTTGAGACATTAATGGATGTTAGTACTTTCCCTAAGAGATAGGGTATTGGAAGGTATCATCTTGAGTGAGATGGTACGGGTCTATGTAATGATTGTATTTCCCACCTTGAGAGAGGGAAAAGATTTGTGTGACATGTTTAGTGACATGCTGGATTTATGGGACTACATTGAGTGAGAAGACTCTTGAATAAACATACCTTGATTGTGAGGGTATTGGTTGTTTTTTAATTTCAAGGACCACCCTTTGATAGGGGAAATGATGATGTGATATGGAATGATGATATTTGAATAACCTCAACTTGATTGAGAAGATGTTGGAAGGGACGATCTTCAGTGAGAGTTCATTGGTCCATGAGGATTTTTTATGCATGCCATGGGATGTAACGTGATGGAGATACCCACCCCGAGTGAGAGGGGATAAGTTATTATAGTGTGTCATTGGATGGGATATGTACCTTTCCCTATGTGAGAGTATGGTGGTGTGGTTATGGTATAATATGGGATATGAGATCAAAGATTGGAGTGAGACCTAGGTTTAGAGAGAGGGTAGTGATCAGGACATGATATGACACCCTTCCCAAATTATTTGGGTTTGTGTATGGATTTTTTGGCCTATGGTTAATTCTTCTATGACTTTGGATAAGTAGGTATAGTTAGGTTTCATTATGGTAAGGTTATTACATAGTGACCTAACATGTATTCTTATGTGAAATTATTTACATTATTTAATTTTCCTCTTTTATAAACTTATATATATGATTGAATATATTATTGGAAATTTCATAGATTATATTGGGATGTATTTATGACACCCAGAATAGGCACCCTAGCATAGGTGTAGTCCTTTAATTTGTCATACAGGTCTGAGTATAGGATGTGTAGTGAATCAATCTTGAGAATCTCAATGAGGATTGCATATGTGATAGAGGTGAGGATCTGGGTGGGTAGTGGATCCTCCTTATAGATATATATATATATCTGTGTGTGTGTGTGTGTGTCATATATGTGATCAATATGATAGGGGATTAGTTGAGATATATGATTATATGACTGAATTTAAATTTTTTATGAAATTTATGTGTTATTAACTATACACGTATGATTATATTTTTTGGATGTTTTTTGGTAATTTATCCATTATTTATGGTTATGATATCAAGGTAATATTTTACATAACATATGATTTAGTCCCCTTCCACTAGTTGGAAGCCTCTAGCATGAGAGGAGGAATTCTTAAGGTCATATATAAATTTTTATAAGATAGTATTAATTAATTTTATCCATGACTTTATGAAATTTTTCTATGAAAAGAATATAAAATACTCATATAGAATTAGAAATACATGTTTCAATGTTAAATTTTAGTCTTGGAAATGAAAAGAGAAAGAAATATTCCAATTAATAAAAAATAATTTTAAAAAATTAATAAGAAATGTTAAACATAATTTTCATCCAGACCCCACCTTTAATTTACCATTAAATCATGAAAATTAACAAAAAAAACTAATTTTAATTCACATTCATGTATAAACAATAGTAATGAAGAATGAAAGAAAAGTGAGGGGGAGGATAGTTGTAGGTACCCCCTAAATCTGGGGTAAATTATAATACAATAGAAAATATAAAATGGAAGTATATAAATCCCTCCTAAAGGAATAGTTTTCAGTTATCATTTTAGTAAGTATTTATAAACATAAAATAATAATATTAATTCATTTCTGGTTGTTTATCCAAGTGATAACAGCTCTATCTTAAATAATTAATTATTGAACTAATCTGTTATTGAATCATATTATTGTATATCTCTTCTAGTATCATGCCATATATCAATGGATCTAGACACTCCTTGGGTTTATATCTAGGATCTCATATCTTCATGAACATTCCTACATTAAAACCCCAAAATCAATGAATTCTTTAGTCCAGTATAAAAATTAGTGAGACTACGTAGTCTCGGCTTGGTTTTGTAGATGGTAGTGAAACTTTCTCTTCAATACTTTCATCAAAACAAATTATCGGATGGAATCATAAATAGAATACTTGAATTTGGTATAAAAACATCAAAAGTTCAAATAAATTAGCGTTTATGTATAGTAAGAAACACTGATGAATAAATCCTGAAAATCTAAATTAGTGAATCAAAAATGCCTGAACCCATATTATCATGATTCAAAAAACACTATTTGGACCACCATATCAAGATATAGAATTGTGTATTCTCACCGCTAAAATTTTACTAAATAATCAAAAAATATTCCTCCAAATATAAAGAAGTATTTTAAACTTTGTTGATCCACCAATGGAATAAGCATGAGCGACCTATTATACTAAACTCAATTAGTAAACTGATTTACAAGAAGAAATAAACTCTAATTTTTTTAACTAATAGGATACATGTATAATATTTGTAAAATTATACCAACTCTCTAATAATGTGACCCAACTAATCAATACACAACTCAAACCATTATACCTTTGGGGTTTAGTAATCTAAACTAGTGTGACCACTAAATCCACTACACTAACCTTGACATGATCCACCCCAACCAATAAAAAATATAATCAGGATTTACTAAAAAAATATGTGTGAATAAATAAACTTGAAGCACTAATGAACATCACCTAGTCTAAACAAAAACCCCTCGATATTTTAAATCAATGAAAGTTGCTACACAATAATGATTCTGTGGTTTAGAAATTCATATCTATGACTTTTTTGAGCATTGGATAATAGTGGATGGATATAAATGAACACAAATAATGATGGAACCAGATCTCCTTTTCACAAGTAGAATGGGTTAAACAATTCTATCATGAATCATATATATTAGGTATTGTTTATGAAATCCTCCAATTTATTAATCTCTATCTTCTAGTTGATAGAAAATTACACCAGCTGATGGTTTAATTTTTGGGATAAGTCATTTCCATCAAATGGGGTCTATTGTTCATCCTAACACCATAAGTCCCACATTTTTTCATACATAAGTCTATAAATTCATCAATACATTCACATTTCCTTTTACAATCAACACATAATATACACATTTTAAGGGAGTTTTATATTTTTATTTAAATTGAAAACATTGATATGTTAAAAATGACAGTATAAAATATTTTAAAATATATTTATAAAAATTAATGAAACATTTTTTTATAAATTAAATAAACAATATATATTTCATTTTGTAGTTTCCATTAAAATTATATGTGAATTTGTTCATTAAAAATAAATAATTAATCCAAAATCAATTTATTTAATAAAAAACATAAAAATCATAATAATGTGATTTTATCTAAATATTTAAATGTAATGAAGGATTATTTTCAATGAAAATCAAATAAAATTTATAGAAATACCATATGTTTTCATTGGATAAGGAATTAATCTTAGATATATGCCTAATGGAAGGAGTAAATTGTGTTTTAGAAATAATATGATAAAATTTGATTATATATTTGATGTGATAGTCTAGGAGGATCTATATACATTGACAACATCATCTCTCATTATAGATGATTTTAAAAAATCTTAAGATAATTTTTTGGATAAAAAGTGATCGATTAAGAATAACTAACTAGTATGAACAATTACCTTAATGATATATAATTATATAGTGATGTGTATACCCAATATCATGGAGGATTCTATAGGTAATTTGGTTGGTTTCAAGGATAATAATTCAATATATTCTTTGTTTCATATAATGAGGATTGTAGAATATTGGTTGAAATGTTTACAATTTCTTTTTGTCTTTCTTGTACTAGAGTTTTAGATTATACACATTATCCATTCCACTATTCCCTATTAAAAATATTATATTGACATATGAAGTAATATTTTAATTACTATAGAAAAAGGATTATCTACTTAATAAAAATAATTAATAATCCTTATAAAATATCTTTTTTTATATCTTTTTTTCATTCCCTATTTCTATCATCATCTTGTTTTATTTTTTAGTATTTCAAACACTCTAACTGAAATGATAACACTAGTGATAATTAAAAAAAAGTTTTATTATTTTCTAAAATTCAATTCCTCTCTCAATAATTCTTATTATTATTCCCTGGGGAAATTCACACTATATTTTCAATTATTATGAAATTCCTACCATTATGTACCCATTTGTTTTCACTACACTATTATAACCAAACTACCCATCTTTATATCTATAAATCCAAAATTTTCATTTAATGTATTCATTTAATCTTATTAAAAATAAAAATAATGTTCTCACCCTCAATTCAAGTCAAACATTTCAACTCTTTATAGATTTCACTCTAATGTAATACAACATCTCATAAGTTCCCTAACATTCGATAATGCAAGGAATTTAAATTGCATCTACGAAGTCATATGATGGATTCTATTTCTAATAGGATAATACTTCACTACGATATCTCTTGAATTTTTTAAACATTAATGGAATAAAATTTAATTGTTTTTGATAATTTTAAAATACATGTGATTCATCATTATCATTATGTAATTTATTTTATATCAATTTTTTTGGAGTACAAAATTGAAAATCGATAGACTCACTATTTTAATTTAGAAATAATAAAAATACATTCCTCTTTTTGAAATAGTTTCATTATAACTATGATATTATATTGACCACATTAACCCTAGAATATCAAGGATTTAGTTTCCCATGTATTAGTAAAACCTTATAAATTTTTTCTCATTCTTTCGCTATTTTATTTGACTTATATTATATAAAATAAATAAAATAATATAATATAAAGAATAAATACTGATTTATAAGTAAGGATAAATATAAAGGATCATAAAAAAAATTATGGAATGGATATTTAATAGTTCAAACCCTTTTATAGGAATAATTTAATATTTTTTAAAAAAATATTCTACTATATCATCTTTCAATTTGATAGGAATTTTATGATATTATCAAAAAAATTACTTCTATTATAGAAAGGGTTTATGAAGAAAAATTTTGATCATAAGAATAATTAAATAATTTTTATACTAGAAAACTATATTAAATTATGTTTGTGATAAAACATTTACCACATTGATTTTATAAAAAATGAATAACAATATTTGGTGAAGATATAAATATTTAAGTATGCATATAAGAAAGTGAAAGAGTAAAGAGTAGAACTCTGTAAAATAATATTTGATCATGATCAAAATATGGAATATATATCAATTTAAATCACATGAGTAAGTAAAATTTTGATTAAAATATTATGTTATTGAATAATGGATAAGGGAATAACAATGCTAAATTAAATTCATCCAGTTATTCTAGATAGTGTAGATAAAAAAATTTTAACACTTGAAGATGATTATTTTGAAAATTTTTAATTAGATAATTTATATATTTTTATATTATATTATAACATGAAAATTTCCTAACATTGAATATATAGAATAAATTATGTTTAAATGGATTTTAAGGTTTCCATGGTTTTTTAAGATTCATTGAGTTTTCACAAAATGAAAGATAATGGATTTTATATAATGATTAATTTTTTCATATTTCCAATGATACAAATCAAAAAAATATTTCTATAAAATAAGAAACGTGTTTATAATGTTTTAAATATGTTACCTTCTAAAAAAATTTATTGGGAAAAAAATTAGAGGGATGAAATTAAATTAGTAGACATATTATATGTCAATTTTTTGAGAAAATATCTTTTTCTATTTCAAATTTTTTCCAGCATAAATGAGGTTGTATTCAGTAATTTGTTTTTTTAATTTTAGGTGTGAGAAATTAGGATTTAAAATTACTAAATGGGTAATGAAAAATGAGAAAAATTAGTGGGCGATTGGAATTTTTCTCTATGTTAGTAATTGGGAAGATAATTTATTACAGAATTGAAGCATCGGTCATAATGTTAAAAAGATAATGAGAAAATATACCCTTGAAGATACTATATAATATAAAATAAAGATAAAAAATAAATAGGAACATTGTTTTCAAATTATAAAAAAGTTTAAAATGGTGAATGAGTTTCAAAACTAAACTGAGAATAAAACTATGAATCTAGTTGAAGTTATGAATTTAGATAATTATGATATAATTAATAAAGTGTAAAATTATTTTAACCCATTAATGAAGGAATTTCAATGAATTTTTTATTTTATGAATATAAAATTGATAGAATACTCTTGAAATTTTTAAAAAAATTAGAAGTAAATTGAATTCGACATTGTGAAAAAGATGATATGGATATAAAATGTTTCTAAATTCCAAAAAAAAATACACTTAGAATAATTGGATCTTATATATGAAAAAATATTTTATTTCTATATAATATAATATATAATTGAATAAAAAAATTATAATTAATATGATTATGTAAATACACTTGAAACATGAAATATATAAATATCTTTTTTGGGATAATATTTTAAAAAATGGTTTACATTGAGTTTTTAAAGTATCACAGAATAAATTTTTAATATCACGCATACGAAAACTACAATGTATATATGTCATTTGTTTTATATTATTTCAATTTATTTTGGGTGTTTAAAGTCTCAAAGATTTTTTGGCCTGAAACAAGATAAATATTGATGTTTTTCCTCTGTGCATAGTTTACACACATTTTTTAAAGAAAATAGTGTAGTTACCCTTATGTAGTAGGTTTTTTAGAATAGTTGGTTTTATATATTGTTGGTATGAATGTATTTTGATTAGTTTTTTCAAAATCACATAGATCCCAAGGGAAACATGTGGGGACCTTTGGCGCATATTAGTAAGGGTACAAAATTTGGGCATGGTGATGTAAACTATGTGACAAGTATGAAATCTAGATCTTCAAATTTATAGTTCCATTTGGTACAGATGGAACATAGTTTGTCCAAACATGTGAATTACCTGTGTAAAGTCATGTGGTGTGGGTTTTCCAAGGTAGTGGCTCCCACACATTTGACATACATTTTGGAATGTTTTGTGGCCAAACCATGAAACCTTCCCATATTCATTAAATGTTTAATTTATGTTTCTCCTCCAATTCAACCTCAAACCATCCAATTACCCTCCCTATAATTTGAAAATACTAGTTTCAACTCCAAGGTGATCTTAACCCACTCTCCCTTTTTTTTCCATGACCATTCATCTTTGATTAGAGGGATTTTTTCCTTGTTAAGCCCCTTTAAACCCCTTTTACTCTTATATTTTTATGTTTCTCATGATGTTAGTTATTCCCATGAACCCTAATGTTGATTTTAACCAATTTTATGTTTAGAATCATACAAAATTAGGCTTACTTCCTCATATAGTAGTTTTTGAGGGTATGTATTGGCTCAGTTGGGTGTTCTCCTTTAAAGGTAAAAACATTAATCTTGTTTAATGTTGAACCATAGTAGGTGTTTATTTTTTATCAATTTATATTGAAATTAAATTATTATTATCATTAATGTGATTATTTATTTAAATTATTCCAATATCTATTTCCCATAAAGGTAAAAAGTTGATTTAAATTGGATTTAACCATTAGCATGGAATGATATTCCATTCCAAGTGTTTGTAAAAAAATACCCATGTGTATTTTCAAATATTGTGATTATTTTTAAAAGTGGTTTTTTATTCGAAATTTTATTTTAATTTTTAATTTTATATCTAGTTATTTTTTTAAACTAAGAATTTATGATGGGTAAAAAAATTAAAATGGGTTGTTTGATTTGAAAGAGGCATGTTAACCCATGTGAATGGAATTTTTAAATATTTTATGAATCTAATTAATTTTATTGCTGGTTTTAACAAAGCTGTGAGTTCCCTAATGGGTTTTAAGAAATAATTTAGTTAAATCAGTCTCAACGTGTATTGATATATGATTTTAAAACAGTGTGAGTTAGCTTCAAATTCCCAACAAATCTGGAAAGTCCCAATTGGAAATTTTAAAAAATGAGTTTCCATGAAAGTGTGGGAGACCATATTTGAGTCCCATGTTACTGTTGATATTACCTTTATGGATTTTGATCTAGTGACGGGATGGTTTATATTGATGCATTCTTATATACTTATTATACATTGATAAGTTAATGGGATGTCTCTAGCAAAGGAGTAGGATGTGAGTCATGAGTTGCATTAATTTTTTTATATTTGATACATGAGATAGTTTATTTATGACCTCCTCCACTTTAATTATCATGGTAGACCTAGGTAGATACTTGGTGACTTGTATAAGATAAATCCCTAGTATACAATAGGTGATATCTAAGTAATGTTTCTTGGATATACCTTATTGGTTAGACTGGGAGGATAATGGGTTGATGAGATATAAACCCTTTTCTAGACCACGTATCGAAGGTGTTTTCAGGAAGTTTATTTATAGACAGTCCTATAGGACTACTGGGAACACAGATAGGTTCAGTATTACCAGCCTAGGTTCCTTTTCTCTAGTAATGGTCTTTATTACTAGAGCCTTACGATGATTTACATGATTCTAGGATACTACTTATTAATATTTAGTGGATTTAATTTTCCTCTTTATATCCTCTTCACTTGTATAGTTACTTAGAACCTATGTATTACATATTTTTTCTCCCTATATTGTTACATTGAAAATATGGGTTCAATTTTTTATGCATTACTCCTTCCTTTCATTATGGTTACTTTAATAAAATTAAAACTGGATTTGGGAAATATTTTGAATGAAGGAAGGAGAAAGTGTGATTTCAAAATGTGTTCAATTATTTTTAATAATGAGTATTAATGTTGGGTTTTTTAAATGTTAAATGTTGTTTTCTAATGAAATATTTGTGTGTTTAGATGAGGAAGTAGAAATGTTATGTTTTCGAAACTCTGGTTTGGGTTTCTAAAATGTGCTTTTAGGCCATTGTGCCTAGTTTTACATGTAATTTTGTTTTCATGGATATTATGGAATTTTTTTTGAAATTTAAAACCTTATTTTGAGTTATTAAAAGTTCATTTAAAAATGTGGTGTGTATTAAATGTTTTTAAAGTGATACTTTAAAATGTATTTTTGGTAAAAAAATCATTTAGCTAGGAATAAGAATTTTCCAAGTGATTTTATTCATTTAAAAAGTAACCAAAAAATGAGGTTTAGTGCTACTTTGATGTGTTGATGGTTTCATTATTGAAGGGATTATGAAAATGTATATTTTTATACTATATTTAAAAATATAATTTTTAGGATATAATATAAAATTTAATATATATATTCATAAATTTGAAACATATTGGGATTTTTATCTCATGCATATATTTTACAGGTTCTAAGATGTGGGTGGATTATGGTTTCTTCATTGGGTTTTTATTGGTCTCTTCAGGAAGATATTTTGTTTGGATGGTGATTTTTGGTTACGAAGAGACTTATAAAAATAGTGAGGATTTTTTTTTACATTCATATTTTTAATTACCCACATTTTCCTATTTTATTATCATCCATAAATTTATTTTTATCTACTTATTCCATTTATTTATTTATAGATTTAGTTATATATCTGGTTTGGATGTTCTGTACTAATTATCTCGTATTTAGTTTGTTTATTTTTTTCTTTATGTTACTTATTTATATTATTATTATATGAGGGATAAATTTTCTCAATGTTATGATCAATGATTCTTTAGAACTAGTTACCAATCCATGGGAATTCGGAATGCCTTTTGGGTTTATGGCGTATGAGGTTGTGTACTAGTTGAGATGGCCACCCGGGATGATTCATTACAAACTAATTTGAGAGCCTAGGTTCTTATGGTTGATTTGTTGTGGAAGCACTCTATTATTATTTAGGAATTTTTTAGTCTATAGATAAGGATATGAGTACTTTGGGGTAGGTGTGGGGAGATTTTCAAGATCTCTTTCTCGCACTGAGCCTAGTGTTTCCATTAGTAGTCAGGGTTTTTTTGTTTTATTACAGATTAATGTTAAATAGAATTTTTAGATTATGATTTTATGATTATATTGGTGGTGTTTTTATCATAAATTTTATATCATTGGTTTCTATGGGGTTTTATTTGATGGTTTCAGATAGTCTCAAAGAAGGGAATAAAGGCATAAGGATAACGTGTATTTCCTAACAACCCATGAAATGACTAATCTCCTAATATGAGAAAAGTTTTGTGAACAAATGAAATATTGTCACATGGGATCTAATTAAGATTAAAAGAAGATAATGGTTCTAAATCCTGATGGATTTTTTATTTAGACCCTGTGATAGTTGGATTTCGTAGTGTTTCAAGGAAAAGGGAAATGATTCATTATTGGTCATGCGATATGATGGAATCATTGGATTGGATTTCAGTTGAGTCTTTTATTATGTCTTTGTTTATGATATTTCATATGTGATGTCAAATTGGATTTCTTCCTCTAAAAGTGGGCTTCATGTGTTTTTTTCAATTTGAAATACGGTATATAGTATTGTTTGCTAAATGGGATTTAGTTTCATGAAATGTTTTTGAAAAAATTTATTTAATTATGAAATGTGGAGAGTGATTCATTTTAAACAAGTTAAATGAGTTTATTAATGAGAATTTTTAAAGGGTGGGTTTCCTATTTTAGTTAAAACTAGTGATTTCCAGAAGATGATTTTTTAGACTTTTCTGGTTTTAACCCTTAACATGTTCTTAAAACGTGGAAAAGATTTGAAATTTCTTTAAAAGTTGAATGTATTGAAAATGGTTTTAAAACCCTATTAGTGTGTATTTTGATATCATTTTTCAAACTATTTTTAATTTACTATATCAGGTTTGGGATTAGCTTTGACATTTTTAAATGGTTTCTATTTACATTTTTGATAAAGGTAGGCCCAATTTTAATGGTTTTTTGGTTTGAAAAAAGTACTTTTATGACTCTTTGATAAGGGGCTCATGATGTCAAGAGAGTTATGTTTGTCTTAGTGAAGTATATGATTTTTTTCCCTTGTTTGATTTTTGGGACCACATGAACTGATTTATGAGTCATTATCAGGTTAATACATGTCCAGTATTTATTTATCATAGGTCTCCAAAAGGGTCTTGTGTAAAAGTAGAGTGATTTTCCAAGGGGATTTCCCTCCTTTTTGAATTTAACACTACCGAGGTTCCAAATGGAGTGAAAGAAATTGTTATCTCTTTCAAGCATAGTATCTTTGATTATCCAAAGGGATACTTTCTCATAGATCTTTTGGTAATTATATGGTTTGTGTGGTTCAGACCTATGAGACTTAATTGGATATTTGGACTAGTGAGGTTAGTTATTGTGGAGACTCTTATGTAAGCTATAGCTTGGGATGTTGGTTAAATAAAGGTTGGAGATGTGGATATTTTATGGAGTGAAAATTTCTGGTTGTATCCTTTGAGAACTTGGTTGTGTTTCTTTTAGATGATGGACTATTTTGGGATTTATCCCCCATGATTTTGAAGTAGTTTTGGATTGAGGAAAATATTTTCCTGGTATTTTAATTGAGTTCCTTTTTGATTGATCATTATGAGTGGTGGTTGTTTTGAAAATATTCATGACTCTTCTCCCAGGGAAGTTTTGTTTTTTTTATATAGTATAGACCATGTTTTGTGACTTGTCTTGTTGGTTTGGACATAGGAAATCCTAGGGTTCTTACATAGGTGACTGGGGGTGTAGTTGTTTCCAGTTAGACTATGAGAGCCATAAAACCATGTTTTCTATCAGAATAATCATAATATGGTATTATATTGGTTTGAATCTATACACAATCATATATTGGTTTTGGACCTAGGTTTATAACATTTCCATTACTCACCGATCCATGTTCTTGGTTTTTGTACTCTTTGGTTTTGTGGTGTTATGATTTTGGTGACCCAGTTTTGGGGCCCTTCAGAATGCTTTTAGGTTTAGTTCCTACATTGGTGGTTTTGATCCAGTGTTTTATAGTTTTCTTCAGGATGTGGGGTTTCATTATTCCCTTGGATATTTAAAAAATGTTTTCATTTGTTGATTTCATCTTGCTTTATGGAAAAGTGGGTCTCTATGGTTCCACCATTGTTGATTAATTATAAAATGTGGGGTGACCTATACTATGTATTCCCTTGAGATTATATTTTCTTGGTTGTTGACAAGTTATTCTTGAAGAATTTTACTATTGTTTGATGATTCATACATTTTTTCAAGGAATTATATTTTATCTTAGGAGTTTGTTTTATAATTCATTTTCCCTTAAACCCTACCTTGACCCGAGACTTTATTGTAGTAGAAAATGGAACGGTGAGGAGAATTGTGACACCTTACATGTTTCAGTATGGTTTTTATTATATTTATTTTATATTAGTAAGGCGTTTTATAGGAGTATGAGAGGATTCAGACAAAAACAAGAGAAATATTTATGTTTTTCCTCTATTCATAGTTTGTAATCTTAGTATATAGGAAACCGTGTAATTACCCTTATGCACCTGGTTTATTAGTTTAGTTTATTCTTTACATGGTTGGTTTACATAGAATAATAATAGTTCAAACAAAACCATAAGGATCCTATGGTAAATTTTGTTAGATCTTTGTTGTGTATGGGTAAGGCAGAATGACTTGTTCGCGGTTAGGTAAACCAACCAATAAGTATATGAGTTGGATTTGAAATTTGAAAGTTACATTTGGAATAGTTGGCACATGGTTTTTCCAACCATGAAAATTATCCAAGTGAGGCCATGTGAGATATATTTTCCTAGTAAATATCCCCTACATAGTCAACACATGGTTTGAAAAATCTTGTAGAAAAACCATGTTTCCTCCCTAGATTTATTAAAATACGATTTTCTAGTTTTCACTCGGATTATTTTAATCCTAAAACCCTTCTATTCTCCTCCATCTCATTTGAAAAAACCAATTGCAACTCCAAGTGGGTATTCTCACTTTCTCTATTCTACTTTCTAGATAATTTATCTTCGATTTGAGTGAGTTCCTCCTTGTTAGGACCCTCAAAACCCCTTCCTCTAATCCATTCCTCCTTCCTCTTGATTTTAATCCCTACCGTGAAACCTATTATTTATGTTGTTTGATTTTTATACTGGGTTTTGATTTGAATGAGTGGGTTTTCTTCATAAAGTGGTTATAGAGGTAATGTATTGTCTTGGTTGAGTGTCATTCATTGAAAGTTAAAACTTCCATCTCATTTCCCATTAAACCAAGGTAGGTGTTTCTTATTTTTTGTTTTATATTTCATTCCATTGAATGATTGTAAGTTTTTAAGTGATTATTTATTGAAATTATTCTTATATGTATGCCCTATGAGGGGTTATATTTGATTTCGAGTGGATATAACTCATGTAATGTAATTAAATTACAAGCATTGTGTTGATAAAAAAATCTCAAGTGAATTTTCAAAGCTTATCAATAATTTTAAAAGTGGTTCTTGATGCCAGGTTGGATTTGAATTGGGTGTTTTCTATCTACAGTTCTTTAAAACCAAGTGTTTATGATGGTTTAAACTATTTAATGTGTTTAAAATTGGTTGTTTTATTTGAAATGGGTGTGTTAAACAATATGAATGATATTTTGTAACCTTTTTATAGCTTTGATTGATTTTAAAGGTGACTTTAAGGGATATGTAAGTTTTCAAATGGGTTTCAAGAAATATTCTTGTAAAATTATACTCAAGATTATATTAAAAGGGGACTTTAAAATAGTGTGAGTTGGATTATAATTGTAAGAATATCTAGAAAGTCCTGAATGGAACTTTATGAAAATTGAGTTTTTGAGATAGTGTGTTAGACCCTCTTTGATCCCCATGTGACTATTTATATTCCAATTGTGGATTTTGATCCAATGAGTGAGTTTTTTATATTGATGAATTCTTTTATACTTCTTATTCATTAATTAGTGTATGGATATATCTCTTGTGAGGGTGTAAGTAGTGAGTTGTGAGTTATTTAAAAAATTATTTGATACATGACGTGGTTTATTTTTTATCACATCCACTTGAATTAACATGTGAGTCCTAAGTAGAATATAGGATACCTATATGAAATAAAGATATATTGTACAATATTGGGATCACTAGGGAATATTTATTTGCTAAAACCCATTAGTTTGGGTGAGAGTATAGTGCGTCATTGAGATAAAAAACTTTTTTTACCCCATGTAGTGAAGGTGATTTTGAGATATCTATTTTCTGATAATCCTATGGGATTACTAGGGAGGTAGATAGGTTCATAAATGTCACCCTAGGATCCTTTAATCAATTTTATATCTTTATTATTAGTTCCTTAGGAAGATTCCCATGACACTTAGATCCTACTTATAGGTCATACAGGGGATTTAGTTCACCTTATTATATCCCATACTGGTTGTACGATTAATTGAAACCTATGTATTACTCCTTCCTTATCACCCTAATGAGAAATTGATATAGTTGTTTTTATTTTTGTGTGTTTCACATTCCATTCATTGTGATTTCTTTTCAAATGTTTTGAAATGGGATTTGTGAAATATTTTTCAAAGAAGGAAGGTAAAGTGTAGTTTTATTGTTCTTTAAAACTATTTTACTAATGAGTTTTAAATTTTTGGTCTTTAAATGATAAAGGATTCTCTAAAAAGATATTTTGGAGTGTATTTTTGAGAAAGTGGAAATGGTTTTTTTAAAAACACTAATGTGTATTTTTTAAATGTTTTATTAGGACTCCATGCCTAGTTTTATTTGTAAGTTAGTTTTTCATAGATGTTTTGTAAGACCATTTAAAAATGGAAACCTTATTTTTTTGTACTAAAATGTTCATTTAAAAATTGGTTAATATAAAATGGTATTAAAGTGTGATATTAAAATGGAGGTATATATAAACAGGCATCAATAAGAAAAAATCATTTTCCAAGTGATTTTTTTTATTTAAAAAGAAATGACAAAAATATTTTTAATAGTATTTTTATGTGTTACTTATTTCATTATCTAAAGGCTTATAAGAATGTATATTTTTCTACTATATTTCAAACTATCACTGTCATGTTGAAATATGAAGGTGACTTCAAAAATTCGGCAGGTGAAGACCAACTGGGCTGTTCACCTCATGCCTACAATTTACAAGTTCTAAGATATAGTTGGATAGGGGTTTCTTTATTTAGTTCATTTTATTTTTCTATGAATATGTTTCATTTGGATGGTGATATTGGTTCATATAGAGGATTATGAGAGTAGTTGGGATTTTCTTTAAACTTTGGTTTTTATGTCGACCACTTGGGCCTCTGGTATTATTTAACATGGATTTTTTTATATCTGTTTCCACCATTTCTTTATTTATGGATTCCACTTTATATCTGGTTTAGATGTTCATAGTTGTTTATATATTCTTTATTTATATTAGTATTTTTCTTTTATCTTCTTATTTATATTGTTATATGAGGTCTAAATCATTCTCGATGTATGTTTTATGATTCAAAGGCACTAGTTTCTAGTCCATGTGGATTGGGAATTCCCTACTAGCCTATAGTTATTTGGGTTGGGTGATAGTTGAGATGTCATTCCATGATTGTTTTTTATAACACCTTACTAGAAATAACACAGGAATAGTATAATAATATTACACTTAAGTATGATTTTAAATCCTTGCATTATAATAGTGAAAGGAAAAAGTCACTAAAAATTAGATTAATGTTCTTATGATGTGATATTTCTGAGATATCCACAAAATTATAGAGTTTTTTTACTTTATAAAATTAATATTCATTATTAACAAAAAAATTAAATTTAGTGACTTCTTATTTTTCATCAAATGAAAAGGTCCAACAAATTTATCATTGAAAAAATCTATGAACTGTTTAAAAAAATTAACAAAAACATGTAACCATGATTATATTCATATTTAAAAAAATAATAAAAAAAGTAGGAAAATTAAGTTATTTACTTTAGGACTAATACTCAATGTAAACCTCAACTCTTCCTTCTCCTACCTAGTTACAAATAAGCTAGATGGAATAGAAAGGGTTGCTCATATGTAAATCCCACACTAATCATTTATAAGCGGCATTATACTTATTAGAACTTACCAAATGATGTTAAACATAATGGATTAGTCCTTATCACACAAACTTAAATGGTACTACTTGTATCTTTAATCTACATTAAACTGATAGGGTTATAATTCCTTTCACAAGTCAAATATGAATCCCCTCTCGTGAGCCTAATCCTATCACCACAATTCCTTAAGACTTCTTGTATGGTGATGAATTTTAAAGTTCTTAGTTGTGAATATTTAAACCCTATCATCAATAACTAATAAGAGAAAAATGAATAACCTACTATATACACTAATTTTCATATCTTCATATGGTTTTAATCAATTCATTAGAATAGGGGAAATTAGTCCCACCACTACTAGAAAATACACCTATACCAAAGGTTTTAAACCATTGGTATAGGCCTGCGAACCATTTTTATTATCTATACCAATGGTTCCTAGATCTATTGTAATGTCATCCATAAATTTACACATATACTAATAGTTTTTTGGTGATTTTTGGTATAAGGTGGTTCAAATTTGAGGTTACTAATGGTTTATGTAAACCAATGGTATAGAATATATAAAAATGGTTAAAAAACTATTGGTATTGGATACTAGATTGAAAATATTCAAACTATCATGCATCCAAATATTATAAAGAATTAAACACATATATTTTAGAATAAAAATTTTAAATCTTCAAATAGACACATTAAAAATTGAATCAGTTGATAATTTTAAAATAAAACAACCCATATGCAATTAGTTTATTTCATCAAAACAAATTCACACATTTTTATCATAAAAATTATATCAAAAATATAGGGGATAAATATCTCTATTATGACCAATACAATATCCATGAAAATTATTATCATCTCCATCATCACAAGTGTCCTCACTAGCATCATTTCCTCCTACATATTCATCGACATCACTACTAGGAATGTCATCTCTACACCCACGACTAATATAGTCATCTTGATCACTAGGGGAATCATATAAGGTGTTAATTGTTAACATACATGTATAAAAAACAACAGTGGTATCAATTGGAAGTAATATACATTAATTGAACTTATATTTCAGAAACTACTCATTAGAAAATTTACTTCTTTCACACTCATGTATGGATATATTTTCCTCCTCTGCCTCAAAACAATACTCCACTAACTATGTATGATCCTCTTGTAACTCTATGCTTCCAAAACTATTAGAGGTACCTGAAGTGGGCCAATACATAATGGGAAAGATACTCTTACGGGGTCAAAAATATACTCTACCATGATGATCATAACTTAATATCTATTACAAATGACCAAATTTTCGGAATTTGTGATCACCTTCCTCATCAAGGTCCTCAAAACCATGTTTTTTGCAATATAAAGGACTAATTTTTCTATAAAAAATATTTTAAATTTAGAATGTAAAAAATAAAACTTATAATTATATTTTCATTTGTTCATTCATAATAGTCCAACATTTTTCTTTCTACTCAAGAAAAACAATTTTTCTCAAGGCACATGCCCTTGTATGTTCAATACAACCAAATTTAAATGAAATTATATATTAGAAAATGTTATTCGATAATATTTAATTCATGTTTTAATTTACAAGTGAAAAAATTCTTATAAATAATTAAATATTTGTGGTACTTGGTGTATAAAAATGACTAGTTTTTTGGTTAGAATATTTTCAAAATTAATTGGTGATTTAATTTAATTTTAATAAGGTGTATAAGTATAATAAGATTTATTAAAAAAGTTATTATTTTTAAATGACTTAAAATAGTTTCAAGGAATGATTCTAATGTTTGATAAATTTTTTAATTAATGACATGAATTAGTTTTAAATGATTTTATTGTTTGGTTAAAGTTATATATTTTTTTAAAATAATTATCTATATTTATGGATTCACTTGTAAGTGTGAATTTTATAAAACCATGATAAATTAAATAGAATTACTATGTTTTAAAAAAATTGGTATCGTCATAGTTTTTTGAAAACTTTTTGGGATAAATTAATTTTTTTATATAACCTTTTCTATATATGGTTTTCAATTCAAATGGGGTGAATTTGGAAAATTTATAGTTTTTAATGATTGCATAACTTCAAACCCATGATTTTGATCTAAAATAAAATTGTTCATGATATTTATATTTTAAAACCATGTTTGGTTCAATTAATATGGATTACGTGAGATTTTTTTGTTTTCATTGTTTGAAACATGATTTTATGGTTATATATTTGGTCATTTTGAATTAAATGATATCTTGTTTTTTGGTTTCTTTTAATTATGATCGTATTTTTTTTTTCTTGACTTGATGAGTGGTTAAGTTGTTAGGTTTCATTTGTGTGAAGATGAATTTTGGAATTTTATGTTAAGTGTAATGATAGTTCTAATTTTGATTCATATGTATGATATTTATTTGGGAATGGTTTATTTAGGATAAAATCACTATATATAATTTCCTTGGATATAATTAGGTCATATTGTTTTGGTTTTAATGATTATTTTAGAACTAGTCCCTTTTGGGAGGATGTTTGGGGGTATAAACAGAAAGTGGAAGTAACTTCATTGGTAAATGACTAGTTTGATAGTCACATGGATTGAATTATGGAAATATATGGTTGAACCATGTGTATTTAATATTGAATAGATTACTGGGATGTTATTCTATAATCTAGATATATAATCCCAAAATTTTAATGAGGTATTCTCCATTTATGTTTTGGTCAAAATCCCATTTTTTGGTCAATGAAATTTTTCCCAAGAATATGCAGAGACTCAAGGATGCCTCAGATGTTTAGGACATGAAAATGAAAGAAAAATGGAAATGATGGGTAGGTCACACAATTGGAACATGGTTAGTACTAACTGTACAACTTAACCATGTAGCTTGTAGTAGGAGGGACATGGTTGAGAAACCATTCATGGGGGATACTAGAAACCATGAAACCTTGTATAGACCCAAACACATGGATTTTTCATGATTTTACTAATTGGTTGGTCTCCCCATGAGACTGTTTGACTTGGGCCTCCTCTTTCACAAAGGGTGGTGCATGGTTGGTGCATGGTTTGGCCAACCATGTGGCCAAACCATGTACCTCATTAAAATGAGTGAGTTTACAATTTTTCCACCTCATGAGTTAATTATTATTGCCTAATTTTCCCCCTATTTATACCTCTAATATACTATGTGATGAACCTTCCTCTCCTAATCTCTCAAAAGATGAATCTCCTTTATTTCTTGTTCGTTTAGAGTGTCGTTGGGTGAGAATAAAGGTTATAGGTTATTATAACATTCCTATTCATTAAATTTTCAAGAAAATGCCTTGTTTAATTGATATTATCCTTCCAAATACCTAAAAAAATTATAGAAGATTATAATTTTTGGATTTGGATGGTTTTTGAGTTCTAATTAAGGTTTAAGGTTAAGTGATAATTCATCTACGAACATGAGGTAGGTGGTATAAAAGTTATATCTCATAGTCTTCATGTTAGTTATGTGTATGTGGATGTTCTCTTGGGGATTTTATGTTGTGAATTTATTCCCCTCATATGAAATGATTAATTGTGTATCCAAATGATGTGTTGGATCCCTCATGACCCCCTTGGGATCCAAAGAGGATGAATAGATTGGGTCTACAGACACCCATGGGGTGGTCCACTCTTGTGATCATGAAAACTTACTATGTTAAATGATACATTTAAGGGTTTATGATATCAATCCAATTGTAAATTTGATTAACCCAATAATATAACATGGTAGGGTGTTTGTATTAACTTGAAGAGTTAAATGAGTTTTGTATGTAAATGGATGAATGAGATTACAGGTTAAATAGACTTGAAATCATGATTAAATTGATTATAAAGGGTATAAATGGTTGTAATGTGTTCAAATGATAAAATGTGTTTGTTTGGGGAATTGAGAACATTATGATTGTAAAGAACCATGGTGGGTGATTAAATGTAAATGGTGCACCCTTGGTTTTTTATGTAATAAAAAGTTTAATGATGATGATACTTATTAATGTGCACTAATGATTTTAGGGATGATGGAATGATACTCCACTCATGTGGTTGGGCTAGACTGATGCTATAGGTGCCCCTATAAATAGTAGTTTTTCACGAATGGACTGGTGCTCCTGAACCCAAGGGTATGGACATAGAATTCCATATCACAGATGGGGTGGCCGAAAATGGAATTCTGAACCCTGGTTGGATTCTTAGTTTGATGCTCCTAGGTTTTTTAACATTTACCTCTCGATACATGGTTCAGAAGACTAACATGGGCTGGATTATGTTTGATGAAAAATGGTTAAATCATGGAGCTGGGAAAAAAATGACTATTTTAAATAATGTTGAATGATAGAACCTATTTTATTTTTTAGTTTTTATTATTACATAAACTTCATCATAAATTTTATGATACTAGATATTTTATAGACACCATTGGTGGTGGACTACTAATTTGTACACACACTCAGACTAGGATTCTATTTAGTACCCTTGAAGACTTCATGGTTGTAGGTAATGAAAAGGGAAAGGACCCTAGTCTTGAGGGATGATTAGGGGGACTAGGGATGTTTATTGATGAGGGGATGATATCTGATGGTGGGACCCATTTTGGGGACTCATAAGGTTGTCTTTAATTTGGGTTTTCCATTACACATGGCACTGTATGACATGACATAGCATATTTATTGTTTGGTAGTGTTAATGTGCCTAGTTTTCAAAAAAAATGAAATGCTTGATACTTTTTCTATTGTTTTCTATTAGTACTTACTTTATAAACTATGGATTATACTAATAAAGAGTGTATAGTCTCCCGATATTATTTATTAGACCCTTAATTCTAGTCATAAACCTCTAGCAGATGGGGAGGCATTCCTAAGGTCATGTGGTGAACCAGAATAGGGCATAAAATTAGTGTAACCTATATCTAGATGTTACAAAGTGGTATCATATAAGTTTTTTCTATTATTTAGTTTATTTATAGAAAATTATATATGAGACTAGGAGATGTCGGGCCTTGGAAACGAGATCGTTCATGGTAATAGCTAATTCATGTATGGGGGGAAACCTAACAATCTTGGGTGGGATTGTTGTTATTGATATTTGTTGTTATAGTTGGATTTTATTTCACCTTGGGTGATACAATTGATGTCTAAGGTTATTATTTTCTGATATCTTATTCATGGACCAATATAGCATGATTTATATATAGGAATTCATTATTTTAGGCCCCTAGGGATACATGTGACATGAATCATGTTAGGAACACATAGAAAAATAGTTTTTGGATGGATAAAATGATAACTAATGTAAATTGAAATTTGGGATTTTGGTTTACCCTATGTTAGTTATAGACCAGGTTAGGGATGATTGACATTAGTGATGGGGTTGTGATAAAAAAATTATGATTGTGTTTGTGGGGTGATATGTTTTACTTGATTTAATCCCTCTTTTTAAAATTTTGATAATCTTATATTATGTGTTTTGATATATTAATTTGTAATTGAAGAAAGATTCCACCACAAAGATGTCTACGTATTCGGTGAAAAGAGGTCATCGCCGAGAATTATCCTCCAATAGTGGGTCAATATCCCCCATTCATTATAGGTAATATGGGGAAATATAAATTCTATGAGAAATTTTCCCATTTTATACATTTTAGGGAGTAATACCCATGAAACGATATGTTTAGTATGGTCGATTTGACAAGACAGGTTCAGCTGCAGAACCCTCTAACATTTGCTGGAGTGGGTGGAACCGAGGTAGACTAGTTTTGGATTGAATCCATCAAGATGATTCTAGATCACTTAGATACCCCACCCAAAAAGGAAAGTTAATCTATAAACTTATATGTTGCAAGGAAAAGTGATGTATTGGTGGGATATACAAACTCGAGATGAGAATATAGATGTAATTTCATGGATGGACTTCCAAAAAAGTTCCTAAAACACTTTAACCCAAAGACTTTGAGGCATATAAAGGATGAATATTTTATTTACATGTCTTAGGTAAGTGTGAAGGTGATGGATTATGATGGTTTCTTCACATATTTGTAGTGTTTCACTCTAATTTTGGTCATATATGAGGCAGCTACGGCTAAGAAATTTCAGGATGAGATTAGATGTGGGTTCAAATCTTAGATATATATCTTTCACATGAAGAGGTTTACTGAGGTGGGAAGTGGTGGAGGATCAAGGCTGTTACAGAGAAGAAATAGGGGTATGCTACTATGTATCAGTCAAGAATCTAGAGTTCAACCAGATTTACTAGTCAGGGTGCGCACATAGTAATTCAGGGAAATATTATCCAACTCAGTAGGGTAGTGTAACACAAGGAACTCATACTGGATCTTAGGGTATAGGGGTAGGTTAGCTTCATGAAGTTAAACTTGCACCTGGTAGGGGCATAATCGGACAATCGTCTGTTCGATGTAATATTATGGTAGATTATAAACATTCGAGTGATTTTCTTGATACGTGAGCCTTGGATTATTTTATATATACTCAGTTTGTAAATTTTTGGGTCTAGTGGTTGAGAATATGTGTTGGGACATATCTATTGACACGCTAATAGGAGTATGAGCAGAAAGTATCTGACAACGTAAAGAGTGTTCCTTTTAGGTTGGTGGGTACTGTTTCATTTGGGACATGTTTATTCTCTATATGTATGGTTTTGACCTGATATTTGGGATGGATTGGTTGGTGTTGTATCGATCCCATATCGACTGTCACCACCAAAGGGTAATGTTCACTTCTCTTAATGGTGACACTTATGTTCACCATTGGGAATGGGATATCCAAGTGATCATTATAGGGTTAATTATTTAATAGTTATGTGAACTTACAGCCCAATGGTAATTACTTGTACTTGATGAAGGGGGAGTAGAGAATTATTTCTTACCCCATATGGTGGATCAGTTTTAGGATGTGTTTCCTAAGGATTTCTCAGGGCTACCCCATGAGAGATATTTTGACTTAACAATTGAGTTAGTATCTATATCTAAGACAGTCTCCACTCCACCTTATAGGATGGAACTAGTAGAGCTTAAAGATCGCAATACGCATCTCTAGTAGTTGGAGGGTAATGGATTTATCCATCCAAGTATGGCACCTTGGGGGTTCTCCAATCTTGTTCACCAAGAAAGATGATGGATATTTATGCTTGTACATCAATTACAGGAAGTTAAAAAGAATTATAGTTAAGAACTCATATCATATTCCACATATCAATGATCATTTTGACCAAATGAGGGGTTCTTATGTGTTCTCCAAGATCAATTTGAGTTCAATATATAATCAGCTAAGAGTGATACATTATAATATACCAACAAATTCTTTTAGGATTAGGTATGGTCTGTATGAGTGCGTTGTGATGCTATTTAGGTTAAAAATGATCCAAAAGTGTTTATGGACCTAATTAACTAAAATTTACACCTGTTCTTGGATAATTTTTTTTTGGTTTTCATTGATAATATCTTATTGTACTCACAGACTCACAATGATCATTACAAATATCTTGACATCATCTTGAGTACACTGATAGAGAATCATCTATACACTAATCTATCTAAATGTTATTTTTGGATCTACATGGTACATTTATCGGGTCACATCATCTCCGAATAAGGTTTGTCAATGGATATAGATAAAGTGAAACCAATTTTATCTTGGAAGTATCCTAAGAATGTTTTTGATATAAATATATTTTTGGGTTTTTGAGGGCTATTACTGAAGTTTCATCAAGGACTTTTCTCTCTTAGAAGAACCAATTTTGGTCTTGAATAAGAATGATGTCAAGTTAAAGTGGTCTGGATCATGTGAAAATTCCTTCTAAAATTTGAACAATCATTTTACTACCATGTCAATTTTGATCCTACTTGAGCTGGTTAAGGAGCATACTTTTTTCTGTGATGTGTCCAGGGTCAGACTTAGATAAGTGTTGATGTAGATAGATTGATTCATGGTGTATGGGTCCTAATAGTTGAGGCTACATGAATTAAATTACCCTACGCAAGATCTCAAGTTGGATTTGGTGGTATATGATTTAAAGTGTTATAAACATTACCTATTTGGTGAAAGGATTATTGTGTATACTGACCATAAAATCCTAAATTACATTTTTTTCTCAATGGGATTTGAACCTTTGACAATAAATATGGGTCGATTATATGAAATATTTCAATTTTGACTTGGAATATATGATAGTAAAATATAACAGTGTTGATGATCCCAAAGACATAGACTCATAAAGTTTGTGAGTCTAGTTCTGATTGGAATTTGATATATTTTTTTACTAAGATGTATATAAAGAGGTTCAAAAGCACCAGGGATATATGACCATCATATCCTTGTTATTTAATTCTAAAATCTTGATCTAGATCAAGAGGAGGAAATATAAGGATCCATAGTGTTTAGATTTGAGGGAAATCCTTGATGGTGTTGAGTCTCCTTCCAACTGGTATATCTATGACAAAGAGATTGTGTATGTCCATGGATGTGTTTTTGTGCATATGTGTATGTGAGAGAATATGATGTTTTAATTTCATGCCTTGAAGTGGGTGGAAAATCCTAGTTTTACAAAAATGTATTGTGATCTCTATAGACAGTGTTGTTTTCTAGGGATGAAGAAACGGGTTGTAGGTTTCATGATGTGGTGCTACAATTTTCAGATGGTGAATTCCAAGCATCAGCGACTGAGTTGTATTTTATATATGTTTCCCATTTCTGAATGTAAATCATATGATTTCACTATTTAAATCATGGTAATCCTACTTGGGAGACCATAAAATAATGACATGATTTGGGTAATTGTATATAGGAGGTGTTACACTTATTATCAATTCAATATACTTTTAACGTGGAAAAATTGGGTGAATTATATGTTTGGAAAATAGTGTGGTTTCATGGGGTTCGATGAAGTATCATTTCAGATTGTGATCCACATTTTACTTCATGATTTTTTAAAGTATTTTAGAAGGCTATTGGAACTTAGGTGTTACCAAGTATGACTTTCAACCCATAGATAGACTGTAAATCAGAGCATACTATCTAGATTCAAGAGTATATGCGGAGAGAATTCCTCCTTAATTTTAGGGGAACTTGGGAAGACAAATTTTTGCTTGTTGATATTTCCTACAACATAGTTACCAATTGAATATTTAGATAGAACCAGATGATGATCTCTATGGTAGGACATGTTGATCACCATTTTATTGGATGGAATATGGTGAGTGAGAGTTGTTGGGGCCGAGTTTCATGAAGAAAACATCAGATTAGGTTTAGTTGATTTAGAAATGTATGCCTATGTATCATAGAAGGTATAAGTCATATTCTGATCAATGATATTGACATATTGAGTTTTTAGTGGGTGAACATGTGTTATTTCAGGTGTCACCAAGATTAGGGAACCATGAGATTAGAAAATAAGGTAATCTGGTTCCCATGTACGTGGGGTCGTTTGAGATTTTGGAGAGGATTAAACTGATGGAATATCAATTGGATATTCCATAGTAGTATGATGGTATTCATGATGTTTTTCATGTGTCTTGTCTTTGGAAGTATCACCCCAACCCTTTTAATGTGACTAATGTTGACGATGTAGTGTTTGAGGATGATGCATCCTTTGAGGAGTATCCAGTTCATATTGTGGATCATAGTGAGAAAATATTGTGGGGTAAGATCATTCCGTTGGTATGAGTGTTGAGGAAGCATAGAAATTTTAATGATGAAAATTGTGAGAGGGGTGATATGTGGGCCTAATGGCCTGACCTTTTTACATTAGAGGCCTAGAAATGCATAGAAGCAAAGCTCAATGATGGGTTGTTATAAGGTGGGGAGGTTGTAAGATCCTAAACTTCTAATGTGGCACATTAAATTTATGTTTTGGTTAAACTCCAATTTTCCAGTTAATGAAATGTTTATTGAGAATATGAGGAGACTCTAGAGTTCCCCAGGGGTTCGGGACATGAAAAAGAATGAAAATAAGCTATAATGGGTAGGTCCAATGGTTGGAGAATGGTTAGTACTAAATATGTTCCTGAACCATGAAGACTATAGGGGAGTGGGTATGGTTGAACAACCATGAAGGTAGATCTTAGAAACCATGAAACCTTGGATAGATCAAGATTTATTGCCTATGTATGGTTTGTCAAACTGTGTAAGCTTATTAGGATACCGTGAAAGACAAGGATTATCTTGTGCATAGGTTGGAATATGGTTGACACATGGTTTGTACAACCGTGTATTCAAACCATGAACATCATTAAAAAGGAAGAATTTCCCATTTTCCTCCTCATGATTTATGTTTTCTAACCCTATTTTCCCCCATTTTTCTTCTAGTAGCCTATGTGATGAACCTTCCTCTCCCAAACTTCTCAAGGATAAATCTATATCATTTCTTGTCCATTTAGAGTGTAATTGGGTAAAAATAAAAGATTTGATTGATTATAACACTCATCTTCCTTCTATTTTCTAGAAAAGACCATGTGTAATTGTTCTTCTCCTTAAGAGTCCCTAAAACTTTTTTTTCATAAGATTCTATGTTTTTGATTTAGAGGTTGTTTGAGTTCGAATCAAGGGCTACACATAGGAGATCGTTCATCTATAAACTTGAGGTAGGTGGTCTAAAACATATATCCCATGGTATTGATGTCAGTTAGGTGTATGTGGTTCCTCTCTTGGGGTATTTATGATATGCAATTGTTTACTTGGTAGGAATGGAATAATTGTGTATCTAAATTATTTTTTGGACCCCTTATGATCTATTTGGGATTCGAAGATAATCTATAGACCAGGGTGAAGATAAAACAGCCCAAAAACCACAACCACACCAAAAGATAATGGATCTACTAAAAATGAATCAAGTGTTTACCAAAATAATATACCATGCATGCACTTGAATCAAATCAAAAATAACACAAAATATATCAAAGAAAGATGTGAGGGAAATAATTGGAAAGGTGGAAAAACTTACCATGGATCACTAAAACATGATTATCAGAACCCACATATTGAAGAAGGAAAAAGGGGGATAGAATATCTGTAAAAATAATCTAAGGTTATCAAAAAACCTAGATGATGAAACGGTCAAATAAAAGAAAAATCATTTGGTAAATATATAAATAGTATGTAACACACCTGATTTATAGCGTAAACCACACTTTTATAGTGTAAAATCCAATAGATCTACTAAAATTACATAGTAAACTCCACTATTATGGAATATCCCACGAACATTGGGTTTTCTATAAAAATCGTGGCACCTAAACCATAATTAACTTACATCATAAACATTCTTTTTACAGCATAAACCCTTTTTTACCTATCTTTCACCATAAAAATAAGTTTTAAGCCTAAAACTAAAAAAGATATAAAAAACATATTTATGGTGTGAAACCACTTTTTTACATCATAAATCCCCATACTATTGCACAACTGTAACTCAAATCCACATATCATCTTACATCCTTCTTCGAACACCTCCAACACCCAGAGCCAACAATGTAATGGATATAGAAGGCATGAACCATTACATTAGATAAATCTCAAATGATTCTCATCCTTGAGAATTAAAACTAATCCCAAAAAAGGAAAGGTGTTCGAACAATCACCCTAGGAGATACCTCTCAAGGATATCATTACATATTAATGAAACCACCATCCAATCACACTAAAATAAAATTCCCACAAAACACCTCACAAAACCACATTTCCAACTCTCAACGGACCCAACACCGCACATTTACTACCAACCATGAGCCCCCATCTTTCCACACAACCTCTCTAACAATACAAAAACAGCATGCACACATCCCAAACTAGAAACTGTCACATCTAACACCAAACAGTTCCCTGAGAATATAATTCAAGGGAACCCATCTTTCATGTCATGATATTATCTTCTTTTGGTATAACTAACTTTCAGACATGAATTTAATGAGGTCAGTTATAACACATCTTGATTAATATTTAGGTCCTCCACTTTTTATATATTAGAAGCTTTAACACACATAACACATCACACATCAAGGGGAAACAACACATATCATAATGTAATGATGTCTAAACATCACATCATAAAAAAAAGAACAAACCCCAAAAAACTTTGGGGAATGGCACACATCGGCGTCTCTCACTCTCAAGTACTCTCCACTAGGGAACCATGCCCCCACAACACACAAACCAAGGGAAAAGTTCATCTATAAAAACCCCTCTCTTGATGATCCTAGATATTTATTATCCACTCGATGAACCTCATGTCTTCCTCGATATCCTAATTTTCCTAGAAAATAATGTGGGAGTCATCATGAAGATACTGGTGAAGCTGGTAAATGTGAAAGGCGTCATGGATCCTCTCCAACCATAGTGGAAACTCAAATTGATACACCACCTCACTAACACTCCCCAACACCTAAAAGGTCCCAAAAAATGGAAATAAAGGTTACTCACCATTCTAGAACATTGTTTCCCTCATCAAAGGGAGACTCTCATGAACACATAGTCTCCAACCACGAACTCCATAGGGATCCTACTATGATAAAAATTAGAATTATTATAGTCTTAAACCACCCTCATCCTATCTCAAACCACCTCGATCTTCTCGATAATGCTCTACACCACATCAATACCAAGAACTTCTAACTGCTCAAATTCCATCCAACACAGTAGAGAATGACATGAATTACCATATAATACCTCAAACAGATCCATGCCAATGGATGAGTGATATATGTTGTTTTATGAAAACTAAACGAGAGAAAATTTCCTCACCTAAGATCTACCTAGGTTCATGGTAGAAGCTCGTAACAAATTCTCCAGCATCTGTATAGATTGCTCCATCTGTCCATATGTATGAAAGTGGAAAGAAGTGTTGAGGTGAAACTCAGAACGAAAAACATGTAACAGTGACCTCCATAACTATGAGGTAAAATTATGTTCTAGATTAGAGATGATGGACCCTGGTAGCCCGTAAATATTAACCACATCATTCACATGCTTCCACATCAAAAAAAATCCATGGTACTCGACTCACTAATCTCTAAAAAATGAGTTGACTTCATCAGTCAGTCTACTATCACCCAAGATACATTATAGCCTCCCCAATATTGGGGTAACCCAGTGATGAAATACATTAATTTGACTTCCAATTTCTACTCAAGAACATCCAAGGACTACAACAAGCCTCTTGAAACATGGTGTTCCACTTTTAATAGATGACATCCCAGAAACCTCTCTGTAAACTCTATCACTGACCATTTCATCCCTAGCCACCAAAGATGTATCCTCAGGCCATGATAAATATTTTTCACACCAATATGTTCCATTAAAAGAGATATTTTTAACTTAAGGAGAACTCCCTCATGCATCTTCTACAGAATAAAAAACCTCCCCTAGAATAACACATAGTTCTGAATATACTTCGACCATCCCTTAGGGACATCCCATGGCTAACATGATCACATGTTACCTATAACTCTAATACTCGCCGAATAGAATACACACTTACTATATCGATTATGACTCAACAATCATCTGATAAATTCAACCATGACCACTTATCTCTCTGATGTTAATATGCATCACTGCAATCTCTTACATCCCTTTCAAAACATCCCTGGATTCCCAAGACACATATCCTTATGACATCAAACTCAATGCATTGGTAATCATATTCCCATTTCCCATGCTGTAAGAGATTGAAAAATAATAATCCTAAATAATCTTTATCCACCTACACTAACTTAGTTTAAAATATCACTAAGAGAAAACATATTTTAGGCAATTGTGTTCCATGAAAACAACACAGAACTCCCATATGAGGTAATTCTTCCACAACATTAGTGAAAACACAACTATTCCTAGCTCCATGTAATGGGTGTAATAGTTTCTCTCATGGATATGTGACTCTCTATACCCATATGAGATCACTTCCCTCTTCTATATCAACACACACCCTAATCCTAGTTGGGAAGCATCACATAAAACCTCAAACAACATACCCTATTTAGGAAACCAAAGCATAGGATCATTGACCAACTAACCCTTAGGTAACCCAAAACTACTTATAACTTATCATTCCAAACAAAATTCTGGTCCTTCTAGGTTAACATTGTTCGTGAGGCTACAACTCTAGAGAAATCAGGTAAAAAATCTGATAATATCCTGTAAAACCAATAAAATATGAACCTTTCCATATTCTTTGTTTCTTTTCAAGAAAAAACTACCTCAAACTTCGATGGTTCTACTAACACACCCTAATAATATGCCACATGTCCAAGGAAACACACCACTCACATACAAAACTTACTCTTTGAAAACTTTACTAAATTTGATTATGTTGAAGGACCTATCAAAAATATCTAAGATGATCAGTGTTCTTCTCATATAAATTCATGTATATCAATATATCATCAATGAAAACAATATAAAACTTATCCATACACTCATAGAACATGAAGTTCATAAACCCATTAACACATATGGTGCATTCGTAACACTGAAAAACATGACCATGAACTGGAAGTGCCTAGACCTACACCTAAAGGATGTCTTTAGGGCCTCCTTGTACTTTAACCTCTATTAATGATATACAGATAAAATACCTACCTCATAAAACCAACAATATTCTATCATGTAGTTTAAGATATTTTTGATCCATGGAAGAGGGTAATGGTTCTTCACCATTACCTGATTCAACCTTCAGTAGATTATACATAACCTTAGACTTCCATCCACATTCTTAGAAAAAAACACTGATGTATCCCATGATAAAAAATTAGGACATATAAAACCTCTCTACATCATATCATCCACCTGAAAAATAAAATCATGCAGCTCTGTAAGTTCCATTTGATAGGGGTCTATTAAAATCATAGATTCACCATACTACAACTCTATCCCAAACTCAACATTCAATTGAGTCAGTAGGGTCATAAAATCCTCTAGGAAAACTTCCAAGAACTCATACACAACCTTGGTAACATCCTCCACCTAATATTATAGTAACAGATCAACAAAATAAGACAAAATCATCTCTACTTACCTACCACCCATTCAATAACCTTTATCGCTAATGAATGACACTAACTGGCCATCCACATGAGAAGTGGAAACTCTCCTCTAGAAGTATTCAATGACCAGACACATGAAATACATCTAATACATACCAAGTACAATATCATTTGACTATATATGTAATAGGAATAAGTCTCCCACAAACTAGTGATGACCCATAACCAATCTACATTCCCGATATACATCAATGAAAGCATCCTAACCTCTAATAATTATTAATAACACTATGGGTACTGTAATTCTCTCCACATACATTCCCAAATCATAGACCAAGGTGGGAGAAACAATTGAGTGTTGGGATCTTGAATCAATCAAAACACACATGAGTAGAAGATAAACCGATCATACATCGAGCAACTTTTGGTTCTACTATCACTATCTCCTCTAACATGTGCATTTGACCATACCAAATCCTCTGCCTATCTATTTATTCACCATGGAAACACTTTATCCTAAGTCTCTATGGAATGGGACGATCATGAGGCTTAACTCTACCTATATATCTTCCCTCAACTACTAAACAATATTCAGTGTTCCATGCCACTTAACTGCCTCAGAGGCAACAGCTATTGTCACTGCTGAAAAGGGGCCTGAACACCCACCTGATACCAGCCTCCCTAACCAGTAAAACATTGTTCATAGTGGTTTACATTTCTTATACAAACATAACATGAAAATGGGATTCCTATTATAGGTTCTTGGGAGATAACTTCCTTTGAATAATAGAAAAGGATCTTCCACTGTCAGTTCCCCACTACCCAGAAAATTGAATTCCTAAATTCATGAAACCTACTTCCTGAAACTCTACTCCAAAAAATTCTATGTTTTAAAATATCTTGAGGATAAAATAACAAGGAAAGAATATAATAAATAACCTATAACTTTTCCTATACCTCCAGATATGTTGGTCATATATACAGGGTGACTGTTTACCTAATCACTGGGTATGAAGCCTCCTCTAGACACTGTGTGATGGACTACTCATCTAGAAAAAAAATAGATAAAATTGAATAAGGTCATTAAAAATGATCTCAAGATCCCTCATACTCAAACTCCTCTATTAAAGGGAGATTATATTCTACCTCTTTTCTTCCCTCACTATCGATGACATGAACTCTAAATAAAACCCCTTCTAGAACTTGGGCTATAACACATCTACTTCTTTATGGAAACTAAGAAATAGTCTCCAACACAATTGCATAGCTCCCTATAACTGACTAACTACCAATGGTACCCCAAACTCATATAAATCTTGCATGAGACCAAAATAGATCTCAATATCCTATAACCAACACTCCATATCTAGATCTTAAATTCTCCCCCTCATACTTTCCCAACCTCTATCACTGAAAGGAAAAAAATCATCTTCCCTTCCTTATCCTCCTTTTTCATATCCACTCTCTGAAAATCAATCATATTGGCCCACTAAGACTAAACTACCTGAGCCACTCTTGAATGAAAACTTGAATCCATTCCTAAAATGCAAGGAGAACATTCTAAGCATAGTATCATGGAATTTTATCAAATATAATTCATTTAATTATTATTTTTCACAATAACCAAATTCAAACAGCAACACATGAAATCATAATGTGTGTACCAGTCTTAGGTATCTACCCTAAAAACAAATCCACCACACATGGTTGTTCAATTATCTCAAATTCTATACAATATATCACAGGGGGGATAAAATTCCATGTTATAGTCAGTCTCCTTGTCCAATGTCACATTACAAGATTAACTAGAATCATTTCCCTAAAAATACATGAAAACCACATAGCTCTTAACTCCAATCTACATCGTATATCTCAAAAAAACCTCTGATACCACTCTTTGATGGACCCTCCCTATAAATATACTCCAATGAAGGAAGACAAATAATATCCCCTAAGCCAAACCTATAGTAGGCCCCAGGTTAGAAACAAGCCCTGAGGGTATAACAATCTCATGGACGGGAGGTATTACCCACTAATATTAAATAGGATCAGGAGATATGATAAAAACCCCAAATAACTAAAAAATATAATATAAAATTATTCCCAATACCTTCCCACAATGCATGAACCAAAATATTCCAATACAATAAATGTCACCAATGTAAAGTACCAAAATAAAATCCCTACTACAACAAATCAATAGTAACTCCTAACCCCAATCTATCAATTTCTAGCATGGTCTCTAATGTCCTTTGAGAAACCTAAAAAAAGTTTAATAAATTGGGTGATCATATATGTATACTCAGTAGAATCATACCCAAGGTCTCAAGCATACATGTCAAAAATAACATTCTGATGTACCTATAAACAAACAAGAGAACCAACAATCACCTAAACTGGTAAACATACCAATACCAATATCATCATGGCTTACTCCCCAAATCTTCCATGAAAAATTGTAATATAGAATCTTGATCATAACAAAGCAAGGTTCCTCGCTGCTTCTTACCCATTTATTTTACACTCTCATTCCCCAACATCGAACATAATTTTCTCCCATCCCTTCCATACATATCACATCACCACATGTGTTTCTCCAAGACACTTGGGACATCTTTGATGTGGGTCATGATGTATCCCTACCTACCCCACCCTCTCAAGATCTCATATCCAGTTCTAGTATCATGAATCATCACATCACATCCATTACATAACATCTCATCAAAAGACACATGGTTTATCACATTACATCTCATATCATAACCAGAGAAGTAGGGAATCATGAAAATGAAGTACATCAATCTCATTCCCTCTTACTATTATACATGACCGCAACCACATATCATTTCTCATATAACCCTCATCACATTACATCTCACCTAAAAACATATGGTTCATCTCTACACATCACACATGAAGAAACTCGGTCCATCACTACGGAAGGAAGATTGAGGAATAGGGAGTATTCATCCATCCATATCACCACCATCCAAGTTTTCAGTGAAAACACCTAGAACTGAGAACCTAAAAGAATTGATAATTTTATCCAACTCGGGTGGGGTGTGTATAGAAATAATATAAATATTCAAGGTATATAAATAGCACAAAATAACCAACCTATGGGTTCAAACCAACTATATTAGCACATAACACTATAAAACACATCAACCATAACAACCTCTACCACCACTATATGAAACACACCACACAACCACAACATAATGCACACGTACTCCCACTTTCAATTATAGGATTCACTAATTTTTAGATAAAACATGTTTCCACTATCACTCATTTACTAAGCCACTTCATTCAAATTTCACAACCCATATTTCATTAAATTCATTTAATCCATTTGTAACATTTTAATTCCCAACCCATTCATATTCATTTAGAATATTAAAAGTTATTCCATGTCTAACTGGGAAACTAACACAACCATACCATGCCATAACTATCCCATATCTAACAACCATCACCACAATACCTTGCATCCACCATTTTCATCACATAACACCAACCAAACTGTCTCACAACAATAACCACGCATCAAAATCACCGCACAACCATAACCACCACACACCAAAAATATTATGCATCACTTACGCATGGTATAACATCACCACACATCATCACTATCATAGAACTTCCCACTTCACATCCATGCCAACTAACTACTAAATCAAAACCCCACACACTACACCACCCAGTCAATCCCCACCATCACTATAGAAAAACCTTAAATAGGAAATTAAACAAACAAAAATCAATGGAACAAAACATCAATGCATTCTAGATTTTGTAATTTATTTATGGGCTTCTATTTCATTACTTCTTTAATTAGAATGAGTATTATCACAAAAACCAGATTCCTTGGGAAACCATTTTAGTATCCATGTATATGTTCATTAACATTTTATTTAGGGTATAGTCACACAATAATACATCAAGTGTTATCACATCATACCACATACAGTGAAAACAAGGCTCCCAGTAACTATTTTTTTAGTAAAATAGACACATGAAATAAATTCATTCGCAACATAGAACAAAGCATAATAGCATGCGATTACTCCTCATACCCATAAATTTCATTTATTCCAATTAATTATCTTTTTTTGACCCATTTTATCCACAAAAAGGGAATAAAAACCATGTAGTTCCCACACATAGCACATAAAAGAGTGAGAAAAAGGATCTGATACCTAAAAAAACTTTCATGTCATGTTGTGCACCATAATACAAAGAGGGAACAACTCAAAAACCACAACCACACAAGGAAACAATAGATCAATTGAACCACACCAAAGGGTTATCAAAAATGCATCCCACACATACACTCAGATGAAAACAACACTAACATGTAAATACATAAAGAATATTGTGAGGGAAAAATTCGGAAAGGGGGAATAAATTACCATGAATCACCATAATTTGATCATAGAAACCCACATATTGAAGTAGGAGAAAGTGTGATATATGATCTCTAAAAAATTTATGAGGTTTTCTTAAAATTGAGAAGAAATGATGACCAAATGAGAAGGAAAATATACTATGAATGACATAAATAGTCAGTAACTCACCTAATTTATGATGTAAACCACACTTTGATAATGTAAAATCCATATGATCTACTAAAATTACATCATAAACTCCACTCATATGGTATAAACCCTCAAACATCAGTTTTTCTCCAAAATTCATGGTGCATCGGCCATAATTAACTTATGGTGTAAAATCCTTTTTTATGGAACAAGCCCCTTTTCACCTTGTCTCTCACCATAAACAAAATCTATAAGTATAAATCTATATAATCTATAAAACATATATTTACAATGAAAACCCTCTTTTTATGATGTAAATATCCACATTGTAGCACACCTTCAATTCAATTCCATAGAATATCCTCTATCCTTCTTCAAATACCTCCAACACACAAAACCAACATCGCAACATCCCAGGAATTCATTGTCCATTACATCAGAGGTGTTTGTGATCAATAAAATACTAATAGATTCTAAGGAACAATAGAAATAACATAATTAATGCATTTAAAATATTTTTACAATGTACATGAAAACTAATTTTATATTTTTCATATAAAATTATTTTATAGTATATATATAAATAAAAAGTAGTGTATATGTAATATATAAATATTTTTCATTTAAACTAAAAATGGTTTACATGTTTAGTGTAAACTCAGTTTAGATATAAACTAATTTAACTATTTACATGTCAACTTTTTCCATGAAAACATGTTGGTAGATTATCATTTATTCATATTAGAGTGTATAGGTTCTCTTTCACCAAGAATATTTTTTATTCTTATTCATATAAATATATCATGTGTTATTTTCTTCTTCACATTAAAATGCATGGTATCCTCTTTAACTTCATGAAAATAAGAACTCATAGCCTCTATTATTTTCATGAACAAACATGTAGAACTTGTTTTGATTCATGTAAACCAATAACATAGATTCTATTATTCTTCATATAGCTAAGAAATTTACATGAATCTTTTTATCCTCATGCATAGAAAGTTCACTAACTAATGTAGAGTCCTTGTTTTTAGAGTTCTCTCAATAATTCATTATATATTATAAGACTCAAGTATAGAGATATTTAATGAATTTGATAAATCTAAAAAATATGTTGAGTCAAAGAAGCATTTAAACACATATGAAAATAATTTGGAACCTCTCATCTTCACGTGATGCTGAAAAATCAGGTTCCATTAGTTCGTAAATGATACTTTGTTTCATATACTTCTCCATCACAAGAAATACTTTCGAAGTCCATGTAGGCATTTCATACCACTTACTATAGAGATTTTACATTGTTATCACATTTAACTCTTCACATTGTGATATCATAGAATTGAATCAAAAACTGATCCCATGTGGATAACTAGGTTACTAACCTCACAAAGCATCCTTCTCATTGTAACCCCCATGTACTGAAATACCATGCACTATACACATGATCAATCCCTTATCGCATACTCATATGGAAAATATATCTCATTCAAAAATGAACCTTGTATAATTTCTTACTAACCTCACAAACTACCCGTTCACCATGTACTCACTTTATCATGCACAAACCTCCCAACATTGCAAACATTCCCATTTTTGGACCATGTACTAACCTTGCAGAGTTAGTTCTTCCATATAAAAACCACATAGTATGATAACATTTGTGAACAAACTAGATATCCTCATGTAGTTTTGATCAGTTTTCAACATTACGGTATCACATCCAAATCATAATGAATCAAAAACGTATTCTTCTTTTATCATATATAAAGAATGTGTTTCTCATTCCTTTATAAATTTTATGTCTTTTTATTAATTACAAACATAGTACATTTATCATGGCTTGATCTTTCATGGTGGTTCATTATTGTATTTTCATATAATGAACCCTGAACTATGGAGGTTGATGATGAATTCATGGATCAAGATGACTTAATTATAAGGATTTAATCTCATTATAAAAAATAGATGAAACCAATTAAGTTTATATTTTTTAGTGGTACATGATAATTTTCTACTTAAAGAAGACTCCCACATTAATTTTCCTCATCATATGTTGTTTTTTAATAAGTAACTATGTGGGTGATAAAAATCGTTCATGAAACTTGGGATGGCTTTAGAAATATAAACACACAATCTATACCATTGTTTAATGCACCATGTGCACCCTGATCCTCTTTCCCACCACCCATGTGCACCCACCTTATAATGTGATGGTTATGCCACCACAATCCACTAGTTTCAAGATAAATCTTGATATACTTCATAGGCAAGATGAGGTTGATCTAGATCCTACCTGAAGTAGTTGAGCTAGTTCCCTTGGATGAGGCTAGCTAATTTTTTAATTTACACTTATAATAAGAGTTAGCTAAATTATCATAAAAAAATGGTTATCCATATATAAATTTCAATCCCTTTTCAAATTCAGTATTCATCACAAAATCCATCTTCTTTTGATAAAAATTTACCTTCACTTTTCCATAATGTAAACAATTTTCCCTTTAAATACAACATTAACACATATATTGGGCATTATGAACCGCTCCAAAATATTTGAAAAGACCCAAGTACTTCTATCCAATTCCTTTGCATGTTTCTAAAGACCAAGGTTCTTGGGGAATCTTGGAATGGGTTTGGTAAATGTTGGGAGTTTAAATATAGAAGTATGATAAGTTCATGATGTGAATTCTAGTTCACAACATGAGAGTCAAGTTCGCATCCCAAAAATGATTTTATTTCCTAATAAGAGAAGTTCCTAGGGTATGATTCACTATGTGTACCATTAGTTCACAATGTGATGGGAAGTGAATATCTCTCTAAAAAGTCATGATGTGAATTTTTGCTTCATGTTGTGAATTAATCCTAGGTTTGTGGGATCTACATAAAAAAAATTCTTTAGGTCTTAATGTAATTAATCTTTTCCCTTGTAACACTTTATAATATATTAAGTAATATTTTTAAAGTACAGTGTAGATCCAATATGGGATTCCCAGGCCCATGAGCCTTGGTAATGATATATTAAAAATATTAAATATATTATATCACATGTGTGTATTTTTTCATAAATAATGGAATATTTAAAAAATGGTGTCTTGGATGAAAAATATAATACCCCCATTAAATTTGGAATGTGGTTTTTACCCGAGGTGAAACATAAAATTTGTGTGAATTGAGTATTTTTTTCAAAATCAGTCGTAGTAAGATTAATAGATAATAAGATTATCAATTGATTTATTATCCATTTAATGGTTATGAGATAAATTCCTATTATTTAAGCCTAGTTGTGGTCAAATACTTGGGGTATCCTTATACCCTTGTGGATTTGAAGAGGATCCTGTAGGTAGTTTGTTGTGGATGAAAATAGATTGTGGATCAATGATAGATATACCACTAGGAACATCATCGTAACAAAGTTCTTGGATCTCTATAATGGAAAAAATGTAGAATACTTTTTCATCAAAAATAAATCCAATTTTGAGGTAGAATGTTTCCTTTTGTTGGATTAATATAAAAGTTTTATTATCCCCTGTCGAAAAAAAATTAAATCTTTAATGGTTTAATTCATGGATAGATGTTTTATTTTCTGTATATAAATTTTTTCTATGGAATTGTGAATTGATTTTTGATTCTCCCTGTTCTTACACATTCATAATTTTTCACATAAAATAATTAAAGAAAACATATAAAATGTATGAGTATTATAAATCTTTTTTTGTGAATTTATCCCATCGTTTTTTGAGCATTCATCATCGATATTATAGTTGACTGGAGAATCCACTTTATCCAAAAATAGATCATTGTACAATTGATCATCGGTGAAATAGATCATTTATACGGGTTAGAATTCAATATTGAAAGCATGATTCAGGTATGATGAATATGAAGAAGAATTATTAGTTTGGATCGTTTTTTCTTCATTCCCAGTTTGGAGATTCAACGACACAGTGTAACAAGAATGAACTTCTGAACTCATGGGTGGCCCGAACCTGGGCACCAAAAAATACACGATCTTAGTCAACCTTAGATCCAAAATCTAAAGACGTGATTTTTTTTTGATCCATCTAAAACTACAACACAAGAGAAGACATGTCATAAATTATGTGGTTTCTATGAAAAACTAAAATAAATGATGTGTAGTTCATAGGAACACAATCCTTTTGGATCCCTTTCTGAGGTGTATAGGGTTTACATAGAAAATTAAATATCACATATCGGGTGAAATTCCACAGGTTGTGTAACCCTAGATTGGTATCCTAGTGTGTACCGAATGAGTACACTGGAACATGAACATCCATAGTATAGGTGCATGACCAGAGTGCACATGAACGATTAGAGTAGACAGGAATGACCAGAGTACACTAGCATGATCAGTGTACATTGTCATGTCTATAGGGACACGAGCATAGGCTGGAGGACATGGGAAGGTTTGTACATATAATAACACATAATGTATTTACTATACATTCCATGTACCCCTTATAGGGTTGGTTGATGCACCTTTTAGCTTCATTCTGGTAGATTTTTAGTATGGTACGTTCCCTTGGTCCATCCCTATGAGGGTACAGTGAGGTATCCCATCATAAGAATTGGATGAGTAACCCCCTCTATGGGTTAGTTTTGGATAGATTTAGGTGTCCCTTAGTGTGTCATGGGGTGTGATACTCTATCATTATTCCCTAGGATGGTTCAAGTATCTCATTACCAACATTCAGGGCATGTGATCCCCTTCTTATCAGGTTAATCCATATAGGGTTTGTTTTCTCCAATAGTCCTTGGGTGTGATACCCTACATATGTATCAACATCTTTTGAGTTCTAGAATGTACCTATTTGTTGAGGCCTGATGGGAAAAAACTATAGTATGAGCACCATCAGTGTTAGTAAGACCCAAGGAGTGAGTTCTCTTGAACAAGTCTACCTTGGATACTTTAGTATAATCAATGGATGGTGGTATGGTTGCAACATTACTTTGATACGTGGTGTCTATCTTGAGTATATCTAGGTTAATTTTATCCTTGATTATGAGATGAATCTCTTTGAAGATTTATGTTTGGTGATTTCATGGTTCCTTATTGGGTATGTTTATACTCACCCCTATGTGGGATCTTCCCACATTTGTTATTTCTTATATATGAAACATTCCTTTTTATGGAGATCTTGATGTACCATGAGGATGTGGATCATATTTTTGCAATGTCCCAACAGTTTCATCTCATTATTCATCCCTTTTATATATAAATATAGTGTAACGCCATAATATTTTAAAAGAATAAGGTTATATTCAATATAATAAAGGACACACAAAACCAATTTTATCTTAATTTACAAGCAACCCTAAGATTATTATGTTTGATGGCATATTCAACAAACAACACTGAACTTAAACAACACATGATATATATTACCCTTATAAACTATCTGTTAAATCGAAGGGTATGAATAGTTTTAAATTATTTATGATATATATATATATATATATATCTGTAAATATAAATTATTAATAAATTTCTACTAAATAATTAATAATTTTTTAGTAAAGTGATTTTATTTTTCAAAAATATGTTTTCTTCAAAAATAATTTTTACTACTTTTCATGAAAAACACATTATAATTAAATTTTGGAACTTTTAGACAATATATTTGATAAAAATAAATTAAATTTTAGAATAATAATATCAAAAATTATTTTGTTTAAATTTTGGGATTTTTCTGGACATATTGATTTTTTGATGAATTGTAAAAAATAATGATTTTTGTAAATATTGTTTTCTTTTTAGTAAATAAATTAATTTAAATTTAAAAAATACGTTTTGAATATGATTTAAATTAACCAATGTATTATTTAGTTAAATATAATCCAATTAATTACTTTTTAATCAAATTTATATTTGTTTTTAATATACTTTTTTTTGGGTTTAAAAAACTGGTTTTTTCTAAAAACACTTTTGAAATTCATAATGTTTCTCATTTCTAATTAATTAAAATAACACCGAATGAAAAAAAAATTCAATTAAATATATAGATTATATATCATTAGATATTAATTTATTTTCATACAATTATTATTATTTTTCATTGACTTAACATATGAATCATCTTTTTCTAAATAAATACTCTTCTTAAAAACCCACAGTCTCACCGTCTCTGGGGGATTAATATTAAATTAAAATTTTCAAATTTTATGAATTGAATTTCAAAAAATGTTTTCCATATTTGGAATAAAAATAATGTATAATTTATAATAATGATAACTTAATTTTTTACCAAAGTGATTAGTGAAAATAGATTTCTTTAATTACAATGTTTAAGGAAAAACGAGTTTACCAAGGTATTAAAATTTAAAATTGAGAGTAAAATGACCTAAATACTAGTAAAAAACCCATTGGTTGGACATTTATCGACTCTTATGACCTTTTGATATATTTTTATGAGTTTTTGGGTCACTATTCCATGAAATTGACCCATAGAATAAGTTACGTAAAGAAAAGACAAAAAGGAACCATTTTTCCTTTAAATTTCTATCAAGCCTTAGGATAGAGAAAAAACAAAATATGTTCAGTTATATATCATTTTAAAAGATAAATACGTTTTTTATATTTATAATTTATCTTTAATTTATATAAATGAAATAATTACTTAAAATGATTAATAAATTCCAGCGTAGTAATAATTTGGTTAATAATTAACTAGAATAAATGATAATAAAAATATTAAAAATGAAGTGAATTGGATTAATTATTTTCATGATTTAATTTTTTAGATGAATATATAATGTTATATATGTGTTAACTTAATACATTATAATTACATATTTATCTTTATTTTTTAATTTAAATTAAATAAATTATGTCAAAACCGATATTAATATTATTTTATAATAAATGATTTTTTATTAAATGATTTAAAATTACAAAAAAAATAGATATTATTCCATGTGATTTTTAAAAGGTAATAAATATAATATACTTTTCATTCATGAATTAATTAATCTATCATAATTAACATATTGGTCTCTATATAGTAAAAACATAATTAGCACAATTAGGGTTAAAGTAGTGTTTTGGTGTGTTACATGTGCTTCTGTTAAAATTAATATTCAAAAAATATGGGATTTTAATTTAATAAATTCTATTTAATATTTATAATAACTGGATATAAATTTTATAATAAGTCTCAGTTTATTTTAGTCTTAATGGGTAAATTACATAGGTTAGAAAACTATTTACCTTAATAAAAAACCAAAATGAAAAAAATAAGGAAACTTAGGAGTTAAGGGAAAATATGTTTAAAAAATGTGTTTAATTATGTATTGGAGGTTTTTATCAACCATATAATCCCTAAAAACCTTTAATTATTAATTTTGGAGCCACTTTAGGTAATTTTGACCTCCCGGTACTGAATACTTTTGAGTATTTACAGGAATGACACTCCTCCTCAACTATAAAGGGGAACTCACTCCCCTCACTTATTCAAGCATATGAATCCATTTAGATAATTCAAAATAGTCCAATTTAACTTCAAAAATTAAATACTCCCATCCTAAAATCCTCTTTTTTTCAGAAATAAAATCAAGGAAGGCCATTAGTTCAATCCAAAAGGAGTTACCCAGAGAAGAGGTGATGTTCATCAATGAGCACGTTTGTTTTATTTTATTTATCCACCCCTTAAATTCTTATTATAACATGATTATATAATAAAATAAGTATAATAAATATACTGAGATGTTTTTATATTAATTTTATGACCTAAATCTGCAAAAAATTCACTAAAATTGGTTATGAAATCATCATTCATGTGTACAGAGGACTACCAACGTGCGAGCCTATATCGTTCATTTTTCCATTAACACCTATATAGGTTGGAAATAATGATAGATATAAAGTTTATATATTATATTTATTACATAATTATACCTATGGAGTCATTATATCATATATACTATTTTTTCATTTTGTGTCATAGAGAATATGATAACATCGCTCGTGTGTACGGCAGACTACCGCCTCATGAAGCAATGTGAAGCGTTTTTCACTAATGTGTTACATGGAAGGTAATAAGGGAAACTATAATGAATATATATGATAATAAATAAATAATTATGATACTCATGACATAATTATATATCTATAAATATATTATATTATTTTTATTATTACCTTTTCACAGTCTAGAAACGTGATAACGTCGTTCTTGAATGTGTGGACTACCACCTCTTTGAAGCAATGTGATTACTTTTACAATAAAAAATGATATATATAAGTATATAAAATTAAATATTATTGTATTTATGATATAATGATAATTATTTATTTATAAAACATTACTTATCTTCTTTTCATAATTATCATTGAAAAATGGAAATGTAAATCATGCGTATGTACGATCTACCATCTCCATGATCTTAAAATTAGTTAATTTTGTATAACAATATTTTAGAATTAGTTTTAAAAGTATAATTGATTTAAAAATATGATAATTATTTTATTATTATTATTCTGGATATGTTTAAATAATTACCTTTTTACCATAGTTAACCAGCCAAAGTCATTTTTCACACGTAAGTTGAATATAGTCAAAACATCCAACTTAAATTTAATTGATTAACTAATTATATTTAACTTTTTTATAAGTGAAATAAAATTAACAGTAAAAATGTAAAGGTTATAAAGAAATAAAATAATTGACATAAAATTATAATTTAGAAATATAATGAACAAGATTCAAAAATCAGACTCAAGGTAAGGGTTTTTCTCGTCTCACTTTTTTTGTGAGATATATTCAATATTCACCATTTATTTTTGTTTTTTGGTGTATATAATACCCATGATTTTATTTTATTATTATTATAATTAAATGTATTGGTATTTATATATCCATTTTATTATCTCTATTTCATGGTATTTAGAACTTCAATGTTATAGAAGTGGTAAGAGTCTTTTGTTACAATCTCATCATTTATTGAGATTGTGTATGATTAAGTATTTGATGTTAAAATCATATAATTCTCATGAGTTATCTTATCCTATGGTTATTTATGATATATTAATTTTATAATACCAATTTTATAGACTTTGGTACTTAGAATAATTGAGAATTTCTCTTAAGAAAATCCAACTTCATTTTTCTCTATCTTTGGAAATATGTTTTCTTCCAATATAATGTTTTCTTAAAATGTATTAAAAATTGTTTTAATTTTTTTTCAAAACCAAAATTACATCATACTAATGAAATGTTTTAAATTATTTTTAAAACATACTTTTTCTGTTTCCAAGGTTATTTTAAAAGAAAATTATTTTTTTAATATTATATTTTTAAAAAAGTGATTTTCAAAATGAAAAGTATATTTTACTCAAGAAGGTTTTTGATAATAGTTTTATGGTACTTCATATTAATCAATGAAAACAACACATTATTATTACTCCAATGTTTATATTTTGTATTGAGGTCATCCTTATTCTTTCTCTATATGGATTATGATTGTCTCCAAGATATTTTTATGGAACCCAATCCTTTTCCACAGGTTAATCATATTTCAAAGATATTTTTATGGAACCTATTTCTCTTCAATTTATTAATCATGTTTCAAAAATATTGTTATGGAACTCATTTTTTTTAACGGTTAATCATGTTTCAAATATATTGAAATTAAACCCATTTATTTTCCATGGGCTAATAAAGTTTTAATAGGAATAATGATTATTTATATGAGTTTTATGTTTATAAATCTATGTAATTTATTTATGTTCTGACTCTTGGACACCTTACATGATGGGGTGGACCAGATAATGTTGGGTGAGCCCGTTACAGCTTATACTATGGTGTGTCCAAGATAGCATCGAGTGATCCAATTACAACTTATATGATGGGTGTCTAGTTAGTGTCGGGTGAGCCCATTACAACTTATATGATGGGATGGCCCAGATACTGTCGGGTGGGATTTTTATAACTTATATGATCGGTAATCCCAGATAGTATTGGGTGTTCCCTATATAAATTATATGAAGTTTAATCCTAACTATATATCTTTAATGATTTTGGTAATTATTGTATTGGAAGTCGGACATATGGTTATTATATTAAAATGGTTTTAAATGGGTTTTTTAAATTTTATAATCCAAGTTACCGAAAAGCATTTTAATTGATTATTATGGGTTTATAATGTTTCTTATGATCAATATTGATATCACATGACTAACGATTATTGATTCTGATTAATCTTTCTTTTAACATGTTTTCATATTTTGTGATATGGGTATTGATGGGTTTTAGTTCTTTTTTGATTCACCCAAGCACTCTAATTGTGTCTTTAAACCCTTATGCGCTTCTTAAGATCATTGATGACATTCAATTCTTAGTGCTTATGTTTACCCTTATTGATAATTTGAGATCACCCTTATTATGTTTCATTTTCCCTAGGTTTTAAATAATTATTTTTAATGAATTATTTCTAGAATGTATTTTAATGAATTAAGATGATGTATTAATGTTAAAAATAAAATTTTGGGTAAATTGGAAGAAATGGTCATTTAAATTATATTAAATGGTTTATGTATGATTTTTTTCTAATTCCCTAAAGATTAAAATAAAAATTATCCTCAAGGTTTTAAGTGATACAATTTTTTTTTTTCATATTTTATGTTTTATATTTAAAAAAAATTGGTTTACAATTATCATCATCAAATCTAGAAATATAAATTTTATATTTTCAGTAACGAATCCAAGAGATTGGGTTCTAGTATTTTATATTTTGAATATATTTATATATTTGGTGATATTTTATTTTTACTTTTATTTACTATAAATATGTATTACTATAATATATAATTTAGTTGACTTCATACATCTTGATTTCAGTTGTATCTTTCCTTCAAACATTACATTGTAGTTTATAAATTTGTGTTTCTTTATAGGTACTCTAGGATAAGATCTCATATGTGTGTGATATGACTACTCAACCCTTGTTTCTAGAAACTAGCCTATTATAAGTGGTATTGGTGGGTCATTCTCATATTTCATCTAACTAGGAAGGACCTTGTGGGTCATATCCTAAAAGAGTGGTATCAGAGTATAGATTTATCTAGTTTTGGAGTTTGTAGATAGTGTAGTTGTGAGTTTTGGTTTTCAATCTAGGGAAACAATGTTAAAGTGTCTTGAGTCTGGATCTCTAGTTAGGGAACCCAATGATGGTGTGTAGTCTAATGTATCCATTCATAAAGACTCTGATTACCTACTTGTGGACTTGATACATGTATGTATTGATTATAGGGAAAACATTTGTATATGAATCATATAGAAATGGGTTATGGTTTCCATGTCCTTATTGTGTAAGATCCCCAGATATACTCTTAGTATGTGGTATGTTATGACTTATTTTTAGCATTCCGTAATGATGGGAGCTCACTAGGGTTATATATAAGGATCATGGGGATGATCTTCCTTGTGATGAGGCTTTAATTTAGGAGCCTGTATAAGAGGTGGTTCCTCCTGGTGGTTTTTGGTCTCACCTCTACCCACTAGGCTATCGGTTGTTTGTGAAGTGATGGTATATTATGTGTGTGGATTGATCACACTTCATGAGTTCTAGTGATATATACCCCATATGTGTTAGGGAAATTTTAACCCCTAGGTATTAGAAGACTATGTCAAGGTAGTTGGATGAGTTTTCCACCTTGTTGACACCCATATCGATCAAATGGTGGACCTAGTGGTGAAACTTATCCATGGATTTATAGGGAGATGGTGGAGTCTAGTGACTCATATGCATGAAGAGTTGAATCTCATCTTGATAGATTTAGAGTGCCTCTTTAGAGGGAAGTTTTACCCAGTGAAGATATAGTCAGTGCGTATCCAAGAGATTTTATAGCTCCTATAGTTAATCATGTCAGTAGCAGAATATACATCAAGGTTCACTAACATATTGTTATACTCTATGAACATGGTTCATGATGTTTAATTTAAATAAAAAAACCTAAATAATTCTATTCAGCCAGATATTTGGTCTATAGTGGTGTCTCTCTATACCCCCTTCTATGCTTGAGTGTTGGATATGGCATGGTGGTAGAGAGCTTCCTGGGTAATCAGGTTTTTATGGTTAGCTATAGAAATGGGAACCCAAGATTTGATACATAGACCACTAATAGTCAACAGAGAACTTAGGGATCCACAAACATTATGTGTTTTCAGAGAAAATAATATGATATATTGTCTACAATCTAGGTATCTTAGGATGGTTCCAATCATCCAAGGTGAGGAGATGCTACTCTTATAATGGGTGAGGAAATATCACATGGGATTTCCTAAACCATCATGATATAGACAGGGAGATGATTGATGGACCACCTAATTAGAGGTAATAGTTAGAGTTGAGAGGTTTAAATGGTATATTATTTTGGAGAGAAGTCAAAGGTGGATGATGCTTTGATCTATTTCCACCACCACCCCAAGGTGATCAATGCCATGATTATAGAGATGGGTGTTAGGGATGTGGGTAGCTTCATATAGTAAAGTCATATAAACCAGAGGATCTAGGGATGATTTGAGGTATGATCTTTATTTATTATACTTTAGCTATAGTATTTATATAAAAAGGAAGGAGCTACTCTTTTCTTTACATATAACTTGTCTCGGATCAATATATTCTAGTAGAGAATTTAGCATGACTCATGAATTTGATACTCCTTCTGGGAGAGATACAATGATCAAACACTTTTTCTCACAATGTGACTCGACTCTTTGAGGAGATAACTTCTCATGGGATCTTTTCCTGGATACTATGAGGCCTTAAAAAGTTATTCTATGAATGGAATGTCTCACTAGAGTTCATGAAAAGATTTACTTTTTTAGGTGTATGATTTATTGTGGTCACGTTGATGGGAAAAGTTATAATTTATTGTTGATAAGGAATTATATGAATAGAGTGATGGGAAAATTAACAAGAGAATATATCCAATTACTAATAAATTGGATACTATTATCCTTGGAGAAGAAGATGTTATGTGTTTCTAGTTTCCAATAGTAGTAGAAGAGTATGGGGATGTCTTCCCTAAGGATGTGTCAGTCTTAACTCCCCACCAAGAGATCAATTTTTAAATACACATTCACCCATGTATTTCCCTGATATGTAATCCAGCATATTGGATAGTCCTCAGTTCTTCGAGAGTTAAAGGTGCAGTTTGAGGACTTGTAGAGGAAGGGATTTTTCATACCATGTGTGTCTCCCCGAGCATCCCAGTTATTGTTTGCTAATAAAGAGGATAGGATATTGAAGTTATGTGTGGATTAACATCACCAAAATCAGGTGACCATCAATAATAATTATCCACTGCAGATAATAAATGAACTCTTCAAAAAGTTAAAAGGGGTAAGGTGGTTCTTAAAGATTGACCTCAAGTTAGGTTATCACCAGATACAAGTTTGATAGGAGAATATACCGAAGGCAAAATATCGGTATTTACACGAACACAATGAATAATTATTGACTCACTTAATCATGAAAAATTCCATAGAAATTTTGATGGGACTCGTGAACTAGATCTTTCATCCCTTATTGGATAGGTTCATGGAAGTCTTCATTAATGAAATCCGGATGCACTCGATGTTAGAGGAGGATCATGTGAAAATTTTATGGATAGTCCTGGACACACGCAAAGAGAACTATATTTATAGGAATATAATAAAGTTTAAGTTATTGATTTTAGAGGTCCACATCCTGGGACATGTCATCTCAAAATAGGGAGTACCTATCGACCTAGTAAGGTTGTATTAGTACTAGCTTGGGAGTCACCCAATAGCATGACTGAGGTGTGGGGATTCCTTGGGTTGGTATGATACTATTAGAAGTTCATGATGTATTTATCTAGGATATCATAAACCTTGAATACATTGGATCAAAAGTGGATTCCATTCATATGGATAGAGATGTTTCAGTAGGATTTTTAGGATTTACAATAGCGGTTGATGAGAACCGCTATATTGATACTTCTAGAGGAGGGTGTTGAGTATGTGGTATTATAAAGTTCCTTCAAAAATAGTAATGGATGTATTTTGATCCATAGGTGGGTGGTTATTTCCAATGGTTCATAGTATATAAGACCCCATGAACATAAATACATGATCCATAATCTATAGTTGGAAGCAGTAGTCTTCACCTTGAAGATATAGAGACACTGCCTTATGGGATATCCTTTTACCAAACTAACCACAATACTCTGAAGTATATATTTTCATAGAAATATCATAACTTAAGTTATAATAAATGGACATAGTTCCTATAATATTATGACTTCCAGATATTTTATACACTTAGAAAGGTAACTATGGAGGAATACACTATCAGTAGAATATCTTGTTCAAAGTTGTTGAGAAATAAATTAGAGTAGTTTCTCTCATTACAATTATCCTTAGTATAATAGGACAGTAATGTAGACCTCCACTCTATGGTATTTGACCCATCCCCCACTTCTTTAGCATGTTAGGGAGTCTCATCTTTTCGATATCTATTTTTATACATTACATGACCAGATATCCACTAGAGGTGATCATGATATATTTTCTGAATGTGGGAAAAATATCATCCTTTTTTCATTGGTTGATGATGGTGCTATACACACTGAGAGAGAGTATGTACTAAAGGATTTTCATACATCTAACTTAGAATTATTTCTATGAGTGTATAATATTTACCTGGACCTTTAGCATAAAATGTTATATACAAGTAGAATACATCGAAAATTTATCGATATACCTTAGAAAAATTAGTAGGCATTGTATATGGATAAAAATACTTTATATAAATCCTCATACTATACCAAGGTTCACTCTTTCCTTAATTTATTTTCACTAATTCCTGAAATAGAATGAATAATATCTAATAATAAGGCCACTCATATTAAATATTTAAAATAGTATTCAAAACCCCATGAAAATGTGGGTGTTTATCTTTCACTCTAATATCAAGATTAAATCAAAATATACAATAATGTCCTTCAAAGGAATTAATCTAACACCAAAACCACTAAATGTGTAATAATAGAATATATCCACCTTAGTGAAAATTTTCATATATTAAAATTATCTAATCGTCTTCATAAATCTTCCAAATTATTCTTAAAGAAATATACTCTCTGAAACACCACTTTTCCTCACTATAATGGTCGCTAAAAATTTTCACAAGGATAGAGTAAAATTACCTATTAGTGATAAACACATTACATGAAACATAATCTGACTAAATATATAAAATAATTAAAATAAAACTATAAAATTTCATGATTGTGTCAAAAATATATTGGTTTCATTATTAAAAGTACTAGAATTCAAAAACAATGAATTTGAAATTAAAAATAACCCCTTAAATCGAATAGTTTCATTCTTTTAAAACATCATATTGAAATTTCACTAGAATGTTCCTATCCCTTAAATTGATGTTATTTTTTTTAATTACAATTCTATTTGCTTCTAATTATTATATCCACTAAAATTTTCATAATTGTGAGTACTAACTTCATAATCTTTGTATTTTTAGGAAAAAGACTGAAAATTTCCCATGGTTTCCTTCACATATTGTTTTTATTAACAAATCTAGAATAATAAACTCTCTGAAATTCATTCCATAATGATATGGTACCTTTAATTTCCCAAATTATCTGAGAATAAAAGGGAATTATCCCATTCTATGACCAAGATGAATTACAGATTTTCCACTGAACCAATTCATAAACCATGATGTAGTATACAATCCCATAGACTCCAGATTTTTTTATTTAAAAAAACTTAAACTATGATAGTGGTTTCTAAAGCACAAAATGGTTGGGTTAAATAAAACATTTTTACTTCATGTGGTTTCCCTCATAACTCAAACACTTTACCTTTTACTTATCCATTTGAACCATGATATCTAAACTTTTTATGAACCATGATGGTGTTTTAATAATAATGATGTGGTTTACTTTATTATGGAATGGTTTGACATAATTTTTAAATAAATTCTTTGAACTATTAAAAATAATGTATAAAAAATATCATGATTCTATCCAAATCATATATCATAATCTAACATTCATTAACTTCCATTTAAATTAAACACAACACTATTAAAACAAGATCCCCCAATAATCACCTTCTCATCCATCATTATTCTATTGGATATACTAGGTTCTAATAAAAATTATCTCTTTTCTATAAATTTCATAGTATATTATAATGGTCTAGAACTTTTTAGCCTCTTCCTTAATGATATTCGAGTGTTGGATATGTTGGGAAGATTTTTTTAGGGAGAAGATTTTTGTTGGGGATAATATTTCAATTAAGAGAAGGTGGTCGTGGTGTAACTGGGTTAGCTGTAGTAGATGTGTGTTTATGCTATTCCTAGTTATGGATTAATTTATTTTTGTCACATCATGAAATTTTCAAAGGATAAATTTGGATAAGTGAAGGGGATCATACGTTGTAAAGTACTCTTATTTAGATTTCATTTATCCTTAGAAAGATTCCCTTACCAATTTCCTATTTTCAATGAAAGGGACTTGTTCACAGGGCAACACATTATGGGTGGTGGTGAGGTTTTCTTGTTGATGATATTTATAGTGTGACAATATTATTTAGGGAGAAAGGTCTTGAAGGATAATATGTGGTGGTTATATTTGGGATGTATTCATGGTGTTGTGGCATGGTCTTACTAAAACTCTTTCCTTGATCATATCGATTTGGAAAATTGACATAGTCATGGATAAAGAAGATATGTGAGGATTCACAACATGAATCTCATGAGATGTTTTATTAAATCCCATCATGACATGACCATAACTTATCATACAAAAATATTCTATTTTTCAAAGAGATATAAATATCCTCCCCTTTAGTTTTATCAATTTTTATAAACATTATCTGAAACTACTAGTGATTACATGTTCATAATTGGAGTATCTTTTCCACCATTTACCATATTTTGACCCTTATCTTAATTTTATTGAGTATTATTTTATCTAGGGTGAGTTATTCCTCTATATTTATTGTTTTAAGCTCTGTCCTTCATCTATAAAGGGTTGTGGAAATGATTTATTAGTTGTTTTATTAGTTTAAAGTTGTTATTTTAATATAGGTTGGTTTTCTCTTAGTTGTTGATATTTCCTTGATTGACTCATTCCTTGAAATCATCTCTTATTTACTTCATCATTTCATGATTTCTTGTGAAGCATTGGTTGAGGTAGAGGATTCAATAAATCTATTTTCATCTATGTAAAGGGTGGAATTAGCATTCTATTTTTTTCTTTGGACGAGGATTATAGATTGGCCTAATAAAGATAATGAACCAGACCTAATGAAAATTTATGGAAAGATATTTATTCACATGTCTATACATACTCTCATAATTTTCATTCTTTAACTAATTCTTATAACTATTATTATTTGAAATCATTAGTTTTTTTTAATATTTGTGGATTAATTTTGAGATTTTCATATTGGAACCACCATCCTAAAGGGTTGATAGCATAAATATTGTATTGAACCAATTATTTTGAGGAATTAATTGATATGAAAGAATGTTTCTTATAAAGAAGAATTGAAATTGAAGGGTGATGAAATATATTGTTTTTTGTTTATGAGTTACTTATTTTTATGGATGTGATTGTGTGTTTAACATATAGATTGTTATGGGGTTATTGTTATGGATGGGTTCCAATGCATTGGTTTTTATGTAATTAGAAGGAGGGGTATATTTGTTATCATTGGATGCATTATAGGATGGTTTGTTCTTTTTGGTTGCTTTTGGATAGCTATTAGTGTGTTTTATAAAACTAAGTTGCAGTTTCCTTATCATAGTTGGCAAGAGTGAATATGGATATTTTTTGGGATAATGAAATATATTTTTATGGTGGGTTTGATTTTTAGTTTCTTGGTAGTAGTTAAATGAGAATGGTAATGATAAAACATTTAAATGGGTGTCTGAATAAGTTGAATGAATGATGAATAGTGACTAAAATATAATTAATTTTTAATGAATAATAAATTGATATAATTAGTGTGTGTATTAGCTAGAACTGTTTCATCGTTAAATATATAATTGAATGGATTGATGAATGTAACATATCCAATATTAATAAATCTAGAAATATAATAATGTTATGATAATAAGTATTTTGTTAATTCTTATGGTGGTTATGTTATATAGGAATGTGACATGGTTCATGGTGTTATATATAGTAGTTAATGTGGTGTGTTTATATGGTTTTGTGGTAGTGATTATGAGTTTTGACGGATTTGTGTTGGTATAAACCCTCTATATTGATTTTATGTGTCTATAAATATAATTATATTTTCCCTGTTATTAATATATTCAATTCCACACATTTCATATAACCTTATCGAAACCCAGAATTCTTTGGGTATCAGGTGTTTCCCCCCAAACACCTTGGTTGAATAGAGAACATATGGTCGACTACTCCCCCTTTCCCACTCTCCCATATAGATATTTCATAGGTTATGATGGTTTAAGGTAGGTATGATTATACTATCACAGTATGTTGTGTACTGGAAGAACCTATGACATATTGGTGTGATGATAAGTACATACTATATTGGAAGGCCCTATAAGGTATGGATGAAGTGGTACATGGGGAATGTTTAGACCCTATGGGATATTGATTCAATGGTATTAAATTGTGAGTCTTATTCATGGTAGGAGGGAATGAGGTTAATGTCCATTAATTTTATGATTTCATGTTATACTGAATATATATTGGATGGATGATACATAATATGTAAAGGTGGATATGGAATGATGAGGATGATATGGATGAGGTGTGTGGTATGGTTGTGATGTTATACATGGTGTATTTTATAATACCTGCAAAAGATATTTATATCATTGAATGTTTAATTTTTGGGATTGAGAGAAACAAATTATTGGGGTTTTTTAGGGTAACCATCATATTATATTATTTAATACCATTTTATTGTGCTTGGTTCGGATATTTGGTGAGTCATACTTGGTGTTGTTGCTTGGTTTTTTATTCATGATAGGTGCTTGTTTCTTCAACTACTTGTTCATTATTGCATTAGTATACTCTTTTGAAATCTTACTAAAAGATCTTGAGTTTGATCATACTAAGTATACATGTTATACTCACCCTTATATATATATATATATATATATATATTCTTTTTTAGATAACTAAGCTTAGTTTGGAAACTATGAAAGAAAGTACTAGCATGGAGCTTGGGATTGGATGTAGAGTTTCTACCTTAGGACTAATTTAGTATTTTATTTATTTGGATACATTTATTTTTAAGATATATTCATGATTTTTTAAATTATTATATATCTTAGTCTATTTATGTAATAGTGTTGATTGATGTTTTAATTTATTTATTCCTAGTATATGTAAGGTAATTCCTTTCATTTGTATGTTTTATAATCTTTGTGCCAGTCTCTAACCTTGGGTCTATTATAGGAAATCCATAAGGTTTACTCACATCTTTACTATAGGCCCAGTAGGGGTTCATAGTGGGGGCAGTTTGTGTCAAATTTTTATTAAAGACTGTGTTTAAGAGTTAAATTAAATACTAAAGTTAATACTATGTGAAGATTTCATGGGTTGATATGGAAACAGAACTAGTTGATCTTGGACACATGATTTTAGGGTACCCCATGATTTGATTCAAGGAATATGAGTTTACAGAATTTCCAGGTGAAGTGGTCTCGTATACAGGTTAGAGACCTTTGATAGGTAAATATAGCATGATTGATTGTGATTGTTTTTAAAATGGGTTAAATTTTGTGGAAAATAAATGTATTTTATTAGAAAAATTCCATGATATTGTAATTAAGAGTTTGGATTCTTGTTTATAAAAATGTAGGCTAGTATTTATATATGGGTGGCTCAGGATGGTGAGGTTCAGTAGGTTGGCCTATTTTACCATTCAAGGGTTTATACAAATAGGAATGTGGAGATATAAAGGATGATGTTTTGTGAGTTTTAGTGTCAGGGTATTACTAAGTATCAAAGTAAAATATATGATCTATAGACATAGTGCTGGATATTGGAGGTTGATATTACTGTAATTATAATTTGTGCTAATGAAGAGTATTAGGTTCCATAGGATTTTTTTCATATATGGGGAGAATCACAAAAATGGTGGATATATATCTCAACGAGTGGAATTAGGTGAATGATTCTATAAATCATTTCTATATGCAGTTCCATGTTGAGTTTCTATCATAGAAAATGAAGGAAATAAAGTGGCATGAGATTATCTCTCTGTAGTAGGTGATTTTGTGTGTGGGGGAAAACAAGATCTTATTTAATGACCTTTTTCACTTTTTCCCTAATATTTTTATGGATTAGGAGTCTAGATCATGAAATTTGGTTGATGTGTTGTTCCTCGTTATTCAATATACAGTTTACCCATTTACATTGCATATGTACTTTGAGGTTCTAAATAAGGCTAAGTTGTTTGATAAGACACATTCTCAATTGAGTTCACCTCAAGAGGGAAGAAATCATATTTCCTAAAGGAATATATATATTCATAGAGGATATTAGGTATCTATAATTTTTAGTATTCTACTATTAAGTCATTATGCTCAATGGTTTCCTTCTCATTTATCTTAATACATTAGTTTCCATGCAATTACAAGTAGATCTAGGATATGGGGCTTCACTTGTGCAAGATATGTCCATAAATTATTTTAGTTTCTATCCATCCTCAGGGATTAGTGAGGTTTGAGTGGACAGTTTCCATTTAAGCCTCGATAGTAGTTAGTTTATAGGTCATATCAACAGTAGGTGAAGTAAGCTTATATGATTCCAAGATGAGATGGATCTATTATAGTTAAACCTCGAGAGATCCCTCACCCTCTAGGATATATGATGAGAATTCCCATATATGTTGTCATTAGTATATATGTAATGGAGTTTGACATGGATATCCCCACCTTATGGATGTTTCAACGATAGAGGAACTAGAGATCATCTAAGGTGTCATATGTTTATCATAAATTTTGTATAATATGTTTTTTCAATTCAAGGTTGGAACACACCTTTCTTATAAAAACCTTGTTCCATTCCTCAGGACAAAAGGTAGAGGGGATTCTAGTGCCCCTAGTGTTTTCTATGCTAGTGGGAGTTCTGACAAGTCTATTTGATGTGTTCTAGGGTTGGGAGTTAATGTTGGGGAAACATCAATCATCCAGAGATTTATTTATTATTTAGATACATCTATATAATTTCATTACCAACATTGATTGGTTATATTTTATACATTATGTTATTTACTTATTTCATAGGGGAGTCATTTTCTATGATTAGGAATTCTAGCATGTTGTTTTCATTAGAAAGTATGGGTATTAGATGAGATATAGATGTTTAGTTTCAATATTGTTTTAAATAGATCCTAATTTTTTGAGTTAAGTGTAGATATTGGTAGTGGATTTACCTTGAGTCATGTAGAAGTTCCATAATGTTTTTTAGAGGATTTTATAGATTTACCACATATTTTGGATATCATGTTTAGGTTATAGTTACATCCCGGTTCCTCTCTGATTTTGATGCATCCTTGTTGGATGACACATTTTGAGATGTGGCTGTAGAGCATTCTAGTTGATAAAATGATATGTGAGTGATTTATCTGGCCTAGTGTGTCATCATAGGGTTCTTCTATGTTATTTTCCAAGAAGGTAGATAGTGGTCTACAGTTTTTTGTAGAATATAAGAGGCTGAATAACATGATAGTCAAGAACCATTACCCTCTTCTGATGATTGATAATCTATTAAATCATTTTAATGGATCCATATTGTTTTAAATGATTGAACTACAGTATGGATTTTGAAAAATGAAATTTTGTGAGGTTTATATCCTAAAGACTAGTTTTAGGTGACGATATTGGATCTTTTAGTTTGTTATCTTTCCATTCCGTGACATGAATTCCCCATCCATGTTCATTGGACTCATGAACTCCATGTTCTGTGAGTTCTTGGATTGATTTTAATTGTGTTCATCGATGACATCCTCAGATATTATTGGTTGGAGGAGGAGTATATTTAAAACCTTAGGGATGTTTTCATGTCTTTCGAATCCATATAATTTAGATTAATATGTCTAAGTTTTCTTTAGATGTTATCAGTGAAATTCTGGATACATATAGTGTATTATAAATGTATGTAAGTGTATTCATCCATGATTGATGCTATTGTTTCTTAAGAAAAACTGAATAATGCTATGGAATTATATAGTTTTCTTGGTCGTTTTGACTATTATTGGAGGTTTTTTTCTATCCTATATCTGGTAACAACCCCATTGAGATCCTTGAAAAAGAATTATCATGCCTTCTTATAGACTAATTAGTGTTAGGTATCTATTAACTACATAAACTATATCTTGATTAGTGATTAAATTCATCAACATAAAGAGGAGAGATAAATGTTTGAGGTGTTTTATGATGCATCCCATCATTGTCTATATTGTTTCATGATGCAGTATAGTTTAGTGATCTCATAAGGCTCTAGGATATTATGGCCCTAAGAATAAAACTATTCCACCCATGATCTCGAGTTGGTGGTGGTGGATTTTGCTCTAAATTTGTGGTACATTACCTCATAAATGATAACTTTATTATCTTTATAGACCATAATTTCTTATGGTATATTTTCCCCTAATGGGATATAAATCTATGATAGAGTATTATGATAGAGTTTCTCTAAGACTATGAATTTGAGATCTCATATACCTTAGGTAAGGGAAATTTATTTTCTAGTTTGGTGAGTGGAAAGACATGGTGAGATATTTTGGGGAGTTAGGAGATTCATATAAGGATATGAAGTAGATTTCTGTGATGAATATTTATTTAGAGAATTTTGGTGCTAAATATTTTTCTATTTCAAATGATAGTGAAATCATTCATGATTTAATTGGTGGTGGAGTCTCAGTTGGTATACTTTAATGTATATGTGATGTTAGATTGTGTCGTTCATGATGGATCTTTAGAGTGATGGTTAGATGATGACCGATATTAGATAATATTTTAGGGATTGTTATCCATCCCATTATAAATAAACAAAGAGGTCCTTTATGAGTTTCATGACATGGTAGTGATGTTTCATCCTAGTATATCAATAATTTTTAATTCCTTAATGGATCATGTTTAGTGTCCTAAGATGAAAAGATTAGTGGTAGAGTTAATTTCAAGGTGTCTGGAATTCTTGAAAGAGATGGGAGGGCATTTTTTCATAGGTGGTTTATTGTATCCATTGGATATCCCTAAGTGAAAATGGGTGGAAATATGGATCGATTTGATCACTAGACTACCATGATCCAAGGTTGGATACAATACTATTTGGGTTATCATGTAATGATTGATGAAGTCCTATAACTTTATGGAATGTAGGGATTCATGTGCGGTGGAGGATTTGGTGAGGCGGTATATAGATGAGGTGGTGAAACATTATGAGGTACTGAGGACCATCATTTATATGAGAATCATCATTTTACCTAGTTATTATGGATAACCTTATACTATCCTTTAGGATATTAGTTTCAAATTAGTATAGTTTTTCATCCTCATATAGATTGGAAGACCAAGCGGACCATCCAGAAACCGAAGGATATATTATGAGATTGTGTTCTGGATTTTGGTGTATTCTGAATATAGAATTTTAACTTGATTTGGATTTCTTAAAATAATATATTCCATTATTTAATTTGGATATCTCTGCTCGAGTTATTCTATGGAATACCATGTTGTTCTCTGTTATGATGTACTGAGGTTGGAGAGTCAGTAGACCATGGCCCAGACGCGGTGCAAAGTATAACATAGAAGATTCCGATTATACAAGAGAGAATGAAGATATAAAAATACCATAATAAGTATTATATTGATTAATATAGGATACCTATAGAGTTTAAAAATAGTAGTATTGTCTTATTTAAGGTTTCCCCTCATTGTGGTAAGTGGAGGCTTGGATTGGGGAGTAATCTCACTCCCTAGTTTATTGGACCTAGCAAAGAGTTATAGGGTGTTGGTGAGGCGGTATATCGGTTTATTCTTTCTTCATAGTAAGAAAAGACCCATGATTTATTCCATATATCATATCTTCATTGATATATTCATGGAAATTCTGATGTCATTGATTAGGGATAATTGGATATTGAGTATGATACGACATTCATAGAGTATCCAGTTGAGATCTAGGATCATTGAGAGAAATTGTTATGTTGGTGTTTCATTCCTATGGTTTGAGTTTTGTGGAGGTAAGGTGGTTTGGATGATAGTAAATATGAATTATAGTCACATATTCATACTCATTATCCCAATTTGTTTTCATTTTCATATATTTCCTTATTAATTAGAAGTTTAATTTTTATTTTATTGTATGAAATGGTTGATATGATTGATTTATTGATTTATTGTTCTTGGTGACACTTCATGATTTTTAGGGTGTTTTTCTTTTCAATAGGCATCTCAAATGGGAGATATCCTTAGAGGATGTGGTTTTCATTTTGGGGTATAGTTTTAATTATAAATTATTGGAATTGTTTGATAGGTATATGATATAATAGTATATATATTTTTGGCTCATTCCACTATGATATTTGACAGTTAGAGCTATTCAAAAGAGTTCAAAGGAAGAATAGATGTTTTAGAGATGAAATTTTGACTTAAATAATGTGATTATGACATATCCATTCAGTTATTAGTGTTATAGTTTTGGTAGTGGTTGATGTGAGTCTCTACTATTCTTAGATTCAAAGTGGAGGGTTGTGTCTTGGTGTATACTATTTGAAGGAAAAATTTGGAAAATGGAAAAACCTGACTGGTATATTTGTTATGGTGTAAGGTATTAGTTCATTGAGGGGCATGTTGTAAGAAGTGGTTGTTTTTTCTGTAGATTATTTCTGTGGAATGATCACATTAGTTGTGGTATGAAGACAAGGAGGCTAAGATTTCATGATTCTGTTTGGGAAGTCTTTATGGCACAGTGATGTGGTTGATGATGTGACTCTTTCCATGGTCATATTAATATGGAATGTAGATTGAGTCTTGGAGGATAATGATATGAGAGGACTCACTACATGAATATCAAGAGCTATTTTATTTAACCAAGTTGCATTATGTCCATGTCATGTCATGCCATGAAGGTATATTTTTCATTCAGATATCAATTGTTATCACCTTCAGATTTTCCCTACCTCCCTTCAAAATATATCAAATAACTGGTGATCATAGGTGCATATTCATAGTCTCTTTATCCCCTATTAATATATTTTGACCCCAAGATTCATCATATTTATAATCATTTTATCTTACATGATTTCTTTCTTTATTCTTTATTTTTTCCCATATTTAAATTATATAGACATAGATATCAAATCAGTTTAGTAATGTTTTCTTGTTTTGGGTATTGATTTTTATGGCCATTAGTGTACTTAATGTGATCAATGTTTCATTGTATGATTCAGGCATCAAAATCATCTCTTCTTTGCTTCATCAATACACTATTAATTATGAATCATCAGTTGAGGTAGGTGATTTGAGAACTCTTCTTTCATCTATGTAAATTATGGAAGTACCATGCTCTTGTTTTATTTATGTGAGGATTAAAGATTTATATACTAATGATAATTAACTATACTAAATGAAAGTTAATGGGTAGTAATTTTTTCATTTAAATCCTCAAACCTCAGTATCCTAGATCTAGTGGTTACTTTTTTTATCACTAGATATAAGAAATAGAATCCCAAGGGACCAAATAGTTTAGTAGTGTTAGTAAAATTGATACAAACATGAAATTCATATTAAATTTTTAAAACATAAAATACACAAAGTGTTTTATTTTATAATTCAAGTATTCCCCATTTCATATCCCTACATATTAATCAAAAAACACTTCTAAAAATCATAGATAAAATGAAATAAAATAAAGGGGTGAGCTCAGATACTCAGTAAGGGTGTGCACCTAGTGAAAGATATCATGAATAAATAAGTATAAATAATATGTAAAGGTAAAAATATAAAACATATTCCATTTAAAAAATAACTTCATCATAATATGGAAGGAAAATAGATGATCTAATAAGACATATAGACTATCACATGGGATCAAAACTTATCCATAGATATTTTAACAATTGAATAATCACATGGAAATCAATAATAGATTTCATAATGATGTGATTTATAATTATGAACATCTGAATATTGCTGTTGGGGCATCATTCATGACATATGAAAATATTTCCAAGTCCTTGTGCATGACATATACACGAATGGGTAAGACCTTGTCCAAAAACCAAATTATTTTGTCTCGTGAGACCTAAAGATACATAGAGGGGATAAAACGGGGCCTTCCCATCACTTGATAATTCTAATTCATTCCTCATATAAAAGGGTTGAAACATAAATAATATAGTCATTCTTATTGAAACTAGCATACGAGTTAAATACCCTAACCTTAGTATCCCAGAGTTGGTGGTTAAATTATTACATTGGTACCAGGTACAAGTGATTGCATCTCAAAGGGCTAAATAGTTTAGTAGTTTTAAAAAACTAGATACATACATTAATCTTACACTACAACTGAGAAAATAAAATAAAAAACATAATAACTCTTTAGAGAAAACCATTATTATCTTTTCTTATTCCATCATGTTAATTATAATATACATCTTTTCATCCTAGGAAAAATAAAAAATAAGAAAGTTTTGGGATCAAATGCTCATTAAGGGTAAGTATATAAATGAATATACCAAGAATAAATAATCATAAATAATATGGAGAGGTAAATAAATAAAACATATTCCATTTTAACATAATCTTTAAAATAATACGATACTAATAAATTATGATCAAATTATTCAATATAAATAGTCACATGAGAATGAAACTTAACCATGGAAATTATTCCAATAAAATAATCACATGGAAGATAAATAAATAATCTCATAGTGAAGGAATGCATAATGAAAAACATCATAAAAATACCGTCAATTATTTGGACAAGACATCATACATAAATGGGTAAGACAACAAAAAATACCCTAACTAGTTTGTCTCATTATACCTACCAATGCATTGAGGAGTTATAGTGGGCCCTGCCCATCACTAAATAATTTCAATGCATTCCTCATATTATATGGTTGAAGCATAATCAAAATATATATTTTTATTAAAAACTAGTTTATGAAATGTAAATAATTTTCACAATTAGTAAACATAATCAAAAATCATCCAGAGTATTATGCCAAATGGTACCAAAATAGTACATCCCTAGTCAAACTGATCATAAACTATTCAATAAAATATGGTAAATGGAATCATAAGAGGTTATCCTCAATGAATCATTAGATTTAAAAAATATTTTTTCATATATAATTTAATAATATCAATAAAAAATTGTTGAGGAAAATACCATTTCTCACTTTGAAATCACTTATTCTTAAAAAGACGCACAATTATAAAAGAAAAAAATTGATTTGAAAATAACCATATAATCTTGTAAATTAATCTTTAAAAAAATTATTGTTTTATTAAAGTGGTAAAATCTTCTCATTCCCTATATGTTTTAAAAAACCTTTTAAATTTTTAAAAGGAAACATCTAAAAAGTATTTTTAAAAGAAAGTCTCTTACAAATTTCATATCACTGATATGAGCGTTAATAAAATGAATAGATTATGTGTATCAGTTGGAAATAAATAAATATTAATCACAAATACAACATAATATAATCAATATTATTTTAAAACATAATAATATCATGACATAACTAGTGTAGTATAGGTTTATCCTAATGAATGGAAATTGGGCTAAGAATTCACTTACCTCTTGTTCGACTTCCTTTAAACTTGTATGAACCTCATGTATAGAAGTTTTAAACATATTATTAACTTAGAAAAGAATCATATTAAAATTTATTATATCATATATGATCCCCTTATAACATTTTACCACTCATTTATTGATAATATTTTATTTATTTCCCTATTTTGTTTGTTAATTGCATTGTTTCCTCATAATCTTATTGTATTGAATGTCCCAGTTATCTTGTATAGAATATAGATAAAACATAATAAGAATAATATTAATGTCGTAAATATTATATTTAATAATTAAATGATTTTTTATAACCATTATTGTATTTTGATCATAGAAGTTTAATTGCATCACTTCATATACAGGGTAAGTCGTACGTACTCACGAGCGATGATATCATTTATAAATGGTTGAAAGGGAAAGGAAATAGATGTTATATTAACTTTAAAAAATAAATATAATTTCATAATTATCATATATATCAATTATTATTATAATTATAACCATACAAGTAAAGTGGTGATAAAAATAAATTACATTTCTATATGGAGATGGTAAGTTGTACGTACACACATGTGATGCTTCCATTTTTTATAGGATGGATAAAAGGTATAATATGGTTGTTTAATATTCTTAATAAAATCTCAGTATATATATGATATAGAATTTATTATTTTATGAGTGAAAAAACACATGAAGAGGATTTAGAATAGGAAATTAACTTGAATGAGTTGGTAAAAACGATTACCTCTTCTTCAGTAGACTTCCTTTAGATCTCTTCTTAAGGGATCTAGAGTTCATATTTTTGGATGACTAGGACCTCAAAAACTTGGATAAGTTTTTTTAAGGATAAATGGGAAGGTTTTTGTCATTATATAATTCTCAAGGTTCTGAGAATAAGTGATGGATGAGGTATCATTTTATAATTGAGTTGGGGAGCACTTTTGGAATTTCTCAAAATATTAAAATATAATAAGGTTATTATATATCCAAAGGCTTTCAAATGGGATATAAATTAATATGGGATGAAATTTTAGAGAATATATTATCCTCTATATGATTATTTAATATTTTATGATTTTAAAATAATTTAATAAAATATTAATTCAATAAAATATCACTATTTTCAAATTTGATACTATTCATTACATTGAAATTAAATACATAAAGACAATAATTATAATTTGAACCAAATGTTTTATTATATCCTAAACATTTCAAGGTCATCTTTAAATTTCATTTATCACATTATTAAATCAAATTTTATTTATTATAATATTTTTAAAATCATTTATTTTATTTTCTCATTACGTTAATAATTATTTCATCATTGTTGGGAAAGATTTTATGGTAAATAATTCTTCACTAAAAGTTTAAATAAATACCATGACGAATATAATTATTTGATCTTTAAAAATAATATTTATCATAGATCATATCTTTTGGGTAACCACATATTATATTTTCATAAAATATTAAAAACAAGATTTGACATGTTTGATTTTCATTATCTAAAATACAATAAGGGACTTAATTTCATGTAGCTCCAAGAGGTTATAAATTTAACCCATGGATGATTTTGGTTGATAATTACTCATCCAATAATATTTATCTAAATTTTTTGGGTCATTTTATGGTTCTTATAATTTTAATTAAAATCTTTTTATTGATTTTTATTCTTCCTGCACAAGCACCACGTCAGCATTGTATAATAATTAAAGTTAATTATTTCATACATAAAAAACAAAAATAAATTACCAACATTATAATAAATAAATTAAGATAAATATAATCCCTTATATTCATTCATTATTTATATTTACTCATATCCATGGAATGAAAACTTATTGGATTTGTAAATTTTTCCTTTCTAGCCTTGAGCATGCATTGCACAAGTTTTTGGATAAGATTCATATTATATAAGTAAAAAAATTATAAACTATCATTAAATATCATAATTTATGAATGATTTTTAAAAATAAAGGCGTTTAAAGACTTGTTACCTCTTAATTAATATCTATAAGGAACCAAATTTTACTTTTTCAATACTGTGTTGGTACTGAAAATGAATTTTATATTTATCATGAAATAATTTATAATTTATATGTTATTAATTATTTTGTTATGATATTATATTTATACTATCATAAATTATTCTTTCCATAATTTCCATAAATTTTTATATCATAGTTATATTTTTGCGATATCATAAAATATACCATATTTTAATAACTATATTTTTTACTTTTTATAAGAAAATTAACTTTTTTCGAAAATTCTCCAAATTTTACCATAGAATAATTTATATATGATGGATTCAAAAATTAAGATCATTTTTACAAATGAATTTTCTAAAATTTTTAAAAATTAGTTATATTTATTTTTCCATATAAATCAATAAAAATCACTTATTTACTAAAACTTCTAATTGAGGAATAAAATGACTTTACAAAATGTTGTGTGTTAATTTTGAAATAATTAAAAAAATTGTATTGAATATGAAATTAATATATGTTTCATAATATAGTTATTCATATTAACACCCTCTAATTTAATGGCTATTTTATAATGGTCATGTTAAAATAACAATATTTAATAGTATATCGTGGTTTTAAACTCAGTGTTGCATGCACCACAAGCTATTATAGAGATTAAATTTATTTAAAAACATACATACCATAAAATTTTGTGGCGTTTCATTCTTTCATCCATCAAAAAATTTCTTCATCATAATTTCTATAATGTCACCTCACAAATAGATTTGGGTAGCTCTTTATTATAATTTTCTTAGGTTCCCACATCAACTATTCTATTTTATGATTTTTACAAAGTACCTTTACCAACTGAGGCATCCAATTTCTCAAAACATATTCTCTAGTGTTAAAAGTCTTGATAGGCTCTTCACTGTAAGATAAATCATGTTCCAATTCTATTTCTTTAGAAGTGATAATATCTTTTGGGTATGATACGTACTTTTTAAACAAATAGATTTGGAATGAATCTTTTACTTTAGAAAGGCTTGGTGTCATTTTCAAATGATAATCCAAAGATATAATTCTCTCTAGAATTTAAAAATGTATAGTGTTCCTATCACTAATTTTCCATTTCATTTTGATTCTTAGAACACCCTTCCATGGAGATACCTCTGAGAAAACATGATCTCCCACTTGAAATTCAAAATCATTCCTTTGGTTATTTAAATTTATATTTTTACTAAATATAGATGCTTTGATATGGGTTCAAATAGTCTTTACCTTTTCTATTGTTTCTTCATCACATTCTTAGCCCACAAGATTCATTTCACCAACTTCATCCCAATAAGTTTGGGTGTGAAATATCTTTTTATATGACACTTCATACGATGCCATTTGAATAATTTATTTGGAAAAACTTTTATATGAAAATTATACCAAAGGTAAATAATAATCCCACATACCTTGAAAGTTAAGAGATCGGGATCTCAACATATCTTTTATAGTTTTTATAGTCATTTTTATTTTCCCATCAGAATAATGGTGATAATAGGTGCTCAAATAATGTTTGGTATTAAGAATGTTCGAAATACTTTTCTATAATTTCAATCTAAATCTTGGATGAAAATTAAAAACAATTGAAATAGGTGCACTATTAATTCTTAAAACATCATTAATATAGATTTTTGTAAGTTTATCCAGTGGAAAATCCTCTCTTATAGAGAGGAAATATATAGATTGGATAATTAAATAAATAATTACCCATTTTTCATCATTCTTTCTTGGAGTATTTGGTAATCCAGTGTCCAATTCAATAGAAATTTTATCATATTTTCATGTAGTAAAAGGTAGGGTTTTCATGACTCCTCTGGGATGTTTTCCTTTATCCTTCACCTATTGAAAAACTAAACATCTTGATACATAATCGTCAATTTCCCCCTTCATATTATCCTACCAAAATTTTATCTTCAAATCCCTATATATATTGGTTCTATCATTGTGTATAGATAAATTTGAGCTATGATAATCATACAATAATTCCCTTTTTTGTCAGAGTTAGAGAGGTAATACAATGCCTCTTTACAAATTTTAGAACCCCATCTTCATATATGAAGTATTCCAATTTCCCATCATTCACATCATTAAATTTTTTTTTGGAAATTATCTTCATAAAACTGAGGAATTTTTATCTTTCTTAATAAATATGTTTTGGAAAATATTTGATAAATCAGTGATGCTTCCCTTTCCCTAATAATTCTAATATCCATATCCACTATATCAATGAATGCAGGAACCCTATCAATCCTAATTTTGTTCATAACTCTATGATACTTCCTAGTCAAATAATATGGTACCTTATTTACCTTCCCTATGTGGTATTGTATTGAAAAATAATAATCCTTTAATAGCTCAATCCATCTACTTTGCCTCATATTGAGTTCTTTCTGTGAGAAAATATATTTTAAACTCTTTTGATCTATATATATCTCACATATTTTACCATAGAGATAGTATCTCAATATCTTCAAATCGAATATTATAGTTTCTAACTCAAGATCATGAGTTGGACAGTTTTATTCATGAGTTTTTATCTACATTGATACATAATAAATAAAACCATCATCCTTCATGAGTACACAACCAAGTCCCTTCCTAGCTACATCATGATAAATCACAAATCCACCATTTCTTGAGGGTAGATTCAAGATCAGAGAATTTTCTAATCTCCTATTCAGTTATTCAAAACATTATTAACATTAATTTATCCAAATAAACATAACCCCTTTAAGAGTATTATTGGTTAATGGGTTAGCTAATCAGGAAATTTTTGAACAAATTGATTATAGTAACATGCCAAACAATTGAAACTATATACCTCGATTATGTTTTATAGTATAGGATATTCTTAGACTACCTGTTTATTTTCATGATCAAATGATATTCCATCCTTAGAGAAAATATGACCAATAAAAGAAACCTTTTGGATCCAAAATTCCCACTTGAAAAATTTCCCATATTTCTCTTTTATTCAATGAGTCTCACAAATGATTCAAAAGTGGTTCTCAGGGTCTTCATAGTTCATGTATTATATCAAGATATCATTAAAAAAATACAACAAGAAAATTATAAATATATCCCTTGAAGACTCTATTCATTATATCCATAAAAATAGAGGATTCATTAGTCAATACAAATATAATTACTATAAAATCATAATGTCAATGCCTTATTTGAAATGTTTTCTTCAGAATATCATTATTCTCTAAATGCAATTTATGGTATCCAGGTTGAAGCTAAATCATTAAAAAATATTTATCTCCATGAACTTGGTCAAATGATTCATCTATATGAGGTAGAGGATACTTGTTATTTATTATAATAGCATTGACTTCCCTATAATTAATTTATATCTTCATAGATCCATATTTATTCTTAACAAAAAGAACATGGGCTCGCCATGGTGAAAAACTAGGGTGTGTAAATCCCTTACCCCTAAAATCCTCTAATTGTTTCTTTAACTCTATTTACTACACAGTGGCCATTATATAGGGATTCATTGATATAGGTATTGTATCAAGGATTAAATCAATATAAAATTCAACCTCAAACTCAGGTGGATATCCATGTAATTCTTTATAAAATACATCAATGTATTCCTAGATATTTGGGACATCCTCAATTAGAATATTACATTTTTCATATATATATTGTGTCTACTCTTCTTATCAAAGAATTTAATTTATAATAGATACTGGATTTGGATTTATATATGACTCAGAAGATGAAATCTCCCATCTAAATATAAGGAATTCTATATCTTCAACATGAATAATAATTTCCTTCTATTTGCAATAAATTTTTTCATTATATTTTGAAATCCAGTCCATACTAAAGAAAATATAAAATTAAACCATATGTATGATAATAAAATCAATAAATATGCTACATTTATGTTTGAAAATTAGAACTACATGACACATCCTTATTTCAATGAAATTTGCACTAGTATTTTTGACTGAAAACTCACTTCTTAAGGTAAATGGAAAATATCTAATTTTTTTAGAAAACTAGGAAGATATAAAATAATGTGTTGATTCTAAATCAAATAAATCATTGGATAAATTTTAGGGGTGATTAAAGTACCTACTACAACATCAATAGTAACTTCAACCCCAGTTGTTTTGATCTAATAATCTTGGCATTTATCCATTTCCCTTTTCTAGGGAATGTTTCCTTGATGATTAGTTCAATAGTTTTCATAGTTTCTCATATCATTACAACTAAAACATTGAACATCACTAGATTATTTTTTTTGGTTGTAGTAAGACACTCAATAAGGGGTGAATTGAGTTCCTATAAAAATTTCTTTCTAAAACCTTTCTTAAAAAATTATTTAAAATTCTGCAATTTAAAAGTGACAACCCATTTAACCAAAGTAGTATATTTATAATAGTTTTTTTATTCAAAATATTTATCAAATATTGATTAGTTCTCAGTTAAAACAATATAATTTTTATCTCAACTTTTAAAATCAGTTTACTAAAAAAAATTCGATATAAAAACTATCTAAGATTAACTATCAAAGTTAAGTTAAGTTTTCTGAAATAGAAATAAGAATAGAGAAAAAAACTTGAAATCACACACCATATGTAAGAAAGATGTTCAATCTCAAGTTGGGACCTAATCCTCACCACTTGGTAATCACATACAACAAAGAATTTTGTATTTAATAAACATGATCAACACCCTTTATCAGGGTAACGGTAGTATACAAATTGTCAAGGTCACTAGACATCTTCCACAGTTTTCATTGGAATGTAAATGTGAAATTTTGTGAAGGTATATAAGTATCATTAAATATAGTATAAGAGTATGTATATGTTTAAAAATAGAGACGTGTGCTACTTGAAATTTAAAATAAAGTACATAGGTAGATAAATAAAGATAAGAAGAGTTTAGAATGCACTTTTTGATATTATATGAGGCTCTGAGAGTCCTTTAGGGTGGTAAAAGTGAAGTGGGAGTCAATTTCCAAAAGTAGAAATTAAAATAGAGATTCATGTTTGCTTCTGTGTTTGATTCCCAATGAGGTAAGAGATTCCTCAAAGTGTTCTTATTCTATAAGTTGTTACTGCAAAGATTGTTGAACATTTTAATCTTAGTAGTGAATTGGGGTATGAACAGTAGGAAGCTCTTGTGTTTTTCTATAATGTACAAAGTCATTTTTTACCACGTCTCTTCTTTTCCAAAAAATTTCTTATTCATCCATATATTCCCATTATACAGAAAATCAGCATGTTCTCAAGTACATTGTGCCTTTTCCTAGTCTCTAACACTATTAAATATTGTCTAAAAAAGATAGACAGGCTTATTAATATAAAAAACAATACTAAATTTCATAAATATGACTGTTAGAGGTAACTTAGATTTTAAGAGACAAATCATCTATAACTCAGTTTGTTGGTAGCTCAGACTATAAGTGTCCCATGATGTCTGTAGATCATGTTTTTAGTATCTTATTCCATTGGTAGATAATTTAAGTTTGTATCACATTCTATCAGTGTAATGGCCCGGACCTCTCTGGTCCATTACTTTGTGAAAATGTGGTGTTGGAGGTGTTCCAGGAGGTCAAGGTGACTTATCCCCAACACTTTGCCAAATTTCCAGTTCTGTGAACAGTGTTTCCAGTTTTATGAACAGTAACAGATCAGTCTCACAGATCGGTCTGATATATCGGTTTCACAGATCGGTCTGACAGATCAGTTTCACAGATCAGTCTGACAGATTGGTCTGACAGATCGGTCTCACAGATCGGTCTGATAGATCGGTCTCACAGATCGGTCTGACAGATCGGTTTCACAGATTGGTCTGACAGATCAGTCTGATAGATCGGTTTCACAGATCGGTCTGATAGATCGTTTTCACGGATCGGTCTGACAGATCGGTCTGAAAGATCGGTCTCACAGATCGGTCTCAGAAATCGGTCTGACAGATCGGTCTCAGAGATCTGTCTGACAGATCAGTTTCACAGATCGGTCTGACAGATCGGTTTCATAGATCAGTCTGATAGATCGGTTTCACAGATAGGTCTGACAGATCGGTTTCACAGATCAGTCTGACAGATCGGTCTCATAGATCGGTCTCACAGATCGGTCTGACAGATCGGTCTCACAGATCGGTCTGAAAGATCAGTTTCACAGATCGGTCTGACAGATCGGTCTGACATATCGGTTTCACAGATCGGTCTGACAGATCGGTTTCACAGATCGGTCTGACAGATCGGTTTCACAGATTGGTCTGACAGATCGGTTTCACAGATCGGTCTGACAGATCGGTTTCATAGATCGGTCTGACAGATCGGTTTCATAGATCGGTTTCATGTACAGTAATAGTGGGTGAACAGTGTTTCCAGATTCCTACAGTTTTTCCCCTTTTGACGTTTCCTCTGACGTAAAATACATTTAAAGCCTTATTTTAAGGGCTCTTAAGGACGTTTAAAATTCCATAAATCCTATATTAATTATTCCTAAGGCTGGGATGTATTTACTTGGTCAAACCGTGTGGGTTAATGCGATCCTTTTTTAGTGGAGAATTAATCGGATCTTAAACCATCACCCCATTAAATCTTAAAAAAAGGACGAGATATCATTCTCCCTTGTTCTTTCCCTTTGTTCTCAGCTAAGAGACGCTAGAACCTTTCATTCATTCCCATATGATTTGCACATTCAAACTTTACTCCTAGGATTGGTTCTGCTCTGTTTTGGATGCAACCAAACTGTGTTGGTCAATCTTCCCAATTAGGTATGTTTTATCGTCATTCCTTTGGGGATTATCCTCTCTTGTTTCTCCCATCCATATTATACCATGTAATTTCCAAGATTCTATTGGGTTTTCTTGGGGTTGGTTGGTACTGTCGTACCGTGGAATCCTCCGGTGGATGCAGTTGTCATGAGAGGAGGATTGTGACCCATTGTGTGGATAAAGGATGTCAAGAACTATTCGAGGTAGGGGATTCATGGCTTCTATAATTGTATATGTGAAATCGTAGAATTATCATGATTTAGTCCTTTGGATCACAATGAATTTCACCTAATTAAATACTTGATCCAGATTAAAATAATTGGTTGATCACATGTTGTTGCTTTATACCATGATAATGGTTTGCCTCATGTTTTTCTATATAGAGTGATATTTATGATTTCTTTGATTTTTTTGTTTGTTCATGAAAGAAATTGATAATGAACGTAAAGATGGAATTAATTGTTAATCAATTGGCTAAAGATAAAGAGGCATGTAAATTAATCTGGTTATTTCCATTGTTGTAGTTGTTCTAATTTGAGGATAATCAAATTAGGGAAGTAAGCATGGTTATTTAATTGTGATAGATTACTGATTAGGTATCCTGTAATTGGAACCTACGCATAAAAAATATGCTAATTCAATATGGATTAAAGAACAGATTGTGTGAGAATTTCTAAAAGGGTTATGAGTTACCCTCTTGTTTGTTAAAGGATCAGGAGCCCATGGTTGTGACTGTTGTTTTCCTGCTGCATGTGATGTAATGTGAGCCTGGATGGCTGTTTTGATGTGTGGAGGCATGGGGACTTGTGGTTGTGGTAGTGGATGACGCCTAGGGTGGCGAGATGAATCAGCTTATGCATGTGGGTGTCGGGGAGGAAACCAGGGGTGATGGAATGGGATGGATGTGGTTGCTGGATGCTTATGGATTCTTTGAATGTTTATCTGCTTTTCTTTTCCCCACTACTCAAGGCAGCTGGTCTTGCTTACCCTTCTTCCAAATGAGGCGAAGACGCGCGGGGTATGCCACGTTCTTTCCGTGTTTAACCTCTCGAGGGAGAATGGGTCTATGATCTTTATATAGGAGGCAAAGACTCGACGGGTAGTATATCTACTCACCGTGTTGAGCCTCCTTTTTTTAGAAGCATAGGATGATTTTATAGAATACCTAGGAATATGGAAAAGTAATTTTGTAATGAATGTTTGATTAAATAGTGAAAATCCACAGGGATAGAGACACTAGAATTTAAAGGTGACGTGAATCTTAAAATGAGCAGTTTATTTTGAATGTGATGCCAATTCAGTTTAATGTGGAATTTTTCATGCTTAATTAATGTTTAAAGAATTAATTAATGTACAGTGGAACTGATAAAATGAGAACATAGTAATCTAATAAAGCTCTTCAAATGTTTGTGTGCTTATAGGATACCTAGTCTTAGAAGTAGCAGCCTGGAGTCTGAGAGACGTTAGCTGCAGTTGTATCTAAGACTAGGTAATGCCCATAGTGTGGATGTGAGTTATATATATATATATATATATATATATATATATATATATATTCTATACTTTTTGTGTTTCTATGTGCTACTCCACCCTGTTGGTAAGGGAAACTGACACCCCGGGGATTCTGAGCCCTGGGGGGGGTGTTTTACCCAACATTCTGATGGGAGGTTGAATGGATGACTACCCCCTTTGACCCCGCTCTCTTCTCTTCGCAGATCATTGTGCTGGTAGGCACACTGGTTAGTTTTACCCATATATGTGTGTAGAGGGTTGTAATGTCTTGTGGTTATTTCACACACATATATTCTGGATATAGTATCATATGTACTACTATAGGTGTAATGTGTATAGGCTGTGATGGCTTGAGGATCCCTATTCGGTGTATGGGCTATAATGGCTTGAGGTATAATACCCGATGTATGATACACGTTATGCAGGCTGTGGTGGCTCCCGGAACATACCCGGTTGCTTTTGGTTGTGAGTATGGTGTGGTGCTTCGCCCAGGTGTCTGTGGGCAAGCCTTTGTGGTGCACGAGGTGTAGATTGTGGAGCCTAGCCCAGGTATCTGCGGGCAAGCCTTTGGAGAGAGATGCACAGGACGTATGTTGTTGGGGAAAAGCGGAAAACCAGTAGGGAAGTAGTAGCGGGGTACCCTTGATAATCTTTACTATATGTTATATTCTTGTATTCGTTACTTGGTTAGAGTAGCCATGGTGAGGATGGGAACTTAGTATACCTTTTTAGGTGACGAGTTAGTTTCACTTGTTGTTCACTAGGATTTAGCATGCTTTCTTTACTGTTGCACGAGAGGCTTGGGGAGGATCCTACTGAGTATACTGTTATACTCACCCTAGGTATATATAAACTGTTTTTCAGGTCACTTGGAGTAGGTTGGGGATCAAGTTGGTTACTACTAGCTTGTGGTTGGAGGAGGAGCTGTTCGGGCTTGTGGTCGCTGTTGTTTTACATTCTTTTGGGTACTTTTAGTTTCCCCTTTCAGTTGTAGTACTTTTGCATGACATTTCATATATGTACTTGGATTTCTTTTATATTTCCGTTCTGAGTAGGAGTTGATTGGAGTCTATTCTATCTCTCTCTTCTGCATGTGTTCTCTTAGAGGGTAATACCTCCCATTTGTATGTTTATTATACCCTCGGTGCTAGTCGCCAACCCGGGGCCTACTGGAGGCAGGACTCGGGGGTCATTATATCTCTTCTCACATTGCCGGCCCCGGAGGGGTACACTTTGTGGGGAGGGGGTCGTGACAGAGTGGTATTAGAGGCTGGTTTAGGGATAGAATGGAGTTTGGAGTTAGAAAAATGTGAGGATGCATGGGATGGTAGGTCAACGGTGTCATTCATGTTTAGCAAGTGGGGTAAACACTGGAGACCGGCCGAGACATAGGCGTTTAGGGCCCCCTATGATCTGTTGCACGTACCATTAAGTTTACGATGGCTACTAAACAAAGTGATACTGGTTGCAAAGTAGAGACCTAGGAAAGGATCATGCATCATTATTCTTTGCGCCTGTGTTTGAATGGGTAGACCTTGGGATAGGTAACCTAAAATTAATAAAACAAAACAAATAATTAATTAATGTTGTGTCTTCCATATTCCAGGCTTAGGAGCTCTAACAGTTGTTATTTTATAGGTATGGCTCCAGGTCGACGTCCTTGTCAGGTTTGTGCAGAAGATGCCCAGCAAGTTGTTCCAGCAGATCGTTGCCGGGTAGAGGTTGATGACGATGACATGTGGAGGAAGACACTCCGAGAGTTTCAGCGCTAGATTCTACAGAAGTACGAGGGATCCGTTTCAGATGCAGTCATAGAAGACTGGTTGGAGTAGGTCGAGATAGGCTTCAGATCGATTCGTGCTCGGAAGGAACACTGGGAGTCCTTGGTTGTGACGATTCTACGGGGAGAAGTGAGGCAGTGGTGGTTCTTGTTCCTCGGGGATCGTGAGGAGTCAGCGATCTCATGGGAGGAGTTTCGAGACAGGTTTAGAGTTGAGTTTCTTTCTTCGACTGCGAAGGTGTCCAGTCGTCAGGAGCTTCTTACCCTTCGACAGGGGAGCTCTAGTGTTCAAGAGTTTGGAATCTATTTCTGGAACCTTCTACGATATTCTTCAGACCTGTTACCAGATGAGAAGGCAAGGGCAAGGCATTTCGAGGAGGCTTTGCATCCATAGATCCAGCTCCAGGTCACCCCATTTATGCTAAAGACATATCTTGAGGTGCTGGCGAGGTCAGAGGTTGTTGAGAGGACTTTGGCTAGGACCAGATCATCACGAGAGGGGAATCTTCATGATTCCTCACGAAGCAAAGCTGTGGTCTGGGGATCCTGATTTTCAGGGAAGAAGAGTTTCTGTTCACCTGGGGGTAGGTCCCAGCCCTACCCATCTTGTTTCTCCGGAGGCAGAAACTCTCAGGCCTATGCCAAGGGATCAAGCGCTTGTTTTTCTTATGGTGGTCGTGGTCATCAGTAGCGGGAGTGCCCGACTTTTCAGAGCAGTCATCGTGCACCGGGCGCTTCACTCCAGGTTCCTCCGTTGAGGCAGTTCCAGCCGAGGCAGCAGCAGTAGGTTGCACCATCTTTAGATCACCTGAGGGTAGATGGAGTAGGTAGAGGATATCCCCATGATGCTCCCCGTCCTCAAAGAGCAGAGCACGGCCGTGGTGGTGGTCGTTATCAGGGTCATAGAGGTCATGGAGGAGGTCGTGGTCAGCTTCATGCTCTAGCATTGCCAGACCCAGGCGAGCCAGATGTCGTTCGAGGTACCCTTTTCTTGTTTTCTACATTGTTTTATTCCTTGTTTGATTCAGGAGAAACACACTCCTTCATATAACCTACCCTTGTCCATGCTTTGGGACTTGAGATAGAGAGGCTTTCAGTGCCCTTGGCGTTGACTATGCCAGTTGGAGGTCGAGCTGACTTGTTTGAAGTATGTAGAGACTGTGAGATAGTGTTGGGGAAACACCGCTCTTGGGGAGAATTCCTATGTTTACAAATACAACCATATAATGTCATACTCGACATGGATTGGTTGTATTCGGTGCGGGATATTGTGGATTGCTACAGGAAGAAGGTCATTTTCTTTGATGCAGATAGAGAGAAAGTGGTGTTTGATGGTGAGAGAGATCCTCAGATGATTCATAGATGAGTTCCATCCTTATCATCCATGATGGCTGGGATGATGCTGAGTTCTTCAGAGGTTCAACAGTTGGCGTTTCCTAGGGTCGTAGCGGAGTACCCTGACGTCTTTCTAGAAGAGGTTGTATCCTTAACCCCTCGACGAGAGATCGATTTTGGGATAGAGCTACAGCCAGGAGTGTCTCCTATCTCTATGTCTCTGTATAGGATGGCCCCTTCTGAGTTACGAGAGCTACATATTTATCTTGATGGTCTGTTGCAGTGTGGTTTTGTTCGGCCAAGTGTGTCACCATGGGGAGTGACAATTTTGTTTGTGAAAAAGGCTGACGGCAGTTTGCGGTTGTGTGTCGATTATCGTTGATTAAACAAAATGACAATAAATAACCGCTATCCTATTCCATGGATTGATTACCTATTCAATCAACTGATGGGTGAAAGTTGGTTCTCAAAGATCGACTTGCGGTCAGGATATCATCAGATGCGTGTAAAGGATGAGGATATCCTGAAGACTGCTTTTTGTTTTCGTCATGGGAATTATGAGTTTGTTGTAATTCCATTCGGCGTGACAAATGATCCAACTGTTTTCATGGGGTTGATGAATGCTGTGTTCCGTGAATTCCTGGGAAAGTTTTTTGTGGTTTTCATCGACGACATCCTTGTGTACTCCACATCGGAAGAAACGCATGCAGAGCATCTACGAGCCGTTTTGGTAGTTCTTCGCCAACATCAGTTGTTTGGGAAGTTGTCCATGTGTGAGTTTTGGGCTCAAGAATTTCGTTTCTTGGGGAATGTTGTGTCCCAACAGGGAGTAGTTGTGGATCCGTCGAAGATAGAAGTATTGGTTTCTTGGGCAGCCCCCAATACTGTGTCAGAGGTGCGAAGTTTCCTTGGTCTCGCAGGCTATTATAGGAGGTTTGTAGCCAATTTCTCCCGAGTTGGGACTCCTCTGACAGCTTTGATCAGGAAGGATCAAGCGTTCATATGGACTGATCAGTGTCAGGTAGCTTTTGAGTATCTAAAGGAGAAGTTGGTAAGTGCTCCAGTCCTTTGTCTTCCAATGGAGGGAGTCCAGTTTGATGTTTTCTGTGATGCTTCACATCTAGGGCTAGGCTGTGTTCTCAGGCAGCAAATTGTTTCTTATGGGTCTCAGTAGTTGCATCCCCATGAATGCAACTATGCCACCCATGATCTTGAGGTTGCAGCCGTGGTGTTTGCTCTGAAGTTGTGGAGACATTACCTCATTGGTGAGCACTTTGTGGTTTTCACCAATCATAAGAGTTTGAGGTGTGTTTTCTCCCAACGTGACTTGAACTTGAGGCAACGTCAGTGAATGGAGTTCTTGCAGGAATACGACTTTGAAATATTGTATACACCTGGAAAAGGGAATGTTGTAGCTGACGCACTAAGCCGAAAGTCACGTAATGATGTTGTGCATGAATTTGGTGATTCCTGGAGAGTGATTGAAAAGATATCAGCTTTGCATCTTGATATGGGAGAAGTTGGGGGTAGAGGTTGTCTTTTCCAGATGACGGTGCAGTCATCCCTGATGCAGAAGGTGGAAGAGTCGCAGTTGGGTGATCTAGAGGTGGATGTTTGGAGAGACAGAGTTGTTTGTGGTGAGGCCCCTGATGGTTGGTCGAAGGATGAACAACACCGAGTGTTGTATCATGGTAGGATTTTTGTTCCCTTGGCGATGCGCGAGACGGTTCTCCAATATTTCCATAGTTCACCCTTGACAGTATATCCTGTTGTGATGAAGATGTATCGATCCTTGAGGAGTCAGTTTTGGTGGCCTGGGATGAAGCGTACGGTTGCAGAGTGTGTGTCTCGATGTTTAGTCTTCCAGAAGGTGAAGGCTGAACACCGTGTTCCTGGTGGTCTTCTCCAGTAATTAGAGATTCCTCAGTGGAAGTGGGAGGACATCTCAATGGACTTTGTTACAGGTTTACCTCGAGCTCCGGGAGGACATGATTCTATATGGGTGGTAGTGGATCATTTAACAAAGTCGGCCCACTTCATAGCGATCAAGGAGTCGAGCTCGGTGGAAGTTTTGTCGAGGCAGTATCTAGAGGAGGTGGTGAGACTTCATGGAGTAACTAGGATGATCATTTCTGATCAAGATCCTTGTTTTACCTCTAGGGTGTGGAGAGGTCTCCAGCATGCTTTTGGATCTCGACTGTGCCTTAGCACTGCTTTTCATCCTCAAATGGATGGTCAGACAGAGCGAACCATCCAGACTCTTGAAGACATGTTGCGCTCTTGTGTTCTTGATTTTGGAGGTTCATGGATGAAGAACTTACCCTTGGTAGAGTTCACTTACAATAATAGTTTTCACTCTACCATCGGTATGGCACCGTTTGAAGCCTTTTATGGCCGGCCATGTCATTCTCCATTATGTTGGACTGGGGTCGGAGAGTCAGCAATTCTCGGACCAGAACAAGTGCAGAATACAACAGATATGGTTCAGGTGATTTGTGAGAGGATGAAGACAGCACAGGATCGTCAGAAATCATATGTTGATCAAAGAAGGAGACCCTTAGAGTTTAATGTTGTGGATCATGTGTTTCTGAAGGTGACTCCCTATCATGGGAAGCGAAGGTTTGGTCGTGGAAGTAAGCTTTCTCCCCAGTTTGTTGGGCCTTTCGAGGTGTTAGCTCGTGTTGGATCTCTGGCATATCGAGTAGCACTTCCCCCTCATATGAGTCAGATACATGATGTTTTCCATGTATCACAGCTTCACCGTTATCTTCATGATGAATCTCATGTTATCGATTGGGGAGAGATCGATATTGATGATGATGCAACATTCGAGGAGAAATCTGTGGAGATCCAAGACCGCAAGGAGAAGGTGTTGCGTGGGAGTTCTATCCCCTTATTTCATGTCTTGTGGTGACACGGTGGCATAGAGGAGAGTACATGGGAGCGTGAGTCACAGATACGTGCTCAGTACCTAGAGTTGTTTAATGTTTAACTCCTTTCATGTAATTATGTTTCCTTTATGGTTATACCATTCATGTTTTATTTATGTACCTTTGATGTGATGTTGTGATTGAATTGTTTGGGTATGGATTGTTTGTTCCCATACTCTCTGATGTCGTAGTTTTGTTCCACCTTTCGAACAACTCATGGTAGTTTTCCCCTGAGAGGTATCTTATGGGGTGGTTGTTCGGACCCCTCTTTTCTTCTGGGTTGGTTTTTAATTCTCGAGGAAGAGAATGTTTTGACAGGTATCTAATGTAATGGCCCAGACCTCTTTGGTCCATTACTTTGTGAAAATGGGTTGTTGGAGGTGTTTCGGGAGGTCAAGGTGACTTATCCCCAACACTTCCAAATTTCCAGTTCTGTGAACAGTGTTTCCAGTTTTATGAACAGTAACAGATCGGTCTCACAGATCGGTCTGATAGATCAGTTTCACAGATCGTTCTGACAGATCGGTCTGACAGATCGGTCTCACATATCGGTCTCACAGATTGGTCTCACAGATCGGTCTGACAGATCGGTTTCACAAATCGGTCTGACAGATTGGTCTGACAGATCGGTTTCACAGATCAGTCTGACAGATCGGTTTCACAGATCGGTCTGACAGATCATTTTCACATATCGGTCTGATAGATCGGTCTGACAGATCGGTCTCACAGATCGGTCTGACAGATTGGTCTCACAGATCGGTCTGACAAATTGGTTTCACAGATCGGTCTGACAGATCGGTTTCACAGATCGGTCTAACATATCGGTTTCACAGATTGGTCTGACAGATCGGTCTGATAGATCAGTCTCATAGATCGGTCTGACAGATCAGTCTCACAGATTGGTCTGACAGATCGGTTTCACAGATTGGTCTGACAGATCGCTCTGATAGATCGGTTTCACAGATCGGTCTGACAGATCGGTTTCACAGATCGGTCTGACAGATCGGTTTAACAGATCAGTCTGACATATCAGTTTCATAGATCAGTCTAACAGATCAGTTTCACATATCGGTCTGATAGGTCGGTTTCATAGATCGGTCTGACAGATCGGTTTCACAGATCAGTTTCATGTACAGTAATAGTGGGTGAACAGTGCTTCCAGATTCCTATAGTTTTTCCCCTTTTGACGTTTCCTTTGACGTAAAATACATTTAAAGCCTTATTTTAAGGTCTCTTAAGGACGTTTCAAATTCCATAAATCCTATATTAATTATTCCTAAGGCCGGGATGTATTTACTTGGTCAAACCGCATGGGTTAATGCGATCCGTTTTTAGTGGACAATTAACCGGATCTTAAACCGTCGCCCCATTAAATCTTAAAAAAGGGACGAGATATCATTCTCCCTTGTTCTTTCCCTTTTTTCTCAGCTAAGAGATGCTAGAACCTTTCAATCATTCTCGTAGGGGTTTGACAATAAATCTTTACTCCTAGGATTGGTTCTGCTCTGTTTTGGATGCAACTGAATTGTGTCGGTCAATCTTCCCAATAAGGTATGTTTTATCGTCGTTCCTTGGGGGATCATCTTCTCTTGTTTCTCCCTTCCATATTATACCATGTAATTTCCAAGATTCTAATGGGTTTTCTTGGGGTTGGTTGTTACTGTCATACCTTGGCATCCTCCGGTGGATGCAGTTGTCGTGAGAGGAGTATTGTGACCCATTGTGTGGATAAAGGACGTCAAGAACTCTTCGAGGTAGGGGATTCATGGCTTCTCTAATTGTATATGTGCAATTGTAGAATTAGAATGATTTAGTCCTTTGTATCACAATGAAATTGACCTAATTAAATACTTGAACTAGATTAAAAGAATTGGTTGATCGCATGTTGTTGCTTTATACCGTGATAACGGTTTGCCTCATGTTTTTCTAGATAGAGTGATATTTATGATTTCTTTGATTTGTTGTTCGTTCATGATAGAAATTTATAATGAACGTAAAGCCAGAATTAATTATTAATCAATTGGGTAAAGATAAAGTGGCATGTAAATTAATCTTGTTATTGTCGTTGTTGTAGTTGTTCTAATTTGAGGATAATCAAATTAGGGAAGTAAGCATGGTTATTTAATTGTGATAGCTTACTGATTAGGTATCCCGTAATTGGAACCTATTCATGAAAAATCTGCTAATTCAATATGGATTAAAGAATAGATTGTGTGGGAATTTCTAAAAGGGTTCTGAGTTACCCTCTTGTTTGTTAAAGGGTCAAGAACCCATGGTTGTGACTGTTGTTTTCCTACTGCTTGTGATGTAATGTGAGCCTGGATGGCTGTTGTGATGTGTGGAGGCATGGGGACTTTTGGTTGTGGCAGTGGATGACGCCTAGGGTGGCGAGATGCATCATATTATGCATGTGGGTGTCGGGGAGGACACCAGGGGTGATAGAATGGGATGGATGTGGTTGATGGATGCTTGTGGATTCTTTGAATGTTTATCTTCCTTGCTTTTCCTCATTGCTCAAGGCAGCTGGTCTTGATTACCTTTCTTCCAAAGGAGGCGAAGACGTGCGGGGTATGCCACGTGCTTTCCGTGTTTATCCTCTTGAGGGAGAATGGGTCTATGCTCTTTCTATAGGCGGCAAAGACTCGACGGGTAGTATATCTACTCACCGTGTTGAGCCTCCTTTGTGTTTAGAAGCATAGGATACTTTTCTAGATTTCCTGGGAATATGGAAAAGTAATTCTATAATGAATGTTTGATTAAATGGTGAAAATCCACGGGGATGGAGATACTAGAATTTAAAGGTGACGTAAATCTTAAAAAGAGCAGTTGATTTTGAATGTGATGCCAATTCAGTTTAATGTGGAATTTTTCATGCTTAATTAATGTTTAAATAATTAATTAATGTACAGTGGAACTAATAAAATGAGAACAGAGTAATCTAATAAATATCTTCAAATGTTTGTGTGCTTATAGGATACCTAGTCTTAGAAGTAGCAGCCTGGAGTCTGAGAGATGTTAGCTGCAGTGGTATCTAATACTAGGTAATGTGAGTTATATATATATTCTATACTTTTTGTGTTTCTATACGCTACTCCACCCTGTCGGTAAGGGCAACTGACACCCCGGGGATTCTGAGCCCTGGGGGGTGTTTTCCCCAACATTCTGATGGGAGGTTGAATGGCTGACTACCCCCTTTGATTCCGCTCTCTTCTCTTGGTAGATCTTTGTGCTAGTAGGCACACTGGTTAGTTTTACCCATATATGTGTGTATAGGGTTGTAATGGCTTGTGGTTATTTCACACACATATATTCTGGATATAGTATCATATGGACTACTATAGGTGTAACGTGTATAGGTTGTGATGGATTGAGGATCCTTATTCGGTGTATGGGCTATAATGGATTGAGGTATAATAACTTATGTATGATACACGTTATGTGGGATGTGGTGGCTCCCGGAACATACCCGGTTGCTTTTGGTTGTGAGGATGGTGTGGTGCTTTGCCCAGGTGTCAATGGGTAAGCCTTTTTGGTGCACAAGGTGTAGATTGTGTAGCCTAGCCCAGGTGTCTGCGGGCAAACCTTTGGAGAGAGATGCACAGGACGTATGTCATTGGGGAAAAGCGGAAAACCAGTGGGGAAGTAGTAGCGGGGTACCCTTGATAATATTTACTAAATTCTATATTCTTGTATTTGTTACTTGGTGAGAGTATCCATAGTGAGGATGGGAACTTAGTATACCTGTTTACGTGACGAGTTAGTTTCACTTATTGTTCATTAGACTTTAGCATGCTTTCTTTACTGTTACACGAGAGGCTTGGGGAGGATCCTATTGAGTATACTTTTATACTCATCCTATGTATATATAAACTATTTTTCAGGTCACTTGGAGCAGTTTTAGGATCATGTTGGTTACTACTAGCTTGTGGTTGGAGGAGGAGCTGTTCGGGCTTGTGGTCGCTGCCATTTTACATTCTTTTGGGTACTTTTAGTTTCCCCTTTTAGTTGTAGTACTTTTGCATGACATTTCATATATGTACTTGGATTTCTTTTATATTTTAGTTCTAAGTTGGAGTTTACTAGAGTCTATTCTATCTCTCTCTTTTGCATGTGTTCTTTTAGAGGGTAATTCCTCCCATTTGTATGTTTATTATACCCTCGGTGCTAGTCGCCATCCCGGGGCCTACTGGAGGCGGGACTCAGGGGTCATTATCTCTCTTCTCACATTGCCGGCCCAGGAGGGGTACACTTTGTGGGGAGTGGGTCTTGATAATCAATATATCATTTCTTTCGGTAGGTCAAACTTGCATTGGTAGCTTGATTATCGGTAGGTGATGCTTCGGTAGCTTGATTGTTGGTAGCTCTTGATTAGAAAAATTATGAGTGTTGATGAGTAACTTTGTCGATAAGTCAGACATCGGTAGTTCAGGATATAAGTAGGTCAGAATATCGATAGTTCAAGCTATTAATAGGTAAGATATAGCAAAAATTTTGAGTCTCTCTATCAGTGACTCAACTCATCAGTAGCTTATATTTTTTGTAGCTCATGCATCAGTGAATTTTCTATCGGTAGTACAAGTATCAGTAGCTCATTCTTAACCAAAATCTGTAATGTTTTTTTATGATGTAAACACTAAAATCATAGGTCAAGATTATAATTTTACATGATTAAACACAATGTATCTTAATAAATTAGAATTATTATAGTTAAGTATGATTTGTGAGAATTAAAACTAGATGAGGCCAAAAATGTTCTCCTTTTTGATGAACACAAATCGTGGAATTATATAAAATAATAATTGAATTTATTTATGATAATTAGAGAAAAAATATTATTAATATGTTACATAGATTATTGAGATGAAATATTTAGAATAAACACAAGTACATATGACTTGTTAAATAATCTGCTTCAAATACATGTTCCCTTTTAATCATAAGAGTAACCTTAAGCTCCCCTTAAGAAATATTCCCATATTATTTCTCCCCTTTATAGTATTATCAAAAACTAAACATTAATTAAAAATTAATAATAGATAATTAAATAACAATGAGATGATATCACAAAGTTTATTTCATTAATCAAGTAGTACATGGGATAACACAAATAGTACAAACAAATGCAGTACAAAAAATCCCTACAAAAAATGGATCCAACTACTTCTTGGGCTTAAAAGATTCCATCACTTCCATTACTTTATCAAAAGTAGAGGAGGGGAGAAGAAGGTTAAGTAGAGTTGTTATTTATAGGATCAGTGAGGATAGATAGGGATGAAAGAGTAACTCTTGTGAAAATAGGATCAAGGTTGGGGCTAGTCGGTGAAGAAGGTCTTGTGAGTTCCCATTGGATGACAAGTAAAATTTTACTGAGATCATGGGTAGGAGTCGTGGTCAAAGGTGAAAAGGGTAAATAATAAGTGGTAGTAGTAGGTAGGACTCATCTAACAAGAGCATCATGAGGGGAAACAATATCTGGGTTGTGATGGTTTAGGTACGGTTTGAGAAAATTTATAAATTCTATGATGATCTCAACATCATAAGTCATTGACTTATAAAAATCATCCTTATATTCCATGAACATATCAAGGGTAGTATTAAACTCTTTCAAATGTCTAACTTTCTCTTTGAAATCCTGAGTCACTGGGGGAAACCTCAAATTCTCCCCCAAATACTTGAAGTGATTGGTCAACTTGTTTTTCGTGTAAATTCTCCTGAAATAAAAATCTAATTTATGGTTAATTTCTTCCTGAGACTTTGTAGAACCAATGGAATAAAACATAACCATATCATAAATATGATCACAATTCTACCTAATTTTGGAAATACTCTCCTAGTCAGTGTTACCCATCATGGTTTGAAGTTCCTATATAATCTCATTTCTGACCATCTCAACATCAGGAGAGTGATCAATTGGAATAGTTGATCTAGACTCACCTTGAACAATATCTCTAATATATGATCTAAACTGAGTTAGATCAATATGTGGAGTCTGAGAGGGAGTAGCGTCCTTAGAAGATTCAGAAGTGGTGTATCGAAGAGATTTTAGAATAGTGTCTAAATAATTTCTATATTCAAGTTTCAGACCATTAATAGAAGAAACCATAGTAGTCAACTTATTTCTCATCATATGATTATCTGAAACAACATATTCAGTAAGAACTATCAACCTTAGATCAACCTAAGATACAACTATCTCAGTAATCAAATCACAATCGCTTTCACTGATTCTAGAAATTGGAGCCAGTGTCTATGAAGGGGTTGATCGAATAGCAACTAACAATTCTTCCTTGAAGGCATTAAAATAATCTTTGGTCATATACTCAATATATTCTAAACCAACTAAATGATTAGTAGTAGTTCTCTCTTCTACATCAGAATAATCCAATCTAAGAGTCACATACCCTCGGTGCCTCCTCCATATTGACACCACAATATCATCCATGGGAGTAAGGATATCAATATTTTCTCTTTTATCTTGTCTCTACCCCTTAATTGATGTCCTTTTTCTTGAATAAACCAAATCCCTCACTAGATTCACAGATACATCTCTTAAAACCTGAATTTCCTCCTGAACATGAATAACAAGAGCTCCATATTAAACCAAAGTTTTCTCAACATGAGCATCAGGTGCTCTATCCTTAATTAAAACTTGTTCAATATACTCATGAGATTCTGTAGTAGGTTCTTGTTCCTATTCCAATAAAGGATCATCAGCAGGACTATCTTGTTCAACATGATCTAGGGTTAGGTCCATAATATCTCCACTAAGACCATGTTCATCCTCGCCATGGTCTGGTCCACTATCTGAATCATCACTTTCTATATCTTCCCTTTCATTTTCATCTTCTCCATCATCCTCTCCTAATTATCCATCATCTTACTCAGATTCACTTCCATTTTCCTCTTCTCCATCTCCACTTCCATTTTCTTCTTCACCAAATTCTTCCTCATCAAAACCAAATTTTCTCTCTTACTCAGCATTCTCCGAATCTTTTGTCTCGTCATTATCATTCTCAAGAAGAAGTGGTTCCTTAGAATATAAATGTATTATAGGACTTACAATACCATAATACATCCTTTTTGTACTATTAAAAATTCTAGGATCACTCCTATCATCTATAGAAGACTCATTTCCTTGACCTTCCTTAGCCACATCCTCATCAAAATATTCACTAGCTTCATCTAGTCCTTGACCAGGACCAACCATGTTCCTCAGCCTTAGGGGATGCTCAACTGAATCGAAATATTCATAAATCTTGTCATTATCCTCAACCCATATCTTCTTCCAAGTATTCCAATTAATCTTCATCCTCTTACTGATGGCCTTGTTGAGGAAAAACCATCACAAGTAGAGAATGTCTCTTCATCTTCATTTACAATTCCTTTTTCCATCAACATGGAAGAGATAATTCTAGGATAAAATAAAGAGTTTGTCTGGAATAATTCTTGATCATTTCACTGATATAAACCATTAAAGATTTGTATATATTTATCTTATGAACATTCTTCAATAGATAGAGCAGGTAAACATCCTGAAACTTAAGTGAATAAAAGTCCCCTTTCCTAGTACATAACTAATTTTGGGTGAATTTAAGAAAAAAACTACACTCACCATCAATCTATGTACCAATAGGCCTCTTATTCTCTCCATTTCTAGTAAATTCATCCAAATCTACCTCATAACTGAATAAGTCACCTATTGCAGGAGAACTTCCCTAATTGTCATCACAAACACCCTCATAAGGTACCTTAAATAATTCTTCCCAATTATTGGATGAAAAGACACTCTCTTTCTATCCATTATCGACTTTATCCAAAATAGTTTAGCTCCTTCCAGTAGAAACTCAACATTTAGGTAGAGCTCATGTACCTTCCTCGAATAATACGGCCTCTCATTGTTGGATAACCACTCCAACGACCCTTAGGTTTGCAACAAATTATGTAGAAGAGACTTACTAGATAATTGTCATTCCAAATGCACTTCCTTTTTAGCGGTTACAATATGTTTCACAAGTTTTGGATGAAAAGTTTTACGCTTATGCTTAGACCGAGTAGATTCACCTCTTGGATTCTTAGATGGATGAGACTCATCCTCGTATCCTTTAAGGACTCTCTTAACATGATCCTTTGAGATAGTTTAGAAGGTTTTTACTTGATAGAGAAGGGATCTTGAGAGATAAATGTTTGAGGGTAAGAATTTGAGAGTAAGATAGTGAGGGTAAAAATTATTTGGATCGACCCTTTATCACTTAGGGATCTGAAGACATAAAATACAAAATGTAGGTTAAAATAAAATAAAATAAAATAAAATAGCAATGTTTCAAATTCGAGATAGAGAAATAAAATAATTAAATATTGGCCAGTGGGAGCCATCGGTAAGTCACCATCGGTGAGTCTTATTGGGGAGAAATCATCGGTGAGTCACATTGGTGAGACATCAACAGTGAGTCATGTTGGTGAGACATAATATGTGAGTCATGTATGTGAGACATCATCGGTGAGTCACGTCGGTGAGACATCATCGGCGAGTTCTCAAAATATAATCATCCCTAACTCATGTATGATGTAACTCATCTTATCAAAATTTAAAGTCTTAGTAAAAATGTCAGCAATTTGAGGTTATGTTCCATTGAATTTAAGAGTTATAACACCTTTTTGATAATGATCTATCAAAAATTGATATCTTACATCATTGTGTTTTGTTCTAGAGTGAGAAACTGGATTCTTAGAAATGTTGAGAGAACTTTTATTGTCACTATTTATAGGTACATGTCTAAACTGAGATCCATAATCCAGTAATGTGAGTTTCATCCACAAAATCTAAGCACAAGAATTACCAATAGATATGTATTCAGCTTCTACATTAGATAATGCAACCAAATTTTTCTTTTTACTACACCATGATACTAGAGACTTACCCAAAAAGTGACATGTTACAAAGGTTATTTTTCTAACTTGAAACCACCAAAATAAGTATTATAACAACAAACTAAATCAAAAGTTTTTACTCTAGGATAGAACAATCCTATGTTGGTAGTATACCTGAGGTATTTGACAATTATTTTAACAGTAGTTATATGAGATACTTTAGGGTTTTCTTGAAAATGTGCACACATACATATACTGAACATAATATCTGATCGGCTAGAAATTAAGTAGAGTATACTTCCAATAATACCTCTATAATTGGTTTGATCAAAAAAATCCATTTTCATCAAGATCCAATTTACAAGTGTAAATCATTGAAGTATCACAAATTTTTATAATATCAAATCCAAACCATTTCAAAATATCATTATTGTACTTAAATTTTTTTTAAAATAATACCTTCTTTATTTTGAGAAATTTTAAATCCAAGAAATAATTTGAGTTCACCTATTAAACTCATTTAGAATTAATTTTGCATCATTTTTTACAAATAAACACAAATAAAATATTTAGAAGATCCAAAAATAATGTCAAAAACATATTTTTGAACAATTACAACATATTTAGAGATTGTTTTATAAAAATAGTAGGATCAAAAATACTTGAAAATCCTTTTTAAATAAGAAAAGTGTTGAACCTATCATACAAAGCACTTGGAGTGCATTCTAAGACTTACAAAGATTTTATTAATTTGAAAACGTGATTTGGAAAATGATGGTTTGTAAAACCAAGGGGTTTTTCAACAAAAACATCCTAGACTATATACCCATTTAGGAATAAACTTTTAACATCCATTTGATATATTTTGAAATTTATATGTACTTCATATGCTATAAAAATTCTAATGGAATCAAGTCTAGCAACCGGTGCAAAATTTTCTTCATAGTCAATTCCTTATTCTTGACTATATCCTTATGCAACCAGTCTATCCTTATTTCTCACTATGGTAATATTTTCATCCACTTTATTTCTAAATATCAATTTGGTTCCTATAGTTAAGATGAATTTGATTATATGAACAAGTTTCCATACATTATTTATTTCAAACTAATTTAATTCTTCTTGGATATCCATTACCCAAAATTCATCATTGATAGAATCATTGATAATTTAGGTTCAATATGTGACAAAATACTTGATGTTCAACCTGGTTACTAAGAGAAGCTCTAGTATGTGTTCCCTTATCTAAGTCTCCAACTACATCATCTAAGGGGTGGTTCTTAAAAGTTCTAAAAGATCTAAAAAAAGAATGGATAGTTTTTTCAGTTTCTTCTATAGGTTTGGGATCACTATGATCTGATTCTAGAGATTTTCTAGAACTAGATGATTTTGTTTCATTCTTAATAGCAGGGTTAGAAGCTTTACCATTTATGTTAATATTGGATATATCATCCTTGATATTTTCTAGGGAGTTTTTTGTTTCATGTTGATTAGTTTCATCAAATTTGATATGTACAGATTCTTTCATGCACTTAGTTATATTATTAAAGACCATATAGGCTTTGTAAGAGGTTGACTGACCTTTGAAAACTCATTCATCATTTTTGGAGGAAAACTTGTCATGATTATCCCTTTTACTAAGGATAAATATTTTTCAACCAAAACTTTAAAAGTAATTAAACTTAGGCTTCCTATTGTTCCACAACTCATAAGGAGTTTTCCTAAGAATTGGTCTAATTAAAACTCTATTAATAATGTAAAAAAATTTATTCACAGCTTATTCCCAAAAGTAAATATGTAATTCATATTCATTAAACATAGTTCAGAAAATTCCCTGTAAGGTTATGTTTCTTTTTTCTACAACTCCATTCTTCTAGGGTGTCCAAGGAGTAGAAAAGTTATGACTATATCCATTCTGTGAGAAAAATGATTAAAAATTCTGATTCTCAAACTCATGACAATGGTAACTTCTAAAGGATTTAATTATAAGACCACTTAAGTTCTCTATAATTCTATCATACTTGGTGAAGTGGGAAAAAGCTTCATGTTTGTGAGCTAAAAAGAAGGTCTAATTATATCTAGAAAATACACCTATTATAACATAGACATAATGATTTCCATTTAAACTAGAAACTCTATAAGGTCTAAACAAATCCATGTGAACTAACTCAAGTGGTTGAGAATTTGAAAAAAATTTCTTTGGATTGAAATATATTTTATTTTTTTTACCTTTTTGACAATGATTACAGAATTTGTCATTTGGAAACTCAAGTTTAGGTAGATCCTTGATTAGTCCTTTTCTAGTAATATTTCTAATGGAGTAAATATTTTAGTGGAATAATATCTTATGCTATATCCATGAATCTTTATGAAAATCACTCAAGTAATAAATATTTTGAGAGTCTAAAAAATCTAAATTCACAGCATAAACATTTTTATTTCTAAAAGAAGTAAAGAATAAATCATCTTTAGAATTAAAAACATTACAAGAATTATTTTTAAATTTAACATTAAAACCATCATCACATAATTGTGAGATTATAATAATATTATACTTAATACCATCAACAAAAATAAATTCATATATTTAAATTGAATTAGTGTTACCAATTTGGCCAAGACCAATTATTTTTCCATTTTCATTATCACCAAAGGTGACATTCCCACCATCAATCTTGATAAGGTTCTTGAATCTTGAATAGACCCATATTATATGTCTTGAAAATCCACTATTCAAGTAATATAATATCTTACATGTTCTCTTCAAATATTTTTTCTACAATAATTGATCAAACAAGGAATGATTTTGGTACCCAGACTTTATTGGGTCTAGTAGCATTAGTAATTAATGCTTTGGGAACCCACATTTGATTCATGGATTTAATATAAGTAAATTTTAGAGTGTTGGAAAAATAAACTTAATTTGGTCCAGAAAAACTAGGTGCAGTAAATGTATTTCTATTTCTAGAACTGGTAGAATATTTTTTAATTTTGGGCATAAAACCAAATTTTCCATATTTTGATACAAAATTTTATTTATCAATATTTATTTTTATATGTTGATAACCAATACCAATAGTATATTTATGAGCAACATTTTTTCCAAGAATTTTAACTAAGTTATCTTTACCATTTTTGAACTTCTATAAATCTTTCTTTAACTTATCATTAGAAAATTATGAAGTAGTTGATCGTTATTTTCCTTTTCAATAGTAAGTTTAGATTCAACAGAAATAGTAAGAGTATGTTTTTATTGATAGATTTATACTAATCCTTCTATTCATTTCATATGACCTCAAACAATTTACAATATTCAAACAATTCATAATTTTTCATATTTTCATTATCAAATTCATCTCTAGGATAATAATAATTTGGTGTTGGAGATTCTATATTTACCTCAGATGTGTTTATCATGAAACAAATATTGGCTTTGTCATACTTCTTATCATGTGAAGATTATGAGTCACTAGAGAAATCCCCAAAAGAACTATAGGTGGAATTCACTACCTTTTTTGTACTTTCTATATTTTTCTTCATATTTCATTTTTAACTTTAATTTATGATAATCATCCTTTACATGTCATCTTCTCTTACACTCATAACATACTATTTCATTAGTATTTTCAATTTGCATCAAATGTTTTCTCAAATTTCCATTGTTTTTATATTCTCCTCTATACCTGGGATTCAAAAAGATTTTATTTCCTTTGTAGAAACTCTTAAATATCCTAGACAAATGATCTATCTCTTCATCACTATTACTTAGTGATTCTTCATTATTGGAACTTTTCAAATGAACTAGCACTTACTCTCTTTTTTTATGGCCAAGGTTTTTAATGCCATTAACTTTGTTGTTGGCTCATCATATTATTCTCAATTGACCTTCAGTTATTCCACATATGTCATCATTTTACCTGTCATCTCTTTTATAGGTAGATTGTTGATGTCACAGGATTCCCTAATTTATACTGATGTTCCTCTCCACCTTTCTGGTAAACATATGAGATATTGCATTACTTGTTCCTTGGATATAATTGTTTTTTCAGAGATACCATTGTATTTACTATCTATTTTAACCTAAGATACATCTAAGAATAAGTTAATTAGGTTTCATATTAATGTTATCATATTTTATAGTATATTTATTAAGCCTCATTTCTTTTACATTAGTGGTTTCTTCACATGAAACAGCTAGTGTATCCCAAATTTCATGTGATGTTTTACATATATAAATACTATTAAATTATTCACCCCCTAAAGAACAGTATAGAGAATTCATAGATTTATAGATATTATTGTAGGCTTCCTTAGTGGCATCATCCCAAGTGTTCCTAACAGTAGCAGGAATATTATATTCATCTACAATTGAAGACCATATTTAAAAATGTATACTTTCCAAATTCATTTTCATTTTTATTTTCCACTAAACATAATTAGTTCCATTAAAATATGGATCTTTGTTGGTATAAAAACGTTCCTGTTTATTTTCTATTTAATAGAGATTTTAAAGCAAAATAAATTTTGAATTGACAAAAATTTATAGATATTTATAAAACACGTAAAATCATAGTTGAAAAAGATATATGAAAAATCTTTTAAACAACCTATGATACAAAATATTGGTTGGAGTAGAACACTCAAAAGGGGGTGAATTGAGTTTCAATAAAAATTTCTATCTAAAACCTTTATTTAATAATTATTTAAAGTTCCTCAATTTAAAACAAAACTACCCAGTTTACTAACGTATAATATTTATAAAAGTTTTTTTTGTTCAAAATATTTCTAAAAAATTATTAGTTATTAATTAAAACAATATAATTTATTATCTCAAATTTTGAAATCATTTTACTAAAAATATTATGATATAAGAACTATATAATATTATCTACCAAATTGAATTTAGGTTTTCAAAAATAGTATTAAGAATAGAGAAAAAACATAAAATGACATATAAAAAGTAAACAAGAGGTTCAATCTCAAGATGATACCTAATCCTATCCACTTGGTGTTCTCCTTCCACCAAGCAGTTTATATTAACTAAACATGATTCAAACCCTGGATCAGGGTAACAGTAGTATACAAACTTTCTAGGTCACTATAACTCTTCCACAATTTTCTTGGGAGTATAAATGTGAAAGTTTGTAAAGATATATAAGTATATTTAAGTCTAGAACAGGAGCCATTGTATGTTTAAAAATAGAGACACACACTTCTCAAAATGTAAAATAAAGTACACAGGAAGAGAAAAAAAGATAAAAAGAGTTTATAATTCTCTATGTGAAGTTCGATGAGGCTCTGGGACTCCTTCGGGATGGTATAAGTGAAGTTGGAGTCACCTTCTAGAAATAGATAGTAAATTAGAGATTTATAGTTTCTTCTGTGTTATATTCCCAATAAAGTAAAATATTCGAAAAAAAATTCTTTTCCTCTAAGTTGTAACTTCATAGATTTTTTAACTATTGGTTCTTACTAGTGTCCATGGGTATGAATAGTGAGTAGATATTTTGTTTTTCTCTAATGTGTATGAACTGTTTGTACCAGGTTTCTTCTTTTCCACACAATTTTTTATTGATCCAGATATTCCCTTTATATAGAAAATAAGCATGTTCTCTGGTACCTCATACACAATTAAATGTTTTTTGAAAAAGATAGAATTCCTCGTTAATATAATAAGTAGTACCAAATTTCAAAAATATGACCATTAGAAGTAAGTTGGATTTTAAGAGACAGATCATAGATAACTTAGTCTATCGGTAGCTCATATTATAAGTGTCTCATACTATCGTTAGATCATCTCTATTAGTGTCTCATTATATTATTAGATAATTTTTGTCAGTATATCATTTTATCGATAGATCATTTATATCAGCAGGTCAAACTTGCATCGGTTGCAAGACTATCATTAGGTGATGCGTCTGTAGCTAGACTGTCAGTATCTCTTTCTTAGAAAAATTCTTAGTGTTGATTAGTCACCCTTTTGGTAGGTTATATGTCAGTAGGTTAGGCTATAAGTAGTTTATACTTTTGATGGGTTAGGATATCGATAGGTCATACTTAGAAAAAATTCCGAGTAATTCTGTCAGTGACTCAACTCATTAGTAGCTTATGTCGTCAATAGCTCATGTATGAGTAACCTTTTTATCGGTAGTACAAGTATCAGTAGCTCATACTTAGTAAAAATATGTAATGTTTTTTTGGATGTATACACTAACACTGGAGTTAAGGATTGTAATTGAACATGATTAAACACAATGTATCTTAATAAATTATAAATATCATAGTTAATCAAGATTTGTGAGAATTAATACTAAATGGGTACAACACTTCCCTTCCCTTCAAATCATGGGTCTAGTTTCCTTTTTCTGTACACTTGTAACAAACTCCAATTACCAATAGGCATCTTCCATGATGTTTTATTCCACATTTATTTCAAGTTGGTAATTCCACTCTTCCCTTCTTACCCTTTACCTTATTTCCTTTTCTAGAGTACTTAGTAGCCATATTCTTATCTTTCTTCCCTTAAAATACATAAGTCTTGGAAATTTTATTCTCTATCTTGATGGTACATGATACTATATCCTCGTATAATGAAAATTTTTGGGAGACTAGTTCTCTTTGAATAATTGTCTTAATCCCATCAAAGAAACGTTCAATATTACTTTTTAGATTTTGTATATAGTTTGGGGAATGCCTTTATAGCCTTGAAAATTTGGCTTCATACTTTGAAACACTCTCATCCTCCTTTTATCTCAAACTGAAGAATTATATTTCCATATACACTCATTTTTCGCACAGAAAATATTTTTCCTGGAAAAGTTCATTAAAATCCTTCAATTTCATGCTTTAAATTTCCTCCTATTAATTAGTGTTTTTGAATTAATGACCACTATTGATCTAAATCTACATAGAGATGATAAAATTCCATATCAACCATATCCCTTTTATTAACTCCTAAAGTGATAAATATCTTGTCCTAGGAATTTATACGTTGCTCAACTATAAAGGGATTTTTAGTTCCGTTGAATGATTGAGGTTGTTTTCAAATGAAGAGGTCTAATATTTTTCCACTTCATTATGTATCGGGATGTTCCATGTGATTAAGGTTATTCCTCATAACCTGAGTCAGGTGTCCTATTATATTTATCAGTTTTTCACCTCCATTTTCTACTTCATCACCAATATCATTATCCTATCTAGGAGGTAAATACCTATATGGATTGTGTAAGTTGATATGATTTCCATTCCTTTCACTAATATCTATTTCTAAATAATGACATACACTAGATTAGATTATAAACTATAATGTATAATTTAAAGCTAATAAACCTCTTAACTTAAATTAAAAAAATGTATGACAAATTTAGAAATAATAAGCTTGGTTAATTTGGGAATATTCTAAAATTTAGTTATAGGGTTACATTTATGTCATCTATGTTTTTCTAAATTGAGTTCTCAAATATTCTACTAAACTTGATCTGATACCAACTATGGAGATCATAAAATTAGTAGCCCATAGTTGGTGATTACTTTATTACATTGGTACTAGGTACAAGCAATAACATCCCAAAGAACCAAAAAATTTATTACTTTTGGAAAACTAGATACATACTTAAATCATATATTATAACTGAGAAAGTAAAATACCGCATATTAAATCTATTGAGAACATCATTATTCTCCTAAATTATCCCTTCAGGTAAGCCATAATATAAATCTTAGTATCCTAGGAAAAATAAAAGATAAGAAAGGGGTGAGCTCAGTAAGGGTAAGTGTATAGTGGAATCTATCATGAATAAATAAGCATAAAAAATAATACATTGTGGATAACTGAAACACGTTCCATTTAAACATGATATTGAGTATAATATAATAGGATAAATTATGTTCAAATTTTTCTATATAAATAATAATATGAGAATAAAACATAACCATGGATATTATACTAATCTAATAATCACATGGAATATGAATAACTAATATCATGATAAGGGAATGCATAATTTTGTGCATCATAAATATACTTTCAAGTCTTTATCTAAGACACCGTACATAAATGGGTAAAACATCAGCCAATACCCCGAATAGCGTGTCTTATGAGACCTATTGATGCATCGAGGGGTTGTAGCCAGACCCGCTTGTTAGTTAATATGTCCAATGAATTTTTCATATGAAATAGGTGAAACATAATCATTATATGCATTTGTAATAAAACTAGTATACAAAATGTAAATAATTCCCCTAATCAATAAGCATATTCATAAACCATTCAGATTAATATGGCGAATGGAATCAAAATAGTACATCATTTGTTAGACTGATCATAATCCATTCAAAAAAATATGTTAAATGGTATCATAAGATAATAACCTCAATGAAATGTTTTATTTAACAAAGTATTCTAACATAGATACATTAATCATATCACTAAAAAATTCTTGAGTAGAATACCCTTTCTCACTTTGAAATCACTTATTCTTAAAAAGATACACAATTAGAAAAGAAAAATTTTATTTAAAAATAACCTTGTAATATTTTAAATAAATATTCAAAAAATTAAGGCGTCATGAAAGTACGAAAATTCTCTCATTCATTATAAGTTTAAAAAATCATCCTTTTAAATTTTTAAACAGAAATATTTGAAATGTTATTTTTAAAAGAAAGCCTCTTTCAAATAAAATATCATTGATGTGAGCATTAATCAAATGATTAATTATGTGTTTCATATGTACTTACAAATAAATAAAGTTAAAATACAATATAATATAATTAAAATTCATTCCACCCATAATCATAACATTAAATAATCAATGGAGTAATAGTTTAACCCAAAAAATGTAAATTGGGTTAAGAATTCCCTTACCTCGGGTTCAAATTCCATAAAAAAATGTTTAAACCTCATTTATATTAGTTTTTAACATATAATTAACTTATAATAGAATCATATTAATATGTATTATGTAATATATGACCCCCTTATAACATTTTAAGACGTATTTTTTAATAATATTTTATTCATTTCATTATTTCAGGTGTTAATTGCATTGTTTTCTCATGATTGTTTTGTCTTAAAAGTCCTACTTATCTTACATAGGATATAGATATAACATATATAGAATAAAATTAATTTCATAAATATCTTATTTATTCATTAAATAAGTTTTTCACAACCACTATTAAATGTTGAACATATGAAATGTATCACATTGCTTTGTGGGCACGGTAAGCCACACGCACACACGAGTGATGATATCATTTATAAATTGTTGAGAGGGTAAGGAAGTGGATGTTATGTTAATTTTAATGACTAAATTTAATGTTATAATTATCATATATATCCATTGTTTACATCATTATAACTATCCAAGTAACGTGGTTATGAATAAAAAATTACACTACTACGTCGAGATGGTAATTTGTACGTACGCATGTGCAATGATTTAATTTTTAAGAGGAAGGATAAAACATATAATATAGTTTAATAATAATAATAACATATCATTATATATATGATACTAGAGTTATTATTTATGTATTGAACCAACACATGAAGAGGTAGTATAAGAGGAAATAAATTTTAAGTTGTTGCTAAAAATGATTACCGCTTCTTCGTTGGAATTCCTTTAGATCTCTTCTTAATGGATCTAGAGTTGGTATTTTTGTAAGACCAAACCCTCAAGAACATGGATAAGTATTTTGTAAGTAGAAATGGGTAGATTTTGGTGAGATATAAGGCTCAATGTTTTGTTAATAAGAAATGTAATAGGTTTCCTTTTATAATTGAGGTGAGGGGAACTTTTGAGTTTTCTCAAAATATTAAAACATAATAAGGGTATTCAACAGAAAAAGACTTCCAAATGGACTATAAATGAATATTGGGTGAAATTTTAGACCATATATGATCAAATTTTGGATTAATTAAGATTTTTTTGATTTTAAAATAATTAAATAAAATATTAATTCCCTAAAATATCATTATTGTCAAATTTGGTAATATTCATTACTTTGAAATTAAAAACATTAAGACAAAAAGTCTAGTTAGAAAAAACCACATGATTATATCTTAAAATTTTCAAGGTCATGTATTAAATTTTTGTATCACATTATTTATTTTAAATTTTATTTATTTAAATATTTTTAATATCATTTTTTTATTTTCCATTAATCTAATAATTAATGTATCATTATTGTGAAATCTTTTAAGGTAATTATTTTTTCCCTAAAAATTAAAAATAAATTACCTTAATGAATATATATCTTTTAGATTTCAAAATAATATTTATGGTCAAACATATCTTCTAGGTGACCACATATTAAAAAAATTACTTATTAAAAACAAGAGTATGACAAGTCTTACTGTTCATTAACTAAAATACTATATGGGAATTTATGTCATCCAAGTGGCTCTAAGAGGTAATAAATTTTAACTGTGGAATATTGTTCAAAAATTAATCATAAAATGATATTTAGTCAAATATTTGGTCAATTTAATGGTTCTTATAATTTTAATTTTTATCATTTTATTTATTTCTCTTATTCTTGCATAAACACTATGTCTATATTGCATAAGAATTAAAGTTAATTATTTTATATATAAAAACTAAAAATATAATACTATCATAAAAATAAATTAATTATTTTCAATATAATACATAATATTCCTTAATTATGTATATTTAATCATAACCATGTTAAAAAGAATTATTTAATTTGTTAATTTGACTTTTCTAGCCTTGCAGAGGTATTACACAAGCATTTGGATAAGAATCATGTAATATAAGTCGAAAATTAGTGAATATTAGTCAAAATAATAATTTATGAATAATATATTAAAATAAATTCATGAAAATACTATTTACCTCTAAATTAATATCTATAAGGTGATGAATTTTACTTTTTCAATGTTGTGTAGGTATTGTGTCGACACTAAAAATGATTTTTATATTTATCATAAAATAATAATAATTTATATGATATGAATTATTTTTGTATGATAATTTAGTATTATTGTTATACATGAGTCTTTACATAAGTTTTTTAAATTTCTATATCATATTTATGTTTTTAAGATATCATAAAAGATACTATATTTTAAGAACTTTTTTTTACAATTCATAAAAAATTCAACATTTTCAGAAAATAATTAAGATTTCAACATATATTAATTTTATATGATTATTTAAAAAATTAATTTAATTTTATAATTAATATTTTCTGAAATTTTCAAAAAATAATTATATTTATTTTCTCTTTGAAATCAATAAAAAAAAAATTTTGATAAAAGCTTATATTTGAAGAATAAAATGACTTTACTAATAATCGTTTATTTATTTCTTAAGAAATAATAACTAAATTTTTATTTAATATTACCTTCATATATATTTTATAATATAGTTATTTCTAATCACACCCTTCAATTTAATGGCTATGTTATAATGGCCGTGTTAAAATAATAATATTTAATACTATATAGTGGTTTTAAACTATGTGTTGCATGCACCAAAATCTATCAAGGAGATTTAGTTTTTAAAAAAAGATACATAACATAAAATATTGGGGTGTTACATATTAAATTTTAATAATTTATCCATTTAATAAACATAATCATAAACTATCTAAATTAATGTGGAGAATGGTATCAAAATAGTACATCCCCTGTCAAACTGATCATAAACCATCTAGAGAAATAATAAGGATGGTATAATTACAAAATATTCTCTGATTATTATAATTATAATAACATTTATTTATTTTTATTAATAAAATTTTTATAAATGTGTCATTAAAAACATTATTGAGGAAAATAACCGTTTAATTTTAGTAATCACTTTTTAAAATCTGAAAATGGTGCATGTAATAAAGAAATCATTTTATTTGAAAATATCCTTGTAAAATTGTAAATGAATCCTAAAATTATTTATCCTTCATTAAATCCTTAAATTTCTTTCATGTCATATAATTTAAATAAACATTCTTTTCACATTGTTGTAAAATGGTGAAAAAGTATCGTGTTCAAAAAATGCCATGAAGATTCCTCTTAAACCATTTTTCAAAATTCAAACATGGTTGAAATTGAATTTTAAAATATTAGAAAAATATTCAAAACTTTTTTGAATTTTTTTTTGAAAACATGGATATTGAGTGAAATATTCCCTGGCATATTCTTAAATATAAACAATCCCAAAAATTGATGAGATTATGAAATAAACCATTCCCACTTGGGTATCTCTTGAATTATAAGCCCAATGAAATAAATAAATTCAAATTAATCTTTAAATACCATGAATAAAAATTGGTTTATGATATAATATTTCCAATTCTTAGTATATACACAACACAAATAAATAATTGGTGAATATAGCATATGACTCAAATAAGTAAAAGTTAGACGAGAAACCCTTACCTTAGGTCCAACTTTCTTTGTATGTGTATGAACCTCCTGTATAATAAATATGGATTTATTATACTATATTAAAAAATATATTTTTATATATCATTCTATATGTGATTTATTTATAATATTTTTTCACCCATCTATTACAAATTCATTTTTAAAATCACTATTCTGTGTGGTAACTGCTTCATTTTTCATGTATGATTTGGTTGGATAATTTCAGTCCTTATACTTTAATAAGGGTTACATTATATCAAGAATATTAATAATTAAATAAATATCATATATATTCATTATATATATATTTATACTAATCTATAAAATATATAGATATAAAATGAATTGCACCATTTCTGGAGATAGAAGGCCATAGGTACATATGAACGTTATTTTTAATTTTTAATGTATGGAATGAAATAAATGTAAATAATATTTCACAATTAAATAATAATTATTATATCATATATAATATAAATTCATTAAATATATCTTCATTACTATCCATGCAAATTTTAAATGAAAAAATGAATCGCATCGCTTCGTGGATGTGATAGTCCCCACGTACGCACGAGCGATGTAATCGTTTCCAAATGGATTGGAAGGTTACAAGGTAGATATGATATTATAATTATAGAGTTATAATTATTTCATAATTATCATATATACTTATTTTTTCCATATTTATAACTATCTAAGTAAATTGGTGAGTAAAAATGAATAACACTGCTACGTGGAGACGGTAAGTCGTACGTACGCACAAGCGATGTTTTTGATTTTGATAGGATGAAAAAGATATAGAATATGGTTATAATATATTCATAATAACATATAATAATATTAATCATACTATATTTATTATTTTATAATGGTCAAAACACATTAATAGGATGTTGATGAAGAAATAAATTTGAATGATTCAGTAAGTCGATTACCTCTTCTCTAATGAACTCCCATTAGATATCTTCTTAAGGGGCCTAGAGTTGATATTTTGGAAGTTACATAATCTCAATAAATTGTATAAGTATTTTTAGAGGAGTAATGGTTAGGTTTTGGTTGATATATATAACTAAAAGTGGTGTAAATAAGTAAGGTAGAAGGTACCCTTTTATAATTAAAGGGAGGGGAACTTTTGTAATTTCATAAAATATTAAATTAATATAAATTATTCATCATTTTAAAATTGATAAAATTTTATATAATTATAATATAAGGTGAATTTAATTTTAAATAATTTCATAAAATCAAATTTTTACATGTTTTGGATATGTTTTCAACCTTATATTTTAGTTGAAACCCCTCATTAACCCTTTTGACATTTATCGAACTATTAAACTTCTCTACCCTCTAAGGTTCAATAATTTTACTATAAAATTATAAAAACACATAAATTGATAATTTTATATTAAATTAATCATATACCATTAATAATTTATAATATAAGAGTTTTATGAATTTTAAATCATTTGATGAAATATTATTTTCATGAAATATCAATAATGTCAATTTTATAACTATTCATTTAGTTTTACTTTAATAAAATCAATACAACAAAATAATTCGAATAAAATGTATCCAAACGTCTATAATATGTCATTTTTAACTAGAAAATTTTATTTTAACGTTATGTCTTTCAAATTATTACAGTTTTATTGATTTTAATATTATTTATTTTAATTTTCCATTAATTAAATAATTACTCTATCAGTATTGTGTAAGAATTTAAGAGAATTATTTATTACCTAAAATTTTAAAATACATTTACATGAAGAATATAAATAATTTATATTTAAAAATTGTATTTATAACCAAATATTTACTCTTATTGTACCTATGTTAAAAATATTATTGTTATTAAAAACAAGAGTGTGAATTTTTTTCTTTTTTTACATAAAACATTATATAGTTCATAGTCTAATCCAAATGAAAAAAAGTCATATGATAGAATTTTTTGTGATTAAAGATAAAATTTACTCTTAAAATAAAATTTAGGTGAGTTTTAGGCTCATTTTTTAGTCCTTATCATTTTATTTTTAACCTTAATTACCCAATTTATCCTTTACTATGATAACAAAATTACTATGGTTATTATTCATAAAGACCAAAAATAAAAGGGACATATTTACTAAATATGAACCTACTTACTAAAAATATGGAATCCATTTTTAAATATTAAATTCCTATAATTATCATTAATTAATTTATGATTTAAATACAAAATGTATTGAAAATCAATTTTTTCATGAAAAGTACCTTTTTTAGTATAAAAATGTTTTTAAACTTAATTAAATAGGAAAAATGATTCCAATAAAAATAATTGAATTATTAATGATATTAAGTAGATAATTTTTTTTCAAACCATTTTAATACAAAATGGGACATTGAAAATGTTTGAAATAAAAAAATACATATTTCAATAAAGGCAGTATTTTTCATTATTCACTGGATAATCAATATTTTCATAAAAATCAAAAAAAAATCACCATAATATAGTTTTGATATTATAATATAAATAAATATATTAATTTTATCAAATAAGTTTTCTTAAATTTCTAGAAAATAATCATAATATTTCCTCACAAAAAAGGATTAAAAACATATTTGAAGAAAGCGTATTTTTTGAAGAATAAACCGATCTTATAAACAAATTATGTTCTTATTTCCTTAGAAATAATCAATAAGTTTTTATTTAGTAGTACCTATATATATTTCATAATATGGTTCATATTATTCATACCATTAAATTTAATGTCTAGGTTATAATGGTCATATTTATATAATAATATTATATGGTTCATCGAAGCTCGGTGTTCCATGTTGTATACACTATAGAACATGGTGTTCTTCTAAAATCTTGAAGTTGTGAGAACCAAAATCTATCTAATCTATTAAATTTATTTAAAAATAAACATATCATAAAATATTAGTGTATTACACTCTCTCCTATCTATAAATTTCCTCCTCATAATTTAAACTCGTTCTTAGAAATCAAGGGTTTGACATTTGAAAATTCTTTTGTGGTAAACTCACATCATAATAAGGGTTAATAAAACTTAATCATTAAATTCATAAATATAAATATAAAGGTCACCACAAATTTAAATTTAAAAATAAGAGAACATAATGGAAGGGAAAATATGGATATGTAAGAGACAAAAAAATACCTAGAATTAATTGGGAGTGATTGAGAACATGGTAATGAGAAAGATAGCCATTAAAAACAATAAATATATAATGAGTTAAAAGACCATATATTTCATTGAAAGAAGATTAAATATATAAAATTTTTATTTTAAGGTCCATTTCCTAAATTAAAGGGATTATTTTACTATCCTAATAAATCTCTCAAGGTAATAATCATGCTTGATTTATTTCTATTTCATAAGCCTAATATCATCAATTGGTTGTGATATGATCTATTTCCACTTAATATATTATTCCAGGAGATGGATATTGTAGATGAATTTCTTTCTATGCCTGAATAACTATTATCAAATCATAAGATCCATAATTAATTCCTTTAGACTCTAAATATTTACCAAAACCAAAATGGTTAGTACGAGTTATCCTATATGATAAATAATACTTTATCGTCAAAAAATAATATCCAGAGTTAAAACTAATCCATTACATAAGTATTTAACTATATTAATACTCCAAAATATTATCTAAAATTTTCAAAATCCTATAAATTTTATCAAACATTAGTCTATATACAACATAAATTAGTTCATAATGTCACATTTAAAACATGTGAATAATTTGATCACATATAACAATAACCTAAATCACCATTAACTTTATCATTATTCCATATATCCTATATAACACCAATAACCTTAAAATTAATGAAATTTTTTAACATCAAAGTTTATCTCATACCCTTCATCTTGTACTTACAAAAACCTAATTGTATTCTTCCAAAATAATAATTTATGTTAAACCTAAGGGTTAATTATACTTAAACCCAATGAAGTGTCTCAAAAAATATTATTAATTACTTTATAATCCCAAAAAAAAAAATATCGTTTATTATATTATTATTATCAAAATCAACTTTTTATTTACCTATGAAATCATTTAAATAAAAAAAAATCATACTAACCAGAACATTACATAGGCCAGTGGTAGGAAATGCACTATTATCTCCCTTTGAATGTGGGTTCAAACCTTGTGGAATTACTAGATACGACGGATTTCCACTCAGTATTCGGGTTATCCTTTTTCTAAAATTATAACATTTCAAAGAATATGATGAACATGCTTAATAAAATAACATTAATCAAAAAATACCTTTGTTTAGCTGATAAGATTTTCTATATGATATATTTCAAAAAATAGATAAACTAATTTATCCCACTAAACCATAAATAAATCAACCTAAGAAATCACAATAATCCTAAAGGTTATTAATAACTTTAAACATATGTCCAAAAAAAATTAAATCAGTATTCCCTAAATAACCATTTCACTAAAACTTATACTAAAGGAAAAGGTTTTATTCCCATAAATTTCTACCAAAATATCCTTAATAATGTTAAAATTACATCACATAAAACATTAAAAGTTTTATCTATTACTTTAAAATTATGATCAACCATAGACTTATCATCCAAATAAACATTATATTTATTGTAATATCAAATGAATATTAAGGTTTAAATGTCCCTAAATCACATGTTTTATAAAAATAGCACATTATCACTAAATCAGGTTCTAGTTTATTTGTACCATTTTTTCACATCTTTGAAGAAGAAATATTGTGGAACAATTCTTATATATCTTAATATTTTTATATCCAAAATATCATTGATTTAATACTCATACAAAAAAATCAAATATAGATACCTAAACACTTTTATCCTTATAATTTAACAATTTTCGTAGCATAGGTCCTTCCTTGGTCTATAAGTTAACCCTTTTATTAGGGAATTGACTCAATTAATGCCCATATTCCCCACAAATAAAAAAAATTAGGTGATTTTTTTTCATAGGATGCAATTTTTCCCTTCTACCGTACTCTTCATTTTTCGTAACTATTTATTGATTTATTTTTTATTATCTATAGATAAAACATTTTCCCATTCCTTGATACATTCTGCAAGGTGTCTCTTTCTACATTTATAAAATGTAGGAAATTTTTCCTCCTTTACTCTATGTTCTCCACTACAACTACTCTTAAAAAAATAAATAATTCTATTATTTAGTGAGTCCAAGAGTTGGTTAAGATGTATGTTTTAAATCATATATTATGATAATTTATTAGGTTTAATCACAATATATTTAATTTCATTAATCATTCCATTTGGTTTCTCATAATCAATTAATTGTCTAACATTTTTAGTGTTAACATTATTTCTCCTTGTTCTATCAATTAATTGAAACCAAAAATCATAGTATGATCAATCATTACTTGAATTAGGACCTATACCAAGGATTTTTTTCAAAAACATTGGTATAGGTCACTAATTTAGACATATACCAATAGTTTGGCCAAAACCATTGTTATAGGTCACTTATATGGACCTATATAAACAGTTTTGGCCAAACCGATGGTATATGTCCTTTATAGTGACCCTATACCGAGGGTTTTGGCCAAAAAAACAAAGAACCAATATCAATGGTTCTCAAAACCATTATTATAGGTACACATATTTTTTATGGAATCTTTTTTCAAATAACATTAAATAAATAAAAAGTTAAAATACTTATGAATATATATATATATATGAAATAATGTTCACAAAAGTCATTTTAGTTTAGTGGTTAGGTCATTGAATTATAAACATGAGGTGCTTGGATGAAAACCCAGCTGATTTTTTTTGGAATTACCTATACCAATGGTTTTATGAAACCATTGGTATAGGTTTTTCATATGACTTAAACCAACAGTTTGACAAAACCATTCGTATAGACCTATACCAACAGTTTTCCCAGAATCGTTGGTATAGACCTATCCCAATCCCAAACCAGCAGCAGCCCTCCAAACCATTGGTATGGGATATTCCAATGGTTTGGAGACCTATACCAATGGTTCCAAACTATTGTTATAGATTATTTTTCTATTAGTGAATAATAATCATATTGGAAAACACATGATCTCCAATTTACCATAACTTTAGGATGTTATCCAAAATATGGACATATGGTTATTTTCCCTAATATATGTTTTCATAAATATATTTACCTAGGTTTTTAATAAACTTACGCTAATACCAATAGTAAATACCTAGATCCCATTAGCCTATATCTGGAGGTTATTTTGTTACATTTTCATTAGATATAAGAAATTTCATCCCAAATGACTTAATAGTTTAGTACTCTTGGCAAAAATATACATACCTAAAATTCACATTATATTTCAAAAACATAAAATACACAATTTTAGTTTTCTAATAATTCTATTATTTCCCTTAGTATATCCCAGCATATCAATCACAAAATACTTCATAACATCCTAGGGAATATAAAACATAAGAAAGGGGTGAGCTCAAATAAACAGTAAGGGTATACATACAACATAAGTTTTCATGAATAAATAATTATAAATAATATGGAAATGTAAATAACTAAATCATGTTCCATTTAAACAATAACTTTATAAAAATATAGAAAGAATAAATGATGATCAAATAATCTATATAAATAATCACATGAGATTGAAACTTATACAGGGATATTCTAACAAATAAAATAATCATGTGGGCATAAATTAATTATTTCATAATTATGGAATGAATAATAGAAGACATCTAAAACTTACCATTGAGGCCTAGGACAAGACAAATGAAAATACATTCAAGTCCTTATTCCCTTAAATCTACAAAAATGGGTAAGGCCTCAGCCAAAAATCAAGTTAGTTTGTCTCACGAGACTTACCAGTGTATTGAGGTTCTATAGTGGTCCCTTACCATAACTTAATAAGTCTAATTAATTACGCATATTAAAGGGGTGAAATATAATCAATATAGACATTTCTATTAAAACTATCATACAAAATGTTAATTCATTCATCAATCACTAAACATAATCATAAACCATCTAGACTAATATAGCGAATTGTATCAAAATTGTACACACCGAGTATGAATAATCATATACCATATAAAGAAATAATAAGGACGGTATAATTACAACATATTATCAGAGGATTATAAATAGAACAATAGGCTTTTGTTTTGATTAATAAAATATCCAAAAGGAGATCATTAAAAACATTTTTGAGGAAAATAACCTTTTCACTTCAAAAAATCAATTTTTAAAATCTAAAAACTACACACATAATAAAGAAACCATTTTATTTGATAATAACCTTGTAAAACTATAAAGTGAGATTAAAATAATTAATGCATAATTATGGTGGGAAATTCTACTCATTCCATCTAAGTAAAAAAAATTCCTTTCACATTATTGTAAAAAAGGTTAAAATGTTCCTCGTTCAGAAAATTAAGGTAAGAATCCTTTTAAAGCATTCTGTAAAAGTAAAACATGGTTAAAAATGAATATTAACTATATTAAAATCATTTTTGAAAATATTTTTAGAAAACATGGATATGGAAGTGAAATATTCTCTTGTAGAGACTTAAATATAAACAATCTCAAATATTATTAAGATTGTGAAATAAACCCTTACCACTTTGGTATCTTTTGAATCATAAGCCCCGTGAAATAAATGACTCCAAATGATACTTTAATAAAATTAATACAAATATATTAATTATATAATATATCAAAATCAAATTATATACACCATATAAATTAGATAATTGGTGAATATGACATATGTCTCATAGAACTAAAAGCGAAATGAGAAACACTCACCGCAGGTCCGACTTCATTTTTATGTGTAAAAAACTCTAGTATAATAAATATATATCTATTATAAATATACTAAAGAACCATAATAATATATATTATACCATATATTATTTTATCATACCATTTTTTCACCCATTTATTATCAATTTATTGTAAAAATCATGGTTTCCAGTGGTAATTGTTTCATTTTCCATGTATGATTTGGTTCGCTCGTTTAGATCCTTGTACTTTTATCAAGTTTCCATAATATATAGAATTTTAATAATTATATAAATACAATATATATTTATTATACATATATATATATATATATAGTTATACATAAAATATAAATATAGAAAATTAATTACACCATTTATAGAGATGGTAGGTCGTACGTACGCATAAACACTGTATTCACTTTTCAATGGATGGAACGAAACCAAGGTAAATAATATTTCACCTTTATAGAATAATTATTATATCCAATATATCCTATATATTCATTAAATATACCCTTATTAATATCTAATGAAAATATAAATTAAAAATGAATCACACCTCTTTTGGAAGGTGGTAGTCCACATGTACGCATGAGCGATGTTATTGTTTCCCAATAGATTTGAAGGTAATAAGATAGATACAAAATAATCATTAAATATATATAATTATTTTATAATTATAATATATACTCATTATTTCTATATTTATAACTATTGAAGTAAAACGGTGATGAAGAATTAATTAAACTACTACGTGGAGACAATAACCTGTACATAAGCCCGACCGATGTTTTCACTTTTCCTATGATGGAAAAGAGATGGACTGGCAGTACCATAATTATAATAACATATAAGAATATTTATTATACTAAATTTATTATTTTAGTTTGGTAAAAACACATTAATAGTAATTAGAAGAAGAAGAAATAAAGTTGAAAGAGTCAGTAAAGTCGATTACCACTTCTTCTGTAAACTCCCTTTAGATCTCTTCTAAAGAGACATAGTGTTTCTATTTTGGAAGGTCCAAAACCTCAATAGCTTGGAAAATGATGTTTAAAATAGTAATGTATAATATTTATTCAACATATATGGCTCTAAGTGGTGTAATGAAGTATAGGAGGAGGTGTCCTTTTATAATTGAGGTGTGGGGAACTTTTGGAATTTCATAAAATATTAAATTAATAAACAATTATTTATCATGTCCAAATTTATCCAAATTGATATAAATATAATATAAGGTAAATATAATTAGAAATAATTTAATTAAATAAAATATGTATAAGTCTTGGATATGTTTTCATCCATATATTTTAGTTATATCTTTCAGTTTTAACCCCAATTAAACCTTTTGACAATTACCGTACAATTAAAATTATCTACCCTCTAAGGATCAATAATGTTTCTATAAAATTTAATACAACCCATAAATTGAATTTGGTATATTTAATTAACCATATCACATAAATTTAGATTAATTTATGATTTTTAAATAATTTAATAAAATATTATTTTCAAAATATTTCAACAATATCAATTTCTTAACTATTTATTTAGTTTGAATTTAATAACAACATGAAAAAAAACTAATTTGATTAAAATGAATACAAAACACTATAATATTTAATTTTTATCCATAAAATTCTTTTTACACAATACCTATTTCACATTTTACCATAATAAGTGATTTTAAAATCATTTATATTATTTTTCAATTAATTAAATAATCACTCCATCAATGTTGTGTAAACATTTAATATAAATATTTATTCCCAAAAAAATAAAAAAATTACCATGATGAATATAAAAAATTTATATCTAAAAAAAAATTATAATTGAACATTTACTCTGGTTTTATCTTTGTTAAAATTATTATAGATATTAAACAAATAGTGTGACACTTTTTACTTTTATTTACATGAAATATGATAAAGGTCATAATCTCATAAAAATGGGGAAATTTTTCATATATCTGAATATTGTATGAGTATGGATGAAATTTACTCATCCAATAAAATTTAGAAAAGTTTTAGTGTCATTTTTTAATCCTTATCATTCTATTTTTAACCTTAATCACCTGATTTACCCTTTACTATAGTAACAAAAATTACTATGGTTACTATTCATTGTGACACAAAATTAAAGTGACCTATTTAATCAATTTATGCATCATTATTTCAAATATGGAATCAATTTTTAAATATTAAATTCCTATAATTAGTAGAAATAAATTTAAGAATAAAATGAAAAATATAATGAAAATAATTTTTTAGAATAATGCCTTTTTAGTATAATAATGTTTTTCTATTAAATTAAATAATAAAAATGATTCCAATAAAATTAATTTTGTTATTAATTATATTAAATAGATAATTTTACATTGAAAATATTATAAATAAAAATGGTAATTTGTAAAATTTTGACACAAAAACACATATTTCAATAAAAACTGTATTTCTCATTATTCTTTGGAAAATCAATCCTTTCATAAAAATACCAAAAAATCACCCTAAGATAATTTTTATATGATAATTTTAAAACATATATTTATTTATCAAATGAATTTTCTTAAATTTCCATAAAATTACCATAGTATTTATTTACCAAAAATTAATTAAAATCATTTTTTAAGAAACTTTATTTCTGAATAATAAAATGATTTCACTAAAAATTGAGTTCTTATTTACTATGAATTAATCAATAAATTTTCATTGAGTGGTACCTATATATATTTCATAATATTTGTGATCTAATTAATACCCTCCAATTTAAAATCTTTATTGTAACAGTCATATTTAAATAATATTTCATAGTTTATTGAAGCCCGATGTTGCGTGTTGTACATGAAATCGAACATAGTGTTCTTTTAAAATATCAAAGTTTCATACACCAGAAGAAATCAAAGAGATTAAATTTAATTATAAATAAAAATATCATAAAATCATGGGGTGTTACAATTCACATGTTTTTACCTTCTCTCATGATTTATCTTTTATACTTGGTTGTTGTTGTTACTAAAAATCATTGATATTGTTGAGAATTTTGTGTTAATGTTGTGATTTTTTATTGGTACAACCATCATAAATGGTTAATATCTTAAATATGGTAATTAATCGGTTTTAGGATAAAAAATCTATATTAATGTATATTTTTTATAAGGTATAATGGAATGTTTTGGGTGGTGAAATTTTTTTGTGTGTTATTGAATTCCTTGTTATTTTATCTATGGTTTTATTGTTAATATAAGGGTTTTACTGGGTGATTTATATGGATAGGTTCTAATGTTTTGGTTGGAATGTGATGGTAATTAAAGATTTTTTGGTTACCATGGGATGTGTTTTGGACTAGTTTAATGGTTTTTGGTTAATGTTGGTTGGTCTATTAGTGTGGGTTATACAGAAGGGAAGCGGTTGCTTTTCCACATTTGGATAGAGGAAACATGTGGATTGTCATGGGATGATGTAATGGCTATTTTTCTATGTTTTTATTATAGTCACTTGGTATTAGTTGAATGTGAATGATAATTATAAATCCTATTAATGTGTGTGTGGTGGAATTGAATGATTTATGGGCTGGGATTGAAATATAAGTAACTATTAATGAAGTGGAAATGACTATAGTTAATGTGGGTATTTTATATAAGTGGATTTTCATTAAATATGGAATTGAATGGTTAATTAACATAACATGGTCAGTAATGGTAAATATTTAAATAAAATATTTGTATGATAATTGGTCTTTATGAATGATTTTGGTGGTTAGTTTATATGGAAAATTGGGTTGGTTCATTGTGTGATAATTGATGATGGAGGCGGTGTGCATAAATATTATGTGTTTATAGTTGTGGTTTTTGATGGTGTTTTGTTGGTATCGACCCTCTAAGTTTGTAACTTGTGTAGCTATAAATATACTTGTATTTTCTTTGGGATTTCTATACACACCCCACCCGAGTCAGATACCCTTATTGATTCCCAAAATTCTTTTTTTATCAGGTTTTTTCCCTTAACATCTTAGCTAACAAGGGAACAGGTGGATAAATATTCCATTTTCTCCACTCTCCCTTCTAGTTGTATAATAGGTTGTGATGGCTTGAGGTAGGCACAATCATACTATTGTATTATGTGGTGTACTAGAAACCCTATTGGGTATTGGTGTGATAATAATTACATGATGTACTAGCACACCCTATGGGTTATGGATTAGGAAGAATATTACATGTAGGAAACCCCTACATGGCATTGTTGAGATGATAGTACATGGTTGGGGTCATTCATGGTAATATGAGGTAACATAGTTAATTTCATGCATGTTTATAATACCCTAATATACCAGATATGTAGTGGGTGGATAAGTTGTGATATGTGGTAGTGGACATGGGATAATGAGGATGATGTATCATTGGTTTTTGGTATGGTTGTGATAAGACAAATGGTGTGTTGTTTCAATACTACATAATGGATTGGGAGAACAAGAAATATATTGTAGGGGAATAAGAGTGAAAATCCAATAGGGAACTGGTAGTGGGGCACCTTCATATTATATTATTTAAAACTATTTAAATATCCTTGGATGTAATATTTAGTGAGTTAGATTTGGGTAGGTTGTGTGTTACTTGACCTGATAGGTTCTTGTTTGTTCTTTTTCTTATTTACAAATTCATTATTATGCTCCTTCTACATTTTTATTAGAGATATTAATTTCAGTCCCACTAAATATACATTTTATCCCCATTCCTTTATATATAATTTCTTTTTTAGGTTTTCAATGTGAGTTTGGTGATTGAGCTGGATAGTAGAAGATTAGATATGAGGATTATTTTTATAGTTTTTAAATTATGATAGATTCTTTATTTTTTATTTAGGGATTTTTTTCTGATATATTCAAGTATTGTGGGATTTTTTTGGATCATGGTTTATTTATATCATGGTGTTATTGGTGGTTTTATTTATGTATTCATGAGATATATGAGGGTAATACCACCTGATTTAATATTCTATACCCTTTTTCTAGTCACTAACCCAAGGCATATTAGAGGCAGGACTTGGGTTCACTCTCATCATAACTAAAGACCTAGAAGGTGTTCCAAGTGGGGAAAATTCATGACAAATATAATCATCATAATTATTATAACAAAACCTAAATTGGAGATTGATAATGTGGGTAAGTTTAATTAAAAAAATGGATTTTTAACTCATATATATACTTAAGAATTTAAATATAATGGATGATACCATGAATAGGGTGACATCAACTCATGTAGTTAATGTAAATGTAGATAATATGAAGTTATTGGGAATGTGACTTTATTTATATTTGTAAATTGAAAAAAAATGTTAACAATATTGTTCGATATAGCCTGAATGTGGCAAAAACATTATAATAGTATGTAAAATATTCATATATTATTTTTATTTTGATTATAATGAGACTCAATACATCATTAATGGTGTGTATACCACAAAAAAGTTAGATAATGATATCAAATATTATTATTTATTAGAAGGTTTTTGTAGTAGTTATTTTCAATTCATAGAATGAAGTCTTATATAAATAACACAATTTGAGTCTAGTAGTGGGACCTTGGATCATTAAAATATACCACAAAATCAATTATTATATGGTTTTATGAAAATGTTACTTATACTAATATATAATTGTTTAAAATTTACGTTAACTTTATGAATTTATTACCTTAATTTCCTCAGAATCATGATTTTTATAACACTCAATTTTTGTTTTATTTGGTTTACCTTTAATTTAGCATTTATAGTAATTTGGGTATATAAATATTGAGATATCAACTATGTTGTAATATCTAATGTGAATTTTGGCTATTTTGAAGGATCTTGGGTAGTTTATTTGATTTTTGATTCATGTTTCATGGAAATCAGATCTTGAGGGTGAAGATGGGAGTGGATTTTCAATTTCTACATGGTTGAATACATATTTTTCTAGATCGTACAATAGGACTATATATTCTAAGAATTTTGGGACTGGAATGTTCATATGGTTACCTATACAGTCTTGGGTACTATGCATGAAGACCATTCATTTGGTAATTTTGTTCCATTAAGGAATTCACTATTGACTATAAAATCCTAAGTTCAATACATGGTGATCATGTAGTTTGACATCAGTGGTGTAGTTTCATCATATTTAACTTTAATTTCCTCTAAAGGTTCCCATTATTCCTATAAAACACTCTTGATTGATTCTCCATATATTCTTGATAATTATTTTTTATCACTTGAAATTTTTTTGATAGATAATACCTGTTGATTATGGATTAGACATTAGATTATAGGGAAGACCATGATCTAGTTTATATCTTATAATTCCTACTAATCTATTTATCAAATTCATACTTATGGATGTTAAAATCAGGATTCTATAGTCATGGATTGTGTATTTTCAATCATATTGTTATATATTTGAGGATCCTTTCTATAGGTGTGATTTTGGATCATAATTTAGTAGATTTTTTTCAAAAATGAAATGTTATGGTAAGTGTATAAAATCCCATATATAAAATTATTGAAATATATTTTATTATTATTGCATTGTGATTTTCTTATGACTGTAATTTCAAGAATATATTGAAATTATGGATTTACGTAGAAAAAAAATAAATTAAACAAAAATAAATTGTTATTAGAAAATTATTTCATTTAAAAATTATTTTTCTATTGAATTTAAATATGTTTTATCAATAGTTTTGAATTTATTTATTCATCAATGGTTATTAGAATATTTATTTGATTATGAATTTGACAAAAAAATAATATTCTTAATATTCCATGGATTTATCACATAGTGTGTGTTTTAATATGTAAAATGGATTTTAGTAGGAGTTTATTAATGAAACATCTAAGATTATTCCATTGTAAATATTTAACTTAAAGTGCATTCATTAAAGTAATAAATATTTTTTATTATTGGGGAAAATGTGAGAATAACTAGGGTGTGATATTGGGAATGTTAATGGGGATTCTCACTTATGTAAAGATAACTAGATATGAATTATATTATTATACTTTAGGATATGATATCATAGAGGATTTATTTAGGAAACATATAAATTTCATTGAACATCAGGGAAAAAATATTTTTTCCTTAAAATTTAATGAAAATATATATTTTTATTGTATTATAAAATTTGGATATTTTCTAAGAAATTTGGGAGAATTTTTTTTAAAAAACATATTTTCGATAGAAAAATGAATTTTGTGTTGTTTTGAAAATATCTTTAGTTTGATGTTTTCTAGAAAATTTTGCAATTATATAAATAATTGTTAAAAAATATTTTAGTGATTTAATATGTTAATGTTTTGATTTTAAAACAAAACAAATATATCATTGTTTATTGGTATTAAATTTATGATTAAGCATGAATGGAAGTGCATTAGGGTCATTGGGGAAATATTAATGACTTATATACTCCCCCCCCCCCATATGTAAAATTTTGTGGACATTTTGACATGATTGGTCATAATGTAGGTAAGGGGAAGACATATTTCTTCATTAATAGTGATTCATAAATCCTCTTTGATGTTATTGAAAACTATTTGGTCAATCGGTGTTGTAGAACTTAATTTATATCAAAATTTTCCATCATTACTTTATTTTATATAAAGGATTATAAAAAATCTCATTTTCATTACAGTTTTTTTTAATAAAATTTTTATATTTAGTTTTTATTTAAAAAGTATTGTTATATTTTATATTCATGAGAGATAATCACTCCCCAATGGTTTAAGTTTTCCTTTTTCTCTTCTAGTGACATATGATAATTATAGGACATGCATGAGCCCTTATGTCATTTGATATCATGACTCAAGAAGTTGGTTCCTAGGTCGGGTCATTAAAAAGGGTATTATAGATTATTTATATCAATATTAGTAATTAAAGTAGTATTTGATAATATTATGGTTGGAAATGAAAAATACACATGAAAATGTTGGGGCCATGTTTGTTGGAGATGTTTTGAAGATACTGGTCTTAATAAATTTTACATGATGAGTTTTATTTTATTGATCAATGTTATTCACTTAACTCTATTAAGTACATAAATCACTTTGAAAATTGTGATGATTATTAAATCAGACATAAGTTCAAATACATATGTTTATAAGGATGACACATTGCTTACAATAATATTTGGAGAAAAATAATAATTGAAATATTGTTATGAAAAATTTATTTACATTCTATATGAATAATATTTTAGAAGGAATATGATATTAAGAATTATATTTAAGAATGGATTCATATTTTATTCTATACTTATAATTATTCTAAATTTTATTTGATAGTGGGACTTTATCAAAAAATGGGCCAACAATTATAGGACACAAAGGCCAGCTCAACAACCTCATATATGGGAGCTAGCTCAACCATAAGGGAGAGCTAGACTGAGTATCCCTCATGGTGGTTGTGTTGTTAGTGGATGTATAACATTCCCAAAGGGAATCACATGAGTTAGTGATTTCATACTGAGGCAGGTTCATGGATGGGTGTGTGCAAGGAGGTGTCAAGCCACCATCCTGGGTAGTGCGATTGATTGTGGCTTGTGTGTGAAGTGTATCCGAGTGATAATCTAGGTTTCAGATTGATTTGTGGGGGGTAATTGGATTGTTTATTAATAATAGATCGACTAAGGTTCAAATTGTTGTGGGACACACTAAAACCTGGTATTTTTTCTCTACCATTAAATTATATGGACCTTTCATCCACTATTTGATCCAAGTAGTCTGAGCCATTCGATCAAGCTAGAGATCGTCTTCAAACTTTGATTGATGAAATTTGTATTTTCCATAAGTTTAGTGTGTCATATTTCATGGCCAAAACTACCATGATTGATCTTCAGGTTTCCATGATCATTTAGAGTTTCAGACTATGAGATAATAAAACAAAAAACATCAATACATTTGTTCTATGATTTTCAAAAAATACAGAGTTTGAGGAACATGGAGTTTCCAAATGAAAATAATATTGTTGAGGTTTTCCATGATGCACCTCCAAATTAACTTTTTATTTTCTAACACTTTTAAGGGGGAGTGAGAACCCTACAGAAAAGTAGATAAAACATCTAAGGTTATAATAGGTTTTTTGTAATTCGATAGTGTATGTATGTGTTCAATCTATAAAATATCTTGTGATCATCATCATACATAAGTGATATAAAAACTAAAAAGAAATGATTCTAGTATCATGAAGACTCCACTTATTTCAGTGTCACATAAAAAACCCATGTTTGAAGAATATACGAATACTGAGATCTTTAATAATTTAAATGAATTGTATGAAATGGATTAATTCTCATAGAATTTATGTGTCATGATAATAGAGATAATTTGGTTGTCCTTACCTATAAAAGTAGAATAACAAATATCGATAACATTGCTTCTATTTGAGAGGCTCTCATTTTTCTGAAGAAAAAAACAAAGCACTGTGAAATTTTTGCTTCATGAATATGAGATATAATGTAGAACTCTACTTTTATAAAGAACAATACATCCCATGATACTCTTATATGAATAATAAGAGGAAGCTACAAGCCTTAAACTTGTGTTACACACACTCAAAGTATATCATGAAGAATCAGTTCTGCAATTTCCTTCCGGTATATTCAAATCTCTTACATGAAGGTGAAGACCCTTTTGTGAAGGTTATAACTACTTGATATATCTTGAACCTTACTCAAAAATATATACTATTTCATGATGAATAAGTGATAATATGTATCATAGTGGAAGTAATTTTAATGAAAATATTGATAAGGCCAAATATATAATTTATAGGTTAAAGTAATGATATCGCTTGATACACTTGAGAGAAATAATAGTGGATAGTTCATGCATTACATAAGAAGATAACCTAAATAAAATGAAAAGAGAACATAAAATAATAAGGATAAAAATTTTATGTGATAGGGTTTTTTATGACATTGTACAGAAGGAAGATCTTTCTTATTGTTGATCAAGAAATTGAAGAAGAAGAAGAAATAATTTACTTAAGGGTAAGTGTGACGAAATACAATCAGAATAGTGAAAACTCATTGAAACCTATTGGTGAAGGTTTTTATCATTGTGAAAATATTTATTACATCATTTACCTATGCGAGGATTATTTACACTATTAATTAATTTAATTTAAACACAAGTGTAAGGATACTCCCTTATTACTTTAACCATATGAAACGTATTTTTATAGTGGTTTTGTGGGATTTGATTCCAAACCTTGTCAAGGAATAGATACTCTTATTGAATATAAAACCTTATAAATACTTTTGTTCTTATGGATGTTCTTGTGTGATTATTTTTTAGTGAATTCATATCTCTTTAATAAAAGGTGAAGGTCATTTCATAAGAAAGAGAACATAAAATTAAAATATCACTTATTCACCTCCTCACACTATCAGTGATCACACAGTCCTTGATTGGTCATTATAAGTGGTATCTAAGATAAGGTTACCTTCATTGACTCTTTAATAAATTTTTTTGAAAAGATAAGAATATATGTATATTAAATACTCTATTAATAGTAATAGGGTTACTATCTTTGATAGGAGTAATTATCATATCTTGAAATATAGAATGTATCATTATCTTATGTCCATTAGTTATGATGTCATTGAAGTTATTATATATTTTCTCTCTCCTCATGATGAAGTTTTTTCATTAATTGATACTGATAATATAAATTTAGATAATGATGGTTGATCCATAAATTCTATACTTTCCTATCTCTCTAAAAGTGAGTTTCTTAGAGTTAATTCAATTAAAAAGAAAAAAATAATCTAGGATAAATTGAAGAACATCTATAAAGGAAATAAAAACATGAATAAATAAAAGTTAAAAATCTTGTTATTTATGTATGAACATATTAATATAGGTGATAATTAATCTTTTAGTGACTTCTTTATAAGAGTTAATTACATTTTAAGCATTATAAGATGGCTTGGTTATAATTTTTAAAATTAAATAATTTTTTAAAATAACCTATGAATTCTTACTGATAAATTTCATACAAAAGTTTCATCACTCGAAGATATATATCCTGAGACACTATCTCTAGATTATATTCTCATCACTCTCACCACGTATGAAATGATAATAAAAAGGTGATTAAGAATGAAGAAATTTTCAACTGAGAAATTTCATTCATAGCTGTCAAGAAAGGGAATTATAAGAATTCTTGAAGAAGCATCTAGTGAATCAAACACTAAATATGTGGTTAGTAAAAAAATTATGAAATAATTTATTTGTTTTCTTAAAATATACCAAGATTTATAGGAAAGTAAAAAAGGAAATTTATATCAAAAGTGTTTCTCTTATGGTGTTGTTGGTCATTTTAAATCCAATTTTACTCAATGAAAGGAAGATTGAGAAAGTTATTATGATAATAGAAATTCAATAAGATATATTATGAATAAGGCATACCAATCCAAGCCTTATACTATGGGAATGGATAAGAATTTATCTAAATACAAAATTAGAAACTATTGTTATATGTGTTATGAAGATGATGACAGTGAAGAAGAAGCTGATAACTTTAGTGATGATTATACTGAAAAAAAATTTATTGCAGAAGTAAATAATGGAAAATTCACCAGTGATGAAAGAAGTATCTCATAATAAAAAGAATAGATTTGTTTTGTTGCATAGGTCAAATTGGGTAAATTACAAACTCATTACATAAGAAGATTGAGATACATTCAACCCGTCCCTTGGAGATGATGCATTCTGATATTTGTGGGTCCATGACTAAACAATAAACATATAGAGATATGTAATTTATCTAATTTATTTATGACTTTACTTATATTTAATGTATTATATTTTTGAAACATAAATTAGATGATCTCTAAATGTTTAATTGTTTCTATATAAGTGCATTAAAATAATGTAGATATTCTATAAAGAAGATTTAAACTGATAATAGTGGATAATATAAAAGTATATAATTCAAATATTATCTTGAAAATCATGGAATTAATCATGATTTTATTTCACTATAAAATCCATATAATAGTGATGTTACTTAGAGAACAAATATTACTTTTGTGGAGATGGAACAAATAATAATTATTGAACATGATACTTCTACGTATTTTTTGAGGTAAGATATCAAAGTAGTAGTTTATGTTTAGAATCAATGTTATTTATTATTCAAAACTCTGATATTACACTTTAAAACATTTATTACAAATAAACCCCTAGTTTGAAACACCTAAGGGTGTTTATAATTCCTTTCATTTTAACATTTAAGGGTGATAATCTTGGGAAGTTTGATCGTAGAGGTGTTGATAGAATCTTTCTTTTCTACCCTCCTAATAGTAGATGATACAGGTGTTATAGTAATGAAATAGAACATATTTTTTGAATTGGAAGATATTAAATCTCTTGAATAGTATGATAATAAAGTTTCACATATGGTAATAGATATATAATAAAGGGAAGATGAGGTTTTTATAGTTTAAAAATGTGAAAAAGTTCCTAACAATTGTAACAATGTTGAATCATGTTGATATGAGGACTCTAACTCGGAAATATAAAGTGATGAGGAACAATTACACTCATCTCATCCAAGTATGATGAAGTAAGTGGAAGTTCAAAAAATAATTGGAGATCAATGATAAATGGTTCAAACTAGAAGAATATAAAAAATTATTATATCATAATTCCTTATACTCATAGGTCGAATCAAAAGATGTTGATGAATATTTAGATAAAAAGGAGTAAACTGATGTCATTAATAAAGATCTTGATCATATTTAAAATAATTATATATGGGAACTTTTACCCAAATCAAACAATAATATTGTGTTTGGTACAAAATTATTGTTCTAAAATAAGTTAAAAAGAAAGGTGAAGTGATAAGAAACAAAGAACACATTTTTTGAAAAAGTTACACACAAATTGTAGGAATTGATTTTAGTGATACATTTACTCTTGTAGAAATACTGGAAAATATCAGAATATTTCTTTCTATTGTTGCATAACGAATATATAAAATTTTCAGATTTATGTTAAGTAATATTTTCTTAATAAATAGCTATATTAAGAAATTTATATTGAACAACCATGTGGCTTCATGCTTGGGAAAGATGAAAGCTATGTGTGCAAGTTAAAGAAGGATTTGTATGGGTTTAAAAATATCTAAGATATTGGTTTTCTAAATTGGATACTTTCTTAATAAATTTTAACTCAAGAAAGGAAGAGTTGATAGTGATCTCTATATATATGAAAATTAATAGGTTTCTATCATTGTGATTATTTATATTGATGATATCATATTCAGAGCAAATTATATGGAAACCTCTGAGAAATTTTTTGACGAGATAAAGATGATTTTTGATATTTAAATTTTATGATAAATGAAATAATTTATTGGCTTAAAAATCTCTCAAAACAAGAATTACATTTTCCTATCCCAAGATAAGTTTTATAAGGAACCTCTAAAGAAGTTTGGTAGGGGAACTCAAATCTAGTTTCCTTGCCTTTTTTGGTGGTAACTATGTTGTCAAAAGATATATACATAATAAAATTTGATCCGAAAGAGTTTATAAATGTTGTTGGAAGTTTATAAAATCTATTGGATTCAATGAAAAATATAGTTATCAATTATACACTATGTGTCGGGTATCAATGTACTCAAAAGTAATCTCATCTCATGTATGGAAAACAAATCTCAAATATATAAAAGTAATAACTTATTTTGGGATTAAATATGATAGTGTAGGAAAGATTGATCTATTTGGTTATATAGATTCATATTGAGATGAAATGTAGATAATAGAAAATATACAACTTATGGGTTATTTTTCTTGGGATAAAAATTTGTTAGATGGAATATAAAGAAAAAAATTCAATGACTCTTAGTGTAGAAAAATATAAGTATATTTCTAACACTCATGCTACAACACAACTCATTTGGATGAATACATATTTGGAATATTTATTTATTGATGTGTAGTTTCCCCTTATCTTGGTATTTTATAATCAAAGAGTTATAAATATCACTAAAAATCTAGTGCAACATTCTCATTCAAAGCACACTGATAACAAATATCAATTCATCAAAGAGAATGTGGATTTGAATGAACTAAAGATAGAATTTTTTTTGACAATAGAGATATTTTATGATATTTTCACAAAACCATTTTCTAAGGAAACATTTCATAATATGAGGTTGATAATGGGTGTTCAACCTCCCTCTCTTCAAGGATATGGTTTGAGATTCTTTCCTTTCTATCATCTTTCCTTTGAATAGTGCTTTCAGGGGGGATAAAAATTTTATAACATAAATCTATCCATTGGTATATGTTTTAACTTTATAGGGAAAACATGTATTGAGGGGGAGTTCTTAAAATGGGTAATATTTTATTTCAACATGTTTATTATTTTAACATTGTGTTAGTGTCGATTTAAAAAAATATTGCATGAAGAAATTGTGACAGTTCAAATTTTAAGGATATATTTTCTTTAATCGCAACTTGTGGACAACAGAGTGATGTTATTAAATGATTCATGTTTCATACACTTATTTATCTCATGTAGTCTATGAATTTTAGGATAAATAATCTATTTCCTGTGTTTCAACGTTTCGGTTATTTATGTTCATTTATTGATAATAAAATATAAATTTGGTATTTTTGGGGCCAAGTTTTTTTTATATTTTTTTATTATGTTGGTTATAAAAAAATTTTCTTTTGAATTTTCCTTTTTTTAATCAATGTATTCACTTAAATCTTTTTAGTTCATAAATCATTTAGAAAATTGTGAGAGTTGTCAAACTCATCTTATTTTCGAAGAAATGTGTCTATAAGGATGGAACATTTTTTTCAAAAAAATTTGGAGAAGAATAATAATTAAAATAAGACCATGAAAAATGTATTTACATTTTGCATGAAGAATATTTTATGAGGAATGTGATATTAAGAAGAATATTTTAGAATGACTTTATATTATATTATATACTTATAAGTATTCTAAGTCTTATTTCATGGTGGAACATTATCAACAAAATGGGTCAACCATTACAATATACAAGGGTTATCTCATAAACCTCATATGTGGGAGATAACTCAACCATAAGAGAGATCCATAAAATAAAGCCTACATGGTGAAAGGGGTGTGATTGGTTATATAGTCCACCCACCAGATGGTTCACAGGTGAGTTCCTTCCTGGGGATGTGGGTGGGAACATAGGTGTCTGAAAGGAGGTGTCAAGACACCATGAATGGAAGCACTAAGGAATTTGAAGTGTTTGTGAAGTCTACTAGGTGATGGACCTAGAGTCAGCTCAAAGTATGGTGGTCATGGGAGTGTTTATTAAGAGAAGATCTACCAAGGTTAAAACTAATAAGGGAGGTAGTATGGCCCAATATTTTCCCTCCACCATTAAAACATATGGATATTTCATCCACTGTAAAATCAAATTAGTCTGGGTTGTTTGATCAAGATACTGATCATCTTCAACCTTCAATTGAAGGAATCTGCATGCATCAGAACTGCAATGCATTAGAGATCACAACCAAACCATCCATGATTGATCCTGGGTTTTCCATGATCATTATAAGGTTTTTATTTCTATATAATGAGATAATGAACATTAATTTATTCATGGAACACTTTTCATAAAATAAGGAGTTTTAGGAACTTGTCACTGCCAAATGAAAACATGGTTATAGAGGCTATTCATGAATCTGTAGTGCATGGATGTGTTCAAGTTATAAAATAGAACAAGACCATACTTATTTTTATAAGACATAATGTGACACCCCTAGCATCACTTTTATGTGTGGGTAATTGATGGATGGTTTATTCCCTTGAGTTAGAGGTGTTTTGGGATGAAAAGGGTGAATTTTGGGGACTTTTTACAGGTTGCATGGTTGTCGCATGGTTAAAATAAACATTCCACCTAAGTGTGCAACATCTTTTAGTGGTATTTTTCCAAGTAGTATAGTTAGAACACAGTTACAAAACCATTTGGCCTAATTACTGGGCTCCAAACAACCATTACATCAATAACTTGGCACCAAAACACCTATGTTCCCATTAAATCTGGCTAACTTTCTGAGTTCCCACTTTAATCAAGTCGTTTTCCTGGTTCCCACTTCCCTCATTCCTTCATCCTAGGAACCCATTCTCCTAGGCCTCCTTCATGGGCACCCACTTCACCAAGGACTCCTGTCTTGGTGACCACATCATCTAGACCTCCTTATGGGGTGTCCACTTTACCTTGAACTCTTCTATGGGAACCCACATCACCCAATTCTCCTACCATTTTTCCAAATTTTTCTAATCCATTATATTTCTTGCACAATTCACTCAGGCATCCTACATGGGTGATCATTTTCATAGACCAGCACTATGTGTTCTCATTATCCTATATAAAATACATGGTTTCCCATTCAACAAGTTCAACAACCTAGTAACCCATTAGTCCATACAATAATCAATTTACTACCCTGAAAAATCAATATATGCATAATGAATTTTTCAAGACTGGTCACACATGATTTTGGGTTTTTATTCTTATAACCCCCACCATTATCTTAGTAACACCTTGATTATAGATATTATTCTTGATATATAAAATTACATTATTCTCTAATCTCTTGATGATTTATGAATTTAATATATTTGAGATTATACCTATGGTATTAGTAAATTTATTGAGTTAGGATCCTCCTCAAGGTTTCACCAAAAACCTTCAATAAGATTAGTTTCCAGAATAAACTAGAAAGGTCCCATCATACATAAGTCCCACACCAAACCATTGTTAATAACCTTTTATACAATTGTCCTAGATATACAAATTAAAAATAAATATCACATTGTTCTTACCATATAATGTTAAACTGTATGGATTGGTCTATTCACATAACCTTAAACAATGCATCTTGAACTATGTGTGTTTTGATTTCTACTCAATAAGAATATGTAGTACATATACATGAGGTTCAATCCAAAAACTATTACTATCTCATATCCCTATTGGGAGGAAATATATCCCTAAAGTGATCATCCTTTCTTATGTGGAAAGAATAAGGTTCCTAATGTGATGATAATAGGATGACCCATTCTTCCTTATGTGATGAGAATAATATTCCCTAAGTGATGAGAATTGGATGGAACATCATTACTTGAGTGATTAGAATAATAATTACCATTTCTCCTTTACATATATAATGATCATAAGTTTCCCTCATGTTCATACATTATAAACATAAAAAAAACCTTTTTTCCTAGCTTTAAACCCAAAAAACCATCTCTAGATTCCTTATCTAATGATTATAATATTCCATTTCACCCTAACACAAGGAATATATTACAGAGTATAATGATTCTAGTCGATGAAAAATTATTTAAAACTACTTGGAAGTTATAATAGATTCCCAAACTTAAAGGAAACCACTTTGTTTCTTGTCTCACAACCTTAAAAGGTATGATGTTCCCTGTTATGTGGAATTGAACTACATTGGTTCATATTACCTTCATAGGGATATGTAGTAATCCACTTTTATGGTCCCAATATAAACTCCATAAAACCTACCACTTATTTCATTGAATATAAAAACATACTTGGATGGTGTTAAATTATTTATTTCCTCCCTTTATGGATGTAAACAATATGGTAACTAAATAATTGGATCTAAAGGGAGACAGTAAAATTCTTTTGTGCAGTGTCTTCTTAAATTCATGTTTTTATTTAATAAATCTCACTTTAGGGTAACTAGTATTATTACTAAGAAAGATTTCATTAATGTGACTTAAATTTATAACAGAGTCTTAGACTAGGAAATAAGACCCTTTATGGTACGATCCAACCTTATGTACTCTCATCTAACAAAAGGTTACACCGTCACCACCCTAGGTAATTGGGAGGTGTTCCAAATTTAGAAAGTGGGAGGTCCATGTGAGAACTAAAAAAATGAAAATGTATCATTGGTAATAGAATACATTAGAAACTCAAAAAATAAATCATCTACCACTGGTATAATTTATTAACTATATTAGATAATTATTTTCATGGTACCACTAATTTATTTTACATTAACATTAATATCATGTTCACTTTCATTAAGTCATCCATTAATAAACTTCATATTCATATCCATATCCAAGGAAAAAATAAAATTGATATTTTAAATACATTAAACATGTTAAATTACCACATGTATATAACATACTACTAGCTTAAAATTATATAATATAGAAAACATAGAAAAATTAAAAACTATATTAAATGTTCCACAAAAACTTCTCACCCTTCCTATGATTCAGTTTTTTATATAATTTTATAAATCTCATATATTTATATAATAAATATAAATAATGATAATTTCACATGAAAAATAGTAAAAATAAATTTGGAGATACAAAAACACCTACCTCAAATTGCTCCCTGAATCTACACATGGTCGACTGACAAACCTCGGTTCTCAAATTTACACTTTCTTAATAAAATTATCTAATATATATATATATATATATATATATAATTTAGAAACCTCAAATAAATTATTATTCTACAAAAAAACTAATTTTAACCTGTGGATATATGTTATAGAATAATAAGTGAAGAATTTTTAAAGGGAAAAAATAATAGATTTTATTATTCAAATTTATTACCCAAAGAAGAGGATCTCAAATGTATTTAATGTATTGCCTAAAATAATTACAAGAATCCATCTATAACTAGGGGTTGTAAAATAGGATTAATAAATAATTGATATAAAATAAGGATTTGTAAATTTTCAATTAAATAAATATAGAGAAAACTATATAGCGTTTCTCTAATTATATCATGGTTTGGTCTCATCAAAGATTATCCAAAAACCACAATGACTTGAATCCAAACTCTAAAAAATATACTTATGGTTTTCTTTACCAAATTAATCAATTCACCAAAACTATAGTGTTTACTACTAAATGATGACATATCTTTCTCAATCCCCATTCTTCCTCTCAATCCTTTTTTTTATTAAAAATTCACTTTTAGGTTGAGTGGGAAGCATAAAAAATCAAATTATACCACAATATTAAAAATTCCACAACTCCAACAATCCCAAACTAGGAACTGAAAAATAAAAATTACGAATTACGAAAAATAGACCAATCCGTAAAATGGATAACCTCACCTAATTTTGTAAACATATGGATCTTCTTTGAGTTATGTGCCTATTATGAAAACCATAGCTTATCACCCCAAAATCACCATTTTCAAAAAAATTATAATAGGATCCTCCAATGTTCTTGAAACATAACCACATGAATTAACCACCAAAAAAACATCTAATGGAAAACTACAAAATCAAATGAACCTTATCCATAACCCATCTAGAAACTTGAATTCAAAATAAGTATAAACTCATCACTACTAACTAGAAAATACCCAGTATGAAAACCTTAGGATCCACCAAATTATTTCCTTAACATTTAGATATCCAAGGGTAACACCACCATTGGATAAATGATCTAAAAACATGGTATGAAAAATTTACTTGAAAACCTATAACATTCATCAGACATATAAGGCTAGCCTTTTACTAACATCCTTTGAGTCCACACACAATGAAAACTTGTTTGGCCTCCATTACACCAAAAATATAATTCCACTAATGATAATAGCACTAAATTTCAATTACAAATCATTAAAATGGAAAAATGAGTAACAATAGACTCATGACTAGACTAAAAAAACATTAGATCCGCCTTTAAGTATTCCTCCAACAAAATACAAAACCAACATTAGTACCATCCTACCGGACCAAGGTGTTGAGTCAATAAGGTTTTCCTTATAACTTTTCCATTCCTTCTTGTTTTGAAACCCAAAAACACCTTATACTTAAGAAAATGTATATTTTACCTCTATAAGGAAATTTTTTTCTAACCTAGATTTTCTTATACATAGCAATATTATTCTTAAATCCAAAAACCAGATTCATAACCAAATTTTCTGAGTCATATAATGAAGAGATTTGGAGAATTCTGTTTTTAGGATCCAAATTCTGGATGTAATCTGTAATGGAGTTTTAATCTGAATTCTTGACTCCGAACTCTCAAGCAGTTCCACTCCGAACTCTTTAAGTGGTTCGACTCTAAACTCTTTAAGTGGTTCGACTCCGAACTCTTTAAGTGGTTCGACTCCGAACTCTCAAGTAGTTCGACTCTGAACTCTTAAGTAGATCGACTCCGAACTTCATAAGTAGTTCGACTCCGAACTCTTCAAGTTCAGAATCCGATATCTGGTAAAACCAAACTTCTATAAAACAGAATCCAAACTTTTCTTAACATTGATTCTGAATTTTATTTTGGTTAGACTCTGAACTTTTTTCTTACACTCCGAACTATTGATTATCTTTTTATTACATATGATTTGTTCTAAAACGATGTCGTGCATTCAGTTATACTTAGTTTTCTATTAAATGGTGTTGTCTATTCTGTTTCTAATTAACTGTTGGCTGAGTTACACATGTACAGGTCCCTCCTAATTTCATGGAAAATATGACCGTTGGAAGAGGGAGCTGACCGTTGTAAATTTGCCTATAAATAGGAGCTCATTTGAAAGAGCTCAACATATATGTGTGATAGAGAATGAAGTTGATCGATCTAGAGACCACACGCTGTTAAGGTGATTTCTAGAGAGATAAAGATTTTTATGCCTTGTGCGTACTGAACCACTCGTTCAGTTTTTGCTTCGTGCGACTCTGAATGTTGGTGATTACATTCGAGGACTTCCGGGGATAGGAAGATAGAGGTTCCGACTACCTTAAAGTTCTAGGGATTCCTTGATGTGGAAGACAGAGGTTCCAACTACCTTGAAGTTGAGGTCTTGTGGGGATAGCAAGACAAAGATTCCAATCTTCGTATCGAGGGCTTACCCTGGAGTGGGTAAGACAGACTTTCTTGAAAGTATAAATCAAGAGACCTTTATCCAAGGTTTTTGGATACCCTTCTCTTTGGGTTAAAAGATTTATATCTTGTTACTTGTAGTTTTTCTACTTGTTTGTTTCCGCTGCATATTGTATTGTAAGGAAAGTATAACTTTCTTATACTTCCTTACTTGTACTCTGATAAGTTCAGATTCTATACGCTTTAAGGTAGAATCTCATATTGTAATCTTTTGTTAAGTTTCAATTTCCAGATCCATATTTCCGGAACCTACTTTTGGAATAACTTTCCAGTTTTAAGCAAGTACATAGAACTTGAAGTTTATAACTTCATTCCTTATTCTAATATTTCTGTTGTTGTTTAAGGCATTTTGAATTTACTTAGTTTAACTTTGTTAAACTTGACTCTTTCCTTTGTTTAAGTAAATTTTTAAAGTGTATAATTCACTCCCCCCCCTCTTGTATATTGAGCATCCACATCATTATTTCGATCCTACAATTGGTATTAGAGGAGGTCTCTAAAATACTTCTACTCGCGTATAAGTTTTCTTGCTCATTTTTTTCCTTTATTCTTCATACTTGCTTATTCCGAACTTTGTCATTACGAACTTTTTTATTCCGAACTTTGTTATTTCGAACTTTTTCATTCCAAACTTTTTTATTATAAACTTTTTTATTCTGAACTTTGTCATTTTGAACTTTTTTATTCCGAACTTTGTCATTCTGAACTTTGTCATTCTGAACTTTTTCTACTAACTAGTTTGGTTGCCCTAGTTATTTTAGTATGGCAGGAATCAATGTTGGTTCCATTGATAATATAAATACTATAAGACCACCGATCTTTGATGCTAATGACTATGAATACTGGAGAGATCGAATGAAGACTTTTGTTGTCAATACTAGAGTGGAAAACTTCATTATGCTTACTGGAGATTATAAAATTCCTGATAAGGAAGTCAGAAATTTCACTAAATAGGAAAAGCAAGAGTATCAACTTAATTATAAGGTATGCAATACTCTACTATGTTCAATTACTTGAAATATATATAGCCAAATATCTTCTTGTGAGGCATCTAATTGTATCTGGAAGAAGTTAGAAGTTACACACTTTGGAACTTCTAAAGTGGTTGAAACTAGAAGAGATATGATTAGAACTGAATTCCATGGCTTCAATTTTCCTTATGGTGAACCAATTTTCAAAGTTCAACAGAGATTTATGACTACAGTGAATATCTTACAGTCTATGGGAGAGAAAGGATTAGATGATGAAGCTCTTGTGGATAAGATAATTGACATTATGCCCAATAAGTGGGAATCAAAGAGAACAGATATAGATGAGAACAAGAATGTCACACAAATTTCTCTTGATGAGCTATTTGGAACTCTTCTCCAACATGAAACAAGAATGAGGAGAGATGCTAACAACATCAAGAAGAAAAATGGAAATGGTACTGTTTCTTTTACAACAACATCAAATCAGATGAAAGCTAAGACTCCAGAGAGAGTGACCAGATCCAAGTATAAGAAATTTATTTTCCAATCCGAATCTAGTGAGTGTGAAGTCTCTAAAAATGAGTTAGCAAATCTTGCTTGAAGAATGAACAAGATAGTTGGCCAGAGAAGTTTCCAATCAAAATATAAGAAAAAGGAAAGGAAATATAGGAAAGATGGAGAACTCACTTGTTATGAATGAAAGAGAGCGGGGCATATTAGACCAGATTGCCCTATGCTTAAAAAGAGAGAAAGGAAAGAAAGGCATTTAGACAGGAACAGAAAGAAGTATTACAAAGCCAAATCTAAGAAAGTTCTAAAAGAAAATGATACCTGGAGTGCCAGTGGTGGTGACTCTTCAGATGAATCTTCTGATTATGAATCTTCCGGAAAGAAGAATCTTGGTCTTATAGCCAGACTACCTATTGAAAATCATTGTTTCATGGCTAAGGTACGAAATTATAAATCATTGACCAATGTTTCTTTAAATTCTAATGATAGATAATATTATAACGCTTCAGATGAAAAATCCTCTTCTGATGAAGAAAATACTTTACCTACTTATGAAGAAGTTTCTAGGTTTTCTGAACTTCTTGTAATTGAGAATTCCAAACTCAATAAAAAAAACTTGATAAGGAAAATTCTAGAAATTCTATTCTTACCAAATAAATATTAGATCTTTTTAAATATCTTGATAGAAAAAATACTGATTTTAAAAATATTTCAAGAAATCTTGAGGAAGTAAGTTCTGATAAGAACAAACTTTCTAAAGAGTTAGAAAAAGTAATTTCTAAGAAAAGTGTTTTTGAGCCTAGCTCTAGTTCTAAATCTAATGATTTTGAAGGTAAAAACTTGGTTATAAAACTCAAGTCCGAAATTTTTTCCTTAAAGAAGTGTTTATCAAACTTTACCCATGGTAAGGAAAACTTTGATAAAATGTATTCCCAAATACTACCTTTAAGACATAAATCCGGATTTGGTTATACCCATGAAAAACCATCTTTTAGTAACAATTATTTTGTTCCTCAAAGTTCCCCATTTTGTACCAAGTGTCGATGTGGTGGTCACTGAGCAAAGAATTGTTCCTTAAACAAAACCCAATCTCTAGGATTTCACAAAGATTATTTCTCTAAGAAGATGTGGGTTCCTAAAATTTTGTTGTCTGGAAATCTCGGATCCAAACAGGTTTGGATTCCGAAAGTCTAATTATTTTCTTGATTTCAGGAAAACAAAGGGAATAATAGCAACAACACATGGTACATGGATAGTGGATGTTCCTGACATATGACTGGTAACAAAAGCTATTTTTAAAAGATTATCAAAACGAAAGGAGGAAAGGTAACTTTCAGAGATAATGCAAAGGGAGAAATTATTGGTATTGGTAATATTTTTCTTCTTGGTAAAACCTTGATTTCAAATGTTCTTTTTGTTAAAGGTCTTAAGCACAACCTCATTATCATAATCCAGTTATGTGATGAAGGTTACCTTGTGAATTTTAGGAATGATAAGTGCTTAGTACACAATTCCAAGGAAGAATTTATTCTCTCAGCCAATATGCAAGAGAATGTTTACACTTTGAACTTAGAAGACCTTAGAAGCAAAGATTTACCTTGCCTTAGTGCAATGGAAGATCATTCCTGGTTATGGCATAGAAGACTAAGTCACTGTAATCTTAGGAACTTATGCAAACTCTCTAAGAAGAAACTAGTTAAGGATCTACAGGAGCTTAGATTTGAGTCTTCTAAAGTTTTTGATCCTTGTGAATATGGAAATCAACATAAATCTAGTTTTAAAACAATTGGTGAAGTCTCAACAACTGATGCACTACAGTTAGTGCACATGGATCTTTTTGGTCCTACACAAACTGGAAGTATTGGAGGAAAATACTATGTATTTGTTCTAGTTAATCATTACACTAGATTTACATGGGTCTATTTTCTAGCAAAGAAGTCTGAAGATTTTCCCTATTTCAAAAGTTTTAGAGCTCACGTTAAGAATGAGAAAAACCTTCCATTGAAAACTATTCATAGTAATCATGGGGGAGAATTTCAAAATTTTGATTTTGAAACTTTTTATAGTAGAAAAGGTATTACTCGCTATTTTTCAGCACCTATAACTCCTCAATAGAATGGTGTATTTGAAATAAGAAATAGAATTCTTCAAGAGATAACTAGAACCATGTTGAGTGAATATTCTATAGCTAGAAATTTTTGGGCTGAAGCTGTAAGTACTGCTTGTTATACTATAAATCGAGTTTTTATTAGACCTTTTCTTAATAAAACTCCTTATTAGTTATGAAATGGTAGAAAACCAAAACTTTCCTACTTCAAGGTTTTTGGTTGCAAAGTATTCATACTGAATACTAAAGATAATCTACATAAATTTGCACCAAAATCTGATGAAGGAATTTTCTTAGGCTACTCCACAACTTCTAAGGCTTATAGAGTTTTCAATAAAAATACTTGTACTGTTGAAGAAACAGTGCATGTAAGATTTGATGAGTCAGATCCTTTTGTTTTTAAACCATCTCAACCTACATCCATGGATGTGTTTTCAAAAACTGTTTATCAACCTTTTATAGAAGAACCTTCTGATAAGGAAAATGTTCAAGAAAATTTTTCTAAAACATTTACCCTAGAAGACTTTCTACCCTATGTTGATGAACAGGTATTACAAAACCCAAAACAGATGTTTCTTAAGAAACATCCCAGTGATAGTATCATTGGTGATGTAAATCAACCTGTAAAGACTAGAAGTTCCTTAAGAAATGAAATAGAACATCTAGCATTTTTTTCCCAATTGGAACGAAAAAGAACTGCAAATAAATAGGTTCTATAAAACATAAAATATTTAATTTCATCATAAAATCATTGTAACAACTAAAAACCCTTACATAAATTGATTAACCTTTGGAAAATAAATAAGTTCTATAACAATCTCTTATAAACATGATTAACATGTGTAAAATAAACGAGTCTATAACAATCTCTTTGAAACATGATTAAACCATGGAAAAGAAATGGGTTCCATAAAAATATCTTTGAAACTTGATTAACCCAAGAAAAATAATTGAGTTCCATAAAAATCCTTTTGAAACTTGATTATCCCACATAATATAAATGGGCTCTATAATAATCTCTTTGAAACATAATTAACCCATGGAAAAGAAATGGGTTCCCTAACAATCTCTTTGAAACAATCTTGATCCATCTAGAGATATAATGATTATGGTATCATTAAAAAATATCCTTATTGGGGAATAATTAAGAATAAGGTTTGTTTATGTTGATGAAATTAAATTCCCTTAAAATATCATTAGAAATATTCTTGAGGAAAATAATATCTAAACATTCCAAAGTGTATCATGCCACTTTGAAACATTTGAATTACAATACCCATGAAGGAATAATATTAATTGAAACATTGAATATAAAAATAAAAATTATATTCCTGATATAAAATTTAAAATTATAATTATATACACCTTATAAAATAAGATAGGTGTATAACATAACAAACGTCTCAAAGAAGGAAGATTATGACTAAAATCCATTACTGTTTTGGTAACTTTGAAACTGTAAACCCCATGAAATAGAGAACATAAAATGGAAATATAAATCCATATAAATTAATGTATAATAATCATAAAATAAATCCATAGTAATTATATACACCACACAACAACAAAAGGTGGTGAATATGAAATAAGTCTTGCAGAAATAAAATTCAGACTTAAAATCCCCTTACTACATGAGTAACTTTTGAATCATGAGGTTTGTGAAATATTAAAATCAATTTAAACTTTTAATATAATGAAATAAATTAAATTTATGATATAACATGTCATAGTTCAATATATACACCATATAAAATTAATTAGGTTCATAATAACAAATAAGTCTTAATGGAATGTAAATTGAGATGAAACCACTTACCTTGAGTTTGATTCGTCATGCTTGTTATTTATGTTCCTGAATAATAAACTTATGTTAATTATTTACTTTATCTTTAAAATTTTACATGTTTATTATTACTTTTATTTCAATTATAAACAAGTTATATATAATTACCTAATCAATTATTTTTATGTCGGGTGTTTTGACCATATTCAGTTTATGTGTCAAAAATGAATTTGGTAGGTCGACTAAGGTCAATGAGTTCGTTAATTAAAAATATACTGAATAATAATCATGAAATAATCATCATATTTATACCTCAATTATTATTTTTAAACAAATCATGTAATATGGTTATGAAAAATGAAGCAATGTTACAATCATGGAGATGTTAGGTCATACGTATGCATCAATTACATTCCCATTTTTCAATGATCATTATAAAAATATGGTACATAAAATATATCTTTACAGAATTACCATTATAGAATAAATACCATTTTATTTAATTATACATACTTATATATATCATTATTGTGATGTGGTTCTGAAAAAATAATAATAACATCACTTTGAGGAGGTGGTAGTCCACACATCCACAAATGATGTTATCACTTTTTCAGTGTGTGAGAATGTAAGAAAGAAAGTAATATATTATATTTTCAAAAATATAATTATTTCATTACTATCATATATATTTCATTTATATCATATATTTTTATTAAAACCATCCTTAATACATTCCATGTAAAGTGTGAACGGATCACATCGCTTTGAGGAGTTGGTAGTCCACAAGTCCACAAATGATGTTATCGTATCCCCACCAAATTGAAAGCATGAAGGTATAAGTTATATAATAACTACAAAAACATAAAAATAAATAAATATCATATATATAGTAAAAAATATATTTTCATCATAATTCCCAACCATTATAGGTGGTAAAGGAAAAAATGAAGGACATCATTTCATGAGGCGATAGTCCGCCATAAACACAAACGGTGATTTTGTTACCCATTTAATGGATGGATGTGTTGGTGTAGGTAAAAAACTTATAATAAGAGCATATAAGTATTATTAGGATACTTAGTTTATTATATAATCATATAATAATAATAATTTAATGGTTGGAGAAATAAATGAAATAGAAGTGCTCATTGAATAATGTTACCTCTTTTCTGGGTAACTCCTTTTTATTTTCACCAAAGGACTTTTTGGTTTAATTTCTGCCTAATGTGAGGATTATATGATGAGATGAGGAATGTTTTTAGTTGATTTGGGTAGGTTTTGTATGAGAAGAAATTATTTATAGGTATTAAGTAGTGGGGAGAGTGAATATCATTTTATAGTGGAGGAGAAGTGGCATTCTTATAAATAAAAAAAGGTAAACACTATTTAGAGGTCTCCCATACCTCATGTTCTTAAAAAAGAAAAAATAATAGAGTGTATTTGAATTATAGTCAATAAAAACTAACACCACACAAAATAAATTATTTTTTTAAACATTTTATTCCTTAACTTCTAATTTTCCTTATTTTTTCATTTTTGTTTTTTCATTAAGGTAACTAGTTTTCTAACTTATTTAAATAATCCAATAAGATTAAATTAAATTGAGAATTATTATAAAATTTACAACAAATAATTTTAAATATTAAATCCAAATTATCAAAAAAAATATCATTTGTGTTGTAAATCAAATTTAACAAAAGCGCATGTAACACGCAAAAATAATGCTTTAACCCTAAGCATGAAAACATTGTTTTTATTATTTAGGGGTCAATATGTTCATTATAAAAGATAAATTGGCCCATTAATGGAACATATTTGATATTTATTAAAATTTAAAAATCAGTTTACATAGTATATAATATTTTTTAAATTTTAAATCATTTAATAAAATATCATTTATTATAAAATAACATTAATTTCAATTTTAATATTATATATTTAATTAAATTTAAAAAATATAAAGAAAAAATAGAATCAAAATATATTAAATTAACAATTTTTATTATGATATATTCATCTAAAAAACAATTTAACATAATAAATCATTCTATTAACCTTTTAATATTTTCAGTATCATTTATTTTATTTTATTATTAATTAAATAATCCATGTGTTGGTGTTTCTTAAATATTTAATTTAGTTATATCATCTATAAAAGTTATATATAAATTTTTATGATAAAAAATCTTTTATATTTCAAAATAATATTTATAACCAAAACTTATATAGTTTCTTCATATCCCCAAATCTTTTTAGAAAATAAATTGAATAAAGGTATATTTTTTGTCATTTTCTTTTCTTAACTTATTATATGGGTCAATTTCGTTGAATATTATTCCAAATAACTCATATAAATTGATAATAAAGTAATATGGGTCGATATATTTCCATAAAATGGGTATTAGAGAATTTTATAGGTCACTTAGCCCCATAGGATTAATTTTTAACCACTAAGTAAATCCATTTTTACCTTAATCATTGTAATTAATTTTAATTGCTTTCGCTAATATTTTTTGTAAAAAAATAAGTCAAAATTAATATAAATTAAAAATTATTCTAATTCCAAATATTTAATACATTTTTTAAAATTCTAGTCACATAAGTTTTAGAAATTAAATTAAAATTAATCCCACAGACTTGACGAGACAACGAGTTTTTAAAGAGAAAATTTCAAAAGATTGAAATGTTTTTATATTCAATTTCAATGTAGAATTGATTCCAATTAACTAAATGGGATTTATATATTTATAATTTTACTAATTATACTTTAAAAACAATTTAAAATATAATTTAACTATATAAATAAATTAGGTGAAAAAGCAGCTTTCAATTAAAATTTAGTATTTTTCACTATTCATCCAAAAATGAAACTTATCAAACAAATGTCAAAAATTCACCCAAAGTAAATTTTTATATTCCAATTTTAAAATTTTAGTTTATTTTTTCAAATATAATTTTTAGAATTTTTAAAATTTAGTTTTAAAACAAGTATGCCATTAAAAGATGAAAAAACTGTTATTTAAAAAAATACGGCTTTTATGCTTGAAATTTGATATATTCTTATCTTATGCCTATAAAACATATTGGTTGAATTTAAAAAAATTTTATTCAGTTTATAAAATATAAATTTCATTAATATCTTTCACTAATAGATATTAATTTAATTTATTAATTTAAAATTCCATATTGGTCATAAAAATAGTTTTTCATAAAAATACATCCTTTATATTCAATTGTTCTTTATTTTCATTTATAATTAATTGATAAACAATGAATTAATTTTATAAAAAAATTTAAACTATAATTTCATAATTTATTTACTCTCATTCATTCCCTCCATTCTAATAGCTAGGTGATAACTATCATAATAATATTAATAGTATATCTATGTTTGGTAAGAATTAGTCTTGTGTGTTACATAAGTCATCAAAGGAACTTGATGTTGTGTGCAACACAAGATAAACTTGATATTTCTTGTGATGTGAGATAAACTATGTATTTCATGTAACACAATATATTAAATAATTTAAATTAATTTTATAGAATATATTTCATAAAATCTCAAGATGTTACATTCTGAGTTTTAATCACACTCTATTCCAGCCTCCATTTGGTACCTAGGACGATCTCATATATTCATATTTGGACCTAGTTGGTTCTTCTTGGATAATAATTATTAGGTACTAGGATTTTTCTTGGGATATGTGGTCGATCATGTACTTAGGATTCCTTCAAGAGTTGGGATTTTTATTTTTATTTTTTTTTTATTTTTTTTATTTGTGTAGACTTACTATATGTATTACCTATTGTATGCTTGAATACCTTGTATATGTATCAACATTACACATTCATGGTTACTTTATCTAAAAATTTCTGAGTTATTAGTTCATTATTATCTTCTGTTGTCCTTCATTTTATTATTCCTCCACTGTATTTAGTACTGATCCAAAGGGTATAGTATCCCCACCCTACCACCATTAGACCCTTGTTGCTAGTTAATAGCCTTTGGCATATGGGAAGGCATTCTTTAATCCATGTGGCCCTTGGATTCAGTTAATTATGATTTAATTGGGCTCGGGAAATCGCCAAATGGTATTAGAGGATTCTTTTCCTTTTCCTTAATATTTTGGACTAGTATAAGAGAGGCTGAGAATGTGTCTGAACATAGTAAAATAGCTTGTGTCTAGGAATAGCCAACCCACTCATGGGGGCCAGATCAAGTTTCCAAGTATGGAACTATTGTTCGTGTTGTTTTTATTAATATTAATTATTATTTCTCCTTGAGTGACTTTTTTCGTCTTTCTATTGTTACTAAATTATTAAATAATTACTTGTATCCTGGTATAGCATGAGGAGGTGTGTACGTGCATTATTGTAGGTACATATGACTCACATGTCATTAGTATGTTCATCTGTATAACATGTCGGTGTGACTTCCTTCCATTTAAATTTTTATTCACTTCTTCCTTTATATAATTTCTTGTTATAGTTAATGTATATGTTCGGTTAAATAATGTATTTTCATCAACCTAAATGGTTTTTTCCAATATATCCTGATGTTGGAATTCTATTTAACCATCCTGAAGTCATTAAAGAAATGAAATGGTTTTGAATTAGTTGATGAATTAACTTTAATGGTGTCTTTAAATTACAATGAAATTTTATGTGTTTTTAACAAATTTAAATCATTTCTTATGTATTTTAGTTAAATGGAATTATAATTATAACTTAGGATCGGTTGGATCTATAACTTTGGAATGGATGCATGTATAATTGAATCCTTAATTTCTTTATTAAATCTTTGTAGGAAAATATTGGAAGTATATTACATGTATAATAAAATCCATAAAGTTTAAAGTGAGTGGAAGTTTCCTTTTTTATGAATCTAAATTTTTATGATGGTTGTCAGCTAAATGGGGTGTCTATTGAAAATTATAAAGGATAATAAAACTATAACATGGGAATGAGAAACCATAAAAATGAATCCATATATACTCAACTTGATTCAAGTAGGTTGGTTTTGGAACCCTACATTTATGAGATATACCCACTAAGGGAGTGTTTTAGATCTTCATAAATTAACTATAAGTAGGTTTCACTTAAAGGGGATTACAATTGAAATTTATAGAGCCTTGATTCTATAAATTGGGAATGGATTCCCATATAATTAAGCCTAATTTGGAATAACTTGACCCGCATAGGTTGGATTTATGTTTACATTCCTTACTACTTAACTCCTTGGGGGTATTTTTATGTTAAATGAGATGGTTATTTAAAGTTGAATCAGCCAATCATATAGTGTTTTGTAAAAATTTATAGTGTAATATTACTTAACTAATCCATCTAATTGGATAAAATAATTTTCATGTGTTTTTTGGAATTTTTTATATTAGGTGTTAGTTAATAAAATTTCAGTTACAACCTAAATAGTATTTTCCTTTGTAGATTTTAATTGAAATTTTATTTAACCAAACACGGTTGTGGTAACTTATATCTAAGTATTAGTTAAAAGAAAATTATGAGATAATTTTCCTAGAATGCTATATGACATCAGCTAAATAAAGTTTCAAGTATAGTGTGTAAAAAAATTTCTTCTATAACTAGTACTTGACATTTCATTACTTTGAGATTTCATAATGTTTTATAAAAGGTGAATTAATGTAATGGACTACGTAAAACCTTTATTTTATGTTAGTAGATAATACCCTTGTGTTAGGGTTAGTTTGGGAGTTTCCTTTAATGTTTCCTTGTATGGGAACATAAATGTTTCTCATGGGTCTCTGTAGACTTATTTGGTTGTGTTAAACTAAGAGGTTAGGTGGGTGGTGATCTTTTAAGCATGAACCTTTCTTTAGATTCGGTGCCTTCTGTTAAAGTGTGGGGTTATCCTAGTTTAGTTTATTTCCCGTTTTTTAAAGGTTGGGTCCGAAGAATCATTTTTATTATTAAAGCAAATAAGTTCAGGGTATTTCCCTTGAAGATATAAGGAATCGATTAATAATTCTATTGAGTTTTTAGGCACGGGTGGTGCCACCTGTGTGCCGTTTTGGATTGATTAAGACTCAATGTTTTGAAAAAACACCCCTCAGTCATTATGTGAGTTGAACCTTGTTAAGGTCATGAGCATCTTGGGTGCTGAAGTTTAACAGAACTAACATTCCTGGGGCATGGTCAGCCACTTAGTTGGTTATGAGACCTTTATTTATTTATAATTATATATGACTTGGAAAGTCATAAATTAGGTTAATGTTCATGTTTGATAATAAAACACTAGGTTAATATTTTGTGTAGGTTTTCACATGTTGTGGATGCATAGTGTGGTTGGGTCTGTAAATTAAAAGAGAATGGTTGCACCTGTTGTATTGTTGTAATATCGATGCATTATGTATTGTGAAACATAGTTCCATCAAGTTAAGGAATAGTTCAATTAGATGGATAAAATTTTGAGTTAATCATTCAAGTCTAAAGGAGGTTTGATTGATGTGATCACATAACGCCTTAAACTGTGTTATTTCATAGTTTCCTAGAAAAAGTGTCATGAGTATGTGAAGGTTGAATTCATGGGTCATTTCTAGAGTAGAATGATTGAAGAATTAATAACTTGTTGTGAGCATAGTATCCTTAATTTTTTAAGAGAAGTATGAGTTATCCTAGTGCTCAAGATGACATTGTAAAAAGGATTATGTGTTGTAAAACCACATGTCATAGTTGGTTTGGATTTTATATCTGATGCTAAGTATGTGCATGATCATGTCTCTAGAGGATTATCACGTGTGCGTCTCATAACGAACTTGTTCTAGATACACTTATAAATGGTTATAGTTCATGTTGGTTCTTGGTATAAGTCTATGGTCCAATTTTTGAAACTTTATTAAGTGATGGATGCAGTGTGTATCATGTGATAAGTTCCTTCTTTCAATGAAATGATGATTAGGATAGTCCTAAGGTGGGCATCATTGCATCAGTTAGTGAAAGGTGTGTCCTTCAAGAGGTATGGAATTCCACCATAGAATACTAGTTAATAATGGACCGTATAAATTTTGGAATTCGATGAGCTGATTAGTTGGAATTTTATAGTCTCAAAGAAGGTGATGAATTTTTTATTTAGTTGTATGTCTAGAATGAGTCTGAATTCTAGATTCAGTCTTGGGATGCATGAGAAATATGAACCTATAACAGATTTGTATCATGCCAGTGCATTCCATATACCATGATGGTGGGATGGTTTGTTGATTTTGAAACTGTTAAAACACACCTTGAGTTAGGTTGGACTTGGGTGGTTATGCCCGAATTATCATAGGTGTCCTTGGGATATAAGGTAACATGATTGATCTCTTAGATCAAGAATCAGTTGTTAAGATGGACTAACTTGAATAGGTCAACCTAGAGAGGATTACTAACATTCCAAAACATGTTATGAAAATACCACTTAAGGTATATCATGCTGAGTATGTGAGTTTATTTTGGGGTATAACCCTTGAAAATTGGGTCTTTAGGTCATGATGGTGATTTTTAAGAAACTAGTTTAACGGCTCAGAATTATATCAATGAAATTTCCCTTCTTATAATTATTTCATATAGTATAAATCATATAAAATCACCTAGAGAAAATAATACAAACTTTATAAATGAATAATGAATGATATATGAGGTATTTCCAGAAATTAAGGAACTTATACCAATGGAATAGTAATTTGAACTTTGGAATAGTAATGTGACCCTTAGGAATAGAAAATAATCCATTAGAATAGTAACCTCACCTATGAAAGTATAAATAAAATTTGGGTATCTTATAAATAGAAATATGATGTATCTATATCTTTAAATAAGTAAATAAATGTTTTTCAAATGATTAATTAAGTATTGGTATTTCTGTAAATTGTAAATATTTATTTATAATTTTATAATTAAAATAATGATTTAAAAGAAAATATATTTTCATTAAATATACTCATAAATTAATATATTTTTCTTTATTATCATAAGATAGTTTTTAGAGACCTTAATTAATTTTTGAAAGTGTTATAAAATTAGTTATAATTTTAAAATCAGTATTTTCCAAGTAAATGATGATTTTAATTAAAAATTAAATTTAGAAAATTTAGAAAATTATTTTCATAAAATGGAGTCCATTTTTTAATTCTACATGTTGCAAATTTTTAGGGTGAATTTTTTTTATTTTTCTAAAATACTTGAATTTTTTAGAATAGTGAAATACGTTAATTTGCGTTATAAGCTAAATACATGAATTCTTGAGTCATGCTTAATGTATAGATGATGTAAGAATAATTGGTTCAAAATAAAATTATATATACTTTATTTAGTCACTTAATCATCCCTATTTCTTTTCATGATCCAAAATAATAAACTAATGAATAAAATAATCAAAAAACACCCCTCTCCTCCATTATAAAAACATTCCCTCACCATCTCTTCTCCTCACACCTATTAATCCATGAATGTTATCCCATATTTTCCCAATCCTCTTCCTAAACCTATACCCCATTTCCAAGATCCCTTGGTCTCAACAAAATAAAAAAATCAATTTTCTTAAGGAGGTTCTCAAGGAGAGGAATTCAAGAGGTGAATCCTTTTTTATTCTCTTTCAAATTCATGTAATTCATTTTATTCTTATTTTATCCTTTAAAATTATGTAAAAAATAACATTACAACTTAAGTATCTTATATATACTGTAATTTTATTATTTTAATGTAAAATAAATCATCAAACCCATTCCCTTCCCCTTTTTACTCTAAAAATGAAAACATCGCCCATGAGGTGCTGATTTACCACCTTTGTGGACGATGAGTTTTTGTTTTTCAATTATGCCTTCAAGCTTGGTCGTAAAACCATTTTTATGGTTAAAATATACTATAATATATGATTTAATACTTATTTAAGATTTTTTAACAAGTATATATACATAATATTAATTAATTATACAAGAGTAATTCGTGATGATCAAAAAAATGCCAAAATAATCTAAATGATTATCACTAACATTTTATCTAATGATTCATCCACATTACATATAATAAAAAGTAATATATAAATATTTAATATTATTTAATTTCATTAATAACATATAATTTCAATTCTGGACAATTATTCTCATTTTACATGATTTTCCATACATGTATACAAGTAAACTGATCATGAAAACCAAGGAAATGAACACTACCGAATGATAAAATTGTAACTTATAACTCATCAAAAGACCATAAATGAACTTAATAAAAATATAATAAATCCAATACATGTATAAAAAGTTATAAATTAATTAATTAACGTATTTAATCTGATTATCCATGACATTAATATCAAGTTTAGAATGCTTTCAGACATAAAGTAAGGGTTTTCTCATCTCACTTTTATTTTTGTGAGATATGCCTTATTCACCACTATTTATTATGTGTGGTGTATGTATAATTACCATTGATGTATCATATCATGAATATATTTATATTCATGGTATTAAATGTCTTATTGGATGATCATTAATTTTATGGGGCTTATGGTTCAACTGTTTTCAAAGTAGTACGGGTTTCTTCCCAAAACTCCATTTTTCATTTGAGTTACGCTTTCTCTCTATTTAACCAAATGTTATTCTTAATTATTTTTATATAATTGTTCTAAATTATATGTATATATTCTAAAATCTTATATCCATAATATTTCATCTTTATTTTATTTTATAATACATGTTCTATAAGGTTCTCTTCCCAATTTTTCCCGATAAGCAAGCCCAGTTTAAGGTAACTTCCCAATTTATTACCTATTTTCAAGTACCATCCATAATATATTTTAAGGAAGAATTATTTTTATAAGATCACACTTTTTTCATGAAAAAGTATATTTTTTCATTTCTAGTTTTATACAAACAATTATGACTTTTTCCATTTTAAATAATCTTTTATATGTTTCCTTAAACCAAACTGAAGTGGCTCATTTCTAGTCTCTCAAAAACTCTTTTTACATATTTTAACTTCAGTTGAACATAATTTATACCTCAAATATAATTTCATTTTCCTTTCACTTTTATTTTCTATAATATACATATTTACAGTCTAATTTTATGATAAATACAAATTATTTTTCCAAAGTAACTCTTATTTTCAAAGTAAAAAAAACGGTATTTCTCTCAAGAATTCCTCAATGATTTTATTAGAGTTTTTTTCATTGATTAAAAAATCATTTATGGAATATTATGATTAATTGTGATTGATCTTATATGATATCATATACTATATTTTATTAAATGTTTTATAACCAGTTTGACTGTGGATGTGCTATCTTGACACCATTCACCATATTACTCAGTATGGTTAGTGATTATGTCTACTGATTGGGTAAGGTTATTTACATTTCATATATATGTGTTTTTTATGTTTCAACCCATTCATATGAGGAATTAATTACTTAGTAAGTGATTGTAGGGTCCCTCTATATCCCCTTTATTCATTAGTAGGTCTCATGAGACGAAATCAATTGGTGACAAAACCTTCACATTTATTTTCAAGCAGTCTTAAATTGTTGGGAGGATATATCTTGACACAAATCAGACCGGTTTCTACCCATAAACCTAAACTATCTTGAGGATATATCTTGGTATTAAATATCTTGAAGATAGATCTTAATATTTTATATTTAAAATATTATTAATTCCATCATTATTATTATACCATGTGACTATTTAATTAGTTGTAATATCAAAAGTAAGGTTTTATAGCTCATGTGATTATTTAAATATCATGTGTTTTAGTTATTTAACTTTTCATATTTTTTATGACATATTTACGCATAGATTATTCTATATTCTTACCCATAATGATCATTTGAGCTCACCATTTTTATATATTTTATTTTTCTCCAAGATTCCTAGAAGTATGTTATGACTAATATGAAGGGTTACACAAATAGGGGAATACTGGAAGACTCAATGAAATTATTTTTTTGTTTTATATTTCTAAATGTAATGTGGATTACAAGTATGTATCTAGTTTACTAAGAATACTAAACTATTTAGTACCTTGGTATGTGATTCCTTGTATATTTTTCTAATGTATTAAAGTAAGGCACCAACTTTAGGCTACTGGGGTTAGGGTCGTTACATTTGGTATTAGAGAAAGTTTAGAAGAAACCTTGGAAACCAAATTAAGGAACATAACCCTATGATAGAATTTAAGGATATGAATTGATGAACATACTAGAGTTTTGGTAAGGTATATATTATGTGGGAATTCCTATAAATACATCCCTTTCTAGATACTACAATTGGACGTGGTTCTAGCACAAATGTGCCTAGGGGTAACAACTCTGACAATGTGCATCGGGCCTAACTCGATGTAACCTAGTATATAAAAATGGGCCTTACCACACACCTAGTTTGACACTCCTAGGGTATATTATTAATATAATTCACATTTTCTTTATAAACATTATAAAATATCTAATAGTAAATATATCCCCAAATAAACCATTTTTACAATTATGAGATTAACTATGATAATTATGGAAGGAAACGCCTTGGTATATTCTTAAGAGGAAAAGGATTTTTCTTCAAGTGTGGATAAAAAGGCCCCTATGCTCATAATTTCAAGAGAAAGAAATAATTTTTCAATATTAAATGCTTCAACTATAATAATATGGCACTCTACACAAATGAATGTCCTAGGAATCAAAGGAATATTACTCAGAATAAGCAAAGGGCTCATGGTAAAGGTTATTTTACTACCTAATATGAAGAGGAATGATTAATATGAATCTCTTTGGATTCAAGGATTATGTTATTTGAGTATTTTATCAAATATTCTCTATTATTAAGATTTCTGAGATGTATATAGATTGTACTTCTATACTTATTTAATGAATTGGAAGCATGTGATGAATATGACTAGTAATTAAGAGAAGTGATTATGTTGTAGGTTGATCTTTTTGAAAAAACATGTCTTGGGAAAGATAACCCTAAATATGTGATTGATGACTGAGATAATAATAAATATAAGTATATGGGATAGTATTGGTGAACATGAAGATGGTTAATGAACTTATAGTTTACGTTATGTTGGAATTTTTAGATGTTTGGATTTAAGGAAAACCTGAGATTTTACTCTTGGAAGCATGCATATTTTATAAAGGTTTAAAGGTGATCAAGGTAATCATATATTTGGTATGTGACAATAAGAGATACATTATGTTGTTTTTGGTAAAATATGATGTTATGTAACCTTTATTCTACATATTTGTTCTCTAATTTTGGATAGAAATATTTTGGATGAGTCTTAAGTATGGAATAGATTAAGTTAAAACTTGGATATTATTATTAAAGTATGATTTATTGCATACTTTGTGCTAAAAATTTTGGTTTTAGTAAATATTTAAAGGCTGGAGGAATGACTAGTGGATCTTATGATTCATAAAAGTGCTTCAAGCATAAAGATTTTTCTTGAATATCCATCCTTTGGTTTAAAAAATGAAGTAGAGATATATCAAAATACAACCAAAGGATGAGATTATTCTTATGACATGGAAAGTAACTGTGTGTGTTTATTTTCTCAAGTTCTTTTATAGATAGTAAAAGAAACCCTCAACTCTAGGAAAATGATTTTAGAACAAAAAAATTATCCATTTACTTGCCTTTCTAAGACACTAGTGGTATTTTAACTGATCAAAAGATTTATGGGTTCATAATGCTTAAAATTCTAATAACCATGTTCTCTATCACTCTGTGTCAGAACTTTATAGTTATATTTTCTCTTCCATGCCCATGTTACTGCTTTCCATTAATAATTTCCAACCCAAAATCCTACTTTTTTTGTGACCTTATCATTTCCCTTTACCTCTTATTAAGAGGACAATTTATTAACCCTATTTCCTATGTGGGTTTCCTATAAATTAATTTTCAAGTATCAACCTTTGATTTTTAGAGTACAATATCAAATTGAGAGGGTGCAATTTATTGAAAGAGGGGAGAATGTAATGACCCAAAATTATATCTATGAAATTTTCCTTCTTATAATTATTTCATATATTATAAATCACATAAAATCACCTAGAGAACATAATACAAACTTTATAAATGAATAATTAATGATATAATAGGTATTTCTACAATTTAAAGAACTTATACTAATGGAATAGTAATTTAATCTTTATAATAGTAATATGAGACTTACGAATAGTAAATTGGAAAATAAAATAGTAACATCACCTATGAAATTATAAATAAAATTTTGGTATCTTATAAATAAAAATATGATATATCTATATCATGGAATAAGTAAATAAATGTTTTAAAAATGATAAATTAAGTGTTTGTATTTTTATAAGTCCTAAATATTTATTTATAATTTTATAATTAATATAATGATTTAAAAGAAAATATATATTTATTAAATAGACTCATAAATTAATATATATATATATATATATATATATCTTTTATTATTATAAGTTAATTTTATAAGACCTTATTTAATTTTTCAAAGTGTTATAAAATAAGTTATAATTTTAAAATCAGTATTTTCCAAGTAAATGATGATTTTAATTAAAATTAAATTTATCATATTTAGAAAATTATTTTCATAAAATGGATTTCAATTTTGAATTATAATTTTCAAAAAATGGTTAGGGTTAATTTTTTCTATTTTTCTAAAATACTTGAATTTTTTTGAATAGTGAAATACGGTAATTTATGGTATAAGCTAAATACATGAATTATTGGGTCATGGTTGACGTATGGATGATGTAATCACCATTATTTCAAACTCAAATGATCTATATACTTTATTTAGTCATGTAATCTTCATTATTTCTTGTCTTGATCCAAAACAATAAGCTAATGAATAAAATAAAAAAACACCCCTCTCATCCACTATAAATACTACCCTCACCACCTCTTCTCCTCACACCTCTTAAACTTATAAGCTCGTCCAATTTCTATAAAATCCTCTTCCAAAACCTATTCCTCACATCAAGTATCCCTTGTTCTCAACAAAAGACCAAAATCAATTTCCTTAAAGAGGTTCTCAAGGAGAGGAATTCAAGAGGTAAATCGTTTTTTGTTCTCTTTCAATTTATTTTAATTTCTTTTCTTCTTATTTTATCCATTCATATTACATGCAAATTAACATTATAACTCTAGTGTCTTATATAAACTATAATTTTGTTATTTTAATGTATAATAAATCATCAAACCCCTTTTCATCCCCTTTTTAATCTAAAAAATGAAAACATCGCCCATGAGGTGCTAATTTACCGCCTTTGTGGACAAAGAGTTTTTGTTTTTAAATTATGCTTTCAAGGATGGTCATAAAAACATTTTTATGGTCAAAAATACTGTAATATATGTATTAAAACTTATTTAAGATTATATAACTAGTATATATACATAATTTTAATTCATAAGACAAAACTAGTTCATGATGATCGAAAAAATACTAAAATAATCTAAATGATTATCACTAACATTTTATATAATGATTAATCCTAATAACATATAATATAATGAAATATATAACCATTTAATATTATTTAATTTCATTAATAACATATAATTTCGATTATGGACAACTATTCTCATTTTACATGATTTTCCATAAATGTATACAAGTAAACTGATCATGAAGACCAAGGAAACGAATGTTACCGAATGATAAAATTGTATCTTATCCCTCATCAAAAAATCCATAAATGAAATTAATAAAATTATAATAAATAAAATACATGTATAAATTTTTCTTAATTAATTAATTAATTTATTTAATATGATTATCCTTGACATTAAGATCAAGTGTGGAATGCTTTTGGATATAAGGTAAGGGTTTTCTCATCTCACTTTTATTTCCGTGAGATATGAATTATTCACGACTTTTCCTTGTTTGTGGTGTATGTATACTTCCCATTGATGTATCATATCATGAATATATTTATATTCATGGTTTTAAATTTCCTGTTGGATAATCATTAATTTTATGGGGCTTAAGGTTTTATTGTTTTCATAGTAAGTGTTTCTTCCCGAACCTCCATTTTACATTTGAGTTACGATTTCTATCTCTTTACCCCCAATGTAATTATTAATTATTTTTTTATAATTATAATAAATTATATTTATATGTTCCAAAATCATATATCCAGATCATTTCATATTTCTATTATGGGATAATAAATGTTTTATAAGGTTCCCTTCTCAATTTTTTCTGATAAGCAAGGCTGATTTAAGAAAACTTCCCAATTTCTTACCCATTTTCAAGTACCTTCCATAATATATTTTAAGAAACCATTATTTTTCTAATATCACTCTTTTTTTATTGAAAACTAAATTTGTTCATTTATATTTTTATAGAATCAATTATTACTTTTTCCATTTTAAATCCCCTTTTATATTTTTCATTAAACTGCACTAAAGTAGCCCATTTCTAAAGTCTCTTAAAAACTATTTTTACATGTTTTAACTTCATTTGAACATAATTTATACCTAAAACATAATTTTATTTTTCCTAACCTTTTCTTTTCTAGGATATACATTTTTACAATCTGGTTTTATGTCAAATACAAATGATTTTTCCAAACCAACAACTCTTCTTTGAAAAGTAAAAAAAAGGTTGTTTTTCTCAAGAATTCCTTGATGATCGATTACAACAACATTTTTTAAATATTATGATTCATTGGTATTAATATTATATGATATAATATACCATATTTTATTAAATGGTTTATGACTAGGTTGACTATGGATTTTCTATTTTGATACCATTCACTATATTACTTAGAATGGTTAGTAATTATGTTTACTAATTGGGAAAGTTATTTACATTTGGTATGTATGAATTATTTATGTTTACCGCATTTATATGAGGAATGAATTGGACTAATAAAGTGATGTTAGGGTCCCACTATCTCTTTTCGATGCATCAGTAGGTCTCATGAAATTAAATCAATTGGCGACAAACCCTTTACATTAGTTTCCAAGTAGTTTTAAATTATCAGGGGGATAGATCTTGACACAAATAAAATGGGTTTATACCCATAGACTTAAACTATATTTAGGATAGATCTTGTTAGTAACTATATTGATGATATATCTTGATTGTGTATACTTCCAACATTATTCATTTTTTCATTATTATTTTTCCATGGGATTATTTGATTAGTTGGAATATCCATTGTTAAGTTTTATAGATCATGTGATTATTTAAATGGAATGTGTTTCAGTTTTTTATCATGATATATTGTTTATGACATATTTTCTCATATCTTAATTTGTATCCTTACCCTTACGTAACATTTAATCTAACCCCTTTCATATGTTTTACTTTTTCCTCATATTCTGAGAAGTATGTTATGATTGATGTGATGGGTTACACAAAAAGGGGAATAATGGCATACTCAATGAAATTTTTTATGTATTTTATGTTTAAAAATGTAATTTTAAGACTACTAAACTATTTTTTCCCTTAGTATGTGATTCCTTGTATCTTTTGATAATGTATTAAAGTAAGGTATCGACTCCGGGCTACTAGGGTTTGGGTTATTACAATAGTGATCAACCGTAATTCATTGTGATAAACTATCACCATTTTTATAGTGTTTTCTCTTTAGATAAAGGGTGATATGATGTTTTATTAAGTTGATGAATGGTAACCTAAGTTTGGTTTCCAATTATAGAATTCACTAAGGGATGCATATGAACCTCAGGGAGTGTTCTTAAATGATCACAAGATGCCTCTGGGGGCAAGAGCCTTGTGAATGGGTAGTGATGATGTGTCAGTGAGTGCATCCAATCATTTCCAAGAAAGATTTTATAAAGTTTTTTTGACTATTTTTTTCACATGTGATTAGATTTGGGAAGGTAGAAACCATGTTTGGCATGTCTTTTTTGATTTTATGGAAGCATTTCAGGTTTTGATTAGAGGTATTTCAAGGAAAAGTCTAAAATATTCATGTTGTGAATGGATAATGAGAAATATCCATTATGGATTGAGTTTTGAAAATTATAGTGGGAAACGGGTTGATAGTGATCTTATGTGTATTGACATGCAGTATGTTGGGAACCATTCTGAATGAAATGGTGAACCGTTGAGAGTTGTTTTATGGGAAATTCTGATGGATAAAGGTGCCAAAGTTTAGAATTAGGCTTATGGTATAATCCTTAAGGTGGGGAGAACCTTGGAATAGAAAACTTCTATGATATAAATATATAGTTGTATCATGTTAGATGAGATCTATGGAGAATATTCTCAGTGTTCAATAAAGGATATGAGTATTGGCTCAAGTTTGAGGGATATCATGTCTTGTGTTTAGAGTTACATTAGAATCACATTGGGTGGTCATATTTGGAACAAACTTTGATGACCTGTATAGGTTGGTTTATATTTACAGATATACACAAGGTATTCTTTGGGATGAGAAGTACTAAAATAAGGAGGCTATAAGATCTTATGTTTTGAAAAGGTTGGAAATTCCAAATTAATTTGAGTTTTTTGTTTGGTGGATGGGACAACTAAAAAAGAGAGATCCAAAATGGATTTCTAAGAGTTTAAACACCATAAAGTGGTATTTCTGGATAAAATTTGGGAATCGATAGGTTACTTGGGTTATTAGATAAGTATTAAGAGATTCAGTATTAGAAAACATATTTTAGGAGAAGGTATCCTAAGGAACACATTTAGAGCATGGTCAGTGCTAACCACGCTCCCCAAACCATTTGACCTATTTATTAAGGCACATGATTTTTTTAAACCATGAAAGGGGATCTAATAAAATGTGTGGTTTTATATAGAGGTTTGGAATGAGCCACATGGTTGTTGTATGGTTTGAAAATTTATAAGAACCCCATTTTCCTACTTAGAGCTAACAACCCCTTAAGTTTTTTTGGGCATGAAACTTGCATTGTTGAAATCTTAGGAGGACCCCATCAATGCCTTGGATTATTTAAACTCGTCTCGAAAACTTTGGGTGTATTGAGTAAATTCTAGGTCCAAAGTCCTTTTTTTATGTATTTCTAAGAATGAATGAATGATTTTAATTGTTAACTAATGTGCTAAATTATGGATGACCTTGAGAAACCTCTCCTTAGTTGTGGTTTTTTTTAGTAAATACCTTGACCTGATTACTCCACTTCTTCATAATATGTATACCTTTAAGACTTAGATTTCCCATATATAATTCCTTGTTACTTATGAACTTTTTTTATAAAAACCTTAGATTAAATGGATCAGAGTAAGGGTGTTGGTTAAATTGTTATATCCCTTTTTATAAGGTAAATTGTGAAATGTGTATGTGGAAGCTAATGGCTTATAAGTAATGGGTGTTTTATTATAATTTTTATAAAAGGCCTTGAGACAATTCACTACCCAATTAAATATTTCTCTTTATTATTACTTAATATCCATAATATTATTAAAATAATGAGACTAGTTATGGTTATAGTGAGGTCTTCCATGGGTATGATTCGAATTTTGATTTTGAATTCCAAGTGTAAACTTGATGGAAACCCCATGAATCACTTATGTGAATTCCAAGGGATACACTCTCATTGGATCTAGTCAATGTCTTTAGTGAATTACTTAGCATGGCATCGATGATTCACCTACTACTTACAAAAACATTAGAACACCTTGAATGAGATTCCTATATTTGGATTGTTTTCCTCAGACATGTGATGCCTCATATTTATATACTTGGGTCCCAATAAATTTTATACTAAGATTACCTTGGAATTTTTCCTCTTGCTCAGTTAGAGTCCCATTTATAGATTGTAATTCCTTGTATTTATTATTTGTATTTTATTAGTACCAATATATGGGAATTCTTGGATTCCACCCCATGGATTTGTTGGGATACTTGTTCTTGGATACCTGGGCCTATATCCATGGGTCATTGGGCTACATTATTATTTCTAGGATACATAGATAGTCTGAACTATGACAAAGTAGTTGGTATTTCCTATTTTTCCTCATCTTTATTGTTTTACCAATTATATATATACTTCACATGGTTTTGTTTCATACTCTTTGATTGGAATGAATTGGATAGTTTTAGTGGTGGACTTATGAGTATTAATTAAACCTTTTTTAGGCCTTTGTTTAGTAACTAGGATAGTCTCATGGATATAGGTTTGGACTTGGTTGGTGCTTCTTGGTTGATACTAATTAGGGGCTAGGACTTTTCATGGGAGATGTGGTCGAGCATGTACTTAGGATTCCTTCAATTGTTGGGTATTTTATTTGTCTTATTTGTTTTATTCTTTTATCTTTATATCATTTCTATATCTATTACCTTTCATTCACTTGATTTCCTTATATATGTATCATCATTACACATGTATGATTACTTTATCTGGCACTTGTTGAGTTATTTTTTCATTATTATCTTTTTTTGTTCCTTTATTTAATTATTCCTCCACTATATTTATTACTCATCTATAGGGAATATTCACCCCATTGTACCACCATTATAAACATGCTACTAGTCAGTTACCTCTGTAATATGGGGAGGTATGCTTGAGGCCATGTGGACCTTGGATTTAATTACTTATGAATAAATCAAGCTCAAGATATCACAGGAGGTAGACTTTGGGTGGTCACTATCTCCCTTATCACATTGCCAACCCAGGATGGGTACCTTTGATGAGAGGGGGTCATTAAATATTGGTATCACAGGTTCAGGTTGATAGATGGGATGGAGTTTGGAGTTAATCACTGGTGAAACTACATGGGTTGATAGGGAAATAGTGTTATCTAAATTTATCAAGAGATGTAAATAAGGGAGACTAGATGAGACATGGGTATTTAGGGGCCCCTGTGATATGAAGCACGGACCTTTAAGTTTACTAATATTACTAAAATACCTGATACTAGTTTAAGGGTATATGCCTATGAAAGTATCATGCATCATTATTCCTTACACATACATTTTAAATTGGTATACCTCGAGATAGGTTAAACCTTAAATAAAAAAATAATGTAAATAAGTAATTAATTAATGTTAAATATTTCATATTCTTGGTTTATGAGTCTCTAACCATTTTTTCTTTTGTAGGTATAGATCTAAATTAATTTCCTATTCAGGTTTGCATAGATCATGTTTATTAGGATGTGCCAAAAGATCACTGAAAATTAGAGGTTGATGATAATGAAACTTGGAGGAGGACACTTTGATATTTTTAGTGATAGAGACAATAGAAATGAAAGGAATCTATTTCATACTTAGTGATATAATACTAGTTTGAGGAGGTTGAGATAGCTTTTAGTTGAATTCATGCTCATAAGGAGAACTAGGTTTCATTAGCTATAATGATGTTGTGTAGAGTAGCGAGGTGGTGGTAGATATTGTTCCTTAAGGATCAAGAGGATTTGAATGTTTTATGAGAGAAGTTTACAGTATAGTTCCAAGTAGAGTTTCTTTCTTACACTGTAAAGGTAGCCAGTATCTAGGAGATAGTTTCCATCTTATAAGTAATTTCTAACATATGAGAGTTTTAGATCTAATTCAAATCCCTTATCTAATATACTTCAAACTTGTTACCAAATTAAAAGGCCTAGGTGAGGCATTTTGAGAAGGATTTTCATCTAGAGATCCAGCACCAGGTCACCCCATTTATGTTATCAATGTATCTCGATGTGTAGGTGATATTATAGTTTTTCAAGAGGATTATGGATATAACCATGTCATCGTGATATGGGATTCATCAGGATTACTACTAAAGTAGAGTTTTGGTATAGGGTTCCCAGTTTCCTGGATAGAAGATATTTCCTATGGTCAGGGGTAGGTTCCAGACCTCATCATATCATTTATATTAGGGTAGAATCTCACGGGTATTTTCTAAAAGATTATACATATGATTTTCATGTGGAGGATGAGGTCATCAGTGGTGGGAGTTCCTGACCATTTTGAGTAGCCACCATGCCCTAGGCGTTTCACTTCAGGTTCCTCCATTAAGGTAGTTTCAGTCGATACAACAATAAAATGATCTAGCTTGGGATCAACTTAGATAATGTTAGGTGGGAAGAATATATACCTGATATTTTTTCATCCTCATAGAGAAAGTAAAATCTATGGAGGTGGTATTACTCAAGGTCATAGAGGCTATAGAGCAGGATGTGGCTGGCTGCATACCCTGGTGTGGCCAACATTGAGTAATCTATATTTTTTTGAGGTACCCTTTGCTTGTTTTGTACTTGGGTGCATGATTTGATTGATTCGTAAGATATACACTTATTTGTATCACCTTATCTAGTATGTTCTTTGGGACTTGAGGTGGAGAGGCTTCCAGTGTCCATGGTTTTGACTACACCGATTGGAGGTCGATCTTATATGTATGAAGTATGTAGAGACTATGAACTAGTGTCGGGGTATCACCTCTCTTTAGTAGATTTCATATTTTTAAGGATATATCCATATGATATCATACTCAGTAAGTAATTATTGTATGTAGTTCAAGATATTGTGGATTTCTTCTAGAGAAAAATTTTATTCTATAATGATGACAAAGATTCTTTAGTTTTCATTCGTGATCAAGACCCTCAGATAGGCTAGAGGATTTTTATGTCCATTCCTTCCTTGATGGATGATATGATATTAACTTAATTATATGTTTATACATAGATGTTTACTATGGATATGGAAGAGTAATTTTATGTTTTCTTAATGAGGTAATGGTGTTACCCCCTCAATGAGATATCCATTTTGGGATAGATCTGTGGCTAGGCACTCCCCTGATATCGAAGTCTCTATATTGTATGGCTCTATTTGAGTTGAGAGAGATGCATGTATAGCTCGATGATCTTTTTCAGTGAGGTTTTGATCATCCAAGTTTGTCACCTTGGGGTGTATAAGTTTTATTCATGAATAATTCATATGGTTTTTTCATCTTTGTATCGATCATTGTTACTTGAACCAGGTGATGGTAAAGAACCTCTATCATCTTCTATGGATTGATGATTTATTAGTTCACATTAAAGGATATATTTGGTTATCAAAGATTGATCTGCAGTTAGGATATAATCATATTTGGTTCAAATATGAGGGTATTGAAAATACCACATTACTGTGTCATTATGGGCATTACAAGTTTGTTTTTATACCATTCGGTGTGAAAAAAAACTCTAGAAATTTTCATAGGTTTGATGAATTTAGTGTTTAGAGAATTACTAGATCATTACGTGGTGGTTTTCATGAATGAAATCCTTGTGTAATTTGTATATCGTGACGAGAAGGCAAGTCATCTACATGTTGTTTTGGTAGTTCTTCATCATTGTCAGTTGTTTGGAAAGTTGTCAAAGTGTGAGTTCTAGACTCATGAATTTTGTTTCTAGGGTATGTAATATCCCACCAAGGATTAGTTGTGGATCATTAAAATATTTAGGGAGTCATTTCTTGGGAATACCCAAAGACTATTATGGAGGGGTAGATTTTATTTGGTCTTGTAGGCAATTATAAGAGGTTTATAGATAATTTCTCTTGAGTAGTGACTCCTATGATAGATTTTACCAAAAATAAAGAGGAATTATTATGGAATAACAAGTGTTAGGAATATTTTAAGTAACTAAATAAGAATTTTTTTTCAATGCTATAGTCCTTTGTTTTCTAGTAGAGGGATTCAGTTTGAGGTTTTTTATAAGGCTTAATGTCTTGGGCTGTTATGATGCAGCATATATCATTTGTTCCTTATGAGTCTCAGAAATTATGTCCCCATGAGAGTAATTATATCACCCATGATCTTAATTTGGGATCGTTCATTTTACCTTGATGTAGTTATTACATCACCTCATCATTGATCATTTTATGGTTTTTACTAATCATATTATCCTAATGTATGTTTTCCCCCAATGTGACTTGAACTTGTGTTAGTGGAAGTGGATGAAATTTTTGCAGGATTAAAACTTTGAGATTTCATATACAGTAGAAAAGGTTAATTTTATAGGTTATAAGATGATAAGGAAGCCAAGAAATGTTGTTAAGTATAAATCTGGAGATTCCTAAAGAGTGATGAAAGATCTATTAGTGATGCATCTTGATATGGGAGACGTTGGTGGCAGAGGTTTTCTTTCCAGATGATGGTGAAGTCATATTTAGTATAACATGTATAGGATTTCTAGATGGGGGATTCTGATATGGAGTTATAGAGAGACCCAATTTTCTTTGGTGATTCCTCTAATGGTTGTTCTAAAGATAAATAGCACCTAGTGTTATTCTAGGGGAGTCTTTTTATCCCATTGGTGATGTGTGATGTATTTATCCATGAGTTATATTTCTCACCCTTGGTGGTACATCCTAGTGTGAAAAATATGTACCAATCTCTAAGTGGGTAGTTTTTGTGTCATGGGTTAAAGCATGAAATTATAGAGTTTGTGACTCAATGTTTGGTATACCATAAGGTCAAGGCTGAGAAGAATTTTCTAGAGGTTTTTTTCCATCCATTAGATATTCCTTAGTAGAAGTGGGAGAATATTTTTATAGACTTTATTACTAGTTTAACTCAAGTACTGGGAGGCTATGATGATATATGGGTCATGTAGTATCATTTTAAAAAATCATCCCACTTAATAGTGGTTAAGGATCCAAACTTAGTGGAGGTTTTTTCAAGTAAGTATTTCGATGAAGTGGTGAGACTCCATGGAGTTTCAAGGTTGATCATATTTGATCATCATACTCATTTTACCTATAGGGATTGGATTGGTATCTAGTATTCTTTTAAAACTCAGTTATACTTCAACACTACTTTTCATTCACAAACGAATGGTCTGACAGAGCAGACTATCCAGACTCTTTAGGACATGTTTCATTCTTCTGTCTAATATTTTAGAGGTTCATGGATAAGTAACCTTACCTTGGTCAATATTTATTACAAAAATAGTTTCCAATCCACCATTGGTATGGAAATATTTCAATATTTTTATATTTGACCTTTCAATTCCTTGTTTTTATAAACTGGGTTTGGGGAGTCATCAATTATCAAACTAAATCTAGTATAGAACATGATATAAATGGTTCAAGTGATTCTTGAGAGGCTTAAAATAGTAAAAAACCATTAAAATTCCTCTGATAATCATAGGAGGAGACCTATTTAATTCTATTTTGGGATCATGTGTTTTTATATTTTAATCATCATTATGACTATTGAGGTTTTGGTCATGGGAAAAAGCTTTATCCCTATTTTTTGCACCTTTCGAGGTGTTGGCTCATGTTGGAGTTATGGTGTATCAAATGGAAATCCCCCCCCCCACCCTAGATGAGCCAGATTCATGATGTCGCCCATGTTTCATAGATCTATATTTATCTTCATTATGATTCTCATGTCATTTACTAGGGTGATATTTACATTGAAGATGATTTTACCTTCGAGGAGCATCCTGTGGAGATCTAGGACTATCAGGTGAAGGTATTGTGTGAGAATACCATTCACTTGGTTTGTGTCTTTTGGCGATATGGTGGGGTAGAGGAGAGTACCTAATAAAATGGTCCATATATTCACACTTAGTATCTAGATATGTTTTTTGTTTATATTTTATCTTATAGAAATTCTTATTTTGTATAATTTGACCTTTTCTAATTTATGATATGGTTTCCTCTTCTTTGATGTTTTCATTGTGTTCTTGCTTTTGTTTGAGTGGTATATTCCCCGAAAGAGTGTTTAGGATTTGATTGTCGGTGTTGCATAATTTTACACTTTTTATCCTATGATTAATGTGGTTGAGATCCTATTTTAGTGATATTTGTGAGAGGCATCTCATTGGGTGGTTGTTTGGACAACCATTTTCTTTCTTTTCTCTACAAGATTGATTTTAAATTCTTGAGGATGAGAATTGTTAGAGAGGTATCTAATGTAAGGTCCTAGATTATATAATCCCTATAATTTTTAAGTTTTGAGTGTTTTAGGTTGTTAAATTAGGTTCTAGAAGTAAACAATGGAGTTAATCTGAAATTACAACTATAGAGGATTCTATAGCATGGAGGGATATACTGCACCTTAAGGTTGTTTTCTTCAGTGTGGAGAGCCCGACTGTATTGTATCAAACCAAGAGGAATTACTTCATATCCACTACCATTTTTGGAATGGATACAACATGTAGGTAGGTTATGTCATATTGAAGTTCACTTCTGAGGCATGGAGAGGCGAGTTCTGGTGTAGGTGCTTGAGGGGTGAGTTTGGGTGGTTCTGAAAAAAAAATTAACCCTATGACATGGAGGTAGGCTACTATGAATCCTAATTGTAAAAATTTTGGGTTATATGGTGTGTTGATTTTGGTTTCACCATAGTATCTCTCCCCTTTTAATAGGATCTGAATCATGGATATTGAACATGGTTTTGACTAGGCAAGTTGCAGTGTGGTCCCTTACGTTGTGCCATATTCTTTCTTGTTTTAGTCAGTTCTGTGACGTGGTCAAGGTTGTTGTTCCATTGTGTTGTGTTTTGAAAAATTACTATAAATACATGAGTCCCATCGAAACACTATTTTATCAAAAATTTATCTCTTAAACCCTTGGCATACAAGAGTTCTTTTGGAATGCCTTTGAAGCCCCTTCCAATCAGAATCAACCCCTGGCTTTTGGAGATCGATCTATGGTAATTTGCGGTGATTTGTTCCAATTTTCTAGAATTTTATTCTCTATTTAGTATCATTTAATCCTATTATTTATTTCCATGTTATTAAATTGGATCTTCATCATTATAATGGATTTTATTTTGATGTTTTTTTTTCAGTTGTGGCATAGTGTTCTTGGATGGACATGTCTTTCTTTGTGAGAGAAGTGATCAAAGATATGTGTTGTTTTTTTGTTCTCACATGAATAATTTTAATTCCTTGAGGTAGTGGATTCATTTATTCTCATTTTATATTAAGTTCACTCATAAATTTACCATGATTTATCTTTTCTTTGGTGGTGTAATTAAACTTAATAAAGGATAAACTGGATTAATGAAATAATGGTTTATAGTTAGTGATCACATGTCTTTTTATACCTTGATAACAGTTTGAATATTGATTTACTAGATAGTGTGTTATATAGTATATACTTTTTTAAAATGTTTTTTACTCTTGGGTTGGCATGTTAGTTTAATGAAAATGGTTAAATAATGTAAAGATGGTAAATTTTTGGTTGGATAAAGAACATAAACTGGCATGCTTAATGAATCAATTCTTATAATTTTATGGTAATAAAATTGAAACTAAATACATGTTTAATTTTTTTTTATTCCATGTGTTAATGGAATTGGATAAAGAACATGAATCTTGAAGTGCATGTTTTTAATAATAATGAAATCCATGATATTGATATGTTCTTACTTAATGTTTAATGAAACTAGAAGTTATACTTAAAATCATGTTTAAATAAATGATAGCTTTTAATAGTTAATGACTTTGTTTACCCATATTAGTAACCTATAATAAATGAATTGGATAATTCAAGATGGAATAAAAATAATTTTTTGATATAGATAAATGTTTTGGGCGGAATGAGACCATTTTCTTATGAGGGATGAATGCCTTATGTTTAGGGTCGGGTGAGATTCTTTTCATGTAATGGTTGAATACCTTTTTTATGCCTAGTTTTCCTATTGAACATGTATGTTGTTTATTTCCTTTTGTGTTACTATGGATGTGATACTTTCTATGTGATGTGATGTGAGCCTATGATGGATGATGGCTGATGACATGTGAAAGTGGAGGTCTAGGTTTGTTATAGCAGTTGATGCCTATGATGGTGAGATGCATGGTGATAAGCATGATGGTGTTAGGGGTGCTATTGGGTTTGATAGAATAGGTTGAATATTGTCTTACCCATTATTGTTCTAAAATCTTGGATGCCTTCTTATTATTATATCAGTTATAAGGTCCATATTTTTGGGTTTCTTGTTTATCTACATTCCTTTCCCCGCTACTTGAGGCAGCTAGTTGTTCTTGTCTATACATCTTTGTACTATATTAGGTTGTTTCCTAGAGAACTTAGAATTATGGAATGGTGATTCTTAATAAATTTTTTAACCCATGGGGTTGGTACTTTTTGGAATGAAAAATATGTTAATTGTGATAAATCATGGACTTGGTTGTATTATGCCTAGAGGTCATGGACTTCACTGTGATGATTAATGAAATGAAATTTTTAGAAATATTAATTAAGGGATAATAAATTAATTAACATAATCCTAATTGTTAAAAATGGAAAGAATTATTTTAATTAAACACCTTTAATTCTTGTGTATCTATAGGATATCTAGTTTTTAGCGGTGGAAATCGGGTGTCTGATTGATGTTAGTTGTCATTTATCCTAAGACTAGGTTAATTCCAATAGTATTATGTGCTAGTATGAATAGTGTTTATTTTCCCCATATATGTGTGTAGAGGTTTTTAATGTCTTGTGTTTATTTAACATACATGTATCTTCATATATATTATCCTAAGGATTATTATAGGTATGATGTTTATGGACTATGATGGATCGAGGTACATACTTAGTGTATGGGTTGTGATAGCTTGAGGTATAATACCCAATGTACGATACATGACATATAGGATTTGGGGGCTCTACTAAACTACTCAGTTACTATATTGAGATGAGGTATGGGATGATTACATGATGTGTTACACGATATGCATGTTATGATACTTTATCCCAAGTGTCTTCAGGGTGGATTCTTTGGAGAGAGATGGATCAGGATGTGTGATGTTGGGGTAGGGTAGCAAACCAGTGGGGAACTGGTAGTGAAGTACCCATTTTGTTACTATAGTATATAATCTCTTATATGTATTACTTAGTGAGAGATAGTCATGGTGAGGCTGGGAATTTAGTATACATGTTTATGTGATGATTTAGTTTCACTTGTTGTTCACTAGGCATTAACATGCTTTCTTTATATTTTTCATAGGATACTCTAATGAGGGTCCAACTGAGTATACCTATTATTCTATATATATATATATATATATATTGTTTTTTAGGTCAGAAGGATAAGGTTGTAGATTGAGCTAGATATTACTTGTTTGTGGTTGTTTGAGTGTTGTTTCGGATTTTTGTTTATTTTTAAGATTTTATTTTGGTACTTGTAGCTTTTTTTCAGTTGTATTAGTTATTTTATGACATTACATTCATGTACTTGGGATATTTATTTTATCTTTTTGAGTAGTATTTTATTTTTATAATGTCATATATCACTTTATTCACTTTCTTTTAGAGGGTAATGCCTCTCATTTTTATGTATGATATACCCTCGGTTCTTATAGATAACTTGTGGCCTATTGGATGTGGAATTCAAGTAGTAACTATATCCCTTCTCTCATTTTCTACCCAGGAGGGGTACCTTTGGGGAGGGATGGTGAAAAAAAATAATATATAGTTTCTTGGAAATCTCATCCAAGGGTTTATATTCTCTTATGAATCATCTATAACCTTCCTTCCACACAAATATTAACCTCTAAATAACTATTATCATTATATATAACTATATAATAAAATTACACACATCAACCACATAATTCTTATAGATATTGACCATATCATTCTTTCCATTTCATAATTATTTATCAATTTTCACATAATCCATCATTAATCGCTTGCAAAATTCAGTGACTACATTAGATAATTAATTTTATAATCCTGTTAATTCCTTTCACATCAAATTTCCCATATCATTCACCTTCTTTATGTTTTTTATTAATTCATTCCCAAAAAAACCATCCTCAAATAATTTCCCAAATCATTATGTCATTCAAGCTCAATTCTCAATATCACGCATTCTTATGAATATTATCTGACATATTTTGAATACTTAACCCTAACATCAATTTTTAGGAACCAAAACACACAAGATACTTCCCATGGATATATGGGGTGGAAGAAGAAGATCAAGGTGGTAAAAAGAGAAAATATAATATCATAGCTCATATATATTTGATCCCATAAGTTGATGAACTCCAAAGTAAACCAAATAACTCTTGAAAATTTTATAAGTATCCCTTGGTAACCAAGGGTTTTCAAGGTCGAGTAAGAACCAAAAGAGATAAAAGATAGATTTTTAAATTTATAATTAAATTAATACAGTCCAAATAATAGTGTGGTTACCTAAGCTATCTCATGGTTTGGTTTTCTCAAGGTTGATCTTAAAACCATAAAAACTTGAATCATGAACCCCTAAAAATTTACTGACTAGTTTCATTCAAAAAATTAAACGTTTGACCAAAACCATAAAATTGACTATGAAAACATGATATTTGTTTCTCAATAACCTTTTAAAAAATGAGATAGAACCATGATAATCTACTTTAACCACATCCTTTTTTGAATCATTATAATAAATTTTGACAAGGTTCTTACATAATTCAAAAAATAAAACTAGAAAAATATTTATCTAAACCACCTTATGAACTATAATAATTTTATATAAACTATGTTACCATTGTCAAAACCATAACATGGGATTATTCATCATGGAGACTAGTATCTCATACAATTATTTTCTCCAAAATGCAGTCTCCTTCCATGATGAGACCATCAAACAGTAATGAACATAAAAAACCATGGAATAATTAAGAGAAAATCATGGATCGGTTTTTATCAAAAACATCATATTTGAAATTTTTTTAATAAATAAATTTTGAACTCACTTTTTCCTTCTTCAACAGATCAAAACATAAAACGTAAAGGATATATAATTTTTATGCCTATATACTGATGATTTGAACTTCCATTAAAGTTTATTTAGGTTTCTCAAAATAATTTATTGTAGAGTATATGATAATTACTTTTTGAATAACTATATTTAGATGGATTATAATATTTAATAATGTTAAAATCAGTGTTTAATAAAAAAACTAAACTCCTTAAAAACATTGAGATAAACCTTAAATATTGATAAAAAATAATACAAAGTGGTCCCCTCTGAAGTATCACAACTTCTTTGATATATATCCCATTAAGTTGATCAAGTGATAAATATTATTAAATTGATATAAATGGATCAAAAATTTTAATTTTATCTTAAATGAACCATTAAAAATATTTCCTATTTATATTTTAGAAGACCCATAATCAAAATATTTGGTTATGTCTTCCAATTTCCATGTTTGTGTGAGTATTTATTTCAATATTCCTTGGGATTTTTTTCTATCTCTGTTAACTTATTGTCCTTCCAACCACCATGATGTATATTCAATAAATAATTCATCAAATTACCTCACAAAAATCACTCATGGATGCATCAATGTGGCAAACCAGGTAATTATATAAATAAATCAATCTTATGATTTATATGTATTCATTTTATGTATTCATAATCATCATAGTTTTATAAATAATTTTATAAAAGTTTTCAATCAAAAAAGGAATAGTTTTATTTAACTAAATTGTTCTTCAACTAACTACCTGGTTTTATTTAAAGTATATATTTATAAATTTTAGATATTTAATTTGATAAAATTGAATTGATTTTATCTATCATCATATCAAATTTTTCTTAAGGTTATCTATATATATTTTTCTAAAACGGTTGATTTTTGGGTGAATAGTGAAATTACTGATTTTTCAAAATACTGTCATTTTTAAGACATTATTATGATATAAAAATGATTTAATAAGTTTAAAAACTTTTTATTTACCAAATATTTTTTTAAGATGTTAAATAATGTAATTTAAAATAATTATTTTTAATTTCAAATCCCAAACTTGACTTTTGTGAACATAAGTTATATTTTATTAAAATAAAAAACTATTTTTGGGTATTTACAATTAATGGTATGGTTAGATGGTTGAATTATGCTTTTTATTGATAAAAAAGTATAACAACCTTCATTTTTTTATTAATTATCCAAAAAAATCATGAAAATTAACTTTTTACTTGATTTCAATGTAAAAAATGTTTTACACTTAAATCAGGTATTTTCCTAAAAATTTTTTTCATGTGTTTTGTGTTCTTATATTGAAACTATTTTATACCACCTATATAATATTAATATGATAATATATATTAAAATTTTTTAATTATCATGTCTAAATTTTTTTATAATTCCCATTTTATTTTTGGTCACATAAATAAGTTATCATGATAAAAAAGTTAAGATCTCAAAGTTAAGGTTAAATTGGGTTTAAAGGGGTTTAACAAGGATATAAGGATTAAAATAACTCCAAAACTTGTTTAAATATGATTGTTTGATTTTTTTTACACCTTATAACATATTATATAATAATTTTTTCTGACTTGGTTCCATTTTATCATGGATGATACCATTTAATACTTTAAAACCTTGAATAATTACAAGAGTTCCACTCCCCTCACTTATAAAAGGGAATAACTTATCATCTCTTCTTCACACATCATGATCCACTTAAATCAAACCATACCTAACCAAATCCCATCCCAAAATTCATCAACATGACTCATAGGCTCAGGTGTCATCAAAATACCAATTGATAAGGCCTAAGAACTAAGACAGTGGGGGTTTTCTGAAGAAGAGGTATAACTCTTAATCGAGTGTTTTAATTTTATTTATTCTTCTACCACCTTAAAAGATTCTATAAACATTCTCATATAATAACATAAATATCTTAAATATACTAAAATTTTATTATTCTTGATTCACAACCATTATTCATCTCCTTTCCCATCCTATGGTCAATAAAACATCATCTTTGAGTACATGTGGACTACCTCCTCCACAAAACGATGTGTTTTTTCATCACTAAATCATATAGATCATTAAAATGATGGATCCAATAAATATATATGATATTTAATACATAATTATTATTATTTAAATATAATATATGTAACACCCTGATATTTTAAAAGAACACTATGTTCTATTTCATATACAACATGTAACACTTAGATTAAACAAATTGTGATAAACTATTAAAATATTATTATTTAAACATGACTGTTATAACTTATCCATTAAAATTACCAGTATGAATAGGAATAAAAATATTATGAAAAATATATCTAATTGTTTTATATAATCTAAATTTATTGATTAATTCATAATAAATAAGAACTCAAATTTCAGTAAAGTCATTTTATGCTTCAAAAATATGTTTTCTTCAAAAATTATTTTTATTGTTTTTTTTATAAAAAATTATAATTAGTAACTAGAACTTATAGAAATGGTATTTTATAAAAATTATATCATTTTTTAAATACTCATATTAAAATTATCTTATGGTGAAATTTTGGGATTTTTCTGAAAAAAGAATGATTTTTAGTGGATAGTGAAAAATACCACTTTTTTGTAAAACTACCATTTCTTTTCAAAAAAAAAGTAAATTAAAAGTACCATTATGATTTTAATTTGATTTCAAATTAACATAAGTATTATTTATTTATATTTAATCTAATTAATTTCATTTTAATTATCAATTGTCACGATTTAGGTACAAGTTTGTTTTTATGCTTAAAAACACAGTTTTATGCAAAACAAAATTAAGTGCATAAATTTTATCCATTTTAATTAATTAAAATAACCCCTAGTAAGGAAATATTTAAACTAAATACATATATTATACATCTATTTATAATAATCTAAATTCATATAATGATTATTTTAATTCATAGAGTTAATAAAAGATCATCTATTGTAGTTGGGGTGGTGCTAGAGTGGTAAACCTCGTAATATTGCATCCAAAAGACCATAGTTAGAATATGGAAATCCTTTTAGGGGATTTATGATATAGGTGGTGACATGGGTATAATGTTTATATGCGGTGATGTAGGTATGATGTGGGAAGGTGGTGACATGGGCATGATAAGGGAATGAATTGACATAGGCATGACGCAGGCCTGGTGACATGAGTAAGATGATATAAACATAAAGTTTTACTGGAATTCAAGACATTTTATGGGCCTTTGGGCCATGTAATGGTCTTCATGACCACTGGTCCTTTCAGGCCATCCATATAAAATAAATAAGGTTTTATGGGTGGCATATCCCCTTTGCGGGGTTATGGACTGCCTTTCCAGCCTATGTGTGATGTGTGTGTGTGTTTGATGTAATTTTACCCCCAATAACCTAATGTATATAATATAAGCTATTTCTTGAAAAAATCATTTCTTGAAACACCATTTTTCAACACATTTTTAAGATTTAATTTTTAATTTAATTATTCCAATTATATGATTTTAATGTGATAAAATGAGATCCATATTTCGTCTTATCATAATTATTATTATTTAATAAGTTAAACTTAATTTTTGGTCATAATAAATTGTAAAAACATAAAAAAAAACTAGTTACTGTGGTGAAAAACTAAAATGGTAAAAGTGTGTAGCATTAGAGTTAAATAGAATAACATGTTTAAAACATATTTATTTTTGAATGGTGGAGGTTCTTATTAACTATATAACCCATAGACTCCATTATTTATCAATTTTAGAAGCACTTGTCATGAGAGTGGCATCCCATTATTGAATAGTTTTTCATATTTACAAAAATATCACTCATCCTCATTTATAAAAGGAATCATCCTATACTATCTATTACACACTTCAAAATCCTTGTGGTTGGGCCAATACATTCCCAAATATCATACTTAATTAAATCCCAAATTTTTAGAGGCCTTGGTTTGATCATAAATCCAATCTAGGAAGGCTTTAGGAATTATCCTAAAGTGGTGTTCTGAAGAAGATGTATTGTTCTTAATCCATTATTTTTTGTTTGTTTCTTCTTACACATAATTATAATATTAAAAACTATGATGATATACTAAAATAATTATATCCCATATAATTATATGTTATTATGTTAATATAACAATCTAAATAAATCTTCTATTCCATCAAATGAGAAATGAAACCATCGTTTATGTGTACAGAGGACTACTACCTCACAAATCGGTGTAATTCGTTTTCCATTATCGCCTCTCATGGTTGTTCATGATGATGGATTTAATGTTTATATATGATATTCATGAAATATTAATCATTATTTGAAATTAATATATCATATACTTTCTTACCTTATCATCCAATAAAAAATGATAGCATCATCCATGTGTATAGCAGACTACTGCCTCACGAAGCGATGTGGTTTGTTTTTATTACCGCATCACATGGATGGAATATTTAAGTGTATTTAAAGAAAAAATATATTTATTATGATATAATTACATTATATAAATATATAATATCACTTATCTTTTTTCCATTAGGGTCTTTGAAAAATGGAAATGTTACTCATGTGTAGTATGACCTATCATCACCATGATTATAATATAGTTTGTTTTTCATAAACATATTTAATAGTTGGTTTTAAAAGTATAATTGTTTTATAATAATTATAATTATTTAGTGATTATTATTATAGATATTATGGAATAATGACCCTTTTTACCATGTTCAATACACTGATTCCATTTTTAATTTATGAACTGAACATCCTCAAAACACCCGATGTGGACATTACTGATTAAGTAATTGAATATATAATTAAATTAAATAAAGTAAATAGTTTAATTATAAGGTATAAAACTTTAAAAATGTTCTTAAGAAATAACATAATTGATATGAGTTTATTATTTATGAGATAAAGGACACACACGACAAGTTTGGACTCGAGGTAAGGGATTTTTAGTCTCACTTTAATTTCTACAAGACTTATTCCATATTCACCACTTCTTCCTTTTTTGTGGTGTATATACTACCCATTTGAAATTTTATATCATTAATATAGTTATTTTAATGATATTTAAAGTTTTATTTGATATAAATATTTCATGGGGATTATGATTCTAAAGTTACCAAAGTGGTAAGGGGCTTTATTTTAAAAAAAATCCCTCTTTTAAAGTTCCCCTTCCAACTCTTTTTCTTCCAATTACATGTTATTCAAAATGCTTCAATAAAATTTTTATTTTTACATAAATTGTTTCCAATGGTAATTTTGACCATTTTTTTATTTCTTTATAAAATTAAATGGGATTTTTTATAGTTTTATGTAAAGGGTCGTTTACTTGAAAAACCTCATTTAAAATATTTTTAAAGATTTATTTTCTAAATATTCTCTTACATGTACATTATTTTAAAATTATTTTATGAATGTATTTATATGGGAATAAATAATTTATAAATGAAATTTTATTCCACTTTTTACTTTCTTTAAATGTTTTTCAAAAGGAATCTTTTTATATATTTTATACATAACATTTTGACTTTCTTTACAAAATAAAAAAGGAATGTCATATTTTAACGTATACGGTGATAATGACTTTTCATGCCATTATAACCAATCATGGATATTTGAAATTATTTATAATATTCCTTATTTTATTAATATAAAATCCCAATTTACCTTTTTTCTATATATTTTTAAAAAGGATTTTAAAATTGAATTGTTATTTTGATATCTGGAAATTTTTTTCTTATGGGTGTAAGAGATCTTTCTGAACGACCCTTTTTCCTTGGGTTATAACCTTTATCTATTTAACTATCCTTATATGTATTTTTAATGTTATGGAATTATTTAAAATTATATATATATATATATATCACACATATATTCCTAGATTATTCTCCCTTCCTTTGATGGGTTAATACATTCTTTATGTTCATTTATCAAATGCCTTATTTATGAATTTCCTTTGATTATGATATGAGGAAAGATTATGCAGCCCAGTTATTTCCATGGGTAATTATTATTTTTATTCTATATTATTTATTTACTTCTTGTGTTTCACACATAATCATAAACACACTATGATGGGTGGACCCAGATAGCACTCCAATGCATTGGGTAAAGCTTTAGTCTCATAAGACATCGTTTATGGGATTATGGAGTAAACCTAATACATTATGGGACTTTTTCCACCATGTGATATTGTATAGTCAATTATCCTTGACTTAAATTTATGAGTTGTTATATTTTTATTCCACATTTTCTATGATTCCATGATCTTATGATACCATGTTCTTTATGTTATTCTCTAATGTGATTACTCATGAGACTTATTTTTTGATATCATGTTATACCCATGAATCACATATTATGTTTCCTTATAATTTTATTCCCTTACTGGAATTTTTATCTAACCTATTTATTTTATGTATTCATAAGGTTATTCTATATAGTTTTAGGATCTCGTGGAATTTACTATTTCATTATGGAGATTAAAATAAAGATGTTTTATTATAGTTATTTTAGGTACCTAGTATTATAAAGGCACTAGGCATTTCTGATCCTCAGTTTGTATTTATTAGATATTTATATAAAAATATTGTAAAAAGGTGTGTAAAAGGATTGGGTCACTATAATATATTACTTACCTTCTTACCATTTCCTTCCATTAGAAATTGATAACGCCGTTTGTGCTTACGTGAAGACTACCTCCTCCACAAAGGGATGTGATACATTTTTCATTAATTTCTCACATGGAAGGTCATTAGGATGGAACTAATGAGAAAATATTACTTTTATAACATATTAATGATTCTGTAAAATTAAAATTTTATTTTTTTTATTTTTTTTCACCCTTTAGAAAAATGTAAACATCATTCATGCGTACATACGGACTACCATCTCAATGAAACGACATGGTTCATTTTTCATGACCACCTTTTCTTTTTTTTAAGTTTATCTAATGTATAAATATAATAATTAAAATATTTTTGATATTTTTTAGTTATAATAACTATAAGTCCTTTGACCATGGTCAACACAATGATGTTATAAACTGAACGACTGAGAAATGTACAACATGAAATTAACCATTTTAGTAACTAAATAAAACATGGTATCAAATGAAATAATGATAATAATGATAATTTAAAAAACATAAAAAAAAATATTAAGAAATTATAAAACTAATATAATTTTATTATTTAGGATTTAGAGAATGTGTGAAGTTAGATGAGACTTAAGGTAATGGATTTTATTTTAAAAAATTGTTTTAAACTCTTTCTCCACCATATATATGTTATTTTATGTCACACCCAAATACTTCATTAAAGGTATTAATATATTTATTATATTTTTATCCTAACATTACCCCCTATGTCCCCCCTAATTCACCACAAATTTTGGTGGATTTTGAAGATGTTTTTAGGGTATAAAGGAGGGTGCATGGTTTAGGTGCATGGTTTGCCAAAGTGTGCACACAAGATGTGTGCCCATGTCCAAATCATTAAAAATGGATTAAAATAACCTCTTTTACCTATAAATATTTATCCTAACTAAACCCTTTCTTCCCCCATTCTACCATTTCATCCATGTCATCCCTCCAAGTCTCTCAAACCCTCTTTGGAACCCCATTTTGAAGAAGGATTTGGTGGAGGAACATCAAACAATCTCAAATAAGTTTCTTCCCCTCTTAGTTCTTCCCCTTTACATGATATTTCTTCCAATTTTTCTTGAAGTCCCAAATGAAAAAAGGGTAGGGTTTCTAACCTAGGTTTTAACCTTGGGTTTTCTTGGTTCAATATTCTATTTTTAGTCTTGATCTACCCTCCTTGAGGTGCGGTGGTGGTGCGTTTGAGTTTTTGCACAAAGGATTCAAGAGTTTTCGTTACTTTGGTAGGTGATTCCAATGTTTAAGAAATCCTTGTGAAATAGCTTATTTTTTTATGATATTTTCATATTTATTCCATTTTAATGTTTTTTCAAAAATTGGTTTTAGTTTTATTTATAATGCAAATGAATTTTTGGTGTCACTTTTATGTGAAATTGGGGGTTTTCAAATAAATATTTTATTACTTCACTTGGGGATACCCTATAATTGATTAGTTTATTTTATTGAAGTTTATTAGGGATAAAAATACTTTTTTATAATGTTTATTCCCCTTGTTTGTTGCTGCGAAATATTGTTTTAATGGTGTTTGTGAAGCATAGGGGAATAAAGTGCCAAGTTTGTGCAAAAACGGGGTTTTTAAAAATGATATAACTTATTGGTTCATACGGGGCTGTCCCATAACTTATTTTTTTGTTCCATTGAGGGGTATTGAACTGAAAGTTTTGTTTTGATGGATTAAAAGTGTGAACATAGTGTGAAAAGTGGATATTTCAAAAAAAATTGGTGCAAAACAATGTGAGATTTTGAGAAGTTGTTTTATTGAAAATCAAAATGTTTTGTTCTGTGTTTTAAGTGGGATAAAGTGTGAGTAACTAATTTATTGTTTTTTTGTGACCATTAGTGGTGTTGTTTATGAAAATAGATGTATTTATTATGCTGAAATTGTTTTATAACAAAGGGTGAAGCTCGGGTACCTAGGTGGGTGGATATGTACTAGTACGGCTAGTGAACTGGATGGGTGTTGTCCATGTTTCACTAAGAAAATGGATAATGACAACTCTAAATAAACTATATATATAATTATGGGGGACCAATAGGTTTTGGGTATGTTCCCTACTATTGGATCGTGCATGAGAATGGATTTTTCTATGGTTACTTTTCACCAAGGTACGAGGTGCATAGGGCCCGAGACTATCTAGTTGCATAGGGGTGTTCCCGGATTTGGTTCTCATTGGATTTGTGATATTTACCCTTGTATTAGGGTGTGTTTGAATTCTATTTATAGTATCTAACATTTTTTATTTAATTTTGATAACATTTTGAAATTTTTAGTTTGAAAATTGTTTTCAATTGAAAGTTGCACTACTTGGAATTTATTGTCGTTTTCTTTACATAGTAAAACTGCATGATTTTCACTTTGTATTTCATACCCTTTGGAATCATTGGCTGGTATCCTATTGGTATTAGGATCACACCCTACTTATGCCCCTTAATTTTAAGTATACTTGGTTATGTTTGACTCAGGGAAAGGCAAAGCCTCAGGTGAAGGTGGTTCGGGTTGTTAGACCCCTCCTACAGTGCGGTGTTGTGGAGATGGCTCGAGGGTGATGACCCCTGGGCATGTGGAGTCATTATGGATGACTTGATGCTGTTTTTATTATTATTTGGACCTATTGTAATTTTTTTAAAACCATGTATTCAATTCTGGATTTTTCCTAAGTCTTGTTTGGCATTGAAATTCCAGATTCTTATTATTGATTGTTTTTAAGGATTTATGATTTCATACTTGGGTAAATCATTCCCAAACCTAATCTACTAATACCCAGAAACTTTTTTCCAGTCTGTGGGGATAGGTAACACCCTTTTTTCCTTTTTATGGGCTAGATTTGGTGCTGGTATTAGTGGAAACAAGATCCATTTCGTGACAAAATGGTATCGAGGAGGCCAATGTTTTTGGGTTATATTACTATTTTGGGATGAGTCGGGATAGATAGGACCTAGGGTTGTTGAGGCTTGGGGTTTTTTTCATGAGTATGGTGTCTGGCCCACACCTCTTGTGGTAGACCTTGAGTCACCAGGGGACATTGGAATTGTTTGATTGACTTTACATCTAGGTGCGACGTGTGGGCTGCAGACCACACATGGACATTGATCGAGGGTGGAGTAGTTGTTTCTTTTATTACTATAATGTTTTTAGATTATTTATATTTGATGTATTTGATTAAAAAATTTAGAATTGTGGTATTGACACTGTTGCATTTTGTAGCAACATGCCTCCCCGAAATGCTCCCATGCGCCCACGGGAGGAAGCCGAAGAGAGTTATCCCACACCAATTGATCAGAGTTTGGTCAAGTCCATGGTCCAGGTTGTACAAGATCTAGGACATAGAAAAAATCCTATTCTAGCTCTTGTTAGAGAGGATAAGACTAGTACTAGAAAGGAAAAGGCCCAGGAGTTCCGAAAAAATAATCCTCCCACCTTCCAAGGTAGCATTGAACCCTAGGAAGCATAGGAATGGATCAAGAAGATCGAGTGCATGTTCGAGTTCTTGGATACACCCAAGGAGCTTAGGGTAAATTGTGTCTCCTTTATATTAGTGGTTCCCAGCCACAGGTGGTGGGAATCGGTACTTCAGACTGGGAGGAATGAGCAAATGCACTGGGGAGATTTAAAGGTTGTCTTCAATGAGCAGTACTGCCCTAAGGTCTTGGAATATGCCAGGTCCCAAGAGTTCATGGATCTTGTTCAGGGGAATCTATCTGTGATGGAGTATGCCAACTTTTTCTCTTAATTGGTTTGGTATTCTCCTAAAATTTCCTCTAATGAGCAAGTGAAGGCCTAAAGGTTTGAGAAAGGCTTACGACCAGAGATATACTCCTAGGTGTTCTTGTTTAAGATGAGGACCTATGATGAGGTTGTTGACCGGGTGTGAATGGTGGAGATCGAACAAAAAGGCAGAGTTGTTTTCTCTAGATCAGTATCAGTAGTGGTCAGTGGCAGCTCTTCAAAAAAGAAAAGGAAGTGGGAGGAATGGGTGAATAAGGGTGGCGGTAGATCATGCCACTCCTCCAGGTAGTTTTCATCTATGGTTTCTGATGTGAGATTAGTCGTGTGCCACCAGTGTGGGAAGCTGGGGAACAAATGGCCAGTATACCCACTTCCTCCAAGTCCTTGTTACCAGTGTGGAGGTATGGGGCATTTCCAGTGCTTTTTCGGGGTGGTACGTCCACTTCTGAGTAAGCCAGGGTCAGTAGCTTCAAGAGGAGTTCCAAAACAGTCCAAGCTGTCGACCACTGGGGGATCTCATTTTGGTGGTTTTGGTGGTAGGGATGGGTCATCTTCTAGGAATATAAAGTTTAGGGAACAACCACAGACTAATGGCCGTCCTTAGGTAGAGACTGGACATCTCCATGTTGTGGATCAGGCACCAGTAGGATCAGAGGTGGGACCGTTGACAATTTGAGGTACCGTTTTGATCACATATTCTGTAGTTTCTTCTCTTTTTGATACTGGTGCCTCTATTTCTTTCATTTCTATCTGTTTTTTAGACACTCTGGATTTACCAATCGAGTTTTTGTCTTTTGCAATGGAGTTGGGGATGTCATTGGGAAAGAATAAGGAGAAGGGTCTTAGGTGTCCGTCGTGTGCACTATCCATGTTAGAAATGAAGATTGAGTGGGACCTTTTATTCTTAGATATGGATCTTTTTTACGTGATACTTGTCATGGATTTTCTAGTACACTTCTAGGAACACATTGATTGCTACAGGCGGAGAGTGAGTTTTACGGCACCTGATAGGACTCATCAGGTTTTTATGGAGAATGGGATCCTCGATCAGGTCATGCAGGACCTATACTCCGAGAGTTGGAAAGTCTTATCTTCCAGTTATCATCACTCGTGCTATGGTCTTTCCCCTAAATTTTCACTACCTCATGTAGTTAATGAGTTTCTAGAGGTATTCCAAGATGATTTTTCAAGTTTCCCCCCAGAGCGGGATGTGGAATTTTTGATTGATCTGGTGCCAGGAACACAGCCGATATCTCTTCCCTCATATCTCATGGCCTCTACCAAGATGAGGAAATTAAAGATATAGCTGGATGACTTGGAATCCAAAGGATTAATTCACTCGAGTGTCTCTCCTTGTGCCTCTCCTGTGTTGTTCACAAAAAATGCTGACGGATCCCTCCGGTTTTGCATTGACTACCCAAAGCTGAATAAGGTAACAATTAAGAACAAATACCCTTTACCCAGAATAGATGATTTGTTTGATCAGTTAAAGGGGGAAATGTGGTTCTCAAAAATAGACCTGAATTCAAGATACCACCAACTCAGGGTGAGAGATTCATATATCCCAAATATATCCTTTCGAAGAAGGTACGGTGGATTTGAATATTTGGTCATGCCCTTAGGATTGACCAATGCTCTAGCAGTCATTATGGAACTCATGAACAGGGTGTTCCTTCAGTATCTCGATTCCTTTTTTGTAGTGTTCATGGATGATATTCGCATATACTCTACCTCTGAGGAGGAACATTAATGTCACTTGAAGATCATTCTGTAAACATTGCGGGATCACCGCCTCTATGAAAAGTTGTAAAAGTGCACTTTATGGATCAGGGAATTGAGATTCCTGGGGCATGTGATCTCATAGAAGGGGGTATCAGTGGACCTTGAGAAGATTAGTGCGGTCATTTCATGAGAGTAACCAAAAAATTTGTTTGAGATCAAAAGTTTCCTTGGCCTGGATGGTTATTACAGGTGATTTGTTTAGGATTTCTCTTAGCTTTCTTCACCGATGACTGTGCTCACCCAGAAGGTGGGTATGTTTGTATGGGGACCATAATGTCAGGAATTCTTTGAGGAGATGAAGCGACAGTTTAATACCACCCCCATGCGGATTTTTCCAGAGGATGGAAAGGGTTATGTGGTGCATTGTGATGCTTCAGGTATGGGTATTGGATGCATGCTTATGCAGTATGATCACGTGGTGGTGTATGGTTCTCACCAACTCCGACCACATGAATATAATTACCTGAACCATGACTTGGAATTGGCAGTGGTGATGCATGCTTTGAATAATTGGCGTCATTATATCTTTGGGGATAATTTTGTGGTCTACTCTGATCACAAAATCTTGGCCTATATTTTCTCGCAGACGGACCTCAACTTGAGGCTGCATTTGTAGATCGAGTACTTCTAGGGGTTCGACTTTGACATTATATATACCCTAGGAAAGGGTAATGTGGTGGACGAAACCTTGAGTAGAGGAGTTCCAATGCATGATTTGAGGAAGTCTAGTGATGAGTGGACTTTGATGGGACTCTTTGCTCAGATGCATATGGAGACCAAGGAGCAGAATGGGGGTGAATTATTAGAGAGCATCTAGTTGAATCCTTATTCTTTGGAGTTTGTTCAGAGAGAATAGCCCAGTTATGAGATTTTTTGGCAGTTGAGGCAGTTTTTTCATGGTGGGGAGACGTCCTCTGATTAGCCGTCATCTCCCAAGGGCATCTTATGCTTCAAGTGCTGTTTGGTAGTGCTGTTATCTATGCGGAAGGTGGTGATGAAATATATCCTCTAGTATCAGTGGGATGTCCATTTTAGTTCCACTAAGATGTATTATTATGTGAGACTACAGTTCTGGTCATCAGGTATGTGATGGGACATAGCGTACTTTGTGTTGAGATGCTACACATTCCAGCAGGTGAAAGCAGAGCATCAGAGGCCCTCCAGTTTTCTCCAGCCATTACCCATTCCTACTTGGAAGTGGGATGAGGTTTCCAAGGACTTTATTATTGTCTTTACCCATACACCTTGGGGTAAGAATGAAATTTGGTGGTGATTGATAATCTTACCAAATCATCCCACTTCATTCTGATCAGAGATACAGCTAAAGTGGATGAGTTGGGCCATTTGTATCTTCAGATGGTGGTGAGAATCCATGGAGTTCCATCATAATTTGTATCAGATAGAGACCCCCATTTCACTTATCGATTCTGGGAATGCCTTCATAAGGCCTTGGGGTATTAGATTAAGATGATCATGACATACCATCCTCAGATGGATGGTCAGACAGAGTGGGAGAATCAGATTTTGGAGGACATGCTCTGTGCATGTGTCCTGGACTTTGGAGGATCCTAGGATAGAAATTTGGGATTGGTTGAGTTTTCTTATAATAAAATTTACCAATCATCAATTCTAATCGATCCTTTTGAGGTGATCTATGGCTAGCCTTGTCAGTCCCCCCTGTGTTGGGCTGAGGTAGGTGAGACCTCACTGTTGGGGTCGAGTCTGGTGTAAGAGACTTCTAAGAAGGTCAAATTGATCAGCCAATGTTTATTGATATATCAGAGTCACAATAAATCATATTATGACCAGAGGCATCGAGAATTAGATTTTTTTGTGGGTGACAGAGTATTCTTGAAAGTGGCCCCTCGTCTGGTCCATTGTCGATTGGGAAAGCAAGGGAAGTTGACACCACGGTATGTCAGACCTTTTGAGATCACCGACCGTATTGGCAAGGTGGATTACAAGTTGGATTTACCTTCTCCATTTACATACATCCATTATTTCTTCCATGTATCCCAGTTTAATAAATACAACTCGGATCCATCCCATGTACTGAGTTGGGAAGAACTGGAGATAGAGCCTGACTTGTCAGTTTTTGAGCGGCCAGTGCAAATAGTGGACTCCCAAGAGAAGCTACTTTGAGGGAAGTCTATTCTTGTGGTCTGGGATTCTTGGAATCATGGTAGTGATACACATGATACATGGGAGTGGAATTCATGGGTCTAGGAATAGTACCCATTCCTTTTTTCTGATCAAGCCTCTAGTCGACTTTTCGGGACGGAAAGTTTTCATGGTGGGGAGAATTGTCACATCCAAATTCTTCATTAAAGATATTTATATTTATTATATTTTTATCCTAACATTCCCCCCCTAATTCCCCCTAATCCCCCACAAATTTTTGTGGCTTTTGAATATGTTTTGAGGGGAGAAATGAGGGTGCACGGTTTAGGTGCATGGTTTACCAAACTATGCACACAAATTGTGCGCCCATGTCCATATCATTAAAAATGGGTTAAAATGACCTCTTTTCCCTCACAGGATTTATCTTAGCTCAGAATTTATTCCCCCATTTGACCATTTCATCCATATCACCCCTCTAAGTCACTCAAACCCTCTTTGGAACCCCATTTTGAAGGGGGCTTTGGTGGAGGAACTTTAAACAATATCAAGTAAGTTTCTTCCCCTCTTAGTTCCTATCATTTCCATGTTGTTTCTTCAAATTTTTCTTGAACTCCCAAATGACCAGAGGGTAGGGTTTATAACCTAGGGTTTAACCTTGGGTTTTCTTGGTCCAATATTTTGTTTTTAGGCTTGATCTACCCTCCTTGAGGTGCGGCGGTGGTGAATTTGAGTTTTCACTCAAAGGATTCAAGGGTTTTAATTGATTTGGTAGGTGACTCCAATGTTTATTCAATCCTTGTGACCTATATTCGGTGATTATGATATTTTCATGTTTATTTCATTTTAATTTTTCTGCAAAAATTGGTTTTAGTTGTATTTATAATGCAAATGAATTTTTGGTGTCACTTTTATGTGAAATTGGGTGTTTTTCAAAGAAATATTTTATCACTTCACTTGGGAATACCCTATAATTGCTTATCTGATTTTATTGAAGTTTGTTAGGGATGAAAATACTATTTTTAATTTTTATTACCCTTGGTTTTTGGGGAAAAATTTTGTTTTAATGGTGTTTGTTAAGCATAGGGGCCTAAAGTGCCAAGTTTGTGTGAAAATGGGGTTTTTAAAAAAGGATATAACTTCTTGGTTCATACGAGGCTATCCCATAACTGATTTTTCGGTTTCATTGAGGGGTATTAAACTGAAATTTTTTTATAGCTTATAAGTGTGAACATAGTGTTAAAAGTGGATATTTCAAAGAGTTTTGGTGCAAAATAATGTGATATTTTGAGAAGTAGTTTTATTGAAAATCAAAAAAATTTGTTGTGTGTTTTTAGTGGGATAAAGTATGTGTAGATACTTTATTGTTTGTTTTTTACCATTAGTGGTGTTTTTTATGTAAATATATGTATTTATTATGCTTAAATTGTTTGAGCACAAACGGGGAAGCCCGGGTACCTAGGTGGGCGGATATGTATTAGTACAGCTAGTGAACTAGATGGGTGTTGTCCCTGTTTCACTGAGAAAATGGATAATGAAAACTCTAAATATATGTAATATGATGGGGGAACACTAGGTTATGGGTATTTTCCCTACTAGTGTCTCATGCATGATAACATATTTTCCTATGGTTACTTTTCACTAATGTACGAGGTGCATAGGGCCCGAGACTATCTAGTTGCCTAGGGGTGTTCCCAGTTTTGGTGCTCATTAGATTTGTGGTATTTACCCTTTTCTTAGGGTGTGTTTGGATTCACTTTATAGTATCTAAAATTTTTTATTTAATTGTGTTAACATTCTGAAATTTTTAGTTTGAAAAATGTTTTCAATTGAAAGATGCACTACTTGGAATCTATCTTCATTTTCTTTACATAGTAAAACTACATGCTTTTCACTTTTTATTGTATACCCTTTGGAATATTTGGGTGTTATAATATTTTTATTAGTATCACACCATACTTACACCACTTTGGTGTAAATAGACTTGGTTATGTTTGACTCAGGGAAATTCAAAGCCTCAGGTGAAGGCGATTCGGGTTGTTAGACCCCTCCTACGGTGTGGTGTTGTGGAGACGGCTTGGGGGTGACGACCCCTTGTCATGTTGATTAATTGTGGCTGACTTGATGTTATTTTTATTATTATTTGGACCTATTTTACTTCGTTTAAAACCATGTATTCAATTCTGGATTTTTCCTAAGTCTTGTTTGGAATTGAAATTTCATATTCTTATTATTGATTGTTTTTAATGCTTTATGCTTTCATACTCATGAAAATAATTCCCAAACCTAATTTATTGAAACCCGATCACTTTTACCAGCCCATGGGGATAGGTAATTCCCTTTGGTCCTTATCATGGGATGGATTCGGTGCCGGTATTAATGGAGACCAGATCTGGTTCGTGACATTTTTAATGTTTCAAGAATGTTATTATTTAATTTTAAATGATTTATACATTTTATTTTTTATTATATTTCATCTTATTTAAAAAAATTAAAAAATTAATCTTTTTCAAATTTTATGTATGGATTAATTTCAACTTTTTACAAAAGTGGAAAAAGATTGTTTTTTAAAATATATATGGCATGACTACTTTTTACCACAATCATAGTCACCATTAGTTATCAAGAATCATCTATAAGTTTCTAGGGTTATTTTTTGATAAAATATTTTTCCCAATATTCTATAAATATTTATTTTTAGAATGTTTTTATAAGGAAATAAAAACTTTTTCTCATATTTATGAGATAACTGAAAGTGTTTTTCTTATGGGTTGAAATAGTTTTTTCAAGGGTTTTATGATGAAAATGTACAATATTATAAATCTTTTATTCATGATATAGTAATTTAGAATTATATATAATGACAGGTGAGCCCAATAAATCTTATGATTATGGGTGATCCTGATATAGATCTCCAATTCATTAGGTGATGATTCAGTCTTTGAAGGTGAAAATGAGGGAGATAACCAAGTAGGTTACTCTTATAGAATTAACTGGGATCTAGTTATTCTGACATGGGTTAAGCATGAGTAACATGGGTTATAAATATAATTTTATAATATCATATGTTATTCTTATAAGAAAAGGTTTTTTATTGAAATATTTTGATTTCATAAGGTAATTATGTTTTAATGATGAAAGGTTTGTTTTTCAAAGAAATATTTTCATGAGTTCTCATATACCACAAGATAACATCATAGTTTTTCATAATCTTGTTAATGGGTTTCAAATATTTTATTTCAATAAGTATTGAATTTTCACGTGTGGATGTTTTATTTATGTGCTTAAAGGTTTATTGTGAAAAAGGTAAACGTATTCATGGATTTTCATGTTTTTCACTAGACTAATAGGATTCCTTTATTTTTATATCATTTACTGAGCTTTGTTTTTCTCATCCCATGTTTTAAAATATTTTTCATAGGATCTAATGATGAGTATAAATTTTATCAAGGTTAATATTTTCACTATGGTGACTCATATTAAACAAAACTAAAGTGTCTTGAATGAAACAGTAGTGTAAACTTAATATCCTATTTGGGGTTATGTGCACTCTATGAAAGTATACACATTTTTATGTAATTTTTTCCCTAATTATCTAAAACTATAAACCTAAAAGATCATGATAATATGAAAATGTGAAATAATTTATATTGAAATGATATTTATGGGTTATTAATGTCACGGGTTTTTATAATAAATACATATTTTAGATTTCTAGATTAATTGAAAAGGTTAAACTATGAACATCCACCAAATAGCTCTTTATCTATCCCTAAAATTTATAACATGCATAATCGAGTTCCAAATATTATGAATAATTTTTTATTGATATTAAATTATTGAATTTTATCATTATTTATAACTTCCATATTATTTTATATCACTAAACCAACCATTTGTTTCACCTTAATATTCTCCGAGATAGATCGCCGAACAATCATTTGAGAATTGTAAGATTCCATACCTTCCTTTATGATTTTCATGTCCATCATTTTTTTTCTTCATAAATATTTTATTTCTTTAAATACTCATCATATAAAACATGTAATTATCCTTTGTAGTTAGAGAATATATGATCTTTTTACTATTATATAGTGGTAGGTAATTTAATAGTCATAATCCATGATTGTATCTTACTATCTAAGTTGGTTCGTATTCATCTTATTTTATGAGAATATACATTTTATGCTTCTATGATAATTATATGTATATATAAATTCTATCTATATAGATAATTAATTTAGATATTTTATGAAAATAGTAATACTTATAGCTCTATATTATGTATCAATTAATGTTTCTCATGTATCCTTATTTGATACATAGAACGGGTTATCACCTTATAATTTTTCATAAGGAAATAATCCAATAACTTCTTTGATGAATCATTATATATCACAAAACCTTCTACACCTAATTATAGTGTATGTATAAGTGAAATGACCAACATATTTTTAGGACCCTTATTAATTTCTTCACATTCATGTTTTTATAGAATTTTTACTCATTTTGAGTTAACTTATTCAGTGGGTTAAATAATCATGAAAAATTTATTACAATGCATCAACGGTTCATAGTTATTCTGAGAAGACTACATATTTCAATCCCAATAGTTATTATAGGTTATTATTTAGTTACCTTTATTGTTAATGGACCTCATAAATATCATTTTTTTATGATTTCATGCCCTAATAATTCCACTTTCACCATATATATATCAAAAAAGTTTATTTTGTGAATAACTTCCACTTATTTTAGGTTTTTAAAACAATCCAAAAATTTAAATTATGTTTTTATAGGATTCTAAAATACACTAAGTGGTCATCTATATAGACTACCCAGAATTTATCGAGGTACTCTTTAATAATTCCATTCCATGTGTCCATGAATATTTAAATTTAATTAATGGGTCCAAATGTCATCATTATAAAGTCATAATTCCCATGTATTATAAAAATGGTAGTTTCTTAAATATCATCATTTTTTACCTTTAGTTGATGATATCCCAATCGAAGATCTAGTAGTGAGACGAATTGATCCACGTGACATTGATCAATCAATTCATATATCCATATTAGAGGATCTTTATTCTTTATCATGATCTTATTAAGATCTAGATATTCTATGAAAATTCATATTTATTTATACCTATTCTTAGTGAAGATAATTTGAAAGCTCAAGGGTGACACCCATGGTAAAATAAACCCTCTGTTTAGATCATATTTTCATTTATTATTTAATTATTCTAATGGTACTAGGGAAATTTTCTAATGTCTCTTAGAAATTATTATTACACCATGTATTTATTTTATAGAAAACACCACCTCATAATTAAAATTAATTTGGTAAATACTTTGGAGAATATATTAATATATTCTATCATGATAATCACTTTAGTAATGTTAATTTACTACTTAGTCTCAACTATTTGTTCCACGTATGATTCTTAATTTGGTAAAAATATTTATAATTATAAAGTAGTTTCCAATGTAAATTCATAAGTTTCATTTCCCTTAAATATAATCATGAGATGGTTTTAAGTATAGAATAGTATTCACCTCTCTTTCCGATTTTTATTACCTTAATATAATGATAGTCAGTCCCTTCCCAATATAACATCAATTTATATAAAAGTAAGTGCCACTAGATTTATTGAAAGAATAATTCCATAAACATATATGAAGGAGGAATTATATACTTTATACACAGTAATTACACCAATAGGTGATTTTATCAAAAAATAAGTCTTTATATATTTATATAGTTATTGAATATATCTATAGAAATTTATTTATATAAAGGAATGTGTCAAATCCAATTTAAATAAAATATTATAAATTATTGAGTGAAAAATGACAAAACATTTTACCACATCATGTTGGGGCTCCACCTATGATATAGTGGTGGTATGAACCACTCCTTTCTTGTATTTGGAGTTTACATATGTCTATTATCATCAATGAACCTCATTTTATGGTATTGAATAATATAATTATCATCATATATTTAATTAAATCATTGAACCATGGAAGGTGGATTGAGTATAACCTTCCTTTATTCCATATTATTATTTGAATTCTTTATATCACTTCGTTAATTATAAGAATAGTTACCTAAATTTTTACATTTAATGAATTTACCAATTTCTTTGAAGTAGTTCCATGGATTATTATTCCCATATTTTTGGCATGAGGTTAACTAGATATTATTTCTAGTGTGACTATTATTATTTGAACCTCCATAAAGAAACTATATTTTTCTTCACTTATATCATTGTCATTGAGATTTTTGACATTCGTTAATTGTAATTATAACATTAAATTTATAGTAAATAGCATCTTTATTTCTACCAAAGTCCATAATCTTAAATTTTTTTGAGAATTATATATAATCTACTAAATAATAACACTAACTAGATTTAAATTTCAATGAAAAATAAAAAGTCCCACAATGCATGTATTTTTATTTTTCCCCTTTATAAAACTCAATTGATTTATCCTTATTATTCATGATTTTAGGTGATTGTATCTTTACTTTTTTTGGTAATGAGTATTAAGATTACTCATGTTCTATAATTTTAATTGCATCTATTGGTTTAATATTATTTAGTAGGTCATTGTACTGATATTCATCTCTTTTTAGATAGAATATAATAAGTATTACCTTTTTTTCATTTAACACTAGAGTATAAGAAAATATCTTCTTAGTGAAAATAATCCATTGAGCCACCATTAATGGATTAGAAGATCCTATAAAGTATAATACTCAATTCTATATAAAGGAATCAATAAATAGTTTTTCCTTATTTTGAAAATGTGATGCTCCCCATGATTCAATAAATTTTTTATAACCTATTTTGTTTAAGTTATCGTATCCATAAACTTTTTGAATCCATCTCCCATTACGTTCGGCATCTCAATTGGACAACAGTTGTATTGTCCATCACATCTGATTTTAAATGATTCCTTTTCACTATATCCATTTAAAAAAAATAAAGGTTTTAAAATAAACATATATAATCTTTTTAAATATTAATGTGTAAATATTCATACACTATATAATGTTTTTAGTCTTAAATAAATTATATACCTTATTATATATCACCATATAGGCAATGTAGTTTTCTTTTATTACCTTTTCTAAGATATTACCTTAACTAATTCCAAAAATAATAATAAACCATTATCTAATACCAACTATAACAACCCATATCTCATAATCATATATTTTACATCATTTCTACTTAAAATGTTTTAGAAATTATAAATAATATACATCCGAGAACCTAAAGGTCTATTGTTTCTAAATATTAATTAAATAATATAAATTTTTAAACATTAAAACATGGAAATATATTTAAATATTTATAATATAATTCTTATAATCCATTATACTCTAATTAATGGAAATTTTTTATAGTAACCCATATCTTACATAAATGATTATTACATTACTTTTAATAGAAATAACATAATAATAATACATTCATGAATAAAATAGTTTAGTGTTTTAAGAAAATTAGGTTCATACAACATGATTACATATGAAATTTTAAACTTTATTTAAATCCATAATCATGGTCTAATTAAAATAATTTATAATAATCTTAATAAATTTAATCACTAGAGGACATGGATCAATGAATGTGTGTTTAAAAGGATCGATAAGGGGGTGGATAATGGGGAAGGAACATAAAAAAATAATCAATATAGTAAATGTGTTATGAAAATAATAATCATTATATAATAAGAAAAGAATCACTATAATAAGAATGAAAAAATCATTTGAGGTGGTCATGAAATGTGGAACTAGTCTACTAATGAAACATCATATCATTATGGACAAATACCGCACATAGAATGTGAAAAAATCTATCACCATGTTCAGACATAACATATGTGTACAAAGATTACTACATAGAATGTGAAAAAATATAGAATCATGTTCACACATAACATACATAATCTCATGCCATATATCGCTTTAACCAATGCATATTTGGAATATATAATTCTACACAATCCCATCACATCATAATATTCTCTAATAATACATTCCACATAAAAATGAAATATATATATCAATCATAAACATAAAATAAACTCTTTTTAAAAGAGTTTGTTTTATAATAGCTTCATGAATTATATAATGGTGAGTAAACATGGATATTCTCAAAAGAATAAGGGTGGTCATTATTTTTGGTATTCATGGGTTGTATTAACAAATTAATGATCATATTTCATGAGTGGATAAGAATAAACTTAAGAATAATAAATAATAGATATCGAGAAATAAGTCATGGTCAAAATCATTAAGCTGGCTATAAATTATCCCCATATAATGAGTACATGAATATAACTGTAAAATAAAAAGGTAAAGTTATATAAAAGACATTTACATGGGGTTTTAGAAGAAAAAAATGAAGATATGGGTGAAGATAAGATAAACCCAAAAGATGAGTTGGGTTTGAGAGTCCCCTTACCTTAGGTCCCATTTTGTTTCATTACATTTAAACCTCCATTATGACCAACATATAGTTATTAATACAAGAATACAGAAGTTAAAAAAAATTATTTATGTTATTATTTTCTAATTATAATAATTAAACTTTATTTTATCATCATGTTAAATTTGAGATGTCTTTATAACTTGTTTCATTAAATTAACCTGTTTTGTTTTGAATTCATAGTTTGGAATCATTATTTCCTATTCCTTAGTCAAGTTAACTATATAAGATTAAAAATATATAAAATTAAATATATATAAATTATAAATAAGGTATGTTAACAATCCCTTGAGTTGGTGACAATTAATTAATTCATAATGTCCTCGTAGGCTGAAAAAAGTAACCATTAATGTGACATTTCAATGAGTGATGGAGAGAGATATGTATATTTTCTTAACAAAATTTTTATAATAGATTAAGATAATTAATAAAATGTTAATATAATTATTAAATAAATTTTTTAGATTTAGTTAAAATATAAGTGGTAAAATTGAACCATGGAATAATATAGCTAAAATTAAAGAAAAAAGAGAGGTGTTACCTTGTATTTTAATCCACTCCTTTGTTAAGATCTTAACATCTTATATGTTGGGAGTTTTATGGAACTGGAACATCACTATGGTTCTATGAAGACTTATAATTTGTAATTGGGTATATTTTGTATAATTTTAAGTTCTTGTGAAGTGATTGTCCATGAGGGGTAAGAAGGGGTATCTATATTAAGGGGAGGGGTATTTTTAGGATAAAATATTGAATAAAATATTATTCACAATATAAAACATTAAATATTATCCATATTTGACATTATGAATCATATTTTAATAATATTTAATTATTTAATTACTTTTAATCATTTTCATAATAGAATTATTTTAGTTATAATAAATAAGAAAAAAATGAAAATTTAGGTTTCTGTTATAAAATTTATCTTTTTAGACTTTATAAATTACTTTTTGGTTTTTCTAAATTGATTTTATGGTTGTAAAATTAATTATATATCTTATTAAATCTATTTTGGGTCAAGATAACCATTATAGGATTAATTATGTGATTATTACATCAATATTACTCCATAAAACATCAATATTTTCAAAAACTGTATTTTTATTATTCAAATTAAAATTCATGTTTTTTAGAAAATTATAAATAAACCCTATTTGATTATTTTAATGTGATGATTTGAAAAATGATATTAATTTTATAAAAATAATTTTTTAACTTAAGTACATTTTAATATTTAATATAGAAATTGTGGTTTGGGAAAATACATCAAAATACATGTCTCCCTATTTTTTATAATAAAAAAATACGAGACAAACACATCAATTAAAATGAAATTAAAAAGGAAGAAAATTCCCTATAATTTAATAAATCATACCCCCTTGATATATATAATGACAATTTGAAAAAAAAAACTCTCCCTTGCATTCCTCTAAATTCTACCATCTTAAATTCAGAATTCTCTCCCTTCGAGGTCTCCCCTTGGGATCCACTTTGTCTCCCTTTCTAAATCAGTAGAAACACACATAATTTCTCCCCCTTTGTGGTTTTAAAAATGAAACCAACAAAAGAAAAACTGGTAAATAGAAACATGGAGTATTGAGAAAGAGTAATAATAAAATTATTAAATAAATAATAAGAGAAAACTCAATATCAAATGAGATTACATAAAAAATAATATGAAATATATAAGATTAAACTGAAAAGAATTATGCATACATGAGAGTAAACTAAACATCAGAATTATATGTAAGAGTAACCTAAAAATCATATGCATGAATACTACACTTGATGAAAATTATTTATTCTATAATATAACTACTGATAAGTATATAGAATAAAATTTAACTACCATGTAGTGTAGTTCTATAACATGTTCAAGAAAAATTTTATAACATCCATTAAAATTTATTCCATAATATATGAAATACCTATAAGAATAAAAACAGAATAGTTCTATATAAACAAATAATCCCCCCTTCTTGAAGAGTTTTTCAATGTTAGTATAATTATAAAAAAAATATTAAGATCACCTAACACTAATTATACCCATTTCTGCTTAATATTTTTGAATCTATCTTAATGTAATGTTTTTTAATAAATATTAGTGAGATGATGTTCAGTTATGAAAAATTTTAGAAACTTATCACTTTTAGTGTGTGATAATGAAGAAAATAGTGTATTATATCTATGTGTTTAACCCATGAGTGAGGTACTAGGTTCTTGGATAATTAAATAGAACTTTTATTATCATAAAGAATCAGAGCATGAGTAAAACTCATTCAAAACTCAATGAATGTGTGATGTATCCACAAAAATTGAGTGAAATAACTTCCAACTACCACATATTCATCTTCAATAGTAGAAAGTACAATTGAATGTTTCTTCTTTCTAGACCTAGAAACCAAATATTCACCATTAAAATGAAAATTTTAGGTATTAATCTTGTAATCAATCATACACCCTCCAAAATCTTCATTTGAATGAATCTTACATATAAACTTGGATGTGGAGGAATAAAATAGTTTAAGTTTTGAAGTTTCTTTTAGCTAACATAATATCCATTTATCTAAATTAATATTAAACTCTTTTATATTGGAATAAATACTTTCATACAAGAATAAAAATTATATAATGTATATTAGACTAGTTTTTTGTAAAATTAAACTTCTTATTATCTCTCTAAACAATTTTTTATCTACCAGTTTTCAAGATTCATCAAGATCGATCATACATGAGGTACATGCATGAGTAATTATATTAGAATAATTTTCAAGTCCAAATTTTTTATTTAAATATCTAGTATACTTATACTGAGTTAAGATAGTCCCTTCCAATTTCTAAGTTATCTGGATGCTAAGGGACTAGTTAATTACAACCATCATACTCATCTCAAATTTTCTTGGTATAAGTTCAAAAAATATTTTAGCAAGTGTTGTTTAGGTTAAATAGAAGATAATTTTTTCAAAATAGAATTTTAAAATATAGTATCATTAAAAATCTTCATGATAAAAAAATTTGGGTCATCCATTCCATTAACAAATTCATTTGGAATTAAATATCTACATAATCTATTGTACTATGCTCTTAAATCTTCTTTAAGTCCATAAAGTTCCAATATAATTTTAAAAAAATGTTCTAAAAAAATATTATTTTCAAAACAATAAGGTTTTTAAAAATAAGCATCCTCCTGAATATAATATTTAAGTAAGAAAATATTAAAATCCATTTTAAATAGAATAAAATTCAGATGAGCTACAAAGGCTAATAGAATATGGATAGATCATACTTTATGTACCATAGAAAAATTTTGTCCACATTGTATTCCCTATTTTTATTATATACCTTATGAACAAGTCTCACATTATTTCAAACAATTTTTTCATTCTTATCACACTTAAATCAAAAAACTTATTTAACTCCTATTACCAAAATATCAAAATGAAATTTAACCAAAGTCTAAAACTTTTTCCATTCAAATTGTTTAAGCTCTTGTTGTATATCAATTATCCAACTCCTATAACCCAATTCATCATCTTCCATTTTAGTTTAAAATTGAGATAATACTTCTAAATACTGACTTTTATTTTATAAAGAACTTATAGTTTGAAATATTTGTCCTATATCACCAATGATATTATTAGTGTGATGATTCCTTTTTATCATATGAATTCTTGGTAAAAAGGGAATATTGTTTCTCATATTCTAGATGATTATCTTTCATTATAATATCTTCTGAAATTATAGTTACCTATGTAAACTGTTTAACATCTGGAAGTTAAATATGGAAAATTTTAAAAACACAATATATACTACTTTCATTATCTGGATATTTTAACTTCTTATTAGGATAGGCTTCATCAAACTTGAAATGTACCATTTCTTCAATAGTACATTTCTATTTCTTGAAAAAATGATAATCCTTACATGTTATGAAGTAACCAAGAAAAATTCTTTCTTCATATTTTGGATCAATATTACAAATATTATTATTATTATTCAAAATTAACACTTTATATATGAAAACACTGAAGTAATTATGTTTTTTATTCTTCTCTTCCAACATTTTTAAGGTTTTTTATTTAAAATTGGGAAATATAGAACTCTGTTTATGGTTTAAGAGTTAATATTAATGGATTTACCCCAAAAATGTTTAGCAAAAAATATCCACAAAACATAGATCAAGAAATTTCTTAGATTGTTCTATTCCTTTATTCAACTAAACCATTCCATTGTGGTGTTCTTTGTTCTAAAAATTTATTTATAATACCTTTTTCACTACAAAATTTATTGAATAAATAATTCAAAAATGCTCCATTTTGATCACTTTTAATAGTAATAATATTAATTCTTTTTTGATTTTTAACAAAATTTAAAAAATATTTTAAAAATGAGAGTGATTTTGATTTAAGAGAACAAAAATAAACCCAATTATATCATGTATAATCATTAAACAATATATAAACATAGTGTATGCCTATGATACACTCTTTTTTTAGGTATAAAAAGATCCATGTGCACTGACATTAAATGTCTAGAAGTTGAGACATCACTGGAAGGTTTAAAACTAAACTTATGTTTCTTATCATATTAGAAAGGCTCATATACTCTAGAATAAACAAACATAAGTTCATGTATATCCTTCACTAATTATCTCCTAGAATTCTTTACTAGGGTATGAAAATTGTCTTGGTCTAACCATTTATTCCAAATCCAAAAAAAATCCTCAATTTCATAGAGAAATTTAAATTTCCTGAAAGTCATGTCCTCTGGGTCAATAGTGTAGATATTATCATGTCAATCGATTGATAAGATGTGATTTACTTATAAAATTGTTATGGTTCATCTTTCATTCTCAATGTTCATGAAGTTACCCTCATCATAAAATTGACTTATTATGATAAGTTTGATCTTATGTCTTAAAATATAAAGAACATATGAAATTAAAGTCTCTCCAAGAAAATAAATATCACCAATACCAACAATTTTGTTTATGTGCATTGTCATTAAAAGTAATAAGTCCAACCTTTACTTTATATAAGTTCTTCATGTTGGACTTGTTTTTTATCATGTGTTTATAATAATCAATGTGAATTTACCATGTATCCTAACTGTTGGTACTCATCCTTTTCTCTTGAAATAAACAAGTCTAAAAATTTGGAACCCAAATTTTTTTTGATCTAAAAATGTCAGTATATAAAATCATTATAGATTTCATCGGTCTAATCATATGGTGTTGAATATATACCAATTATTTCAAAATATAATCTTTTTATGTTTTCAATTATTTATCCATATTCAAATAAAAACAATTTTTTAATTTTCTCTCATATAAAATTAAGTATATAAATTTTCACTCTTCGTAACAAAATAGTTTGATTTAAAATGTGTATTTCTAGAAGTAAAAGAAACTTTGGAATATGTTTTAGATGGTATCAACTATATTAGAATCTTTTTAAGATTCTCCATTCCAAAATTAAAATTAAAAATAAGTTTTTTCAAACTAATAACTTCATATTTATGTTTCATAACATAATTATGATCATCAAGAGTTGAAATAGAAATAGATTTAACATACAACTTGGAAATTAGATTTTATATCATTAGTATTGACAAGATCTTCCTTAGTTGAATCATAGTCTTTACCCAAGTTTTTATACATTTTATCATAGATAGTCACATATTCATTCGTATCTTCAAATGTTGGAGTATCGTCATCATCATCCAATTTAAAATTCTATTTAGAATCTAAATATAAATTTGTAAAATAATCATCAGTTTCTATAAACATGATTTATGATTCATGTCAAGGATCCTTCACATAAAAACCAGTTATCTTATGACTACCACTAATTTCTATTCAACATCCTCAATCTCTTGGAACATCCCTTTTTATGTTTTTTCACATATTTAAGGGTGTAATTGAATTATTTGAGGATTTTTATGGGTGTTCGGAGAGGGAAATTTCTCAAGGAAATATATTAGCTATGGGAACAATTCATGTCATGAATGGAAATTCACGATGTGAATGTCTTCTAAGAAGATCCTATGAATCTATTTAGGGATTTGAAATTCATGATGTGAAATTAAAATTCATGAAGTGGGTGGGTTTTGGGGGATTTTAAGCTGAGATGATGCATTTTTTGGTGTATTGGTTTTCCCAAAAATTCATGACATGAATCCTTAATTCATGCCATGAATGTAGTCATTTATAGTATTTTTAATGAACGAATTCCCTTATATTTTATCATTTGTATCCCTTCATGCTGATCTGAACCCTAGGCTCTCTCCAAGTAATTTTAGGCTCTCATATCCCCTTCTAACTACTCTCTTCAACGCCCAAACACTTGTTCAATCCTGCTAATCCAATCTAGTAAGTCCTTATTTGATCATTATCAATTATTTCCTCTTTTAATTGATCAAAATTAATTTCATATTCAATGTATTTGATGAATGTAATGTTTTTTCTTTCATTATCTAATGATATTTTTTATGATCATTGATAGAATTGGAATTCAAACTCAAAGATTTGGATTCTATGCAATACTTGGACAAAGACTATTGTCAACAACAGATCTTCCTTGGTGATTTGATCATGTCCTAACCTTTTTGGGTGTGGTTCCTCTTATTCCTCAATCCTAGCATTCTAAATGTGTCAAACTTGGAATGGTTATAAGATTTGGTGGTGATTCTGAACTTAGAAGGTGACCCTTTTCTTGATGGTCATTATCATACTTGAGTTAAGAAGACATTAACATTAGTGCATGTTTTATATGGGTTATTTGAATGATTGTTTGTGTGTGTAGCCTTAGAGACCTATGTTTGATGATTGATCACATGTAGTGTGCATGCATATCCCTAGGAGACCTATGCTTGTGTTTCTTGCATGTGGATTGTTCTGGTTATGATGTTGATTTATTTGATATGATGTTTGATCTATCATTTGTATCTTGTATTATATTGTGTTGTTCTTATATATTACAATTGATCATGCAGGTTAAGCCTCATGAACTATTCCCCTAAGAGAAATGTGTCAGATGTATAGTCGACATTATTTGAGATATCCCTTCAAGAGGGATATGTTAGTTATGTTTTTGGATTATCCCAACAATGGGAATGTGTTAGGAGGTTGATCATTATTCCTTATGGAATGGTGTTGAAGCTGGTAGATTTAGTCTCTGAGGACCTGGCATATGTTTTGGACTTGTGTGATATATTGTTGTGATATTTTCACCCAAGTTACTTTCATGGAATGCACTTGTATATGTTATGAACTTATATTAAGGGATATTGGTAGTGTCCTACTGAGTCTTGTACTCACACCCTACTTTGAAATTTTGGTACACTTGTAGATTTCATGATTAGGGATTTGGTGAAGGCTGAGGGCCTTGTGATGGACTATTAAGAAGGTTAGAAGGAGGATACAGATGATTTTGGATGGACCTCAGGCTGGATGCTACTGCTTTTTTTATTGGCTTACCTATACTTTGGATCCTTTTTGTTAGTTTTGGGTTTTGTATCTGGTAGAAAATACTACTACTGCATGGGTTATATTTTTATATGATTCTACTATGATGTTAATTATTTTATTATTTACTTATTGATTATTTTTATTACTCTGATTTCTGGCTGGTACTGAGGTAATAGTCTCCTCATATCATTCTATAGACCCTCACCACTAGTCAAAAACCTCTTGTGTATGGGGAGGTATTCATGAGTTCGTGTGTCACCCCTACCTCGGATCTAGTGGTTTAGTTCATGGTGTTGCATGATGGTATCATAGAGAGGTTATTCAATAACTTTTTTATTTTATTTTCCTTGATTTGGGATAGGGTAGATAGGAGATAGGATTGTTGAGACTCGGGTAGGGGAACTATGTCAGTGAATGGACAGTACTGTGTAGTAGACCTCTGGGTTACTATAAAGTGTAAATTTATGTTTTTTATTTGTTTGATGTTACCATGATTAAATTCACCTTGTTTTATTCACATGATGTTTATAAGTTTATTTATGAGATTTTGTGTGCGTTCATGCATCATTCTTGTCATGAAGGTTCATATGTAATATATACTTATTTATTACATTAGATAGAGCCTAAATAATTAAATTTATGTTGAAATTATGATATGTGATTTGGTACATTATTTCATGACTTTTTTTATCTGAGCCTATTTTATTTTATTCTTGAGTATATATGTGTGGAAATGACTAATTTGAAGGTACTAGAGGATTGACTTGGGTTTTGGGTAGTGCTTAGGGGGTTATTCCTTGTTCTTGTGGGTATCCTCTTAGGTTGAACCTTGTTGTAATCCTGTGTGTGTTTCTATAAACTGTTTATGGTATTATTGTTCTAATTCCTTATATAGGTTGTTGGATTTATCTTTGGTTTGTTCTGGAATTTCAAGAAATATTTCCCCGTAGAAGTCTTCTGCAACCAGTTTCACCACCTATTGAGTTAGAGGATTAATCCAAGCATGCTCCCTTAATTGCTCCAACAGATCAAGAAATAGAAATATTTTATCCATGTCTCTTTCAGCTGGTACATGTTCAAGGTGGAGGAGACCACAGGGGCAGTTCAATGATGGTTGAATCTACGTGTGACTTTCAAATCCAGCACCCCCTTCCTTCCAGGGTACCGAAGTCCCCCAAGAAATGGATGACTAAATATAATTTATAGAGATTTTTTCAAAATTATTAGATACTCTAGATGATCATAAGGTTAAGTTTGTAACCATTATGCAATAAGGTGTGGCTGGATGATGGTGGGATGTCCTGCTGCTGACTGGTAGACAGGAAGGGATAACATGGGTGGCCTTCATAGGCATCTTATTTGGAGAGTTCTTCCTTGCTGAACTGAAGCTAGAATGTGCTCAAGAATTTATAGAGCTTGAGTAGAGTTCAATGACAGTATCTTCCTATTTAGTATGCTTTATAGAGTTGATACACATTGCACCACTTCTGGTGGGAAACGAGGTGCATAAATATAGGAAGTTTGAGATTGGTCTTATACTAAAGATGAAGTGATAGGTTAAGAAATTATATTTAATGACCTATGTTGCAGTGCTTCATAAGGAACTAATTATAGATAAGGGAATTGAGGAAGATGGGGTTGACGGTCTTCTTCCTGTTATCAGCAGACCGACAGGTGCCTTCTCTAGTGCAATCCCAGTTGATCATTTTGGGGGAAAGAAGAGAAAGTCAGAGGATGGATTCTAGGGTTCCATTTAGTATTCAGATAAGACTTAAGATTTTTTAAATCCTTATAAGGGGATAAACTCGGTTATATGCTATAATTATGGGATTAAATGATTCTTTCTCAAGGAATATCCTATTTTTCTCAATATTTTTCACCAGTGTGGAAATACTTGTCATCTAAAGTTGTTTTGTTCTAAGGATTCATGGTTTTACATAGCTAAAATTAGACATTATGTGGGAATAGTACCTCATCAGTAGATGCAGACCCCACAAGGGATAGTGAACCAGGTGAATCATGAGCCTCTAGGTCATATGGGAGTGGTGTATGGAAAGTCATATGTAGTTTATCAGGATTTAGATGATGGTGGAGGGGGACCTTCCACAATTTGAGTTATGGTCCTGATCTCTTCTACTCTATCTATTTATTTGTTTGACACAAGAGTATCTCATTCATTCATATATTCTCAAGTCTTTTTTGGGTTAGATTTACCAGTTAAATACTAATCTGATTTTTAATCTATTGATACACCCTTAATAATAAAATTAGATCGTCTTTATATTTTTCTATACTGTCTTATGGTGGTTTCTAACTTTGAGCATGTTTGGAGCTTCAAAATTTTTAATATGACCATTTTTTATGTGATCCTTAGCATGGACTGGTTGAACAGGTTTCCATGCACTCATCAATTGTTTTGAGCTTGTGTCTGGTGAGTGCCCGACATCGATTCCACCATATCACATGGAACCATCCAAGTTGAAAGATCTCAAGGTGTAGCTTAATGATCTTAAGGGTAATGAATTCATCATGAAATGAACTTCCCCTTGGGTTTCTCTAGTGTTGTTCCCAAATGAGGATGATAGTCTTTGGATTTGTGATGATTATTGGAAGGTAAATCAGATCACAGTGAAATAGGTACTCATTTCCAAGAATGGATGGCTTGTTTGATCGATTTAGGGGATTCTAGTGGTTCTTCAAGATTGATTTGTGTTCTGGATAACATCATCTTTAGTTCATAGAGGAATAAATCCTAAATATAGAATTTAGGAGTAGGTATGGGTTGTATGAGTATCTTGTTATGAATTTCGGGTTGATGAATGATCTAACAGTGTCCATAGCTCCCATGAACAAGATTTTCCACCAGTACTTGGATTCCTTTGTCATTGTTCTCATTGATGACATTTTTATATATTCTAATACATCATAATCACAAGCTAGACACCTATATATCATGTTGAGTATGTTAATTCAATAAGTTCCTTTATGAATTATTCATTCCTTTATCTTTTGAAAATCACAAACACATTTTCTTAAGGAAAAATATCTTTCTCTAAGAATTATTTTCTTAAGGAAAATTTTCTTTCTCTATATAAATATATTTTCTTAATCCTAAAATATTATTTTATGAGTTATGCTTAATGATCCTTATCCATAAGAATAATTGGATCCTTATCTAAAACCTTGGAATCTTACAGTTTCTTAGACTCTGAATTCTCTAAAATTCAGACACATAATTTACTGAAATTCAGACTATGAATTCTCTGAAATTCAGACTCCAAATTCTCTAATATTCAAACTCTGAATTATCTAAAATTCAGACTCCAAATTCTATGAAATTCATACTCTAAATTCTCTGAAATTCATTCTCCAAATTCTCTGAAATTCAGACTCTGAGTTCTCTGAAATTCAGATTCCGAATTCCCTAAAATCCAGACTCTAAATTTTTTAGAATTCAAACTCCGAATTTTCTAGAATTCAGACTCCAAATTCATCTGAATTTAGACTCAGAATTCATCAGAATTAAGACTCTGAATTTATTATAATTTAGACTCTGAATTCATCAAAAATCAGACTCTGAATTCATTATAATTTAGATTCCAAATTCCTTAAAATTTGGACTCTAAATATCAATTATTTTAGAATCTGATTTTTTATATTTTTTAGACTATGATTTAAAATTTTCCTAGATTCTGATTATTCATATTTATTAAAGTTACTTTGCTTTCTTAACATATTATTTCAAGTTTATTAGATCCTAGTTTTCTTAAGTTTCTTAAACATGTCATTATTTTCCTTACATATTATTATTTCTTAATCATGACAATGTTTCCCAAGTTTTTTTACATGAAACAATGTCGTATAATCAATTTTTTACTGACCATTGGTTGAGTGACATGTGTCCAGGTCCCTCTGAAATCCACGGAAAAATATGATCATTGGGGGAGGAGATGACTGTTGGAATTTATACCTATAAATACCCCAACCATTTGAATATTTCAAAACAACATGTTGATATAACGTTGACACATATAGAGATAACATGATGTGATGTTGTGAAGAGATTTCTAGAAAGATAAACTCTCATGCTTTGTATGATCTGTGAACATCTTGTTCATCCGTGAACAACTTTTTCAGCCTAGTGAGACTCTGATTGTTGTTGTGTACAATCGAGGGCTTCCAGGGATAGGAAGAAAAATGGTCCAACTACCTTAAAGTTCAAAGTCTTATGAGGATAGGAATACAGAGGTTCTGACTACCTTAAAGTTCAAGGGCTTGTGGGGATAACAAGATAGACTCTAATACTCTTATTGAGGGATTACCCTGGTGTGGGTAAGATAGACTTTCTTGAAATTATAAATCAAGGTAACTTTATCTAAGGTTGTTGGATATCCTTCTCTTTGGGTTAAATGATTTATTTTACATGTTCTTATATTGTTACAGTTTTTTATTTACGCTACATCTTTTATTTCCCTCCATTCCTTTTTGAAAATAACAAAGGGGTAGAAAAGATTGATCAAAATAATATTAAGTTAAAAGAAGAGAATGCCCTAAGTAAAGGGGAGATTAATTAAGGGGGGTTACTTAAAGAATATATTATTAATAACGAAGAAGTAACTTCTCTAAGGAATATAAGAATACGATCCTTAGGGATTTCAAAACCTAAGGGGGAGTTAGTCATATTCATTATGGGTCATAAGTAAAGGGAGATAAGTATTTCTTTTAAAGTTCAAAAAGTAAAAACATTATTCCTTATATTATTTTTCAAAAAAAATTGTGCTTTCCAAGAAGGGGGATATTATTAAGTCAATAAGTCCCCTTATAATTTTTCTATTCCTTTATGTTTTAAAAATCACAAACACATTTTCTTAAGGAAAATTATCATTCTATAAGAATTATTTTCTTAAGTAAAATTTTCTCTCTCTAAGGAAATATATTTTCTTAATCCTAAAATATGATTTTATGTGTTATGATTAATTATCATTATCTATAAGAATAATCAGATCCTTATCTAAAACCTTAGAATATTACAATTCCTTAGACTCTAAATTCTTTGAATTTCAAAGTCTGAATTCTCTAAAATTCAGACTCTGAATTATCTAAAATTAAGACTTCAAATTCTCTGAAGTTCAGACTTCAAATTCTCTGAAATTAAAACACTAAATATTCTAGAATTCCAAATCTGAATTCATTAGAATTCAGACTCCAAATTCATGAGAATTCAAACTCTAAATTCATTAGAATTCAAACTCTGAATTCATCATAATTCAGACTATGAATTCATCTAAAATCAAACTATGAATTCATTAGAATTCATATTCTGAATTCCTCATAATTCAGACTCTGAATATACATTTTTTTATAATTTGATTTCTTATGTTTTCTAGACTCCAATTTAAAACTTTCCTAGATTCCTATTATTCATATTTGTTAAAGTTTCTTTACTTTATTAATATATTGTTTCAAGTTTATCATGTCCTATTTTTCTTAAGTTTCTTAAACATGTTATTGTTTTCCTTACATATTATTATTTTTTAATCATAATAATGTTTTCCAAGTTTTCTTACATGAAACAATGTCGTAAAATCTATTTATTACTAATCATTGGCTGAGTGAAACGTGTCCAGGTCCATCCAAAATTCAAGGAAAATTTGACTGTTGGAGGATGAGATGACCATTCTAATTTTCTTCCTATAAATACCCCAACAATTTAAAGAGTTCAAAACAATATGTTGAGATAATTTTGACACATCTAGAGATTACATGCATTGATGTTGTGAAGAGATTTATAGATAGATAAACTTGCACGCTTTGTGTGATCTGTGAACATCTTGTTCAGCTGTGAACAACTTTTTTAGCCTAGTGCAACTCTGATTGTTGTTGTGTACAATCGAGGGATTCTGAGGATAGAAAGACTTTAAGATCTTAGCCTTTTATTGAGTCATCTTGGGCACATTTTTAGGTAATTTTGTGGTTTTTAAGTACCTTTTTTGTATTAGTGTCTTAGGGTGCGTTTAGGTGAATTTTTAAGGAAAATCTAACGGACAATGGGTTGTGCACGGTTTGCACCCAGTTTTATAAATCGTGTGGCTAAACAGTGCCAACCGTGAAAACCTAGATAGAGAGTTCCACATGGTTTTTTCACAATTTGACAAACCATGTGACTAAACCCTTCCAACTATGCAAACTTGGACAGAGAGGTCCACATGGTTGGTTCACAGTTTTCCCTAACTACGTGTCCCTACCTAGGAAACCATGTGCGCATGATTATTTATTAGAAAATATATTTCTAAACCACCTGAATTCATGAGACTCCCATATTTCAACCATGACTCGGGCTTGAAAAATTCTAGGTGATCCTAGAGCCTTCCATAGATATTCCAAGGTGATTCAAACATCATTCTTCGAGATCGAAATCTCTGATTGAAGATCCACTCTATTCCTGATAAGTGGATTTCATATCATTACTTCTCTTGTTAATTCCTATATCTTTTCTTGAACTTTTCATGAAATATCTCCACTGTTTCTATGTATCTAAACTTATTAGTTGAGATCTAGATCTAGGATTTTGTATCTATATCTATATTGGAATAATCTTGATGCCTTTGATCTTAATTTTGTTTTAGGGATTTAGACTCGGAGCTTGATGGATGATGTTGTGCCGCTTGAATTTTGGGGATTTACATTAGGCTAACATCTGTCAATAAACCAAGGTAAGTGGTCTAAATTGAACTCCCGTAGTCAGGAATTTGATATGTGAATGTGATTTTATGGATTTTCTAGCTTCCCTTGATAATTGATTTCCTAAATTGGAGTAATTTGTAATGTGGAATTGACTTTTGATTTCCTTGGTGATTAATTGATAATTGAATCATTGAATAAGAAAAGGGGGGTTGCCTAAATATATATTTTTTGGAGATTGGTTATGGGTTGAGATATTGTAATTGAGATATTGAATTGATTTTGTTAAGATAAATAATTGGGGTAAATTAATTATGAAATGAATTTTGGATATGTTAGATAATTAATTGTGATAATTAATTATGTTCCATGATGTTGATTAAAGATAATTAATTCTGAGAATTAATTAAGAAAAGTTGAGATTTGATATGGATAATTAATTGCGAAGAATTAATTATGGAATGAGAATTGTGTTGATAGATTAATTAATAGATGAATTAATTAATGGGTTATGTGCTTAGTTAATTTTTGTGTTAACTAATGGCCTTTAAAATGATTAACTAATCGATGTATTAGTAATGGAATTATGTGGATAATTATTATGAATTAGAGAATAATTAAATGAATGAGATTTTTTTAGTGCTGGACATGGAGATCTAGACCGAATAGAAGTTGAGACTTGGACATGGTGTTCCTCTTCAATAGTTATCCAAGCTTGATATTTTGGGGTGCTAGGCATAACAACCTACACTGAATGAGATATGGATTGTTAGGCATTGTGAACTACACTGAATGAGATTGGGGTTATTTAAATGATGTTCAACACCAAATAAATGATAATAATGGATGATGATTCAAATGGAAAACATGAATTGAAACTGGGCCTAATGTGATGATTAAATATTAAATGACAATGTGATAACTATTTAATTATGCATTTTATTTATTGCTTCATAAAAACTGTATACACTATCTCTTGAATGGACTTGTTTTAGACATCATTGGTGGTGGCCTACTAAGTTGTACTCACACCCTATTCAGGGTGCCTGATCGGCACCCGAGTATAATTTTTTGTTGTGGGAAAGGATAAGGAAAAGACCCTGGGATAGGTTACAGTTTGGGATTAGAGCATGGGAGAGGGAACCAGACGTGGTTCAGTACCCTCTTGGGAGTTGTTTTTTATTTTTTTTTAGTTTCAGTGTAGATACTTGACATTTTTATTGTCATAGAATGTTTTACCTTTCAGTTGAGTATTATATTTTCTTGTTTTGAATAACATATGACATGGTATTATTTTGGTTATTTCTATGCTTCCACACTTGGTTATTGTTTTTTTCTTTCAATGGTGTTTTATTATGATAAAAGATGGTATAGCCTCCCCAAGACTGACTTACCAAACCCTAACTTCTAGTTGGAACCCTCTGGTATATAGGGAGGCATGCTTGAGGGCATGTGGCCAACTGGCTTGGGGAACCGTTTAGAAGCACCCGAGATGGGACATCACAAAGTGGTATCAGAGGAGTTTTATTTTCTTTATTCTTATTTTGTCTTACTATTTTAGGAAAGGTAGAAATGATTCTAGGAAGAGTCGAGGCTTGGTAATGATCTCGTGCATGGGAGTTGCAAAACTATGTACAAGGGAAAATCTGAGTACTCAAGGTGGGGTTGTTGTGATTGTTGTTTGTTGTTACATTTGGATATTATTTTACCTTGGGTGATGCACTTATGGTGTGATGTTGTATTTGTTTTGATAGTTGTTAAATTTTGATTAATGGCATAAAGAAGCATGATACTTGAGTCTGCATACATCATTCTAGGCACTCTGGTTTGTTGTGACATGCATCATTCTAGGCACACATAGGAAAATGTGTTATGGTTAAGTTGTTGAACTTTAACTATTTTTCCTTGTAGTGAGATCAAAATAATGATGAAAAATGAGAATAAATGGGTTTCTAATGAGAACCTTTATTGATAAAATGATTATTATTAATTAATTAATTATTGAATTAATTAATTTGAGATAATGTGATTAATTAATGGTTGAGATAATTAATGATAATGCATGTACCCTTGTTAACCATGACCTAGGATTTGGATGGTTAAGGGTATGATAAGGCCTCAGTGTTGACCATGTGGCGAGAAAAAGGGAAAAGGAAGTGTTGAAACTTATTATGTTAGTTTATCATCTTACATAAATGTTATAAGGTTGCATTATGAGACCTAAGACGTGTATTTGGCCTTGTAGAGATATGCCTACATGATGCTTGTTGAGGGAGAGACCAAGGGGTATGTCCTGGAACAAACTTCTAAATAGGGAACTTGAGGCACCATTGGTGCAAGTTGAGGAGGAAGGGGAACAGTTCCGAGATAACTTTTCTAGTTTCATGAAATTCATGGAGAGTGACCTAAAGTGGGTTATAAAAAGCATGTTTGAGTTGACAATGGAGTTTTAGCTGCAGCACCCTCCTAATTTTACTAGATAGGGTGGACCTGATGGAGTTTAATTCTGGATTGAATCCATATAAATGATACTTGAACATTTGGAGACTCCGGCTAGGAAGAGGTTCAAGTTAGTTGCTTATATGTTATAGGGTTCAGCGAAGTGTTGGTGGGACATTCAGGTACGATCTGGACAGAATGATGAGATGTTAGGGAAGGAATTTCTGGAGAATTTCTAGGAGCACTTCTATCAAGAGACACTGAGACAAGATAAGGATTTAGAGTTTATGCATATGACCCAAGGAATCATGTCCATAATGGATTACTCTAAACATTTCACAAATTTATAGTGTTTTTATCCATCTTTGGCAGAAGATGAGGCTTCTTTAGAAAAATTGTTTCAGGACAAATTTATGTGTGAAATTAGGTCCCATGTAAATATATTTAGGCTGAATAAATTCTCAGAAGTGGTTAATCAGGCTCTCATTTTAGAGGGTAACATGAAGGAGGCTTCTAGTACTGGATGGGTAGCTGTCACTGGATGATCAGGGAGTATGCCTTTCAAGAGTAGGAAGTGTCATTATAAGAACCTTAGTCAGGATAATGGAAAGTAAGGTTTACATCTAGTAGGAACAATTTAATCGAATCTTACTCATGTGATTTTCTACAAATGCGGTTGGTAGGGACACTATCATACACATTGCCCTTGACCATCAGTGTAGTTCCAGTTTTATGGAAAGATGGGTCACCTACAGAAGTTCTGCAGGAAGCAGCGACAAGCTGGTGCTGAGGGAGAAGCTGCTTAGAGTCAGAGTGTGGGAAGGGGGTCTTCTACACCATATAGGTCTGGCATCTGTAACTCTATGGGCCGAGGTGTCAGAGGTAGTGGACGTGGTGCTTTAGGGTATGAGTTCCCGTATCATCAAAGTGGTGTTACTCAAGGGAGTCAGATGACACCACAGGGAAGAGGGGCAGGACAATTACATGTAGTGTAGCCTACACTTGTGGAAATCGAGGTTGGCCCATCGACAGTGAGAGGTACTATTATAGTTTCTTCTAATTTAGTTACTTTCTTGTTTGATATTGGTGTCTATCATTCCTTTATATCTGTAAATATTATTAACGGTTTGATCCTGGAGGTGTATTCTGTAAGCGGGGCGATGAATATCAATACACTATTGGGAAAATAGTTTATGGATATCTGTTTATGAAAGGGGTGTTCACAAGAGATCAGAGAGTATCATTTTCTTTGGGATATCTAAATCCTTAATATAACAGGCTTCGACCTGATTATGGGTATGGACTGGCTAGTCACATATCGAGCCCACATAGATTGTTACCACAGGAGAGTGACCTTTGTATCTCCTAAGGGAGACCAGTATGTTCATCGTAGAGAATGGGATATCCATACAGTCCGAGTTGGTCCAATTACTCAGCAATTTGGAGATCTCATAGCCCAAGTTTCTAGTCCTTTTATGGATGATGGGAGTGGTAGGAAAACTTCCTTCCACCAGTATTAGAACTATTTCAGGATATCTTTCCTGAATAATTTTTAGGTTTTCCACTAAAGGGAGATGTAGAATTAACTATTGATCTCATGCTGGGGGTTGAGCCAATAACTATCCTTTCATAATGGAACTGACTAAGCTTTAAGAGCTCAAAAAACAGTTGGAGGAGTTGGAGGATAAAGGGTTTATATGTCCAAGTATGTCACCTTGGGGATCACCTGTATTGTTTTCAAAGAAGGTCGGCAGGATTTTACGCTTGTGTGTTGATTATCGGAAGTTGAAATCATACTCAGAGCTATGTTGATGGAAGGGGATCACGACATTGTTTACAAGTCTCGGTAGTTGAGTCCACATGAATGGAGTTACCCTATGCAAGACCTCAAATTGGAAGTAGTGGTTTATGATCTTAAGTGTTGGCTACACTATCCTTTGGGTGAAAAGTTTACAGTATTTACGGATAAAAAAATCCTGAAGTATATATTTTCATAGCATGACTTGAATCTTTGGCAGCGAATATGGGTATAGTATATGCAGTACTTTGATTTTGAACTGGAATATACACCAGGAAAGGTGAATAGTGTGTTTGATGCCTTGAATAGAAAAACTTAGACTCATTTGGTTTATGAGTCAAGTTCAGAGTGGAAGATGATGACTTTGATGGAAGAAATGCATGTGGTAGTTCAAGAGAGTTAGGGGAGGATGACTCTGGTTTCTGTAGTAGTGAAGTCTACACTCTTGAGATGGATCAGGGACAGGAATTATGAGGATCTGGAGTGTTTATCCATAAGGGAAAGCCTTGAAGGTGGGGAGACACCTTCAGGATGGATAATAGATGAGGATGAGATCATCTATGTGAGAAATCAGGTTTTTGTTCCTATGAGTGTGAAAGAGTAACTCATGTAAGAATTTCATGTCTCAAAGTGGGTGGTACATCCTAGGGTGAAAAAAATGTACCATGACCTATGATGACAGTTTTGGTGTACAGGAATGAAAAAGGAGATAGCAGGGTTCGTAACAAGATGTTTCAACTGTCAGTAGGCGAAGGTAGAGCATCAACAACCTATAGTCCTATTTTAGTTTTTGCCTAATCTGGAATGGAAGTGGGATTACCTGACTATGGATTTTGTGGTAGGACTTCCAAAGACACTTAGAAATAATTGTGTTATTTGGGTCATTGCAAATCGACTAATGAAGGTAGGACATTTCTTGCCTATCAGTGAAACCATTACAGTAAAATAATTGGGAGAACATTATGTATGATAGATAGTTTTTTTTCATGGGATTTCACGGACTATAGTTTCAGAACACAATTTGTGCTTTACTTCACGCTTCTAGCGGGGCTTATAGAAGGCACTTGGTACATAGTTTTTGTTAAGTACGGCCATCCACCCATAGATAGATGGGCATTCGGAGCGATCCATATAGGTGTTATAGGATATGTTGTGAGAATGTGTGCTTGACTTTGGTGGTTCTTGGGAGAATCACATGGCTTTAGTAGAGTTTGCCTATAACAAAAATTATCAAGAAACTATATATATGGAACCATATGAGGAACTTTATGGTAAACCTTTTAGATCACCACAATGTTTATTAGAGGTGGGTGAGTCAGAGTTATTGGGACCAAGTATCATTTAGGAGGCATCGAATCAGGTGTAGTTGATTTGGAAATGTATGGATACGGCTCAGAGTAGGAAAAATTTGTACGCTGATAGACGGAGAAGACCCCTAGAGTTTATAGAGGGAGATTGTGTATCCCTTTGGGTGTCACATATATTGGGTCACCATAGGATATAAAGGCACACTACTGGAATTTGAGGTATTTGTGATAGGCTATTTGTGACGGGGTCCCGTCGCAAATAGCTCGTTGTAGAAAACGGCATCGCAAATAGTATTTTTTGCAACGGGTCGTCGCAAAAAAATACTATTTTCCATGAGAAATCATCTCCTCTCAAATATTTCTCCATTTATATAGATTATATATATATATAAACCTATTGTAATGGGTCCATCGTAAATACTTATTTAAAAAATATATAAACTATTTTTGATGGGACCCCGTCGCAAAAGGACCCGTCGCAAATACTTAATAAAATAAAAAATAAATATTCAATAAAATTATGATAAATTAATATTAGAAAATAATATTATTATTATTAATATTAATATAAAAAATATAATATTATATAATAATAATACCGATATTAATAATATAAAAAGAATACATTTTTATAATATTAATTATAAAATAATACTAATAATATAATAATGTTATTATTAATATTATTATTTATGAAAAAGTAATATTAACATTATTAAAATAATAATAAAAAATATAAAATCTTAAAAATCTCAATATTCACAAAAAATATAAAAAAATAATAAATTATTAGTATTATTAGTAAAATAAACAATCATTAAAAAATATAATACTAATAATAAATAATAAAATATTAAAATATTAAAAATAAAAAATATATATATATACAATATTCACACCAATATAAAAGAAAAAACTATAAATAGTTAATATTACAACAAACTTTGAATTCAAATGTTTTTTAAATTAAAAAAAAAAGTCACTAGGGTTAGTCTTCTGGAGAAGGTGGAGGAGATGGAGGAGATGGTGAAAGAAACTTCATCCCTAAACTACGAGTCAGACGATGCATGTACTCCATCTTCTCGTGATATTGCTGCTGTCATCGACATGTCTCCTCCTCATACTACTGATGTTGCTGACGCATCTCTTCCGGCTGCATATGCAAACTCTATAAGTTCACTCTGAGCTTGAAGCTGCTCCTGATACTTTGATCCAGAAGATGATGTCTCTCCATGATCTCCTCTCAATCTGGATTCCGACATTGCAACAGTACCATAATAAGTCCTAAGATTTAAATGAGAGTCGATACCAACTACTAGGCCCTTCTCGAAGCCATACTGGGTCACTTGCATCCATGTCGCCTCATCAAAATGGTGAGCACTAGTCTGATCATCCATCTCAGCCTGACTCTCAACCTGTGTCTGAGAGGTCGCAGCCTCATATGACTCCTTTAGTTCCAATTTAAAATTAAAATAGTGAAAACATTATATGCAGTTGATTTTTAAATTGAAAAATAAATAATACTGACCAGAATCTAACGTTGGCGATCACCACTAATCTCTCCAGTGGATGGATCATTGTACATCCTCCAATAATGATCGTACTTTGTAATATCGGGCTGCTTGACTACCTATATAAATATAAAATAAACTTTTTATATTTAAAGTTATATAAAATATTTAAAAAATTACTTACTAGATACTCTCTATACGTACTAAATGTACGGCTACCGGTTTGATGTGTCACCTCCTGTCTCCCCCAATTTTGTCTGCCCAATGAAGATCTCCTCTAAAATCCACCACCCAACTCATGTGAACATAATCCATCCCAAACATGAGATGAAATGTACTCTGGTCAGTGGACTCTACATGACTCATCAAATACTACCACTCCCTCTTTCTTCATGGTCTTCCTTCTCAAATTGTTAAAAAACTGACGGAAACGGTCATGCATAGACACCTCTCATGTTGTGTGGATAGAGTCACACATGCTATCATCAATGGGATACCATAAACCCTAAAAATAATTTATAATATCCTGTTATTAATGAAATAAATTTCAAAATAAATATTATTTATTTATGTACCAGCCAATGATTGAACATGTTGAGCTGCACATCAATGGGAATTTGTTCCCATGTGATCCATGGCTGTGAAAAATAATTGCGCAAGATAGCACTTCCCTATTCAACAGCTATATGAGAAAAACTGTGAAAAAGAACAAATAATAAAACAATTAGTATATAAATAAATTAATGAAAGCTAACAAAAATGCACTGGTTATCATACCTCTGCATGCATGGATTGAAGCCAAGACATGGGCGTCGCTCGCGGATAGGGTCAAGAATCATTAGTTGCACAAGACCTCACCCCCTCTGTGTACCCCCTGAATATCGAGTAGGTTGAGGGTCATATGATCCCAAATCCTCCTCATCTAAAGGTAGATCAACCTCTTGCAACTCATGAAATAGATCATCGTCCATCTGAAACACAAAATGATTGTTGTTAGAAAATATTTGAAAATAACTATTATATATAGATATATATTAGCTATGATTATAACCATCATTTAACTGTGTCAATGTTCACCTTCACCATCATCTTTATATCTTCTGATGTCAATTTCTTCATATTCCTCCTTGGAATCATCAATATCCATATTAGTTTTAGTTTCATCATCTCTTTCCATTTCAAATTCATTTGTAACATCATTAACATCATCGTCACCATCGACCCTTAATTGTGGGGTGTCATCATCGATATTCATATCTCTTTGTCAAAAAGATGGATTTTGAGTAGTCTCTTAAAAATTTTAAATTCATTGCACTTCAGCAGAACCACATTCAGTTTGAGTAAACTAATTTTCCTGAGATTTCATTTTTATTATGCTCCACCAATCACTCAGGTCTCTTGAAGTAGCACAGTACTTTTTTTAATAAATTCGATGTGTATGTTGATCTTGTAAAAATGTTTAATTTACTTCAATAATACTTTTATATTTAATATCAATGATTCCATGACTCGGATGAACACACAAGCCTCTCTCAATATCCAACCACTAATATTTAAACATCATTGTGTAATTTTTTCCTAGATAACACAGTTTAATAATTTCATCCAGCATGCCGTAAAAATCAACTTCAGTTTCTCTATGATGAGACCCTTTCAAGAAAACTCCACTTTTAAATGTTTTTTTATTCACCATATGCACGTGTATGAAATTAAAAACAATTCACCACATATGAATTATAAGATTTAACCATTTTGGATGGTGTTTTACTCAATATACACAGTCTCTTATCAATTTTATCAGCATGTTGAGACACCTGAAAATTTTAAAAAAAAATATCAATATAATAAATAATAAACTGAATTGATATGTTAAACCATCAATAATTTATGTTACCAATTTTTTAAACCATTGAGAAAAAAAATTGTCAGCATTCTTCAAGAGCATTTGCTATAATTTTTGGAAGCTGTTTCTTGATATGATTATCATATAACCTAAAAAAAAATAAGTTTACTAAATGTAACATAAATTATAGAATAAGTGATAGAAGCACTCACAATACAAATGATGTCATTTCTTCATAGTTGAGAAAAACATTTTTATGAGCTCTGTGATGTTCATCATCTGAAAGCCGTCATTCATGAACTCCACCGAAGCCAAGCTTTGTCTGATTAAAAAATGATAATTTATTGTCCATTTCATCATCAAAATTCCCCTCATTCGGTCCCATGTGGTTGTGTTGTTAGGGATATTCAAATTCAAAATAATGGGAGCAGAAAAAAAGAAATTTCCTCTTGCAAATAAGCTTCAGCAATTGAGCCTTCAACTGATGCTTTGTTATGTACTTTTTTCTTCAATTTCTGCATGAATCTCTCGAATGGGTACATCCATCGAAATTGTACCAAACCTCCACATTTTTCTTCATTTGTAAAATGTAATATTAAATATTTCATTGAGTCAAAGAAAGTCGGCGGAAATATTTTTTCCAGTTTACATATAATTACAACAACAACATCTTATTCCAGTTTTCTTAGTGCATCATAGTCTATTTCCACCATACAAATATCTCAGAAAAAATATGATATGTCTATTATTTAATCCCAAATCATAGAATTCAACAAACCTATGAATCCAATCGGGATAAGTCTTTCCATTATAACATGTCAATCATGACTTTTTAATCCGGTAATATGACCATTCTTAACACATCATCCCAAATTAGAAGCATATCCATTTGGAAGTCTCAAATCTGAAATCCACTGACAAAATAATAAGCAACTCTCTTCGGACAGTGTATAAGGTGCTTTTGGCTTCATTAACCTCTGTGATCTGATATTTTCAAATAGTTCAAGTTCTGGTCACATGCAAATTTGGGTAAGATATAATCATGCCTTTACATTATCTTTGGTCTTGCCTGGTGTATCCAAAACTATATAAAATAAATTATCAAAATAGTTCTTCTCAATATGCATGACATCCAACATGTGGCAGACCAACAAATCAGGCCAATACAGTAGATCCCAAAAAATACTTCATTTTATCCAATTGTGTTCTTTCCCAAATCCATGAATTTTTTATTGGTTTAGTGTTAGTCCAAATGTGATGTGAGGTAATGAAAATACAACTGATTTTAACTCTTTAGCTGAGATAATTTTTGGAGGTCCATCCCTTTCAATTGTTCTTTTTCTGAAATTAGATTTTTTTCCTCTGAAAATGATGATCAGTTGGAAGAAATCTGTACTGACAGTCAATATAGTAAGGTTTTTTTCCATTGACGAGCATAAATTATTTGTAATCTTTCATATAGTAAGGACATTATTTCAGACCATGTGTAATCTAGCCAGATAACATTCCATATGCTAAGAAGTCACTAATTGTCCACATCAATGTATCTTTTAGTATGAAATTTTGTTTCGCATCAACATCATATATACTAACACCATTACTCTGTAATGAATTTAACTCATCAATCAATGGTTTTAAATAAACATTGATATTCTTTTTTGGATGCCTTGGGATTAATATGGTCAAAATAATATAGGGATCATTCATCAACATCTATGGAGGTAAATTGTATGGAGTTATAAAGATAGGCCAAAATGAATACTGACTACCATAAGAACCAAAAAAACATAAACCATCAGTAAAAAGACCCAATCGCACGTTCCAGGATTATAAATCAAAAGATGGATGCACTCAGTCAAAATGTTTCCATGAATAACCATCAGATGGATGATTCAAGATTTTACTGGTTGAAATCTTGTTTTTGTGCCATGACATCATTATCGCTGTGTTTTGAGACATAAATAAGTGTTGCAACCTGGGTGTAAGTGGGAAATATCTCAACTATTTTACAGGAATCGATCCAGACTTCTTCGGTTGAGCTTCTTTATACCTCGACTATCCACATGTGGGAAAAATTTCCAATAACTCATTTTTACCAGAATATAAGATGCAATCATTTGAACATGTATGAATCTTCTAATAACTAAGGCCCAAATTACGCACCAGCCTCTTGCTCTCATAGTAATTTGTAGGCAACACATTTCCTTCAGGTAATAGTGTTTTAACCAAAGAAAATATATGATCAAAATAGTTTTTTGACATTTTATTATCTGATTTAATACCCTCTATTTTGCAACTGCTTCTAATTTTCTTATCTTGCAACCATAATATAAAGTATCATCAGCAGATCTCAACAAGTCATAAAATTCAGATGGTGTAAACTCAGGATTTAAATCAATATCATCTTAAGTTTCAGTTTGTTGAACAGATGGACCTACAACATCATGTACTAAATTTTGAAACTGTGATGAATCCCAAATCAAATTATTAGTATCTTCTATGGAACTGCGTTCACCATATTGATACTAAAAAACATAATCTGGTTGAAAACCAAAATGCAAGAGATGTCTCCCAACAGTGTCAAATGTGTCAAACATTCTCATAGCATATTTTTTTATATGGACAGTTAATTGTGCCTTCTAAAACAAATTCTAGTTTTGATGATGCGAATGATAAAAAGATTCAACACCCTCAATATATACAGGATTTAAACCAGAACCGTTTGGATTTCTATGCTAATTTATCAAAGTGTGATCATATAATAATGATTGTTGTCGACTTAATTGTTTCATATTTTTCTATAAAATATAAAATCATTACTGTTTTTGAATAATTTAAACTAATAAAAACACTATCCAAAAAAGAGAAGATACATAATTACATCTACTTCTTACTAATTACCACTAATTACGGGTGACACAATTTCTAGTGGATTGGCAGCTACTCTTTTGTTCAACGGCTCATTTACTTGTAACTTTATCGCACTGAAATCATAATGAAGAATCTTCCCAGAGGTACGCATATCCATTCTCATGCATACGAGAATGTATAAGCGTAACTTCGAGCAGATTCTTCATTGTGATTATAGTGTGATAAAGATTCAAGTAAATGAGTCTTCGGACAAAATAGCCCCCTTTTCGTCGATAAATCATCCTCTTGCAACTATCATCGCCTGAAAACATTATGAAAAATTTGGCCCTATGAATGCATATCTAAAATCATCCATACGAGATTGGATATGCATACGTAGAAGCATGTTTTTATAATGTTTTGAGTTAGTGAGAGTTGAAAGGAGAAGATTCATTGAGAAAAATGAGTGTCGCCAATCCACTAGAAATTGTGCCAAGTAATTAAAATTTATTACAATTATTCATAATTATTAATAATTATTCCTAATTATTTTTAATTATTCCTAATTATTGCTAATTATTGCTAATTATTTCTAATTATTCTTAATTACTCCTAATTATTTCTAATTATTCTTCATTATTGTTAATTATTTCTAATTATTTCTAATTATTACTAATTATTCCTAATTATTCCTAATTATTCCTAATTATTCCTAATTATTTTTAATTATTACTAATTATTCTTAATTTTTGCTAATTATTACTAATTATTTCTAATTATTGCTAATTATTGCAATTTATTGGAATTTATTGCAAGTTATTAATAATTATTTCAAATTATTGCTAATTATTTCTATTTATTGCTAACTATTTCTAATTAGCCTGAATAGCCCGAAGGCCTTCATTTTTATTGATTTATAATAACCCCCCTTTCAAGGGATGAGGGGGAACCCTTACAAGTCACATAGGCTTAGAGATTACATGGCCCGTAGGCTTAAGAGATTACATGACCCGAAGGTCTTAGGGAATTTAATAAGACTATCTACAAGGAAATGTCCATCCCCAACATCTGCATCATGATAGTAGCTCTCCACCTTCGCATGGTCGTCTGGCTAAGCTTTCCGTGTAATCACAGGCTGGTCCTGATGGCATATCCATACCCTCTCATTCTGACAAATCCATTTAGCTCTGATCTGGTGAGTGCACCTTATCTAAATCCTCTTCTAGGGATGCTCCTTTTTTGTAGTGTTTCTAGGGAAACTACATGTGGCCCGAAGACCATGAGGTGGCCCGAAGGCCTTAAAGGTGGCCTGAAAGCCCTACTGACCCAAAGGCCTAGGTGGCTCGAAAGCCTTAAAGACTACAAGCCCAAACCGGTGGCCCAAGGTGAATAGTTCCAGCTGCTACAGTACCGAATTGTAGCTGCTACAGCAACTCCTATAGTGCCTTCTACAATACCGCACAGTGTAAAGTTCTTCTACAGTACACGCATAGTGTACAGTTCTAATTATTGCTAATCATTGCTAATTATTACTAGATATTCCTATTTATTACTATTTATTCCTATTTATTGCTATTTATTCTTATTTATTTCTATTTATTTCTATTTATTCCTATTTATTCTTATTTATTGCTATTTATTCTTATTTATTGCTATTTATTCCTATTTATTTATATTTATTCTTATTTATTCCTACTTATTCCTATTTATTACTATTTATTACTATTTATTACTATTTATTACTATTTATTTCTATCTATTACAATTTATTACTATTTATTACTATTTATTACTAATTATTACTTATTATTACTATTTATTACTATTTATTATTATTTATTACTATTTATTACTATTTATTACTATTTATTACTATTTATTACTAATTATTTCTAATTATTACTAATTATTACAACTTATTACTAATTATTACTATTTATTACTATTTATTACTATTTATTACTATTTATTACTATTTATTACTATTTATTACTATTTATTACTAATTATTGCTAATTATTACTAATTATTACTATTTATTACTATTTATTACTATTTATTACTATTTATTACTAAGTTATTACTAATTATTAGTATTTATTACTAATTATTAGTATTTATTTCTAATTATTACTAATTATTAGTAAATTATTAGTAATTATTAGTAATTGTTAGTATTTATTACTAATTATTAGTATTTACTACTAATTATTACTATTTATTTCTATTTATTACTATTTATTACTATTTATTACTATTTATTACTATTTATTACTATTTATTACTACTTATTACTATTTATTACTATTTATTACTATTTATTACTAATTTATTACTAATTTATTAATAATTATTAGAATTTATTACTAATTATTAGTATTTATTACTAATTATTAGTATTTATTACTAATTTTTAGTATTTATTACTAATTATTAGTATTTATTACTAATTATTACTATTTATTACTAATTATTAGTAATTATTAGTATTTATTACTAATTATTAGTATTTATTACTAATTATTAGTATTTATTACTAATTATTAGTATTTATTACTAATTATTAGTATTTATTACTAATTATTAGTATTTATTACTAATTATTAGTATTTATTACTAATTGTAAATATTTATTCCGAATTATTAGTATTTATTACTATTTTTTACTAATTATTACTATTTTTTCCTAATTAATACTATTTACCGCTAATTATTACTAATTACTACTAATTATTACTAATTAGTGTTGACTACTATTAATTACTGCAAATTACAGCTACTAATTACTAATTACCGCTAATTATTTATATTCATTACTAATTATCGTTAATAATTATTAATTACTACTAATTACTAATAATTAGTAGAAATAATTTCAATTTATTATTACAAGTAAATACTGGTGACAAAACAGTCTAAATCTAATTTAATTACAACAAATTAACAATAATTAAAATTAATATAAATAAATGAAATAAATACTAAATTAAATAAAACATAAATTCCTTTAAACTTGATCTCTTATAAGTGGAGACGACTTCAAAACTTGTTCGTAAAAAAGTTAACTCAGAGAAATTTTAACTCTAAAATTAAAGTTTAGAGAGAGAGAGAAAGTAGAAATTAAAAGGAAGAATGAAAAAAATGGAATGGAGGTATATATAGGTTAGATTATTTGCGACAAAACTATTTGCGATGGTACTATTTGCGATGGGACACCCGTCGCAAATAATACTATTTGCGACGGGACCCATCGCAAAGACCTTCGATCATATTAATTAATGTCAGCGGTTAAAAGGGTATTTGCGGCGGGTCCCATCGCAAATAGTGACATGTCGATGCACTATTTGCAATGGGGGCATATCCCCATCACAAATAGTCTTTACCTCTGTCGGGTATTTGTGATGGGGAGGCACCCCTCGTCGCAAATACCCTTCCCGCTGTTTGGCGTGAAAACTATGCCAAACCTTTTTCGATGGAACCCCTTATCCCGTCGCATTACGACTGGATAAGTTCTTTATCACAAATAACCTGTCGCAAAAGGCCATTTTTTTCGTAATGGCAAGTCAAGTTGGCACCAAGGTTTGTAGGACTGTGTGAGGTGTTGGAGAGAATCGGGCCAGTGGCATATCAATTAGCCCTTCCACAGAAATTCAGTGCTATGGATGATGTTTTCCATGTGTCACAACTATGTCAGTATCACCCCGACCCTTCTCATGTGATTGATGTGGAAGAGGTTGACCTCAAGATAGATGCGTCCTTTGAGGAGCATCTGATACGTTTGCTGGGTCACAGTGAGAAATTGTTACAAGGAATGATTGTGCCATTAGTTCATGTGTTGTGGAAACATGAAAGTGTTCAATTGGAAACTTGGGAACGAGAAGCAGACATGAGGGCTCAATATCCCAATATTTTTGGCTAAGAGTCTTAGTGAAGTTTTGGAGTGCAGCTCAAGGATGAGCTGTTATAAGGTGGGGAGGACGTAAGATCTCGGTCTTTTCTGGAGTCATCTCAGGCTCATTTTCATGTACTTTTTGCGGTTTTTAAGTACCTTTGTTTTGGAGTAGTGGATTGGGGTGTGTTTGAGTGAATTTTTAAGGAAAAACTAATGGACGGTGGGTTGTGCACAGTTTGCACACAGTTTGAAAAATTGTGCGACTAAATTATGCCAACCGTGCACACCTGGACAGAGAGGTCTGTACAGTTTGCGCACGGTTTAAAAAAATTTGTGACTAAACCATGCCAACCGTGCAAACCTGGGCATAGTGGTCCACACGGTTGGCGCACAATTTTCCCTAACTGTGTGTCCCTGGCCAGGAAACCATGCGCGCAGGATTATTTATCCGAAACTCTATTTTTAAAAACACCTGAACCCCTGAGACACCCATATTTTGACCTTAGCTCGAGATTGACAAATTCTTGGTGATCCCAAAGCCTTATAGAGTGATTCCAAGGTTATTTGAACATCGTTCTTCGAGATCAAAAACCTGGATTGAAGATCCGCTCTATTTCTGGTAAGTGGATTTCATCCAGTTGCTTCTCTCGTTCATTCATCTATCTTTCCTTGATCTTTTCGTGGAAGATCTCCACCATTTTCATGTATATAAAGCTATGAGTTGAGATATAGATCTAGGATTGTGGATCTAGATCTATATTTTCAAGATCTTGATGCCTTTGATCTTAATTTTGATTTAGGGATTTAGACTCGGAGCTTGATTGACGATGTTGTACCGGTTGAATTTTGGGGATTTCCATTGGGCTAACATCCCTCAATAAACTGAGGTAGGTGTTCTAAATAGAACTCCCATAGTCATAGATTTGATATGTGAATGTGAGTTTATGGATTTTTTAGCTTCCCTTGATAATTGATTTTCTAAATTGAAGTAATTAAAAATATGGAATTGACTTGTGATTGCCTTGGTGATTAATTGATAATTGAATCACGAAACAAATGAAGGGGGTTTCTCAAATAGATATTTGTTTTGGAGATTAGTTATGGGTTGAGATATTGTAATTGAGATATTGAATTTATTGTGTTAAGATAATTAATTGGGTAAAATTAATTATGAAATGATATTTGGCTATGTAAGATAATTAATTGTGAGAATTAATTATGCGCCATGATGTTGATCAAAGATAATTAATTGTGAGAATTAATTATGAAAAGTTGATATTTTATATGGATAATTAATTGTGAAGAATTAATTATGGAATGAGAATTGTGTTGATTGATTAATTAATATATGAATTAATTAATTGTTTATGTGCTTATTTAATTGTTGAGTTAAATAATATCCCTTGAAATGTTTAACTAATTTTTGGATTAGTAATGGGATGATGTTATTAATTCTTGTGAATTAAAGAATGATTATATGCATGGGATTTTTATGGTGCTAGACATGATGATCTATACTGATTAGAAGTTTGGACTTGGACATAGCGTTCCTCCCCAATAGTTATCCAAGCTTGAGATTTTGGGGTGCTAGGCATGATGACCTACACTGAATGAGATATGGAGTGTTAGGCATGACGACCTACACAGAATGAGATTGAGGTGGTTAACATGACGTTCAACACCAAATGAATTATAATAATGAATGATGATTCAAATGGAAAACATGAACTGAAACTGGGCCTAATTTTATGATTAAAGATTAAATTACAATGTGATAATTGTTTAATTATGCATTGTATTTATTACTTCATAAAACTACATACACTATCTCTTGACTAGACTTGTTTTAGACACCATTGGTGGTGGCCAACTGATTTGTGCTCACACCTTATTCGGGCCACCTGATCGGCACCTGAGTATACTTTTTTGTTGCATGACAGGATAAGGGAAAGGCCCAGGGATAGGTTTCTCTTTGGGATTATATCGTGAGAGAGGGAACCGGATGTGGTTCGGGACCTGCTTGGGAGACGTTGTGTCTTTACTTTTAGCTGCATTGTAAACACTTGACATTCTCATTGTCATAACATGTTTGATAAAACACAATTTTGTTAAATATTTTATTGATAATAAATGAAAAAATTTCCTCACATTGTGTTAAATGTGTTTATTTATAAAATATTTGGTATTAGATCATTCATTTGAAAATTTGATGGAAATTCCATTTTTACATTTTAAAAATTCACTGTATTATTTCAAACATAAATAATTTTATTTGAATTATTTTGAATTAATATTTTGTAATTGTGTTCTTTATTTAATTTTATACAACTTTCATTCAGGACATATGATCTAAATTGTGCATTTGATTGGACTTAATGGTCCATGAAGTCAAGTTGGGATGGACTTTCCAGATTGGACATCAGTTCTGTATTTGGGACATAATTTCTTAATCCCTACTTGGATTAGGCCCAAATTTTTATAGGATATCTTGGAAAAATTCTCTCACAAATCATCCTTCTGGAAGGATATCTAGTTCATGATTTTTTGTGGTCAAACAGGTGGTTAAATTTGGATTAATTTATTTAACCGAATTTCCCCATTCACACTTAAAACCTATTTAAACCTGGTCTTCCATCCACTATATAAATTGGTTTATTCACATTTTTAGGATTTTGGATATGAATTAGGATATTTAAGGTAGAGGAAAATTGTTTTCACTCAAATTATCCAACCTTTGTAAGAGGGTTAGCTCTTGAAACAAGGATCCCCTCATCTAAGCCTTCTTCTTCTTCTTCATGTTGTAATGTTTGCATTTTCATAATAAACTCCTTAGTTCCTATTTTGTTTATTCTATTTTCTTGTGTTTTGTTCAATTATCTTATTCTTTCATCAACCTATTTGGTCTAGAATCAAGAGTTTAAACAAGATTGGGTTATACCCTTTCCAAACCATTTCACATGCAAAACATTTCTATCATGACTACACCGCCCATGGAAGAGTAGTTCTTTTTATTAATCGATCGACCTCTATCCTTATTAATTCATTTATTTTGAATAAATGAGCTACTATAATTTACATAATATGATTTATTAATTGAGTTTTTAATTTAAATGAAACTAATCAAGCAATTTAACAATTAATACAAAACACGTGAGGTCAGGAATTGTGTAAATTGTGAGAGTGTGATCTTAATCGGTAATACAAAACCACACAAGATCAATTTATAGAGTTCAAACATAATCTCTAAACTCAATTACTCTTCATTTTCAGAATGTATATGCACCCTAATTTACCATTGACTATAATCTAGAATTAGGATGTCAATCAAAGAAGGGTGTTGCGATTGTGTGTTCTAAAGCTGGCATATGGTTTAACTCTTTTCATCTTTGAGGTAATGTTAACTCCCATGGGGTTCGAGGATTAAAAAATTAGGGGATCATAATCAAGTGGATATTAATTTAAATTATAATTATTAATAAGTAAGTTAAGAGGTAGATTTATATTGATTATTCCTTTTAAAATATTTTCTAAGAAAACATCTTCTTGTTGTGTATTTTTAATCAAACTTCATTTCAAAAATAAGAACAAAAAAATGATATCTTCTTCTAGCAAGCTTCTTCTAGTTTTATAAACAATAACCCCCCACCCATCCTTTCAAGTAGTGTGTTTAAGTTATTTAATTTTATTTTCAAAATACCTTTATAAAGTTGTTTTAATTATTGCCTCTTTAAGAGATGACCTAGGTCACCCACCCTGATGAACCTAAATAACCCCAAACTAAACATCATTTGAGAGCGCCCATGACAGCGCCTTTAAAATTGGAACCATTTCTGGGGAGGCAAGTAATTATTTCAACCAATTATAGGTATTCCTTTTATTTTTTATTTTATTCTCTTCTTCTCTTCTTTCTTCCTTCTTTACCCAATCTGAATTTTTCTTCTTCTTCTGTTTTCTTCTTCTTCTTCTTTTTGGACCATCAAATAAAAATTCTTGTTTTTATTTTATTATGATCCACTTTTATTCTTTTCATTTTTATTTTATTTATGAAATGAAATAATCTCAATGATATCTTAGATCTTGAACCTGAGATTGAACGCAGCCTTAGGTCTTGAATTAGATATTCTCAGTCTATGAGAAGTTTCAATATTCAACCAGTATGAGAATTCATCTACTCCAAGAACATTGAAGTTGGAAACACTTCTAAATCCAACTTAAAACAATAACCAATGGCTGAAAACAATAAAAATTAACTTAATGAAGCCATTCAAAAATTGTTTTCACCAGACATTAACTATCAACGAAATTGTATTGCATACCCAAATATCAAACCGGGCTTTGAATTCAAATCTAGTTTAATTAATCTTCTTTCAAAGTTTCATGGATTATCTGGTGAGGATCTAAACAAACATTTAAAAGAATTTAATGTGGTTTTATCAACCCTTAAACCAAGGAATATATCTAAATATTAAATAAAACTGAGGGAATTATCATTTTCACTTGATGGATCTTCAAAAGACTAGATGTATTATTTACAACCTAAAGACGTAACATATTGGAATGATTTGAAACGTCATTTCTTGCAGAAATTTTTTCCAGCATCAAGGACCACTTCCATTCATAAGGAGATCTAGGGGATCAAGAATGCCTAAGGGGGGTCAATGTATTAGTTTTGAGAGTGATTTAAGAAGTTGTGTGCAAGCTGACCACATCACCAAATAAGTGAGCAACTACCCATCCAATACTTCTATGAAGGACTCACACATATGGATAGAAGCATGGTGGATGTCACAGTTGGAGGGGAATTGGTTGAAAAAAACACCATCATTTGTACGTGTGTTAATCGATAAGATGGCACAAAACTCCCAATAATTTGGAGATCGAGGTACACCACATGTTAGAGGATTACACCAGGTAAGTCCATCTTCTCTTGAAAGTCGTTTAATTGATACCAAGTTGGAAGAATTGACCACTATAGTGAGACATAATTCTTTGGCTCAAAAGACATCCCAAACCACTCCTATGAGACCTTATGTAATATGCACTAAAAGAGACCACCCAACTGACTATTTCACCCAATTACAAGAGTCAAAGGATTGTGCAGTAATATTCCGTAGAAGACCATATTAGCAACAATAACTGCTAAATCCCCAAAATAAGTATGATTCCTTTGCACCAACATACAACCAAGGGTGGAAGGATCAATCAAACATGAGGTATGGCTATGGACAACAACAAAGACCCCCTTTTCAACAAAACTTCCAACAGACTCCGCCTTACCAGTAGGGTTTCCAACAACCCCAAAGGAGATTTGAAGTCCAAGCATCAATAAGACAACAACAAGAGAATTCTCAACCAAAGTTAGATTCAAATACAAATGATCTTTTGAAACAAATTGTTCTTAATCAACAAAATGAGCTGAAGATTCAAGGTTAAGAGTTGAGGGAGTTGAATACTCAAATGAGGCAGATTTCCACCGCCCTCCATGAACTGGTAAGTAAGAACTCCAGAAGTCTTCCTTCCCAACCTACTCTAAATCCTAAGGGGAATATTAGTGCCATCACATTGAGAAGTGGGAAGCAAATAACTGATAAATTTACACCTGTCATTCCACTGGGATTCACCACAACTCTGGAGAAGCCTCATTCTATACCAACTAATGATAAAACCAAGGAGAAAGATAAAGGTAAGAAAAATATTGATGATGTTCCTCCTAAACCCCTTCCATTTCTAAGAAAACACTACTGGAAATTCAGGCTATAGCCACAGTTAAAAACCATGGCTATAGGTCCTCAAACCGTGGCTATATGTAATAGCCATGGTTTGAGGAACCATGGCTAAGTTTGGAGAGTCTATGGGCCTAGACCTATAGCCACGGTTTGGAACTGTGGCTATTGATCTATAGCCACGGTTTGAACTGTGGCTATAAGTATACAGCCACGGTTCAACCCATGGTAATATCACTATAGCCACGGTTTAAAACCATGGCTATAGAAGAGGAAAGACAACCTTTATTGCCACGGTTTCAAACCGTGGCATTAGGCCTATATCCATGGTTAAGAACTATGGAAATAAACCAATAGCCATGGTTTAAAACCATGGCTATAGGCTCTGAAAATCAATAAAAAAAATACCCCCCAACCCCACTGCACACCCCCCCCCCCACCCCCCACTACCCTTGCAGCCCCCCCCCTCCCCCCTACAGCCCCCCACCCCCTGTAAATCCCCCCTAGACAGCCCCCCCCCCCCCCCCCCCACTCCCCTTGCAGTGGAAAACCCCCCTACAACCCCCCCTCCCCCATGCAAAGCACTCAAACTACTGCTCTTATTGAAAACTGCACACTAGAAAAAAACAATATTGCACACTGGAAAAAATAAGCAATTTGGAAACACAAATACAAGTAACAGGAAAATAACTTTAAAAAGTGACAAGAAATCACTTGAAACACAAATACAGCAGCCCAGTCATAATACAACATCCCTTAACATAATTGATAAGTGTTTTAAGTGGTTTTCAAAATTCCCAGTCAAACGAATCCTAAAAATTTCAAAGAACTCAAACTACTAACATTCAATACTGATTTGTTTTAATTGGGTACTCATCTTTTTCTGGCCAGCACACTGGTTACAAACGCATGTGTTGCTAGATATTTTTAGAATGAATATGTTTTCATTTGAATGGGTTTTTTTTTCTTTTGAGGCTTCTGTTGAGAAATTTGGTCGCTGTGTAAATGCATAATATCCTCCACCTTACCTGCTTGATCTAATACAACATGTGTGGCATAATTGAATTCTTTAGGAATAAATATTTAATAAAGATTAACATCAAAAACCAACATGATTTCTTATTTTGGTTCTATTCAATGTAGTGAAACCCAACCTTCCAAATATTATGATTTAATTTTTCATTATTTTTAGTTTATTGATGTAGATTGTTTATTAGGAATACGGTGGGGGTGTCAAGTGGGAGGGGAGCTTCTTCTTATATTTCTCCATTTTTTTCTTCTCTGCTTCTTCTGGATTGTACAGTGAAGTTGTTGCTGCTGGTTACAGACTACCAATAGAATTTCTCTATTTACCTCACTCTAGCACCAACGTTTCTTATCAATTGGTACTTTCATTGAGAAGTTTCTCTGTTTGAGTGAGGATCATATCAAGTAGAGGAAATTGGTATTTTTTTGGATGTCAACTAGCATGGCAACGTGCATCGCTTCAGTGGAGTTGAATCTGAAATAGTCATTGCAAGAACTAGCAGCCAAGATGGAGGAACATGCTAAGGTAAATGCGGAGTTCCTGAAGCAGCATCATGTGCTGATGACTCTACTGCAGGACTGGAAAGAAGATTCAGTAAGGAAGCAAGCAGAGAGGTATGATCCTAGTATGAGTCTGGGAAAACGCCATAAACAGTAAGTGGAAACACAGGCGGCCAATGCACTTTGACAAATAGAGAGACATCAAAGCTTTGAAGGTCGCATGCAGGCACAAACACAGGTTCTGGCTGAGTATTCTTCTTGAAAATATCCTTATCTTCCTTCGAAACTTATGTCTGTGGAGATTGTGAGTCTGAGTTGAGACAATAGCGGGCCACAAGCCGTTCCTACTCAGGGGGGGGAATACAGAAGATTACAATCATGTAGAACAAGATTTTCCAGTGGACGAGCTAGCCAGATCGTCTTCTTGGCTTCACCTTGAGGACAAGGTGTTTTTTTAAGAGGGTGGGAATTATAGGGTGTTGGGGGTATGTTGTGTCGTGGAGTGTGGTTTATATGTGGGGTATGACTAATAAATTCCTGAGGGAATAATTGTAATTGCAGTAGGAATTTGTTAGCTGAGCTGTTGGAGTTGTTGATAATATTAATAGGGGCTGGTGGAGAGATCAGGAAATATTATTTTGTTTGGATTTCCTATACATCAGGATTGAGGAGGCCCTACCTCGGCCTTGGCTTCGAGCAGCACTTTGGAGAGATTCTCATTCCTTCTTACTTCTTCTTCTTTTTCTTTTTGTTTTCTGCTGTAATCCTTTTGTTGATAATATAAGTCTGCCAAATTATCATTGTTAGCACCTAGGAACCTATCACCCCCTACTGGACACCCCTCCCCCCTATTCTTATTCCTAAAGAAAGTCCAATTGTGAAGGAATAGCTAAACCAAAGGTGGATCAGATCCAGTTATCCTTGGATCACTTGCTGATGAAGATCGAACTGATGATGTGGTTATGAAAACTGTTGAGCATTCTCATACACCACCTATACCATCACCACCTCCTATTGTTCATGATAAATCACCCTCTATTAGTAAGATCTCATAAAGTTATAAAATGTAATATTTTTCCTCTGATATTCTAAATGAGTTTGATAATATTTGAGGAGATTATAATGACCTGAAAGAGAAGTTATAATAAACTAATGATGAGATTAGAGAACTTGAAAATTCCTCTATTCCCAAGGTTGATTTTGATAAGTTGGTTGGGTTAACGACTACCCAAACATAGTTGATTAATAATCTCTAATCATTCCCTCCTATTCAAAAAGTTTTTTCTAAAGTAAGTTTCAAAGAGCTTAAGGATGTGAATGGTCTAGTTAGATATTTGAAGGATGTTTATACTACCAAGTATGAGTTCAATGATCTTGGTGAATGGTTTTATCTCAAAGGTACATGTTCCAAAATCTTTCAATGGTGCAATTAGACATGTCTAAAGATGTTCTTGACGAGGTTAAGTCTTTTGGGAATGAAATGAAGGGAATCCTACACACTTTATAAAGTTTTGTATTAAGCTAGTTTGATTTCATCAAAAGGTTTCAACCCTATATAACTTCCACCTCAGAACCTTTAGTTCCAACTTTTTAGAGTGGAGTTGATCAATTTCTCCCAAAAATTGAATTATGTATCCTTACAGATTCAGTCCCTAAAGGTTTTCATCTACCATATAAACATGATTAAGATATCATAAATCAAACAAAAACACATGAAAACCATTATTCCCTGCAGACCCCCCCCCCCCTCCTGCACCCCTCCCATATGCCCTGTAGACCTGCCCCCCTTGCACCCCTCCCCATTGCCTTGAAGCCCCCCCCCCCCCCCGCCCTCCTACACCCCTCCCCTATGCCTTTCAGACCCCCCCCCCCCCTCCCTCCTCCCCACTACCCTATAGACACCCCCCCTGCCCTCCTACACCAGTCCCCCCTGCCCCTTCAAATTCCCCCCTCCAGTCCCCCATGCCTGGACAGCACCCCCCCTGCTGGACACCCCTCCCCACTGCCTAGACAGCACCCCCTCCCTCCTGGACACCTCTCTCCCTACCTGGACAGCACCCCCCCCCCCCCCCTCCTTCCTGGACAACACCCCCCCTCCCTCCCTCCTGGACACCTCTCCCCCCTGCCTGGACAGCACCACCCCTACTGGACACCCCTCCCCCCTTCCTGGACATCACCCCCCTTCCTAGACAGCCCCCCCTACCTTTGATTTAAATATTCTCAATTCAAAAGGTAATTATATACTCACTATGAATATAATTTTTTCATTATGTCTGAGATTACTTGTTGACATTATTTTTTTGTTTCAGTCAGGTATGATGTATCAAGAAGCAGCTTGGTAAAGGATGTACCTCAGCAAAGAAAGATTCTTAATCATAGGTATTGAAGACATAAGCTTTACCTTTAATTTGTGTTTGGACTTATGATCTAAGATTCATTTTTGTCACATAGATTTATGTTTTCATCCAAGAAATATTGTGTAGGTACTAACTTGTGGAAAAAGAAAAGAATGCCAACATTGTTGGGATTTTTGTAGGAACCCTCGGTGTAGGTATGTTTATCAGATTCTTGGTATTTTTTAAGACTAAAAATGATGGAATGAATAATGAAAACTCTAGGGATTTTAGGTTGGTTTCATAGGAGTAAGGATGAAACTAACAGGTCTATTTTTGTCATCCACTTTAAAATTTCTTTTATTTTAAATCAGGGGTATAATTGACATTAAGTAATTTTTTTTGGAAAGTAACCAAAAAAATTGTCATTCCATCCCATTCCATTCCTCCCCATCCATTTTAATCTAGTTCATTCTATTCCGTCTTATTCCATTTGGATTCTTTGAACCAAATGGGCTGCAAGTGATAAGTGTTTTTACAAAGAAAAGATAAGAGCACCAACTATGAAAGAAAGTATGTGCTATGTTTTATGTCTAATCTGGGATTTTTTTTAATAATTATTTACTGCAGGTATCATTATTTTGTTTTATGTGCTATGTTAGCACCCTCTCCATCCATTTATATTCACTCCAAAGCTTCTTAGCATGGTTATTTCATTTCCTCTCTCAAATATCTCTTCCAGCGTTCCCAATTCCCATTCTAATGTGTTGGGAGCCACACTAATATATCATCTTATTGAATCACTTTAGTATGTGACATTCATTGATGAATCAACATGAAATTTAAAAAAGTCTGTTTTTTTCTACATTCCAGTATAACAATGTTGGATGAACAGAAAATTTTAAAATTCTTTTGGAGAGAAGTTGTTTCTACTATAGTGCATATTCAGAATAGATGATTGTAAGGCCTAATTATGATAAAACACCTTACGAATTGTGAAACCTCTATATACCCTATTTTTATTCTTTAATTAGTAATGACCTTAACATAAATGTATCATACGCGCTTTCACACATGATAAAGTTGCATCACATGACTTATCTTATCCGTATAAAACATAACCATACAAACCATAGCCATCAAAACTCTTAATACAACCTATATGTATTCTTGGGACCTTTATGGGCTTGCCATTTGTTTTTTGAAACTTTGTGATGGCTTCTGAATTTTTAATGTATTCTCAGTTTTCTTTTTGTAACTAAATTTTCTACGCTTTTCATGCAACCACTTTGTGACTTTGTCACTAATCTTGTGGCCGGTTATCTTAGTATGATTCACCAGCTGAAAGAGTTTATATTAGGAACAGGAAATAAGGCCTATACCTTTGTCATGGGAAGTCCTAATCCAGCAAAGCTTGCAAACTTTCCTGAGGTACCCTTTTATTGATGAATTGTGTAATTGTATTTTTTTCCATGGCTGGATTTTGAGAGATTTCAACTTATGTTTTTATTTTCTATGTTTGGTAGTGTGATGTGTTCATTTATGTTTCTTGTGATCAAACTTCTATGTTGGATAGTAAAGAGTACTTGGCTCCAGTTATTACTCCTTTCAAAGCTCTGCTAGCCTTTAGCAGGTACTACTTAGAACTTAGAACACAAAGTTTGTTTATTCTTTGGTCTTCACACATGAACGTCTCTTTCAGACATTGATCATATCGTTAAACGGTGTCTGTTATGACTAAAATAATGAACTTTTCACCTTTCTCCAGATGAAGGCAGTGGACGGGTGAATGCGTGATGGAATTTAGAGATCTAATAACCCCTCTTTCGGTTCAAGACATGAACCATCCTGAAGAAGCACGATTTTCTTTCTTGAAAGCCGAATATGTTGAAGGTTTTTACATTCAAGGTATTCTCTACCAATTTGTTAATAGTAGAATGGTTATGAAGATGATGTGTTTGATCTTTCATTCTGATTTCTATTTCTCTTTTGGACCCCTCTAAAGGTAATAAAGCACATCACATGGGTTCTCAAATAGATTTCTAAACCTGGTTAACACTATTCTTGGATCCTCACAGATGTCAATTCTTGTGAACGGTGCACTGAGAGGGTTCTTATCTTGCTCATGGGGTGTACGAAAAGGTGACCCCTTATCGGGTATACTGTTTTCAATTGCAGAGGATTACATAAGTCGATGCATCAATGAGCTTGCTCATCTGGGTATTTATAAGAGGATTAGAGCTGGTTTTAATGATCATTCCCCACCCCATATTCTCTATGTTGAGGACATTGTATTGCTGGGGAAGGTTGAAAAGAGAACCATATCCTATATAAAGTCTCTTTTCACTCACTATGAGGATGTGTCTAGATAGGCCATAAGCTGGGACAAATCTTCAATTGTTTTTGGCAATGGAATTCTAGTTGGAAAAAAGAACAGGATCACTTGATACCTTGGGGTGAAGAGGGGATCCTTTCCCTTTCAATATCTTGGGATGAAGAGGGGATCCTTTCCCTTTCACTTGATACAAATGGTCGTGAGGGATTATTAAGGAACATCAAAGCCTGGTGAGAAACTTTATATGAACAAGATCAATATTTGAAAGCAAGTTGGTCACAGTGAAGTGGAAAGAATGCATAAAACCTATGGAAATGGGAGGATTAGGGGTCAAGGATCTTTGTACCATTAATGATGGTATGATTAGAAAATTCACTTGGAGGATGATCTAAAATCTATCGAATTTCCCTAGCATTACCCTGAAAACACATTTTACCATATTCATGTTTAGGTTGTGCTACTGCAACTTGTTAAATATTGTTTAAATATATTTTAAATAATCACATCTCTATTGAGATTTGATAACCATGTCATTAAAAAAATCATTCATCTATTCTTTCTAAGAAGGTATTAATGATATAATGTGTGGAGTGTTGGTATGTAGTGTCATCATTATTTAATCCAAAGGGTATGACCTAAATGGTGCGGGATGGATTGCAGGTGGTTGGGGGCTGGTGCAGGCTTGAATGCAGGTGGAAGGGGGCTGGAATGCTAGTGGAAGGGGGCTGGTTACAGGTGCTGGGGGGATGGTGCGATCTGATTTGAAGGTGGCAGGGGGGATGTTGCGGGCTGGAATGCTGGTAACAGTGGGATGAAATGAAGGTGGAAGGGGGCTGGTGTAGTTTGGATGTGGCTAGAGCAGGGCCAAATCATGACATTACCATGGCATGACTGCGGTGTGACCATGGTGTGACCACGGTGTGACCACGGCATGACCGCGGCATGACCGTGGCGTGACAGCGGTGTGACCGCAGCGTGTTGGCCCGGTCTAGCGACATCCACGGGGCAGCATCTTCCACTTAGTTTCAAATAGGATGATATGGATGGCAAGAGAGGATGTTTTCTAAGAATATTTAAAGAAATGAATGCTAATCTGTGATGACTAGAGGATTGGATGACCCCTAATATACCTAATTCGGTGAGGGCTCGAATGCAGGTGGAAGGGGGCTGGTTGTAGGTGTTGGGGGGATGGTGTGGGCTGATTCGAAGGTGGCAGGGGTCTGTTGTGAGCTGGAATGCTGGTGGCAGCGGGCTGAAATGAAGGTGGAAGGGGGCTGGTGTGGGCTGGATGTGGCTGGAGTAGGGCCAAATCACGGCATTACCGCGGCGTGACTGCGGCGTGACCGCGGCATGACCGCGGAGTGACCGTGGCGTGACCGCGGTGTGACCGCAGCGTGTTGGCTCGGTCCAGCGACATCTGTGGGGCAGCATCTTCCACTTAGTTTCAAATAGGATGATATGGATGGCATGAGAGGATGTTTTCTCAGAATATTTAAAGAAATGAATGCTAATCTATGATGACTAGAGGATTAGATGACCCCTGATATACCTAATTAGGTGAGGGCTCAAATGAGGGTGGAAGGGGGCTGGTTGCAGGTGCTGGGGGGATAGTTTGGGCTGATTTGAAGGTGTTAGGGGGCTGTTGTGGGCTGGAATGCTGGTGGCAATGGGCTGAAATGAAGGTGGAAGGGGGCTGGAGTGGGATGGATGTGGCTGGAGTAGGTCCAAATCATGGCATTACCGCGGTGTGACTGCTGTGTGAACGCGACATGACTGCAGCGTGACCGCGGCGTGATCGCAGCGTCGTGTTGGCCTGGTCCAGCGACATCCGTGGGGAAGCATCTTCCACTTAGTTTCAAATAGGATGATATGGATGGAATGAGAGGATGTTTTCTCAGATGATTTAAAGAAATGAATGCTAATCTGTGATGACTAGAGGATTGGATGACCCCTGATATACCTAATTCGATGAGGTTTGGTGATCTAGAAATGTGTAGGAATACCTAGAGGAATACCCCATGGGATCAGGAAAATCCCAGGTTACATAACATTTAATCTGACATTACTGGTACTGTGGGACCCCTGGGCTATGGAACTGGGCTTTTGGTTGGATTTAAATATCACATGTCATGTGACATGGTCACACAACATGGGACCCATCTTAAAAGTATAACGGAACTTAAAGAGTGTCTTGGTTCAAATAACCGTTTTAATAAAAAGAGGGAAACCCCCTACAGGGATATAAAAAGGGTCAAGTACGATGTGTGCTTTATGACTAACAACAACATAAAGTATAAGGAAAACATCAATGCAATAATGTTAAGCAAGGTATACCACTGTGAGTTTTTGCAGACATCGCTCCTCCGTTGGAGGGGTTTTATTACAAAACCATGACTTATTTATCAAAAGAAACAATTATCTTAACTAACACTTATTCAAGAATTGCAATTTAATATAAACATGCAAAATTAAGAAGGCAACTAAATGCAATTTAAAACATTCTTGAATTAAATATGTGAGGAGAGGGACCCTACCTCAACCTCAAGGCGCGTTTGCTTTTGACGATGACAACTCGAATCTTCCTTTTTTCCGCTTGCACGCATATGCAACTTAACATATATATAAGGACACCTAGCCCCTATGTACATATTTTCATGGCCAAATATGCACAAGGGGGTCCTTAGATATATGTTTATACTTGCATATACCCCTTTACACTTACACGCGTATGTATTTTTCATATCTATATATAAGCACACCTAGCCCCAATATATATATTCATACTGCCATGAGTGAATATATATAAAGGGGGGACTTATATATGCATATTCCTACCTATGCATACACATGTAAGCCTTCATCAATGGCGACTCGAATCGACCTCAATGAAATCCAAAACACACAACAAAAATATAAGGAACCCAAAAAATCAAAAAAGCCCTAATTAAATGTTTTTGGTTTCTCAAGACAACCATTCAATTATACAACTTCAATTATCATAAAATCACTTCATCTCCATTTAAATGTTTTGGGATTCTCAACCCATTTCATCAATACCATGCCATTAAAAAAGTGGACACTTTATAAGAAACCTACAGACCATTATATTAGGTTTTACCCAAAGTTTTAACCATTTATAATAATCGATGATTTTGAAATTCCATTTCACAACCATTGATTCAAGCCAAGTTCCAATTAATCCATTTAAAACACAATTTTAGCATTTAATGACATTGATCTATTTCAAGGTAATTAATCCACTATGAATTCCATTTGAAACTACCCATCAAAAAGTCCCAAGGAGTATTTAATGGGTCGTTGAAATAGGGAAACCTTAAATTAAAACACTTAAATTAAATTGTATCAATAATGATAAAGTTATCTAGACTGAATCATGCACACACTCTAAAAGAAGAAAAAACTAAGTGTTAAATTAAAAGGACCACCAACCGTTAAATAAACTTCCTAGATTTATTCAATTGGTTGACAGTTTCCACCTAGGTTCTCTAAGGCATTCATCACCAATCAGGTACCAAAATTAAACCATGAAATTTCAACCAGTTAATTTTAATAAATTATAATTAATTAAAAACTTTTCTCTATAAAGGAATGAGAAATGAAAAACCTACCAGAATCTATCACAATATTAAAATCCAAAAAAATACTTATAAAATACCCATGGTGTACTCCGGACCACATTTTTATCCAAAGACCAAACCAATGATTCCATGAAAAATAATAACCAATTTCAATTTTAGGAAGAAACTTAAAAAGATTGGTGTCACCACTTACCTCTATAAAAATGACATGAAAAAACCTAAATAGGTCATCTTAGGATTTCCCATATATAAGAAAAATCAAATCCTTATGATATAAGGATGATTCCACCATTTTTTGGTGGAATTGTCACCAAAAATCCTAAAAGAAAAAGTCCAATTTAAGTGATGAGGAAGGATAAGAGGATATGAGGTTTTTTTCTCAAATCTCCTAAGAACGAATCTGAAACCATCTAAAATTAAGGGGGTTTTAGGGGGGGATAGGGGTTTAGATCCCCTGATTGTGTGCTAAAAATAGAGGGGAATAGAGGGGGATTATCCTTAAAAAATTAAGGGAATAATTTTGTAATTTACCCTATAAAAACCTCATTTATTGGTAGCTAATCCAAAAAATGGAACCAAGCTACTACCCAGGCCACCAATGAGTTAATGACTAACCAAGGGCTAGCTGGTGGCAGTACTTTATAGCCAACTTGCTACCGTACCATCCTAAGATGCCACTGATATTTCTTAAGCCCTCCATACCACCTTCTATTCCCTTATTTTTTGTCTAAAAAATTTTATTTGGGGTACTCAAACCCTCATAATTCCAATCTAATTCCCAACTCAAAATATGGACTATGCACTATTTCAAAATTCGGTAATCCTTCTAAATTCCAACACCCGTATAGATGCATGGAATTAGAAACACCACCCCATAAGACGTATCATCCCTGAGAATTCCTAGTGGTTATCCGTCCACATCTACCTTCCTACATTGATCACCAAAACATATCTAAATTCTCTCATTCCATTATCAATTTCCTGAAACATTAACAACACTTAACTCATGGTGCATATACTAAAAAAACACAAGCCAATTCCCATCATGAAAAATAAAAAACTGATATAGCTCTTACCCAATCCCATATATCCCGAAACATGCCTGCGAACCGGGGGATGAGATCGTCAGGGAGATTGTCGGGAGGAGGGCGCTGCTGTGAGAGAGGGATGCACAGTGAGATCATTGGGGAGATCATCGGTAAGAGGATACGTTGTTAGGGAGGAGGGTTGTGCGGTGATATGGCTGCGAACCGGGGTAGGAGGAGGAGGGTTGCGGGGAGGAGGAGACACCGTCGGGGAGGAGGGTTGCGCGGTGATATGGCTGCGAATCGGGGGAGGAGAGGAGGGATGTGGGGAGAAGGAGACATCGTCGGGGAGGAGGGTTGTGCGGTGTGCGAATCGAGGGAGGAGGAGGAGGGTTGCGGATCGGGGGAGGAGGAGGAGCCCGATGCAGATTGGGGAAAAAAACGGGGCTCGCGGTGTATTATTGATTTAGCCACGGAGAGGAAAATTAACCCTGGAATTATAAAATCTATAGCCACGAACCTATAAAACCATGGCTATAGGTCTGTGTCTATAGCCCAAATTTTTAGTAGTGAAAGTTGTGCAAACCAAGAATATGTATGAAGAGGTGATGCAAAAATAATTTTTGTATACATTCAAGTGTGTCGAGATCAACATACCTCTACTTGAAGCAATAAATAAAATCCCAAGGTATGCCAAATTCTTAAAAGAACTTTGTACCAATTGAAGAGGGCTCAAGGGAAATGAGGAGATAAATCTTGGAAGGAATTTGTCAGCACTCATTACACCAACTCTCGCAATGCCAACAAAGTGAAAGGATCCCGAGACATTCTTCATCCCATGCACCATAGGGGAGTTTCACTTTTATGATGCTCTTTGTGATTTCATAGCTTCCATAAATGTGATGCCTCACTCTGTATTCTCTTCTTTATAGGTTGGTGAGTTGAAGCCGATTAGAGTAGTGGTGTAATTTGTGAACAGAGCTATATCATATCCAGTAGGAGTCCTTGAGGATGTACTTGTTCGGGTAAGAGACATGATCTTCCTAGAAGATTTATATATGCTTAACATAGAGTATGATTATGTAAGTTCTCATGATCTCATTATCTTAGGTAGGACCTTCTTTAAAACTGAAAAAACAATCATAAATGTCCATGAGGTTACACTTTCCATGGATTTTGGAGGAGAATTTGTGATATTTAATGTTATGGACTCCAAGAAGTACCCACATAGGACCATTATGCTTTTGATATCTCCCATTTTAAACCATCAAATAAAAACCCCATGTAATTTTATTGTCCTATGCTTAGGGAGATTATGAGTATTGGTTCTAGTTTTATGTCTAAGAGCACTTCCACACTGGTTTATAATGCACAAATCTCTCTTATATTTGATTTTGAAATGGATTCATATTCTGATTTTGATAATTATCACTATGATTATGACATATCAGTTGATTATACTGATGGATTTGATGATTATTCTCTGATTTTGATGATGTATATTTTGACACTAATGTTCATTGTGCACAAATTTTAGTTCCTTCAATTTATCCATCCATACATCAACCCCTACATTGGAACTCAAGCCATTTCCACCAAATCTAAAATACCCAAACTTTTTAAGTGGTGATAAATTACCTGTTATCATTGCTAAAAATCTCCCTTTTTAACATAAAGAAAAACTTTTGAATCTTTTGAGGGAGAACATTAAGGAAATCAGGTGGACCTTGGATAAAATATCAGGTATTAGACCCTCCATTTACATGTATAGGATTCTTTTGGAGGATGGGGCTAAATCAATTAGGCAGCCACAAAGGAGACTCAATCAAAACCTTCTGGAAGTTGTTAAAAAGAGGTTGAAAAATTGCTCGAGGCAGGTATAATTTATCCCATTTCAGATTCCCAGTGGGTGAGTCCTATTCAGGTTATGCTTAAGAAAATTGGTGTTACTGTTGTTAAAAATGATAAAGATTAGTTAGTTCCAATGAGGGTTAAAAACAGTTGGCGTGTGTGTATTGATTATAGGAAACTAAATCAATCCACTCGCAAGGACTATTTTCCCCTCTCATTTATTGATCTGATGCTTGAGAGACTAGCTAGGAAAACACACTATTATTTCTTGGATGTATTTTTTGGATATTTTCAGGTTCCTATTCCTATTAAGGATTAGGAGAAGACAACATTCACTTGTGTATTCAGTGCGTTTTCCTACCGTAGGATTCCATTTGGACTTTGCGATGCCCAAAGTACCCTCCAGAGATGCATGGTGAGTATTTTTTCTGATTTGCTTGAGACCAGCATGGAGGTATTTATGGATGATTTTATAGTGTATGGGTCTTCATTTGATGATTTTATCTCTAGTTTGGGAAAGGTTTTTAATCATTGTATTAAGAAGAATCTGGTCTTAAACTTTGAAAACTGTCATTTTATGGTAGAGCATGGCATTGTCTTAGGGAATGTAGTGTCAAAACATGGGATAGAGGTTGATAGATCTAAGGTAGATATTATTTCATCCTTACCATATCCTTCATGTGTGCATGATGTTAGATATTTATTAGGGAATGCAAGATTTTATCATCGCTTCATCAAAGATTTTAGTAAGATTGCTCTTCCCATGTCACGATTACTTCAAAAGGATTCGGATTTTGTGTTTAATGATTGTTGAAGGACTACCTTTATGATATAAAGAAGTGTATGACCACTCTACCAATCATACAACCCCCATGGTTGGAGATTCCTTTTGATCTTATGTGTGATTCCTCCAACTTCACGGTCGGAGCTGTCTTATCTCAGAGGGTGGAGGGACATTCACATGTGATTGCATATGCATCGAGGACACTAGATTCATCCCAATAGAACTACAAAACCACAGAAAAGGAGTTTATTTCTATCATATTTTCTTTAGATAAATTCTTTTTATATTTATTGGGCTCTAAAGTAGTCATTTTTTCTAACCATGCAACTATGAGGTACCTCTTGAAGAATCCAGATGCAAAGCCCAGACTTATTAGATGGATTATCCTTCTTTAGGAATTTGATATTGAGATAAAGAACAATAAGGGGTCAAAAACCTGGTGGCGGACCACATGAGTAGGATTACTCTCACATTAGAGGCTAACAACTTGGAACAGGTACCACTTCAGGACACTTTCCCTGATGAGCATATTTATTCCATATCAGGTACGCATCCTTGGTATGATGATTTAGTGAACTACCTTGTTGTATCTAAAATCCCTACAAATTTAAAGAAACATCAAGTCCAAAAATTAAAAGGTGAGTCTCGGTATTATGTGTGGGATGATCCCTACCTTTGTGATCAAGTCATTAGGAGGTGTGTTCCTGATCATGAGTTTGAGTCTGTTCTTCATTTTTTCCATACACTTTCATGTGGAGGACACTTTAGAATCCAACAAATATCCAGGAAAGTTTTAGACTCTCTATTATATTATCCTAGCTTATTCTATGATGCTCATTTATTTTTTAAGTCGTGCTCATGTTTCCAACACACAGGAAACATTTCTTGGAGGCATGAGATGCATCAATAGCCCATATTATTCTGTGAGATTTTTTATATGTGGGGCATTGATTTTATGAGTCCATTTCTAAGTTCTTTTGGTTTCTTGTACATTTTTTTTGTTGTTGATTATGTGAGTAAATGGGTAGAGCCAAGGCCACCAGGACTGATGATTCTCATGTTGTAGTTTATTTTCTCAATACATGGATTTTTTGTAGGTTTGGAGTACCAAAGGCCATCATCAGTGACCAATGGACACACTTCTTCAATCATAATTTTTCTTCTCTCCTTCAGAAGTATGGTTTGACACAAAAAACATCAACACTATACCACCCCCAAACAAATGTCTAGGATAAGGTTTTAAATCATGAGTTGAAACAAATTTTGGAGAAAACTGTGCAACCTAATAGGAAGGATTGGAGAAAGCGCTTGGATAATGTACTTTGGGATTATAGGACAGTATACAAGACACCCATTTGTATGACCCCATTTAAGATTGTTTTTCGGAAATCATGTCATCTCCCATTAGAAGTTGAGCATCGAGCATATTGGGCTATAAAGAAATGCAACATGGATTTGGCCCAAGATGGATTTCAAAGGAAGCTAAAAATTCAAGATCTTGAGGAGATTTTATTATCATCATATGATTACTTAAGGCTCTAAAAGTAAATATCCAAATTATCTCATGATAGAATGATCTAACAAAGGGAGTTTCGTGTTGGAGATAAAGTACTACTCTACAATTGACAACTAAAGTTAATGTTGGGTAAGTTGTGTTTCAGATGGTTAGGTCCTTATATTGTATCTAATGTTTTTCCTTATGGTGTAGTGGTGATCACATAAGAGTACAATATAAGGATCTTTACAGTCAACGAGCAACGTTTGGATAAATACATTGAGGTAATTTATACTGATGCAGTGGATTTCATCACACTGCATGATCCCATAATCACTTGAGAATATCAGACTCTTCCTAACCCTTTCACTTTTATATTATTTGTCTTATTTAAAATTATATATTTCATGTGTACATGTCATATCATGGGTTCACATTTAGGACAACGTAATATTTTAAGTGTGGGGGAGGGAACCTTTTAGTTTAGTAATTTCAATTGTTTTTCTATTTTTCAAAAATAATTTGTGTGTTGTTTTTTTAAATTTTTTGTGTTTTTCTAAAAATTTTGATCTGAAATTATTCTCATATCCATTTTTAAATCCATATCAATAATTTAAACAATTTATCCCATGAAACTGAGCTTAAATGAATGTGAAAAATGACTTTGTTTCAAGTTCAAATCTTTGTTAATTTCATGAAAAGTACTCTGAATTTTGAATCTCGTGCCACATATCACTATCTTTATATTTTAAATCACTTTCCTATGATGCTTTTGAACCATTCTTTTCATATTATTTACATTTACCTCACTTCTTGAGAAAACTAAACCATGCTAGATTTAACCATAATTTTATTAATTCATGTCAAAACTCGAGGGTTTGAGGTACTTATGTATTAATGATTGAGGAATTTGTTTGGTATTAAATAAATTATTTCAAAGAATCTTTTTTATAATGGCCTACCTTGAACATTTAATCTATGTATCCCTTAGAATACATGAACATCTTGCTTCTTTATCCACATTACAAGCCAATTTTCCCTATCCAACCAACTCTTGATGTGAAATTTCATAATCTTGTTGAATATAAGTTTGGGGGAAGTTGTCATGTATTGTGAAACCACATTTTGTGATACTTTGGGTGGAAATTAAATTATGAAGAGATTTGTTTTCTACTGAAAAAATCATTCTGTTGAAAGTTGTGCCTTTCTAGTGCTTCCAATGAAGAAAGAAAGTTGTGCCTATCTGAAGATTTTATGAAAAACTATGTTTGAGAATATTTATATTTTTTTTGTTAAAATGATGAATGGTGTAAACTTTCCATGACTTTTCATGATTATGGATCATAATGGATACTAAGGGGAGTGAGGAGGAGACCATATTTAAGTGAAAATTAGAATAATGCAATTTTTCTTCAAAAAGAGTCAAGTCCTTCTCATTCAACCTCGTAATTTTTCACATCTAAATTCTACCAATCGAAAGCCATAGAATAACCCTAAAAATTCATCATGATAAAAATATTTACTTGACTCAAATCAAGTGGTGATGTAGGAATTTATCAAGCCTATAGTGACCCTTGTATGAGTTTACATGAGATAGACATTGTTGAAAAATTTACATTTCTGTGATAAGAGAAAATTCAAGTGAGGTAGGTATTTTGTGCATGAGAGGATAAATGAAGTGGAAATATATTGAATGATATAAATGGAGAACTTGAAATAATTTTTTATGTGGAATGATATATTTTGTTTCTTGGTGTGGAATTATTGGATCTCAAGGATATGTGTTTTAAAAAAATTGATTTGATATTGATGTTTACTTGTCATAATTTTTTGGAATACATGATACGAGATTTTGCCCAGGAGTGAAAAAGGGTAAGTATGAGGGATTTGATAAAACACAATTTTGTTGAATATTTTATTAATAATAAATGAAAAAATTTCCTCACATTTTGTTAAATATGTTTATTTATAAAATATTTGGGATTAGATCATTCATTTGAAAAATTGATGAAAATTTTATTTTTACCCTTTAAAATTTTACTGTAGTATTTCAGACATAAATAATTTTATTTGAATTATATTAATTTAATATTTTTTAAATGTTTTCCTAACTTAATTTTCTAAAACTTTCATTCAGGACATATGCGCTAAATTGTGCATTTGAATGGACTTAATGGCCCATGAATTCAAAGTTGGGCTGGACTCACAAGATTGGATATCAGTTCTATATTAGGGTCATAATTTCTTCATTCGTTCTTTGATTAGGCCCAAATTTTGAGAGAAGATCAATGAATCATTTTATCACAAATAATCCTTCTATAAGGATAGATGGTTCGTGTATTTTTGTGGTCAAACAGTCGTTTCAAGTTGGATTAATTTATTTGTCCGAATTTCCCCATTCACACTTGAAACCACTTTAAACCTAGCCTCCCCTCCACTCTATAAATTGGTGTTTTTATCATTTGGATGGGTTGGTGCATAAATTGGGAGATTTAAGGTAGATTAGAATTGGTTTCACTCAAATTATCCAACCATTGTAAGAGGGGTATCTCTTGAAGCAAGGATCCCCTCATTGAATTCTTCTTCTTCTTCTTTATATTGTAATGTTTGCATTTGCATAATAAACTCATTAGTTTATCTTTTTTTTATTATATTTTCTTCTGTTTTATTCAATTATATTATTATTTACTTATACTATTTGGGTTTTAATCAAGATTTGAAATGATATTGGGTTATACCCTTTCTAAAGCTTTGCACATGCAAAATGTTTCTATGATGATTACACCGCCCATGGAAGAGTTGTTCTTTTTAATAATCGATCGACCTCTATCCTTCTTCATTAATTTATTTTGAATCAATGAACTAATGTAACTCACATAATATTATATTTTAATTTATTTTTTAATTTAAATTAAACTAATCAAGCAATTGAACAATTAACACAAAACATGTGAGGTCGGAAATTGTGTGAATTGTGAGAGCGTGATCTTAATCGGTAATACAAAACAACACGAGATCAATTTGTAGAGGTAAAAAATAATACCTAAACTCAATTAGTCCTAATTTATATAATGGATATGTTCCCTAGTTTACCACTGACCATAATCTAGACTTAGGACATTAATCAAAACAGGGTGTTCTGATTGCGTGTTCTGAAGCTGGCCTAGGGTTTAACTCTTTTCATCTTTGTGGTAAAGTTAACTCTCATAGGGTTCGAGGGTTAAAAAATTAGGGGATCATAATTAAGTGGATATTAATTTAAATTATAATGATTATTAAGTAAGTGAATAGGTAGAGTTAGATCGATTATGCCTTTTAAAATATTTTCTAAAAAAACATCTTCTTATTGTGTCTTTTTAGTCAAACTTCATTTCAAAAATAAAAACAAAAAAAATCTAATATTCTTCTAGAAAACTTATTTTAATTTTATAAATGATAAACAAACCCCCCCCCCCCATACTTTAAAGTAGTGTATTTATGTTATTTAATTTTATTTTCAAAATACATTTATAAAGTTGTTTTAATTACTATCACTTAGAAAGACGACTTAGGTCAGCCACCCTACTGCACCTAAATAACCTCAAACTGAACATCATTTTAGAGCACTCATGACAGCACCTTTCAATGTTTTACCTTTTAGTTGAGTATTATATTTTCTTTTTTTGAATAACATATGACATTGTATTGTTCTGGTTATTTATATGCTTCCTCACTTGGTTATTATTGTTTGATTCTATTGGTGTTTTATTCCAATAAAAGAGGGTATAGTCCCCCCACTAGTAGAAAAATGATTTTTAACGTCATCAATTTAATGTCGGTTTCTTATAAACCGACGTAAAAAATTTTATGGAGAATTTTTGGCATTGGTTTTTTTTTAAAACCGATGCCAAAAACAAAAAAAAATTATTTTGGCATCGGTTTAAAAAAAACTGACGCGAAAAACTAAAAAAAATTGGCATCGGTTTTTATGGAAAAACGACGCCAAAAATTCTCCGCAAACATTTTTGGCATTGGTTTTTAAATAAACCAAATCTAAAATGTTAAAAAAAATATTTTTCACATCAGTTTTTTAAAAAAAGGCCTCCAAAATTTTAAAAATAAGAAACTTTTTGCGTTGGTTTTTCTAAAAACAAACGCCAAAAACAAAAAAAAATTGTTTTGGCGTTGGTTTTTAAAAAAAACTGATGTGAAAAACTAAAAAAACTTTTGGCATCATTTTTTATGAAAATAAACGCCAAAAAATTAAAAAATAAATTAGAATGTTATAGAGAATTATCTAAGATTCGATTTGACTAGTCGTGGAGCAAAAACAGAGTTACGGATTAAAAGTTATGGATGTCGGAAGTTGATCTTCTCTAGGAGATTTATTAAAGAAGTCCAACATTCAAATGCCATATCTTTTAATTCGTAATTCCGTTTTAGCTCTAAAGACCAATCAAATTAAAGCTTAAATAATTCTCTAAAACATTGTAATTTTTTTTAAATGTTTTGGCGTCGGTTTTTAAAAAAACAGAGGGCAAAAGTTTTTTATTTTTAAATTTTAATGTCGGTTTGTAAAAAAACCGACGTGAAAAATATTTTTTTTTAACATTTTAGCGTCGGTTTATTTAAAAACCGACCCCAAAAAGGACATCGATTGGAATTTTTGGTGTCGGTTTTCTAAAAAACCAACACCAAAAGACAAATGTAAATCCTCTTTTGCGTCAGTTTCAAACAAAACTGATGCCAAAGAGTAACACGAGATCAAAATTAAAAAAATTTCACAACGCACGTTTAACTTTTAAAAATCCCGCCTATATTTTCATACAACACAATTAAAAATATTTTCATTTACTATATATATCCCTTTTCTCATTCGTTTATCATTTTCAACCTCTTCGATTCAATCTAGTTTTCAATGCGGCTTCAATCATTAATTTTAACATGGTACATATTCTATTCATTTATTTTCTTTATTATTATTATCCTTCATTTCTAAAAAACTCAATTAGCTTTCTTATAATGATGATTAATTCTTATTTCTAAATACAAGTTATATGATTATAAACAACATATAATTTTGATGGATTCTCCTAAAACCATTGAAATATGTTTGAAGTATTATGTTTATTTTATTTCATTTGGTGTATATGATTTTAATTCATGTTTATCATGTTTTTTTAAAACGAGTTGCGTCAATCAAAATGTTGAAAGGTTCAACTTCCAGCGGCCATAACTTTTGATCCGTAACTCTGTTTTAGCTCTACAACCAGTCAAATAAAAGATTAAGAAATTCTATAAAACATAGAATAAGAAAAAAATTACTTTTTGTCGTTGGTGTTTTTAAAAACTAACGCCAAAAATATTTTTTTTCGTTTATGGCGTCGGTTTTTTTTATGAACGGACACGAAAACTTTTTTTTACTTTTTGGCGTCAGTTTTTAAGGAAACCGATGACAAAATTGATACGAATGAGTTTTTTTGGAATCGGTTTTTTAAAAAACCGATGCTAAAAAACAAATGTAATACATTTTTGGCATCAGTTTACAAAAAACAACGTAAAAAGTTATATTTTTTATGTCGGTGACCTCAACGTCGGTTAAAAACCAAAGTTAAAGACCATTTTTCAACTAGTATCCCCCAGACTGACTTACTATACCCTCATTGCTAGTCTAAACCCTCTAGCGTACAGGGAGGTGTGCTTGAGGGCATATGGACAATCGGCTTGGGGAACCATTTAGTGGCACCTGGGACAGGACGTCACAAAGACAGAGGTGTCGACTACCTTAAAGTTTGAGGGATTCTGGGGATAGGAATATAAAGGTACTGACTAACTTTATGGTTTTGTGATCATTAACTTTCTCATGACCATTCACTTTTTTATGATCAATGATCTCTATCACTCTCCATGATTATTTGGACATTATGTTTTTCCTCAATGTCGATATTTTCACTTCCCATTAATGTTATTATATTTGGAAACCTAATACTTGTTATTCTATATGATCTTCATATTTCCTTTTCCCTCTTTTCAAGAGAAAGCTTTATTAACCCTTTTTACTATGTGAGATTTCGACGAAGGTATTTTAAAAAGTCAAACCATTGATTACCGAGCTCAAGTTCAAATTTTATTGATGAAATTTATTAAATTAGTATAATATAAAACCCCAATATTTTAAAAAGAATACTATGTTTGATAGTATATATGATATGCAACATCGAGTTTAAACAAACCAAGAAATATCATTATTTAAATATGATCGTTATAACCTAACCATTAAATTGATGAGTATGAATATGAATAACCACATTATGAATATATATATATAAAGTGAATACTCAATAAAAATTTATTGATAAATTCATAGTAAATAATCACTCATTTTTTTCAATAAATTCATTTTATGCTTTAAAAATATATTTTCTTTAAAAATAGTTTATATTACTTTTTGTAAGAGAATATTATAATTAATTTCTATATATTTTAGGAATATTATTTTATAAAAAATGATGTCATTTTTTAGATCAACATATCAAAATTTTCTTAGGGTAAAATTTTGATATTTTTCTAAAAATATTGATTTTTCAATGAATAGTGAAAAATACTGATTTTTATTGAAAATTGTATTTTTCTTTTAAAGTATTTACAAAGTCGTATTATATTTTGGATTAGTTTTAAAAATTAATTATCTAATATTGATTAAAAAAATCCAATTATTATCTTTGAAATTAAATTTATACTTGAATCTGGTATAAAAATATTTCTATACTTAAAAAGGCATTTTTTTGAAGAAAAAAACATTTTAAGACATGTTTTTTGGGTTTAATTCTAAATTAAATTGTGTCATTATAATGTCTCGAACCTTCGTGGTCCATTACTTTTCCAAAATCCAGTGTTTGGGGTGTTCTGGGAGGCAATGGTAGCTCATTTCAAGAGTTTTCCAAATTTCCAATTTTTCCATCGGTAGGTCAGGGTGTTGGTAGGTCAAGGGAATCGCTAGGTCGAGGAGTCAGGAGGAAGAGGTGTCGTTAGTTCGAGGGTGTCAATAGGTCAATGGCGTAGGTATGTCAAGGAATTAGTAGGTCAAGGCATTGGTAGGACGAAGTGTCAGTAGGTCGAGGCGTCATTGAGTCAGGGCATCGGTGAGTCAAGGTGTTGGTGAGTCAAGGTGTCGATGAGTCAGGGCATCGGTGAGTCAGGTATTAGAAGGTCACATAGGTGGATCAGCGTTGATAGCTTAGAATTGGTAGCTAATTATTGTTAACTCTCTATCGATGGCTCGTTGTCGATGGCTTGCTGGCAGTTACTCACCCATCGGTGACTCATTCCCAATTTTTCCTAGTTTTCCCAGTTTCACCCCTCCTACATTTTATTTGGTGTAAATCAAGTTTAAAGCCTTGTTTGGGAGTTTATAAATTAATTTAAAAGGATATTAATTATATCTTTAATATCCTAATGCTCCTGGGAATTTGAAATAATTGAACCATGTGGTCTTGGCCATGATCCGAATTTAATGGCCCTTGAAATTTATTTCTCTTCCATTGATATAGGATTTGGGTTTTATAAGCTAAGACCTTCTATTACCAGTGTGTTTCAATTTTCTCATGTTGCACCTAGATCCTTACCTTCCCATGGATTTGTGTGTTGTGTCATAGCCATCGATAAAGTTTCTTGGAGTTTTCCTACTACTCAAGCACCCCCTATTTTGGCACAAGGAAGAATCATTGGTCGTTTGTTATTACAAGTAGAGATTTCCTTCATCTCTCTTTTAATTGTGTATCATGTGTGGTTGGTATAATGATTCCTCCTTGTGAGAATAGATTAATCAAAATTTAACGAATATAATAAGAAGTAATAAACATGGGGTTGGGAAGATGATGATGATCGCTTTGTTTTATATGTTATTTTTTATCCATGTTGTGAATCATGTGGGTTGTGTTCTTTTGAAAATCATGGTCATTGGTGGTCTCTGTTTGCGTACCTGTATGATTTTTGAATGAATACAGTAAGAATTGGAATCTGCTTAATCATGTATATTCGGTTAAATAAATGAATGTCCCATGATTGAATATGTTCTATCATCACCCATGTTTTATCAAGTGGAATTAAAGAATGGGTGATGCTAAATCTGAATAAAATATTCCTTGTTGGTGTGGTTGTGTGTTGTGTGTGGTTATGTTCAGTCATGAATATGTGTTGGTAGTGTGGTGTTGTGGATGGGGGTGTGATTGTGTGTATGGTTCGGTACGGGTGGTGTGATGGTATCTCAGGATGAGAGTTTGATTTATTGTGGAATGGATAGACTTGTTATGTAGTGGGATTTCATCCAGGTAGTGGTTGGATAGCAGGGTTGTAGGACTAGGTTGTGTGATGATTTCATGTTTATGGGTGTATTGGGTGTGGTGTTTTTATGCAACGGGGCTACCGGGTTTGGTTGTGAGAGGATGAATTGGGCGGGATAACTTTAAAGAAGGTTATTGGTAGTTTCTTTCTTTGTTTGACTTGACAGTGGTTGGTATGGTTGTTTCACCTTATAATGTTTGTAGTGTTTGGTAGTTTCCCAGGTAGGGATGGAAATAAATAAATGAATGACTTGATAATGCAGAATAATAATTGGTTAAATGAATTGGATGGGGGTATGTTTCAAGTTGGGGCTTGTAGTGAAGCGGCGTTCAAGTGATCATCATTCGTGGTGGTACGTGCATGTAGGGGTAGCAGCAAAGGTGGTTTTGAGTGGGATGGTTGTATGTTTGGAATCCCATAGGATAGACTGAGTGTTTGTTACCTATATATATATATACTTGTAGTACCTTATATTTTTTATATGCACCCCACCTGTGTTGAGAACTATGTGTCGAACACCCCCATTTTTATGGGGGAGGGTGTCTTTCCCAACATCCTGGTGGGAGGATGGATGACTGGTTACTGACTTTACCATGATTACTCTTCTAGGCATTAATCTCCCATGACTCTTCGGGCAGGATATAATGGCATGAGGTTTAATACCAGACTTATGGTATTGGTTGTGTGAGAGGTGGTTTGTTTCCCAGATGTCTTCAGGATGTGTCCCAGGTGTTTTCGGGTGAGACGTATAGTGGTTGCGGCCCATGTGTTTGCGGGTAAGATGTCATGTGATGCGTAGGTCAGATTTATGTGGGCATGTTATGACAGTGGGGCATGTGGAAGAGCGTGGTAGCATCAAGATGTTCTCCGTTAGGGATGAGCAGTTAACCAGTGGGAAGTGGTGTTTGGTACCCAAATATCGATGTGCTTACTACTTTACTTTACTTGACTTGCGTTATTTGGTGATTGTGTCTTGGTGAGGTTGGGGTGGATAGTATACCTTGTTAGGTGCTTTTGAGATTTTGTTTTCTCACAGGGCCATTAGTATTCTTCTCCCACTTGTGCATGGGTGACTTTGGTTTTTCTCTACTGAGTATACTTTTATGCTCACCCTCTATATATAAAATTTTTTTCAGGTTTCAAGGGAGATTACGTAGACCGTGTTGGACCTTAGTATCTCGAACGTTGGAGATGGTTGTTATGTCACTGCTTAATTTTATTTTGGTACTTACTTGGGAGTTTTATTTGTATTTTTAGAAATTTTACTTTAAACATGCATGTGGGGTTGATTTTGGTTTCTTTATATATATCTGTCTTCGAGTTGTTTGAGGTTGATACATCTTATCTCTTGATCTAGGTTACTATAAAAAGGGTAATTCCTCCCATTTTTGTGATATTTCTATACCCTTTGTGTTGGTCGCCACCCCAGGGCCTATTGGATGTGGGACTCAGGGATCATTATCTCTCCTTCATCTTGAGGAAGGAAGGCCTTGGCATCTTGCTATCTCTTCCCTAATCTTTAAGAATGTGGGTCGTGACAGAATGGTTTCAGAAGCAGGTTGAGAGGTATGATGGAGTTTGGAGTTAGGAACAGTGAGGATTTCATGGGTTAGTAGGGAAATAGTGTTAGGTGATATTGGTGCATGAAATAGTCCAGGGAAGACTGGATAGGTACGAGATTTTACCCCCCCCCCCTCCCATGATATGATGCAAGGACTCTAATCTTACCGAACAATCAAGTGAGGCTACACCATTTTCAAGGTAGAGGCCCTAGGAAAGGTATATGCATCATGATGAATTGTGTTCTTATTTGTTTTGGGCATTTTCATAAAATTAAAATAAACAAAGAGTTCAAATGAACCTTAAGAGAAAATTTCATACTGTCCAGGCTTAGGAGTTACTTGTTTTCCTTTTAACTATGGCTCCCAGACGTCGCTCACGTGTGGTACAAGCAGTGGAGGGCTAACAGGCTGACCCAATTGACCGGTGGAGGGTCAACCAAGTGAAGAAGGATGATCAGTGGCATAAGACGCTTCGTGATTTCAAGTGTAAGACTCTAGGAAAGTACGAGGGCAGTGTCTCAGACATGGAGATGGAGAGTTGGCTCGGGGAGCTGGTGATCACTTTTAGTTTGATCTGGGCTCCAACAGAGTACTGGGTTCCTCTGGTGGTGAGCCAGATGAGTGGAGCAGTGTGTTAGTGGTGGAATCTTTACCTCGGGGAGAGGAAGGAGACCAATGTTTCATGGGCTAACTTTGATAAGGAGTTTTGGGAGGAATTCCTTTCTTCCACGATGAAAGCTGAGAAGAGGTAGGAGCTAATCTCCCTCCAGCAGGGGAGTTTATCAGTGAGGTAATTGGGGATCAAGTTCAAGTATCTCCTACATTTTTCTCTGAATCTCCTTCGGGATGAGGAGCCTCAGGCAAGGCGCTTAGAGGAGGCACTATGTCCTTCTCTTTAGTATGTGGTTACTCCCTTTACCCTACCGACATACTTAGAGGTTCAGAAGAAGGTTGAGGTAGTGGAAAGGATGCAATCTTGAGGAGGTCGGATGTGGGAGGGAAGTCACCCAAGCTCTTCAAAGGGGAATTCTGTCAGTAGTAAGTCTCCGACGTCAAGGCCTTCTAGGTTTTAGCCAGTGGGGAACCAACCCCAACAGTTTTAGTTCTGACCCTATGGTCCTCTCCCTTTTGCCACAGGCCAGGGGACGAGGTGTTTTTCATGCGGAGGTTATGGGAATGTCCAGGGGCAGTGCTCGACTTGAGCTCAGTACGGTGGAGGTGTAAAGGTTCAAATCTTGTCTCAACGGTAGTTTCCAGCCATGCCTTTCCATCAGCAGGGACAGCAGGCCCCTACTCCACCAAGGGAAGACGATGCAAGAGGTGTCTAACCTCAGGGTTCTTCTCAGGGACCTCGACCAAGGTGTGGTTAGGGATGCGGATGATAGCTGAGGGTAAGAGAAGCTGAGCATGGGTAGTTGCACACCGCATAGGCAGTAGTTCTAGTAGGTTCGGAGATTGTTCGAGGTACAATCAGTTGGTTTAGTACGCTTGCTTGCACCTTGTTTGATTCAATAGATTCTCACTTCTTTATTGCACCCAGTCTATCCCATTCTATAGGATTTGACATAGAAAGACTTTTTGTTCCCCTAGTGTTGAGTACACCAGTTGGAGGTTAAACTAGATTTTTTGATGTTTTCTGGGGATGTAGACAGATGTTGGGACTGCATCAGTCCAGTGGGGATCTCTATCTGCTACAGATGAAACCATACGGTGTTATCCTTGGTATCGAATAGTTGTACTATGTTCATGTTGTTATTGAATGATTCTAGAAAAGAGTCATGTTTTTATACGCAAAAGGTCAGCGTGTAACTTTCATTGGTGAGCGAAGCTGTCATATGGGCAGTCAGCACATGGAGCCTCTTTTTTCATTTTTATCTGAGTTGTTAGTGGGATCGATGGATGCTGAGATAGTGGAGGTTTCGGGAGTTGTCGGATAGTTTCTGGATGTTTTCCCAAAAGAGGTTGTGACTCTACCCCCTCGACGTGACGTTGAGTTTGGGATAGACTTAAATCCCGATGCTCATATGATCTTGATGGCTCCTTATTGGATGGCACCTTCTGAGTTACGGGAGTTGTAGATTCAGATTAGTGATCTAATGAAGAATGGTTTCATATGACCCATTGTTTCATCATGGGGTGTTCTGGTCTTGTTTTCATCGAAGGAAAATGGTAGTATGAGGCTCTGTATATACCACCAGAGACTAAATCAAGTAATGGTCAAGAACTGTTACCCTCTCCCAAGAATAGACGATCTTTTCGACCAGATGAGGGGAGCATGTTGGTTCTCTAAGATTGATCTGTGGTCTGGGTATCACCATTTAAGGGTGAAGGAGGGTGACATTCTGAACACTACTTTTAGGTGTAGGTATAGGCACTTCGAGTTCGTGGTTATGTCGTCCGGTGTTATGAACGCATCATTCATGTTCATAGGGCTTATGAACTCCATATTTAGTGAGTTCCTAGACCGGTTGTCATCGTATTCATCGATGAAATCCTAATCTACTCAAAGTTAGAGTAGGATCATACCGAGCATCCCGGTACTGTCCTAGAGGTCATTTAGCACCACCAGCTCCACGGAAAGCTGTCCAAGAGAAAGTTTTGGACACGAGAGGTCCACTTCCTTAGACATGTAGTGTCTCAGTAGGGTGTAGCAGTGGACCCGTCAAAGGTAGAGGAATTCATTTCTTGGTAAGAACCCAATAATGTGGTAGAGGTTTGTAGTTTTCTTATACTGGAAGGATACTAACGGAGATTCGTACATAATTTCTCTCAGGTAGCAGCTCTATTGATGACTCTGACCAGAAACGGCCAAGATTTTGTGTGGGGTGAGTAGTGTCAGGAAGTGTTCGACTATTTGAAGTTGAAGTTGTTCAGTGCTCCAGTTCTCAGGCTTCCATAGGAAGGGGTGATATTCGAGGTGTTTTGTGATGCTTCTCATCTAGGCTTTGGGTGTGTGTTGATGCAGAAACAGGGAGTGATCTACTATGAGTATAGGCAGTTACATCCCCATGAACGTAACTATTCCACCCATGATCTAGAACTAGTATCGGTCGTGTTCTCACTAAAGTTGTGGCGACATTATCTCATTGGGGAGTGCTTTGTGGTCTTCATAGATCACAAGAGCTTGAGGTGCATCTTTTCTCAGCAAGACTTGAACTTAAGGTAACGAAGGTGTATGGAGTTTCTTCAAGATTATGATTTTGAGATCTCTTAAACTTCAGGAAAGAGGAATATTATGGCCAATGCCTTCAGTAGGAAGTTGTGGAAGGAAGTGGTTTGGAAATCTATAGACGCTTGGAGGGCGATAGGGGAGCTGTCTGCCTTGCACTTAGATAAAGGAATGGATGGTGACAAAGGACGTCTGTTTCATATGACGGTACAGTCATCACTGAGGTAGAAAGTGGAGGAGTCTCAGTGGGGAGACTCAGAGGTAGAGGTGATTCATGATCACTATGACCAGGGTGGTGCTCTGGAGGGATGGTCGGAGGATGTTCAGAATTAGATGTTGTTCTGTGGGAAGCTATTTGTTCCAGTGGCAATGCACGAGGAAGTTCTCTGTGAGTTTCATAACTCACCCCTAGCGGTACACCTAGGAGTTTCCAAGATGTATCAAGGATTTAGGGAATAGTTCTGGTGGCCGAGGATGAAGTGGGTAGTGGTGGAGTTTATGGCATATTCTGGCTGGCCCGACCGAGCCGGGCCGAACCAAGGTGTGATCACCCCCGTTTCATGTAAAGGGGTGTAACTAACAGACTGGGCATCTGTTTGACGAATCATCTGCGGCACCGGAACCCTTAGGACGAGGCGGTCCATTTTCTATACTCCACTTGAGTTTTAGAGAATGTTGGAGTTCGTCTAGGTTGGATCGAACCCAAATCCAATTGGGCCCTTAGAACTAAAACACTTATAAGTCATCGACCATGCGTCCGATTGACGCCCCGTCTATCACGTTGGAATCCTTACAACATAGCAGCCCTTTGGGATACTTCTTCGTGTAACTTATTTGTGGTTGATGTATGAGCGATGGCTTGATGAATGGTTCTCCCAAACATTCTATGAGCGGGAATCCAATGGTTGGCAGTGAGGCGAAGGTTGGAGACAGATCATACGGAGGTTAGTACCGAGAGATCATGTGTGGGTCAGCACTGATCCTGTGTGGGTCAAATCCTATGTAGGTCATTGCTTAGCAATCCTATGTTGGTTAGTGCATACCGATCATGTGTGGGTCATATCCTGTGTGGGTCAGCGCTCAGTGATTCTGTGTGGGTCAGTGCATACCGATCATGTGTGGGTCAACAGGGGTTAGTACCTATCGATCCTGTGTAGGTCAGACTTCGTATAGTCAGCAGTAGTGTCTCTCGACAGAATAAGATGATCTAGTTTCTCGACTAATCATCTGCACTTCTGTTCCTTACTTATATACCTAGTGTGAGATGAGTCTTTTATCTTCGCGGTGTTACCTGTGTGGTACTTTTACCGTCATAGTGTTACCTTCGTGGTGTTACCTTTGTGGTAATTTTACCTTAATAGTGTTACCTTTGTGGTATTCTTCCCTCATGTATGAGACGAATATATCTTGATAACTTAGGTATATGTATGTTCATATACCTAAGTAAAGTTTTTGACTGCTTCGTGCTTTTTGGTTGAGGTCTTTCTTTGTGGTTTTTCCTTTGTGAAACTCCGAGAGACCTTCAGGGGTCTCAGGGTACCTACTGAGTATCGTTATACTCACCCTTGCACGACCTATGCCCACACCTTGTTGTATCTTGTGAAGATGACAGACAGCGTTGATCGAGGCAGAGGGAGATAGGACTGGACAGTGCTCGGACATGGACCTTTTGACGTGACGCACTGCAGTGACTACTGATCGTGAGTTGTACCTACCCTTCAGGTAGGATCCTTGGTGGACGATCCAGGAGTTGTTTTTCTCTTTTCAATTGTACTTTTACTTTTTATTTGGGCTTGTATTCCGGCCCCTTTACTTTAAGTATACTTTTTACTACAGCAGTTTACTTCATGGTTTCTTCTTTTTGTGTTCTTGGATTGTGTGTTTGTACAGGTTTAAAGGAAATTTCTTCCCAATATAAGGATACGCCTTTCCGATTCTAGTCTCCGGCCCCTGGCCTATGGAAGGCGGGCTTGGTGTAATCACGGCATGGGCCCCAGGGGACGGGTTGTGACACTTTAGTGTGTTTTGGGTGCAACATTTTCCCTTGGTAGAGTTTTCTTACAACAATAGTTATCACTCTTCCATTAGTATGGATTAGTTCTAAGATCTATGTGGGAGGTCGTGTCGTTCACCCTTGTGCTAGATGGAAGTTGGGGAGGCAGTTGTTCTTGGTCCAAACATGGTGTAGATTATGACAGAGAAGGTGTAGCTTGTCTGTGAGAGGATGGAGGTAGCACAGGATCGGAAGAAGTTGTATGTCGATCGCAGGAGAAGGTCTTTGGAGTTTGGGATTGGGGACCACGTATTCTTGAAGGTTTCCTCTCGATGTGGGAATTGGAGGTTCGGTAGAGGGAGTAAGCTTTCTCCCAAGTTCATCAGACCTTTCGAGGTGTTGGGATGAGTTGTCAAGGTCGCATATCAGCTGGCATTGTCACCGCAGTTGGGGAGGGTCCACGGCATCTTTCATGTCTCCCAACCTCGTCAGTATCTTCACGATGACTCTCATGTCATTGATTGGGGAAAGTTGGATATAGAGTATGACACAAAATTCATGGAGCGACCAATGGAGATCCAGGATCTTCGGGAGAAGGTGCTGCATGGAAGAAACATTTCCTTGGTTCGCATGTTTTGGAGGCATTGTGGCCTGGAGAAGAGTACTTGGGAACGAGAGACGCAGATGTGTACCCAGTACCCGGAGTTGTTTTGAGTTTTGCTCATGTGTTTTGTTTTGTGATGTAATTCTCAAACCTTGTTTTCTATGAGATGAGTTATTTCCTTGTTACGTGACGTATGATAAAGTCATAACGTATGAGTCAGGTAGGATTTGATCCCTAATCAAGACACATTAATACGGATGCGATTAAACCCGTGTGGGCGAGTCAGTACCACCCAAAGCGGATAGTAACTTGACATGGGGGAATGCATTACCGGATTCATATGTTTGGGTAGTGTGACTTTTGGTGCTTGGGTGGTATGTCTTGTGGTTGTTGGGTTGGAAAATCTCATAGGAGTTCTTGGATGTTGAGCATTCACTCCAACGAGGTGGTTTATCCTTGAGAAGTATCTTATGGAGTGGTTGTTCAGACCCCCTCTTTCTTTTGGGTTTGGTTTTGAATTCTCTAGGGCGAGAATAGTTTGAGAGGTATCTGATGTAATGGTCTAGACCTCCGTGGTCCATTAATTTGTCAAAATCCAGTGTTTGGGGTGTTCTCAGAGGCAACGGTAGCTTGTTTCAAGAGTTTTCCAAATTTTCAATTTCTCCGCCGGTAGGTCAAGGCGTTGTTAGGTCGAGGCGTCGGTAGGTTAGAGCGTTGATAGGTCAAGGCATCGGTTGGACGAGGCGTCGGGAGGTCGAGGCGTCGGCCGGTCGAGGGTGTCGGAAGGATGAGGGCGTTGGTAGGTCAGGGTGTTGGTAGGTTGAGGGCCTCAACAGGTCGAGGCATCGATGAGTCAGGGCGTCGTTGAGTCAGGGCGTCGGTGAGTCAGGGCGTCGGTGAGTCAGGAGTTGGTAGGTCGTGTCGGTAGCTCAGTGTCGGTAGCTTAGAGTTGGTAGCTCTACGTCGGTAGCTCTATGTTGGTGACTCACTGTCGGTGGATCGTTGTCGGTGGCTTGTTGTCGGTGACTCACCCATCGGTGACTCATTTCCAGTTTCACCCCTCTTACGTTTTTTTATTTAAATCTAGTTTAAAGCCTTGTTTGGTCTTTTCTAAAGGAGTTTCAAAAAATATTAATTATATATTTAATATCCTAATGCTTTGGGGACTTTGAAATAGTCGAATTGTGTGGTCTTGAAACTGTTTCCTCTTCCGTTGATATAGGATCTAGCTTTTCTAAGCTGAGACCTTCTCTTCCCAGTGTGTTTTCATTTTCTCTTGGTGTGCCTAAATGGTGTGTTTTATCATTTATGATTGGTTTATCACATGATGGTATTTTCATGATTATTTTCCCACATGCTTACTTGATTGTGTATCCATGGTTGGTTTTTCCTATGCATACTTGTTTTCTTTTATTCTTGAAATATTCTTGGATTTGGTGAATATGGTATGTTTTTATGAAAACCAAAGGATTATTAACAAAAATGGTTTTGTTTTATGAAAATTTTTGTAAACTAGATTTGTTTTAAAGATAGAGCTGATGCATTCTTGATTTAGAACTTATATAGGTTCTTTGGTGGTATCCTGCTGGACTTTGTGCTCACATCCTACTTTTTCTTTTGTGTGGTTGTAGATATTGTTTTGCAGGACTCAGGTAAAGGGAAGGACATTGTGAAGCATGTTGGTTTCTCTTGTTGGTCGTCATCTTCATAGCAGGATGGTTTGGTGGTGAAGAATGGTCACACGGGGCTTGTTTAGACTTGTCTTGTTTTATCTTTCTGGTTAAACCTGATTGGATTGACATTGTGTGTCTCATGGATATGTTCTCTTGCTTCCGCGTTGTACCCTGTAGGTTTGCCTTGTTCAGGTTTATCATGAGACATGTTGCTTCTGCTTTATTTTTACTTCACCATGTGGCAGACTATCTTGGGTGACTTGTTGAGTTGACCCAAGCCCGTTTGTTACATGTCTTGTCTGTGAAGCATGAAATGGTTTTAAATGTTTTTGGTGTTTTTTAATTTATGTGTGTGTGTGTTTAGTATATGGCATAAGGAAGTGAGAACAAGAGAACAAGGAAGACAAAGGGATTTTGGTTCAATTTTACATGTGTGATATTTAGGCTAGTGATCACCCACATGATACATTTCAAGTGTATTAACCAATAGAAGTGTATTAGCAACCTCACTAATTCCATGGACTCCACCCTCATGGTAATTTAGCAAGTTACTCATGAAGTCAGGGTCCCTGTAAGGATTCCATCATCCCTCATGATCAGTTATGTGTATTCTCTAATGTTATGTTTCTACAATAGGTCTAGAACTCTCATCTATTGGGTTTCCATGATCATTACAAGGATTGGGCTTCAATTCTCATTCTCTCGGTCTGTTCCTAAACCATCTAATCAGCATCCAGTTAATTCAAATCATTAAGTATAAATAAATGAACAATAGAACAACTAGGTTTGAAATTCAATACATCATATGCGAAGTTCACAGCTCCCTGATCCCCCACATGCAGGTTTAGCTATGTACACTAAAACAATGAAGAGCAAGAGAGTAGAGAATCCCCTTCATATGTGAAGGTCGGCCTCTATTTCCTTGAACTTACTAATGCCTCCACTGCCTCTGATAAATGCGTGAAGGTAAAAGATGTAATGGTGGAATGGTGGAATGGTGTAGGAATGAGATGAAGGGAATATCGGAATAGATCCTCTACTTAAGAGGGAAGAGTTGGATAGATAAAATATGTTATATGGAATAGAATATTGAATATCCCCTCTGGTCTAGAGCTCACCCAGGATACTCTTATGTTCCATGATGAAATTCATAATTATTATTATGTGAGCCCTGGATGTTGCTAGGTGACGTTGAGTCAATCATGAGTAGCCCTTCCTCACTCCCATTTATTCTGACGTAGTGCCTAGTAGATAGATTTAATCACATGTGAGCTCCCCTTTTCATTGTTACATAGCATCAATAATTTCTAATTCATTCACATGTGAGGGATTTACTCTTCTGTTGAATCTCACACAGCACATGCGCAGACCATGTTATTCTTACTTAACATCCAAAAACCATTTTCATCTCACATGAGTGCTCCTATATCCCAAGTTAATCCCACATGGTAGAAATTTCTGCAAGTTAATCATATGCTACCTCTTCACTTATTCCAATATAATATCACATAAAATCTTTTCAAATTCCCACAAGACAAGGGTCATCATTTCTGCTTATAATATCTTCAAAAATCGATCACAAATCCAAATCAGTGCCTCAAAATCCATCCTCATAATTTTATTTTCAAATAAAATCAATTTTCAATGATTTAAAGGTATAAAAAGTATAAATATGTATTTTGTGCTGTAAATATAATAAAAACCATAAAACCTAATATATTTATTGAAAATATATATAAAAACTAACAAAATATTATTGATAATTAATTAAAAAATAATACTGACCACATTCCTCCACACCTCAGTCTTACCTGTCATCATGTAAGTTCTCTCAACTTGCATCTCACCAAGAATTCATCTTCTCTAATGTTCAAGCATGGATTCATTGAGTTTTAAGTGTAAAAGACATATTTGGGTCTAAATGTTGGATATGAATAAACATACCAGATCCCTTTCACTCAAGGTCATCATCTCACTTCACTTTTCACCTAATCAATGATTCATCCTATGCACCAGATAACTTCACTTTCCTCTTGTTCACATGAGTTCCACATTCATCTTCCCCTTTATCCCTCTCAACAACATGGAACATTTTAAACAATTATTTTAGCCATGAGATGTGCAATGCAGCTATTCAAGAATTGAGAATGGCCCACTTGGAACTAAATTATACCTTACAGCAAGTATCCCCTATGGATAATTATAATATTCAAGGCATGGAAGCAGGGTAAGGGAAGTTGGATCTCAAATAGTTGTTTACACTTATTTGATGGTTTTTTATTTTTCACACACACACCCTTCTGCCAAGATATATAATGAAAAATACAGTTTGGATCCCAGTTGCTCACACTACTCCAATTCCAATGTTTTATCTGGTTATTGTTAGAGTGAACCATAGAAGTGTTAAATTTATTTAGAAAAAACAATTCACTCAAGATCAAATTCATCATGACACTGAAAAAAATGTTACATTTTGATGTATCTAAGTCCTTATCCTTTTGACCCTCAATTCTCAAGTGCTTTAAACACGAGGCTCGATGTTTTAATCGCCATTTTGTCTCATTGAGTAACTGTGGACAGATTTTCTCAAGTTCGGTCTCAAATTGGAACACACACTACACTTCAGCACCCCCTCCCCCCCCACTCCCATACACACACACATTCTTTTGATTGTTTGATCAATGCATGCACAAGTATAGAGATGCAATTATGAATTTAAAAATGATTTCAAAAGTAAGGGTTAGTAGAAAACTCCCCCTTCCATTATTGGTTTTTTCCTTTAGTGGTGTATGTTCTCCATGATTTCCCAAGTGTTGTGCCATTGTTTTCCATGTAACATCATACAAAAATACATGCATGTTAAGTGTGGTGGTTATATAATTATTCGAAATAAACCACTAAAAATTAATAAAAGAAAAAGAAAAAACCTATGGCTTTGGTTGCCTTCAAAGAAGCTCTTGTTCTCCCAGCTTGACTCTTCATCCTGTCCATGCTCATCCATGATTCCAAGGAAGATTACGCTTCACAGGTAGGAATCCAAGTGGTTCCTAGATCTATCACTGATTTTTCCTTGAGGATTAGAGCTTTCAGTTCCTTCACTTCATTCTTGAATCGGCCCTCATCTGTATCCATTTCTAGGATGTTCCTCGTCATTCTTTTGTTCTTTATAGCCAACAACTTCCTCCAAATCTGGTTGGTATTTTCAGCTTGGAAACAATTTTACTTCACCCTTGTATTTTTCATTTCAGGAAAGAAAAGTGACCCCCCCCCTTGTGTTTTTCATCTTGGGACTTAATTTCCAAAAAATATACCTCTATTTTAGCTTCAATTGAATCTGGAATTGTGTTTACAATGTTATTTGGCACTTTTTGATCTACTCCCAAGTCCCTTTTAGGTGTTGGAACAAGTGGTCCAAAGGATTCCAACTCTCTTGATATTTTCCGCTTCTTCCCAATCACTTTTCCCTTGGTTTTTAGGCTATTTTTCCTCTTGGATTTCAGATTCAGCATGTTTGTTCTGATCTGGATCCATAGCCTCTTCTGTAATAGTTTCTTCAGGGGTTTCTTTCTTCGCAACTGGAATTTCATTGGGATATTCTACCTCTTGTTGGCAGCATCTTATTTGGAGGACGGTGCCTCCCCTTCTTGTTTGTCAAAGGAGGTGGGTTGGTGGTAGATGTTGGGTGACCAACCCACCCAATATTCCAGTGGGAGAAGGAGGAGCAGGGGTGAGGGTTGCCTATAAAAGCCACAAGCATCATCTCCCTTCATCATCTCATCAGCTTCAGCAATCTCATCCCATTCAGACGTTCTTCAATTATTTGAGCGGTTTTGTGAGGTTTATTTCCCCACTTATTCAAGAGAGATTTTACGAGGGTTTTCTCCTTGTAATAAGTGAGGTAGTGTGTACCCACTTTTACCCCATAGTGATCATTCTATTTGCCCATGGTTTTTTACCCCTTTCATTTGGGGGTTTTTCCACATTACATCTGGTGTCCCTTTTATTTCTGCATTTTGAAATTTATTTTATCTCGTGATTATCGATGCACCGATGGACCAATCATTTACGGTCCCAACAAGTGGTATCAGAGGCAAGGTTCTGGCGCGGTGTTGTTCACATTTTCGGGTATTAATAATTCTCATAAATTTGAGTATGCTCTGTGATTGCAACTCCGGTTGATCTGTCATATCAGAAAAATTTTATTGAGATTATTAAATACACCAATGTGAAATGGAGGTGGTTCTGGACTGACGGCGTGTCTAGAGGGTAGCAAAATTCGAGATCAAAAAATTCAACAGGAATAATTTTTCATTGTGGAAAATGAAGATGCAGGCAGTGTTGCGGAAGGATAACTACCTACTGGCAATTGTCGAAAAGTCAGCAGGTGTGACGGAGGAGAAATGGAACGATATGGACGGGAATGCTATTGCCAACATCCATTTGGATTTGGAAGACGGGGTCCTATCGAGCATTGCAGAGAAAAAGAAGGCAAATAAAATATGAAATACTCTGACGAAGCTATATGAGGTCAAGTCACTGCACAACAAAATTTTCCTAAAGAGAAAATTGTACACTCTTCGGATGGTGGAGTCATCATCGGTGACCGACCACATCAACAACCTTAATACCTTGTTCGTTCAGCTCACAACATTGGGCTATAAAATTGTGGATACTGAATGTGCAGAGATTCTACTCCAGAGTTTTCCAGATTTGTATGATCAAATCATCATCAACCTCACCAACAATATCCTAACAGATATGTTGCTCTTTAATGATGTTGCAGCCGCAGTTCTTGAAGAAGAAATTCGGCGCAAGAACAAAGAGGACAGACAGACAACTTCGCACCAAGAAGAGGCTCTGTCAATAGAGAGAGGAAGGATGATGGAGCGTGCTTCCAGTGGGAGCTAAAATCATGGAAAGTCCAAATCGGGGAGTAAGAAGAAGAATGTCACATGTTTCAATTTTGGAAAGAAGGGGAACATCAAGAAGGATTGTTGGAATAGGAAAAGTAGTGAAAAGATCTCTCAGGGAAATTTGGTGAGTACTTCTAGAAGTGGAGATATACTAGTCAGTGAAGCGACAACGACTACTGGAAGCAGGCAGCATCTCAACGATGCATGGATTATTGACTCAGAAGCAATATGGCACATGAAGTCTCGACAGGAATGGTTTGACCAATATGAAACCATCCCGGAAGGACTTATGTACATAAGGAATGATCACACTCTGAAGATCATTGGAGTTGGTACCATCAAACTAAAGATGCATGATGGCATAGTACAGACCGTCCAAGGAGTACGTTATGTGAAGGGCCTGAAGAAGAACATATTGTCTTTGGGACAATTTGATGACAACAGATGCAAGACTCGCACTGGGAATGGAGTGATGAGAATCGTGAAGGGCATGCTTGTGGTAATAAAGGCGGAGAAGATCTCAAAGAACCTATACATGCTTATGGGTGAAACGTACAAGGAGGAGGTGATAGTTGTTGCATCAACTACCTCGACAGAAGCATTGACAACATTATGGCATCGAAAGCTTGGCCATATGTCAGAACGATGCCTAAAGATTCTTTCGGATCAGAAGTTGCTTCCTGGGATGACAAAGGTATCCTTACCATTTTGTGAGCATTATGTTTTGAGCAAGCACCACAGGTCAAAGTTCAGGACGTCAACAACAAGAAGTCAGGAGATCTTAGAGTTAATCCATTCCGATGTTTGGAAAGCACTGTTTATATCCATGGGAGGAGCAAGGTACTTTGTATCATTCATTGATGATTATTCCAGGAGATGTTGGGTGTACCCAATCAAAAGGAAGGCGGATGTTTTTGAAGTCTTCAAAACATTCAAAGTGCGAAAGGAGCTTGACTCAGGAAAGAAGATAAAGTGTCTGAGGACAGACAATGGTGGAGAATATACAAGCGAGGAGTTTGATACTTTTTTTCAACAAGAAGGGATCAAGAGACAGTTCACAGTGGCGTACAATCCTCAGCAGAATGGAGTGGCAGAGCGGATGAACAGAACCCTGTTACATAGAACTAGGGAGATGCTGAAGACTTCAGGTGTTGCCAAAACTTTTTGGGTAGAAGCAGTGAATACCGCCTGTTATGTGATCAACCGATCTCCTTCAATTTCGATTGAGCTGAAGACACCGATGGAGATGTGGACTGGTAAACCCACTGACTATTCCCGGTTACATACTTTTGGAAGTCCTGTATATGCATTGTTTAATGACCAGGAAAGATCGAAGTTGGATTCGAGATCCAGGAAATGTATCTTCTTGGGGTATGTTGATGGTGTGAAGGGGTATCGTTTGTGGGATCCCACTGCCTACAAATTTATCATCAGTAGAGATTTCATTTTTACAGAAGACAAGGTACAAATGACAACTGATCAAGACATAGAGAAGGAGAATACAGAAACCACAACAGTCGAAATAGAGGACAAGTCCAAGGAAGAATCAGTTTCCTCTGAAGCATTACCAGAGCACGATGATCAAGTACCGGTTGAGTCTGGACCACGATGGTCAACTCGGGAGAAAAGAGCACCAGTATGACACTCAGACTATGTCATTGAGAGCAATATTACATATTGCTTATTGAAGGAGGATGAACAGCCATCTTTTTTTGTGGAGGCGACCCAAAGTCCAGATGTATCATCATGGATGGCAGTGATGCAGGAGGAACTTGAAGCCCTGCACAGGAACAAGACTTGGGATCTTGTTCCATTACCTCATGGAAGGAAGGATATCAGAAACAAATGGGTCTTTAAGATCAAGCGGGATGGAAAGGACCAGTTGGAAATATATCTCGCAAGATTGGTGGTCAAAGGATTTGATCAGAAGGAAGGTATTGATTTCAATGAAATATTTTCTCCTGTTGTTAGACTGACAACTGTTCGGATAGTTCTGGCGATGTGTGCAACATATAGTTTACATCTAGAGTGGCTGGATGTGAAGACTTCTATTATCCATGGTGATCTTGATGAAGAGATATATATGCTCTAACTAGAAGGTTTTTTAGAAGAAGGCAAAGAGAACTTGGTTTGCAGGTTGAACAAATCTCTGTACGGTCTCAAACAGGCGCCGAGGTGTTGGTACAAGAGATTTGATTCCTATATCATGAGCCTTGGATACGACAGACTTCATTCAGATCCTTGTGCATATTTCAAGGGTTTTAATGGTAATGATTTCATCTTTTTTCTATTGTATGTGGATGACATGTTGGTTTCAGGCCCCAACAAAGATCAGATCCAGGAGACGAAGGCACAGTTGGCTAGGGAGTTTGATATGAAGGACTTGGGACCAACAAACAAGATTCTTGGGATGCAGATTTACCGAGATAGAAATAATGGAAGATTTGTCTATCACAGAAGAGTTACTTACAGAGAGTCTTAAAACGCTTCAACACGCAAGACTGTAAGCCAATCTCTACCCCTTTTCCCGTTAATTTCAAGTTATATTCCACAATGAGTCCTAGCAGTGAAGCAGAGAGGATGGAAATGTCTCGAGTACCGTATGCATCAGTGGTGGGTAGTCTAATGTTCGTTATGGTTTGTACTAGACCAGACATTGCACATGCAGTGGGATAAGTTAGTCAGTACATGGAAAATCCAGGATGGGAGCATTGGAGCACAGTGAAGAGGATCCTGAGATACATCAAGGAGACCTCAGATGTTGCATTATTTTATGAAGGATTATATTTTACTGTTAGAGGATATGTTGATTCATATTTTGCAGGTGATTCTAACCGGAGGAAATCCACTATTGGTTATGAGTTTACTCTTGCAGGAGGATCTATGAGCTGGATTTCGAAGTTACAGTCAGTTGTGGCTTTATCCACGATAGAGGAAGAGTACATGGCAGCTACACAGGCTTGCAAAGAGGCAATTTGGATGAGAAGGTTATTGGAGGAGCTCGGGCACAGACATGAGCAAATTCCATTGTTTTGTGATAGTCAGAGCACCTTGCACATTGCAAGGAATCTATCTTTTCATTCCAGGACGAAGCACATTGGGGTACAGTATCACTTTGTCCGAGATGAGGTGGAGGAAGGAAGTGTGGACATGTGGAAGATTCACACTAAAGAAAATCTGGCAGATTTCCTGACGAAGGCAATTAACTCAGATAAGTTCAGATGGTGTAGATCCTCGAGTGGCCTCACAGAGACTTGAGCATCATGGTTTTGCAGATAGAAAGGATGTGGAGATTTGATTGGTTCTCAATCAAATCTCCAAGTGGGAGATGTTTTGGCGGCATCTTATTTGGAGGACGGTGCCTCCCCTTCTTGTTTGTCAAAGGAGGTGGGCTGGTGGTAGATGGTTGGTGGCCAACCCACCCAATATTCCAATGGGAGAAGGAGTAGCAGGGGTGAGGGTTGCCTATAAAAGGCACAAGAATCCTCTCCCTTCAGCATCTCATCAGGTTCGGAAATCTCATCCCAATCAGACGTTCTTCAATTATTTGAGCGGTTTTTTGAAGTTTATTTCCCCACTTATTCAAGAGAGATTTTATGAGGGTTTTCTCCTTGTAATAAGTGAGGGAGTGTGTACCCACTTTTACCCCATAGTGATCCTTCTATTTACCCGTGGTTTTTTACCCCTTCCATTTGGGGGTTTTTTCACGTTACATATGGTGTCTCTTTTATTTCCGTATTTTGCACTTTATTTTATCTCGTGATTATCGTTGCACCGGTGGGCCAATCATTTACGGTCCCAACACCTCTAGCATCCTGTCATCAAGATCTTGGGGGATATACTTCTCAAGGACCTTTATAATGGAATCTTTCTCATTTCCTGGGGTTCCAGTGTGCTTTTGTTCCATAAATATCTCAAAAACTCTCTCAAGTGGTTTGTGATATTCAATTCTCTTATCTTCTGTTATGGTGGTGGCCATGGAACACCCTATCGGCTTGAACTCACCCTAAATAGGTATTATTTCTTGACTTCCCCCATTATTTTGCTTATCTGGAAGTCAAGGTTTCTGCTCCTTTTTCAATGTAAATTAGGCTTTAAATTCCATATAAATCTTTATATTTCATCATGTAAAGAGATTTCTTTCTCTCTTAGAGATATGTTAGGTTGGTCCCTTGAATTTGTCTTGTTTTAATCTAGAAACAAACAATTCTCAAAATCTCTATGGTGGACAACACTTTTTTCACTTGAATTTTAGAAATACCATCTTGAATGAAACCATCATGGTTCTCCCAATGTGTGCTGATGGAACCCCTAATTTGGAAGGCTCTCACGAGAAAATTAATTATTATTTTCTTGATTTCCATTAATTCTAGGAAGCTAGAATTTGCTTTGATCCCTAAAAGATGTATGAGTTTGCTCCCTCCAACCTTTTTCAAATGGACTTGATGGTGTTTCACCATTCCATGGTTGATTTCATAAGCTTTTAATGCTCTTTTCAACTTCTAATAGATGTGTATAATCTGCTGGAATTTCAGAATTTCAACTCTGAAATGAGTTGTTTCCAAGCTCTCCATGTGGATAACACACCTTCCTGTGGGTCTTTAACATCAAGTCAGGCAATTATTCTTGAAGATAATCAATCTAAAATTACACTTCCATGTAAGTAGTGATCTCTTGGTCTTCAGTTCTCCTATTTATTCCTCTCTCTTTCAAAGGAACTCAATGTCAACTTTTCTAAAATAAGTTTGTACTCAAATGCACACATGTTACCATAACTTCCTCCAGCTTCATTGTCCCCTAGAAATTGTCAATTCAACATGAGTCCATCATAGAATAGATGCATGAGTAATAAGAGAGGGATTTCATGGCTTGTACATTCTTGGAAGTATCTCTTGAACCTCAACAATTCATCATAGATGTTCTCATTTCCTCCATGAGTGAAATTGATAATATTTCTCCTAATTTTCATGGTTTTCTCCATAGGGAAGTATCTCCTTAAGAATACATCTTGAATAGCCTCCCAAGTGTTGAATGATTCCTCTTGTTGGAAGAACAATTTCCTTTCCCCCCCCCCCCTTCAAGCTATAGGAAAAATACCATAAATAAAAATCATCATTGTCGATCACTTGATAGGGAATGAATGGACTTCCTCGTGAAATTCATAATGAATGTGTAGGCATCCTCTCTTGGAGATCTATAGATAACCGGAAAGAAATCCATTTGATGGTTCTTGAGAACACACTCCCTTGCCATTGGTGAGAGCTTGATGCATGGTTGAACCCCCCTCACTTGGGGTTTTTATAGATCTCTCTAATTTGTTGAAAAATGATTCCAGTTCTGCATCTAGGAACTATATAGTTGCCACCCATAGTTTTCATCCCACCAAGTATGGTGGTTTCCTCATCTTTACATGCCTAAAAATAGAACAAACCTTTCTTCCATGAATGTGCCTTCAAACACTCAAATTTGTGGCTTGAAGTGGATGAGAGGGAGCTTCTTGATGGCTTAATTTACACCAAAAAATAAGAATCATAGCAGTAAATACACAAGAATTTCAAATCTACTTAATAATGAAATAAATTGTAGTTTTATCTAATTTAATGTTTTTCTTTCTGTTTTGTGATTTTTTTATGGTTTTTATCTAATAAAATGGAAAAATATTAGTGAAAAACCCACAACCATTCCATGCAACGGTGCAAATCTATGGTTTCAAAAATTGTGATAACAAATACTGATAAGTACCGGGTCATCTCCATAGGAATAGGTGGTTTGATTTACTAATTCACAAGTGTAAAAGGAATTTTAAACTTTAATGTGATGGGTTTTTTTCTGTGTTATGTAAGAAAGAATTATAAATGTATATGGTGTTAGTCAATTTAAGTGTGTTTCTGTGGTATATGGTATAAGGTAGTGGGAAGAAGCAAACAAGCAAGACAAAGGGACTTGGATTCAATTTTAGATGTGTGGGAGATTTAGGTTAGTGATCACCCTTGTGATGCATCTCAAGTTGGCTGACCAATAAAAGTGTATTAGCAACATTACCAATTCCATATACTCCACTTTCATGGTACTTAGTCTAGGGATTTACCCATGAAGTCAAGGGTCCCTATAAGGTTTCCGTCATTCCACATGAAAAGTGATTATGTGTATTCTCTATGAATATGTTTCCATAATAGCCCTAGAACTCTCATCCATCAGGCTGCCATGATCATTACTTTAGTGCAAGGATTTGGATTCAATTCTCATTTCCTCTCCCTCTCTCTAAGACAATCTAATAAACAGCCAGCCAATTATAAGAATTAAGTACGAATCAATGAACAATACAACATCCATGTTCCAAATTTTATACATCACAAGGAATGTTCACATCCCCCTAATTCCCTATATGCAGGTATAGCTAAGCATACTAAAACAATGTAGAGCCATAGAGATTTAGAGAATCCCCCATATATATGAAGCTTAGCCTCTATTTCCTTGAATTGTCTTCTGCCTCCACTACCTCGGATGAATAGGCGAATGTAGAAGATGGAATTATAGAATAGTGGAGGAATGAGATGAATAGAATGTGGGAAGAGATCATCTGCCTAAGAGGGAAGATTTTTATAAATGGAATTTGGTATCCCCTGCAATCATGGGCTCTCCCCTGTTTATCAGGAATTTCCCGTTTCCCTGTATATTTGCCTTGTGTCCCCAAATGTTGCTATACAGTGAGTTATCCTTTGATTTTAAACTGATTCCAAAATCTTCAAAAGATTTCCCACACATTAGCAGTGGTGGACTAGTTTGAGACAGCCTCTCCATCAAATTTCAGGATTTGTTTCCACATGGATTATTCCCAATAGATTACATGATTTGGGCAAATGAGAACGTATGGATTATTCCTCCCCCATTGCTTTTTCTCAATGTGTGATTGAGATTAGATCATGGCTCATTTTTTTTTATGGGTCCCCGCTGAATCGGCTTTGATCATCTACATCCAGAGTTCATTGGAGTTTTTCTTGGGCAGCTGGATCCCTGAGGATATATTGGCTGGGGTTGAGTATACATTCGACCATGAGATAGCATTAGAAATCTAGATGGAATTGAGGGAACCTGAGCATATGGTGGCCCTTGAGAGTGTGTAGGAGAGACATGAGAAGGGGTTGTGTAGTAGGGTATCATTGGGTGAAGCCTTACATTACTTTTTCACCCGAGATTTATTCTTACATGAACTGTTCCCCCCTGAGTTAATCTCAGGAAATAGCTCCACCATTCTCACATAGTGCTTGGTCACCCAAGATACTCTTAAATTTCATGAAGAAATTCCTAATTATTATTATGTGATCCATAGATGCTGCTAGGTGACGCCAAGTTAATCATGTGTGGCCCTGCCCAACTCCCATTCATTCTTATATGGCATCAAGAATTTCTGATTCATTCACATGCAAGCGCTTTACTCTTCTGTTGAATCTCACACCGCTAATGCATAGTCCAAATTATTCTTACATAGCACCCAAAAACCATTTTAATCGCATGTGGGCTCCACTACTGCCCGAGTTAATCCTACATAGCAGTAATGTCTCCAAGTTAATCATACACTGCCTCTTCACCTCTACCATTCAAATCTCGCATAGATGCTTTCCAAATTCCCAGAAAACAATGGCCCTTGGATCCTTTTATAAAATCATCAAAAATCAATAACAAATCCAAATCAGTTTCTCAAAATCCATCCTCATAATCAGATTTTAAAATACAATCATTTTCCATTGATTTAAATGTGTAAAATTTATCAAAAATTATTTCTCATTGTAAATATAATAAAAACTCTAAAACCTAATATATTTATTCAAAATAAGTATAAAAATAAACAAAATATTATTGAAAATTAATGAAAAAATAAGACTAACCACATTCCCCCTACACCTGAGTCTTACTTGTCCTCATTTAAGTTCTCTCAACATGCATCTCACCTAGAATTCAACTTCTCTCAAGTTTAAACCAAAATTCATTGATTTTTAAGTGCAAAAGACTTAATTGGATGTAATGTTGAACATGAAGAACCATTCCTAATGTTTTTCATTCAACTTCATCATCTCACTTCACAATTTAACCTAATAAATGATCCATCCTATGTGCATACAAGATAAATCCATTTTCTTCTGATCCACATGAGTTCAACATTCACCTTCCCCTTTATCCCTCTCAACATCTTGGCTAATTTTACACCCTAATTTTATCCATGATATGTGCAATGTGCTTATTTAAGAATTGAGTATGACCCGCGTGGAAGTAAATCATCCCTTACAACAAGAATCCCCCCCCCGTGACTAATTATAATATTCAATGCATGGAATTAGGGTAAGGGAATCCATTTGTCACTGATGAAGATTAAGGAAAAGAGGAAACACTTTCTAGAATTTAACTGCAACAAGGGTTACAAAGCATAACAGAAATTAAGGGATAGAAAGAAGTACACTTCAGAAGAAACTCCTGCCCAATCCCTTGGCTGATTCTCCAATTCTCTCCCCCCCCCATTCCCACTTCACGCCCCCTTTTTAAAAACCAACTGTCCACAGAGGATATCCTAACTGATTTCTATGTGGGGTCCATTCTATTATTCCTTGGAATCTTCCACCCAGTTTGTTAAGTGGTTGAGTTGGGGGATCACTCCAACCAATTTGTTAGGATATAGTGGTGTTGGAGGGTCTAGTGCCAGTAGTTTTGGTGGTAGCACTGCTGGAGGGTCCACTACCAGCTGTTTTGGCAGCACCACCATGGCTGCAACCTTCTCCTCATGCCTGGAATAGACCTTCCAAGGCCATGGGGAATCCTGTGCACTATCACCCACCCCCCCCCCCCCACCCGAGACAGCATTCTTGTCCTGAAGACTGAAAGAGGGAAACTGGTTTTGGAGAACATATTCATCCTCCCATGTGGCGTCGTCAGCAGATTGACATTTCCACTGAATAAGCCATTAAGGGACCAAGCTAGAGTCATCCGAAGTGGTGCAACGGTCGAAGGCTTTCGCAGGTTCAGTGGTGGAAGCATCTTCACTTGTAAGACCAGTGGGAAGTGTGGGGAAGGGAGGATGAGAACCAATGAATTTTTTGAGTTGGGAAATATGAAAAGATGGGTGAATACAGGTGCCTAGAGGAAGGACGAGTCTATAGGACACCGTTCCAACCAGCTGAAGAATGGGAAATGGGCCAAAAAATTAAGGGGCAAGTTTCTGGTGAATGCAACGTGAGAGGGACTGTTTTCGGTGAGTACGAAGCTTTACATATACCACATCATCGACGGTAAAAGAGATGTCGCAACAAGAACGGAAATCCTGAAGTTTCATAAAATTTTGGGCGCGGAGCAAATAATTTTTCAGCTGAGCTAGTTCCTCATCCCGATCTTGTAAATTTGTGGTGATTGCCTCAACGCAAACTCCGCCGGGTAAGAAGGAAATAACTGTTGGGGGTGGAAGTCCATAAACTACCTTGAAGGGGGTAGTTTGGATAGAAGAATGTCATGTGGAGTTAGAATGAAGCTCAACCCAGGGTAACCAAAAAGACCAATGTGTAGACTGGTCACCAACAAAACAGTGAAAGTAGGTCTCTAAACAATGGTTGAAAACTTCTTTTTGACCGTCTGTTTTGTGGTGATATGAAGAACTAAATTTGAGGGTGGTACCTTGTAAGTGAAACAGTTCAGCCCAGAAATGGTTGAGGAACAATGGATCCTGATCACTAATGATGGACTCGGGGATCCCATGAAGTCTGACTACTTCCCGAGCAAAAATTGCAGCAACTGCATGGGGCAGTAAATGGGTGTTTTAATGCAATAAAATGAGTATATTTAGATAACCTGTCGACCACCACAAAGATAACATCAAAGGAATTCAACCGAGGGAGGCCGAAGATGAAATCCATGGAAAGATCTTCCCAAATCCTTTCTGAAATAGGTAAGGGCTGGAGAAGGCCAACAGGGGACAGTGTGGAATATTTAAAGCGCTGGAAAGTGGAACATTGGCGGACAAAATGTAAAATCAGCTGGCGCATCCCTACCCAATACAAATTGGCTCCCAATTTGCGATAGGTTCGATAAAAACCAAAGTGGCCACCTACTAGAGATGAATGGAATTCTTCCAAAATCCGTGGGATTCTGGCGGAAGATGGTGGAGTTATGAGCTGGCCTTTATACAATAGGGTGCCATGAGAAAGGGAAAAACCTAGAGGAGGGCTGGAGTCCATATGAAGGCGTTGCAGCACACTTTCCAGTTAGGGATCACGGCGAACTGAAGCTATCAAGTCTTGACACTCTTGCCACAGCGGAAGAGACTGAAAAAGGTAGCAGTCTAATGGATCGACCCAGCGAGAAAGGGAATTTGTGTCTGAGTTGGTGCGGCCTGACTTGTGTTTTATTTCAAAACGGTAGCCTAAAAGTTTAGTCAGCTAACATTGTTGATCCGTTGTGGCAATGCGGTGTTCTAATAAAAATTTGAAGTTGTGTTGGTCAGAGTAAACGGTAAAAGATTATCCCAACAGGTATGTGCGCCAATGTTGAATGGCAAGAAGAACTGCCATAATTTCTTTCTCACGGGCTGACTTAGAAAGGGTAGAATTGACCATCCCCTTGCTAAAAAAAACAATGGGGTGACTATTCTACATGAGGAAAGCACCTATCCCACGGCCAGAGGCATCACATTCGATCTCGAAAGGCTGGGAGAAATATGGAAGGTCAAGAACTGACGCTGTTGTAACAGCCTGCTGGAGGAGGGTAAAAGCTTGTTGAGCTGTGAGAGTCCAATGAAAACCAGTTTTCCCTATGATAACCACTATAGGTTGGGCTATCTTTCCATAATTTTGAATGAATTTCTAGTAATAACCGTTGAGGATGAGAAAACCACAAACACCCTTCACATCTTCGGAGTAGGTCAGTCCAAAACTGCCTGAATTTTGGCGGGGTCCATAGCTACACTGTCATGAGATATAATGTGACTCAGATATGTGACAGAACATTAAGAAAAGGTTCATTTTTTCATGGTTGACGGAGAAGTGGTTGGTATGAAGTAACCGCAGAATTTGCTTCAAATAAAGGATGTGAGAATCCCAACCTTAACTATAAATCAAGATGTCTTTAAAAAATATTAGTACAAAGTGGTGGAGAATGGGGCGAAAAAGATCATTCATAGTAGCTTAAAAAGTAGGAGCATTGGTGAGGCCAAAAGGCATCACCAAGTTCTCACAGTTCCCATTATGAGTACGAAAATCTATTTTGGAAATGTCTGCATCATTCATCCCGATTTGGTGATAGAAGGAGATGAGATCCTGTTTTGAAAAAAAATCCCCATGCAACTCATCTATTAGCTCATCTACCACTGGAATGGGGAATCTATTGGGCGCCATTTTTTTGTTCAAGGCTCAGTAATCAACACACATACGTCAGGTGTTATCTTTTTTTTTTACTAGCAGAACTGGGCTTGAGTATGCGTTGTTAATGGGATGAATATATCCCTGCTGGAGGAGGTGCTGGACTTGTTTTTCAATCTAAGTTTTCTGAGAGTGAGGGTACCGATATGGGAAGACTGACACAGGGCCTTGATTAGGAAATAAAGGGATTTTTTGATCAGTAGACCACCTGGGAGGCAGACCGCAAGGCTTGTTGAAGATTATATTGAGCCGGTTGAGAAGCGTTTTAAGCTATTGGGTCTGCCCAGAAGACAAAGACGCTTAGCTGGGCTTGACGGAAAGAGAGCAGTGGCTGCCACTGGGGTGTGCAGTAAGCTGCTGCAAGGAGGAAATTCCATTGGAGGTTGTACTTTGGAGAGTAAAAGTCTAGATGCCATGGGTAAACTGCACAGTCATCATTTTACAGTTGATATTGATGTTACCAAGAGTTCGTAGCCAAGCAATGTTGAGGATTAAATCCAAACCACCAATTTCAAGAACATGAACATCAATATGGAAAGAATAGGGACCAATAACCAAAGGCAACTGTGGGCAGAATCCTTGAGTCCATAATTTGTGACCATCAACTAATTTAACCGGATGATTGAAGGTGTTGAGGGTCACGAGTCCCAACAAGGATTTAAGAGTTGGAGATATAAAATTATGGGTGGCCCCACTATCCAAAAGGACCAGAATGGGAATACCCGCGAGTTTTCCCACGACCTTAATTGATGTTAACTGGTTGGCTATGGAAATAGATGCTTGCTCCAAATGGTCCTATACTTGACACTCAACTTCAACGGCCTCGTCACTGTCTTGATGTCCTAAATCACCCATTGTTTCCCTATCATCACTATCAGGAGGGGAATCATCCTCTCCTAAAAGGACCACTCGTACCTTAGCATCAATACATTTATGCATGGGATTAAAAGGGAGGCCACAACGAAAACACAACCCCTTCTTGCGACGGTCCTCCCATTCCTAATTAGAGTGGTGGAGAACCACCCCCCCCCCCCCCCCCGGACAGAGGGGGCGGGCTGGGAACCCTCTGATGTGAAGCCTGAGTATCTGTCCGAGTGTGAAGAAAAACCCCACTGAGGTTGAAGTGGGGGGAAAAAAGTTGGTAGTCAGTTACTGGTGCCACGGGGCACAGCTAGACGCGAACTGCCAGCACGATATTAGGGGCTAACACCATTGGAAATGGCCAACTCCACATGGCGTGTCAGGGGCATGGCTTGAAGACGAGTATTGGGATTATAAATGTGTACCTAGCTGTGGATATCCTCACGAAAACCATGACGTAAATATCCAATAAATTGTTGTTTTAGTTTACGTGGTAGTGGGGAGGTTAAGTATTTAAAGTGTTCAACGTATTCTTGGATGGACCCGACTTGCTGGAGAGCAGCAACTTCTTCATAGGGGTTTTGAATTTCGAGCCCACTAAATCATTGCATGAGTTCTTCTTTAAATGTAGTTCAACTGATGTGAGGAAGAGCCTCCCCCAAGATTGTGAGCCAATGAATAGCATAGCCCTCCATGCACAGTTGAGCCAGAGGGATCATTGAATCCGCTGGAGTGTTGTTAATGCTGAAATAAAGGTCTGCGCATGTAAGCCAGCCACGTGGGTCAATTCCATCAAAGAGTGGCAGATCGACCTGTCGTGAAGTTGGAAAGGGGAGAGGTAAATTGGCCGGAGGTTCGGGGTTAATTCTTGGGTCGTCAGCAGAAATTTATTTGTTGTTTGTGGTTGCTAAAGTCATTTCTGGACAAGCATTCAAACCCGATGGAAGGTTAGGATTCCCCTGGGGCGTCTTCTCCAGGTGATGAACTAGATAGGACAGGGATGTCCGGAAGGTAGCCTGCTCCTGTAGTTCTTCATCGGAGGCAGCGGACAGATCGGTGATGGCTGTTTCCAAGGCTGTAAGACGTTGTTCCATAGAATCCATATGCGAATGAGTGCGGGTTTCCACGTGGGGTGTTGAGTGATCCGAAAATTCAGACCAAATTGATAAAGATTAAGGACAAGAGGCAACATATTCTGGAATTTAACAGCAGCAATGGTTACAATGAAGAGCAGAAATTAATGGACAAAAGGGAGTACACTTCAATAGATACTCCTACCCAAGCCCTTGGTTGATTCCCAAATTCTCGCCCCCCCCCCCCCCCTTCCCACTTCACACCCCCTCCTTTTTAAAACCAACAGTCCATTGAGAATATCCTAACTGATTCCTCTATGGGGTCCATTCTATTATTCCCTGAAATCCACCACCCAGTTTGTTAAGTAGTTGAGCTAGAGGGGACCACTCCAACCGATTTGTTAGGAGATAGTGCTGCTGGAGGGTCCACTGCCAGCTGTGCTGGCGGGACCACCGTGGCTACAACCTTCTTCCCACACCTGGAATAGATCTTCCAAGGTTATGGGGTATCCCTTGTGCTATCAGTCACATTGTAATTTACACTTATTTGAAGGCTTACAATTTTTTACTCACACGCCGTTGTTCCATGCCATTTCAAGAAAAATCTAGTTTTGATTCCAATTGCTCACATGACTCCAATTCCAATGTTTTATCTTGTTATTGTTTAGGGTGAACCATTGAAGTGTTACTTTAATTTAGAAAAAACAATTCACTCAAGATAAATATCATCAAGAAAATGCAAAAAATGTTACAGTTTGATACCTTAAGCCCTTACCCTATTGACCCTCAATGCTAAAGTTCATTAAACTTTAGACTCCATGTTTTCTAGGTGATTTTTGAGTAATTGTGGATAGATTTCTTCAAGATCAGTCTCAAATTATAGCACACATTACACACTTTTCTCCCCCTCCCCACACATTCTTTTGAGTGTGTGATCAATGCATGAACAAGTATAGTGATGAAATTATGAATTTAAATAATGATTTCATCTTGATGGAAAATAAAGTAAGGGTTAGTAGAGAACTCCCCCTCCCATTGTTGATTTTTCCTTTGGTGGTTTGTGTCCTCTGTGACTTTTAAAGTGTTCTGCCATTTTTTTCATGTAAGATCCTACAGAAATAAAAGAAATTTTTGTGTGGTGATTAAAAAAATATTCAGAATAAACACCTAAAGATAAATAAAAATAAGAACAATAAAAATCTTATGGCTTGGGTCGCCTCCCAAGCCAAAGGAAGTGAGAAGAAGAAAACAAGAAAGACAAAGGGATTTTGGTTCAATTACATGTGTGTGAGATTTAGGTTAGTGATCACCCTCATGATACATTTCAAGTGTATTAACCAATAGAAGTGTATTAGCAACATCACTAATTCCTCGGACTTCACCCTCATGGTAATTTAGTGAGTTACTCATGAATCCAGGGTCCCTGTAAGGATTCCATTATCCCTCATGAGCAGTTATGTGTATTATCTGATGTTATGTTTCTACAACAGGCCTAAAACTCTCATCTATCTGGCTTCCATGATCATTAAAAGGATTGAGCTTCAATTATCATTACCTCGGTCTGTTCCTAAACCATATAATCAATAGCCAGTTAATTCGAATCATTAAGTATAAAGCAATGAAAAATAGAACAACCAAGTTTAAAATTCCATACATCATATGAAAATTTCACAGCTCCCCGATCCCCCACATGCAGGTTTAGCTATGTACACTAAAACAACGAAGAGAAAGAGAGTAGAGAACCCCCCTCATATGTGAAGGTCGGCCTCTGTTTCCTTGAACTTACTAATGCCTCCACTGCCTCCACTTCCTCTGATGAATGCGTGAAGGTAAAAGATGTAATGGTGGAATGGTGTAGGAATGAGATGAAGGGAATATCGGAATAGATCCTCTGCTTAAGAGGGAAGAGTTGGATAGATAAAATATGTTATATGGAATGGAATATTGAATATCCCCTCTGGTCTAGAGCTCTCCCAGGCTACTCTTATGTTCCATGATGAAATTCATAATTATTCTTATGTGAGCCCTGGATGTTTCTAGGTGACGTTGATTCAATCATGAGTAGCCCTGCCTCACTCCCATTTATTCTGACATAGTGCCTAGTAGATAGATTTAATCACACGTGATCTCCCCTTTTCATTGTTACTTAGCATCAATAATTTCTAATTCATTCACATGTGAGGGATTTACTCTTCTGTTGAATCTCACACAGCACATGCGCAGACCATGTTATTCTTACTTAACATCCAAAAACCATTTTCGTCTCACATGAGTGCTCCTGTATCCCAAGTTAATCCCACATGGTAGAAATTTCTGCAAGTTAATCATAGGCTACCTCTTCACTTCTTCCAATATAATATCACATAAAATCTTTCCAAATTCCCACAAAACAAGGGTCATCATTTTTTCTTATAAGATCTTCAAAACTGGATCACAAATCCAAATCAGTGCCTCAAAAATCCATCCTCATAATTTGATTTTCAAATAAAATCAATTTTCAATGATTTAAATGTGTAAAAAGTATAAATATGTATCTCGTTCTATAAATATAATAAAAACCCTAAAACCTAATATATTTATTCAAAATATATATAAAAACTAACAAAATATTATTGAGAATTAATTAAAAAATAAGACTAACCACATTCCTCCACACCTCAGTCTTACTTATCATCATGTAAGTTCTCTCAACATGCATCTCACCAAGAATTCATGTTCGCTAATGTTCAAGCACAAATTCATTGAGTTTTAAGTGTAAAGGACTTATTTGGGTCTAAATGTTGAACATGAAGAAACATACCAGATCCCTTTAACTCAAGGTCATCATCTCACTTCACAATTTCACCTAATGAATGATCCATCCTACGCACCAGCCAGATAACTTCACTTTCCTCTTGTTCACTTGAGTTCCACATTCATCTTCCCCTTTATCCCTCTTTTGTTTGGTCTCGTTCATTGACAGATTTCTTTTGTGGGATTCTTGGATCTAGTTGGGAATGTCCAGCTTGAGGGGGAGTGTTAAACCCAATTTTATTATATAGGGTATTTTTGAGTCCGACATCGGAATACTCCACCATGTATTCCATTTTAGTCATTTATAAAAGAATGTCTCCACCTCACATTGAGGTAAGGGTAATTCACCGTCTAAACCTCTCAACAACATGGCACATTTTAAACAATTATTTTAGCCATGAGATGTGCAAATAAGCTATTCAAGAATTGAGTATGACCCACTTGGAACTAAATTATACCTTACAGAAAGTATCCCCTATGAACAATTATAATATTCAAGGCATGGAAGCAGAGTAAGGGAATCCGGATCTCAAATAGTCATTTACTCTTATTCGGTGGTTTTTTATTTTTCACGCACACACCCTTGTTCCAATCCATATAATGAAAAATACATTTTGGATCCTAGTTTCTCACACTACTCCAATTCTAATGTTTTATCTAGTTATTATAAGGGTGAACCATAGAAGTGTTAAATTTATTTAGAAAAAACAATTCACTCAAGATAAAATTCGTCATGACAATGAAGAAAATGTTACATTTTGATGCACCTAAGCTCTTATCCTTTTGACCCTCAATTATCAAGTGCTTTAAACATGAGGCTCGATGTTTTAATCGCCATTTTGTCTCCTTGAGTAATTGTGGACAGATTTTCTCAAGTACAGTCTCAAATTGGAACAGGCACTACACATTCTTCCTCCCCCCCACCCCCACCCCCACCCCCATCCCCATACACACATTCTTTTGAGTGTTTTATCAATGCATGCACAAGTATAGAGATGCAATTATGAATTTAAATAATTATTTCAGAAGTAAGGGTTAGTAGAAAACTCCCCTTTCCATTGTTGCTTTTTCCTTTAGTGGTGTATGTTCTTCATGATTTCCCAAGTGTTTTTCCATTGTTTTCCATGTAAGATCATACAAAAATACATGTATGTTAAGTGTTGTGGTTATAGAATTATTTGAAATAAACCACTAAAAATTAATAAATTAAAGAAAAAGAAAAAACATATGGCTTTGGTTGCTTCCAATGAAGCGCTTGTTCTCCCAGCTTGACTCTTCATCCTGTCCATGTTCATCCATGATTCCAAGGATGATTACGCTTCACAGCTGGGAACCCAAGTGGTTCCTCTATCACTGATTTTTCCTTGATGATTAGAGCTTCTAGTTCCTTCACTTCATTATTGAATCTGCCCTCATCCTGTCCATGCTCATCCATGATTCCAAGGAAGCTTACGCTTCACAGGTGGGAACCCAAGTGGTTCTTCTATCACTGATTTTTCCTTTATGGTTAGAGATTCCAGTTCCTTCACTCCATTCTTGAATCTTCCCTCTTCTGTATCCATTTCTAGGATGTAATATTCCCCGTCATTCTTCCGTTATTTATAGCCAACAACTTAAAATGGTAGCACATCAGTGAAGTATTCTGCACCCTTCCTCCAAATCTGGTTGGTATTTTCAGCTTGGAAACAATTTTACTTCACCCTTGGATTTTTCATTTCAGGAAAGAAAAGTTACCCCCCACCCTCGAGTTCTTCATCTTGAGACTTAAGTTCCAAAAAAAATTACCTCTATTTTAGCTTCAATTGAATCTGAAATTGTGCTTACAATGTTATTTGGCACTTTTTGATCTACTCCCAAGTCCTTTTTAGGTGTTGGAACAAGTGGTCCAAAGGCTTCCAACTCTCTCTTGATATTTTCCACTTCTTCCCAATCACTTTTCCCTTGTTTTTTAGGATAATTTTCTTCTTTGATTACAGATTCAGCATGTTTTTTCTGATCAGGATCCATAGCCTATTCTGTAATAGTTTCTTCAAGGGTTTCTTTCTTCTCAACTGTAATGTCAGTGGGATATTCTACCTCTAGCAGCCCGTCCCTTTTAGGTGTTGAGCATGCTAGGCCTGGAGTAGTGATTAGGATGGGTGACCTTCTGGAAAGTTTCACAGATTATGTGTGAGTGAGGACAAAGCACACTGGAAAGGACATGTGTTGGCCTGTGGGGACAATCATTAGTCAGATGACCCGTTCGGGCATGTGGGTGGACCCTGGGGTGGACCCCACGTGTCTATGGGTCAACTGGTGGTACCTGGTAGGCCAAGACCCGACGACCATGTTAAGGTGGGGTGTCTGTGCTATCATCGGGACCCGGTTGTTACATTTGGTATCAGAGGTGGTACCTAACCTTAAGTGCGGTGCACTGCTTGGGTTGAGATATAGGACCCACAACGAGGACGTTGTGATCTAAAGGGGGGATGAATGTAACGCCCCCAAATGATAAAGGGTTAAATGACTAAATGATATGACTCATGTCAATAAGGTGAACCTTTCTTTTCAGAATTCTGTCTGATTAGAACTCCACAGTTGAGCATGCTGGGCCTGGAGTAGTGATCAGGATGGGTGACCTTCTGGGAAGTTTCTCAGGGTGTGTGTGAGTGAGGACAAAGCACACTGGAAAGGACATGTGTTGACCTGTGGGGACAATCATTAGTCAGATGACCCATTTGGGCATGTGGGTGGACCATGGGGTGGGCCTCACGTGTCTGTGGGGAAACTGGTGGTACCTGGTAGGCTAGGACCCGACGGCCATGTTAAAGCAGGGTGTCTGTGCTGTCACTGGGACCCGGTTGTTACAGCGTTTGCCTTTTTCTATTGTTTGCGTGTTCGTCGTTTTTTCGTCTTTATCAACATCTGGTATCAGAGGGTTTGTTTTTATTTTCAAATTTATTATGGAGTCCAATTACAGTCGGATGATTTTGATGAATGATACCAACTACAATATGTGGTGAATTAAAATGAAGGATCTGCTTCTTGTCAAGCGAATGCATCTTCCAGTGTTTAGTGCCCAGAAGCCAAAGAGGATGTGAGATGAAGATTGGGCGTTCGATCATGAGATGGTTTGTGGCTTCATTCGCCAATGGGTTGAAGACAACGTGATGAACCACATTTTCAACATCTCTCATGCTAGAACTTTGTGGGAGAAGCTTGAGACGACCTACGCTTCGAAGACGGGAAATAATAGACTGTTTCTTCTCAAGAAAATGATGAACTTGAGGTACATATAAGGTACATCTATTTATGATTATTTAAGTGAATATCAATGATGTTTTGATCAATTTTCTGGGGTGGGTATCAATTTTGAAGATAAGGTCTTAGCTCTTTTTCTACTTAACACTTTACCTGATTCATAGGAGAATTTAAATGTTACTCTAACCGGTTCTTCTCCTAATGGTGTTGTGGCATTTAGTTTTGTCAAGTCTGCTATTTTAAATGAAGAGGTCAGAAGACGCACTCAGGAGAAATCTTCTTTAGAGCTTTTAGTCACAGAAAACAAGAGGAGAATCCAGGACCGGGGGTAGAGTAGTCGAGGTAAGAGAAGAGTCAGAAGAAAATCCAGACCGAAGTAGAGAGATTTAGAATGTCATCATTGTGGTAAGAAGGGGCATATTAAGAAGTTTTGTTATCAGCTGAAAAGAGAGAACAAATTGAAGGAAAATCCACAGAAAAAAATGGTGATGGAGATGATCATGTCGCCGCTGCTACAGGGGGTGATCTTGTTATTGTTTATGATTCCATTAACATTGCTTCTGATAATTCTTGTTAGGTTGTTGACAGTGGTGCCTGTTTTCATGTGACATCGAAGAAGGAGTTTTTTACATCTTACAGCCCAGGTAATTTTGGGATTTTGAAGATGGGAAATGATGGTCATGATGACGTTGTAGGCATCGGAACTGTTTTTTTAAAGACCAGTACAGGAAGTAAGCTGATTTTGAAGAATGTTCAACATGCACCTGAGGTTCGCTTGAATCTCATTTCTACCAGCGTTCTTGATGATGAAGGGTTTATCAGCATTTTTGGTAATTTCCAATGGAATCTTTCCAAGGGATCTTTGATTGTGGCTCTAGGGAAGAAGCAATTAGGTTTGTACTGGACTAGAGTTTCTATTTCTTATGATACTGCTTGCATTGTTGAGTGTATTGTTTCGTCCAAATTGTGGCATAAGAGGCTCAGCCACATTAGTGAGAAAGGTCTTGGTTGTTTGTCCAAGAGAAATCTTCTTCCAGATTTGAAGAGTGTCAAATTGGACACATGTGATCATTTCATGGCTGGAAAATAGAGCAGAGTGAGTTTCAGCAGTCATCCTCCATATAGGAAGTCACAAGTACTTGAATTGGTACATTCTGACATTTGTGGTCCTTTAAAATCTAAAACCTTTAGTGGCGGTATTTATTTTGTTACATTTATTGATGACTACTCAAAAAATCTCTGGGTTTATGTTTTGAATTCCAAAAGTCAGGTGCTCAGTGTTTTTAAGCAATTTCATGTTTCTACTAAGAGGGAATCAGGCAAGAAATTGAAATTTATTCGCACTGACAATGGAGGAGAGTATTTTGGTCCGTTTGATTAGTATTTCAGGCAGGAAGGTATTCGGCATCAGAAGACGCCGCCCAAGACACCTCAGCTGAATGGTGTAGGTGAGAGGATGAACAGGACTTTACTGCAAAGACTTCGTTGTTTGCTTTCAGAAGAAAAGTTTCCTGGACATTTTTGGGGTGAGTCTTTACCTACTACTGCTTATATTATCAATTTATCACATACGGTTTCTTTGAAGACAGACACTCCCGACAAATTTTGGTATGGAAAAGAGATCAGGTATGATCACTTGCGTGTTTTTGGTTGCAAGGCCTTTGTTCATGTGCCTAGAGATGAGAGATTCAAGCTGGATGGTAAGACATGCTAGTGTATTTTTATTGGCTATGGACACGATGAGTTTGGGTACAGGTTCTATGATCCTGTTTTGAAGAAACTTGTCAGAAGCTGCGATGCAGTGTTTAAGGAGGATCAGGCTATTGCAGACATTGATAAGGGAGAAAAAGCTGCTTCTTCAACTTATGATGGTTTTGTCAGTCTTGAGTCAAGTTCTGATACACATTTACCTCATATTGTTGATTCTGATGATCATGTGATGTACAGAATGATGCTCAAGGTGAACAGGTTGGAGTTGATGTTTCCGATGCACCTATTGTTTCTGATGATCCGGTTCCAGGGGTTATTAATGAACCTGCAGTTCTACTCTGGAGGTCATCTCAGCATCGCACGTTTCTACTTGATATTCACCTTATGAGTATGTGCTCCTCACTGAAGGGGGAGAACCAGAATCGTTTGATGAGGAAATGGAAAGTGAACAAAGGGACAGATGGATTGTGGAAATGGTTGACGAGATGACATCATTGCACGGCAACCACACTTTTGAGCTGGTTAAGTTACTGACAGGGAAGATAGATATGAAAAATCGGTGGATTTATCAGATTAAAAATGAAGAATCCAGTTCTGTTCTATGATACAAGTCAAGGTTAGTTGTCAAAGGCTTCAGTTATAAGAAAGGTACTGATTTTGATGAGATTTTCTCACCTGTTGTCAAAATGTCTTCCATTCGGGTTGTTCTTGGTTTGGCTGCTAGTTTGGATCTGCAGATTGAGCAGATGGATGTGAAGACAGCTTTCCTCCATGGAGATTTAGAGGTGGTAATTTATATGGAGCAGCCAGAGGGTTTTTTTGAAACAGATAAAGAAAATCATGTTTGTAGGTTGAAGAAGATTTTTTATGGTTTGAAGCAAGCTCCGAGGCAGTGGTATAAGAATTTTGAATCTGTCATTTCTCATCAGGGTTTTAAGAAGACATCTTCTGATCATTGTATTTTTTCCCATAGATTTACTGATGATTATTTTATTATACTGTTGCTTTATGTTGATGAAATTCTCATTGTTGGACATGATACTTCTAGAATTTATAGATTGAAGAGGATCTTTGTCACTCTTTTGCAATGAAAGACTTGGGGCCAGTACGATAGATTCTTGGCATGACGATATCCCGTGACAGGAAGGCCAAGAAATTGTGGTTATCTCAGGAGAGATACATTGAGAAGGTTCTTCGGAGATCCCCACTTGAGTCGGATGGGGAGTTTGTTGGGCGTCATCCTGGTTGGCGCACCGCGTAACACCTCCTCAAATAGTGCCCATGTGGTTTCTCTTTTAATGGGGTGTTTTTAATGCAAGCCTGAATTAATTTACGTGGTGACACCCTTTTGACACAGCAACATTATTTGACACTGATTCTTTTTCCTATATAAGGAGGTCGAGACAAGGCATTTCAACATCATCAACAACAACAACACCGAGAGAAAATCCCATTTGATGATCGCCTTTCTTCGATGATCATCTTTCTTTCTCTCCGCCTTTTGATTCAAACTTTTATTTTTGAGTATTACTTTTGAGATACCTTCCATTTTTTGGGAGTCTCTACTGTGTACTTCTTGATTTTAGTGGATCCCTCTTTCTAGAATAGGTCTCGTGGTTTTTCCATTTTGGGTTTTCCACGTAAAAATTTCCGGTGTCAACTTTGTTTTTTGTGCATTTATTTTTGGTCATTGCGCATCCGTTTTATTTGGGGGGGAAGATTTTATTTCCGTTGCATGTTCTCCTTTTTCTATTTTTTGCGCGTTTGTCACTTTTCCGTCTTTCCCAACAGTATGGATTATTCCTCCCCTATTGCTTGTTCTCAATGTGTGATTGAGATTAGATCATGGCTCATATTTTTGTTTATGGGTCCCTACTGAATCGGCTTTAATCATCTACATCCAAAGTTCATTGGAGTTTCTCTTGGGCAGCTGGATCCCTGAGGATATATTGGATGGGGTTGAGGATACATTCGACCTTGAGATAGCATTGGAACTCTAGATGGAATTGAGGGAACCTGAGCATACGGTGGCCCTTGAGAGTGTGTAGGAGACACATGAGAGGGGGTTGTGTAGTAGGGTATCATTGGGTGAATCCTTACATTACTTTTTCACCCGAGATTTTTTTTTGCATGAACTGTTCCCCCTGATTTGATCTCACGAAATAGCTCCACCATTCTCACATAGTGCTTGGTCACCCTGGCTACTCTTACGTTTCATGAAGAAATTCCTAATTATTATTACGTGAGCCAGAGATGCTACTAGGTGACGCCGAGTTAATCATGTGTGGCCCTACCCAACTCTCATTCATTCTTATGTGGCATCAAGAATTTTTGATTCATTCACATGCAAGTGCTTTACTCTTCTGTTGAATCTCGCACCGCTAATCCCTAGTCCAAATTATTCTTACATAGCACCCAAAAACTATTTTAATCACATGTGGGCTCCACTACTGCCCGAGTTAATCCTACATAGTAGTAATGTCTCCAAGTTAATCATACACTGCCTCTTCACCTCTGTCATTCAAATATCGCATAGCTGCTTTCCAAATTCCAACAAAACAACGGCCCTCATATCCTCTTATAAAATCAACAAAAATCAACCACAAATCCAAATCAGTGCCTCAAAATCCATCCTCATAATCATATTTTAAAATACAATCATTTTCTACTAATTTAAATGTGAAAAATGTATAAAAAATGATTTCTCATTGTAAATATAATAAAAATTATAAAACATAATATATTTATTCAAAATAAGTATAAAAACAAACAAAATATTATTGAAAATTAATGAAAAAATAATACTAACCGCATTCCCCCACACCTGAGTCTTACTTGTCCTCATTTAAGTTCTCTCAACATGCATCTCACCTAGAATTAAACTTCTCTCGAGTTCAAACCAAAATTCATTGATTTTTAAGTGCAAAAGACTTAATCGGATCTAAATGTTGAACATGAAGAACCATTGCAAATGATTTTCACTCAAGGTCATCATCTCACTTCACAATTTAACCTAATAAATGATCCATCCTATGCGCATACAATATAACTCCATTTTCCTCTGGTCCATATGAGTTCAGTATTCACCTTCCCCTTTATCCCTCTCAACATCTTGGCTCATTTTACACCCTTATTTTAGCCATGATATGTGCAATGCTCTTATTTAAGAATTGAGTATGACCTGTGTGGAAGTAAATCATCTCTTACAGCAAGAATTCCCCCCACACCCCGTGACTAATTATAATATTCAGTTCATGGAAGTAGGGTAAGTGAATCCATCTGTCACTGATAAATATTAAGGACAAGAGGCAACATTTTCTAGAATTTAACTACAGCAAGGGTTACAAAGCATAGCATAAATTAAGGGACAGAAAGAAGGAGTACACTTCAGGAGAAACTCCTGCCCAATCCCTTGGTCGATTCCCCAATTCTCTTCCCCCCTTCCCACTTCATGCCCCCTCCTTTTAAAAACCAACAGTCCATAGAGGATATCCTAACTGAATTCTCTGTGGGGTCCATTTTTTTATTCCTTGGAATCCTCCACGCAGTTTGTTCAGAAGTTGAGCTGGGGGGATCACTCCAACCGATTTTTTAGGAGATAGTGTTGTTGGAGGGTCCACTTCCAGTAGTGTTGGAGGTAAAACTTCTGGAGGGTCCACTACCAGCTGTTCTAGCGGCACCACCATGGCTACAACCTTCTTCTCACACCTGGAATAAACCTTCTAAGGCCCTGGGGAATCTCGTGCACTATCACTCGCCCCCACTGAGAGAATAGTTTTTTCATCAAGACTGAAAGAGGGAAACTGGTTGTGGAGAACATATTTATCCTCCCATGTGGCGTCGTCATTAGATTGGAATTTCCACTGAATAATCCATTGAGGGACCGAGATAGAGGCATTCGAAGTGGTGCAGTGGTTGAAGGCTTTCGCAGGTTCAAGGGTAGCAGCATCTTCACCTGTAAGATCAATGGGAAGGGTGGGGAGGGGCAGATGAGAACCAATGAATTTTTTGAGTTGGGAAATATGAAAAATTGGGTGAATACGCGTGCCTGGAGGAAGGACAAGTCTATAGGCCACCGGGCCAACCTGCTAAAGAATAGGAAAAGGGCCAAAAAATTAGGGGGCAAGTTTCTGATGAATGTGACGTGAAAGGGACTGTTGTCGCTGAGGATGGAGCTTCACATATACCACATCACCGATGGTAAAGGAGATGCCGTGATAAGAATAGGGACCAATAACCAATGCAAACTGTGGGAAGAATCCTTGAGTTCGTAATTTGTGACCATCACCTACTTTAACCGGGTGATTGAAGGTGTTGAGGTCCACGAGTCCCAACGAGGATTTAAGAGTTGGATATATAAAATTATGGGTGGCCCCACTGTGAAAAAGTACCAGAATGGGAATACCCATGAGTTTTCCCACAACCTTCATTGATGTTAATTGGTCGCCACTTTGGCTGTGGAAATAAATGCTTGCTCCAAATGGTCCAATACTTGACACTCAACTTTATTGGCCTCGTCACTGCTTTGATGTTCTAAATTTCCCGTTGCTTCCCTATCATCACTGTCGGGAGGGGAATCATCCTCCCCTAAAAGGACCACCCATACATTATAATCAATATATTTATGCATGATATTAAAAGGGAGGCCATGATGAAAACAAAACCCGTTATTGCGAAGGTCCTCCCATTCCTAATTAGAGAGGTGGCGAACCCCCCTCCCCCCTCGGCCAGCAGAGGGGGCGGGTCGGGCACCCTCTGATGTGAATCTTGAGTGTCTGTCCGGGCCTGAAGAAAAACCCCGCTGAGGTTAAAGTGGAGGATGAAAATTTGGCAGTAGGTTATTGGTGCCACGGGGCACAGCTGGACCCGAACTACCAGTGCGATATTGGGGGCCAACACCATTGGAAATGGCCAGCTCTACATGGCATGTCAGGTGCATGGCTTGGAGCCAAGTATTGGGATTATGAATGTGTACCCAGCTGCGGATATCCTCACGCAAACCATGACGGAAATATACAACATATTATTGTTTCAGTTGACGCGGTAGTGGGGAGGTTAGGTATTCAAAGTGTTTAACGTATTCTTAGATGGACCCGACTTGCTGGAGAGCAGCGAGTTCTTCATAGCGGTTTTGAATTTCGAGCACACTAAATCGTTGCATGGGTTATTCTTTAAATGTAATCCAACTGATGTGAGGAAGAGCCTCCCCCAGGATTGTGAAGCAATGAATAGCATAGCCCTCCTCCAGTGGTTGCTGAAGTCATTTCTGGACAAGCATTCGAACCTGATGGAAGGTTAGGATCCCCCTGGGGCGTCTTCTCCAGGTGACAGACTAGATAGGACAGGGATGTCCGGAAGGCAGCCTGCTCCTATAGTTCTTTGTCGGAGGCAACATACAGATCTGTGATGGCTATTTCCAAGGCTATAAGACGTTGTTTCATAGAATCCATACGCGAATGAGTGCGGGTCACCATGTGGGGTGTTGAGTGATCCGGTAGGTCGGACAAAATTGATTAAGATTAAGAACAAGAGGAAACACATTTTGGAATATAACAACAGGAAAGGTTACAATGAAAATCGGAAATTAAGGGGGGAAAAGGAGTACACTTTAGGAGAAACTCCTACCCAAGCCCTTGGCTAATTCCCCAATTCTCCCCCCCCCCCCCCCCCGTTCCCAATTCACGCCCCTTCTTTTTAAAACCAACAGTCCACTAAGGATATCCAAACTGATTCCTCTATGGGGTCCATTCTATTATTCCCTGAAATCTTCCACCTGGTTTTTTAAGCAGTTGAGTTAGGGGGGACCACTCCAACCGATTTGTTAGAAGACAGTTTTGTTGGAGGGTCCACTGCTAGCTATGCTGGTAGGACCACCGTGGCTGCAATATTCTTCCCACACCTAGAATAGATCTTCCAAGGCCCTGGGGTATCCCTTTCGCTATCAGTCACATTGTAATTTACTCTTATTTGACGTCTTACAATTTTTTACCCACACATCGTTGTACCATGCCATTTCAAGAAAAATCTAGTTTTGATGCCAATTGATCACATGACTCCAATTCCAATGTTTTATCTGGTTATTGTTTAGGGTGAACCATTGAAGTGTTACTTTAATTTAGAAAAAACAATTCACTCAAGATAAAGTTCATCATGAAAATGCAAAAAATGTTACAATTTGATGCCCTGAGACCTTACCCTATTGACCCTCAATGCTAAAGTTCATTAAAATTTAGACTCTATGTTTTCAAGGTGATTTTTGAGTAATTGTAGATAGATTTCTTCAAGCTCAGTCTCAAATTATAACACACATTACACACTTTTCTCCCCCTCCCCACACATGCTTTTGAGTGTGTGATGAATGCATGAACAAGTATAGTGATGAAATTATGAATTTAAACAATGATTTCAGCTTGATGGAAAAAAAGTAAGGGTTAGTAGAGAACTCCCCCTCCCATTGTTGCTTTTTCCTTTGGTGGTTTGTGTCCTATGTGATTTTCAAAGTGTTCTGCCATTTTTTCCATGTAAGATGCTACACAAATGAAAGAAATTTATGTGTGGTGATTATAAAAACAATCAAAATAAACAACTAAAGATAAATAAAATGAAGAAAAAGAAAAATCTTATGGCTTGGGTTTCCTCCCAAGGAATTCTTGTTGTCCCACCCTGGCTCTTCTTCCATTCCATGTTCATCCAAGATCCCAATGCAGGTTAATATTCACAAGTGTGAACTCAGGTGGTTCCTCTATCACTAATTTTTCCTTAATGTTTATAGTTTCTAGCTCCTTCACTTCTTGCTTAAATCTATCCCCTTCTATATCCATATCTAGGATGTAATTTTCCTCTTCATTCTGCCCCTTTTTATTTCCAACAACTTAAAAGGATAGAACATCAGTGAAGTTTTCTGAAACCTTCCTCCAAATCTGGTTAGTATTTTCAACTTGGAAACAATTCACTAAGACCCTTGTCTTTTTCATTTCGGGAATGAAATGTGACTCCCCTTTGTGTTCTTCTTCTTGGGACTTAAATTCCAAAATTTTCACCTCTATTTAAGCTTCATTTGAATCTTGAATTGTGATTCTAAAGATATTTGTTACTTGTTGATCTACTCAAGTCCCTTTTAGGTGTTGTAAAAAGTGGTTGAAAGACTTCCAACTCTCTCTTGATGTATTCCACTACTTCCCAATCTCTTTTCCCTTCGCTTTTAGGTTGAGTTTCCTCTTGAATTTTATATTCATCATGTAGGTTCAGATATGGATCCATATCCTCTTCTTCAATAGTTTCTTCAAGTTTAGCTTTCTTCACAGTTGAAATTTCAGCGGGCTATTCTACCACTAGCAGCCCATTATCAAGAGCTTGTAGGCTGCACTTCTCAAGGCCCTTTTCAATGGAAGCTTTCTCATTTCATGGGATTCCAGTGTGCTTTTCTCCCATAAATAGCTCAAAAACTCCCTCTAGTGGTTTACGATCTTCAATTCCCTTCTCTTCCCTTTTGGTGGTGGTCATGGCACACCCTATTGGCGTGAAGTCACCCTAAATATGCATCATTTCTTGACTTTCTCCACTATTTTTCTTAGCAGGAAGTGAAGCTTGCTGCTCCTTTTCCCATGTAATGTAAATCTTTAAATTTTATCATGTGAAGAGATTTCTTGCTCTCTTAAAGATAAGTTACTTTGGTCCCTTCAATATGGATTGTTTGAATCTGGAAACAAACGATTCTTCTCAAAATCCCTAAGCTGGACAACACTTTTAATCACTTGAATTTCAGAAATACCAACTTGATTGAAGTCATCATGGTTCTCCCAAGGTGTGTTGATGCCACCCCCCCCCCAAATTTAATCTTCATTTGAATCTTGAATTGTGATTCCAAATCTATTTGTCACTTGTTGATCCACTCTCAGGTCCCCTTTAAAGCCTTCCAACTCTCTCTTGATGTATTCCACTTCTTCCCAATCTCTTTTCCCTTTGTTTTTTGGATGAGTTTCCTCTTGAATTTCAGATTCAGCATGTAGGATCATATCTGGATCCATATCCTCTTCTTCAATTGTTTCTTCAAGGATAGATTTCTTCACAACTGAAATTTCAGTGGGATATTCTACCACTAGCAGCCCATTATCAAGAGCTTGTGGGCTGCACTTCTCAAGGCCCTTTTCAATGGAAGCTTTCTCATTTCATGGGATTCCAGTGTGCTTTTCTCCCATAAATAGCTCAAAAACTCCCTCTAGTGGTTTACGATCTTCAATTCCCTTCTCTTCCCTTGTGATGGTGGCCATGGAACACCCTATGGGCGTCAACTCACCCTAAATATGCATCATTTCTTAACTTTCCCTACTATTTTGCTTAGCTGTAAGTGGAGGTTTCTGCTCCTTTTCCTGTGTAATGTAGGCTTTAAATTCCCTATAAATCTTTAAATTTTATCATGTGAAGAGCTTTGTCTCTCTCTTAAAGATAAGTTACTTTGGTCCCTAGAATCTGGATTGTTTGAATCTGGAAACAAACAATTCTTCTCAAAATCTCTAAGCTGGAAAACACTTTTTATCACTTGAATTTCAGAAATACCAACTTGAATGATGTCATCTGGTGGAATTTCAAAATTCCATCTCTGAAATGAGTTATTTTCAAGCTATCTATGTGGATAACACACATCCTTCTTCCCATGGGTCTTCAACATCATGTCCTGCAATTGTTCTTCAAGATAATCAATTTGAAATTATGCTTCATTTGGAACAATGTTCTCATGGGATTTAATTCTTTTTATTCTTGAATCACTTTGAAAGGAACTCAGTGTCAACTTCCTTGAAATGTGTTTGAGCTCACATGCACTCTTGTTACCATAAGTTCCTCCAGCTGCATTTTCCCCTAGAAATTTTCTATCCAAGTTGATTCCATCATAGAATAATCGCATGAATAATAAGAAAAAATGACATATATGGACAACATGAATAATAAGGGTATGTATAAATAAACATTCATGATGAATACATAACATATGCACGGGTTATCAAAATATTGGTAATCTTAAAATTTAGCAACACACAATCATGTCCACAAATAAACTTATGATTATACAACGTCAATTATAAATAATGGCAATGTCCATTGATATCATCCTCATGGTATATAAATATATATATATACACACACCACATTCATTGGAGATATATATTTATTTTAAATATAATTTTATTATTTATAATTATAATTATAAATAAATATATTTTAAAAAACTTTATATAAAATTATAAATATACAATTATAAATATATAATTATAAAAATACAATTGTAAATATATAATTTTAAATATAATAAATATATTTATCATTTAATAAAATTTATTATATTTTTATAATTATAATAAAATTCAGCTTTCTCCCGAATGGAAGATCTCCGGGAGCCGGTTGGCCACTGCCTCAAGCTACCGCCACCGCGTAATAAGAGTAGGCGCACTGGGGTGACAAGGGAAGGGGGTATAAAGGGCACGGGGATTCTATTCTGGTCATGGGAGTGCCTGACTGGTGGCTGTCCGGCATTGCCATTGAAGGTAACAGCTGCAAGGGAGAAGGTATGAGGAGGAGGGAAGTGCAGTCGGGAGAAGGTACTGTGGAGAAGAGGGAGGTGCCAAGTGCAGTAGAGGAGGAATGGAATATCATTATATAGTGTATTTTATTTGGTCACGAAAATAAATGCCGTTGATCGTGAACCCATGCAATGGCCGAGATTTAGGAAAACGTCAACTGTATTATGAAATGAAAACAGAATCGATCCACGTCATTAATTGATAATTAAAAATCTTGAAAATATTTAATGATAATTTTAATTTTTTTAAATGCGTCATTATTGTATCATTAAATGAGATTTCAACAAAAAATTAATCATCCATCTAATTAAAATTAAAAACTAATAATAAAAATAATAATAATAACACACAGACAAGTTCAAGTCCTTCCCCATGCGTTTTCTATAAATTTTACACAATAACCAATTAATTAATTGAAATAATGCAACTCCTTTTTAGGAGACTAATTATTAAATACAAATAATGAAAGTATACAGGTTGACTCAAAATTAGAAATATAATTTAAAAAAATTTAACGAATACACATCTTTAATTTTTTTTTTAAATATACAAGAAAATAATTTTTTTCCCTACAGAAAAGAAATGCATACACATTTAAAAAAATTGAATGATCAAATAAAATTTCACCAACTTTAACAAGATAAATTCAATTGAAAGGCCATAAGATTGCATTAAGTGGTTATATATATATATATATATTGTGTGTAAAAAATTCAATATTTTCATAACATAGAATGTATGTTATTTGGTTGAAAAATCAAATATCTAGTTTCCAATATAAATTTGACAGTTATTACATTACATACTTATATTAGGTGGTTTTTTTAACTACACTTGAGTTTTTACATGATTTTTTAATATTTAATTAAATAATTTTTTAAACACATGCTAATTTGGGTTTGTGTGTATATAATCTATTTTAAAAAATTGTGTTCAATTAAGTGCTTTAAACCAAAAATGTTATCATGATTGAAATGATTGCAGTTGTGAACAGAGAGAAACTGTGATGATTCAAGGTGGGATCAAGCAACAATCAGTAGAGACAGAACTAGATTCAAAAGAATATGCAAGAAATCAGTAAAGGTGAACGCATGATTTGTCGTGCTTAGGCCTGTTTTTGACATACATGGACGACAAGAACACCACCCGCATACACATGTTTTAATAAGTTCAAATCAAATAGAATGCAAGATACAGTCTTGAAATATGAACAACAGATGACAAATGCCCCAAAAGATAGATCTTCAAAATAAAAGAATGAAGATGGGGATGCTTACAAGGCCGGACAATTTGGATATATCCGACACTCATTATCTCTCTATGCAGCCTCCCAAAAGTGGACCTTTCTAGACATGTACACGCGCACGGTAATGTGCTTCATTTGGATCTCCACCAATGCTTCTCGGTCATGGAAATGGCTGCACATCCTCAGCACAGAAGATCATCATCCAGCTTGACCACAAATAGCGAACCAACGGTGCACAAGGAGGATGTCAGACACACATTTCTGATCTCTCATAAAGCAAGGGTATGTTGGAGAATGCAGGGTTTCACCAGCAAAAAGAGAGCAAAAACCAAAAGGAGGTAGACTAAGTGAATGAAGTGAAACAACGGGGTGCAAATGTAACCTCCCAGGTAATGTTGATATAAAACATTTTCTTTAGTTAATTATAAAATATTAGATAACTTTTCAGTCAAAAGAAAAAAATCATTATTTATAACGAAATTGGATTTTCAAGCATTATACTATTTTATTTAAAATCTTGGTTTCCAAATAATAAAATTTTAATTTGAAAAAATGAATTTCATTTTTGTATTTAGCATTTCAAAATAATCATTGGATGAATTTAAAATAATTTTCTGAAAAAAAAAATATTTTTTAATGAATAATGAAAAATAAATATTTTTGATAAAAACTGCTTTTTCTTTTCAATTATTTAAAAATTGAAATTTTATTTTTGAGTAGTTTTAAAATTAAATTACTTAATTTTGATTAAAAAATCCAATTATAGTCTTCGAAATGAATTAAAAACTTGAACTTATTATAAAGAAATTATACTTAAAAAAGCAATTTGTCTGAAAAATCACTTTTCATCACATTTTTTCGGTTTAATTTTAAATAAAATTATGCCAATTATATGTTTTGAATATTGAAAAATGGGTTCCCTATTTGGAATCATTGGGTCCAAATTTGGTAAATAGGTCCCTCTTATTTTTGATCAATCAGAATAACAACCTTAGTCATTTTGTTAACACTGTAAAGGGTAAATCAGGTAATTAAAAATAAAAATAAAATGATAAGAACTATAAAATAAACCTAGTAGTTGATTTAATTTTATTTGATGATTTCATTTTATCCATAATCATCCAGGATTCGGTTATATGACATTTTATTTCTATTTGGATGTGATTATGACCTTTAAAATATTTTATTTAATGGAAAGCAAAAAATGACATACTCTTGTTTTTAATAAATAGAATATTTTTAACATGGAGATAACTAGAGGCTATGTTCGATTATAAATATTATTTTGAAATCAGAATGATTTATATTTATCTTGGTAATTTATTTGTAAATTTTAGTGAGTAAATAATTACATTAAAATCTTACACAATATTGATTCAGTAATTATTCAATTAATGAAAATAAAAAATAAATGATATTAAAAATATTTAGAGTTATATAATTTGAAATAATTAATGTGCCCTGTGGATCTTCTAGATAAATATAACATTTCAAGGATGTATTAAAAAATTTTATTTCAAATTCAATTGTTGTCTTTATTTTATAAAAGTCAAAGTAAATGAATTGTTCTAAAATTTACATTATTGATATTTTATGGAAATAATATTTTATTAAATTGTATAAAATTAATAAAAATACTATATTCGACCAAGTGATTAGGTTATTGTTGAAAATATAAACCATGGTCAATTTATGGATCGTTTTTCCATTTATAGTAACTATCTTGACCCTCAAAGAGTAAAAAACCTTGTTATCATGTTAAGCGTGAAAAGGGTTAACGAGGGGTTAACCCCAAAAGATAAAGGTAAAAATATGATCTAAACATGTCCAAATATTATTCGAAAATATGATTTAGACTCATATTCATATTATCTTTTAATATTATCAATTTGAGGTGATTTGGATGTCCAAATTAAATTATATTAAATTAATATTTTAATAAATTCAATGAGTATTTATCCTCTATCTTATAAAAGGGAACCACTTCTTCTCACTTCTTCACACTTAAGAACCAATTTAATTCACCCAATATCTACCCAAATCCATTCCTAACATATCCTCCCATGTTTTAGAGTCCTTATTTTAGGAAGAATACCAATCTTAGAGGTTTTAAGGTGTTAAGAAAATGAGACTTTCAAAAGAAGAGAAAGATAAAGAACGCACATAATGATTTAGGCTCAAGGTAAGATAAGTTCTTTTTAAAAATCAACTTTTAAATTTTCTGTCACGAACCAACCCAGGTCGACCCTAAACCGGTCACCCGATCTGGTCCGCGACATGGCCCGAAGGGCGTTCCCGATCCCCACGGGTTGGTAACCAGTGTTGGGCATCAAAATTTAACCGTTGGGAATGATTTGGCATGTGAACAAAAGATAAACACATAAACAAAACTAACGATAAAAAAATTGCAGCAGAAAGAAAATAAAACCGAGCATACCTCCTTGTGACCTTCATGGTCACCACCCAAATCAGACTCAAGCCTTCTCCAACACTGAGCAGCTGAACCAGGATCCTGAACAAGAACTGAACGTGCAAATAAAAGAATATGATAGGCATGAGCACTAAGATGCTCAGTAGGGATGCCAAATATAACCACGGAATCCAAGTATTTTCTTTCCCAAAACAATCCAATGACAAAATTTTTAAATACAGATATAAAAGTAGGGTTTTCACATTTTAAAATAAGCAACATACTTTTTCCATTTGAAAACCCAACACTTGCTATATAAAATTTTCAAAACCATTTTCCATTTCATATACAAAACCAAGGCAGACAGATCAGGAATGTGCTACAAGGGAAGAAGGTGAAACAAAACAAGCTAGAACAAACTATTAAAACATAAAGTAAACAAAAAATGAAATTAATTAATTAACCATGAGTGATCCTAAACATCCCTAGAATACCCCTGGACGTACTCGGTTGGCCGTGCGCACTGAGCATAAAGAGATCAAAAATAAATAAATAATTAATTAATTATATCTTAGAAGGAGGGAAGCGGGTTGGCCGTGCGCACGAGGGTTAAGATGCACCACTGGCTGGAACAAGGAGAGAAGGGAGGGTCAGACACACCGCTGGTCGGGGCAAAGAGGCCAGAGGCTGGGAGGCCAATGCGGAGGTGGTCGACACGTAGGTGGTCGGTACGAAGGTGGATGACATGAGGGAGGTCGGCCACAGGGTGCGTCATTGAGAGGAAAACCGGTTGCGGATGCGCTGGCGAGAGGTCCGGTCGCGGGTAGGACGTCGGAGTGGCGGGGACCTCCGAAGAGGTGGTGGATGGCCCGAGCGGGGTCTGGACGGATGTAGGAGGAGACTGGCTGGGTCAGTTGGGCAATGGGTACTGGAGACGACAGAGGGGTGCAGGGTCCCGGGCGAGCACATAGGGGTGAGTAGAGTGGCAAGAGCTAGATCATGGCAGGGAGTTGTGGGGTCTCGGGGATCGCGGAAGGGAGGTGTGGGGTCCCGAGCGAGCGTAGAGGGGTGAGAATGGGGGCGGGAGTTGGATCGCAGCAGGGAGGAGAGACCTAGAGGAGGCGGCTGCAAGGGGCACCGTTGCGCAACCAGTCCAGGGGGGAATGGGGGGCGACGCGAGGCAGACTAGGGTTTCATATATATATATATATATATATATATATATATATATATATTCATTTTATAACAATAACAATAAAAATAATAATAATAATAATAATAGTAATACCATAATAATAATAATAATGACATAAACAATAATAATAATAATAATATCATTAATAATATTAATACTCTTAATAATAATCTTAATAATAAAAAAAACAGTGTAATATTATTATTATTATCGAACATTATTTTTTTAAATTTTTTATCCATCTATTTATCTTATTCTAAAAATCGGGTCACTAGGCGCTCGTCGCACGGCTTAATAAACCGCGTGCAAGCTGTACGCCTCCTTCCATACCACTTGGGCACCCGCACAAGCACTGGGGGAGACCATACGGTTACCGCTAACCATGTGGTGCCCTTACACCGGTCTAAAACCCACTAAAATCATTAAATGTCAAAAAAATTAAACCGGGACCCAACCCGAACCTCGGCGCGAGAACCCGAAACTAAGAAATAATGAAATAAAAATAAACTTAAAAACCGGGGTGTGACAATTCTCCCCACCACAGACACTTTCTTCCCCCAGAAAGTCACCCAACCAAATGATAGTCAAAACAAGAATTCATGCCCGATTGAAATCTAAAAAAACCATAACACAAGGGAATGGGAGAACACGAGAGGGTTTTCCCCAACACAAGAAATCAACTAGTGCGGAAATTTAACACCCAAACATAGCACCTTGGGAAGGGGGGGAGACGGAGTAACTCCCAACCGATCCAAACTAACTTCTATAGCACGAGCGAACAACACCTCAACTGAAACTTAGAACTCTCGGTCCAAACCCAAAAAAACCCCAACATTAGAGAAAAACTTCTGAACAGAACATAATCCAAGCAGTAAACCCGAGCGTTAGTACAAGCCTTGACTCCTTCGCTGGCACTTACGTCTCCAAACGAACACCGCTAAATGAAAATCAACCCATATAGGATCCAAACACACTTTTAAGAAAAACACATAATTCAGAAAACCACATTCACACAACCAAGACTGCTTGGATGAAAATAGGATGAGTCCGTCATAACTTCACAACAAAACAATGAACTTATAACAACATCAAAACTTTAACAGCAAAAACCAAGGATGAAAAGACTTAAAATTTTTCAATTCCAACGTGGAACACAAAACCCGAACCAAGGATTCACACCCCTGGAAACTCCTGACTGTGCGTGAGCTTCACCCCAAGACCTGTGACTCAGGATCTGATGGCTGAAGCATCTCCTGCCTCACGGTCAGGCACTAGAATCCCTCGATCACAATGTTTTCTTCAGGTGACGCTTCCTGCAAAACATCTCTAGATGTTCCAAACATCCACAATGATGGCACGTCTTCGGAGGGATGCGACATGAGAGCTTCACGTTCACGAACCGGCCACACTGGTGGCACACCACTGAATGGTCCGAAAAACTGGAATCCAGAACCACTGTAGAGGACTCTTGAGAAACAGTTCCCTCTGGCACACCCTGCTCGCCATATGGGGAACCTTTATGAGCAACCAAATATGCTGGATTTCCAACCATCTGTGCTCTGGAGACCAACTCAGCTAAAAATGTCTCATCCACCAACTTCTCAAAATGATGGTCCTTAGAAGGGAGGACTCGCTCCTTGATCGATGAAGACCCCCGATGAAGAGGGAAGTCTTCATCAAATCTTGTGATGCTACTTCTAGAGAAAATGACACAAGTTCCTTAAGATGGTCAACATAAGTCTTCATTATCTGTTGTCCTTATTGAATACGCATAAGTTCTTCCCTTTTCTTCGTCTACACCTCTTTGGGTATAAACCACCGGACGAAGACAGACTTAAAGACATCCCACATCATCCCAACTTACATTGATGGCGGGTCGAATAACTCCCATTCATCCAGGGTTGGACCTTCAAATAGGCCCAAAATGGCATGCACTCTAACAGCTTCAGGATTTCCCAATACCCTGAAGAAATGTTCGACCTCTTCAAGCCACTCTGCTGCCTCTAACAGACCCCGATCACCATGAAGTATAGGAAATGTCTGAGAAGGACCAAAAAATGGGCATGACTTATCAAAAACTTTGGGGACCTTTCTGGGAAGCATTTTTTTAACAACATATAAAACAAAACGCCAAAACCAATATCAAACTGAAGCAACATCAATGAAAGCGCTTTCATCCAAAATCAGCTAGCTCAAAAACCAAACAAATAAAAACACAACAAAAAATTCCCTTTTTCATTTTAGATTTCAAAACCACCTTCTTTTGAGGCCACTTTCCAAATACCAAACCCAATTTCCAACCAAATTCAATTTTCCAAATATCGTTTCCCCTTTTCATTTTCAAAAACACACTTACATCAATCAAAACCAAAACAAAACCCAACTTACAACAAATCATCGGGGCGAGAAAGTAGCAGTTACGCTTAACTTGGAGATATGGTAGTGGGCCATGCCCCAAGTAAGTGTCAACAGCTAAGAGGAACTTAAATTGTGTACTCAAACTCCACATGGGTCACAACTCCATGTGAAATCATGATGTAACATCGGATTGCCTCTGTTGTCATCCCTCAATCCAAAACAAATCAGAGCAAGATAAGGAATCAATTCCCAGTCTACCCCTAGTGACTCGAGATTCGGAACGGGTGAGGGTTCATGACGTCCTTCCCATACCTACCACTCGAGTCATGAAAGTCCTAACCTCCATCTACCGAACACCCCAAATAAAAAGGGCCTCCTCTGATACCATTTTGTCATGAACTAACCCGGGTCGACCCTGAACCGGTCACCCGAGCCGGTCCACGACATGGCCCGAAGGGTGTTCCGAATCCCCACGAGCTAGAAACCAGTTCCAGGCATCAAAATTTAACCTTTGGGAACAATTTGTCCCATGAACAAAAGATAAACAGATAAACAAAACTGTCGATAAAAAAAAAAAGAAAACTAGCAGCAAAAAGAAAATAAAATCGAACATACCTCCTTATGACCTTCAAGGTCAACACCCAATTCAGACTCAAGCCTGCTCCAACACTGAGCAACTAAACCAGGAACCTGAACAAGAACTGAACCTGCAACTGAAAGAATATGATAGTCGTGAGCACTGAGATGCTCATTAGGGATGAAAAATATAACCATAGAATCCAAGTATTTCTTTTGCCAAAACAGTCCAATGACACAAGTTTGAAATATAGATATAAAAGAAGGGTTTTCACATTTTAAAATAAGAAACATACTTTTTCCATTTGAAAATCCAACACACGCTATATACCATTTTCAAAACCATTTTTCCATTTCATATACAAAACCAAGGCAGACAGATCAAGAATGTGTTACAAGGGAAGTAGGTGAAACAAAACAGGCTGGAACAAACTAGTACAACATAAAATAAACAAACAATGAAATTAATTAAGTAACCATGGGTGATCCTAAACATCCCTATAAGACCACTGGACGTACTCGGTTCAGAACCACCTGCCGGCGTATATTGAAACTTCTATATCCAACTGGCCACCCTCATAGTAATAGAAACCAACGACACTCCCCATCTGGCCTATACACCTACCAGTGGGTACCAACCCATCTAATCAGGGCTGATAAGAAACCATCACTCGATCAACTATAAGACGCCCAAGAACCCATGGTGGTTATAATAATACTATGTAGGTAGGAAGACCCTCGCACGCGTGGCTCATCTCACCATATTTTCCTTCCCCAAAAATGGATGCTTCCTATACATTCACCCATAAAGGGTTACACTAGACGAGAGCACCTCATATACATGTTAAATCATTCAAATTAAATAAATTTTCAAACAGGCCGTCACATCATGTTTATATCAAAACCATTTTCTAAAAAAACATTTAAAACTCCAACCAGGCACACACACAACTTTCCAACACAACCCATTCTAAAAGTTAACACAAAATTCACCCATGAGTTAAGAGCCAAATGGGGATTTAAGTCTAAATTCTCCCATTCATTTTTTGTTAAACCTTTCAAAATTTTAAAGAAAAACACACAAAACAAACAAACGGCCTCTCGAGCCTAACATTTTCTGAAACGGACACTAAGGGCCAAACGAGCACACCCTTTGAGATATCCTTTAAAACCTCTCATAAAAGCCACACAAAGGACCAATATTATTTAGAAATCAAAAACCATTTATAAGACCAAGGTTTTAAGAAAAAAACTATTTTAAACATCATTTTCATTTGAAGGCACATCCATGTCTCCACCTAGTGCACCCATGGATGTGTCAACATCCAATGACACACCTATAGTTCAAGAAAATAACCAACACTATTTCCACAAAACTGTCACTTTCTTTAAAACTAAAACCAACCGCTTACTTTATTTGAAAAGAACACACTGCCACATTAAAAACCAAAGATCCCCCCTTTTATAACACCTTAACAAAATTAACAAGTTTCACCAATACCAAAATTATACACCAAACTAAATTCACAAATAACCAATACCAACACACAACATAATCGAAGCTAAACATTTCATAAAAACCATGAATTATACTTTGAGGAACTATAGTATTTCATCAAATACACTAAGTACACATGATCAAAGAGCCCCCTATTTATATGCATAAGAGAATCGTTTTAACAACTTCTAAAAATTTCATAAACACCAAAGCAAATCAATTTGATGTAAACTAAGACTACGAATCAATTAAAATATAATAATTTGAAGAATGCAAGTGTTAAAGGAATGAATCAGAAGGGAAAAAATCATATTCACCTACCTCAAACAAGCACGGACGTGAAAAACTTCGACGAAAGGATGAACAATCCCTGCGGAGCAACCGCGCTTGCTAAACAGTGAGAAAAACACACAGAACACAACACGCGACGGAAAAATGATTAGCCAAATTAAATAAAAACCAATAATTAAAGGAAAAGAGATTAATTAATTAATTAATTAATTAATTATACCTGATAAGGAGGGAAGTGGCTTGGTCGTGCGCACGAGGGTTCGGATGCACCGTTGGCCGGAACAAGGAGAGCAGGGAGGGTCGGACACGCCGTTGGCCAGGGAAAAGAGGCCGGAGGCCGGGAGGCCAATGCGAAGGTGGTCGTCCTGCAAGTGGTCGGTACGAAGGTGGACGGTGTGAGGCAGGTTGGTTGCGGGATGCGCCGGTGAGAGGAAAACCGATTGCAGATGCGCCGACGAGAGGGAGGTCGGCCGCGGGTAGGACACCGGAGCGGTAGGGAGCTCCAGCAAGGTGGCAGCTAGCCCGAGCGGGGTCTGGCCGGATGTGGGAGGAGGTCGGCTGGGTCAGATGGGCGGTAGGTACCGGAGACGGCAGGGGGGTGAGGGGTCCCGGGCGAGCACGGAGAGGCGAGCAGGGAGGCGGGAGCCGGATCACGGTAGGGAGGTTGGGGGTCCCAGGTGAGCGGGGAAGGGCAAGAAGGTGGGCAGGAGCCGGATCGCGGCAGGGAGGTGCGGGGTCCCGGGTGAGTGTGGAGGGGCGAGCAGGGGGAGAAGGAGCTGGATCGCGGCAGGGAGGAGAGACCGAGAGGAGGCGGCTGCAGGGGGCGACACTGCGCGACAAGTCCAGGGGGGAATGGGGGGGGGGACGCGGGGTAGACTAGGGTTTCATATATATATATATATATACATTCATTCTATAATAATCATAACAACAACAACACCACCACCAACAACAACAACAACAACAATAATAATAATAATAATAATACCATAATAATAATAATGACACAAATAATAATAATAATAATATCATTAATAATATTAATACTCTTAATAATAATCTTAATAATTATAAAAATAACAACGTATTATTATTATTATCAAACATTCTTTTTTTAAAATTTTAATCCATTTATTTATCTTATTCTGAAAATCGGGTCATCGTGCACTTGTTGCACGACTTAATAAACCATGCGCTCGTCGCACGACTTAATAAACCACACGCAAGCTGCGCGCCTCCTTCCAGACCACTTGGGCACCCACGCAAGCACCGGAGGCGACCGCACGGTTACCACCAACCATGTGGTGCCCTTGCTCCAGTCTGAAACCCACAAAAATCATTAAACGTCAAAATTTTAAAACTGGGACCCAACCCGAACCTTGGCGTGAGAACCTGAAACTAAAAAATAATGAAATAAAAATAAACTTAAAAATCGGGGTGTGACAGTTTCCCTTAAAAATCTATTTTTCTTACATATCCATATTTTTAAAATTGGTTTATTGATGTATTTATATGGAAATAAGTGAATTATAAAGGACACTTTATGTTTCTTTTGATTCATCGAAGATGTTCAACAACAGAGATGCGTCGACAGTGGGGTTCAGCGAGGCACCAGTGATGTTCGGCGAGGAGGTGGGGTGAGGTGGCAGTGGGGTTCAACGAGGTGGTAGTGGGGTTCAGCGAGACAGGGGCGAGGCAGTAGTGGTGTTCGGCGATGCGGTGGGGCAAGGCGGCAGTGGGGTTCAGCGAGGCGACAGTGGGGTTCAGGGAGCTGAGGGTGAGGTGCCAATGGTGTTTTGTGAGGTAGTGGTGGTTTTTAGAAATGCGACATTGGGGTTCAATAAGAGTAAGAGTTGCAACACTAGTGCGGCTCGGTGAGAGTGGCGGCCATGCAGCAGCGAGGTTCGGTGAGAGGGGCAGCACTCGACTTCCGCGAGAGCTTGAAGGCGTGCGAAGAAGACATGTGGGTAGGGTTTCTTTTAAAAAATGGATGATCATTTTAGCAGGGCTTTCAAAAAAATACCAATAAATATATTTATTATATTTATAATTATAACTATAAAGAAATAGATATTTATTTATATATATATATATAATAAATATATTTATAAATTTTGTGTATATTTATAAAAATATTATAAATAAATATTTATTTATTTATAATTATAAAATTATCATAAATAAATTAATATATCATATTTATATTAATTATCAATATGCGTTTTTTAATTAATTTATATAAACAAACTTTATTTTTGAATATAAATATAATAATTTTATATAAATTAATAAATTTTTTATTAAAAACTTTTATCAGTGATAAGAATAGTGCTAATATATCTATCTTTTCTCACCATTAAAAAAAGTGATGATAAATGTTACAAACCTTTATCATAGATTTTAGCTAGCGCTGATAAAGGTGATTTGTTTATTAGCACTTTCTGCTTAGTGCTGATAAACAAAGACGCTTCCCTTGGCCCGATCCGGGGTAGTGTATATATTAACACACACATATAATTATAAATAAATATATATATATATATATTATAAATTATACAATACGAATATAAATATAAAATTTTAAATAAAGACTAATTTTAATGTTTTTATATACTTATTTACATAGTTCATGTCATTATATTTTAATATATATATACTGCATTTATATAAATATATATAATTATTATTATATAAATTATATTTTAGAATATAATTTTCAAAGGGTGCCCTTTTATCAGGCCTTGTATATATATATATAATGTGTTTTGGAGTACAATTAAATCAAACACACACACCTCACACGCATACTGGAAATGCAGACCATAGCCCCAAAGGGGATAACCCACCCATAGAGACTTATTTATTTTTTATATGAATGATCTGAAGACCCATTGTACATTAAAGACCATTACAATCCCATCACATGCCCATCACAACGGGCCAAACCCTCTCTCCCATGTGTCATCCCACGCACCCTGCTCACGCGCCAATGGATCCACCATCCATCACTTTTTTCATCTCACACGCCATCACACGCCGCTGCATCATTGTCCCTGCATCGTTGTCCCGGGCAGCACCCCCGTGCCATCAATCATCATTTTTCGCCCCTGTCGATCCCTGGACGCCATCATTACTGGTAGCACCACCCCCGTGTCATCATCGCCCCTACGTCGTCGTCCTGGGCAGCACCCCTCGTGCCGATCTGTCACCCATGTCGATCCCTGGATGCCGTTATCCCAGGCAGCAGCCCCCGTGTCGTCATCATCCCTGTATCGTCATCTCGGGCAGTACCCTGGTGTCGATCTTCCGCCCCTGCCATAATCATCTCTGGACATAGCACCATCGGAGCCCTCGGCTGTCCCCGGGCATATTCGTCGTCCGCTGAGTGCTAGAACCAGTTGGTGGTCACCCTCAGAAGCAAACCCCTGCAGCTGGCATGACTCTAGCCAAACCCACATCTTTTATGTTTTTTAATGTTTATATATGTTTATGTCTGTATATATATATCAAAAAAAATTACATGTTTTTATACAACTTATATATATATATATATATATATATATATATATATATATTCACACATTAATATACATAATTGTATATATATATGTGTGTGTGTATATTAGAAACCTTACACATTTTTTAAAATGTTTATATATGTATGTGTATATATATATATATCATAAACTTTACATGATTTTTTAAAACTTGTATATATATATATTCACATTTTAATATACATACGTGTATGTGTGTATATATATATGTTAAAAACATTACACAATATATATATATATATTAAAAAAATTACACAATTTTTAAAATGTTTATAGATGTATACACAGAATGTATTGTTTACATATATTTATATTAAAAAATTTCTTAATTAATCAAAATGTGTTAATATGTATTTATATTAAAAGATTTATTAATTAATATAAATATGTAAAATATATTTTGGAATTTTTTTTAAACAGATATACATATCAAATATATATATATATATACAAATATACATACAAATGTACATATATGTATATATATATCAAAAACCATACACATATTTTCAAAGTCACACACACACACACATATATATATATATAAACACTTACAAATATCAAAATTAAACACATGTAAATACACACACACACACACAAACATATATCAAAATACAATGGTAAACAAACATACTTATATATATATATATATATATATATATACAAATATAAATATAAAACACATATAAATAACAAAATTAAAAAATTAGAATACCTAAAAATCAATTAAAATAAATTACATGAACCATATTACAATCAAAATAGAGATTAATAGAATTGCGTCAATCCTAAATATAAATAATGCATGCAAATCAGATAAATTTTTAAACCTAGGGTTTGACCAAATCAGTATATTTAACATTGAATTAAAATACGCAAAAAATGAACCAGATTAAAACCAAAATAGAGATTAATATAATTGAATCAATCCTAAATATCAAATAAAGCATGAAAATTAGATGAAATTATAAACCTAGGGTTTTTCCAAACTAGTATACTTAACATTGAGCCAAGATACGAAAAAATGATGGAGAACATAAGTGGAGTCCGTACCTTGAAAATTTGAGTTGAAATCACCAAAAAATCGGGAAGAATCGAAATGCACGGAGCTGTAGCAAATCGATCGTCCGGGTATGGTTCAATGTGTTGTTCGGGATAGGGAGGAGAAAGGAGCAGAGGAAGAAAGGGGAGTCACACGACTGTTAAAACACCGAAGTTTTTTGCGATGAAATTACTGCCATAGCAAATAGTTTTTTGTCAAAATTATTTGAAAAATACACTAATTTCCATCACAAATAATCCTGAGTCAGTGAGCATTTGAAATAGATAATGTTATCTGTCGCAAATGGTCGTCGTGATTACTTTTCACGCTGAATGGCAGGAATGCCCGCCAAAACTATTTGTGACAGATTATTAATTCTGTCACAAATAATAATAGAAAAGATACAATTTGAGATGGTTCATTTTCCCGTCAAAAATAATCCAATTTATAATAGTGGAATGATCGAATCTAAAGTCGTCCAAATTCGATTTGGATGCCAAAGTTGAACAGATTCAATCAGATTCGATCAATCCTCTGAATCCAACTAGATTCCATCTTCCAAAGCCAACCAAATTTGATCCTCCATGACGAACCAGATTCAATCCACCGTTTCACTGATTCTCTCTGTTCCTGCCATCTAAGAAGAGCCGCAACACTGGTTGGAGATTTTTGAAGAATATAATAACCCGAAGTTTCCTGTGAAGGTTGTTGTTGATTCATCAACAGGCTGGGGGTTGGGGTGTTCTCTATTGTGGCGAGGAAGACAAACTGAAGTGGGGGATAGAGACGTTGCGCGAGATATAGGAAGCGGTGGATTTTTTCCCATAACCCGATCAACCTGACCCAACCCGACCCTATCTGAGATGGGTTGGGTCGGGTCGAGTCCAAACTTAAAATAATGCCTGACCCGACCCGACCCAACCTGCCCTATTTTAATTGGGTCAGGTCCAAAAAAAATACCCAACCTGACCCAACCCGACCCATGGACACCCTACCCTTACCACCCCAACCGATCGCAGTGGGAAAAAAATCATATATTTCTAGTAGAGTATATATCATAAAAAACGACATATATGGACAACATGAATAATAAGGGTGTCAATATATATAAATGGACACTCATGATGAATATATAACATATACAGGCGTCATCAAAATATAGTTAATCGTAACATGTAGCAACACACAATAATGTGCACAAATAAACTTATAATCACACTGCATCGGTTATTTTTTTATTTTTTTTGTAAAATGACATGAATTGGTTACTCAATTCATGCCCAGATAAATTTATTAAATCAAAAGTTTTACAATAGGAAACATGAGGTGTAATACACTTACTGACTAAAAATTCTCTTTTTTTTGGATTTTCTAAATGACCTCTTTGTGGCTGAGCGGTAACTGAAATAGAAAAGTCAAACCATCACGCGGGAACAACAGCATGAATCCAATTCCAAATACAAATTAAAAAATTCACAAAAACCGAGGAGATTCGGAACCGAGATACGCGCGCGTCACCAAAGTCACATCGCCTGCCTTCTCAGACAATGCAGTCGACGTCGCCATACAAACCGTCATTATTGTCACTGACTTCCTACATCATCTCTAACCGCTGGAATGAACCAATTGGACCTCATCCCACTGGATGAACCTGAAGACAGAGAAAAATCCACTACGAGACACCACCTGGAGCACCGAAGACCACTCGAACTCACAACCCAAAACACTGGAGAAACCACCGTGCATATCTAACTAGGAGAGAATGGTGGAATCTCGGAGCAAGAGCAGAGAAATCTGACTCAGGCCTCGATAGGGAGATCGTCGCCATGGCCACCCAACGCCGACAGCCGCCACAACATCCAGAAACACGAATCACCAAAACCAGAAGCATAGATCGAAATCAACTCCAAACAAGCAACAAAGCTCGATCGCACCATGGCATCATATCCCATCAATCCAATAATAACCAAATCACCAAAACCAAAATCAAGCAAGAGCACCTCATGGAAAAGCACAATCCATCAACATGCCACCATCGATAACCAAACAAACAAACCATCACTGAAAACATGAGGAAGAAAACTGAAAAACACAAACACAAACCAGTGTCGAAGAGCCACGTCTGGAATGATGGTGACCGTAAAAAAATACCTTTATCAGAACTTTTTTAGCACTGATAAAGATATTATGTTAATATTTTATTTATATTAATATATATATTTATAAAATTATATATATGATAAATAAATATATATATATATATATTTATAATTATAACTATATAACTATATATATCTTTATAATTATAAAATTATAAATGGGGCTTAATCAGTGACACAAGTTTGAAATACAAATATAAAAGCAGGGTTTTCACATTTTAAAATAAGAAACATAATTTTCCAATTGAAAATCCAACACACGCTATATACCATTTTCAAAACCATTTTCCATTTCATATACAAAACCAAGGCAGACAGATCAAGAATGTGCTATAAGGGAAGTAGGTGAAACAAAATAGGCTGGAACAAACTAGTACAACATAAAGTAAACAAACAATAAAATTAATTAAGTAACCATGGGTGATCCTAAACATCCCTAGAAGACCCCTGGACGTACTCGGTTCGGAACCACCTATCGGCGTATGGTGAAACTTCTAAGTCTATAACCAACTGGCTACCATCACAGTAATAGAAACCAACGACACTCCTCATCTGGCCTATACACCTACCAGTGGGTACCAACCCATCTAATCAGAGCTGATAAGAAACCATCACTCGATCAACTATAAGAAGCCCTAGAACCCATGGTGGTTTTAATAATACTGTGTAGGTAGGAAGACCCTCGCATGTATGACTCATCTCACCGTATTTGTCTTCCCCAAACACGGACGCTTCTTATACATTCACCCATAAAGGGTTACACTGGACAGGAGCGCCTAATATACATGTTCAATCATTCAAATTAAACAAAGTGTCAAATGGGCTGTCACATCATGTTTATATCAAAACCATTTTCTAAAAAAACATTTAAAACTCCAACCAGGCACACACACAACTTTCCAAAACAACCCATTCTAAAAGTTAACACAAAATTCACCCATGAGTTAAGAGCCAAACGAGACTTTAAGTCCAAAGTCTCCCATGCATTTTTTGTAAAACCTTTCAAACTTTTAAAGAAAAACACACAAAATGACCAAACGGCCTCTTGAGCCTAACATTTTCCGAAATAGACACTAAGGGCCAAATGGGCACAGCCTTTGAGATCTCATTCCAACCCTCTCATAAAACCCACACAAAGGACCAATCTTATTTAGAAAGAAAAAACCATTTATAAGACCAAGGATTTAAGAAAAAACTATTTTAAACGTCATTGTCATTTGAAGGCACATCCATGTCTGCACCTAGTGCACCCATGGATGTGTCAACATCCAATGACACGCCTATAGTTCAAGAAAATAACCAACACTATTTCCACAAAACTGTCACTTTCTTTGAAACTAAAACCAACTGCTTACTTTATTTGAAAAGAACACACTACCACATTAAAAACCAAAGTTCTCCCCTTTTTTAACACCTTAACAAAATTAACAAGTTACACCAATACCAAAATTATACACCAAACTAAATTCACAAATAACAAATACCAACACACAACATAATCAAAGCTAAACATTTCATAAAAACCATGAATTCTACTTTGAGGAACTATAGTATTTCATCAAATACGCTAAGTACACATGATCAAAGAGCCCCCTCTTTATATGCATAAGAGAATCATTTTAACAACTTCTAAAAATTTCATAAACACCAAAGCAGATCAATTTGATGTAAACTAAGACTACGAATCAATTAAAAAAATTAATGAGGTTGGGGGTGTGCGAATATCATTTGGTGAGTAGTTATTTTTTTTGTTAATATATAATAAGTTATTATATATATATATATGAGAAAATTGTAAAAAAAATTAGGGGTTGGGGGGTGCGCTGTAGTGGGCGGGTTAATTTTTTTCTAAATAAATTTATATATAATATATGCAAGTTGCAACATATTTAAAAAAATTAATGAGGTTAGGGGACATGCACGAACATCATTAGCTGATTGTGTTATTTTTTTGTTAATATAAAATAAGTTATTATATAATATTAAATCATTGGCACATACACATATATTATTAATGGATTTTTAAAAGCCACACTTAATTGATATATATTATTAATAGCTTTATATATAATATTAATGGCTTTGTTTATATTTATATATATATATATATATATATTATCATATCATTGATATATATATATATATATATTATTAGTAGATTTGTTTTTATATATACATATATATAATATGCAAGTTTCATCATATTTAAAAAAATTAGTGAGGTTCAGGGTGTGCGCGAATATCATTGGGTGAGTGTGTTTTTTTTATTAATATATAATAAGTTATTATATATATAATGCTAAATGGTTGATATATATATATATATAATATGAGAAAATTATAAAAATAATAATCAGGGGTTGGGGGGTGTGTCGTAGTGGGTGAGTTAATTTTTTTTCTAAATAGATTTATATATGTATAGTCTATATAATATAAGAATGTTGCAACATACTTAAAAAAAATTAATGAAGTTGAGGGACTTGCACGAACATCATTAAATGAGTGTGTTATTTTTTTATTAATATACAACAAATTATTTTATATATAATATTAAATCATTGATATATATATATATATTAATAGCTTTGTTTATATATATATATTATATTAAATCATATACATATACATATACATATATATATATATATATATATATATTATTAATGGATTTTTAAAAACCACACTTAATTGATATATATTATTAATGGATTTGTTTATTTATACACACTATTATATATATAATTATATATCATTGTATATATATATTTATACACACATTATAATTATATATAAAAATAATTATATGTATTTATATAATATTATTATTTGTTAATATATAATGATATATGCACATATATATAGAAATACACACACACACACACACACACACATATATATATAGATACATATATAGATAAATATACATGTATATAGATACATGTATATATATATATATGTATATATATGTCTGTATATATGTATATATATAGATATATATATATATACAGATATATATATATATATATAGATATAAATATAGATATATCTATATATATATAGGGTGGTGATCATTTTACAGGAGCAGCCTTGGGAGCTCATGGTAGGGGGATCAAATCCCCCTCCCCGCAGATTCCCCATTAAATTTTTTACAACGCACAGGCTTCGTACGGGCTGAGCTTCGCGTGGGCCAGCAGGCCAGACTTTTTCGGGCCGACCCGGCCTGACCCGTGGGCCTTCTTGGAAAGGCCCAGGCCCGACCCGCTGAACCTACAGCCCGAGCCCGACCTGGCCTGATGCGGGCTTTGCCGGCCGGGCCGCTCGGGCTTTCGGGCCGAGCCTGTCGGGCTTTCGGGCCGCCGGGCCAAAATGACACCCTTAAGTGCGGCCAGGTTGGATCGAACCTGAATCCAACCAGGCCCTCAGAACTAAAACGCTTATAAGTCACAGACCGGGCGTCCGATTGACGTCCCGTCTATCGCGTTGGAACCCTTACGACATGGCGGCCCTTTGGGATACTTCTTCATGAAACTTAGTGGTGGTTGAGGTATGACCGATGGCTTGAGGAGCGGTTCTCCCAAACGTGCTATGAGCGAGAATCCAATGGCTGGCAGTGAGGCGGAGGTTGGAGACAAATCATACAGAGGTTAGTACCGAGCGATCCTGTGTGGGTCACCACCGATCCTGTGTGGGTCAAATCCTATGTAGGTCAGTGCTCAGTGATTCTATGTGGGTCAGCGCATACCGATCATGTGTGGGTCAGATCCTGTGTGGGCCAGCGCTTTGTGATCCTGTGTGGGTCAGCGCATACCGATCATGTGTGGTTCAACAGGGGTTAGTACCTATCGATCCTATGTAAGTCAGACTTTGTATAGTCAGCAGCAATGCCTCTTGACAGAATAAGATGATCTAGCTTCTCTACTAATCATCTACACTTCTGTTCCTTACTTATATATCTGGTGCGAGCTGAGTCTTTTATATTCGCGGTGTTACCTGTATGGTACTTTTACCTTCATAGTGTTACCTTTGTGGTGTTACCTTTGTGGTACTTTTGCCTTCATGGTGTTACCTTTGTAGTATTCTTACCTCATGTACGAGACGAATATATCTTGATAACTTAGGTATATGTATGGTCATATACTTAAGTAAAGTTTTTGACTGCTTTGTGCTTTGTGGTTGAGGTCTTTCTTTGTGGTTTTTCCTTTGTGAAACTCCGGGAGACCTTTGGGGGTCTCAGGGTACCTACTGAGTATCGTTATACTCACCCTTGCATGGGCTACGCCCGTACCTTGTTGTGTCTTGTGCAGACGAAGGACAATGTTGATTGAGGCTGAGGGGGATAGGACTGGATGGTGCTCGGAGGTGGACCTTTTGACGTGACGTGCTGTAGTGACTACTGATCGTGAGTTGTACCTACCCTTCAGGTAGGATCCTTGGTGGACGATCCAGGAGCTGTTTTTATCTTTTCAGTTGTACTTGTACTTTTCAGTTGGGCTTGTATTCTGACCCCTTTACTTTCAATATACTTTTTACTACAGTAGTTTACTTCGTGGTTGCTTCTTTTCGTGTTCTTGGATTGTGTGCTTGTACAGGTTTAAAGGCAATGTCTTCCCGTTATAGGGATACGTCTTTCTGGTGCTAGTCTTCAGCCTCTGACCTATGGAAGGCGGGCTTGGGGTAGTCACGGCACGGGCCCCAAGGGACGGGTCGTGACACTTTAGTTGGTTTTGGGTGCAACATTTTCCCTTGGTAGAGTTTTCTTACAACAATAGTTATCACTCTTCCATTAGTATGGCTTCGTTCGAAGATCTATGCGGAAGGTTGTGTCGTTCACCATTGTGCTAGATGGAAGTTGGGGAGGCAGTTTTTCTTGGTCCAGACGTGGTGCAGAGTACGACAGAGAAGGTGTAGCTTGTTTGTGAGAGGATGGAGGTAGCACAGGACCGAAAGAAGTTGTATGTCGATCACAGGAGAAGGTCTTTGGAGTTTGGGATTTGGGACAACGTATTCTTGAAGGTTTCCTCTCGACGTGGGAAGCGGAGGTTCGGCAGAGGGAGTAAGCTTTCTCCCAAGTTCATCAGACCTTTTGAGGTGTTGGGACGAGTTGGCGAGGTCGCATATCAGCTGGCATTGTCACCACAGTTGGGGAGGATCCACGGCATCTTTCATGTCTCCCAACCTCCTCGATATCTTCATGATGACTCTCATGTCATTGATTGGGGAGAGTTAGATATCGAGGATGACACAACATTCGTGGAGCGACCAGTGGAGATCCAGGATCTTCGGGAGAAGGTGCTGCATGGAAGAAACATTTCCTTGGTTCGCGTGTTTTGGAGGCATGGTGTCCTGGAGGAGAGTACTTGGGAGCGAGAGACGCAGATGTGTACCCAGTACTCAGAGTTGTTTTGAGTTTTGCTCGTGTGTTTTGTTTTCTGATGTAATGATCGAACCTTGTTTTCTATGAGATGATTTGTTTCCTTGTTACGTGACGTACGATAAAGTCCTGACGTATGAGGAGGGGAGGACCTGATCCCTAATCAAGACACATTAATACGGATGCGATTAAACCCGTTTGGGCGAGTCAGTGCCGCCCAAAGCGGATAGTAACTTGACATGGGGGAATGCATTACCTGATTCATATGTTCGGGCAGTGTGAATTTTGGTGCTTGGGTGGTATGTCTTGTGTTTGTTGGGTTGGAAAATCTCATAGGAGTTCTTGGATGTTGAGATTTCACTCCAACGAGGTGGTTTATCCTTGAAAAGTATCTTATGGAATGGTTGTTCAGACCCCCTATTTCTTATGGGTTTGTTTTTGAATTCTCTAGGACGAGAATAGTTTGAGAGGTATCTGATGTAATAGTCCAGACCTTCATGGTCCATTAATTTGTCAAAATCCAGTGTTTGGGGTGTTCTGGGAGGCAACGGTAGCTCGTTTCAAGAGTTTTCCAAATTTTCAGTTTCTCCGCCAGTAGGTCAAGGCGTCGGTAGGTCGAGGCGTAGGTAGGTTAGAGCGTTGATAGGTCGAGGAGTCAGTGGGACGAGGCATCGGTAGGTTGAGGCATCGGTAGGTCAAGGCATCGGTCGGTCGAGGGAGTCGGTAGGTCGAGGGCATTGGTAGGTCAGGGTGTCGGTAGGTCGAGGGCATCAATAGGTCGAGGAATTGGTGAGTCAGGGCGTCGGTGAGTCAGGGCGTCGGTGAGTCAGGAATCGGTAGGTCATGTCGGTAGCTCAGTTTCGGTAGCTTAGCGTTGGTAGCTCTACATCGGTAGCTCTGCGTTGGTGACTCGCTGTCGGTGGATCGTTGTCGGTGGCTTGCTGTCGGTGAATCATTTCCAGTTTCACCCCTCTTACGTTTTTTTATTTAAATCAAGTTTAAATCCTTGTTTGGATGTTTCTAAAGGCGTTTCAAAGGATATAAATTATTTCTTTAATATCTTAATGCTCTGAGGACTTTGAAATAGTCTAATCACGTGGTCTTGAAACCGTTTCCTCTTCTGTTGATATAGGATCTGGCTTTTCTAAGCTGAGACCTTCTCTTCTGAGTGTGTTTTCATTTTCTCTTAGTGCACCTAAATGGTGTGTTTTATCATTTATGATTGGTTTATCACATGATGGTATTTTCATGCTTATTTGCTCACATGCTTACTTGATTGTGTATCCATGGTTGGTTTTTCCTATGCTTACCTGTTCTCTTTTATTCTTGACATATTCCTAGATTTGGTGAATATGGTATGTTTTTATGAAAACCAAAGGATTATTTACAAAAATGGTTTTGTTTTATGAAAATTTTTGTAACCTAGATTTGTTTTAAAGATAGAGCTGATGCATTCTTGATTTAGAACTTATATAGGTTCTTTGGTGGTATCCTGCTGGACTTTGTGCTCACATCTTACTTTTTCTTTTGGGTGGTCGTCATCTTCAGAGCAGGATGGTTTGGTGGTGACAAATGGTCACACGGGGCTTGTTTAGACTTGTCTTGTTTTATCTTTCTGGTTAAACCTGTTTGGCTTGACATTGTGTGTCTCATGGATATGTTCTCTTGCTTCTGCGTTGTACCCTGTAGGTTTTCCATGTTCAGGTTTATCATGAGACATGTTGCTTCTACTTTATTTGTACTTCACCATGTGGCAGACTATCTTGGGTGACTTTTCCAGTTGACCTGAGCTAGTTCGTTACATGTCTTGTCTGTGAAGCATGCAATGGTTTTAAATGTTTTTGGTGTTTTTTAATTTATGTGTGTGTGTGTTTAGTACATGGCATAAGGAAGTGAGAATAAGAAAACAAGGAAGACAAAAGGATTTTGGTTCAATTTTACATGTGTGAGATTTTGGTTAGTGATCACCCACATGATACATTTCAAGTGTATTAACCAATAGAAGTATATTAGCAACCTCACTAATTCCTTGGACTCCACCCTCATGGTAATTTAGCGAGTTACTCATGGAACCAGGGTCCCTTTAAGGATTCCATCATCCCTCATGAGCAGTTATCTATATTCTCTAATGTTATGTTTCTACAATAGGCCTAGACTCTCATCTATTGGGCTTCCATGATCATTACAAGGATTGGGCTTCAATTATAATTATCTCAGTCTGTTCCTAAACCATCTAATCAAGAGACAGTTAATTCAAATCATTAAGTATAAAGCAATGAACAACAGAACAACCAGGTTTGAAATTCCATACATCATATACAAGTTCACAGCTCCCCGATCCCCCACATGAAGGTTTAGCTATGTACACAAAAACAGTGAAGAGAAAGAGAGTAGAGAATCCCCCTCATATGTGAAGGTCGGCCTCTGTTTCCTTGAACTTACTAATGCCTCCACTGCCTCTGATGAATGCATGAAGGTAAAAGATGTAATGGTGGAATGGTGTAGGAATGAGATGAAGGGAATATCGAAATAGATCATCTGCTTAAGAGGGAAGAGTTGGAATATTGAATATCCGCTCTGGTCTAGATCTCGTCGAGGATACTCTTATGTTCCGTGATGAAATTCACAATTATTCTTATGTGAGCCCTGGATGTTGCTAGGTGACGTTGAGTCAATCATGAGTAGCCCTGCATCACTCCCATTTATTCTGACGTAGCGCCTGGTAGATAGATTTAATCACACGTGATCTCCCCTTTTCATTGTTATATAGCATCAATAATTTCTAATTCATTCACATGTGAGGGATTTACTCTTCTGTTTAATATCACACAACACATGTGCAGACCATGTTATTCTTACTTAACATCCAAAAACCATTTTCATCTCACTTGAGTGCCCCTGTAGCCCAAGTTAATCCCACATGGTAGAAATTTCTGCAAGTTAATCATACGCTACCTCTTCACTTCTTCCAATATAATATCACATAAAATCTTTTCAAATTCCCACAAGACAAGGGCCATCATTTCTACTTATAAGATCTTCAAAAATCGATCACAAATCCAAATCAGTGCCTTAAAATTCATCCTCATAATTTGATTTTCAAATAAAATCAATTTTCAATGATTTAAAGGTATAAAAATTATAAATATGTATTTCGTACTGTAAATATAATAGAAACCCTAAAACCTAATATATTTATTGAAAATATATATAAAAACTAAAAAAATATTATTGAGAATTAATTAAAAAATAAGACTGACCACATTCCTCCACACCTCAGTCTTACCTGTCATCATGTAAGTTCTCTCAACTTGCATCTCACCAAGAATTCATCTTCTCTAATGTTCAATCACAGATTCATTGAGTTTTAAGTGTAAAGGACATATTTGAGTCTAAATGTTAGACATGAATAAACATACCAGATCCCTTTCACTCAAGTTCATCATCTCACTTCACTTTTCACCTAATCAATGATTCATCCTATGCACCAGATAACTTCACTTTCCTCTTGTTCACATGAGTTCCACATTCATCTGAACCTTTATCCCTCTCAACAACATGGCACATTTTAAACAATTATTTTAGCCATGATATGTGCAATGCAGCTATTCAAGAATTGAGAATGGACCACTTGGAACTAAATTATACCTTACAGCAAGTATCCCCTATGAATAATTATAATATTCAAGGCATGGAAGCAGGGTAAGGGAAGTCAGCTCTCAAATAGTCATTTACACTTATTTGATGGTTTTTTATTTTTCACGCACACACCCTTCTTCCAAGTCATATAATGAAAAATACAGTTTGGATCCCAGTTGCTCACACTACTCCAATTCCAATGTTTTATCTGGTTATTGTTAGAGTGAACCATAGAAGTGTTAAATTTATTTAGAAAAAACAATTCACTCAAGATCAAATTCATCATGACACTGAAAAAAAATGTTACATTTTGATGCATCTAAGCCCTTATCCTTTTGACCCTCAATTCTCAAGTACTTTAAACATGAGTTTTGATGTTTTAATCGCCATTTTGTCTCGTTGAGTAATTGTGGACAGATTTTCTCAAGTTCGGTCTCAAATTGGAACACACAATACACTTCGGCACCCCCCCCCCCCCCACACACACACACACTCTTCACCACCCCCCCCCCCCCCACTCCCCCACACACACTGTAAAGACCCGTAAATTTAAAGGAAAATTTTTTTCTTAAATTCTTTGGGATTTTACTTTTACGCAGTTTCTGACGGCACCTGATTCCAAGGCCCGGAGTGCCTGAAATCAATTTCCGAAGTTTAGCTCGGGTACGTTCAGTGAACGAATGAGCGGGTTTTTCTAACTTTTGAACCGCTCCTCGAAATCGAAATCTGAGGGCACCGATGAAACTGAAGCACCGGTAATTGCTTAAGAAGACCTTTACTGGAGTTGCGTTTACTCGTGAAGAGTTGTTACAAAAATGTGGATTAAGTATAAAGAGAAATAAAATTGTGCTACAAATTTTATTTCACTTATAAGATGTTAAACCCCATGTGTGGGAGTTGGGGTGGGACCCACTAAAAATCTAACTCCTCTTGGTAAGATATTAGTGAGGTGGGGCCCACATGAGCCCCCACCTTTTAAAATTATATAACCCCTCTAAACCTCCCGTGTATTAAATGTTGTGGCTACCCTCTTCCACATTAATTCTAATCAACTAAACTCACCATTAATTTTGACAATTCAAGACTAAGTAATTAAGTGAGTCTAGGTTTTTGAATTTTAAAAATGTTGGCAAAAGTAATAAAATAAGGCAAAGGCCTTATTTTATTTTGATTGCTTCGTTGTGTTGAGAAAGGGAGAGTTCTACACTTTGAAGAACTTCATCTTCCTCCTTGAAGAACGTGAAGAACGCCGACACGCTGTTTTATCCTCTTCCCGCGTCAAAGAAAGGGAGACACCGCTTCTTCCTCCGATGTTCTCCATCGATGTATACGGAGCCTCACCCCACGACGCAAGCTTCCACGAATCTCTTCAAGGTTGGGATTGTTTCGTCGTTCAGGTATTATTTTGACGTTCGTCGATATTAATTTGGCCGCCTGTTATCAATTTAACGGGAGGAGGTCGGACCGCACAAACACGGCCGATCCTCCTCCCCTTTGTTGTTGATCACCGTCGTGGTTTGGAACGGAGGCGGCGCGGTGCAACAACACCGCGTGGGAATGAGGAAAATCGTGGCGAAGCAGCGCGGCACCGTCGCACCGCGTCGGTGAAGCCGAAGGAAGCCACGGCCGGAGTCGGGCCGCGGCGGAGGGGCGCGGCGCCATCGCATCGCGCCGGTCGGACAAGGGCCACGTCCTAAGGCCACGGCGGTGCAAAGGAGGGCGGCCGGATCCGCCGGCCGTCGGCGCTTCGGAAGGCGAGACCCTCGGGGGTCCCGCGGCGGAACACCGGCCGGCCAACATGGCCGACCGTTCGGGAAGTCCGGGGGTTGTAACCCCCGGCGGCAGACGGGGGCGGGCCTCTCCACATGGGGGCCACCGTTTCAAAATGAGGGGGCAGCGCCCCCCCCCCCCCCCCTTCTGCGTCCGCTCAACGTGCGGGCGCCCACATAGGGCCGGACCGCCCGCGTCGGGCCGGGCTGGGCCGCCCGCGCCGACTGGGCCCCCGCACCAGCCGGGTCGGGCCGCACCCAACTGGGCCGGACCCGGACCCGGGTCGGGTCGACCCGGTTCTGGCTGACCCATGGGGTATCAGGCCGGGTCGGACCGGGCCCGAACCCCCTACTTTCTAGACAGATCCGTTCAAACGCCCATAACTTGGACTACAGGCCTCCGACCGATGCACCGTCAGTTGCGTTGCGATCCTTGGATCAATATGATCATTTTGGTATATTACACTCAGGGTTATGGAGAACTTTGGGTATGGCCGGGTTGGTTCGAACATGAAACCAACCGGGCCCTCGGAGCGGAAACGCTTATAACTTGAGCTCCGGACGTCCGATTGACATGTCGTCGACTTTGTTGGATTCCTCTTAGTGAGACGGTTCTTTTGGATTACTCCTCTCAAGGTTTGGACGTAGCTGGAGTATATTCGGTTTGGTTTTGACTTAAAAACCAATCGGACCCCTGGGATGAAGAAGCCAATAACTCTCAGACTGGACGTCCGATTGACGCGTCGTCTATCACGTTGAGTTCCTATTGACGAGACAGAACTTTGGGATAATCAACTCTGGACTTCGTGTCAGTTGATGTATCGACCCCTTGGCTCGTGGAGCGGACCCTCCCAGAATCGAGCATGCTGTGTGCGGGAACCCTAGAGCTGGCTGCGACTGTGACGACGATAACGACTATACTGTGATCCTCCGTGGGTTCAGCAGCGACGACGACTATACTGGAATACTCCATGGGTTCGACGGCGATGACTACTATTCTTGTATCCTATGTGGGTCCAGCAGTACTTGATTACTGTTCTTGTATCCTATGTGGGTCCGGCAGTATTGAACTTTGTATTTGTATCCTGTGTGGGTCCGGCAGAGTAGCTGGTCTTGTATCCTGTGTGGGTCCGACAACTTAGCTGGTCTTGTATCCTATTTGGGTCTGATAGCTTAGATGAATCAGTGGCTACATCTGATCATCGCTATCACCTTACGAAGAGTATACCTGTGTGAGCTGAGTCTTAACTTACAATCAATATCATCGATATGATTGTTGTGCTTTCCTGTGTGGATTGGGTTGTGAATTCCTATGTGGAATTGGTTATGTTTTTCTTGTGTGGACTGGGTTGTATTTTGGGCTCGTGTGCTAGAGCCAAGCTGGAAGTGATGACTTAGGTATATGTATGGGCATATACCTAAGTAGAGTTGGTTATTACTTCGTGATTGTATCTTTCCTTTGTGGTTTATCCTTCGTGGATTCTGGGAGACCTCCAGGGGTCTCGGGGTCCCTACTGAGTAGCGTATACTCACCTCTGCACGGGCTATGCCCGCACTACGTTGTGTTGGATACAAACGATGGACAGCACTAATCAAGGTGTGAGCTCGTGGAGCTGGACGATACCTGGAGGTGGATCACTGGACGGGATGTACTCAGAGCGGATGGTTGGAGCCGAGGAGCAGAGGAGAATATCTATACCCACCCTTCAAGTGGGATTTCCAGAGGACGACTCGGACTCACTGCTTTAATTTTCAGTTGTTGTACTTTCATTTCAGTTGTACTTACAGTTGGGTTTGTATTCTGTCCCATTTACTTTTCAGCACTTACTTTTGTACTCAGTTTACTTAGTGTTTGCTCATCTTGCGTACTCAGTGGTATTTGTTTACTTTCTAAAGGAAATGTCTTCCCTTTTTATCGGGATTTATGCCTTTGGTTCTAGACGCCAGCCCCTGGCCTATGGAAGGTGGGCTTGGGGTAGTCATGGCACGGGCCCCGAGGACGGGTCGTGACAAATTGGTATCAGAGGAGTTCGAATCTACCGCAGAACTCAGGACTCTGATCTTTCTTCTATGTGAAGAAATAGTGTTAAGGGTATTGAGTGTGGTTATCAGTCCAGGGAGTCCAGTGTTGGTGCGGTGGTCGACGTATCCATACATTAGGACCCTGACTTCTGATTTCTGAATCAATGCACGAAAACATTGATTGCATGTGTGTTTCAAAAGTTTTCTTTGTGATTACTTTGTGTTAGCTCACTAGGTATATTGTATTGATCATGGCTCACCTGTTTCTTTTCAGGATGGCCCCACGACAACAGCCAGCTAGGGTTCTGAGCTTTGTGCGAGACGAAAGCCCACCGAGCGACAAGGCCTCGGTGCAGGGCCCTATTACAGCGGAGGCACCGGCGGTACCTCTATCCGATGAGCCACCGATGCCACCAGCCCCATCCGCTGAGAGTGCACGTCACCTTAGTGCACTGCATGAGTTTCAGCTTCAGAGACCGCCCAGTTTCCACGGGGATACGGACCCTCAGGCAGCGAAGGATTGGCTGGAGGTTGTTGTACGAGTTTTCATATTAGTGTGGACACCAGCTGACCTCATGGTGATCCTTGCAGCGAGTCTCCTGCACGCGGCAGCAGGTAGATGGTGGAGCCTGATGCTCCAGGTGCACGGTGAGGCATCTCTTCTTTGGTCGGACTTTGAGAGCCTCTTCCGCCCGGAGTTCATACCAGCCACCCTCTGTGCGGTGCGCATTCAGGAGCTACTACAGCTTCGGCAGGACAGCATGACAGTAGCCCAGTACTCAGCGAGATTTACCGATCTCTCGTGCTACTCTACGGACATGGTACGAGACCCATTCTTCCGGGCTCGGACCTTCGAGCAGGGACTAAGGCATGAGATCAGGGTTTTGAGGATCTACCTCAGCATTCCGACGTAGGAAGAAGTACTGAAGTGATCCCTTCTTGTAGAGAGCTTTCTTGCTGAGCCTACACCAGCAGCGAGACCTACCGCAGGGCGGCACGTAGCGGAGTCTTCTGTAGCTGGAAGTCGAAAGATGTCACAGGGGTCCAAGCGGACTAGACCATCAGGCGGATGACCTCAGGATACTGGCTCGGAGGTGCGGGGCACACGCAGTAGAGCCAGTTATACAAGAGGCAGACAGTGCTATGCATGCGGCAGACAGGGCCACATGGCTCGGGACTGTCTGACCTGCCGTGCAGAGGAGCAGTCGACAGTTGAGGGACCACCCAGGCAGAGGCAGAGGTTCAACCGTGGTGGTCCGCAGGGAGCAGGTGGACGAGGCAGAGGAGTTGGCCGAGCAGCGGGTGGTGGACGACGTTTTGAGACTCTACCACCACCACCACCAGGAGGTCCACCCCGACGACAAGGAGTTGGCGGACAGAGACAGGCTCAGCTTCAGGTAGCGGAGGCCTACGACCAAGGCGCACCAGAGATGATTCGAGGTACTATCTGTGTCTACTCCACCCTTGTTGCAGTTCTTATAGACACAGGAGCGAGTCATTCTTTCATTGTCGCTGCCCTTGTTCGGAGCTCGGAGATTCCGACGGAGCCGTTGGCTCGATCCTTACGGCTAGAGACTCCTACGGGAGCAGACTCAATGATTACGCACTGGTTCCAGTAGTGTGAGCTTACTCTAGGAGGCTAGATCTTCGACTGGGATCTTCTTGTAGCGGCGGTGAGTCCTTACGACGTCATCTTGGTCATGGATTGGTTATCTACAGTTCATGCTCAGATAGACTGTATTAGGCGCAAGGTGTGATGTGTTCGCACCGATGGGAGTAGGTTCACCTTCACCAGTGAGAAGGGAGCCTTTGAAGAGTAGGATGGACTCACGCAGAGGAGATGACAGCCGATCACTCATCAATTGGCTAGCCTCATCCTTGGAGTAGTTGACGTGCGGAGTCCGAGTTTTCCTGTCGTGGTGGATCAGTATGCATACGTTTTTCCTGACGACGTTCCAGGACTACCTCCTCGCAGAGAGGTAGACTTCTATATTGACCTGTACCCCAGTAAAGCCCTGATATCTACTCCAGCATATCGGATGGCTCCCGCTGAGCTTCGAGAGCTACGGGTACAGCTGGAGGACTTGCAAGGCAAGGGATTCATCAGACCCAGTGTTTCACCCTAGGATTCCCTGATTTTGTTCACCAAGAAGGTGGATGGGATCTTGTGACTGTGTGTCGATTACCGTTGCCTGAAACAGGTGACTGTGAAGAACATGTATCCGCTTCCGAGAATCGATGACCTCTTCGATCAGCTCAAGGGAGCACAATGGTTCTTGAAGATAGACCTCAGGTCAAGCTATCATCAGCTCAGAATTCGAGATGAGGATGTGCAGAAGACGAACTTCAGGTGTCGGTATAGACACTATGATTTCTTTTTTATGCCTTTCGGTGTAACCAACGCTCTCCAGCAGTGTTCATGAGCCTCATGAATAGGATCTTCCAGCCTTACCTCGATCGATTTGTCGTAGTCTTCATCGAAGACATATTGATATACTCGACCACTGAGGAGGAGCACGCCTACCATTTGCGGGTTATACTAGACACACTCCAAGAGAACCAGCTTTATAGTAAGCTCTCGAAGTGTCAGTTCTGGATTCGAGAGTTCCACTTCTTGGGATACGTCATCTCTGAGGTGGGAGTTGCAGTGGATCCTATGAAGATCGAGGCAGTGCAAACTTGGGAGCCACCCAGGAGCATGACGGAGGTGTGGAGTTTCCTGGGTCTGGCTGGGTACTATCAGAGGTTTGTTCCAGACTTCTCCAGAGTTGCGACACTACTTTCAGGTTTGACAAAGAAGGGGAAACCCTTCGTGTGGTCAGATAGATGTCAGCAGAGCTTCCAGGAGCTGAGACAGAGATTGACCAATGCACCCATCTTGAGGCTACCGGAGGAGGGAGTAGGGTACGTTGTCTACTGCAATGCATCAGGGACCGGACTCGGGTGTGTCCTGATGCAGGAGTGGGTAGTGATCGCCTATGGATCACGACAGTTGAGGAAGAACGAGCAGAACTACGCTACCCATGACCTGGAGTTAGCAGCAGTGGTCTTCGCTCTGAAGATGTGGCGGAACTATCTGATGGGCGAGTGCTTTACAGTCTATTATGACCACTAGAGTCTCAGGTACATCTTCTCACATAAGGACTTGAACCTGAGATATGGTCAATGGCTCGAGTTCCTCTAGGACTATGAATTTGAGATAGTCTATACTCCTGTGAAGGGGAACGTAGTAGCTGATTCTCTCAGCAGGAAGACGGGCATTCAGCTTCTTGGAGAGACGACAGAGCAGTTAGCCGCTTTGCAGATATCCTTCGTGGATAGAGACGGGGCATCCTTCCTTCAGTTGCTCACAGTCACACCTCCACTTCTTCAGCAGGTCAGAGAGGCACAGCGTGGGGACGTTGAATGTGAGACGCGGCGTGCACAGATTACCACAGAACAGGCACTTGATGGATTCTCTTTAGGAGGAGAGCATGTCATCCTTTATAGAGGACGTACCATGGTACCAACTGCATTACAGGAGGAGTTGCTGAGAGAGTTTCACACTTCCCCTTTCATGGTACATCCAGGAGTGGCGAAGATGTACTAGGATCTCAGACGACAGCACCGGTGGCCGGGTATGAAGAAGGTTGTGGCAAAGTTCATTTCTCGATGCCTCACCTACCAGCAGGTGAAGGCGGAGCACCAGGTACCAGTAGGCTTGGTACAGCCCTTGGAGGTCCCGGAGTGGAAGTGGGACAATATATCTATGGATTTCGTGACTGGACTTCCACGTACTTCTAGAGGACACGACTCTATTTGGGTGATTGTCGACCGACTCACCAAGTCGGCCCACTTCTTACCCATCAGGGAGCAGGGTTCAGTGGAGAGCTTGGGACATATCTATGTTCAGGAGATCATACGACTTCATGGTGTGCCATCATCTATCGTCTCTGATCGAGATTCTCGTTTTACTTCCCGGATTTGGAAGGGGTTACAGGAGGCATTTGGGACGCAGCTACGCCTGAGCACCGCCTTTCACCCACAGACGGATGGTCAGACGGAGAGGACCATTCAGAATCTCGAGGAAATGCTCCGTGCATGTGTCCTTGACTTTGGTCATAGCTGGGAGGATCACCTACCCTTGGTGGTGTTTGCGTACAACAACATCTACCACTCCACCATCGGGATGGCACTATACGAGGCATTGTACGACTAACCTTTCAGATCACCTTTGTGCTGGACAGACCCTGGGGAGTCAGTACTTGTGGGACCAGAGATGGTTCAGGCCATGAAAGAGAAGGTTTAGGTCATCTAGGAGCAGATGAGGACATCTCAGAGCTGACAGAAGTCTTATGCTGACAGGAGGCGGAGACCACTAAAGTTCGAGAATGGTGACCACGTCTTTTTATGGGTCTCACCTCGATGTGGATTATGGAGATTTGGCTGGGGCGGTAAGTTATCTTCATGATTCATCGGACCATTTCAGGTTCTCAGCAGGATAGGCGAGGTTTCTTATCGCCGGGCTCTTCCACCTCAGTTGCACCGGGTGCACGACGTCTTCCACGTATCTCAGCTGAGGAGATACGTGCACGACCCGACGCATATCATCGACCATGGGGAGATGGACATTGATGATGGGGCGACTTTTGCGGAGGTCCCGGTGGAGATCGGGGATCGAATGGAGCGGGTCCTACGTGGGCGGTCGATCCCTCTAGTGTGCATCAGGTGGAAGCACGGGAACCTCCAGGAGAGCACTTGGGAGCAGGAGGCTCAGATGCGTGCACAGTACCCTCATTTGTTTCCCAAGTTTATGATGTATCTTTACGTGGACGTAAATCCCTGAGGTGGGAGTAATGTGAAGACCAGTAAATTTCAAGGAATTTTTTTTTCTTAAATTATTTGGGATTTTACTTTTACGTAGTTTCTGACACCGCCTAATTCCGAGGCCCGGAGTGCTCGGAATCAATTTCTGAAATTTAGCTCGGGTACGTTCTGTGAATGAAAGTGCGAGTTTTTCTAACTTTTTAACTGGTGCTCGGAATTGAAATCCGAGGGCACCAATGAAACTGTAGCGCCAGTAATTTTTTAAGAAGACCTTTACTGTAGTTGCTTTTACTTTTGAGGAGTTGTTAAAAAAATGTGGACTAAGTATAAAGAGAAATAAAATTGTGCTACAAATTTTATTTCACTTATAAGAGGTTAAACCCCATGTGTGGAATTTGGGGTGGGACCCACTAAAATTCTAACTCCTCTTGGTAAGATATTAGTGAGGTGGGGCCCACACGATCCCCCACCTTTTCAAATTACCTAACCCCTTTAAACCTCCCGTGTATTAAATGTTGTGGCTACCCTCTTCCACATTAATGCTAGCCAACTAAACTGACCATTAATTTTGACAATTCAAGACTAATTAATTAAGTGAGTTTAGGTTTTTGAATTTTAAAAATGTTGGCAAAAGTAATAAAATAAGGCAAAGGCCTTATTTTATTTTTGTTTCTTTGTTGTGTTGAGAAAGGGAGAGTTCTACACTTTGAAAAACTTCATCTTCCTCCTTGAAGAACACGAACAACGTCGACACGCCATTCCATCCTCTTCCCGCATCAAAGAAAGGGAGACACCACTTCTTCCTCGGACGTTCTCCATCGACGTATATGGAGCCTCACCCCGCGATGCCGTCTTCCGCGATGCAAGCTTCCGCGAATCTTTTTGAGGTAGGGATTGTTTCGTCGTTCAAGTATTATTTTGACGTTCGTCGATATTAATTTGGCCGCTTGTTATCAATTTAATGGGAGGAGGTCGGACCGCACAAACATGGCCGATCCTCCTCCCCTTTGTTTTTGATCACCGTCGTGGTTTGGAATGGAGGTGGCGCGGTGAAACAGCACCGCGCGGGAATGATAAAAATTGTGGCGAAGGAGCGTGGTGTCGTCGCGCCGCGCCGGTGAAGCCGAAGGAAGCTGCGGCTGGAGTCAGTCCGCGGCGGAGGGGCGCGGCGGTGCAGAGGAGGGCGGCCGGATCCGCCGACCACCGGCGCTTCGGAAGGCGGGACCCGCAGGGGTCCCGCGACGGCACACCGGCCAGCCAACATGGCCGACCGTTCGAGAAGTCCGGGGGTTGTAATCCCCGGCGGCAAACAGCGGCGGACCCCTCCACATGGGGGCTGCCGTTTCAAAATGAGGGGGTAGCGCCCCCCCCCCCCTTTCGCATCCGCTCAGTACGCAGGCGCCTGCACAGGGCCGGACCGCCCGCGCCGGGCCGGACTGCCCGCGCCGTGCCGGACCGCCCGCGCCGTGCCGGACCGCCCGTGCCGGGCCGGACCGCCTGCGCCGGGCTGGGCCGCCCGCACCGGGCCGGACCCCCACGCCGGGCCTGGACGCGCCCAACCGGGCCGGACCCGGACTCGGGTCGGGTCGACCTGGTTCGGTCCAACCCAGGGGGTATCGGGCCGGGTCGGACCAGGCCCGAACCCCCTACTTTCCGGACAAATCCGTTAAAACGTCCATAACATGGGCTATGGACCTCCGATCGATGCATTGTCAGTTGTGTAGCGATCCTTGGATCTAGATGGTCGTTTTGGTATAATACACTCAGGGTTTAGGATAACTTTGGGTATGTCCGGGTTGGTTCAAACATGAAACCAACCGGGCCCTCGGAGCGGAAACGCTTATAACTTGAGCTCTGGACGTCCGAATGACGTTCCATTGACATTGTTGGATTCCTCTTAGTGAGATGGTTCTTTTGGCTTACTCCGCTCGAGGTTTGGATGCAGCTAGAGTACGTTCAGGTTGGTTTTGACTTAAAAACCAACCGGGCCCCTCGGACGAAAAGGCCAATAATTCTCAGACCGGGCGTCCGATTGACGCGCCGTCTGTTGCATTGAGTTCCTATTGACGATACGGAACTTTGGAATACATCAACTCCTTAATTCGTGTCAGTTGATGTATCAACCCCCTTGACTCGTGGAGCGGACCCTCCCGGAATCGAGCATGTTGTGTGCGGGAACCCTAGAGTTGGCTGCGACTGTGACGAAGATGACGACTATACTGGGATCCTCTATGGGTTTGGCAGCGACGACGACCATACTGGAATCCTCCCTGGGTTCGACATCGATGACTATTGTTCTTGTATCCTATGTGGGTCCGGAAATACTTGACGTCTGTTCTTGTATCCTATGTGGGTCCGGCAGTATTGACCTATGTACTTGTATCCTGTGTGGGTCCGGCAGAGTAGCTGGTCTTGTATCCTGTGTGGGTCCGACAGCTTAGCTTGTCTTGTATCCTATGTGGGTCCACCAGCTTAGATAAATCAGTGGCTACATCTGATCATCTCTATCGCCTTACGAAGAGTATACCTGTGTGAGTTGAGTCTTAACTTACAATCAATATCATCGGTATGATTGTTGTGCTTTCCTGTGTGGATTGGGTTGTGAATTCCTATGTGGAATTGGTTATGTTTTTCCTGTGTGGACTGGGTTTTATTTTGGGCTTGTGTGCTGGAGCTGAGCTGGAAGTGATGACTTAGGTATATTTATGGGCATATACCTATGTATAGTTGGTTTTTGCTTCGTGATTGTATCTTTCCTTTGTGGTTTATCCTTCGTGGATTCTGGGAGACCTTCGGGGGTCTCGGGGTCCCTACTGAGTAGCGTATACTCACCCCTGCATGGGCTATGCCCGCACTACGTTGTGTTGGATGCAGACGACGGACAACGCTGATCGAGGTGGGAGCTCGTGGAGCTGGACGGTACCTGGAGGTGGATCACTGGATGGGACATACTCGGAGCGGACGGCTGGAGCCGAGGAGCAGAGGAGACTATCTGTACCCACCCTTCAGGTGGGATTTCTAGAGGATGGCTCGGACTTGCTGCTTTACTTTTCAGTTTTTGTACTGTCATTTCAGTTGTACTTTACTTACAGTTGGGTTTGTATTCTGGCTCATTTACTTTCCAGCACTTACTTTTGTACTCAGTTTACTTAGTGTTTACTCAGCTTGCGTACTCGGTGGTGTTTGTTTACTTTCTAAAGGAAATGTCTTCCCTTTTTATCTGGATTTACACCTTTGGTGCTAGACGCCAACCCCTGGCCTATGGAAGGCGGGTTTGGGGTAGTCACGGCACGGGCCTCGAGGACGGGTCGTGACACACACACATTCTTTTGAGTGTTTGATCAATGCATGCACAAGTATAGAGATGCAATTATGAATTTAAATAATGATTTCAAAAGTAAGGGTTAGTAGAAAACTCCCCCTTCCATTATTGGTTTTTTCCTTTAGTGGTGTATATTCTCCATGATTTCCCAAGTGTTGTGCCATTGTTTTCAATGTAACATCATACAAAAATACATGCATGTTAAGTGTGGTGGTTATAGAATTATTCAAAATAAACCACTAAAAATTAATAAAAGAAAAAGAAAAAACCTATGGCTTTGGTTGCCTTCAAAGAAGCGCTTGTTCTCCCAACTTGACTCTTCATCCTGTCCATGCTCATCCATGATTCCAAGGAAGATTACGCTTCACAGGTAGGAATCCAAGTGGGTCCTCTATCACTGATTTTCCTTGATTATTAGAGCTTTCAGTTCCTTCACTTCATTCTTGAATCTTCCCTCTTCTGTATCCATTTCTAGGATGTTCCTCTTCATTCTTTTGTTCTTTATAGCCAACAACTTCTTCAAAATCTGGTTGGTATTTTCATCTTGGAAATAATTTTACTTCACCCTTTGATTTTTCATTTCAGGAAAGAAAAGTGACCCCCCCCCACCTTGTGTTCTTCATCTTGAGACTTAAGTTCCAAAAAACATACCTCTATTTTAGCTTCAATTGAATCTAGAATTGTGTGTACAATGTTATTTGGCACTTTTTGATCTACTCCCAAGTCCCTTTAAGGTGTTGGAACAAGTTTTCCAAAGGCTTCCAACTCTCTTGATATTTTCCGCTTCTTCCCAATCACTTTTCCCTTGGTTTTTAGGCTATTTTTCCTCTTGGATTTCAGATTCAGCATGTTTGTTCTGATCTGGATCCATAGCCTCTTCTGTAATAGTTTCTTCAGGGGTTTCTTTCTTCGCAACTGGAATTTCAGTGGGATATTCTACCTCTTGTTGGTAGCATATTATTTTTAGGACGGTGTAAAGACCTGTAAATTTCTAGGAAAATATTTTCTTAAATTCTTTGGGATTTTACGAGTACGCAGTTTCTGACGGCACCTGATTCTGAGGCCCGGTGTGCCCGAAATCAATTTCCAAAGTTTAGCTCAGGTACGTTCAGTGAAAGAACGAGCGGGTTTTTCTAACTTTTGAACCGGTGCTTGGAATCGAAATCTGAGGGCACCGATGAAACCGCAGTGCCTGTAATTGCTTAAGAAGACCTTTACTGGAGTTGCGTTTACTCGTGAAGAGTTGTTAAAAAAAATGTGGATTAAGTATAAAGAGAAATAAAATTGTGCTACAAATTTTATTTCACTTATAAGAGGTTAAACCCCATGTGTGGGAGTTGGGGTGGGACCCACTAAAATCCTAACCCCTCTTGGTAGGATATTAGTGAGGTGGGGCCCACATGAACCCCCACCTTTTCAAATTCCCTAACCCCTCTAAACCTCCAGTGTATTAAATGTTGTGGCTACCCTCTTCCACATTATTTCTTGCCAAACTATCTCTTCATTTAATTTTGACAACTCTAGATTTAATTAATTTAATGAATTCAACTTTTGAATTTTTAAAAATGTTGGCAAAGGTAATAAAATAACGCAAAGGCCTTATTTTATTCTGGTTGCTTTGTTGTGTTGAGAGAGGGAGAGTTCTACACTTTGAAGAACTTCATCTTCCTCCTTGAAGAATGCGAATAACGTCGACACGTCGTTCCATCTTCTCTCTACATCAAATAAAGGGAGACACCGCTTCCTCCTCAGACGATCTCCGTCAACGCATACAGAGCCTCACCACGCGACGCCGTTTTCTGTGACGCTAGCTTCCGCAAACGCCCATAACTTGGGCTACAGTCCTCCGATCGACCCACCGTCAGTTTCGTAGAGAACCTTAGATCGAGATGGTCGTTTAGGTATACTACAATTAAGGTTTCGGAGAACTTTGGGTATGGCCAGGTTGGTTCGAACACGAAATCAACCGGGCCCTCGGATCGGAAATGCTTATAACATGAGTTCCGGACGTCTGATTGACGTGTCATCGACTTTGTTGGATTTCTCTTAGTGAGACGGCTCTTTTGGATTACTCCGCTCAAGGTTTGGATGCAGTTGGAGTACGGTCAGGTTGGTTTTGACTTAAAAACCAACCGGGCCCCTGGGACGAAAAAGCCAATAACTCTCAGACCGGGCGTCCGATTGACGCGTCGTCTGTCGCGTTGAGTTCCTATTGACGATACGGAACTTTGGGATACATCAACTCCGGACTTTGTGTCAATTGATGTATCGACCCCCCTTGGCTCGTGGAGCGGACCCTCCTGGAATCGAGCATGATGTGTGCGGAAACCCTAGAGCTAGCTGGGACTGCGACGACGATGACGACTGTACTGAAATTCTCCGTGGGTTCGGCAGCGACGACGACCGTACTGGAATCCTCCGTGGGTTCGACGGTGATGACTACTGTTCTTGTATCCTATGTGGATCCGGCAGTACTTGACAACTATTCTTGTATCCTATGTGGGTCCGACAGTATTGACCTATGTACTTGTATCATGTGTGGGTCCGGCATAGTAGCTGGTCTTGTATCCTGTGTGGGTCTGACAGATTAGCTGGTCTTGTATCCTGTGTGGGTCTGACAGCTTAGATGAATCAGTGGCTACATCTGATCATCTCTATCGCTATACAAAGAGTATACCTGTGTGAGCTGAGTCTTAACTTACAATCAATATCATCGATATGATTGTTGTGTTTTCCAGTGTGGATTGGGTTGTGAATTCCTATGTGGAATGAGTTGTGTTTTTCCTGTGTGGACTGGGTTGTATTTTGGGCTCGTGTGCTGGAGTCGAGCTGGAAGTGATGACTTAGGTATAAGTATGGGCATATATTTAAGTAGAGTTGGTTGTTACTTTGTGATTGTATCTTTCCTTTTTGTTTTATCCTTTGTGGATTCTGGGAGAACTTCGGGGGTCTCGGGGTCCCTACTGAGTAGCATATACTCACCCCTACACGGGCTATGCCCGCACTACGTTGTGTTGGATGCAGACGACGGACAACACTGATCGAGGTGGGATCTCGTGGAGCTGGACGGTACTTGGAGGTGGATCACTGGACCGGACGTACTCGGAGCGGACGGCTGGAGCCGAAGAGCAGAGGAGATTATCTAATAAAATGTAAAAATATTAGTGAAAAACCCACAACCATTCCATGCAACGGTGCAAATCTATGGTTTCAAAAATTGTGAGAACAAATACTGATAAGTACCCGGGTTATCTCCATAGTAATAGGTGGTTTGATTTACTAATTCACAAGTGTAAAAGGAATTTTAAACTTTAATGTGATGGGTTTTTTTCTGTGTTATGTAAGAAAGAATTATAAATTTATATGGTGTTAGTCAATTTAAGTGTGTGTCTGTGGTATATGGTATAAGGTAGTGGGAAGAAGAAAACAAGCAAGACAAAGGGACTTGGATTCAATTTTAGATGTGTGGGAGATTTAGGTTAGTGATCACCCTTGTGATGCATCTCAAGTTGGCTGACCAATAAAAGTGTATTATTGACATTACCAATTCCATATACTCCACTTTCATGGTACGTAGTCTAGGGATTTACCCATGAAGTCAAGGGTCCCTATAAGGTTTCCGTCATTCCGCATGAAAAGTGATTATGTGTATTCTCTATGAATATGTTTCCACAATATCCCTAGAACTCTCATCCATCAGGCTGCCATGATCGTTACTTTAGTGCAAGGATTTGGATTCAATTCTCATTGCCTCTCCCTCTCTCTAAGACAATCTAATAAACAGCCATCCAATTATAAGAATTAAGTACGAATCAATGAACAATACAACATCTATGTTCCAAATTTTATACATCACAAGTAATGTTCACATCCCCCTCATTCCCTATATGCAGGTATAGCTAAGCATACTAAAACAATGAAGAGAAAGAGAGATTTAGATAATCCCCCATATATATGAAGCTTAGCCTCTATTTCCTTGAATTGTCTTCTTCCTCCACTACCTCGGATGAATAGGCGAATGTAGAAGATGGAATGGTAGAATAGTGGAGGAATGAGATGAATAGAATGTGGGAAGAGATCATCTGCCTAAGAGGGAAGATTTTGATAAATGGAATTTGGTATCCCCTGCAATCATGGGCTCTCCCCTGTTTATCAGGAATTTCCCATTTCCCTGTATATTTGCCTTGTGTCCCCAAATGTTGTTATACGGTGAGTTATCCTTTTATTTTAAACTGATTCCAAAATCTTCAAAAGATTTCCCGCACATTAACAGTGGGGGACTAGTTTGAGATAGCCTCTCCATCAAATTTCAGGATCTGTTTCCACATGAATTATTCCCAATAGATTACATGATTTGGGCAAATGAGAGCGTATGGATTATTCCTCCCCCATTGCTTTTTCTCAATGTGTGATTGAGATTAGATCATGGCTCATATTTTTGTTTATGGGTCCCTGCTGAATCAGCTTTGATCATCTACATCCGGAGTTCATTGGAGTTTTTCTTGGGCAGCTGGATCCCTGAGGATATACTGGCTGGGGTTGAGGATACATTCGACCATGAGATAGCATTGGAACTCTAGATGGAATTGAGGGAACCTGAGCATACGGTGGCCCTTGAGCGTGTGTAGGAGAGACATGAGAGGGGGTTGTGTAGTAGGGTATCATTGGGTGAAGCCTTACATTACTTTATCACCCGAGATTTATTCTTACATGAACTGTTCCCCCTTGAGTTAATCTCAGGAAATAGCTCCACCATTCTCACATAGTGCTTGGTCACCCAAGCTACTCTTACGTTTCATGAAGAAATTCCTAATTATTATTACGTGAGGCAGAGATGCTACTAGGTGATGCCGAGTTAATCATATGTGGCCCTGCCCAACTCCCATTCATTCTTATATGGAATCAAGAATTTCTGATTCATTCACATGCAAGCGCTTTACTCTTTTGTTGAATCTCACACCGCTAATGCCTAGTCCAAATTATTCTTACATAGCACCCAAAAACCATTTTAATCTCATGTGGGCTCCACTACTGCCAGAGTTAATCCTATATAGCAGTAATGTCTCCATGTTAATCATACACTGCCTCTTCACCTCTTCCATTCAAATCTCGCATAGCTGCTTTCCAAATTCCCACAAAATAATGGCCCTCGGATCCTCTTATAAAATCATCAAAAATCAACAAAAAATCCAAATCAGTTTCTCAAAATCCATCCTCATAATCAGATTTTAAAATACAATCACTTTCCATTGATTTAAATGTGTAAAATGTATAAAAAATTATTTCTCATTGTAAATATAATAAAAACTCTAAAACCTAATATATTTATTCAAAATAAGTATAAAAACAAACTAAATATTATTGAAAATTAATGAAAAAATAAGACTAACCACATTCCCCCTACACCTGAGTCTTATTTGTCCTCATTTAAGTTCTCTCAACATGCATCTCACCTAGAATTCAACTTCTCTCAAGTTCAAACCAAAATTCATTGATTTTTAAGTGCAAAAGACTTAATCAGATCTAAATGTTGAACATGAAGAACCATTCCTAATGTTTTTCACTCAACGTCATCATCTCACTTCACAATTTAACCTAATAAATGATCCATCCTATGCGCATACAAGATAACTCCATTTTCCTATGGTCCACATGATTTTAACATTCACCTTCCCCTTTATCCCTCTCAACATCTTGGCTCATTTTACACCCTAATTTTAGCCATGATATGTGCAATGCGCTTATTTAAGAATTGAGTATGACCCGTGTGGAACTAAATCATCCCTTACAACTAGAATCCCCCCCCGTGACTAATTATAATATTCAATGCATGGAAGTAGGGTAAGGGAATCCATTTGTCACTGATGAAGATTAAGGACAAGAGGCAACACTTTCTAGAATTTAACTGCAACAAGGGTTACAAATAATAGCAGAAATTAAGGGATAGAATGAAGGAGTACACTTCAGAAGAAACTCCTGCCCAATACCTTGGCCGATTCTCCAATTCCCCCCCCCCCCCTTCCCACTTCACGCCCCCTCCTTTTAAAAACCAACTGTCCACAGAGGATATCCTAACTGATTTCTCTATGGGGTCCATTCTACTATTGCTTGGAATCTTCCACCCAGTTTGTTAAGCGGTTGAGTTGGGGGATCACTCTAACCAATTTTTTAGGAGATAGTGGTGCTGGAGGGTCCAGTTCCAGTATTGTTGGTGGTAGTACTGCTAGAGGGTCCACTACCAGCTGTTCTGGCAGGACCACTGTGGTTGCATCCTTCTCCTCACGCCTGGAATAGACCTTCCAAGGCCCTGGGGCATCCCGTGCACTATCACTCACCCCCCCCCCCCCCGAGATAACATTCTTGTCCTGAAGACTAAAAGAGGAAAACTGGTTGTGGAGAACATATTCGTCCTCCCATGTGGTTTCATCAGCAGATTGACATTTCCACTTAATAAGCCATTGAGGGACCAAGATAGAGTCATCCGAAGTGGTGCAACGGTCGAAGGCTTTCACAGGTTCAGGGGTGGCAGCATCTTCACTTGTAAGACCAGTGGGAAGGGTGGGGAGGAGCGGATGAGAACCAATGATGAGTTGGGAAATATGAAAAACTGGGTGAATACAGGTGCCTGGAGGAAGGACAAGTCTACAGGACACCAGGCCAACCTGCTGAAGAATGGGAAATGGGCCAAAAAATTAAGGGGCAAGTTTCTGGTGAATGCGACGTGAGAGGGACTGTTTTCGGTGAGGATGAAGATTTACATATACCACATCATCAACGGTAAAAGAGATGTCGCGGCAAGAATGGACAGCCTGAAGTTTCATAAAAGTTTGGGCGCGGAGCAAATAATGTTTCAGCTGAGCTAGTGCCTCATCCTGATCTTGTAAAGATGTGGTGATTGCCTCAATGCAAACTCCGCCGGGTAGTAAGGAAAGAACTGTTGGGGGTGGAAGACCATAAACTACCTCGAAGGGGGTAGTTTGGATAGAATAATGTCATGTGGAGTTAGAATTAAGCTCAGCCCAGGGTAACCAAAAAGACCAATATGTAGGTTGGTCACCAACAAAACAGCGAAAGTAGGTCTCTAAACAATGGTTGACAACTTCTTTTTGACCGTCTATTTGGGGGTGATATGCAGAACTAAATTTGAGGGTGGTACTTTGTAAGCGAAACAGTTCAGCCCAAAAATGGTTGAGGAACAAGGGATCCTGATCACTAATGATGGACTCGGGGATCCCATGAAGTCTGGCTACTTCCCGAGCAAAAATTGCAGCAACTGCACGGGCAGTAAATGGGTGTTTTAATGCAATAAAATGAGTATATTTAGATAACCTGTTGACCACCACAAAGATGACGTCAAAGGCATTCTACCGAGGGAGGCCGGAGATGAAATCCATGGAAAGATCTTCCCAAATCCTTTCCGAAATAGGTAAGGGATGGAGAAGGCCAACAGGGGACAGTGTGGAATATTTAAAGTGCTGGCAAGTGGAACATTGGAGGACAAAATGTAAAATATGCTGGCGCATCCCTACCCAATACAAATTGGCAGCCAATTTGCGATAGGTTCGATAAAAACCGGAGTGTAAACCTACTGGAGATGAATGGAATTCTTCAAAAAGCCGTGGGATTCAGGCGGAAGATACTGGAGTTACAAGCCGGACTTTATACAATAGGGTGCCATGAGAAAGGGAAAAACCTAGAGGAGGTATGGAGGCCATCTGAAGGCATTGCAGCACACTTGCCAGGTAGGGATCACGGCGGACTGAAGCTGTCAAGTCTTGACACTCTTTCCACAGCGGAAGAGACTGAAAAAGGTAGCAGTCTAAGGGATCGACCCAGCGAGAAGGGGAATTTGTGTCCCAGTTGGTGCGGCCTGACTTGTATTTTATTTCAAAACGGTAGCCTATAAGTTTAGTCAGCTAACATTGTTGATTCGTTGTGGCAATGCGGTGTTCTAATAAAAATTTGAAGCTGTGTTGGTCAGAGTAAACGGTAAAAGATTATCCCAACAGGTATGTGCGCCAGTGTTGAATGGCAAGAAGAACAGCCATAATTTCTTTCTCACGGGCCGACTTAGAAAGGGTAGAATCGACCAGCCCCTCGCTAAAAAAACAATGGGGTGACTATTCTACATGAGGAAAACACCTATCCCACGGCCAGAGGCATCACATTCGATCTCAAAAGGCTGGGAGAAATATGGAAGGGCAAGAACTGATGTTGTTGTAACAGCCTGCTGGAGGAGGGTAAAAGCTTGTTGAGCTGTGAGAGTCCAATGAAAACCAGTTTTCCCTATGATAACCGTTAGAGGCTGGGTGATCTTTCCATAATTTTGAATGAATTTCCAGTAATAACCGTTAAGGCTGAGAAAACCATAAACGCCCTTCACATCTTCGGAGTAGGTCAGTCCTGCCTGAATTTTGGAGGGGTCCATAGCTACACTGTCATGAGAGATAATGTGACTAAGATATGCAACAGAACATTAAGAAAATGTTCATTTTTTTACGGTTGATGAAGAAGTGGTTGGTATGAAGTAACCGTAGAACTTTCTTAATATGAAGGATGTGAGAATCCTAACCCTAATTGTAAATCAAGATGTCTTTAAAAAATATTAGTATAAAGTGGCGGAGAATGGGGCGAAAAAGATCATTCATAGTAGCTTAAAAAGTAGGAGCGTTGCTGAGGCCAAAAGGCATCACCAAGTTCTCATAGTGCCCATTATGAGTACGAAAAGCTGTTTTGGCGATGTCTGCATCATTCATCCTGATTTGGTGATAAAAGGAGATGAGATCCTGTTTTGAAAAAAAAATCCCCATGCAACTCAGCTATTAGCTCATCTACCACTGGAATGGGGAATCTATTGGGCACCATTTTTTTGTTCAAGACTCAGTAATCAACACACATACGTCAGGTGTTATCTTTTTTTCACTAGCAGAACTGGGCTTGAGTATGCGTTGTTAATGGGATGAATATATCCCTGCTAGAGGAGGTGCTGGACTTGTTTTTCAATCTAAGTTTTCTGAAAGTGAGGGTACCGATATGGGCGGACTGACACAGGGCCTTGATCAGGAAATAAAGGAATTTTGTGATCAGTAGACCGCCAGGGAAGCAGACCGCAAGGCTTGTTGAAGATTATATTGAGCCGGTTGAGAAGCGTTTTAAGCTGTTGGGTCTGCCCAAAAGACAAAGACGCTTAGCTGGGCTCGACGGAAAGACAGCAGTGGCTGCCACTGGGGTGTGTAGTAAGTTGCTGCAAGGAGGAAAGGCCATTGGAGGCTGTACTTTGGAGAGTAAAAGTCTAGATTCCATGGGTAAACTGCACAGTCATCATTTTCCAGTTGATATTGATGTCGCCAAGAGTTCGTAACCAAGCAATGCAGAGGATTAAATCCAAACCACCAATGTCAAGAACATGAACATCAATATGGAAAGAATAGGGACCAATAACCAAAGGCAACTGTGGCCAGAATCCTTGAGTCCATAATTTGTGACCATCACCTAATTTAACCGGATGATTGAAGGTGTTGAGGGTCACGAGTCCCAACAAGGATTTAAGAGTTGGAGATATAAAATTATGGGTGGCCCCACTGTCCAAAAGGACCAGAATGGGAATACCCGCGAGTTTTCCCACGACCTTCATTGATGTTAACTGGTCGCCACTTTGGCTATGGAAATAGATGCTTGCTCCAAATGGTCCTATAATTGACACTCAACTTCAACAGCCTCATCACTGCCTTGATGTTCTAAATCACCCATTGTTACCCTATCATCACTATCAGGAGAGGAATCATCCTCCTCTAAAAGGACCACCCGTACCTTAGCATCAATACATTTATGCATGGGATTAAAAGGGAGGCCACAATGAAAACACAACCCCTTCTTGCGACGGTCCTCCCATTCCTAATTAGAGAGGTGGCGAAACGTTCCTCCCATTCCTAATTAGAGAGGTGGCGACCCCCCCCCCTCCCCCCTCGGACAGAGGGGGTGGGCTGGGAACCCTCCGATGTGAAGCCTGAGCATCTGTCTGAGTGTGAAGAAAAACCCCACTGAGGTTGAAGTGGGGGGCGAAATGTTGGCAGCCAGTTACTGGTGCCACGGGGCACAGTTGGACGTGAACTGCCAACACGATATTAGGGGCCAACACCATTGGAAATGGACAACTCCACATGGCGTGTCAGGGGAATGGCTTGGAGACGAGTATTGGGATTATGAATGTGTACCTACCTGTGGATATCCTCACGAAAATCATGACGGAAATATCCAATAAATTGTTGTTTCGGTTTACGCGGTAGTGGGGAGGTTAGGTATTTAAAGTGTTCAACGTATTCTTGGATGGACCCAACTTGCTGGAGAGCAGCGAATTCATAGGGGTTTTGAATTTCGAGCCGACTAAATAATTGCATGAGTTCTTCTTTAAATGTAGTCCAACTGATGTGAGGAAGAGCCTCCCCCAAGATTGTGAACCAATGAATAGCATAGCCCTCCATGCAAAGTTGAGCCAGAGGGATCATTGAATCTGCTGGAGTTTTTTTGATGCGGAAATAAAGGTCTGCGCATGTAAGCCAGCCACGTGGGTCAATTCCATCAAAGAGTGGCAGATCGACCTGTCGTGAAGTTGGCAAGGGGAGAGGTAAATTGGCCGGAGGTTCGGGGTTAATTCCTGGGTCGTCAGCAGAAATTTCTCTGTTGGTGGTGGTTGCTAAAGTCATTTCTGGACAAACATTCAAACTCGATGGAAGGTTAGGATCCCCCTAGGGCGTCTTCTCCAGGTGACGGACTAGATAGGACAGGGATGTCCGGAAGGCAGCCTGCTCCTGTAGTTCTTCGTCAGAGGCAGCGGACAGATCGGTGATGGCTGTTTCCAAGGCTGTAAGACGTTGTTCCATAGAATCCATACGCAAATGAGTGTGGGTTTCCATGTGGGGTGTTGAGTGATCCGACAGTTCGGACCAAATTGATAAAGATTAAGGACAAGAGGCAACATATTCTGGAATTTAACAGCAGCAATGATTACAATGCAGAGCAGAAATTAAGGGACAAAACGGAGTACACTTCAAGAGATGCTCCTACCCAAGCCCTTGGCTGATTCCCCAATTCTCTCCCCCCTTTCCCACTTCACACCCCCTCCTTTTTAAAACCAACAGTCCACTGAGAATATCCTAACTGATTCCTCTATGGGGTCCATTCTATTATTCCCTGAAATCCTCCACCCAGTTTGTTAAGTAGTTGAGCTAGAGGGGACCACTCCAACCGATTTGTTAGGAGATAGTGCTGCTGGAGGGTCCACTGCCAGTTGTGCTGGTGGGACCACCGTGGCTACAACCTTCTTCCCACACCTGGAATAGATCTTCCAAGGTTATGGGGTATCCCTTGCGCTATCAGTCACATTGTAATTTACACTTATTTGACGGCTTACAATTTTTTACTCACACACCGTTGTGCCATGCCATTTCAAGAAAAATCTAGTTTTGATGCCAATTGCTCACATGACTCCAATTCCAATGTTTTATCTTGTTATTGTTTAGGGTGAACCATTGAAGTGTTACTTTAATTTAGAAAAAACAATTCACTCAAGATAAAGATCATCAAGAAAATGAAAAAAAATGTTACAGTTTGATGCCCTAAGCCCTTACCCTATTGACCCTCAATGCTAAAGTTCATTAAACTTTAGACTCCATGTTTTCTAGGTGATTTTTGAGTAATTGTGGATAGATTTCTTCAAGCTCAGTCTCAAATTATAAAACACATTACACACTTTTCTCCCCCTCCCCACACATGTTTTTGAGTGTGTGATCAATGCATGAACAAGTATAGTGATGAAATTATGAATTTAAACAATGATTTCATCTTGATGGAAAATAAAGTAAGGGTTAGTAGAGAACTCCCCCTCCCATTGTTGCTTTTTCCTTTGGTGGTTTGTGTCCTCTATGACTTTCAAAGTGTTCTGCCATTTTTTCCATGTAAGATCCTACAGAAATAAAAGAAATTTATGTGTGGTGATTAAAAAAATATTCAAAATAAATAACTAAAGATAAACAAAAAGAAGAAAAAGAAAAATCTTATGACTTGGGTTGCCTCCCAAGCCAAAGGAAGTGAGAAGAAGAAAACAAGTAAGACAAAGGCATTTTGGTTCAATTTTACATGTGTGTGAGATTTAGGTTAGTGATCTCCCTCATGATACATTTCAAGTGTATTAACCCATAGAAGTGTATTAGCAACATCACTAATTCCTTGGACTCCACCCTCATGGTAATTTAGTGAGTTACTCATGAAGCCAGGGTCCCTGTAAGGATTCCATCATCCCTCATGAGCAGTTATGTGTATTCTCTAATGTTATGTTTCTACAACAGGCCTAAAACTCTCATCTATCAGGCTTCCATGATCATTACAAGGATTGAGCTTCAATTCTCATTACCTCGGTCTGTTCCTAAACCATCTAATCAATAGCCAGTTAATTCGAATCATTAAGTATAAAGCAATGAACAATAGAACAACCAAGTTTGAAATTCCATACATCATATGCAAAGTTCACAGCTCCCCGATCCCCCACATGCAGGTTTGGCTATGTACACTAAAACAATGAAGAGCAAGAGAGTAGAGAACCCCCCTCATATGTGAAGGTCGGCCTCTGTTTCCTTGAACTTACTAATGCCTCCACTGCCTCTGATGAATGCGTGGAGGTAAAAGATGTAATGGTGGAATGGTGTAGGAATGAGATGAAGGGAATATCGGAATAGATCCTCTGCTTAAGAGGGAAGAGTTGGATAGATAAAATATGTTATATGGAATGGAATATTGAATATCCCCTCTGGTCTCGAGCTCGCCCAGGCTACTCTTATGTTCCATGATGAAATTCATAATTATTCTTATGTGAGCCCTGGATGTTGCTAGGTGACGTTGAGTCAATCATGAGTAGCCCTGCCTCACTCCCATTTATTCTGACGTAGCGCCTAGTAGATAGATTTAATCACACGTGAGCTCCCCTTTTCATTGTTACATAGCATCAATAATTTCTAATTCATTCACATGTGAGGGATTTACTCTTCTGTTGAATCTCACACAGCACATGCGCAGACCATGTTATTCTTACTTAACATCCAAAAACCATTTTCATCTCACATGAGTGCTCCTGTAGCCCAAGTTAATCCCACATGGTAGAAATTTCTGCAAGTTAATCATATGCTACCTCTTCACTTCTTCCAATATAATATCACATAAAATCTTTCCAAATTCCCACAAAACAAGGGTCATCATTTTCGCTTATAAGATCTTCAAAACTAGATCACAAATCCAAATCAGTGCCTCAAAAATCCATCCTCATAATTTGATTTTCAAATAAAATCAATTTTCAATGATTTAAAGGTGTAAAAAGTATAAATATGTATTGTGTTCTATAAATATAATAAAAACCCTAAAACCTAGTATATTTATTCAAAATATATATAAAAACTAACAAAATATTATTGAGAATTAATTAAAAAATAAGACTAACCACATTCCTTCACACCTCAGTCTTACTTATCATCATGTAAGTTCTCTCAACATGCATCTCACCAAGAATTCAAGTTCTCTCATGTTCAAGCACAAATTCATTGAGTTTTAAGTGTAAAGGACTTATTTGGGTCAAAATGTTGAACATGAAGAAACATACCAGATCCCTTTAACTCAAGGTCATCATCTCACTTCACAATTTCACCTAATCAATGATCCATCCTATGCACCAGCCAGATAACTTCACTTTCCTCTTGTTCACATGAGTTCCACATTCATCTTCCCCTTTATCCCTCTTGTGTTTGGTCTCGTTCGTTGTTAGATTTATTTTGTGGGATTATTGGTTCTAGTTGGGCATGTCCAGCTTGAGGGGGAGTGTTAAACCCAGTTTTATTATATAGGGTATTTTCAAGTCCGACATCGGAATACTCCACCATGTATTCCATTTTAGTCATTTATAAAAGAATGTCTCCACCTCACATTGAGGTAATGGGAATTCACCGTCTATACCTCTCAACAACATGGCACATTTTAAACAATTATTTTAGCCATGAGATGTGAAAAGTAGCTATTCAAGAATTGAGTATGACCCACTTGGAACTAAATTATACCTTACAGAAAGTATCACCTATAAATAATTATAATATTCAAGGCATGGAAGCAGAGTAAGGGAATCCGGCTCTCAAATAGTCATTTACTCTTATTCGATGGTTTTTTATTTTTCACGCATGCACCCTTGTGCCAATCCATATAATGAAAAATACAGTTTGGATCCTAGTTGCTCACACTACTCCAATTCCAATGTTTTTTCCAGTTATTATTAGGGTGAACCATATAAGTGTTAAATTTATTTAGAAAAAACAATTCACTCAAGATCAAATTCATCATGACAATGAAGAAAATGTTACATTTTGATGCACCTAAGCCCTTATACTTTTGACCCTCAATTCTCATGTGCTTTAAACATGAGGCTCGATGTTTTAATCTCCATTTTGTCTCCTTGAGTAATTGTGGACAGATTTTCTCAAGTACAGTCTCAAATTGGAATAGGCACTACACATTCTTCTGCCCCCCACCCCCACCCCCACCCCTACCCCCATACACACATTCTTTTGAGTGTTTTATCAATGCATACCCAAGTATAGAGATGAAATTATGAATTTAAATAATGATTTCAAAATTAAGGGTTATTATAAAACTCTCCTTTCCATTGTTGATTTTTCCTTTAGTGGTGTATGTTCTCCATGATTTCCCAAGTGTTTTGCCATTGTTTTCCATGTAAGATCATACAAAAATACATGTATGTTAAGTGTGGTGGTTATAGAATTATTTGAAATAAACCGCTAAAAATTAATAAAAGAAAGAAAAAGAAAAAACCTATGGATTTGGTTGCCTCCAATGAAGCGCTTGTTCTCCCAGCTTGACTCTTCATCCTGTCCATGCTCATCCATGATTCCAGGGATGATTACGCTTCACAGCTAGGAACCCAAGTGGTTCCTCTATCACTTATTTTTCCTTGATGATTAGAGCTTCCAGTTCATTCACTTCATTCTTGAATCTGCCCTCATCCTATCCATGCTCATCCATGATTCCAAGGAAGATTACGCTTCACAGGTGGGAACCCAAGTGGTTCCTCTATCACTGATTTTTCCTTGATGGTTAGAGCTTCCAGTTCCTTCACTTCATTCTTGAATCTTCCCTCTTCTATATCCATTTCTAGGATATAATATTCCCCGTCATTCTTCCATTCTTTATAGCCAACAACTTAAAATGGTAGCACATCAGTGAAGTATTCTGCACCCTTCCTCCAAATATGGTTGGTATTTTCAGCTTGCAAACAATTTTATTTCAACCCTGTATTTTTCATTTCAGGAAAGAAAAGTGACACCCCCCCCATTGAGTTCTTCATCTTGAGACTTAAGTTCCAAAAAATTTACCTCTATTTTAGCTTCAATTGAATCTGAAATTGTGCTTACAATGTTATTTGGCACTTTTTAATCTAATCCCAAGTCCTTTTTAGGTGTTGGAACAAGTGGTCCGAAGGCTTCCAACTCTCTCTTGATATTTTCCACTTCTTTCCAATCACTTTTCCCTTGTTTTTTAGGCTAATTTTCCTCTTTGATTATAGATTCAACATGTTTGTTCTAATCAGGATCCATAGCCTATTCTGTAATAGTTTCTTCAAGGGTTTCTTTCTTATCAACTGGAATGTCAGTGGGATATTCTACCTCTAGCAGCCCGTCATCAAGATATCGGGGGCAATACTTCTCAAGGACCTTTTCAATGGAATCTTTCTCATTTCCTGGGGTTCTGGTGTGCTTTTGTTCCATAAATATCTCAAAAACTCCCTCTAGTGGTTTGTAATATTCAATTCCCCTCTCTTCTGTTGTGGTGGTGGCCATGGAACACCCTATGGGCTTGAACTCACCCTAAATAGGCATTATTTCTTGACTTTCCCCATTATTTTTCTTATCTGGAAGTGGAGGTTTCTGCTCCTTTTTCAATGTAAATTAGGCTTTAAATTCCATATAAATCTTTATATTTCATCATGTAAAGAGATTTCTTTCTCTCTTAGAGATATGTTACGTTGGTCCCCTGAATCTGTCATGTTTGAATCTAGAAACAAACAATTCTTCTCAAAATCTCTATGCTGGACAACATTTTTTTCACTTGAATTTTAGAAATACCAGCTTGAATGAAACCATCATGGTTCTCCCAATGTGTGATGATGGAACCCCTAATTTGGATGGCTCTCACTTGAAAATTAATTATTATTTTCCTGATTTCCATTAATTCCAGGAATCTAGAATTTTCTTTGATCCTAAAAAGATGTATGAGGTTGCTCCCTCCAAACTTGATCAAGTCGACTTGATGGTGTGTCATCGTTCCATGGTTGATTTCATAAGCTTTTCATGCTCTTTTCAACTTCTAATAAATTTGTATAATCTACTGGAATTTCAGAATTTCAACTCTGAAATGGGATGTTTCCAAGCTCTCCATGTGGATAACACACCTTTCTATGGGTCTTTAACATCAAGTCGTGCAATTATTCTTGAAGATAATCAATCTAAAATTGCACTTCCACGTAAGCAGTGATCTCATGGGCTTTAGTTCTATTTATTTTTCTTTCTCTTTCAAAGGAACTCAATGTCAACTTTTCTAAAATGCGTGTGTACTCAAATGCACACATGTTACCATAACTTCCTCCAGCTTCATTGTCCCCTAGAAATTGTCCATTCAACATGAGTCCATCATAGAATAGTTGCATGATTAATAAAAGTGGGAGTTCGTGGGTTGGACATTCTTGGAAGTATCTCTTGAACCTCTGCAATGCTTCATGGATGTTCTCGTTTCCTCCTTGAGTGAAATTGAGAATCTTTCTCCTATTTTTCATGGTTTTCTCTATAGGGAAGTATCTCTTTAAGAATGCATCTTGAATAGCCTCCCCAGTGTTGAATGGTTCCTCTTGTTGGAAGAACAACTTCCTTGCCTCCCCCTTCAAGCTATAGGGAAAACACCATAAACACAAATCATCATTTATCGATCACTTGAGAGGGAATGAATGGACTGCCATCATGAAATTCATAATGAATGTGGAGGCATCCTCTCTTGGGGATCCATAGATAACTGGCAAGGAATCCTTTTGATGGTTCTTGAGCACACACTCCCTTGCCATTGGTGAGATCTTGACGCATGGTTCAACCCCCCTCACTTGGGGTTTTTATAGATCTCTCTAATTTGTTGAAAAATGATTCCAATTCTGCATCTAGGAACTATATAGTTTCCACCCACAGTTTCCATCCCACCAAGTATGGTGGTTTCCTCATCTTTACATGCCTAAAAATAGCACAAACCTTACTTCCATGAATGTGCCTTCAAACATTCAAATTTGTGGCTCGAAGTGGATGAGTAGGAGCTTCTTGATGGCTTAATTTACACCAAAAAATAAGAATCATAGCAGTAAATACACAAGAATTTCAAATCTACTTAAGAATGAAATAAATTGAAGTTTTAACAATTTTAATTTTTTTTTTCTATTTTGTGATTTTTTATGGTTTTTATCTAATAAAATGGAAAAATATTAGTGAAAAATCCACAGCCATTCCATCCAACTGTGCAAATCTATGGTTTCAAAAATTGTGAGAACAAATAATGATAAGTACCGGGTCATCTCCATATGGATCGGTGGTTTTATTTACTAATTCACAAGTGTAAGAGGAATTTTAAATGCTAATGTGATGGGTTTTTTTTCTGTGTTATGTAAGAAATAATTATAAATGTTTTTTCTGTTAGTCCATTTAAGTGTGTGTGTCTGTGGTATATGGTATAAGGTAGTGAGAAAAAGAAAACAAGAAAGACAAATGGACATAGATTCAATTTTAGATGTGTGGAAGATTTAGGTTAGTGATCACCCTCATGATGCATCTCAAGTGGGTTGACCAATAGAAGTGAATTAGTAACATTACCAATTCTATATACTCCACTTGCATGGTAGTCTAGGGATTTACCCATGAAGTCAAGGATCCCTATAAGGCTTCCGTCATTCTGCATGAAAAAGTGATTATGTGCATTCTCTTTGAATATGTTTCCACAATAGCCCTAGAACTCTCATCCATCAGGCTGCCATGATCGTTACTTTAGTGAAAGGATTTGGATTCAATTATCATTATCTCTCCCTCTCTCTAATACAATCTAATCAACAACCATCCAATTAGAAGAATTAAGTATGAATCAATGAACAATACAACATCCATGTTCCAAATTTTATACATCACAAGGAATGTTCACATCCGCCTCATTCCCCATATGCAGGTATAACTAAGCATTCTAAAACAATGAAGAGAAAGATATATTTAGATAATCCCCCATATATATGAAACTTAGCCTCTATTTCCTTGAATTTTCTTTGCCTTTACTGCCTCAGATGTATAGGCGAATGTAGAAGATGGAATGGTAGAATAGTGGAGGAATGAGACGAATAGAATGTAGGAAGAGATCATCTTCCTAAGAGGGAATATTTTGATAGATGGAATATGGTATCCCCTATAATCATGGGCTCTCCCCTATTTATCAGGAATTTCCTATTTCCCTCTATATTTTCCTTGTGTCCTCAAATGTTGCTATGCGCTGAGATATCCTTTGATTTGAAACTGATTCCAATATCTTCAAAAGATTTCTCGCACATTAACAGTGGGGGACTAGTTTGAGACAGCCTCTCCTTCAAATTTCAGGATCTGTTTCCACATGGATTATTCTCAATAGATTACATGATTTGGGCTAATGAGAATGTATGTGTTGGGCGCCTTCCTGGTTGGCGCACCGTGTAACACCTCCTCAAATGGTTCCCACGCGGTTTCTCTTTTAATGGGGGTTTTTTAATGCGGGTCTAGACTGCGTGAATTAATTCACATGGTGACACTCTTTTGACGCGGTAACATTATTTGATGCTGATTCTTTTTCCTATATAAGGAGGCAGAGGCAAGGAATTTCAACATCACCAACAGCAACAACACCGAGAGAAAATCCCATTTGGTGATCGTCTTTCTTCGACGATCATCTTTCTTGCTCTCCTCCTTTTGATCCACACTTTTATTCTTGAGTATTAATTTTGAGATCCCTTTCATTTTTGGGGAGTCTATACTATGTACTTCTTGATTTTAGTGGATCCCTCTTTCTGGACTAGGTCCCGTGATTTTTCCCTTTTGGGTTTTCCACATAAAAATTTCCGGTGTCAACTTTATTTTCTGCACATTTATTTTTGGTCGTTGCGCATCCGTTTTATTTGGGGGGAAAGATTTTATTTCCGCTGCGCGTTTGTAACGCCCCCAAATTATAAAGGGTTAAATCAGTAAATGATATGACTCATGTCAACAAGGTGCACCTTCCTTTTCGGGAGCTTGTCTGATTAGAACTTCACAGTTGATCATGCTTGGCCTGGAGTAGTGATCAGGATGGGTGACCTTCTGGAAAGTTTCACACGGTGTGTGTGAGTGAGGAAAAACACAATGAAAAGGACATGTGTTGGCCTGTGGGGACAATCATTAGTTAGATGACTCATTCGGGCATGTGGGTGGACCCTGCGGTGGGCCCCACGTGTCTGTGGGGCAGCTGGTGGTACCTGGTAGGCCAGGACCCGACAGCCATGTTAAGTCGGGGTGTTTGTGCTGTCACCGGGACCCGGTTGTTACATTTGGTATCAGAGGTGGTACCCAACCTTAAGTGTGGTGCACTGCTTGGGTTGAGATGTAGGTCCCACAACGAGGACGTTGTGCTCTAAAGGGGGGATGAATGTAATGCCCCCAAATGATAAAGGGTTAAATGACTAAATGATATGACTCATGTCAAAAAGGTGCACCTTCCTTTTCGGAAGTCTATCTGATTAGAACTCCACAGGCGAGCATGATGGGCCTGGAGTAGTGATCAGGATGGGTGACCTTCTGGGAAGTTTCTCAGGATGTGTGTGAGTGAGGACAAATCACACTGGAAAGGACATGTGTTGGCATGTGGGAACAATCATTAGTCATATGACCCATTCGGGCATGTGGGTGGACCCTGGGGTGGGCCTCACGTGTCTGCGGGGCAACTGGTGGTACCTGGTAGGCTAGGACCCGACGGCCATGTTAAGGCGGGGTGTCTGTACTGTCGCTGGGACCCAGTTGTTATAGTGTTTTCCTTTTTCTATTGTTTGCGCGTTTGTCGCTTTTTCGTCTTTCTCAACATCTGGTATCAGAGGGTTTCGTTCTATTTTCAAATTTATTATGGATTCCAATTACAGTCGGATGATTTTGATGAATGATACCAACTACCATATGTGGCGACTTAAAATGAAGGATCTGCTTTTTTTCAAGCGAATGCATCTTCCAGTGTTTAGTGCCCAGAAGCCAGAGAGGATATTAGACAAAGAATGGGCGTTCGAGCATGAGATGGTTTGTGGATTCATTCGCCAATGGGTTGAAGACAACGTGATGAACCACATTGTCAACATCTCTCATGCCAGAACATTGTAGGAGAAGCTTGAGACAACCTACGCTTCGAAGACGGGAAATAATAGATTGTTTCTTCTTAAGAAAATGATGAACTTGAGGTACATAGAAGGTACGTCTATTTCTGATTATTTAAGTGAATATCAACGATGTTTTGATCAGTTTTCTGAAGTGGGTATCAATTTTAAAGATAAGGTCTTAGCTCTTTTGCTGCTTAACACTTTACCTGATTCATAGGAGAATTTACATGTTACTCTAACCAGTTCTTCTCCTAATGGTGCTGTGGAATTTAGTTTTGTCAAGTCTGCTATTTTAAATGAAGAGGTCAGGAGACGCACTCAGGAGAAATCTTCTTGAGAGCTTTTAGTCACAGAAAACAAGAGGAGAAGCCAGGACCAGGGGCAGAGTAGTCGAGGTAAGAGTAGAGTCAGAAGAAAATCCAGACCGAAGTAGAGAGATTTAGAATGTCATCATTGTGGTAATAAGGGGCATATTAAGAAGTTTTGTTATCAGCTGAAAAGAGAGAACAAATTGAAGGAAAATCCACATAAAAAAATGGTGATGGAGATGATCATGTCGCGGCTGCTACAGGGGGTGATCTTGTTATTGTTTATGATTCCATTAACATTGCTTCTGATAATTATTGTTAGGTTGTTGACAGTGGTGCCTGTTTTCATGTGACATCGAAGAAGGAGTTTTTTACATCTTACAGCCCAGGTAATTTTGGGATTTTGAAGATGGGAAATGATGGTCATGATGACGTTGTAGGCATCGGGACTGTTTGTTTAAAGACCAGTACAGGAAGTAAGCTGATTTTGAATAATGTTCAACATGAACCTGAGGTTCTCTTGAATCTCATTTCTACCAATGTTCTTGATAATGAAGGTTTTATCAGCATTTTTGGTGATTGCCAATGGAATCTTTCCAAGGGCTCTTTGATTGTGGCTCGAGGGAAGAAGCAATCAGGTTTGTACTGGATTAGAGTTTCTATTTCTTATGATACTGCTTGCATTGTTGAGTGTAGTGTTTCGTCCAAATTGTGGCATAAGAGGCTCAGCCACATTAGTGAGAAAGGTATTGGTTGTTTGTCCAAGATAAATCTTCTCCCAGATTTGAAGAGTGTCAAATTGGACACATGTGATCATTTCATGACTGGAAAACAGAGCAGAGTGAGTTTCAGAAGTCATCCTTCATATAGGAAGTCACAAGTACTTAAATTGGTACATTCTGACGTTTTTGTTCCTTTAAAATCTAAAACCTTTAGTGGCGGTATTTATTTTGTTAAATTTATTGATGACTACTCACAAAATCTCTGGGTTTATGTTTTGAATGCCAAAAGTCAGGTGCTCAGTGTTTTTAAGAAATTTCATGTTTCTGCTGAGAGGGAATCAGGCAAGAAATTTAAATGTATTCGTACTGACAATGGAGGAGAGTATTGTGGTCCGTTTGATCAGTATTTCAGGCAGGAAGGTATTCGGCATCAGAAGACGCCGCCCAAGACACCTCATCTGAATGGTGTAGCTGAGAGGATGAACAGGACTTTACTGCAAAGACTTCGTTGTTTGCTTTCAGAACCAAAGTTGCCTGGACATTTTTGGGGTGAGGATTTACCTACTACTGCTTATATTATCAATTTATCACCTACGGTTTCTTTGAAGACAGACACTCCCGAAAAATTTTGGTATGGCAAAGAGATCAGGTATGATCACTTGTGTGTTTTTGGTTGCAAGGCCTTTGTTCATGTGCCTAGAGATGAGAGATTCAAGATGGATGGTAAGACATGCCAGTGTATTTTTATTGGCTATGGACACGATGAGTTTGGGTACAGGTTCTATGATCCTGTTTTGAAGAAACTTGTCAGAAGCTGCGATGCAGTGTTTAATGAGGATCAGGCTATTGCAGACATTGATAAGGGAGAAAAAGCTACTTCTTCAACTTATGATAGTTTTGTCATTCTTGAGCAAAGTTCTGATTCACATTTACCTCATATTGTTGATTCTGATGATCATGTGATGTACAGAATGATGCTCAAGGTGAACAGGTTGGAGTTGATGTTTCCGATGCACCTTTTGTTTCTGATGATTCGGTTCCAGGGGTTATTAATGAACCCGCAGTTCTACTCTGGAGGTCATCTCAGCATCGCACGTTTCTACTTGATATTCACCTTATGAGTATGTGCTCCTCACTGAAGGGGGAGAACCAGAATCGTTTGATGAGGAAATGGAAAGTGAACAAAGGGACAGATGGATTGTGGCAATGGTTGACGAGATGACATCATTACACGGCAACCACACTTTTGAGCTGGTTAAGTTACCGACAGGGAAGAGAGATTTGCAAAATCGGTGGATTTATCAGATTAAAAATGAAGAATCCAGTTCTGTTCCACGATACAAGTCAAGGTTAGTTGTCAAAGGCTTATTTTAGAAGAAAGGTACTGATTTTGATGAGATTTTCTCACCTGTTGTCAAAATTTCTTCCATTCGGGTTGTTCTTGGTTTGGCTACTAGTTTGGATCTGCAGATTGAGCAGATGGATGTGAAGACAGCTTTCCTCCATGGAGATTTAGAGGAGGTAATTTATATGGAGCAGCTAGAGGGTTTTGTTGAAACAGATAAAGAAAATCATGTTTGTAGGTTGAAGAAGATTTTTTATGGTTTGAAGCAAGCTCCTAGGCAGTGGTATAAGAAGTTTGAATCTTTCATTTCTCATCAGGGTTTTAAGAAGACATCTTCTGATCATTGTATTTTTGTCCATAGATTTACTGATGATGATTTTATTATATTGTTGCTTTATGTTGATGATATGCTCATTGTTGGCCATGATACTTCTAGAATTGACAGATTGAAGAGGATCTTTGTCACTCTTTTGCGATGAAAGACTTAGGGCCAGTACGATAGATTCTTGGCATGACGATATCCTGTGACAGGAAGGCCAAGAAATTGTGGTTATCTCAGGAGAGATACATTGAGAAGGTTCTTCAGAGATTTTCAATGGATAGAGCTAAATTGGTTAGTACTCCTCTCGCTTTACATTTTAAGCTCAGCACCAGTCGGTCACCTTATACTGATGAAGAGAGAGAGGAGATGCAGCACATACCTTATTCATCTGTCGTTGGTTGTTTGATGTATGTTATGGTATGTACTAGACCTGATATAGCTCATGCAGTTGGTGTGGTCAGTCATTTTCTATCAAATCTAGGTAGAGAGAATTAGAGAGCAGTGAAGTAAATTTTTCATTATCTTCATGGCACTTCTGATCTGAAATTACGTTTTGTAAAAGGGGAACCTATGCTTTGTGGATTTACAGATTCAAATATGGCAGGAGATATCGATTCGAGGAAGTCTACTTCAGGCTATTTGATCACTTTTGTAGGGGGAGCTGTATCTTGGTAGTCCAAATTGCAGAGATGTGTTGCTTTATCTACCACAGAGTCAGAGTTTATTTCAACTACAGAGACATGCAAAGAATTGTTGTAGATGAAAACTTTTATTCGAGAGCTCAGTTTAAATCAGGACAGGTATGTTTTATTTTGTGATAGTCAGAGTGCTATTTGTTTTGGAAATAATTCCACTTTTCACAGCAGGTCGAAAAATATCGATGTTCGATACCATTGGATCTAAAACGTCCTTGATTCGAGACAGTTAGAGATTGAGAAGATCCACACTGATGACAACAGGTCAGACATGTTGACCAAGAGTTTACCCAGAGGAAAATTTGAGACTTTCCGACAGATTGCAGGGTTGGCGGTGATCCCCACTTGAGTCGGAGGGGGAGTTTGTTAGGCGCCATCCTGGTTGGCGCACCGCGTAACGCCTCCTCAAATAGTGCCCACGCGGTTTCTCTTTTAATGGGGTGTTTTTAATGCAAGCGTGAATTAATTTACGTGGTGACACCCTTTTGACGCGGCAACATTATTTGACACTGATTCTTTTTCCTATATAAGGAGTTCGAGACAAGGCATTTCAACATCATCGACAGCAACAACACCGAGAGAAAATCCCATTTGATGATCGCCTTTCTTCGATGATCATCTTTCTTGCTCTTCGCCTTTTGATTCACACTTTTATTTTTGAGTATTACTTTTGAGATCCCTTCCATTTTTGGTGAGTCTCTACTGTGTACTTCTTGATTTTAGTGGATCCCTCTTTCTAGACTAGGTATCGTGGTTTTTCCATTTTGGGTTTTCCACGTAAAAATTTCCGGTGTCAACTTTATTTTTTGTGCATTTATTTTTGGTCGATGTGCATCTGTTTTATTTGGGGGGAAAGATTTTATTTCCGTTGTGTGTTTGCCTTTTTCTATTTTTTGCGCGTTCGTCACTTTTCCGTCTTTCCCAACAGTATGGATTATTCCTCCCCTATTTCTTGTTCTCAATGTGTGATTGATATTAGATCATGGCTCATATTTTTGTTTATGGGTCCCTACTGAATCGGCTTTAATCATCTACATCCAAAGTTCATTGGAGTTTCTCTTGGGCAGCTGGATCCCTGAGGATATATTGGCTGGGGTTGAGGATACATTCGACCTTGAGATAGCATTGGAACTCTAGATGGAATTGAGGGAACCTGAGCATACGGTGGCCCTTGAGAGTGTGTAGGAGACACATGAGAGGGGGTTGTGTAGTAGGGTATCATTGGGTGAAGCCTTACATTACTTGTTCACCTGATATTTATTCTTACATGAACTGTTCCCCCTGATTTGATCTCACGAAATAGCTCCACCATTCTCACATAGTGCTTGGTCACCCTGGCTACTCTTACGTTTCATGAAGAAATTCCTAATTATTATTACGTGATCCAGAGATGCTACTAGGTGACGCCGAGTTAATCATGTGTGGCCCTACCCAACTCCCATTCATTCTTATATGGCATCAAGAATTTCTGATTCATTCACATGCAAGTGCTTTACTCTTCTGTTGAATCTCGCACTGCTAATCCCTAGTCCAAATTATTCTTACATAGCACCCAAAAACTATTTTAATCGCATGTGGGCTCCACTACTGCTCGATTTAATCCTACATAGCAGTAATGTCTCCAAGTTAATCATACACTGCCTCTTCACCTCTGTCATTCAAATCTCACATAGCTGCTTTCCAAATTCCAACAAAACAACGGCCCTCAGATCCTCTTATAAAATCATCAAAAATCAACCACAAATCCAAATCAGTGCCTCAAAATCCATCCTCATAATCAGATTTTAAAATAAAATCATTTTCCATTGATTTAAATGTGTAAAATGTATAAAAATGATTTCTCATTGTAAATATAATAAAAATTCTAAAACGTAATATATTTATTCAAAATAAGTATAAAAACAAACAAAATATTATTGAAAATTAATGAAAAAATAATACTAACCGCATTCCCCCACACCTGAGTCTTACTTGTCCTCATTTAAGTTCTCTCAACATGCATATCACCTAGAATTCAACTTCTCTCGAGTTCAAACCAAAATTCATTGATTTTTAAGTGCAAAAGACTTAATCGGATCTAAATGTTGAACATGAAGAACCATTCCAAATGCTTTTTACTCAAGGTCATCATCTCACTTCACAATTTAACCTAATAAATGATCCATCCTATGCGCATACAATATAAATCCATTTTCCTCTGGTCCACATGAGTTCAACATTCACCTTCCCCTTTATCCCTCTCAACATCTTGGCTCATTTTACACCCTTATTTTAACCATGATATGTGCAATGATCTTATTTAAGAATTGAGTATGACCTGTGTGGAAGTAAATCATCTCTTACAGCAAGAATTCCCCCCACACCCCATGACTAATTATAATATTTAGTGCATGGAAGTAGGGTAAGGGAATCCATCTTTCACAGATAAAGATTAAGGACAAGAGGCAACATTTTCTAGAATTTAACTACAGTAAGGGTTACAAAGCATAGCATAAATTAAGGGACAGAAATAAGGAGTACACTTCTGGAGAAACACCTTCCCAATCCCTTGGCCGATTCCCCAATTCTCTTCCCCCCTTCCCACTTCACACCCCCTCCTTTTAAAAACCAACAATCCATAGAGGATATCCTAACTGAATTCTCTGTGGGGTCCATTTTTTTATTCCTTGGAATCCTCCACGCAGTTTGTTAAGAAGTTGAGCTGGGGGGGATCACTCCAACCGATTTTTTAGGAGATAGTGTTGTTGGAGGGTCCACTGCCAGCAGTGTTGGAGGTAAAACTGCTGGAGGGTCCACTACCAGCTGTTCTAGCGGCACCACCATGGCTACAACCCTCTTCCCACACCTGGAAAAAACCTTCTAAGGCCCTGGGGAATCTCATGCACTATCACTCGCCCCCACTGAGAGAATAGTTTTGTCCTCAAGACTGAAAGAGGGAAACTGGTTACGGAGAACATATTTATCCTCCCATGTGGCGTCATCATTAGATTGGCATTTCCACTGAATAAGCCATTGAGGGACCGAGATAAAGGCATTCGAAGTGGTGCAGTGGTTGAAGGCTTTCGCAGGTTCAAGGGTAGCAGCATCTTCACCTGTAAGATCAATGGGAAGGGTGGGGAGGGGCGGATGAGAACCAATGAATTTTTTGAGTTGGTAAATGTGAAAAACTGGGTGAATACGCGTGCCTGGAGGAAGGACAAGTCTATAGGCCACCGGGCCAACCTGCTGAAGAATAGGAAAAGGGCCAAAAAATTAGGGGGCAAGTTTCTGATGAATGCGACGTGAAAGGGACTGTTGTCGGTGAGGATGGAGCTTCACATATACCACATCATCGATGGTAAAGGAGATTTCACGACAAGAACAGACAGCCTGAAGTTTTATAAAAGTTTGGGTGCGGAGCAAATGATGTTTCAGCTGAGCTAGTGCCTCATCCCGATCTTGTAAAGCTGTGGTGACTGCCTTAATGCAAATTCCGCTAGGTAGGAAGGAAAGAACTGTTGGGGGTGGACGACTATAAACTAACTCGAAGGGGGTAGTTTGGATAGAAGAATTTCATGTGGAGTTATAATGAAGCTCAACCCAGGGCAACCAAAAAGACCAATGTGTAGGCTGGTCACCAGCAAAACAGCGAAGGTAGGTCTCCAAACAATGGTTGACAACTTCTTTTTGACCATCTGTTTTGGGGTGATATGCAGAACTAAATTTAAGGGTGGTACCTTGTAAGAGAAATAGTTCAGTTTAGAAATGGCTGAGGAACAAGGGATCCCGATCACTAATAATGGACTTGGGGATCCCATGAAGTCTGACCACTTCCTGAGCAGAAATTCCAGCAACTGCACGGGAAATAAACGGGTGTTTTCAAGCAATAAAATGAGTATATTTAGATAACCTCTAGACTACCACAAAGATGACATCAAATCCATTCTATCGAGGGAGGCTGGAGATGAAATCTATGGAAATATCATCCCAAATCCTTTCCGAAATAGGCAAGGGCTGGAGAAGGCAAGCAGGGGACAGTTTGGAATATTTAAAGCGCTGGCAAGTGGGACATTGGCGGAAAAAATGTAAAATCTGATGGCACATCCCTACCCAATACAAATTGACATCCAATTTTTGATATTTTTGATAAAAACCAGAGTGGCCACCTGCTGTAGATGAATGGAATTATTCCAAAATCCGTGGGATTCAGGCGGAAGATGTTGGTGTTACGAGCCGGCCTTTATACAACAGGGTGCCATGTGAAAGGGAAAAACCTAGAGGAGGGCTGGAGGCCATCTGAAGGCGTTGCAGCACACTTTCCTGGTAGGGATCACGATGGAATGAAGCTGTCAAGTCTTGAAACTCTTGCCACAGCGGAAGAGACTGAAAAAGGTAGCAGTCTGATGGATCAACCCAACGAGAAAGGGAATTTGCGTCCGAGTTAGTGTGGCCCGGCTTGTATTTTATTTCAAAACGGTAGCCTAAAAGTTTATCCAGCCAACATTGCTGATCCGTTGTGGCAATGTGTTATTATAATAATAATTTGAAGTTGTGTTGGTCAGAGTAAACGGTAAAAGATTTTTCCAACAGGTATGTGCGCCAGTGTTGAATGGAAAGAAGAACGACCATAATTTCTTTCTCATAGGCCGACTTAGAAAGGGTATAATCGACCAACCCCTTGATAAAAAACAATGGGGTTATTCTGCATGAGGACAACACCTATCCCACGGCCAGAGGCGTCACATTCGATCTCGAAAGGCTGGGAAAAATATGGAAGGGAAAGAACTGACGTTGTTGTAACAGTCTGCTGGAGGAGGGTAAAAGCTTGTTGAGTTGTGAGAGTCCAGTGAAAACCATCTTTCCCTATGAGAACCATTAGAGGTTGGGAGATATTTCCATAATTTTGAATGAATTTCCAATAATAATCGCTGAGGCCGAGAAAACCACGAACTCCTTTCATATTCTTCGGAGTAGGTCAGTCCAAAACTGCCTGAATTTTGGCGGGGCCCATATCTACACTATCATGAGAGATAATGTGACCTAGATATGGGACAGAACGTTAAGCAAAGGTTCATTTTTCACGGTTGATGAAGAAGTGGTTGGTATGAAGTAACTGCAGAACTTGCTCCAAATGAAGGATGTGAGAATCTCAACCCAAACTGTAAATCAATATGTCATCAGAAAATATTAGTACAAAGTGGTGGAGAATGGGGTGAAAAAGATCATTCATAGTAGCTTGAAAGGTAAAAGGAGCGTTGTTGAGGCCAAAAGGAATCACCAAGTACTCATAGTGCCCATTATGAGTACGAAAAGCTATTTTGGTGATGTCTGCATCATGCATCCAGATTTGGTGATAGTAGGAGATGAGATCCAGTTTGGAAAAAATAATTGCCCCATGCAACTCGTCTATTAGCTCATCTACCACTAGAATGGGGAATCTATCGGGCACTGTTGCTTTGTTCAAGGCTCGGTAATCAACACACATACGCTAGGTGTTATCTTTTTTTCACTAGCAGAACTGGGATTGAGTATGCGTTGTTACTGGTCTGAATATATCCCTGATGGAGGAGGTGCTGGACTTGTTTTTCAATCTCAGTTTTCTGAGAGTGAGGGTACTGATATGGGCGGACTGACACAAGGCCTTGATCAAGAAATAAATGTATTTTGTGATCAGTAGACCGCCGGGGAGGCAGACTGCATGGCTCATTGAAGATTATATTGAGCCGGTTGAGAAGCGTTTTAAGATGTTGGGTCTGCCCAGAAGACAAAGACGTCTAGCTGGGCTCGACGGAAAGAGAGCAGTGGCTGCCACTGGGGTGTGCAGTAAGCTTCTGTAAGGAGGAAAGTCTGTTGGAGGCTATACTCTGGAGAGTAAAAGTCTGAATTCCATGGGTAAACTTCATAATCATCGTTTTCCAATTGATGTTGATGTCACCAAGAGTTCGTAGCCAAGCAATGCTGAGGATTAAATCCAGACCACCAATGTCAAGAACATGAACATCAATATGGCAATAATAGGGACCAATAACCAATGGAAACTGTGGGCAGAATCCTTGAGTTCATAATTTGTGACCATCACCTACTTTAACCGGGTGATTGAAGGTGTTGAGGTCCACGAGTCCCAACGAGAGTTTAAGAGTTGGATATATAAAATTATGGGTGGCCCCACTGTGCAAAAGGACCGGAATGGGAATACCCGTGAGTTTTCCCACAACCTTCATTGATGTTAATTGGTCGCCACTTTGGCTGATTCCCCAATTCTCCCCCCCCCCTTCCCATTTCACGCCCCTTCCTTTTAAAACCAACAGTCCACTGAGGATATCTGAACTGATTCCTATGTGGGGTCCATTATATTATTCCCTGAAATATTCCACCCGGTTTGTTAAGCAGTTGAGTTAGGGGGGGCCACTCCAACCGATTTGTTAGAAGACAGTTTTGTTGGAGGGTCCACTGCTAGCTATGCTGGCAGGACCACCGTGGCTGCAATATTCTTCCCACACCTAGAATAGATCTTACAAGGCCCTGGGGAATCCCTTGCGCTATCAGTCACATTGTAATTTACTCTTATTTGACGGCTTAAAATTTTTTACCCACACATCGTTGTACCATGCCATTTCAAGAAAAATCTAGTTTTGATGCCAATTGATCACATGACTCCAATTCCAATGTTTTATCTGGTTATTGTTTAGGGTGAACCATTGAAGTGTTACTTTAATTTAGAAAAAACAATTCACTCATGATAAAGTTCATCAAGAAAATGCAAAAAATGTTACAGTTTGATGCCCTAAGCCCTTACCCTATTGACCCTCAAAGCTAAAGTTCATTAAAATTTAGACTCTATGTTTTCAAGGTGATTTTTGAGTAATTGTAGATAGATTTCTTCAAGCTCGGTCTCAAATTATAACACACATTACACACTTTTCTCCCCCTCCCCACACATTCTTTTGAGTGTGTGATCAATGCATGAACAAGTATAGTGATGAAATTATGAATTTAAACAATGATTTCATCTTGATGGAAAATAAAGTAAGGGTTAGTAGAGAACTCCCCCCCCCCATTGTTGCCTTTTCCTTTGGTGGTTTGTGTCCTATGTGATTTTCAAAGTGTTCTGCCATTTTTTCCATGTAAGATTATACACAAATAAAAGAAATTTATGTGTGCTGATTATAAAAATATTCAAAATAAACAACTAAAGATAAATAAAATTAAGAAAAAGAAAAATCTTATGGCTTGGGTTTCCTCCAAAGGAATGCTTGTTGTCCCACCTTGGCTCTTCTTCCATTCCATGTTCATCCAAGATCCCAATGCAGGTTAATATTCACAAGTGTGAACTCAGGTGGTTCCTCTATCACTGATTTTTCCTTAATGTTTATAGTTTCCAGATCCTTCACTTCTTTCTTGAATCTACCCTCTTCTATATCCATTTCTAGGATGTAATTTTCCTCTTCATTCTGCCCCTTTTTATTTCCAACAACTTAAAAGGATAGCACATTAGTGAAGTTTTCTGAACCCTTCCTCCAAATCTGGTTAGTCTTTTCAACTTGGAAACAATTCACTAAGAACCTTGTCTTTTTCATTTTGGGAATGAAATGTGACTCCCCTTTGTGTTCTTCTTCTTGGGACTTAAATTCCAAAATTTTCACCTCTATTTAAGCTTCATTTGAATCTTTAATTGTGATTCCAAAGATATTTGTCACTTGTTGATCTACTCAAGTCCCTTTTAGGTGTTGGAAAAAGTGGTCGAAAGCCTTCCAACTCTCTCTTGATGTATTCCACTACTTCCCAATCTCTTTTCCCTTCGCTTTTAGGTTGAGTTTACTCTTGAATTTCAGATTCAGCATGTAGGTTCAAATCTGGATCCATATCCTCTTCTTCAATAGTTTCTTCAAGGTTAGATTTCTTCACAGTTGAAATTCCAGTGGGCTATTCTACCACTAGTAGCCCATTATCAAGAGCATGTGGGCTGCACTTCTCAAGGCCCTTTTCAATGGAAGCTTTCTCATTTCATGGGATTCCAGTGTGCTTTTCTCCCATAAATAGCTCAAAAACTCCCTCTAGTGGTTTAAGATCTTCAATTCCCTTCTCTTCCCTTGTGGTGGTGGCCATGGCACACCCTATTGGCGTGAACTCACCCTAAATATGCATCATTTCTTGACTTTCCCCACTATTTTTCTTAGCAGTAAGTGAAGCTTGCTACTCCTTTTCCCATGTAATGTAAATCTTTAAATTTTATCACGTGGAGAGATTTATTGCTCTCTTAAAGATAAGTTACTTTGGTCCCTTCAATATGGATTGTTTGAATCTGGAAACAAACGATTCTTCTCAAAATCCCTAAGCTGGACAACACTTTTAATCACTTGAATTTCAGAAATACCAACTTGAATGAAGTCATCATGGTTCTCCCAAGGTGTGTTGATTCCACCCCCCCCCCCCAATTTAAGCTTCATTTGAATCTTGAATTGTGCTTCCAAATCTATTTGTCACTTGTTGATCCACTCTCAGGTCCCCTTTAAAGCCTTCCAACTCTCTCTTGATGTATTTCACTTCTTCCCAATCTCTTTTCTCTTTGTTTTTTGGATGAGTTTCCTCTTGAATTTCAGATTCAGCATGTAGGTTCAGATCTGGATCCATATCCTCTTCTTCAATTGTTTCTTCAAGTTTATCTTTCTTCACAACTGAAATTTCAGTGGGATATTATACCACTAGCAGCCCATTATCAAGAGCTTGTGGGCTGCACTTCTCAAGGCCGTTTTCAATGGAAGCTTTCTCATTTCATGGGATTTCAGTGTGCTTTTCTCCCACAAATAGCTCAAAAACTCCCTCTAGTGGTTTACGATCTTCAATTCCCTTCTCTTCCCTTGTGATGGTGGCCATGGAACACCCTATGGGTGTCAACTCACCCTAAATATGAATCATTTCTTAACTTTCCCTACTATTTTTCTTAGCTGTAAGTGGAAGTTTCTGCTCCTTTTCCTGTGTAATGTAGGCTTTAAATTCCCTATAAATCTTTAAATTTTATCATGTGAAGAGCTTTGTTGCTCTCTTAAAGATAAGTTACTTTGGTCCCTAGAATCTGGATTGTTTGAATCTGGAAACAAACAATTCTTCTCAAAATCTCTAAGCTGGAAAACACTTTTTATCACTTGAATTTCAGAAATACCAACTTGAATGATGTCATCCGGTGGAATTTGAAAATTCCACCTCTGAAATGAGTTATTTTCAAGCTATCTATGTGGATAACACACATCCTTCTTCCCATGGGTCTTCAACATCATGTCCTGCAATTGTTCTTCAAGATAATCAATTTGAAATTATGCTTCATTTGGAACAATGTTCTCATGGGATTTAATTCTTTTTATTCTTGACTCACTTTGAAAGGAACTCAGTGTCAACTTCCTTGAAATGTGTTTGAGATCACATGCACTCTTGTTACCATAAGTTCCTCCAGCTGCATTGTCCCCTAGAAATTTTCTATCCAAGTTGATTCCATCATAGAATAATCGCATGAATAATAAGAAAAAATGACATATACGGACAACATGAATAATAAGGGTATGTATAAATGAGCATTCATGATGAATACATAACATATGCACGGGTTATCAAAATATTGGTAATCTTAAAATTTAGCAACACACAATCATGTCCACAAATAAACTTATGATTATACAACGTCAATTATAAATAATGGCAATGTCCATTGATATCATCCTCATGGTATATAAATATATATATATATATACACACACCACATTCATTAGAGATATATATTTATTTTAAATATAATTTTATTATTTATAATTATAATTATAAATAAATATATTTTAAAAAACTTTATATAAAATTATAAATATACAATTATAAATATATAATTATAAAAATACAATTGTAAATATATAATTTTAAATATAATAAATATATTTATCATTTAATAAAATTTATTATATTTTTATAATTATAAAAATACAACTGTAAATATTTAATTGTATATACTTTTTTTAAAACAATATATATATATATATATATTTGAATTATTAAAAAAATATTACTATATCATAGCTCGGGAAAACCCACCGTGCGAGACTTATTTATTTTTTAGATGAATGATGTGAAGACTCACGATACATTGAATACCCACGATACATTAAAGCCCATTAAAACCTATCACAAGTCCATCACAACCGGCCCAACCCACTCTCCCATGCCTCATCCCACGCACCCTGCTTTCGGACCAAGATCCATGGCTCTTTCATCTCACACGCCGTCATCAGTCCTGGCGTCGTCGTCCCGCGCAGCACCCCCCGTGCCGATCCGCCGCCTCTGCCGATCATCATCCCTGGACAGAGCACCATCGGAGGCCTCAGGTGTCCCTCGGCAGCACCGTCGTCCCCCGAGCGCCAGAACCGGTTGGTGGTCGACCTCCGAAGGCAGCTGGTCATGGAATCCAGGATGTTGGAATCCATGGTGTTGGTTGGGGTAGAGTTGGAAAGGAAAATGAATCCATGGTGCGTCGTTCTGTTGTCGGCGGCTGCTTTGGTGCGGCGGAGCCCAAGAAAAAAGAAATAGTTACCTTCTTCAAACCATTGAACGCTTTCAGCGCCTTCGCTCTTGTCCTCTTGCCATCCATATTTTGCGTCGGCCGGGTACTCTGACTGCCTGGGTGATCTTTCGTCACCGATCCACCAACACCACCGCACCCCCAAAATGCAGCTTTCTCCTGAATGGAAGATCTCCGGGAGCCGGTTGGCCGCAGCCTCAAGCTGCCGCCGCCAACCGCCGTCGCGTAATAAGAGTAGGCGCGCTGGGGTGGCAAGGGAAGGGGGTATAAAGGGCACGGGGATTCTGTTCTGGTCATGGGAGTGCATGACTGGTGGTTGTCCGTCATTGCCATTGAAGGTAACAGCTCCAAGGGAGAAGGTATGAGGAGGAGGTAAGTGCAGTCGGGAGAAGGTACTGCGGAGAAGAGGGAGGTGCCAAGTTCAGTGGAGGAGGAATGGAATATCATTATATAGTGTATTTTATTTGGTCACGAAAATAAATGTTGTTGATCGTGAACCCATGCAATGGCCGGGATTTAGGAAAACGTCAACTGTATTATGAAATGAAAACAGAATCGATCCACGTCATTAATTGATATTTCAAAATCTTGAAAATATTTAATGATAATTTTAATTTTTTTAAATGAATCATTATTGTATCATTAAATGAGATTTCAACAAAAAATTAATCATCCATCTAATTAAAATTGAAAACTAATAATAAAAATAATAATAATAACACACAGACAAGTTCAAGTATTTCCCCATGCGTTTTCTATAAATTTTACACAATAACCAATTAATTAATTGAAATAATGAAACTCCTTTTTAGGAGACTAATTATTAAATACAAATAATGAAAGTATACATGTTGACTCCGAATTAGAAATATAATTTAAAAAATTTTAACGAATACACATTTTTAATTTTTTTTTTAAATATACCAGAAAATAATTTTTTTCCCTACAGAAAATAAATGCATACACATTTAAAAAAATTGAATGATCAAATAAAATTTCACCAACTTTAACAAGATAAATTCAATTGAAAGGCCATAAGATTGCATTAAGTGGTTATATATATATATATATATATATATATAGTGTGTGTAAAAAATTCAATATTTTCATAACATAGAATGTATGTTATTTGGTTGAAAAATCGAATATCTAGTTTCCAATATAAATTTGACAGTTATTACATAACATACTTATATTAGGTGGTTTTTTTAACTACACTTGAGTTTTTACATGATTGTTTAATATTTAATTAAATAATTTTTTAAACACATGCTAATTTGGGTTTTTGTGTATATAATCTATTTTAAAAAATTGTGTTCAATTAAGTGCTTTAAACCGAAAATGTTATCATGATTGAAATGATTGCAGTTGTGAACAGAGAGAAAAATGTGATGATTCGTGGTGGGTTCAAGCAACAATCAGTAGAGACAGAACTAGATTCAAAAGAATATGCAAGAAATCAGTAAAGGTGAACGCATGATTTGTCGTGCTTAGGCCTGTTTTTGACATACATGGACGACAAGAACACCACCCGCATACACATGTTTTAATAAGTTCAAATCAAACAGAATGCAAGATACAGTCTTGAAATATGAACAACAGATGACAAATGCCCCAAAAGATAGATCTTCAAAATAAAAGAACTAATATGGGGATGCTTACAAGGCCGGACAATTTGGATATATCTGACACTCATTATCTCTCTATGCAGCCTCCCAAAAGTGGACCTTTCTAGACATGTACACGCGCACGGTAATGTGCTTCATTTGGATCTCCACCAATGCTTCTCGGTCATGGAAATGGCTGCCCATCCTCAACACAGAAGATCATCATCCAGCTCGACCACAAATAGCGAACCAACGGTGCACAAGGAGGATGTCAGGCACACATTTCTGATCTCTCATAAAGCAAGGGTATGTTGGAGAATGCAGGGTTTCACCAGCAGAAAGAAAGCAAAAACCAAAAGGAGGTAGACTAAGTGAATGAAGTGAAACAACGGGGTGCAAAATGTAACCGCCCAGGTAATGTTGATATAAAACATTTTCTTTAGTTAATTATAAAATATTAGATAACTTTTCAGTCAAAAGAAAAAAATCATTATTTCTAACGAAATTGGATTTTCAAGCATTATACTGTTTTATTTAAAATCTTGGTTTCCAAATAATAAAATTTTAATTTGAAAAAATGGATTTCATTTTTGTATTTAGCATTTAAAAATTATCATTGGATGAATTTAAAATAATTTTCTGAAAAAAAAAATATTTTTTAATGAATAATGAAAAATAAATATTTATGATAAAAACTGCATTTTCTTTTCAATTATTTAAAAATTGAAATTTTATTTTTGAGTAGTTTTAAAATTAAATTACTTAATTTTGATTAAAAAAATCCAATTATAGTCTTCAGAATGAATTTAAAACTTAAATTTATTATAAAAAAATTATACTTAAAAAAGCAATTTGTCTGAAAAATCACTTTTCATCACATTTTTTCGGTTTAATTTTAAATAAAATTATGCCACTTATATGTTTTGAATATTGAAAAATGGATTCCCTATTTAGAATCATTGGGTCCAAATTTGGTAAATAGGTCCCTCTTATTTTTGATCAATCAGAATAACAACCTTAGTCATTTTGTTAACACTGTAAAGGGTAAATCAGGTAATTAAAAATAAAAATAAAATGATAAGAACTATAAAATAAACCTAGCAGTTGATTTAATTTTATTGGATGATTTCATTTTATCCATAATCATCCAGGATTCGGTTATATGACATTTTATTTCTATTTGGATGTGATTATGACCTTTAAAATATTTTATTTAATGGAAAGCAAAAAATGACATACTCTTGTTTTTAATAAATATAATATTTTTAACATGGAGATAACTAGAGGCTATGTTCGATTATAAATATTATTTTGAAATCAAAATGATTTATCTTCATCTTGGTAATTTATTTGTAAATTTTAGTGAGTAAATAATTACCTTAAAATCTTACACAATATTGATTCAATAATTATTCAATTAATGAAAATAAAAAATAAACGATATTAAAAATATTTAGAGTTATATAATTTGAAATAATTAATGTGCCCCATGGATCTTCTAGATAAATATAACATTTCAAGGATGTATTAAAAATTTTTATTTCAAATTCAATTGTTGTCTTTATTTTATAAAAGTCAAAGTAAATGAATTGTTCTAAAATTTACATTATTGATATTTTATGGAAATATTATTTTATTAAATTGTATAAAATTAATAAAAATCCTATATTCAACCAAGTGATTAGGTTATTGTTGAAAATATAAACCATGGTCAATTTATGGATCGTTTTTCCATTTATAGTAACTATCTTGACCCTCAAAGAGTAAAAAACCTTGTTATCATGTTAAGCGTGAAAAGGGTTAACGAGGGGTTAACCCCAAAAGATAAAGGTAAAAATATGATCTAAACAAGTCCAAATATTATTTGAAAATATGATTTAGACTCATATTCATATTATCTTTTAATATTATCAATTTGGGGTGATTTGGATGTCCAAATTAAATTATATTAAATTAATATTTTAATAAATTCAATGAGTATTTATCCTCTATCTTATAAAAGGGAACCACTTATTCTCACTTCTTCACACTTAAGAACCAATTTAATTCACCCAATCTCTACCCAAATCCATTCCTAACATATCCTCCCATGTTTTAGAGTCCTTATTTTAGGAAGAATACCAATCTTAGAGGTTTTAAGGTGTTAAGAAAATGAGACTTTCAAAAGAAGAGAAAGATAAAGAACGCACATAATGATTTAGACTCAAGGTAAGATAAGTTCTTTTTAAAAATCAACTTTTAAATTTTCTATCACGAACCAACCCAGGTCGACCCTAAACCAGTCACCCGATCTGGTCCGCGACATGGCCCGAAGGGCGTTCCCGATCCCCACGGGTTGGTAACCAGTGTTGGGCATCAAAATTTAACTGTTGGGAATGATTTGGCATGTGAAAAAAAGATAAACACATAAACAAAACTAACGATAAAAAAAATTACAGCAGAAAGAAAATAAAACCGATCATACCTCCTTGTGACCTTCATGGTCACCACCCAACTCAGACTCAAGCCTCCTCCAACACTGAGCAGCTGAACCAGGAGCCTGAACAAGAACTGAACGTGCAAATAAAAGAATATGATAGGCATGAGCACTAAGATGCTCAGTAGGGATGCCAAATATAACCACGGAATCCAAGTATTTTCTTTCCCAAAACAATCCAATGACACAATTTTGAAATATAGATATAAAAGTAGGGTTTTCACATTTTAAAATAAGCAACATACTTTTTCCATTTGAAAACCCAACACACGCTATATAACATTTTCAAAACCATTTTCCATTTCATATACAAAACCAAGGCAGACAGATCACGAATGTGCTACAAGGGAAGAAGGTGAAACAAAACAGGCTAGAACAAACTATTAAAACATAAAGTAAACAAAAAATGAAATTAATTAATTAACCATGAGTGATCCTAAACATCCCTAGAATACCCCTGGACGTACTCGGTTGGCCGTGCGCACTGAGCAGAAAGAGATCAAAAATAAATAAATAATTAATTAATTATATCTTAGAAGGAGGGAAGCGGGTTGGCCGTGCGCACGAGGGTTAAGATGCACCACTGGCTGGAGCAAGGAGAGAAGGGAGGGTCAGACACACTCTGGCCAGGGAAAAGAGGCCAAAGGCTGGGAGGCCAATGCAGAGGTGGTCGACACGTAGGTGGATAGTACGAAGGTGGCTGACATGAGGGAGGTCGGCCACAGGGTGCGTCAGTGAGAGGAAAACCGGTTGCGGATGCGCTGGCGAGAGGGCCGATCGTGGGTAGGACGTCGGAGCGGCGGGGACCTCCGACGAGGTGGTGGATGGCCCGAGCGGGGTCTGGACGGATGTAGGAGGAGACTGGCTGGGTCAGTTGGGCAGTGGGTACCGGAGACGACAGAGGGATGCAGGGTCCCAGGCGAGCACAGAGGGATGAGTAGAGTGGCAAGAGCCAGATCACGGCAGGGAGTTGCGGGGTCTCGGGGATCGCGGAAGGGAGGTGTGGGGTCCCGAGCGAGCGCAGAGGGGTGAGAAGGGGGGCGGGAGTTGGATCACAGCAGGGAGGAGAGACCTAGAGGAGGCGGCTGCAAGGGGCACCGCTGCGCAACCAGTCCAGGGCGGAATGGGGGGCGACGCGAGGCAGACTAGGGTTTCATATATATATATATATATATTCATTTTATAACAATAACAATAACAATAATAATAATAATAATAGTAGTAATACCATAATAATAATAATAATGACACAAACAATAATAATAATAATAATAATATCATTAATAATATTAATACTCTTAATAATAATCTTAATAATAATAAAAATAACAATGTAATATTATTATTATTATCGAACATTATTTTTTTAAATTTTGTATCCATCTATTTATCTTATTCTAAAAATCGGGTCACTAGGCGCTCGTCGCACGGCTTAATAAACCGCGTGCAAGCTGCACGCCTCCTTCCATACCACTTGGGCACCCGCACAAGCACCGGGGGAGACCGTACGGTTACCGCCAACCATGCGGTGCCCTTACACCGGTCTGAAACCCACTAAAATCATTAAATGTCAAAAAAATTAAACCGGGACCCAACCCGAACCTCGGTGCGAGAACCCGAAACTAAGAAATAATGAAATAAAAATAAACTTAAAAACCGGGGTGTGACAATTCTCCCCACCACAGACACTTTCTTCCCCCAGAAAGTCACCCAACCAAACGATAGTCAAAACAAGAATTCATGCCCGATTGAAATCGAAAGAAACCATAACACAAGAGAACGGGAGAACACGAGAGGGTTTTCCCCACCACAAGAAATCAACTAGTGCGGAAATTTAACACCCAAACATAGCACCCCGGGAAGGGGGGGAGACGGATTAACTCCCAACCGATCCAAACTAACTTCTATAGCACGAGCGAACAACACCTCAACTGAAACTCAGAACTCTCGGTCCAAACCCAAAAAAACCCCAACATTAGAGAAAAACTTCTGAACAGAACGTAATCCAAGCAGTAAACCCGAGCATTAGTACAAGCCTTCACTCCTTCGCAGGCACTTACGTCTCCAAACGAACACCGCTAAACGAAGATCAACCCATATAGGATCCAAACACACTTTTAAGAAAAACACATAATTCAAAAAACCACATTCACACAACCAAGACTGCTTGGATTAAAATACGATGAGTCCGTCATAACTTCACAATAAAACAATGAACTTATAACAACGTCAAAACTTTAACAGCAAAAACTAAGGATGAAAAGACTTAAAATTTTTCACTTCCAACATGGAACACAAAACTCGAACCAAGGATTCACACCCCTGGAAACTCCTGACTGCGCGTGAGCTTCACCCCAAGACCTGTGGATCAGGATCTGATGGCTGAAGCATCTCCTACCTCACGGTCAGGCACTAGAATCCCTCGAACACAATGTTTTCTTCAGGTGACGCTTCCTGCAAAACATCTCTAGATGTTCCAAACATCAACAATGATGGCAAGTCTTCGGAGGGATACGACATGAGAGCTTCACGTTCACGAACCGGCCACACTGGTGGCACACCACTAAATGGTCCGACAAACTGGAATCCAGAACCACTGTAGAGGACTCTTGAGAAACGGGTCCCTCTAGCACACCCTGCTCGCCATATGGGGAACCTTTATGAGCAACCAAATACGCTGGATTTCCAACCATTTGTGCTCTGGAGACCAACTCAGCTAAAAATGTCTCATCCACCAACTTCTCAAAACGATGGTCCTTAGAAGGGAGGACTCGCTCCTTGATCGATGAAGACCCCCGATGAAGAGGGAAGTCTTCATCAAATCTTGCGATGCTACTTCTAGAGAAAATGACACAAGTTCCTTGAGATGGTCAACATAAGTCTTCATTTTCTGTTGTCCTTATTGAATACGCATAAGTTCTTCCCTTTTCTTCGTCTACACCTCTTTGGGTATAAACCACCGGACGAAGACAGACTTAAAGACATCCCACATCATCCCAACTTCCATTGATGGCGGGTCAAATAACTCCCATTCATCCAGGGATGGACCTTCAAATAGGCCCAAAATGGCATGCACTCTAACAGCTTCGGGAGTTCCCAATACCCTGAAGAAATGTTCGACCTCTTCAAGCCACTCTGCTGCCTCTAACGGACCCCGATCACCGTGAAGTATAGGAAATGTCTGAGAAGGACCAAAAAATGGGCATGACTTATCAGAAACTTTGGGGACCTTTCTGGGAAGCATTTTTTGAACAACATATAAAACAAAAAGCCAAAACCAATATCAAACTGAAGCAACATCAATGAAAGCGCTTTCATCCAAAATCACCTAGCTCAAAAACCAAACAAATAAAAACACAACAAAAAATTCCCTTTTTCATTTTAGATTTCAAAACCACCTTCTTTTGAGGCCACTTTCCAAATACCAAACCCAATTTCCAAACCAAATTCAATTTTCCAAAAATCGTTTCCCCTTTTCATTTTCAAAAACACACTTACATCAATCAAAACCAAAACAAAACCCAACTTACAACAAATCATCGAGGCGAGAAAGTAGCAGTTACGCTTAACTTGAAGATATGGTAGTGGGCCATGCCCTAAGTAAGTGTCAACAGCTAGGAGGAACTTAAATTGTGTACTCAAACTCCACATGGGTCACAACTCCATGTGAAATCACGATGTAACATCGGATTGCCTCTATTGTCATCCCTCAATCCAAAACAAATCAGAGCAAGATAAGGAATCAATTCCCAGTCTACCCCTAGTGACTCGAGGTTCGGAACGGGTGAGGGTTCATGAATTCCTTCCCATACCTACCACTCGAGTCCTGAAAGTCCTAACCTCCATCTACTGAACACCCCAAATAAAAAGGGCCTCCTCTGATACCATTTTTTCATGAACTAACCCGGGTAGACCCTGAACCGGTCACCCGATCCGGTCCACGACATGGCCCGAAGGGTGTTCTGAATCCCCACGAGCTAGCAACCAGTGCCAAGCATCAAAATTTAACCTTTGGGAACAATTTTTCCCATGAACAAAAGATAAACAGATAAACAAAACTGACGATAAAAAAAAAGAAAACTAGCAGCAGAAAGAAAATAAAATCGAACATACCTCCTTATGACCTTCAAGGTCACCACCCAATTCAGACTCAAGCATGATCCAACACTAAGCAACTGAACCAGGAACCTGAACAAGAACTGAACCTGCAACTGAAAGAATATGATAGTCTTGAGCACTGAGATGCTCATTAGGGATGAAAAATATAACCACATAATCCAAGTATTTCTTTTCCCAAAACAGTCCAATGACACAAGTTTGAAATACAGATATAAAAGCAGGGTTTTCACATTTTAAAATAAGAAACAAACTATTTCCATTTGAAAATCCAACACACGCTATATACCATTTTCAAAACCATTTTCCATTTCATATACAAAACCAAGGCAGACAGATCAAGAATGTGTTACAAGGGAAGTAGGTGAAACAAAATAGGCTGGAACAAACTAGTACAACATAAAGTAAACAAACAATGAAATTAATTAAGCAACCATGGGTGATCCTAAACATCCCTAGAAGACCACTGGACGTACTCGGTTCAGAACCACCTGCCGGCGTATAGTGAAACTTCTATATCCAACTGGACACCCTCACAGTAATAGAAACCAACGACACTCCCCATCTGGCCTATACACCTACCAGTGGGTACCAACCCATCTAATCAGGGCTGATAAGAAACCATCACTCGATCAACTATAAGATGCCCAGGAACCCATGGTGGTTATAATAATACTGTGTAGGTAGGAAGACCCTCGCACGCGTGACTCATCTCACCCTATTTTCCTTCCCAAAAATGGATGCTTCCTATACATTCACCCATAAAGGGTTACACTAGACGAGAGCACCTCATATACATGTTCAATCATTCAAATTAAATAAAGTGTCAAACGGGCCGTCACATCATGTTTATATCAAAACCATTTTCTAAAAAAACATTTAAAACTCCAACCAGGCACACACACAACTTTCCAACACAACCCATTCTAAAAGTTAACACAAAATTCACCTATGAGTTAAGAGACAAATGGGGCTTTAAGTCTAAAGTCTCCCATGCATTTTTTGTAAAATCTTTCAAAATTTTAAAGAAAAACACACAAAACGACCAAACGGCCTCTCGAGCCTAACATTTTCTGAAACGGACACTAAGGGCCAAATGAGCACACCCTTTCAGATATCCTTTCAACCCTCTCATAAAAGCCACACAAAGGACCAATCTTATTTAGAAAGAAAAAACCATTTATAAGACCAAGGTTTTAAGAAAAAAACTATTTTAAACGTCATTGTCATTTGAAGGCACATCCATGTCTCCACCTAGTGCACCCATGGATGTGTCAACATCCAATGACACACCTATAGTTCAAGAAAATAACCAACACTATTTCCACAAAACTGTCACTTTCTTTGAAACTAAAACCAACCTCTTACTTTATTTGAAAAGAACACACTGCCACATTAAAAACCAAAGATCCCCCCTTTTATAACACCTTAACAAAACTAACAAGTTTCACCAATACCAAAATTATACACCAAACTAAATTCACAAATAACCAATACCAACACACAACATAATCAAAGCTAAACATTTCATAAAAACCATGAATTCTACTTTGAGGAACTATAGTATTTCATCAAATACACTAAGTACACATGATCAAAGAGCCCCCTCCTTATATGCATAAGAGAATCGTTTTAACAACTTCTAAAAATTTCATAAACACCCAAGCAGATCAATTTGATGTAAACTAAGACTACGAATCAATTAAAATATAATAATTTGAAGAATGAAAGTGTTAAAGGAATGCATCAGAAGGGACAAAATCATATTCACCTACCTCAAACAAGCACGAACGTGACAAACTTCGACGGAAGGATGAACAATCCCTGCAGAGCAACCGCGCTCGCTAAACAGTGAGAAAAACACACAAAACACAACCCGCGACGGAAAAATGATTAGCCAAATTAAATAAAAACCAATAATTAAAGGAAAAGAGATTAATTAATTAATTAATTAATTAATTATACCTGATAAGGAGGGAAGTGGTTTGGTCGTGCGCACGAGGGTTCGGATGCACCGTTGGTCGGAACAAGGAGAGCAGGGAGGGTCGGACACGCCGTTGGCCAGGGAAAAGAGGCCGGAGGCTGGGAGGCCAATGCGAAGGTGGTCGTCCTGTAGGTGGTCGGTACGAAGGTGGCCGGTGTGAGGGAGGTTGGTTTCGGGGTGCGCCGGTGAGAGGAAAACAGGTTGCGGATGCGCCGACGAGAGGGAGGTCGGCCGCGGGTAGGACACCGGAGCGGTAGGGAGCTCCAGCAAGGTGGCGGCTAGCCCGAGCGGGGTCTGGCCGGATGTGGGAGGAGGTCGGCTGGGTCGGCTGGGCGGCGGGTACCGGAGACAACAGGGGGTGAGGGGTCCCGGGCGAGCACGGAGGGGCGAACAGGGAGGCGGGAGCCGGATCACGGTAGGGAGGTGGGGGGTCCCAGGCGACCGGGGAAGGGCAAGAAGGTGGGCAGGAGCCGGATCGCGGCAGGGAGGAGAGACCGAGAGGAGGCGGCTGCAGGGGGCGACACTGCGCGACAAGTCCAGGGGGGAATGGGGGGGGCGACGCGGGGTAGACTAGGGTTTCATATATATATATATATATATATACATTCATTCTATAATAATCATAACAACAACAACACCAACAACAACAACAACAATAATAATAATAATAATACCATAATAATAATAATACCATAATAATAATAATAATAATAATGACACAAATAATAATAATAATAATAATATCATTAATAATATTAATACTCTTAATAATAATCTTAATAATAATAAAAATAACAACGTATTATTATTATTATCAAACATTCTTTTTTAAAAAATTTAATCCATTTATTTATCTTATTCTGAAAACCGGGTCACCGTGCACTTGTTGCACGACTTAATAAACCACGCGCTCGTCGCACGACTTAATAAACCGCACGTAAGTTGCGCGCCTCCTTCCATACCACTTGGGCACCCACGCAAGCACTGGGGGCGACCGCACGGTTACCGCCAACCATGTGGTTCCCTTGCTCCAGTCTGAAAACCCACAAAAATCATTAAACGTCAAAATTTTTAAACCGGGACCCAACCCGAACCTTGGCGTGAGAACCTGAAACTAAAAAATAATGAAATAAAAATAAACTTAAAAATTGGGGTGTGACAGTTTCCCTTAAAAAATCTATTTCTATTACATATCCATATTTTTAAAATTAGTTTATTGATGTATTTATATGGACATAAGTGAATTATAAAGGACACTTTATGTTTCTTTTGATTCGTCGAAGATGTTCAACAACAGAGATGCGTCGACAGTGGGGTTCAGCGAGGCACCAGTGATGTTCAGCGAGGAGGTGGGGTGAGGTGGCAGTGGGGTTCAACGAGGCGGTAGTGGGGTTCAGCGAGACAGGGGCAAGGCAGTAGTGGTGTTCGGCGATGCGGTGGGGCAAGGCGGCAGTGGGGTTCAGCGAGGCGACAGTGGGGTTCAGCGAGCTGGGGGTGAGGTGCCAATGGTGTTTTGCGAGGTAGTGGTGGTTTTTAGAAATGCGACATTGGGGTTCAATAAGAGTAAGAGTTGCAACACTAGTGCGGCTCGGTGAGAGTGGCGGCCATGCAGCAGCGAGGTTCGGTGAGAGGGGCGGCACTCGACTTCCGCGAGAGCTTGAAGGCGTGCGAAGAAGACATCTGGGTAGGGTTTCTTTTAAAAAATGGATGAGCATTTTAGTAGGGCTTTCAAAAAAATACCAATAAATATATTTATTATATTTATAATTATAACTATAAAGAAATATATATTTATTTATATATATATATATAATAAATATATTTATAAATTTTGTGTATATTTATAAAAATATTATAAATAAATAAATATTTATTTATTTATAATTATAAAATTATCATAAATAAATTAATATATCATATTTATATTAATTATCAATATGCGTTTTTTAATTAATTTATATAAACAAACTTTATTTTTGAATATAAATATAATAATTTTATATAAATTAATAAATTTTTTATTAAAAACTTTTATCAGTGATAAGAATAGCGCTAATATATCTATCTTTTCTCACCATTAAAAAAAGTGATGATAAATGTTACAAACCTTTATCAGAGATTTTAGCTAGTGCTGATAAAAGTGATATGTTTATTAGCACTTTCTGCTTAGTGCTGATAAACAAAGACGCTTCCCTTGGCCCGATCCGGGGTAGTGTATATATTAACACACACATATAATTATAAATATATATATATATATATATATATATATTATAAATTATACAATACGGATATAAATATAAAATTTTAAATATAGACTAATTTTAATGTTTTTATATACTTATTTACATAGTTCATGTCATTATATTTTAATATATATATACTGCATTTATATAAATGTATATAATTATTGTTATATAAATTATATTTTAGAACATAATTGACAAAGGGTGCCTTGTTATCAGGCCTTGTATATATATATATAATGTGTTTTGGAGTACAATTAAATCAAACACACACACCTCACACGCATACTCGAAATGCAGACCATAGCCCCCAAGGGGATAACCCACCCATCGAGACTTATTTATTTTTTATATGAATGATCTGAAGACCCATTGTACATTAAAGACCATTAAAATCCCATCACAAGCCCATCACAATGGGCCAAATCCTCTCTCCCATGTGTCATCCCGCGCACCCTGCTCACGCGCCAATGGATCCACCATCCATCACTTTTTTCATCTCACACGCCATCACCCGCCGCTGCATCATCGTCCCTGCATCGTTGTCCCGGGCAGCACCCCCGTGCCATCAATCATCATTTTTCTCCCTTGTCGGTCCCTGAACGCCGTCATCACGGGCAGCACCACCCCTGTGTCGTCATCGCCCCTGTGTCGTCATCCTGGGCAGCACCCCTCGTGCCGATCTGTCACCCATGTCGATCACTGGATGCCGTCATCCCAGGCAGCAGCCCCCGTGTCGTCATCATCCCTGTATCGTCATCTCAGGCAATACCCCGGTGCCGATCTTCCTCCCCTGCCATCATCATCTCTGGACATAGCACCATCGGAGCCCTCGGCTGTCCCCGGGCATATTCGTCATCCGCCGAGTGCTAGAACCAGTTGGTGGTCACCCTCGGAAGCAAACCCCTGCAGCTGGCATGACGCTAGCCAAACCCACATCTTTTATGTTTTTTAATGTTTATATATGTTTATGTCTGTATATATATATCAAAAAAATTTACATGTTTTTATACAACTTATATATATATATTCACACATTAATATACATAATTGTATATATATATGTGTGTGTGTATATTAGAAACCTTACACATTTTTTAAAATGTTTATATATGTATGTATATATATATATATATCATAAACTTTACATGCTTTTTTAAAACTTGTATATATATATTCACGTTTTAATATACATACATGTATGTGTGTATCTATATATGTTAAAAACATTACACAATATATATATATATATATATATTAAAAAAATTACACAATTTTTAAAATGTTTATAGATGTATACACAGAATGTATTGTTTACATATATTTATATTAAAAAATTTCTTAATTAATCAAAATGTGTTAATATGTATTTATATTAAAAGATTTATTAATTAATATAAATATGTCAAATATATTTTGGAATTTTTTTTAAACAGATATACATATCAAATATATATATATATACAAATATACATACAAATGTACATATATGTTTATATATATCAAAAACCATACACATATTTTCAAAGTCACACACACACACATATATATATATATATATAAACACTTACAAATATCAAAATTAAACACATGTAAATACACACACACACACACACACAAACATATATCAAAATACAATGGTAAAAAAACATACTTATATATATATATATATATATATACAAATATAAATATAAAACACATATAAATAACAAAATTAAAAAATTAGAATACCTAATAATCAATTAAAATAAATTACATGAACCAGATTACAATCAAAATAGAGATTAATAGAATTGCGTCAATCCTAAATATAAATAATGCATGCAAATCAGATAAATTTTTAAACCTAGTGTTTGACCAAATCAGTATATTTAACATTGAATTAAAATACGCAAAAAATGAACCAGATTAAAACCAAAATAGAGATTAATATAATTGAATCAATCCTAAATATCAAATAAAGCATGCAAATTAGATGAAATTCTAAACCTAGGGTTTTTTCAAACTAGTATACTTAACATTGAGCCAAGATACGAAAAAATGATGGAGAACATAAGTGGAGTCCGTACCTTGAAAATTTGAGTTGAAATCACCAAAAAATCGGGAAGAATCGAGATGCACGGAGCTGTAGCATATCGATCGGCCGGGTATGGTTCAATGTGTTGTTCGGGATAGGGAGGAGAAAGGAGCAAAGGAAGAAAGGGGAGTCGCGCGACTGTTAAAACACCAAAGTTTTTTGCGATGAAATTACTGCCATCGCAAATAGTTTTTTGTCAAAATTATTTGCAACATACACTAATTTCCATCACAAATAATCCCGATTTAGTGAGCATTTGAAATAGATAATGTTATCTGTCGCAAATGGTCGTCGTGATTACTTTTCACGCTGAATGGCAGGAATGCCCGCCAAAACTATTTGTGACAGATTATTAATTCTGTCACAAATAATAACAGAAAATATACAATTTGAGATGGTTCATTTTCCCATCGAAAATAATCCAATTTCTAATAGTGGAATGATCGAATCTAAAGTCGTCCAAATTCGATTTGGATGACAAAGTTGAACAGATTCAATCAGATTCGATCAATCCTCTGAATCCAACTAGATTCGATCTTCTGAAGCCAACCAAATTCGATCCTCCATGACGAACCAGATTCAATCCACTGTGTCACTGATTCTCTCTGTGCCTGCCATCTAAGAAGAGTCGCGACACTGGTTGAAGATTTTTGAAGAATATAATAACCCGAAGTTTCCTGTGAAGGTTGTTGTTGATTCATCAACAGGCTGGGGGTTGGGGGTGTCCTCTATTGTGGCGAGGAAGACAAACCGAAGTGGGGGATAGAGACGTTGCGCGAGATATAGGAAGCGGTGGATTTTTTTCCCATAACCCGATCAACCTGACCTAACCCGACCCTATCTGAGATGGGTTGGGTCGGGTCGAGTCCAAACTTAAAATAATTCCTGACCCAACCCGACCCAACCCGCCCTATTTTAATTGGGTTAGGTCCAAAAAAAATACCCAACCTGACCCAACCCGACCCATGGACACCCTACCCTTACCACCCCAACCGATCGCAGTGGGAAAAAAATCATATATTTCTAGTAGAGTATATATCATAAAAAACGACATATATGGACAACATGAATAATAAGGGTGTCAATATGTATAAATGGACATTCATGATGAATACATAACATATACAGGTGTCATCAAAATATAGTTAATCGTAACATGTAGCAACACACAATAATGTGCACAAATAAACTTATAATCACACTCCGTCGGTTATTTTTTTATTTTTTTTGGAAAATGACATGAATTGGTTACTCAATTCATGCCCAGATAAATTTATTAAATCAAAAGTTTTACAATAGGAAACTTGAGGTGTAATAAACTTACTGACTGAAAATTCTCTTTTTTTTTATTTTCAAAATGACCGCTTTGTGGCTGAGCGGTAACTGAAACAGCAAAGTCAAACCATCACGCGGGAACAACAACATGAATCCAATTCCAAATACAAATTAAAAAATTCACAAAAACCGAGGAGATCCGGAACCAAGATACGCGCGCGTCACCAAAGTCACATCGCCTGCCTTCTCAGACAATGCAGTCGACGTCGCCATACAAACCGTCGTTATTGTCACTGACTTTTTGCATCATCTCTAACCGCTGACATGAACCAATCGGACCTCATCCCACTGGATGAACCTGAAGACGGAGAAAAAGCCACTACGAGACACCACCTGGAGCGCCGAAGACCACTCGAACTCACAACCCAAAACACTGGAGAAACCACCGCGCATATCTAACTAGGAGAGAATGGTGGAATCCCGGAGCAAGAGTAGAGAAATCTGACTCGGGCCTCGATAGGGAGATCGTCGCCATGGCCACCCAATGCCGACAGCCGCCACAACATCCAGAAACACGCATCACCAAAACCAGAAGCACAGATCGAAATCAACTCCAAACAAGCAACAAAGCTCGATCGCACCATGGCATCGTATCCCATCAAGCCAATAATAACCAAATCACCAAAACCAAAATCAAGCAAGAGCGCCTCATGGAAAAGCACAATCCATCAACATGCCACCATCGAGAACCGAACAAACAAACCATCACTGAAAACATGAGGAAGAAAACTGAAAAACACAAACACAAACCAGTGTCGAAGAGCCACGTCTGGAATGATGGTGACCGTAAAAAAAATACCTTTATCAGAACTTTTTTAGCACTGATAAAGATATTATTTTAATATTTTATTTATATTAATATATATACTTATAAAATTATATATATGATAAATAAATAAATATATATATATATATATATATATATATTTATAATTATAACTATATAACTATATATATATTTATAATTATAAAATTATAAAAGGGGCTTCATCAGTGACACAAGTTTGAAATACAAATATAAAAGCAGGGTTTTCACATTTTAAAATAAGAAACATAATTTTCCATTTGAAAATCCAACACACGCTATATACCATTTTCAAAACCATTTTCCATTTCATATACAAAACCAAGGCAGACAGATCAAGAATGTGCTACAAGGGAAGTAGGTGAAACAAAACAGGCTGGAACAAACTAGTACAACATAAAGTAAACAAACAATGAAATTAATTAAGTAACCATGGGTGATCCTAAACATCCCTAGAAGACCCCTGGACGTACTCGGTTCGGAACCACCTGTCGGCGTATGGTGAAACTTCTAAGTCTATAACCAACTGGCTACCCTCACAGTAATAGAAACCAACGACACTCCCCATCTGGCCTATACACCTACCAGTGGGTACCAACCCATCTAATCGGGGCTGATAAGAAACCATCACTCGATCAACTATAAGAATCCCAAGAACCCATGGTGGTTATAATAATACTGTGTAGGTAGGAAGACCCTCGCATGTGTGACTCATCTCACCGTATTTGTCTTCCCCAAACACGGACGCTTCCTATACATTCACCCATAAAGGGTTACACTAGACAGGACCACTTCATATACATGTTCAATCATTCAAATTAAACAAAGTGTCAAACGGGCTGTCACATCATGTTTATATCAAAACCATTTTCTAAAAAAACATTTAAAACTCCAACCAGGCACACACACAACTTTCCAAAACAACCCATTCTAAAAGTTAACACAAAATTCACCCATGAGTTAAGAGCCAAACGGGACTTTAAGTCCAAAGTCTCCCATGCATTTTTTGTAAAACCTTTCAAACTTTTAAAGAAAAACACACAAAACGACCAAACGGCCTCTTGAGCCTAACATTTTCCGAAACAGACACTAAGGGCGAAATGGGCACAGTCTTTGAGATCTCATTCCAACCCTCTCATAAAATCCACACAAAGGACCAATCTTATTTAGAAAGAAAAAACCATTTATAAGACCAAGGATTTAAGAAAAAACTATTTTAAACGTCATTGTCATTTGAAGGCACGTCCATGTCTGCACCTAGTGCACCCATGGATGTGTCAACATCCAATGACACGCCTATAGTTCAAGAAAATAACCAACACTATTTCCACAAAACTGTCACTTTCTTTGAAACTAAAACCAACTGCTTACTTTATTTGAAAAGAACACACTACCACATTAAAAACCAAAGATCTCCCCTTTTTTAACACCTTAACAAAATTAACAAGTTACACCAATACCAAAATTATACACCAAACTAAATTCACAAATAACCAATACCAACACACAACATAATCAAAGCTAAACATTTCATAAAAACCATGAATTCTACTTTGAGGAACTATAGTATTTCATCAAATACGCTAAGTACACATGATCAAAGAGCCCCCTCTTTATATGCATAAGAGAATCATTTTAACAACTTCTAAAAATTTCATAAACACCAAAGCAGATCAATTTGATGTAAACTAAGACTACGAATCAATTAAAAAAATTAATGAGGTTGGGGGTGTGCGAATATCATTTGGTGAGTAGTTATTTTTTTTGTTAATATATAATAAGTTATTATATATATATATATATGAGAAAATTGTAAAAATAAATTAGGGGTTGGGGGGTGCGCTGCAGTGGGCGGGTTAATTTTTTTTCTAAATAAATTTATATATAATGTATGCAAGTTGCAACATATTTAAAAAAATTAATGAGGTTAGGGGACATGCACGAACATCATTAGGTGAGTGTGTTATTTTTTTGTTAATATAAAATAAGTTATTATATAATATTAAATCATTGGCACATACACATATATTATTAATGAATTTTTAAAAGCCGCACTTAATTGATATATATTATTAATAGCTTTATATATAATATTAATGGCTTTGTTTATATATATATATATATATATATATATATATATATATATATATTATCATATCATTGATATATATATATATATATTATTAGTATATTTGTTTTTATATATACATATATATAATATGCAAGTTTCATCATATTTAAAAAAAATTAGTGAGGTTCAGGGTGTGCGCGAATATCATTGGGTGAGTGTGTTTTTTTTATTAATATATAATAAGTTATTATATATATAATGCTAAATGATTGATATATATATATAATATATATGTATAGTCTATATAATGTATGCATGTTGCAACATACTTAAAAAAAATTAATGAAGTTGAGGGACTTGCACGAACATCATTAGATGAGTGTGTTATTTTTTTATTAATATACAACAAATTATTATATATATAATATTAAATCATTGATATATATATATATATTAATAGCTTTGTTTATATATATATTATATTAAATCATATACATATACATATACACACACACACACACATATATATATATATATTATTAATGGTTTTTTAAAAACCACACTTAATTGATATATATTATTAATGGATTTGTTTATTTATACACACTATTATATATATAATTATATATCATTGTATATATATATTTATACACACATTATAATTATATATAAAAATAATTATATGTATTTATATAATATTATTTTTTGTTAATATATAATGATATATGCACATATATATAGAAATACACACACACACACACATATATATATAGATACATATATAGATAAATATACATGTATATAGATACATGTATATATATATATATATATGTCTGTATGTATATATATGTCTGTATACATGTATATATACAGATATATATATATACAGATATATATAGAGAGAGAGATATAAATATAGATATATCTATATATATATATAGGGTGGTGATCATTTTACAGGCGCAGCCTTGGGAGCTCGTGGTAGGGGGATCAAATCCCCCTCCCCGCAGATTCCCCATTAAATTTTTTACAACGCACAGGCTTCGTACGGGCTGGGCTTCGCGCGGGCCAGCATGCCGGGCTTTTTCGGGCCGACCCGGCCTGACCCGCGGGCCTTCTTGGAAAGGCCCAGGCCCGACCCGTTGAACCTACATCCCGAGCCCGGCCTGGCCTGATGCGGGATTTGCCGGCCGGGCCACTCGGGCTTTCGGGCCGAGCCTGTCGGGCTTTCGGGCCGCCGGGCCAAAATGACACCCTTAAGTGCGGCCAGGTTGGATCGAACCTGAATCCAACCAGGCCCTCAGAACTAAAACGCTTATAAGTCAGAGACCGGGCATCCGATTGACGTCCCGTCTATCGCGTTGGAACCCTTACGACATGGAGGCCCTTTGGGATACTTCTTCATGAAACTTAGTGGTAGTTGAGGTTTGACCGATGGCTTGAGGAGCGGTTCTCCCAAACGTGCTATGAGCGGGAATCCAATGGCTGGCAGTGAGGCGGAGGTTGGAGACAAATCATACGGAGGTTAGTACCGACCGATCCTGTGTGGGTCAGCACCGATCCTGTGTGGGTAAAATCCTAAGTAGGTCAGTGCTCAGTGATCCTATGTGGGTCAGTGCATACCGATCCTGTGTGGGTCAGATCCTGTGTGGGCCAGCGCTTTGTGATCCTGTGTGGGTCAGCGCATACCGATCCTGTGTGGTTCAGCAGGGGTTAGTACCTATCGATCCTGTGTAGGTCAGACTTTGTATAGTCAGCAGCAGTGCCTCTCGACAGAATAAGATGATCTAGCTTCTCTACTAATCATCTACACTTTTGTTCCTTACTTATATATCTGGTGTGAGCTGAGTCTTTTATATTCGCGGTGTTACATGTATGGTACTTTTATCTTCATAGTGTTACCTTCGTGGTGTTACATTTGTGGTACTTTTACCTTCATGGTGTTACCTTTGTGGTATTCTTCCCTCATGTACGAGACGAATATATCTTGATAACTTAGGTATATGTATGGTCATATACTTAAGTAAAGTTGTTGACTGCTTTGTGCTTTGTGGTTGAGGTCTTTCTTTGTGGTTTTTCCTTTGTGAAACTCCGGGAGACCTTCGGGGGTCTCAGGGTACCTACTGAGTATTGTTATACTCACCCTTGCATGGGCTACGCCCGCACCTTGTTGTGTCTTGTGCAGACGAAGGACAACGTTGATTAAGGCTGAGGGGGATAGGACTGGACGGTGCTCGGAGGTGGACCTTTTGACGTGACGTGCTGCAGTGACTACTGATCGTGAGTTGTACCTACCCTTCAGGTAGGATCCTTGGTGGACGATCCAGGAGCTGTTTTTATCTTTTCAGTTGTACTTGTACTTTTCAGTTGGGCTTGTATTCCGACCCCTTTACTTTCAATATACTTTTTACTACAGTAGTTTACTTCGTGGTTGCTTCTTTTCGTGTTCTTGGATTGTGTGCTTGTACAGGTTTAAAGGCAATGTCTTCCCGTTATAGGGATACGTCTTTCCGGTGCTAGTCTCCAGCCTCTGACCTATAGAAGGTGGGCTTGAGGTAGTCACGGCATGGGCCCCAAGGGACGGGTCGTGACACTTTAGTTGGTTTTGGGTGCAACATTTTCCCTTGGTAGAGTTTTCTTACAACAATAGTTATCACTCTTCCATTAGTATGGCTTCGTTCGAAGATCTATGCGGGAGGTTGTGTCGTTCACCATCGTGCTAAATGGAAGTTGGGGAGGCAGTTTTTCTTGGTCCAGACGTGGTGCAGAGTACGACAGAGAAGGTGTAGCTTGTTTGTGAGAGGATGGAGGTAGCACAAGACCGAAAGAAGTTGTATGTCGATCACAGGAGAAGGTCTTTGGAGTTTGGGATTTGGGACAACGTATTCTTGAAGGTTTCCTCTCGACGTGGGAAGCGGAGGTTCGGCAGAGGGAGTAAGCTTTCTCCCAAGTTTATCGGACCTTTCGAGGTGTTGGGACGAGTTGGCGAGGTCGCATATCAGCTGGAATTGTCACCACAGTTGGGGAGGATCCACGGCATCTTTCATGTCTCCCAACCTCGTCGGTATCTTCATGATGACTCTCATGTCATTGATTGGGGAGAGTTAGATATCGAGGATGACACAACATTCGTGGAGCGACCAGTGGAGATCCAGGATCTTCGGGAGAAGGTGCTGCATGGAAGAAACATTTCCTTGGTTCACGTGTTTTGGAGGCATGGTGTCCTGGAGGAGAGTACTTGGGAGCGAGAGACACAGATGTGTACCCAGTACTCGGAGTTGTTTTGAGTTTTGCTTGTGTGTTTTGTTTTGTGATGTAATGATCGAACCTTGTTTTCTATGAGATGAGTTGTCTCCTTGTTACGCAACGTACGATAAAGTCCTGACGTATGAGGAGGGGAGGACCTGATCCCTAATCAAGACACATTAATACAGATGCGATTAAACCCGTTTGGGAAAGTCAGTGCCGCCCAAAGCGGATAGTAACTTGACATGGGGGAATGCATTACCTGATTCATATGTTCGGGCAGTGTGACTTTTGGTGCTTGGGTGGTATGTCTTGTGGTTGTTGGGTTGGAAAATCTCATAGGAGTTCTTGGATGTTGAGATTTCACTCCAACGAGGTGGTTTATCCTTGAAAAGTATCTTATGGAGTGGTTGTTCAGACCCCCTCTTTCTTCTGGGTTTGTTTTTGAATTCTCTAGGACGAGAATAGTTTGAGAGGTATCTGGTGTAATAGTCCAGACCTTCGTGGTCCATTAATTTGTCAAAATCCAGTGTTTGGGGTGTTCTGGGAGGCAACGGTAGCTCGTTTCAAGAGTTTTCCAAATTTTCAGTTTCTCCGCCAGTAGGTCAAGGCGTCGGTAGGTCGAGGCGTAGGTAGGTTAGAGCGTTGATAGGTCGAGGAGTCAGTGGGACGAGGCATCGGTAGGTTGAGGCATCGGTAGGTCGAGGCATCGGTCGGTCGAGGGAGTCGGTAGGTCGAGGGCGTTGGTAGGTCAGGGTGTCGGTAGGTCGAGGACATCAATAGGTCGACGCATTGGTGAGTCAGGGCGTCGGTGAGTCAGGGCGTCAGGGCGTCGGTGAGTCAGGCGTCGGTAGGTCATGTCGGTAGCTCAGTGTCGGTAGCTTAGCGTTGGTAACTCTACGTCGGTAGCTCTGCGTTGGTGACTCGCTGTCGGTGGATCGTTGTCGGTGGCTTGCTGTCGGTGAATCATTTCCAGTTTCACCCCTCTTACGTTTTTTTATTTAAATCAAGTTTAAAGCCTTGTTTGGATGTTTCTAAAGGCGTTTCAAAGGATATAAATTATACCTTTAATATCTTAATGCTCTGAGGACTTTGAAATAGTCTAATCACGTGGTCTTGAAACCGTTTCCTCTTCCGTTGATATAGGATCTGGCTTTTCTAAGCTGAGACCTTCTCTTCCCAGTGTGTTTTCATTTTCTCTTAGTGCACCTAAATGGTGTGTTTTATCATTTATGATTGGTTTATCACATGATGGTATTTTCATGCTTATTTGCTCACATGCTTACTTGATTGTGTATCCATGGTTGGTTTTTCCTATGCTTACCTGTTCTCTTTTATTCTTGACATATTCCTAGATTTGGTGAATATGGTATGTTTTTATGAAAACCAAAGGATTATTTACAAAAATGGTTTTGTTTTATGAAAATTTTTGTAAACTAGATTTGTTTTAAAGATAGAGCTGATGCATTCTTGATTTAGAACTTATATAGGTTCTTTGGTGGTATCCTGCTGGACTTTGTGCTCACATCTTACTTTTGCTTTTGGGTGGTCGTCATCTTCAGAGCTGGATGGTTTGGTGGTGACGAATGGTCACACGGGGCTTGTTTAGACTTGTCTTGTTTTATCTTTCTGGTTAAACCTGTTTGGCTTGACATTGTGTGTCTCATGGATATGTTCTCTTGCTTCCGCATTGTACCCTGTAGGTTTTCCATGTTCAGGTTTATCAGGAGACATGTTGCTTCCACTTTATTTGTACTTCACCATGTGGCAGACTATCTTGGGTGACTTGTCGAGTTGACCCGAGCTAGTTCGTTACATGTCTTGTCTGTGAAGCATGCAATGGTTTTAAATGTTTTTGGTGTTTTTTAATTTATGTGTGTGTGTGTTTAGTATATGGCATAAGGAAGTGAGAATAAGAAAACAAGGAAGACAAAAGGATTTTGGTTCAATTTTACATGTGTGAGATTTAGGTTAGTGATCACCCACATGACACATTTCAAGTGTATTAACCAATAGAAGTGTATTAGCAACCTCACTAATTCCTTGGACTCCACCCTCATGGTAATTTAGCGAGTTACTCATGGAACCAGGGTCCCTGTAAGGATTCCATCATCCCTCATGAGCAGTTATCTATATTCTCTAATGTTATGTTTCTACAATAGGCCTAGAACTCTCATCTATTGGGCTTCCATGATCATTACAAGGATTGGGCTTCAATTCTCATTATCTCGGTCTGTTCCTAAACCATCTAATCAACAGCCAGTTAATTCGAATCATTAAGTATAAAGCAATGAACAACAGAACAACCAGGTTTGAAATTCCATACATCATATGCGAAGTTCACAGCTCCCCGATCCCCCACATGCAGGTTTAGCTATGTACACTAAAACAATGAAGAGCAAGAGAGTAGAGAATCCCCCTCATATGTGAAGGTCGGCCTCTGTTTCCTTGAACTTACTAATGCCTCCACTGCCTCTGATGAATGCGTGAAGGTAAAATATGTAATGGTGGAATGGTGTAGGAATGAGATGAAGGGAATATCGGAATAGATCCTCTGCTTAAGAGGGAAGAGTTGGAATATTGAATATCCCCTCTGGTCTAGAGCTCGCCCAGGATACTCTTATGTTCCGTGATGAAATTCATAATTATTCTTATGTGAGACCTGGATGTTGCTAGGTGACGTTGAGTCAATCATGAGTAGCCCTGCCTCACTCCCATTTATTCTGACGTAGCGCCTAGTAGATAGATTTAATCACACGTGAGCTCCCCTTTTCTTTGTTACATAGCATCAATAATTTCTAATTCATTCACATGTGAGGGATTTACTCTTCTGTTGAATATCACACAACACATGCGCAGACCATGTTATTCTTACTTAACATCAAAAAACCATTTTCATCTCACTTGAGTGCCCCTGTAGCCCAAGTTAATCCCACATGGTAGAAATTTCTGCAAGTTAATCATACGCTACCTCTTCACTTCTTCCAATATAATATCACATAAAATCTTTTCAAATTCCCACAAGACAAGGGCCATCATTTCCGCTTATAAGATCTTCAAAAATCGATCACAAATCCAAATCAGTGCCTCAAAATCCATCCTCATAATTTGATTTTCAAATAAAATCAATTTCCAATGATTTAAAGGTATAAAAAGTATAAATATGTATTTCGTACTGTAAATATAATAGAAACCCTAAAACCTAATATATTTATTGAAAATATATATAAAAACTAAAAAAATATTATTGAGAATTAATTAAAAAATAAGACTGACCACATTCCTCCACACCTCAGTCTTACCTGTCATCATGTAAGTTCTCTCAACTTGCATCTCACCAAGAATTCATCTTCTCTAATGTTCAAGCACAGATTCATTGAGTTTTAAGTGTAAAGGACATATTTGAGTCTAAATGTTAGACATGAATAAACATACCAGATCCCTTTCAGTCAAGGTCATCATCTCACTTCAGTTTTCACCTAATCAATGATTCATCCTATGCACCAGATAACTTCACTTTCCTCTTGTTCACATGAGTTCCACATTCATCTGCCCCTTTATCCATCTCAACAACATGGCACATTTTAAACAATTATTTTAGCCATGAGATGTGCAATGCAGCTATTCAAGAATTGAGAATGGCCCACTTGGAACTAAATTATACCTTACAGTAAGTATCCCCTATGAATAATTATAATATTCAAGGCATGGAAGCAGGGTAAGGGAAGTCATCTCTCAAATAGTCGTTTACACTTATTTGATGGTTTTTTATTTTTCACGCACACACCCTTCTGCCAAGTCATATAATGAAAAATACAGTTTGGATCCCAGTTGCTCACACTACTCCAATTCCAATGTTTTATCTGGTTATTGTTAGAGTGAACCATAGAAGTGTTAAATTTATTTAGAAAAAAACAATTCACTCAAGATCAAATTCATCATGACACTGAAAAAAATGTTACATTTTGATGCATCTAAGTCCTTATCCTTTTGACCCTCAATTCTCAAGTGCTTTAAACATGAGTTTCGATGTTTTAATCGCCATTTTGTCTCGTTGAGTAATTGTGGACAGATTTTCTCAAGTTCGGTCTCAAATTGGAACACACAATACACTTCGACACCCCCCCCCCACACACTCTTCGACACCCCCCCCCCCACTCCCCCACACACACTTTAAAGACCTGTAAATTTCAAGGAAATTTTTTTTCTTAAATTCTTTGGGATTTTACTTTTACGCAGTTCTGACGGCACCTGATTCTGAGGCCCGGAGTGCCCGAAATCAATTTCCGAAGTTTAGCTCGGGTACGTTCAGTGAACGAACGAGCGGGTTTTTCTAACTTTTGAACCGCTACTCGAAATCGAAATCTGAGGGCACCGATGAAACCGAAGCGCCGGTAATTGCTTAAGAAGACCTTTACTAGAGTTGCGTTTACTCGTGAAGAGTTGTTACAAAAATGTGAATTAAGTATAAAGAGAAATAAAATTGTGCTACAAATTTTATTTCACTTATAAGATGTTAAACCCCATGTGTGAGAGTTGGGGTGGGACCCACTAAAAATCTAACTCCTCTTGGTAGGATATTAGTGAGGTGGGGCCCACACGAGCCCCCAGCTTTTCAAATTCTCTAACCCCTCTAAACCTCCCGTGTATTAAATGTTGTGGCTACCCTCTTCCACATTAATGCTAATCAACTAAACTCACCATTAATTTTGACAATTCAAGACTAATTAATTAAGTGAGTCTAGGTTTTTGAATTTTAAAAATGTTGGCAAAAGTAATAAAATAAGGCAAAGGCCTTATTTTATTTTGGTTGCTTCGTTGTGTTGAGAAAGGGAGAGTTCTACACTTTGAAAAACTTCATCTTCCTCCTTGAAGAACGTGAAGAACGCCGACACGCTGTTTTATCCTCTTCCCGCGTCAAAGAAAGGGAGACACCGCTTCTTCCTCGGATGTTCTCCATCGACGTATACGGAGCCTCACCCCACGACGCAAGCTTCCGCGAATCTCTTTAAGGTAGGGATTGTTTCGTCGTTCAAGTATTATTTTGACGTTCGTCGATATTAATTTGGCCGCCTGTTATCAATTTAACGGGAGGAGGTCGGACCGCACAAACACGGCCGATCCTCCTCCCCTTTGTTGTTGATCACCGTCGTGGTTTGGAACGGAGGCGGCGCGGTGCAACAGCACCGCGTGGGAATGAGGAAAATCGTGGCGAAGGAGCGCGTCGCCGTCGCGTCGCGCCGGTGAAGCCGAAGGAAGCCGCGGCCGGAGTCGGGCCGCGGCGGAGGTGCGCGGCGCCATCGCATCACGCCGGTCAGACAAGGGCCGCGTCCTAAGGCCACGGCGGTGCAAAGGAGGGCGGCCGGATCCGCCGGCCACCGGCGCTTTGGAAGGCGGGACCCGCGGCGGCACACCGGCCGGCCAACATGGCCGGCCTTTCGGGAAGTCCAGGGGTTGTAACCCCCGGCGGCAGACAGGGGCGGGCCCCTCCACGTGGGGGCCACCGTTTCAAAACGAGGGGGCAGCGCCCCCCCCCCCCCCCCCCCCTTCCGCGTCCGCTCAACGCGCGGGCGCCCGCATAGGGTCGGACCGCCCGCACCGGGCCGGTCCGCCCGCGCCGACTGGGCCCCCGCACCGGCCGGGTCGGGCCGCACCCAACCGGGCCGGACCCGAACCCGGGTCGGATCAGACCTGAACCTCCTACTTTCCAGATAGATCCGTCCAAACGCCCATAACTTGGACTACGGGCCTCCGACCGATGCACCGTCAGTTGCGTAGCGATCCTTGGATCGATATGATCATTTTGGTATATTACACTCAGGGTTTCGGAGAACTTTGGGTATGGCCGGGTTAGTTCGAACATGAAACCAACTGGGCCCTCGGAGCGTAAACGCTTATAACTTGAGCTCCGAACGTCCGATTGACGTTTCGTCGACTTTGTTGGATTCATCTTAGTGATACGGTTCTTTTGGATTACTCCGATCAAGGTTTGGACGTAGCTGGAGTATAGTCGGTTTGGTTTTGACTTAAAAACCAATCGGACCCCTGGGACGAAGAAGCCAATAACTCTCAGACCGGGCGTCCGATTGACGCGCCGTCTATCACGTTGAGTTCCTATTGACGAGACAGAACTTTGGGATAATCAACTCCGGACTTCGTGTCAGTTGATGTATCGACCCCCTTGGCTCGTGGAGCGGACCCTCCCGAAATCGAGCATGCTGTGTGCGGGAACCCTAGAGCTGGCTGCGATTATGACGACGATGATGACTATACTGTGATCCTCCGTGGGTTCGGCAGCGATGACGACTGTACTGGAATACTCCATGGGTTCGACGGCGATGACTATTGTTCTTGTACCCTATGTGGGTCCAGCAGTACTTGACTACTGTTCCTGTATCCTATGTGGGTCCGGCAGTATTGACCTCTGTACTTGTATCCTGTGTGGGTCCGGCAGAGTAGCTGGTATTGTATCCTGTGTGGGTCTGACAACTTAGCTGGTCTTGTATCCTATGTGGGTCTGACAGCTTAGATGAATCAGTGGCTACATCTGATCATCTCTATCACCTTACGAAGAGTATACCTGTGTGAGCTGAGTCTTAACTTACAATCAATATCATCGATATGATTGTTGTGCTTTCCTGTGTGGATTGGGTTGTGAATTCATATGTGGAATTGGTTATGTTTTTCTTATGTGGACTGGGTTGTATTTTGGGCTCGTGTGCTGGAGCCGAGCTGGAAGTGATGACTTAGGTATATGTATGGGCATATACCTAAGTAGAGTTGGTTGTTCCTTCGTGATTGTATCTTTCCTTTGTGGTTTATCTTTCGTGGATTCTGGGAGACCTCCAGGGGTCTCGGAGTCCCTACTGAGTAGCGTATACTCACCTGTGCACGGGATATGCCCGCACTACGTTGTGTTGGATACAGACGACGGACAGCGCTGATCAAGGTGGGAGCTCGTGGAGCTAGACGATACCTGGAGGTGGATCACTAGACGGGACGTACTCGGAGCGGACGGTTGGAGCCGAGGAGCAGAGGAGACTATCTGTACCCACCCTTCAAGTGGTATTTCCAGAGGACGACTCGGATTCGCTTCTTTACTTTTCAGTTGTTGTACTTTCATTTCAGTTGTACTTACAGTTGGGTTTGTATTCTGGCCCATTTACTTTTTAGCACTTACTTTTGTACTCAGTTTACTTAGTGTTTGCTCATCTTGCGTACTCTGTGGTATTTGTTTACTTTCTAAAGGAAATGTCTTCCCTTTTTATCGGGATTTACGCCTTTGGTGCTAGACGCCAGCCCCTGGCCTATGGAAGGTGGGCTTGGGGTAGTCACGGCACGGGCCCCGAGGACGGGTCGTGACAAATTGGTATCATAGGAGTTCGAATCTATCGCAGAACTCAGGACTCTGATCTTTCTTCTATGTGAAGCAATAGTGTTAAGGGTATTGAGTGTGGTTATCAGTCCAGGGAGTCCAGTGTTGGTGCGGCGGTCGACGTATCCATACACTAAGACCCTGACTTCTGATTTCTGAATCAATGCACGAAAACATTGATTGCATGTGTGTTTCAAAAGTTTTCTTTATGATTACTTTGTGTTATCTCACCAGGTATATTGTATTGATCGTGGCGCACCTGTTTCTTTTCAGGATGGCCCCACGACGGCAGTCAGCTAGGGTTCTGAGCTTTGTGTGAGACGAAAGCCCACCGAGCGACAAGGCCTCGGTGCAGGGCCCTATTACAGCAGAGGCACCAGCGGTACCTCTACCCGCTGAGTCACCGATGCCACCAACCCCAGCCGCTGAGAGTGCACGTCACCTTAGTGCACTGCATGAGTTTCAGCGTCAGAGACCGCCCGGGTTCCGCGGGGATACGGACCCTCAGGCAGCGGAGGATTGGCTGGAGGTTGTTGTACGAGTTTTCATATTAGTGTGGACACCAGCTGACCTCATGGTGATCCTTGCAGCGAGTCTCCTGCACGCGGCAGCAGGTAGATGGTGGAGCCTGATGCTCCAGGTGCACGACGAGGCATCTCTTCTTTGGTCGGACTTTGAGAGCCTCTTCCGCCCGAAGTTCGTACCAGCCACCCTCTGTGCGGTGCGCATTCAGGAGCTACTACAGCTTCGGCAGGGCAGCATGACAGTAGCCCAGTACTCGGCGAGATTTACCGATCTCTCGCGCTACTCCACGAACATGGTACGAGACCCATTCTTCCGGGCCCGGACCTTCGAGCAGGGACTAAGGCATGAGATTAGGGTTTCGATGATCTACCTCAACATTCCGACGTAGGAAGGAGTACTGAAACGAGCCCTTCTTGTAGAGAGCTTTCTTGCTGAGCCTACACCAGCAGCGAGACCTACCGCAGGGCGGCACGTAGTGGAGTCTTCTGAAGCTGGCAGTCGACAGATGTCACAGGGGTCCAAGCGGACCAGACCATCAGGCGGACGACCTCAGGATACTGGCTCGGAGGTGCGGGGCACACGCAGTAGAGCCAGTTATATGAGAGGCAGACAGTGCTATGCATGCGGCAGACAGGGCCACATGGCTCGGGACTGTCTGACCTGCCGTGCAGAGGAGCATCCAACAGTTGAGGGACCACCCAGGAAGAGGCAGAGGTTCGACCATGGCGGTCCACAGGGAGCAGGCGGACGAGGCAGAGGAGTTGGCCAAGTAGCGGGTGGTGGACGACATTTTGAGACTCTACCACCACCACCACCAGGAGGTCCACCCCGACCACAGGGAGCTGACGGACAAAGACAGGCTCAGCTTCAGGCAGCGGAGGCCTACGACCACGGCACACCAGAGATGATTCGTGGTACTATCTGTGTCTACTCCACCCTTGTTGCAGTTCTTATAGACACAGGAGCGAGTCATTCTTTCATTGTCGCTGCCCTTGTTCGGAGCTCGGAGATTCCGACGGAGCCGTTGGCTCGATCCTTAAGGCTAGAGACTCCTACGGGAGCAGACTCGATGATTACGCACTGGTGCCGGTAGTGTGAGCTTACTCTAGGAGGTGAGAGCTTCGATTGGGATCTTCTTGTAGCGGCGTTGAGGCCTTACGACGTCATCTTGGTCATGGATTGGTTATCTACAGTTCATGCTCAGATAGACTGTATTAGGCGTAATGTGCGATGTGTTCGCACCGATGGGAGTAGGTTCACCTTCACCAGTGAGAAGGGATCCTTTGCAGTGTAGGATGGACTCACGCAGAGGAGATGACAGCCGATCACTCATCAGTTGGCTAGCCTCATCCTAAGAGCAGTTGACGTGCGGAGTCCGAGTTTTCCTGTCGTGGTGGATCAGTATGCATATGTTTTTCCTGACGACGTTCCAGGACTACCTCCTCGCAGAGAGGTAGACTTCTATATTGACTTGTACTCTGGTACAACCCCGATATCTACTCCAGCATATCGGATGGCTCCCGCTGAGCTTCGAGAGCTACGGGTACAGCTGGAGGACTTGCAAGGCAAGGGATTCATCTGACCCAGTGTTTCACCCTGGGATTCTCCGATTTTGTTCGCCAAGAAGGTGGATGGGATCTTGTGACTGTGTGTCGATTACCATTGCTTGAAACAGGTGACTGTGAAGAACAAGTATCCACTTCCGAGAATTGACGACCTCTTCGATCAGCTCAAGGGAGCACAATGGTTCTTGAAGATAGACCTCAGGTCAGGCTATCATCAGCTCAGAGTTCGAGACGAGGATGTGCAGAATACGACCTTCAGGTGTCGGTATGGACACTATGATTTCTTGGTTATGCCTTTCGGTGTAACCAACGCTCTCCAGTAGTGTTCATGAGCCTCATGAATAGGATCTTCCAGCCTTACCTCGATCGATTTGTCGTAGTCTTCATCGACGACATATTGATATACTCGACCACTGAGGAGGAGCACGCCTACCATTTGCGGGTTGTACTGGACACACTCCAAGAGCACCAGCTTTATAGTAATCTCTCGAAGTGTCAGTTCTGGATTCGAGAGTTCCACTTCTTGGGATACGTCATCTCTGAGGCGGGAGTTGCGGTGGATCCTATGAAGATCGAGGCAGTGCTAACATGGGAGCCACCCAGGAGCATGACGGAGGTGTGGAGTTTCCTGGGTCTGGCTGGGTACTATCAGAGGTTTGTTCCAGACTTCTCCAGAGTTGCGGCACTGCTTTCAGCTTTGACAAAGAAGGGGAAACCCTTCGTGTGGTCAGATAGATGTCAGCAGAGCTTCCAGGAGTTGAGACAGAGATTGACCAGTGCATCCATCTTGAGGCTACCAGAGGAGGGAGTAGGGTACGTTGTCTACTGCGATGCATCAGGGACTGGACTAGGGTGTGTCCTGATGCAGGAGTGGGCAGTGATCGCCTATGGATCACGAAAGTTGAGGTAGAACGAGCAGAACTACGCTACCCATGACCTGGAGTTAGCAGCAGTGGTCTTCGCTCTGAAGATGTGGCGGCACTATCTGATGGGCGAGCGCTTTACAGTCTATTATGACCACTAGAGTCTCAGGTACATCTTCTCACAGAAGGACATGAACCTGAGATAGCGGCGATGGCTCGAGTTCCTCTAGGACTATGAATTTGAGATAGTCTATACTCCTGTGAAGGGGAACGTAGTAGCTGATGATCTCAGCAGAAGGACGGACATTCAAATTCTTGGAGAGGCGACAGAGCAGTTAGCCGCTTTGCAGATATCCTTCGTGGATAGAGACGGGGCAGCCTTCCTTTAGTTGCTCACAGTCACACCTCCACTTCTTCAGCGGGTCAGAGAGGCACAGCGTGGGGACGTTGAATGTAAGACGCGGCGTGCACAGATTACCACAGAACAGACACTTGATGGATTCTCTTTAGGAGGAGAGCACGTCGTCCTTTATAGAGGACGTACCATGGTACCAACTGCATTACAGGAGGAGGTGCTGAGAGAGTTTCACACTTCCCCTTTCACGGTACATCCAGGAGTGGCGAAGATGTACCAGGATCTCAGACGACAGCACTGGTGGCCGGGTATGAAGAAGGTTGTGGCAGAGTTCGTTTCTCGATGCCTCACCTACCAGCAGGTGAAGGCGGAGCACCAGGTACCAGTAGGCTTGGTACAGCCCTTGGAGGTCCCAGAGTGGAAGTGGGACAATATATCTATGGATTTCTTGACTGGACTTCCACATACTTCCAGAGGACACGACTCTATTTGGGTGATTGTCGACCGACTCACCAATTCGGCCCACTTCTTACCCATCAGGGAGCAGGGCTCAGTGGAGAGATTGGGACGTCTCTATGTTCAGGAGATCATATGACTTCATGGTGTGCCATCATCTATCGTCTCTGATCGAGATTCTCGTTTTACTTCCCGGATTTGGAAGGGGTTACAGGAGGCATTTGGGACGCAGCTACGCCTGAGCACCGCCTTTCACCCACAGAAGGATGGTCAGACGGAGAGGACCATTCAGACTCTCGAGGACATGCTCCATGCATGTGTCCTTGACTTTGGTCGTAGCTGGGAGGATCACCTACCCTTGGTGGAGTTTGCATACAACAACAGCTACCACTCCACCATCGGGATGGCACTATACGAGGCATTGTACGACTGACCTTTCAGATCACCTTTGTGCTGGACAGAGCCTGGGGAGTCAGTACTTGTGGGACCAGAGATGGTCCAGGCCATGATAGAGAAGGTTCAAGTCATCCAGGAGCGGATGAGGACAGTTCAGAGCTGACAGAAGTCTTATGCTGACAGGAGGCGGAGACCACTAAAGTTCGAGAATGGTGACCACGTCTTTTTACGGGTCTCACCTCGATGTGGATTACGGTGATTTGGCTGGGGCGGTAATTTATCTTCGTGCTTCATCGGACCATTTCAGGTTCTCAGTAGGATAGGCGAGGTTGCTTATCGCCGGGCTCTTCCACCTCAGTTGCACCGGGTGCACGACGTCTTCCACGTATCTCAGCTGAGGAGATACGTGTACGACCCGGCGCATATCATCGACCATGGGGAGATGGACATTGATGACGGGGCGACTTTTGCGGAGGTCCCGGTGGAGATTGGGGATCGAAAGGAGCAGGTCCTACGTGGGCGGTCGATCCCTCTAGTGTGCATCAGGTGGCAGCACGGGAACCTCCAGGAGAGCACTTGGGAGCAGGAGGCTCAGATGCGTGCACAGTACCCTCATTTGTTTCCCAAGTTTATGATGTATCTTTACGTGGACGTAAATCCCTGAGGTGGGAGTAATGTAAAGACCAGTAAATTTCAAGGAAATTTTTTTTCTTAAATTATTTGGGATTTTACTTTTACGTAGTTTTTGACGCCGACTGATTCCGAGGCCCGGAGTGCCCGGAATCAATTTCTGAAATTTAGCTCGGGTACGTTCAGTGAACGAAAGAGCGAGTTTTTCTAACTTTTGAGCCGGTGCTCGGAATTGAAATCCGAGGGCACCGATGAAACCGTAGCGCCGGTAATTGCTTAAAAAGACCTTTACTGTAGTTGCGTTTACTTGTGAAGAGTTGTTAAAAAAATGTGAACTAAGTATAAAGAGAAATAAAATTGTGCTACAAATTTTATTTCACTTATAAGAGGTTAAACCCCATGTGTGGGAGTTGGGGTGGGACCCACTAAAATTCTAACTCCTATTGGTAGGATATTAGTGAGGTGGGGCCCACACGATCCCCCACCTTTTCAAATTCCCTAACCCCTCTAAACCTCCCGTGTATTAAATGTTGTGGCTACCCTCTTCCACATTAATGCTAGCCAACTAAACTGACCGTTAATTTTGACAATTCAAGACTAATTAATTAAGTGAGTTTAGGTTTTTGAATTTTAAAAATGTTGGCAAAAGTAATAAAATAAGGCAAAGGCCTTATATTATTTTGGTTGCTTCGTTGTGTTGAGAAAGGGAGAGTTCTACACTTTGAAGAACTTCATCTTCCTCCTTGAAGAACGTGAACAACGTCGACACACCGTTTCATCCTCTTCCCACGTCAAAGAAAGGGAGACACCACTTCTTCCTCGGACGTTCTCCATCGACATATATGGAGCCTCACCCCGCGATGCCGTCTTCCGCGACGCAGGCTTCCGCGAATCTCTTCGAGGTAGGGATTGTTTCGTCGTTCAAGTATTATTTTGACGTTCGTCGATATTAGTTTGGCCGCCTGTTATCAATTTAACGGGAGGAGGTCGGACCGCACAAACACGGCCGATCCTCCTCCCCTTTGTTGTTGATCACCGTCGTGGTTTGGAACGGAGGTGGCGCGGTGCAACAGCACCGCGCGGGAATGACGAAAACCGTGGCGAAGGAGCGTGGTGCCGTCGCGCCGCGCCGGTGAAGCCGAAGGAAGCTACGGCCGGATTCGGGCCGCGGCGGAGGGGCACGGCGGTGTAGAGGAGGGCGGCCGGATCTGCCGACCGCCGGTGCTTCGGAAGGCGGGACCCGCAGGGGTCCCGCGACGGCACATCGGCCATCCAACATGGCCGGCCGTTCGGGAAGTCCGGGGGTTGTAACCCCCGGCGGCAAACAGCGGCGGACCCGTCCACGTGGGGGCCGCCGTTTCAAAATGAGGGGGCAGCGCCCCCCCCCCCCCCCTTCCGCATCCGCTCAGCGCGCGGGCGCCCGCGCCGGGCCGGACCGCCCGCGCCGGGCCGGACCGCCCTCGCCGCGCCGGACCGCCCGCGCCGTGCCGGACCCCCACGCCGGGTCGGGCCGCGCCCAACCGGGCCGGACCCGGACCCGGGTCGGGTCGACCTGGTTCGGTCCGACCCAGGGGGTATCGGGCTGGGTCGGACCGGGCCCGAACCCCCTACTTTCCGGACAAATCTGTTCAAACGTCCATAACATGGGCTATGGACCTCCAATCGATGCACTGTCAGTTGCGTAGCGATCCTTGGATCTAGAAGGTCGTTTTTGTATATTACACTCAGGGTTTCGGAGAACTTTGGGTATGTCCGAGTTGGTTCAAACATGAAACCAACCGGGCCCTCGGAGCGGAAACGCTTATAACTTGAGCTCTGGACGTTTGAATGACGTGTCATCGACATTGTTGGATTCCTCTTAGTGAGATGGTTCTTTTGGCTTACTCCGCTCGAGATTTGGATGCAGCTAGAGTACGGTCGGGTTGGTTTTGACTTAAAAACCAACCGGGCCCCTGAGACGAAAAAGCCAATAACTCTCAGACCGGGAGTCCGATTGACGCACCGTCTGTTGCATTGAGTTCCTATTGACGATACAGAACTTTGGGATACATCAACTCCAGACTTCATGTCATTTGATGTATCAACCCCCCTTGACTCATGGAGCGGACCCTCCCGGAATCGAGCATGTTGTGTGCGGGAACCCTAGAGCTGGCTGCGACTGTGACGAAGATGACGACTATACTGGGATCCTCTATGGGTTCGGCAGCGACGACGACCGTACTGGAATCCTCCCTGGGTTCGACATCGATGAATACTGTTCTTGTATCCTATGTAGGTCCGACAATACTTGACGTCTGTTCTTGTATCCTATGTGGGTCCGGCAGTATTGACCTATGTACTTGTATCCTGTGTGGGTCCGGCAGAGTAGCCGGTCTTGTATCCTATGTGGGTCCGACAACTTAGCTTGTCTTGTATCCTATGTGGGTCCACCAGCTTAGATAAATCAGTGGCTACATCTGATCATCTCTATCGCCTTACGAAGAGTATACCTGTGTGAGTTGAGTCTTAACTTACAATCAATATCATCGGTATGATTGTTGTGCTTTCCTGTGTGGATTGGGTTGTGAATTCCTATGTGGAATTGGTTATGTTTTTCCTGTGTGGACTGGGTTGTATTTTGGGCTCGTGTGCTGGAGCTGAGCTGGAAGTGATGACTTAGGTATATTTATGGGCATATACCTAAGTATAGTTGGTTGTTGCTTCATGATTGTATCTTTCCTTTGTGGTTTATCCTTCGTGGATTCTGGGAGACCTTCAGGGGTCTCGGGGTCCTTACTGAATAGCATATACTCACCCCTGCACGGGCTATGCCCGCACTACGTTGTGTTGGATGCAGACGACGAACAACGCTGATCGAGGTGGGAGCTCGTGGAGCTGGACGGTACTTGGAGGTGGATCACTGGATGGGACGTACTCGGAGCGGACGGCTGGAGCCGAGTAGCAGAGGAGACTATCTGTACCCACCCTTCAGGTGGGATTTCTAGAGGATGGCTCGAACTCGCTGCTTTACTTTTCAGTTGTTGTACTGTCATTTCAGTTGTACTTTACTTACAGTTGGATTTGTATTCTGGCTCATTTACTTTCCATCACTTACTTTTGTACTCAGTTTACTTAGTGTTTACTTATCTTGCGTACTCTGTGGTGTTTGTTTACTTTCTAAAGGCAATGCCTTCCCTTTTTATCGGGATTTACACCTTTGGTGCTAGACGCCAGCCCCTGGCCTATGGAAGGCAGGTTTGGGGTAGTCACGGCACGGGCCCCGAGGACGGGTCGTGACACACACACATTCTTTTGAGTGTTTGATCAATGCATGCACAAGTATAGAGATGCAATTATGAATTTAAATAATGATTTCAAAAGTAAGGGTTAGTAGAAAACTCCCCCTTCCATTATTGGTTTTTTCCTTTAGTGGTGTATATTCTCCATGATTTCCCAAGTGTTGTGCCATTGTTTTCCATGTAACATCATACAAAAATACATGCATGTTAAGTGTGGTGGTTATAGAATTATTCGAAATAAACCACTAAAAATTAATAAAAGAAAAAGAAAAAACCTATGGCTTTGGTTGCCTTCAAAGAAGCGCTTGTTCTCCCAACTTGACTCTTCATCCTGTCCATGCTCATCCATGATTCCAAGGAAGATTGCGCTTCACAGGTAGGAAGCCAAGTGGTTCCTCTATCACTGATTTTTCCTTGATGATTAGAGCTTTCAGTTCCTTCACTTCATTCTTGAATCTGCCCTCTTCTGTATCCATTTCTAGGATGTTCCTCTTCATTCTTTTGTTCTTTATAGCCAACAACTTCCTCAAAATCTGGTTGGTATTTTCAGCTTGGAAACAATTTTACTTCACCCTTGGATTTTTCATTTCAGGAAAGAAAAGTGACCCCCCACCTTGTGTTCTTCATCTTGAGACTTAAGTTCCAAAAAACATACCTCTATTTTAGCTTCAATTGAATTTAGAATTGTGTTTACAATGTTATTTGGCACTTTTTGATCTACTCCCAAGTCCCTTTAAGGTGTTGGAACAAGTGGTCCAAAGGCTTCCAACTCTCTTGATATTTTCCGCTTCTTCCCAATCACTTTTCCCTTGGTTTTTAGGCTATTTTTCCTCTTGGATTTCAGATTCATCATGTTTATTCTGATCTGGATCCATAGCCTCTTCTGTAATAGTTTCTTCAGGGGTTTCTTTCTTCGCAAATGGAATGTCAGTGGGATATTCTACCTCTTGTTGGCAGCATATTATTTTGAGGACGGTGTAAAGACCTGTAAATTTCAAGGAAAATCTTTTCTTAAATTCTTTGGGATTTTACGAGTACGCAGTTTCTGACGGCACCTGATTCTGAGGCCCGGTGTGCCCGAAATCAATTTCTGAAGTTTAGCTCAGGTACGTTCAGTGAAAGAACGAGTGGGTTTTTCTAACTTTTGAACCGGTGCTCGGAATCAAAATCCGAGGGCACCAATGAAACCGCAGTGCCTGTAATTGCTTAAGAAGACCTTTACTGGAGTTGCGTTTACTCGTGAAGAGTTGTTAAAAAAAATGTGGATTAAGTATAAAGAGAAATAAAATTGTGCTACAAATTTTATTTCACTTATAAGAGGTTAAACCCCATGTGTGGGAGTTGGGGTGGGACCCACTAAAATCCTAACCCCTCTTGGTAAGATATTAGTGAGGCGGGGCCCACATGAGCCCCCACCTTTTCAAATTCCCTAACCCCTCTAAACCTCCCGTGTATTAAATGTTGTGGCTACCCTCTTCCACATTATTTCTTGCCAACCTATCTCTTCATTTAATTTTGACAACTCTAGATTTAATTAATGTAATGAATTCAACTTTTGAATTTTTAAAAATGTTGGCAAAGGTAATAAAATAAGGCAAAGGCCTTATTTTATCCTGGTTGCTTTGTTGTGTTGAGAGAGGGAGAGTTCTACACTTTGAAGAACTTCATCTTCCTCCTTGAAGAATACGAAGAACGTCGACACGTCGTTCCATCTTCTCTCTACATCAAATAAAGGGAGACACCGCTTCCTCCTCAGACGATCTCCGTCAACGTATACAAAGCCTCACCCCGCGACGCCGTTTTCTGCGACGCTAGCTTCCGCAAACGCCCATAACTTGGGCTACAGACCTCCGATCGACGCACCGTCAGTTGCGTAGCGAACCTTGGATCGAGATGGTCGTTTAGGTATACTACACTTAAGGTTTCAGAGAACTTTGGGTATGGACGGGTTGGTTCGAACACGAAATCAACCGGGCCCTCGGAGCGGAAACGCTTATAACATGAGTTTCGGACGTCCGATTGACGTGTCATCGACTTTGTTGGATTTCTCTTAGTGAGACGGTTCTTTTGGATTACTCCGCTCGAGTTTTGGATGCAGTTGGAGTACGGTCAGGTTGGTTTTGACTTAAAAACCAACCGGGCCCCTGGGACGAAAAAGCCAATAACTCTCAGACCGGGTGTCCGATTGACGCGCCGTCTGTCGCGTTGAGTTCCTATTGACGATATGGAACTTTGGGATACATCAACTCCGGACTTTGTGTCAGTTGATGTATCGACCCCCCTTGGCTCGTGGAGCGGACCCTCCCGGAATCGAGCATGATGTGTGCGGAAACCCTAGAGCTAGCTGAGACTGCGACGACGATGACGACTGTACTGAAATTCTCCGTGGGTTCGGCAGCGACGACGACCGTACTGGAATCCTCCGTGGGTTCGACGGTGATGACTACTGTTCTTGTATCCTATGTGGACCCGGCAGTACTTGACAACTGTTCTTGTATCCTATGTGGGTCCGGCAGTATTGACCTCTGTACTTGTATCCTGTGTGGGTCCGGCATAGTAGCTGGTCTTGTATCCTATGTGGGTCTGACAGATTAGCTGGTCTTGTATCCTGTGTGGGTCTGACAGCTTAGATGAATCAGTGGCTACATCTGATCATCTCTATCGCCATACGAAGAGTATACCTGTGTGAGCTGAGTCTTAACTTACAATCAATATCATCGATATTATTGTTGTGTTTTCCAGTGTGGATTGGGTTGTGAATTCCTATGTGGAATGAGTTATGTTTTTCCTGTGTGGACTGGGTTGTATTTTGGGCTCGTGTGCTGGAGCCGAGCTGGAAGTGATGACTTAGGTATAAGTATGGTCATATACCTAAGTAGAGTTGGTTGTTACTTTGTGATTGTATCTTTCCTTTTTGTTTTATCCTTCGTGGATTCTGGGAGACCTTTGGGGGTCTCGGGGTCCCTACTGAGTAGCGTATACTCACCCCTACAGGGGCTATGCCCGCACTACATTGTGTTGGATGCAGACGACGGACAGCATTGATTGAGGTGGGAGCTCGTGGAGCTGGACGGTACTTAGAGGTGGATCACTGGACGGGACGTACTCGGAACGAACGACTGGAGCCGAGGAGCAGAGGAGACTATCTGTACCCACCCTTCAGGTGGGATTTCCAGAGGACGGCTCGGACTCGCTGCTTTACTTTTCAGTTGTTGTACTTTCATTTCAGTTGTACTTTACTTACAGTTGGGTTTGTATTCTGGCCCATTTACTTTCCAGCACTTACTTTTGTACTCAGTTTACTTAGTATTTACTCAGCTTGCGTACTCTGTGGTGTTTGTTTACTTTCTAAAGGCAATGCCTTCTCTTTTTATCAGGATTTACGCCTTTGGTGCTAGACGTCAACCTCTGGCCTATGGAAGGCGGGCTTGAGGTAGTCATGGCACAGGCCCTGAGGATGGGTTGTGACAAACAGTGTCTCCCCTTCTTGTTTGTCAAAGGAGGTGGGTTGGTGGTAGATGGTGGGTGACCAACCCACCCAATATTCCAGCGGGAGAAGGAGGTGCAGGGGTGAGGGTTGCCTATAAAAGGCCCAAGCATCCTCTCCCTTCAGCATCTCATCAGCTTCGGCAATCTCATCCCATTCAGACGTTCTTCAATTATTTGAGCGGTTTTGTGAGGTTTATTTCTCCACTTATTCAAGGGAGATTTTACAAGGGTTTTCTCCTTGTAATAAGTGAGGGAGTGTGTACCCACTTTTACCCCATAATGATCCTTCTATTTGCCCATGGTTTTTTACCCCTTCCATTTAGGGGTTTTTCCACATTACATCTGGTGTCCCTTTTATTTCTGCATTTTGCAATTTATTTTATCTCGTGATTATCGATGCACCGGTGGATCAATCATTTACGGTCCCAACAAGTGGTATTAGAGGCAAGGTTCTGGACGTACTCGGTTGGCCGTGCACACTGAGCAGAAAGAGATCAAAAATAAATAAATAATTAATTAATTATATCTTAGAAGGAGGGAAGCGAGTTGGCCGTGCGCACGAGGGTTAAGATGCACCATTGGCTGGAACAAAGAGAGAAGGGAGGGTCGGACACAACGCTGGCCGGGGCAAAGAGGCCAGAGGCTGGGAGGCCAATGCATAGGTGGTCGACGCGTAGGTGGCCGATACGAAGGTGGCTGACATAAGGGAGGTCGGCCGCAGGGTGCGTCAGTGAGAGGAAAACCGGTTGCGGATGCGCTGGCGAGAGGGCCGGTCGCGGGTAGGACGTCGGAGCGGCGGGGACCTCCGACGAGGTGGTGGATGGCCCAAGCGGGGTCTGGACGGATGTAGGAGGAGACTGGCTGGGTCAGTTGGGCAGTGGGTATCGGAGACGACAGAGGGGTGAAGGGTCCCGGGCGAGCACAGAGGGGTGAGTAGAGTGGCAAGAGCCAGATCACGGCAGGGAGTTGCGGGGTCTCGGGGATCGCGGAAGGGAGGTGTGGGGTCCCGAGCGAGCGCAGAGGGGTGAGAAGGGGGGCGGGAGTTGGATCGCAGCAGGGAGGAGAGACCTAGAGGAGGCGGCTGCAAGTGGCACCGATGGGCAACCAGTCCAAGGGGGGAATGGGGGCGACGCGAGGCAGACTAGGGTTTCATATATATATATATATTCATTTTATAACAATAACAATAACAATAATAATAATAATAATAATAATAATAGTAATACCATAATAATAATAATAATGACACAAACAATAATAATAATAATAATAATATCATTAATAATATTAATACTCTTAATAATAATCTTAATAATAATAAAAATAACAATGTAATATTATTATTATTATCGAACATTATTTTTTTAAATTCTGTATCCATCTATTTATCTTATTCTAAAAATCGGGTCAATAGGCGCTCGTTGCATGGCTTAATAAACCTCGTGCAAGCTGCACGCCTCCTTCCATACCACTTGGGCACCCGCACAAGCACCGGGGGAGACCGTACGGTTACCGCCAACCATGCGGTGCCCTTACACCAGTCTGAAACCCACTAAAATCATTAAATGTCAAAAAAATTAAACTGGGACCCAACCCGAACCTCGGCGCGAGAACCCGAAACTAAGAAATAATGAAATAAAAATAAACTTAAAAACTGGGGTGTGACAATTCTCCCCACCACAGACACTTTCTTCCCCCAGAAAGTCACCCAACCAAACGATAGTCAAAACAAGAATTCATGCCCAATTGAAATCGAAAGAAACCATAACACAAGAGAACGGGAGAACACGAGAGGGTTTTCCCCACCACAAGAAATCAACTAGTGCGGAAATTTAACACCCAAACATAGCACCCCGGGAAGGGGGGGAGAAGGAGTAACTCCCAACCGATCCAAACTAACTTCTATAGCACGAGCGAACAACACCTCAACTGAAACTCAGAACTCTTGGTCCAAACCAAAAAAAACCCAACATTAGAGAAAAACTTCTAAACAGAACGTAATCCAAGCAGTAAACCCGAGCGTTAGTACAAGCCTTGACTCCTTCGCAGGCACTTACGTCTCCAAACGAACACCGCTAAACGAAAATCAAACCATATAGGATCCAAACACACTTTTAAGAAAAACACATAATTCAAAAAACCACATTCACACAACCAAGACTGCTTGGATTAAAATAGGATGAGTCCATCATAACTTCACAACAAAACAATGAACTTATAACAACGTCAAAACTTTAACAGCAAAAACCAAGGATGAAAAGACTTAAATTTTTTCACTTCCAACATGGAACACAAAACCCAAACCAAGGATTCACAACCCTGGAAACTCCTGACTGCGCGTGAGCTTTACCCCAAGACCTGTGGCTCAGGATCTGATGGCTGAAGCATCTCCTGCCTCACGGTTAGGCACTAGAATCCCTCGATCACAATGTTTTCTTCAGGTGACGCTTCCTGCAAAACATCTCTAGATGTTCCAAACATCCACAACGATGGCACGTCTTCGGAGGGATGCGACATGAGAGCTTCACGTTCACAAACCGGCCACACTGGTGGCACACCACTGAATGGTCCGACAAACTGGAATCCAGAACCACTTTAGAGGACTCTTAAGAAACAGGTCCCTCTGGCACACCCTGGTCTCCATATGGGGAACCTTTATGAGCAACCAAATATGTTGGATTTCCAACTATCTGTGCTCTGGAGACCAACTCAGCTAAAAATGTCTCATCCACCAACTTCTCAAAATGATGGTCCTTAGAAGGGAGGACTCGCTCCTTGATCTCTAGATGAAGACCCCCGATGAAGAGGGAAGTCTTCATCAAATCTTGCGATGCTACTTCTAGAGAAAATGACACAAGTTCCTTGAGATGGTCAACATAAGTCTTCATTGTCTGTTGTCCTTATTGAATACGCATAAGTTCTTCCCTTTTCTTCGTCTACACCTCTTTGGGTATAAACCACCGGACGAAGACAGACTTAAAGACATCCCACATCATCCCAACTTGCATTGATGGCAGGTCGAATAACTCCCATTCATCCAGGGATAGACCTTTAAATAGGCCCAAAATGGCATGCACTCTAACAGCTTCGGGAGTTCCCAATACCCTGAAGACATGTTCGACCTCTTCAAGCCACTCTACTGCCTCTAATGGACCCCGATCACCGTGAAGTATAGGAAATGTCCGAGAAGGACCAAAAAATGGGCATGACTTATCAGAAACTTTGGGGACCTTTTTGGGAAGCATTTTTTGAACAAAATATAAAACAAAAAGCCAAAACCAATATCAAACTGAAGCAACATCAATGAAAGTGCTTTCATCCAAAATCAGCTAGCTCAAAAACCAAACAAATAAAAACACAACAAAAAATTCCCTTTTTCATTTTAGATTTCAAAACCACCTTCTTTCGAGGCCACTTTCCAAATACCAAACCCAATTTCCAAACCAAATTCAATTTTCCAAAAATCGTTTCCCCTTTTCATTTTCAAAAACACACTTACATCAATCAAAACCAAAACAAAACCCAACTTACAACAAATCATCGGGGCGAGAAAGTAGCAGTTACGCTTAACATGGAGATATGATAGTGGGTCATGCCCCAAGTAAGTGTCAACAGCTAGGAGGAACTTAAATTGTGTACTCAAACTCCACATGGGTCACAACTCCATGTGAAATCACGATGTAACATCGGATTGCCTCTGTTGTCATCCCTCAATCCAAAACAAATCAGAGCAAGATAAGGAATCAATTCCCAGTCTACCCCTAGTGACTCGAGGTTCAGAACGGGTGAGGGTTCATGATGTCCTTCCCATACCTACCACTCGAGTCCTGAAAGTCCTAACCTCCATCTACCGAACACCCCAAATAAAAAGGGCCTCCTCTGATACCATTTTGTCATGAACTAACCTGGGTCGACCCTGAACCGGTCACCCGAGCTGGTCCACGACATGGCCCGAAGGGTGTTCTGAATCCCCACGAGCTAGCAACCAGTGCTAGGCATCAAAATTTAACCTTTGGGAACAATTTGTCCCATGAAAAAAAGATAAACAGATAAACAAAACTGACGATAAAAAAAAAACTAGCAGCAGAAAGAAAATAAAATTGAACATACCTCTTTATGACCTTCAAGGTCACCACCCAATTCAGACTCAAGCCTGCTCCAACAATGAGCAACTGAACCAGGAACCTGAACAATAACTGAACCTGCAACTGAAAGAATATGATAGTCGTGAGCACTGAGATGCTCATTAGGGATGAAAAATATAACCACAGAATCCAAGTATTTCTTTTCCCAAAACAGTCCAATGACACAAGTTTGAAATACAGATATAAAAGCAGGGTTTTCACATTTTAAAATAAGAAACATAATTTTTCCATTTGAAAATCCAACACACGCTATATACCATTTTCAAAACCATTTTCCATTTCATATACAAAACCAAGGAAGACAGATCAAGAATGTGTTACAAGGGAAGTAGGTGAAACAAAACAGGCTGGAACAAACTAGTACAACATAAAATAAACAAACAATGAAATTAATTAAGTAACCATGGGTGATCCTAAACATCCCTAGAAGACCACTGGACGTACTCAGTTTAGAACCACCTGCCGGCGTATAGTGAAACTTCTATATCCAACTGGCCACCCTCACAGTAATAAAAACCAACGACACTCCCCATCTGGCCTATACACCTACCAGTGGGTACCAACCCATCTAATCAGAGCTGATAAGAAACCATCACTCGATCAACTATAAGACGCCCAGGAACCCATGGTAGTTATAATAATACTATGTAGGTAGGAAGACCCTCGCACGCGTGACTCATCTCACCGTATTTTCCTTCCCCAAAAATGGATGCTTCCTATACATTCACCCATAAAGGGTTACACTAGAAGGGAGCACCTCATATACATGTTCAATCATTCAAATTAAATAAAGTTTCAAACGGGCCGTCACATCATTTTTATATCAAAACCATTTTCTAAAAAAACATTTAAAACTCCAACCAGGCACACACACAACTTTCCAACACAACCCATTCTAAAAGTTAACACAAAATTCACCCATGAGTTAAGAGCCAAACGGGGCTTTAAGTCTAAAGTCTCCCATGCATTTTTTGTAAAACCTTTCAAAATTTTAAAGAAAAACACACAAAACGACCAAACGTCCTCTCGAGCCTAACATTTTCTGAAACGGACACTAAGGGCCAAACGAGCACACCCTTTGAGATATCCTTTCAACCCTCTCATAAAAGCCACACAAAGGACCAATATTATTTAGAAAGCAAAAACCATTTATAAGACCAAGGTTTTAAGAAAAAAACTATTTTAAACGTCATTTTCATTTGAAGGCACATCCATGTCTCCACCTAGTGCACCCATGGATGTGTCAACATCCAATGACACACCTATAGTTCAAGAAAATAACCAACACTATTTCCACAAAACTGTCACTTTCTTTGAAACTAAAACCAACTGCTTACTTTATTTGAAAAGAACACACTACCACATTAAAAACCAAAGATCCCCCCTTTTATAACACCTTACCAAAATTAACAAGTTTCACCAATACCAAAATTATACACCAAACTAAATTCACAAATAACCAATACCAACACACAACATAATCAAAGCTAAACATTTCATAAAAACCATGAATTCTACTTTGAGGAACTATAGTATTTCATCAAATACACTAAGTACACATGATCAAAGAGCCCCCTCTTTATATGCATAAGAGAATCGTTTTAATAACTTCTAAAAATTTCATAAACACCGAAGCAGATCAATTTGATGTAAACTAAGACTACGAATCAATTAAAATATAATAATTTGAAGAATGCAAGTGTTAAAGGAATGCATTAGAAGGGAAAAACTCATATTCACCTACCTCAAACAAGCACGGACATGAAAAACTTCGACGAAAGGATGAACAATCCCTGCGGAGCAACCGCGCTTGCTAAATAGTGAGAAAAACACACAGAACACAACACGCAACGGAAAAATGATAAGCCAAATTAAATAAAAACCAATAATTAAAGGAAAAGAGATTAATTAATTAATTAATTAATTAATTATACCTGATAAGGAGGGAAGTGGCTTGGTCGTGCGCACGAGGGTTCAGATGCACCGTTGGCCGGAACAAGGAGAGCAGGGAGGGTCGGACACGCCGTTGGCCAGGGAAAAGAGGCCGGAGGCCGGGAGGCCAATGCGAAGGTGGCCATCCTGCAAGTGGTCGGTACGAAGGCGGCCGGTGTGAGGGAGGTTGGTTGTGGGGTGCGCCGGTGAGAGGAAAACCGGTTGCGGATGCGCCAACGAGAGGGAGGTCGGCCGCGGGTAGGACACCGGAGCGGTAGGGAGCTCCAGCAAGGTGGCGGCTAGCCCGAGCGGGGTCTGGCCGGATGTGGGAGGAGGTCGGCTGGGTCAGCTGGGCGGCGGGTACCAGAGACGGCAGGGGGGTGAGGGGTCCCGGGCGAGCACGGAGGGGCGAGCAGGGAGGCGGGAGCCGGATCACGGTAGGGAGGTGGGGGGTCCCAGGCGAGCGGGGAAGGGCAAGAAGGTGGGCAGGAGCCGGATCGCGGCAGGGAGGTGCGGGGTCCCGGGCGAGTGTGGAGGGGCGAGTAGGGGGAGCAGGAGCTGGATCGCGGCAGGGAGGAGAGACCGAGAGGAGGCGGCTGCAGGGGGCGACACTGCGCGACAAGTCCAGGGGGGAATGGGGGGGGGGGGGGCGACGCGGGGTAGACAAGGGTTTCATATATATATATATATATATATATACATTCATTCTATAATAATCATAACAACAACAACCCCACCACCACCACCACCACCAACAACAACAACAATAATAATAATAATACCATAATAATAATAATAATAATGACACAAATAATAATAATAATAATGACACAAATAATAATAATAATAATAATAATATCATTAATAATATTAATACTCTTAATAATAATCTTAATAATAATAAAAATAACAACGTATTATTATTATTATCAAACATTCTTTTTTTAAAATTTTAATCCATTTATTTATCTTATTCTGAAAATCGGGTCACCGTGCACTTGTTGCACGACTTAATAAACCACGCGCTCGTCGCACGACTTAATAAACCGCACGCAAGCTGTGCGCCTCCTTCCAGACCACTTGTTCACCCACGCAAGCACCGGGGGCGACCGCACGGTTACCGCCAACCATGTGGTGCCCTTGCTCCAGTCTGAAACCCACAAAAATCATTAAACGTCAAAATTTTTAAACCGGGACCCAACCCGAACCTTGGCGTGAGAACCTGAAACTAAAAAATAATGAAATAAAAATAAACTTAAAAATCGGGGTGTGACAGTTTCCCTTAAAAATCTATTTCTCTTAAATATCCATATTTTTAAAATTAGTTTATTGATGTATTTATATGGACATAAGTGAATTATAAAGGACACTTTATGTTTATTTTGATTCGTCGAAGATGTTCAACAACAGAGATGCGTCGACAGTGGGGTTCAGCGAGGCACCAGTGATGTTCGGCGAGGGGGTGGGGTGAGGTGGCAGTGGGGTTCAACGAGGCGGTAGTGGGGTTCAGCGAGACAGGGGCGAGGCAGTAGTGGTGTTCGGTGATGCGGTGGGGCAAGGCGGCAGTGGGGTTCAGTGAGGCGACAGTGGGGTTCAGCGAGCTGGGGGTGAGGTGCCAATGGTGTTTTGTGAGGTAGTGGTGGTTTTTAGAAATGCGACATTGGGGTTCAATAAGAGTAAGAGTTGCAACACTAGTGCGGCTCGGTGAGAGTGGCGGCCATGCAGCAGCGAGGTTCGGTGAGAGGGGCGGCACTCGACTTCCGCGAGAGCTTGAAGGCGTGCGAAGAAGACATATGGGTAGGGTTTCTTTTAAAAAATGGATGAGCATTTTAGCAGGGCTTTCAAAAAAATACCAATAAATATATTTATTATATTTATAATTATAACTATAAAGAAATATATATTTATTTATATATATATATATAATAAATATATTTATAAATTTTGTGTATATTTATAAAAATATTATAAATAAATATTTATTTATTTATAATTATAAAATTATCATAAATATATTAATATATCATATTTATATTAATTATCAATATGCGTTTTTTAATTAATTTATATAAACAAACTTTATTTTTGAATATAAATATAATAATTTTATATAAATTAATAATTTTTTTATTAAAAACTTTTATCAGTGATAAGAATAGCGCTAATATATCTATCTTTTCTCACCATTAAAAAAAGTGATGATAAATGTTACAAACCTTTGTCATAGATTTTAGCTAGCGCTGATAAAGGTGATATGTTTATTAGCGCTTTCTGCTTAGTGCTGATAAACAAAGACGCTTCCCTTGGCCCGATCTGGGGTAGTGTATATATTAACACACACATATAATTATAAATAAATAAATAAATATATATATATTATAAATTATACAATACGAATATAAATATAGAATTTTAAATATAGACTAATTTTAATTTTTTTATATACTTATTTACATAGTTCATGTCATTATATTTTAATATATATATACTGCATTTATATAAATATATATAATTATTGTTATATAAATTATATTTTAGAATATAATTGTCAAAGGGTGCCCTTTTATCAGGCCTTGTATATATATATATAATGTGTTTTGGAGTACAATTAAATCAAACACACACACCTCACACGCATATTGGAAATGCAGACCATAGCCCCCAAAGGGATAACCCACCCATCGAGACTTATTTATTTTTTATATGAATGATCTGAAGACCCATTGTACATTAAAGACCATTACAATCCCATCACAAGCCCATCACAACGGGCCAAACCCTCTCTCCCATGTGTCATCTCGCGCACCCTGCTCACGCGCCAATGGATCCACCATCTATCACTTTTTTCATCTCACACGCCATCACCCGCCGCTGCATCATCGTCCCTGCATCGTTGTCCCGGGCAGCACCCCCGTGCCATCAATCATCATTTTTCGCCCCTGTCGATCCCTGGACGCCGTCATCACAGGCAGCACCACCCCCATGTCGTCATCGCCCCTACGTCGTCGTCCTGGGCAGCACCCCTCGTGCCGATCTATCACCCATGACGATCCCTGGATGTCGTCATCCCAGGCAGCAGCCCCCGTGTCGTCATCATCCCTGTATCGTCATCTCGGGCAGTACCCCGGTGTCGATCTTCCGCCCCTGCCATCATCATCTCTAGACATAGCACCATCGGAGCCCTCGGCTGTCCCCGGGCATATTCGTCGTCCGCCGAGTGCTAGAACCAGTTGGTGGTCACCCTCAGAAGCAAACCCCTGCAGCTGGCATGACGCTAGCCAAACCCACATCTTTTATGTTTTTTAATGTTTATATATGTTTATGTCTGTATATATATATAAAAAAAATTACATGTTTTTATACAACTTATATATATATATATATTCACACATTAATATACATAATTGTATATATATAAGTGTGTGTGTATATTAGAAACCTTACACATTTTTTAAAATGTTTATATATGTATGTATATATATATATATATATATATCATAAACTTTACATGCTTTTTTAAAACTTGTATATATATATATTCACATTTTAATATACATACGTGTATGTGTGTATATATATATGTTAAAAACATTACACAATATATATATATATATATATATATTAAAAAAATTACACAATTTTTAAAATGTTTATAGATGTATACACAGAATGTATTGTTTACATATATTTATATTAAAAAATTTCTTAATTAATCAAAATGTGTTAATATGTATTTATATTAAAAGATTTATTAATTAATATAAATATGTCAAATATATTTTGGATTTTTTTTAAACAGATATACATATCAAATATATATATATATACAAATATACATACAAATGTACATATATGTATATATATATCAAAAACCATACACATATTTTCAAAGTCACACACACACACACATATATATATATATAAACACTTACAAATATCAAAATTAAACACATGTAAATACACACACACACACACACAAACATATATCAAAATACAATGGTAAACAAACATACTTATATATATATATATATATATATATACAAATATAAATATAAAACACATATAAATAACAAAATTAAAAAATTAGAATACCTAAAAATCAATTAAAATAAATTACATGAACCAGATTACAATCAAAATAGAGATTAATAGAATTGCGTCAATCCTAAATATAAATAATGCATGCAAATCAGATAAATTTTTAAACCTAGAGTTTGACCAAATTAGTATATTTAACATTGAATTAAAATACGCAAAAAATAAACCAGATTAAAACCAAAATAGAGATTAATATAATTGAATCAATCCTAAATATCTAATAAAGCATGCAAATTAGATGAAATTCTAAACCTAGGGTTTTTGCAAACTAGTATACTTAACATTGAGCCAAGATACGAAAAAATGATGGAGAACATAAGTGGAGTCCGTACCTTGAAAATTTGAGTTGAAATCACCAAAAAATCGGGAAGAATCGAAATGCACGGAGCTGTAGCAAATCGATCGGCCGGGTATGGTTCAATGTGTTGTTCGGGATAGGGAGGAGAAAGGAGCAGAGGAAGAAAGGGGAGTCGCGCGACTGTTAAAACACCGAAGTTTTTTGCGATGAAATTACTGCCATCGCAAATAGTTTTTTGTCAAAATTATTTGCAACATACACTAATTTCCATCACAAATAATCCCGAGTCAGTGAGCATTTGAAATAGATAATGTTATCTGTCGCAAATGGTCGTCGTGGTTACTTTTCACGCTGAATGGCAGGAATGCCCGCCAAAACTATTTGTGACAGATTATTAATTCTATCACAAATAATAACAGAAAAGATACAATTTGAGATGGTTCATTTGCCCGTCAAAAATAATCCAATTTCTAATAGTGGAATGATCGAATCTAAAGTCGTCCAAATTCGATTTGGATGCCAAAGTTGAACAGATTCAATCAGATTCTATCAATCCTCTGAATCCAACTAGATTCGATCTTCCGAAGCCAACCAAATTCGATCCTCCATGACGAACCAGATTCAATCCACCGTGTCACTGATTCTCTCTGTGCCTGCCATCTAAGAAGAGCCGCGACACTGGTTGAAGATATTTGAAGAATATAATAACCCGAAGTTTCCTGTGAAGGTTGTTGTTGATTCATCAACAGGCTGGGGGTTGGGGGTGTTCTCTATTGTGGCGAGGAAGACAAACTGAAGTGGGGGATAGAGACGTTGCGTGAGATATAGGAAGCGGTGGATTTTTTTCCCATAACCCGATCAACCTGACCCAACCCGACCCTTTCTGAGATGGGTTGGGTCGGGTCGAGTCCAAACTTAAAATAATTCCTGACCCGACCCGACCCAACCCGCCCTATTTTAATTGGGCCAGGTCCAAAAAAAATACCCAACCTGACCCAACCCGACCCATGGACACCCTACCCTTACCACCCCAACCGATCGCAGTGGGAAAAAAATCATATATTTCTAGTAGAGTATATATCATAAAAAACGACATATATGGACAACATGAATAATAAGGGTGTCAATATGTATAAATGGACATTCATGATGAATACATAACATATACAGGCATCATCAAAATATAGTTAATCGTAACATGTAGCAACACACAATAATGTGCACAAATAAACTTATAATCACACTGTGTCAGTTATTTTTTTATTTTTTTTGGAAAATGACATGAATTGGTTACTCAATTCATGCCCAGATAAATTTCTTAAATCAAAAGTTTTACAATAGGAAACTTGAGGTGTAATACACTTACTGACTGAAAATTCTCTTTTTTTTTGGATTTTCAAAATGACCGCTTTGTGGCTGAGCGGTAACTGAAACAGCAAAGTCAAACCATCACACGGGAACAACAGCATGAATCCAATTCCAAATACAAATTAAAAAATTCACAAAAACCGAGGAGATCCGGAACCGAGATACGCGCGCGTCACCAAAGTCACATCGCCTGCCTTCTCAGACAATGCAGTCGACGTCGCCATACAAACCGTCGTTATTGTCACTGACTTCCTGCATCATCTCTAACCGCTGGCATGAACCAATCGAACCTCATCCCACTGGATGAACCTGAAGACGGAGAAAAAGCCACTGCAAGACACCACCTGGAGCGCCGAAGACCACTCGAACTCACAACCCAAAACACTGGAGAAACCACCGCGCATATCTAACTAGGAGAGAATGGTGGAATCCCGGACCAAGAGCAGAGAAATCTGACTCGGGCCTCGATAGGGAGATCGTCGCCATGGCCACCCAACGCCGACAGCCGACACAACATCCAGAAACACGCATCACCAAAACCAGAAGCACACATCGAAATCAACTCCAAACAAGCAACAAAGCTCGATCGCACCATGGCATCGTATCCCATCAAGCCAATAATAACCAAATCACCAAAACCAAAATCAAGCAAGAGCGCCTCATGGAAAAGCACAATCCATCAACATGCCACCATCGAGAACCGAACAAACAAACCATCACTGAAAACATGAGGAAGAAAACTGAAAAACACAAACACAAACCAGTGTCGAAGAGCCACATCTGGAATGATGGTGACCGTAAAAAAAAATATCTTTATCAGAACTTTTTTAGCACTGATAAAGATATTATGTTAATATTTTATTTATATTAATATATATATTTATAAAATTATATATATGATAAATAAATATATTTATATATATTTATAATTATAACTATATAACTATATATATCTTTATAATTATAAAATTATAAAAGGGGCTTCATCAGTGACACAAGTTTGAAATACAAATATAAAAGCAGGGTTTTCACATTTTAAAATAAGAAACATAATTTTCCATTTGAAAATCCAACACACGCTATATACCATTTTCAAAACCATTTTCCATTTCATATACAAAACCAAGGCAGACAGATCAAGAATGTGCTACAAGGGAAGTAGGTGAAACAAAACAGGCTGGAACAAACTAGTACAACATAAAGTAAACAAACAATGAAATTAATTAAGTAACCATGGGTGATCCTAAACATCCCTAGAAGACCCCTGGACGTACTCGGTTCGGAACCACCTGTCAGCGTATGGTGAAACTTATAAGTCTATAACCAACTGGCTACCCTCACAGTAATAGAAACCAACGACACTCCTCATATGTCCTGTACACCTACTAGTGAGTACCAACCCATCTAATCAGGGCTGATAAGAAACCATCACTCGATCAACTATAAGAAGCCCAAGAACCCATGGTGGTTATAATAATACTGTGTAGGTAGGAAGACCCTCGCATGTGTGACTCATCTCACCGTATTTGTCTTCCCCAAACACGGACGCTTCCTATACATTCACCCATAAAGGGTTACACTAGACAGGAGCGCCTCATATACATGTTCAATCATTCAAATTAAACAAAGTGTCAAATGGGCTGTCACATCATGTTTATATCAAAACCATTTTCTAAAAAAACATTTAAAACTCCAACCAGGCACACACACAACTTTCCAAAACAACTAATTCTAAAAGTTAACACAAAATTCACCCATGAGTTAAGATCCAAACGGGACTTTAAGTCCAAAGTCTCCCATGCATTTTTTGTAAAACCTTTCAAACTTTTAAAGAAAAACACACAAAACGACCAAACGGCCTCTTGAGCCTAACATTTTCCGAAACAGACACTAAGGTCCAAATGGGCACAGCCTTTGAGATCTCATTTCAACCCTCTCATAAAATCCACACAAAGGACCAATCTTATTTAGAAAGAAAAAACCATTTATAAGACCAAGGATTTAAGAAAAAACTATTTTAAACGTCATTGTCATTTGAAGGCACCTCCATGTCTGCACCTAGTGCACCCATGGATGTGTCAACATCCAATGACACGCCTATAGTTCAAGAAAATAACCAACACTATTTCCACAAAACTGTCACTTTCATTGAAACTAAAACCAACTGCTTACTTTATTTGAAAAGAACACACTACCACATTAAAAACCAAAGATCTCCCCTTTTTTAACACCTTAACAAAATTAACAAGTTACACCAATACCAAAATTATACACCAAACTAAATTCACAAATAACCAATACCAACACACAGCATAATCAAAGCTAAAAATTTCATAAAAACCATGAATTCTACTTTGAGGAACTATAGTATTTCATCAAATACGCTAAGTACACATGATCAAAGAGCCCCCTCTTTATATGCATAAGAGAATCATTTTAACAACTTCTAAAAATTTCATAAACACCAAAGCAGATCAATTTGATGTAAACTAAGACTACGAATCAATTAAAAAAATTAATGAGGTTGGGGGTGTGCGAATATCATTTGGTGAGTAGTTATTTTTTTGTTAATATATAATAAGTTATTATATATATATATATGAGAAAATTGTAAAAAAAATTAGGGGTTGGGGGGTGCGCTGCAGTGGGCGGGTTAATTTTTTTTCTAAATAAATTTATATATAATATATGCAAGTTGCAACATATTTAAAAAAATTAATGAGGTTAGGGGACATGCACGAACATCATTAGGTGAGTGTGTTATTTTTTTGTTAATATAAAATAAGTTATTATATAATATTAAATCATTGGCACATACACATATATTATTAATGGATTTTTAAAAGTCACACTTAATTGATATATATTATTAATAGCTTTATATATAATATTAATGGCTTTGTTTATATTTATATATATATATATATATTATCATATCATTGATATATATATATATATATATATATATTATTTGTAGATTTGTTTTTATATATACATATATATAATATGCAAGTTTCATCATATTTAAAAAAATTAGTGAGGTTCAGGGTGTGCGCGAATATCATTGGGTGAGTGTGTTTTTTTATTAATATATAATAAGTTATTATATATATAATGCTAAATGATTGATATATATATATATATAATATGAGAAAATTATAAAAATAATAATCAGGGGTTGGGGGTGTGTCGTAGTGGGTGAGTTAATTTTTTTTTCTAAATAGATTTATATATGTATAGTCTATATAATATATGCATGTTGCAACATACTTAAAAAAAATTAATGAAGTTGAGGGACTTGCACGAACATCATTAGATGAGTGTGTTATTTTTTTATTAATATACAACAAATTATTATATATATAATATTAAATCATTGATATATATATATATATATATTAATAGCTTTGTTTATATATATATATTATATTAAATCATATACATATACATATACATATAAATATATATATATTATTAATGGATTTTTAAAAACTACACTTAATTGATATATATTATTAATGGATTTGTTTATTTATACACACTATTATATATATAAATATATATCATTGTATATATATATTTATACACACATTATAATTATATATAAAAATAATTATATGTATTTATATAATATTATTATTTGTTAATATATAATGATATATGCACATATATATAGAAATACACACACACAAACACACACACATATATATATAGATACATATATAGATAAATATACATGTATATAGATACATGTATATATATATATGTATATATATGTCTGTATATATGTATATATACAGATATATATATATATATAGATATAAATATAGATATATTTATATATATATATAGGGTGGTGATCATTTTACAGGCACAGCCTTGGGATCTCGTGGTAGGGGGATCAAATCCCCCTCCCCGCAGATTCCCCATTAATTTTTTTACAACGCACAGGCTTCGTACGGGTTGGGCTTCGCGCGGGCCAGCAGACCGAGCTTTTTCGGGCCGACCCGGCCTGACCCGCGTGCCTTCTTGGAAAGGCCTAGGCCCGACCCGCTGAACCTACAGCCTGAGCCCGGCCTGGCCTGATACGGGCTTTGCCGATCGGGCCGCTCAGGCTTTCGGGCCGAGCCTGTCGGGCTTTCGGGCCGCCGGGCCAAAATGACACCCTTAAGTGCGGCCAGGTTGGATCGAACCTGAATCCAACCAGGCCCTCAGAACTAAAACGCTTATAAGTCACAGACCGGGCGCCCGATTGACGTCCCATCTATCGCGTTGGAACCCTTACGACATGGCGGCCCTTTGGGATACTTCTTCATGAAACTTAGTGGTGGTTTAGGTATGACCGATGTCTTGAGGAGCGGTTCTCCAAAATGTGCTATGAGCGGGAATCCAATGGCTGGCAGTGAGGCGGAGGTTGGAGACAAATCATACGGAGGTTAGTACCGAGCGATCCTGTGTGGGTTAGCACCGATCCTGTGTGGGTCAAATCCTATGTAGGTCAGTGCTCAGTGATCCTATGTGGGTCAGCGCATACCGATCCTGTGTGGGTCAGATCTTGTGTGGGCCAACGCTTTGTGATCCTGTGTGGGTCAGCGCATACCGATCCTGTGTGGGTCAGCAGGGGTTAGTACCTATCGATCCTGTGTAGGTCAGACTTCGTATAGTCAGCAGCAATGCCTCTCGACAGAATAAGATGATCTAGCTTCTCAACTAATCATCTACACTTCCGTTCCTTACTTATATATCTGGTGTGAGCTGAGTCTTTTATATTCGCGGTGTTACCTGTATGGTACTTTTACCTTCATAGTGTCACCTTAGTGGTGTTACCTTTGTGGTACTTTTACCTTCATGGTGTTACCTTTGTGGTATTCTTCCCTCATGTACGGGACGAATATATCTTGATAACTTAGGTATATGTATGGTCATATACTTAAGTAAAGTTGTTGACTGCTTCGTGCTTTGTGGTTGAGGTCTTTCTTTGTGGTTTTTCCTTTGTGAAACTCCGGGAGACCTTCGGGGGTCTCAGGGTACCTACTAAGTATCGTTATACTCACCCTTTCATGGGCTACGCCCACACCTTGTTGTGTCTTTTGCAGACAAAGGACAACGTTGATTGAGGCTGAGGGGGATAGGACTGGACGGTGCTTGGAGGTGGACCTTTTGACGTGACGTGCTGCAGTGACTACTGATCGTGAGTTGTACCTACCCTTCAGGTAGGATCCTTGGTGGACGATCCAGGAGCTGTTTTTATCTTTTCAGTTGTACTTGTACTTTTTAGTTGGGCTTGTATTCCGGCCCCTTTACTTTCAATATACTTTTTACTACAGTAGTTTACTTCGTGGTTGCTTCTTTTCGTGTTCTTGGATTGTGTGCTTGTACAGGTTTAAAGGCAATGTATTCCCGTTATAGGGATACGTCTTTCTGGTGCTAGTCTCCAGCCTTTGACCTATGGAAGGTGGGCTTGGGGTAGTCACGGAACGAGCCCCAAGGGACGGGTCGTGACACTTTAGTTGGTTTTGGGTGCAACATTTTCCCTTTGCAGAGTTTTCTTACAACAATAGTTATCACTCTTCCATTAGTATGGCTTCATTCGAAGATCTATGCGGGAGGTTGTGTCGTTCACCATTGTGCTAGATGGAAGTTGGGGAGGCAGTTTTTCTTGGTCCAGACGTGGTGCAGAGTACGACAGAGAAGGTGTAACTTGTTTGTGAGAGGATGGAGGTAGCACAAGACCGAAAGAAGTTGTATGTCGATCACAGGAGAAGGTCTTTGGAGTTTGGGATTTGGGACAACGTATTCTTGAAGGTTTCCTCTCGACGTGGGAAGCGGAGGTTCGGCAGAGGGAGTAAGCTTTCTCCCAAGTTCATCGGACCTTTCGAGGTGTTGGGACAAGTTGGCGAGGTCGCATATCAGCTGGCATTGTCACCACAGTTGGGGAGGATCCACGGCATCTTTCATGTCTCCAACCTCGTCGGTATCTTCATGATGACTCTCATGTCATTGATTGGGGAGAGTTAGATATCGAGGATGACACAACATTCGTGGAGCGACCAGTGGAGATCCAGGATCTTCGAGAGAAGGTGCTGCATGGAAGAAACATTTCCTTGGTTCGCGTGTTTTGGAGGCATGGTGTCCTGGAGGAGAGTACTTGGGAGCGAGAGACACAGATGTGTACCCAGTACTCGGAGTTGTTTTGAGTTTTGCTCGTGTGTTTTGTTTTGTGATGTAATGATCGAACCTTGTTTTCTATGAGATGAGTTGTTTCCTTGTTACGCGACGTATGATAAAGTCCTGACGTATGAGGAGGGGAGGACCTGATCCCTAATCAAGACACATTAATACAGATGCGATTAAACCCGTTTGGGAAAGTCAGTGCCGCCCAAAGCGGATCTTCTTGTAGCGGCGTTGAGGCCTTACGACGTCATCTTGGTCATGGATTGGTTATCTACAGTTCATGCTCAGATAGACTGTATTAGGCGCAAGGTGCGATGTGTTCGCACCGATGGGAGTAGGTTCACCTTCACCGGTGAGAAGGGAGCCTTTACAGTGCAGGATGGACTCACGCAGAGGAGATGACAGCCGATCACTCATCAGTTGGCTAGCCTCATCCTAGGAGCAGTTGACGTGCGGAGTCCGAGTTTTCCTGTCGTGGTGGATCAGTATGCATACGTTTTTCTTGACGACGTTCCAGGACTACCTCCTCGCAGAGAGGTAGACTTCTATATTGACCTGTACCCTGGTACAACCCCGATATCTACTCCAGCATATCGGATGGCTCCTGCTGAGCTTCGAGAGCTATGGGTACAGCTGGAGGACTTGCAAGGCAAGGGATTCATCTGACCCAGTGTTTCACCCTGGGATTCCCCGATTTTGTTCGCTAAGAAGGTGGATGGGATCTTGTGACTGTGTGTCGATTACTGTTGCCTGAAACAGGTGACTGTGAAGAACAAGTATCCGCTTCCAAGAATCGACGACCTCTTCGATCAGCTCAAGGGAGCACAATGGTTCTTGAAGATAGACCTCAGGTCAGGCTATCATCAGCTTAGAGTTCGAGATGAGGATGTGCAGAAGACGACCTTCAGGTGTCGGTATGGACACTATGATTTTTTGGTTATGCCTTTCGGTGTAACCAACGCTCTCCAGCAGTGTTCATGAGCCTCATGAATAGGATCTTCCAGCCTTACCTCGATCGATTTGTCGTAGTCTTCATCGACGACATATTGATATACTCGACCACTGAGGAGGAGCACGCCTACCATTTGCGGGTTGTACTGGACACACTCCAAGAGCACCAGCTTTATAGTAAGCTCTCGAAGTGTCAGTTCTGGATTCGAGAGTTCCACTTCTTGGGATACGTCATCTCTGAGGCGGGAGTTGTGGTGGATCCTATGAAGATCGAGGCAGTGCTAACTTGGGAGCCACCCAGGAGCATGACGGAGGTGTGGAGTTTCCTGGGTCTGGCTGGGTACTATCAGAGGTTTGTTCCAGACTTCTCGAGAGTTGCGGCACTGCTTTCAGCTTTGACAAAGAAGGGGAAACCCTTCGTGTGGTCAGATAGATGTCAGCAGAGCTTCCAGGAGCTGAGACAGAGATTGACCAGTGCACCCATCTTGAGGCTACCGGAGGAGGGAGTAGGGTACGTTGTCTACTGCGATGCATCAGGGACTGGACTCGGGTGTGTCCTGATGCAGGAGTGGGCAGTGATCGCCTATGGATCACGACAGTTGAGGCAGAACGAGCAGAACTACGCTACCCATGACCTGGAGTTAGCAGCAGTGGTCTTCGCTCTGAAGATGTGGCGGCACTATCTGATGAGAGAGCGCTTTACAGTCTATTCTGACCACTAGAGTCTCAGGTACATCTTCTCACAGAAGGACCTGAACCTGAGATAGCGGCGATGGCTCGAGTTCCTCTAGGACTATGAATTTGAGATAGTCTATACTCCTGTGAAGGGGAACGTAGTAGCTGATGCTCTCAGTTGGAGGACGGGCATTCAGCTTCTTGGAGAGGCGACAGAGCAGTTAGCCGCTTTGCAGATATCCTTCGTGGATAGAGACGGGGCAGCCTTCCTTCAGTTGCTCACAGTCACACCTCCACTTCTTCAGCGGGTCAGAGAGGCACAGTGTGGGGACGTTGAATGTGAGACGCGGCGTGCACAGATTACCACAGAACAGGCACTTGATGGATTCTCTTTAGGAGGAGAGCACGTCGTCCTTTATAGAGGACGTACCATGGTACCAACTGCATTACATGAGGAGGTGTTGATAGAGTTTCACACTTCCCCTTTCACGGTACATCCAGGAGTGGCGAAGATGTACCAGGATCTCTGACGACAGCACTGGTGGCCGGGTATGAAGAAGGTTGTGGCAGAGTTCGTTTCTCGATACCTCACCTACCAGCAGGTGAAGGCGGAGCACCAGGTACCAGTAGGCTTAGTACAACCCTTAGAGGTCCCGGAGTGGAAGTGGGACAATATATCTATGGTTTTCGTGGCTGGACTTCCACGTACTTCCAGAGGACACGACTCTATTTGGGTGATTGTCAACCGACTCACCAAGTCGGCCCACTTCTTACCCATCAGGGAGCAGGGATCAGTGGAGAGCTTGGGACGTCTCTATATTCAGGAGATCATACGACTTCATGGTGTTCCATCATCTATCGTCTCTGATCGAGATTCTCGTTTTACTTCCCGGATTTGGAAGGGGTTATAGGAGGCATTTGGGACGCAGCTACGCCTGAGCACCGCCTTTCACCCACAGACGGATGGTCAGACGGAGAGGACCATTAAGACTCTCAAGGACATGCTCCATGCATGTGTCCTTGACTTTGGTCGTAGCTGGGAGGATCACCTACCCTTGGTGGAGTTTGCGTACAACAACAGCTACCACTCCACCATCGGGATGGCACTATACGAGGCATTGTACGAATGACCTTTCAGATCACCTTTGTGCTGGATAGAGCCTTGGGAGTCAGTACTTGTGGGACCAGAGATGGTCCAGGCCATGACAGAGAAGGTTCAGGTCATCCAGGAGCGGATGAGGATAGCTCAGAGCTGACAGAAGTCTTATGCTGACAGGAGGCGGAGACCACTAAAGTTCGAGAATGGTGACCACGTCTTTTTACGGGTCTCACCTCGATGTGGATTACGGAGATTTGGCTGGGGCGGTAAGTTATCTTCGTGCTTCATCGGACCATTTCAGGTTCTCAGCAGGATAGGCGAGGTTGCTTATCATCGGGCTCTTCCACCTCAGTTGCACCAGGTGCACGACGTCTTCCACGTATCTCAGCTGAGGAGATACGTACACGACCCGACGCATATCATCGACCATGGGGAGATGGACATTGATGACGGGGCGACTTTTGCGGAGGTCCCGGTGGAGATCGGGGATCGAAAGGAGCGGGTCCTACGTGGGCGGTCGATCCCTCTAGTGTGCATCAGGTGGTAGCACGGGAACCTCCAGGAGAGTACTTGGGAGCAGGAGGCTCAGATGCGTGCACAGTACCCTCATTTGTTTCCCAAGTTTATGATGTATCTTTACGTGGACGTAAATCCCTGAGGTGGGAGTAATGTACAGACGAGTAAATTTCAAGGAAATTTTTTTTCTTATATTATTTGGGATTTTACTTTTACGTAGTTTTTCACGCCGCCTGATTCCGAGGCCCGGAGTGCCCAGAATCAATTTCTGAAATTTAGCTCGGGTACGTTCAGTGAACGAAAGAGCAAGTTTTTCTAACTTTTGAACCGGTGCTCGGAATCGAAATCCGAGGGCACCGATGAAACCGTAGCGCCGGTAATTGCTTAAAAAGACCTTTACTGTAGTTGCGTTTACTTGTGAAGAGTTGTTAAAAAAATGTGGACTAAGTATAAAGAGAAATAAAATTGTGCTACAAATTTTATTTCACTTATAAGAGGTTAAACCCCATGTGTGGGAGTTGGGGTGGGACCCACTACAATTCTAACTCCTTTTGGTAGGATATTAGTGAGGTGGGGCCCACACAATCCCCCACCTTTTCAAATTCCCTAACCCCTCTAAACCTCCCGTGTATTAAATGTTGTGGCTACCCTCTTCCACATTAATGCTAGCCAACTAAACTGACCATTAATTTTGACAATTCAAGACTAATTAATTAAGTGAGTTTAGGTTTTTGAATTTTAAAAATGTTGGCAAAAGTAATAAAATAAGGCAAAGACCTTATTTTATTTTGGTTGCTTCGTTGTGTTGAGAAAGGGAGAGTTCTACACTTTGAAGAACTTCATCTTCCTCCTTGAAGAACGTGAACAACGTCGACACGCCGTTCCATCCTCTTCTCGCGTCAAAGAAAGGGAGACACCACTTCTTCCTCAGACGTTCTCCATCGACGTATATGGAGCCTCACCCCGCGACGCCGTCTTCCGCGACGCAAGCTTCCGCGAATCTCTTCGAGGTAGGGATTGTTTCGTCGTTCAAGTATTATTTTGACGTTCGTCGATATTAATTTGGCCGCCTGTTATCAATTTAACGGGAGGAGGTCGGACCGCACAAACACGACCGATCCTCCTCCCCTTTGTTGTTGATCACCGTCGTGGTTTGGAACGGAGGTGGCGCGGTGCAACAGCACCGCGCGGGAATGACGAAAACCGTGGCGAAGGAGCGTGGTGCCGTCGCGCCGCGCCGGTGAAGCCGAAGGAAGCTGCGGCCGGAGTCGGGCCGCGGCGAAGGGGCGCGGCGGTGCAGAGGAGGGCGGCTGGATCCGCCGACCGCCGGCGCTTCGGAAGGTGGGACCCGCAGGGGTCCCATGACGGCACACCGGCCAGCCAACATGGCCGGCCGTTCGGGAAGTCCGGGGGTTGTAACCCCGGCGGCAAACAGCGGCGAACCCCTCCACGTGGGGGCCACCATTTCAAAATGAGGGGGCAGCGCCCCCCCCCCCCCTTCCGCATCCGCTCAGCGCGCGGGCGCCTGCACAGGGCCAGACCGCCCGCGCCGGGCCGGACCGCCCGCGCCGGGCCGGACCGCCCTCGCCGCGCCGGACCGCCTGCACCGTGCCGGACCGCCCGTGCCGGGCCGGACCGCCCGCGTCGGGCCGGACCCCCACGCCAGGCCGGGCCGCGCCCAACCGGGCCGGACCCGGACCCGGGTCGGGTCGACCTGGTTCGGTCCGACCCAGGGGGTATCAGGCCGGGTCGGACCGGGCCCGAACCCCCTACTTTCCGGACAAATCCGTTCAAACGTCCATAACATGGGTTATGGACCTCCGATTGATGCACTGTCAGTTGCGTAGCGATCCTTGGATCTAGAAGGTCGTTTTGGTATACTACACTCAGGGTTTCGAAGAACTTTGGGTATGTCCGGGTTGGTTCAAACATGAAACCAACCGGGCCCTCGGAGCGGAAACGCTTATAACTTGAGCTCTGGACGTCCGAATGACGTGCCATCGACATTGTTGGATTCCTCTTAGTGAGATGGTTCTTTTGGCTTACTCCGATCGAGGTTTGGATGCAGCTAGAGTATGGTCGGGTTGCTTTTGACTTAAAAACCAATCGGGCCCCTGGGACGAAAAAGCCAATAACTCTCAGACCGGGCGTCCGATTGATGCACCGTCTGTTGCATTGAGTTCCTATTGACGATACGGAACTTTGGGATACATCAACTCCGGACTTCGTGTCAGTTGATGTATCGACCCCCCTTGACTCGTGGAGCAGATCCTCCCGGAATCGAGCATGTTGTGTGCGGGAACCCTAGAGCTGGCTGCGACAGTGACGAAGATGACGACTATACTGAGATCCTCTATGGGTTCGGAAGCGACGACGACCGTACTGGAATCCTCCCTGGGTTCGACATCGATGACTACTGTTCTTGTATCCTATGTAGGTCCGGCAATACTTGACGTCTGTTCTTGTATCCTATGTGGGTCCGGCAGTATTGATCTATGTACTTGTATCCTGTGTGGGTCCGGCAGAGTAGCTGGTCTTGTATCCTGTGTGGGTCCGACAGCTTAGCTTGTCTTGTATCCTATGTGGGTCCACCAGCTTAGATAAATCAGTGGCTGCATCTGATCATCTCTATGGCCTTACGAAGAGTATACCTGTGTGAGTTGAGTCTTAACTTACAATCAATATCATCGGTATGATTGTTGTGCTTTCCTGTGTGGATTGGGTTGTGAATTCCTATGTGAAATTGGTTATGTTTTTCCTGTGTGGACTGGGTTGTATTTTGGGCTCGTGTGCTGGAGCTGAGCTGAAAGTGATGACTTAGGTATATTTATGGGCATATACCTAAGTATAGTTGGTTGTTGCTTCGTGATTGTATCTTTCCTTTGTGGTTTATCCTTCGTGGATTCTGGGAGACCTTCGGGGGTTTCGGGGTCCCTACTGAGTAGCGTATACTCACCCCTGCACGGGCTATGCCCGCACTACGTTGTGTTGGATGCAGACGACAGACAACGCTGATCGAGGTGGGAGCTCATGGAGCCGGACGGTACCTGGAGGTGGATCACTGGATGGGACGTACTCGGAACGGACGGCTGGAGCCGAGGAGCAGAGGAGACTATCTGTACCCACCCTTCAGGTGGGATTTCTAGAGGATGGCTCGGACTCGCTGCTTTACTTTTCAGTTTTTGTATTATCATTTCAGTTGTACTTTACTTACAGTTGGATTTGTATTCTGGCTCATTTACTTTCCAGCACTTACTTTTGTACTCAGTTTACTTAGTGTTTACTCAGCTTGCGTACTCTGTGGTGTTTGTTTACTTTCTAAAGGCAATGTCTTCCCTTTTTATCGGGATTTACACCTTTGGTGCTAGACGCCAGCCCCTGGCCTATGGAAGGTGGGTTTGGGGTAGTCACGGCACGGGCCCCGAGGACGGTTCGTGACACACACACATTCTTTTGAGTGTTTGATCAATGCATGCACAAGTATAGAGATGCAATTATGAATTTAAATAATGATTTCAAAAGTAAGGGTTAGTAGAAAACTCCCCCTTCCATTATTGGTTTTTTCCTTTAGTGGTGTATATTCTCCATGATTTCCCAAGTGTTGTGCCATTGTTTTCCATGTAACATCATACAAAAATACATGCATGTTAAGTGTGGTGGTTATAGAATTATTCGAAATAAACCACTAAAAATTAATAAAAGAAAAAGAAAAAACCTATGGCTTTGGTTGCCTTCAAAGAAGCGCTTGTTCTCCCAACTTGACTCTTCATCCTGTCCATGCTCATCCATGATTCCAAGGAAGATTACGCTTCACAGGTAGGAAGCCAAGTGGTTCCTCTATCACTGATTTTTCCTTGATGATTAGAGCTTTCAGTTCCTTCACTTCATTCTTGAATCTGCCCTTTTCTGTATCCATTTCTAGGATGTTCCTCTTCATTCTTTTGTTCTTTATAGCCAACAACTTCCTCAAAATCTGGTTGGTATTTTCAGCTTGGAAACAATTTTACTTCACCCTTAGATTTTTCATTTCAGGAAAGAAAAGTGACCCCCCCACCTTGTGTTCTTCATCTTGAGACTTAAGTTCCAAAAAACATACCTCTATTTTAGCTTCAATTGAATCTAGAATTGTGTTTACAATGTTATTTGGCACTTTTTGATCTACTCCCAAGTCCCTTTAAGGTGTTGAAACAAGTGGTCCAAAGGATTCCAACTCTCTTGATATTTTCCGCTTCTTCCCAATCACTTTTCCCTTGGTTTTTAGGCTATTTTTCCTCTTGGATTTCAGATTCAGCATGTTTGTTCTGATCTGGATCCATAGCCTCTTCTGTAATAGTTTCTTCAGGGGTTTCTTTCTTCGCAACTGGAATGTCAGTGGGATATTCTACCTCTTGTTGGCAGCATATTATTTTGAGGACGGTGTAAAGACCTGTAAATTTCAAGGAAAATCTTTTCTTAAATTCTTTGAGATTTTATGAGTACGCAGTGTCTGACGGCACCTGATTCTGAGGCCCGGTGTGCCCGAAATCAATTTCCGAAGTTTAGCTCAGGTACGTTCAGTGAAAGAACGAGCGGATTTTTCTAACTTTTGAACCGGTGCTCGGAATCGAAATCTGAGGGCACCGATGAAACCATAGTGCCTGTAATTGCTTAAGAAGACCTTTACTGGAGTTGCGTTTACTCGTGAAGAGTTGTTAAAAAAATGTGGATTAAGTATAAAGAGAAATAAAATTGTGCTACAAATTTTATTTCACTTATAAGAGGTTAAACCCCATGTGTGGGAGTTGGGGTGGGACCCACTAAAATCCTAACCCCTCTTTGTAGGATATTAGTAAGGTGGGGCCCACATGAGCCCCCACCTTTTCAAATTCCCTAACCCCTCTAAACCTCCCATGTATTAAATGTTGTGGCTACCCTCTTCCACATTATTTCTTGCCAACCTATCTCTTCATTTAATTTTGAAAACTCTATATTTAAATAATGTAATGAATTCAACTTTTGAATTTTTAAAAATGTTGGCAAAGGTAATAAAATAAGGCAAAGGCCTTATTTTATTCTGGTTGCTTTGTTGTGTTGAGAGAGGGAGAGTTCTACACTTTGAAGAACTTCATCTTCCTCCTTGAAGAATGAGAAGAACGTCGACACGTCGTTCCATCTTCTCTCTACATCAAATAAAGGGAGACACCGCTTCCTCCTCAGACGATCTCCGTCAACGTATACAGAGCCTCACCCCGCGACGCCGTTTTCCGCGACGCTAGCTTCCGCAAACGCCTATAACTTGGGCTACAGACCTCCGATCGACGCACCGTCAGTTACGTAGCGAACCTTGGATCGAGATGGTCGTTTAGGTATACTACACTTAAGGTTTCGGAGAACTTTGGGTACGGCTGGGTTGGTTCGAACACGAAATCAACCGGGCCCTCGGAGCGGAAACGCTTATAACATGAGTTCCGGACGTCCGATTGACGTGTCATCGACTTTGTTGGATTTCTCTTAGTGAGACGGTTCTTTTGGATTACTCCGCTCGAGGTTTGGATGCAGTTGGAGTACGATCAGGTTGGTTTTGACTTAAAAACCAACCAGGCCCCTGGGACGAAAAAGCCAATAACTCTCAGACCGGGCGTCCGATTGACGCGCCGTATGTCGCGTTGAGTTCCTATTGACGATACAGAACTTTGGGATACATCAAATCCGGACTTTGTGTCAGTTGATGTATCGACCCCCCTTGGCTCGTGGAGCGGACCCTCCCGGAATTGAGCATGATGTGTGCGGAAACGCTAGAGCTAGCTGGGACTGCGATAACGATGACGACTGTACTGAAATTCTCCATGGGTTCGACAGCGACGACGACCGTACTGGAATTCTCCGTGGGTTCGACGGTGATGACTACTGTTCTTGTATCCTATGTGGACCCGGCAGTACTTGACAACTGTTCTTGTATCCTATGTGGGTCCGGAAGTATTGACCTCTGTACTTGTATCCTGTGTGGGTCCGGCATAGTAGCTGGTCTTGTATCCTGTGTGGGTCTGACAGATTAGCTGGTCTTGTATCTTGTGTGGGTCTGACAGCTTAGATGAATCAGTGTCTACATCTGATCATCTCTATCGCCATACGAAGAGTATACCTGTGTGAGCTGAGTCTTAACTTACAATCAATATCATCGATATGATTGTTGTGTTTTCCAGTGTGGATTGGGTTGTGAATTCCTATGTGGAATGAGTTATGTTTTTTCTGTGTGGACTGGGTTGTATTTTGGGCTCGTGTGCTGGAGCCGAGCTGGAAGTGATGACTTAGGTATAAGTATGGGCATATACCTAAGTAGAGTTGGTTGTTACTTTGTGATTGTATCTTTCCTTTTTGTTTTATCCTTCATGGATTCTGGGAGACCTTTGGGGGTCTCGGGGTCCCTACTGAGTAGCATATACTCACCCCTACATGGGCTATGCCCGCACTATGTCGTGTTGGATGCAGACGACGGACAACACTGATCGAGGTGGGAGCTCGTGGAGCTGGACGGTACTTGGAGGTGGATCACTGGACGGGACGTACTCGGAGCGGACGGCTGGAGCCGAGGAGCAGAGGAGACTATCTGTACCCACCCTTCAGGTGGGATTTCTAGAGGATGGCTCGGACTCGCTGCTTTACTTTTCAGTTTTTGTAATGTCATTTCAGTTGTACTTTACTTACAGTTGGGTTTGTATTCTGACTCATTTACTTTCCATCACTTACTTTTGTACTCAGTTTACTTAGTGTTTACTCAGCTTGCGTACTCTGTGGTGTTTGTTTACTTTCTAAAGGCAATGCCTTCCCTTTTTATCGGGATTTACACCTTTGGTGCTTGACGTCAACCTCTGGCCTATGGAAGGCGGGCTTGAGGTAGTCATGTCACGGGCCCTGAGGATGGGTTGTGACAAACAGTGCCTCCCCTTCTTGTTTGTCAAAGGAGGTGGGTTGGTGGTAGATGGTGGGTGACCAACCCACCCAATATTCCAGCTGGAGAAGGAGGTGAAGGGGTGAGGGTTGCCTATAAAAGGCCCAAGCATCCTCTCCCTTCAGCATCTCATCAGCTTCGGCAATCTCATCCCATTCAGACGTTCTTCAATTATTTGAGCGGTTTTGTGAGGTTTATTTCTCCACTTATTCAAGAGAGATTTTACGAGGGTTTTCTCCTTGTAATAAGTGAGGGAGTGTGTACCCACTTTTACCCCATAATGATCCTTCTATTTGCCCATGGTTTTTTACCCCTTCCATTTGGGGGTTTTTCCACATTACATCTGGTGTCCCTTTTATTTATGCATTTTACAATTTATTTTATCTTGTGATTATCGATGCACCGGTGGGCCAATCATTTACGGTCCCAACAAGTGGTATCAGAGGCAAGGTTCTGGCCCGGTGCTGTTCACATTTTCGGGTATTAATAATTCTCGTAAATTTGAGTATGCTCTGTGATTGCAACTCCGGTTGATCTGTCACATCAGAAAAAAATTATTGAGATTATTAAATACACCATTGTGAAACGGAGGAGGTTTTGGACTGACGACATGTCTAGATGGCGGCAAAATTCGAGATCGAAAAATTCAACGGGAATAATTTTTCATTGTGAAAAATGAAGATGCAGGCAGTGCTGCGGAAGGATAATTGCCTACTAACAATTGGCGAAAAGCCAGCGGGTGTGACGGAGGAGAAATGGAACGATATGGATGGGAATGCTATTGCCAACATCCATTTGGCTTTGGCATATGGGGTCCTATCGAGCATTGCGGAGAAAAAGACGGCAAGGGAAATATGAGATACTCTGACGAAGCTATATGAGGCCAAGTCACTGCACAACAAAATTTTCCTGAAGAGAAAATTGTACACTCTTCGGATGGCGGAGTCATCATCGGTGACCGACCACATCAACAACCTTATTACCTTGTTCTCTCAGCTCACGACATTGGGCTATAAAATTGTTGATACTGAATGTGCGGAGATTCTACTCCAGAGTTTGCCAGATTCGTATGACCAACTCATCATCAACCTCACCAAAAATATCCTAACAGATATGCTGCTCTTTAATGATGTTTCAGCCGCGGTTCTTGAAGAAGAAAGTCGGTGCAAGAACAAAGAGGACAGACATACAACTTCGCACCAAGAAGAGGCTCTGTCAATAGAGAGAGGAAGGATGATGGAGCGTGCTTCCAGCGGGAGCCAAAATCTTGGCAGGTCCAAATCGAGGAGTAAGAAGAAGAATGTCACATGTTTCAATTGTGACAAGAAGGGGAACATCAAGAAGGATTGTTGGAATAGGAAGAGTAGTGAAAAGATCTCTCAGGGAAATGTGGTGAGTACTTCTAGAAGTGGAGATATACTAGTCAGTGAAGCGGCAACGACTACTGGAAGCAGGCAGCATCTCGACGATGCATGGATTATCGACTCAGGAGCAATATGGCACATAACGTCTCGACGGGAATGGTTTGACCAATATAAAACCATCCCGGAAGGACTTGTGTACATGGGGAACGATCACACTCTGAAGATCGTTGGAGTCGGTACCATCAAACTAAAGATGCATGATGGCATAGTACAGACCGTCCAAGGAGTACGTTATGTGAAGGGCCTGAAGAAGAACATATTGTCTTTGGGAAAATTTGATGACATCAGATGCAAGACTCGCACCGAGAATAGAGTGATGAGAATCGTGAAGGGCGCGCTTGTGGTAATAAAGGCGAAGAAGATCTCAAAGAACCTGTACGTGCTTATGGGTGAAACGTACAAGGAGGCGGAGATAGTTGTTTTATCAACTACCTCGACATAAGCATTGACAACGTTATGGCATCGAAAGCTTGGCCATATGTCAGAACAAGGCCTGAAGATTCTTGCGGACCAGAAGTTGCTGCCTGGGCTGACAAAGGTATCCTTACCATTTTGTGAGTATTATGTTTTGAGCAAGCAACACAGGTCAAAGTTCAGGACGTCAACAAAAAGAAGTCAGGAGATCTTGGAGTTGATCCATTCCGATGTTTGGCAAGCACTGGTTATATCCCTGGGAGGAGCAAGGTGCTTTGTATCATTCATTGATGATTATTCCAGGAGATGTTGGGTGTACCCAATCAAAAGGAAGGCGGATGTTTTTGAAGTCTTCAAAACATTCAAAGTGCGGAAGGATCTTGACTCTGGAAAGAAGATAAAGTGTCTGAGGACAGACAATGGTGGAGAATATACAAGCGAGGAGTTTGATACTTTTTGTCAACAAGAAGGGATCAAGAGACAGTTCACGGTGGCGTACACTCCTCAGCATAATAGACTGGCAGAGCGGATGAACAGAACCTTGTTAGATAGAACTAGGGCGATGCTGAAGACTTCAGGTATTGCCAAAACTTTTTGGGCAGAAGCAGTGAATACCGCCTGTTATGTGATCAACCAATCTCCTTCAATGGCGATTAAGATGAAGACACCAATGGAGATGTGGACTGGTAAACCGGCTGACTATTCCCAGTTACATACTTTTGAAAGTCCTGTATATGCATTGTTTAATGACCAGGAAAGATCGAAGTTGGATTCGAGATCCAGAAAATGTATCTTCTTGGGGTATGTTGATGGTGTGAAGGGTTATCGTTTGTGGGATCCCACTGCCCACAAATTTATAATCAGCAGAGATGTCATTTTTGCAGAAGACAAGGTCCAAATGACAATTGATCAAGACACAGAGAAGGAGAATACAGAAACCAAAACAGTCGAAATAAAGGACAAGTCCAAGGAAGAATCAGTTTCCTCTAAAGCATTACCAGAGCATGATGATCAAGTACTGGTTGAGTCTGGACCACGACGGTCAACTCGGGAGAAAAGAGCACCAGTATGGCACTCAGACTATGTCACTGAGAGCAATATTGCGTATTTCTTATTGGCGGAGGATGAATAACCATCTTATTTTGTGGAGGCGACCCGGAGTCCAGATGTATCCTCATGGATGGCAGCGATGTAGGAGGAACTTGAAGCCCTGCATAGGAACAAGACTTGGGATCTTGTTCCATTACCTCGTGGAAGGAAGGCTATCGGAAACAAATGGGTCTTTAAGATCAAGCGGGATGGAAAGGACCAGGTGGAAAGATATCGCGCAAGATTGGTGGTCAAAGGATTTGCTCAGAAGGAAGGTATTGATTTCAATGAAATATTTTCTCCTGTTGTTAGACTGACGACTGTTCGGATAGTTCTGGCGATGTGTGCAACATACAGTTTAAATCTAGAGCAGCTGGATGTGAAGACTGTTTTTCTCCATGGTGATCTTGATGAAGAGATATATATGCTCCAACCATAAGGTTTTTTAGAAGAAGGCAAAGAGAACTTGGTTTGCAGGTTGAATAAATCTCTGTACGGTCTCAAACAGGCGCCGAGGTGTTGGTACAAGAGATTTGATTCCTATATCATGAGCCTTGGATACGACAGACTTCATTCAGATCCTTGTGCATATTTTAAGGGTTTCAATGGTAATGATTTCATCTTTTTTTCTGTTGTATGTGGATGACATGTTGGTTACAGGCCCCAATAAAGATCAAATCCAGGAGACGAAGGCACAGTTGGCTGGGGAGTTTGATATGAAGGACTTGGGACCATCAAACAAGATTCTTGGGATGTAGATTTACCGAGACAGAAATAATGGGAAGATTTGGCTATCACAGAAGAGTTACTTACAGAGAGTCTTGAAACGCTTCAACATGCAAGACTATAAGCCAATCTCTACCCCTTTCCCGTTAATTTCAAGTTATATTCCACGATGAGTCCTAGCAGTGAAGCAGAGAGGATGGAAATGTCTCGAGTACTGTATGCATCAGTGGTGGGTAGTCTGATGTTCGTTATGGTTTGTACTATACTAGACATTGCACATGCAGTGGGAGCAGTTAGTCGGTACATGGCGAATCCAGGACGGAAGCATTGGAGCACAGTGAAGAGGATCCTGAGATACATCAAGGAGACCTCAGATGTTGCATTATGTTATGGAGGATCAGATTTTACTGTCAGAGGATATGTTGATTCAGATTTTGCAGGTGATTCTAACCGGAGGAAATCCAATACTGGTTATGAGTTTACTCTTGCAGGAGGAGCTGTGAGCTGGATTTTGTAGTTACAGTCAGTTGTGGTTTTATCCACGACAGAGGCAGAGTACATGGCAACTACACAGGCTCGCAAAGAGGCAATTTGGATGAGAAGGTTGTTGGAGGAGCTTGGGCACAGACAGGAGCAAATTCCATTGTTTTGTGACAGTCAGAGTGTCTTGCACATTGCAAGGAATCTATCTTTTCATTCCAGGATGAAGCACATTGGGGTACAGTATCATTTTGTCCGAGATGTGGTGGAGGAAGGAAGTGTGGACATGCGAAAGATTCACACTAAAGAAAATCTGGCAGATTTCCTGACGAAGGTAATTGACTCAGATAAGTTCAGATGGTGCATATCCTCGAGCGGCCTCGCAGAGACTTGAGCATCATGGTTTGGCAGATAGAAAGGATGTGGAGATGTGATTGGTTCTCAATCAAATCTCCAAGTGGGAGATGTGTTGGTGGCATCTTATTTGGAGGACGGTGCCTCCCCTTCTTGTTTGTCAAAGGAGGTGGGCTGGTGGTAGATGGTGGGTGGCCAACCCACCCAATATTCCAGCGGGAGAAGGAGGAGCAGGGGTGAGGGTTGCCTATAAAAGGCACAAGCATCCTCTCCCTTCAGCATCTCATCAGCTTCGGCAATCTCATCCCAATCAGACGTTCTTCAATTATTTGAGTGGTTTTGTGAGGTTTATTTCCCCACTTATTCAAGAGAGATTTTATGAGGGTTTTCTCCTTTTTATAAGTGAGGGAGTGTGTACCCACTTTTACCACATAGTGATCCTTCTATTTGCCCGTGGTTTTTTACCCCTTCCATTTGGGGGTTTTTCCACGTTACATCTGGTGTCCCTTTTATTTCTGCATTTTGTACTTTATTTTATCTCATGATTATCGCTGCACCAGTGGGCCAATCATTTATGGTCCCAACACCTCTAGCAGCCCGTCATCAAGATCTTGGGGGATATACTTCTCAAGGACCTTTTCAATGGAATCTTTCTCATTTCCTGGGGTTCCAGTGTGCTTTTGTTCCACAAATATCTCAAAAACTCTCTCAATTGGTTTGTGATATTCAATTCCCTTATCTTCTGTTATGGTGGTGGCCATGGAACACCCTATCGGCTTGAACTCACCCTAAATAGGTATTATTTCTTGACTTCCCCCATTATTTTGCTTATCTGGAAGTAGAGGTTTCTGCTCCTTTTTCAATGTAAATTAGGCTTTAAATTCCATATAAATCTTTATATTTCATCATGTAAAGAGATTTCTTTCTCTCTTAGAGATATGTTAGGTTGGTCCCTTGAATTTGTCTTGTTTGAATCTAGAAACAAACAATTCTCAAAATCTCTATGGTGGACAACACTTTTTTCACTTGAATTTTAGAAATACCAGCTTGAATGAAACCATCATGGTTCTCCCAATGTGTGCTGATGGAACCCCTAATTTGGATGGCTCTCACGTGAAAATTAATTATTATTTTCTTGATTTCCATTAATTCCAGGAAGCTAGAATTTTCTTTGATCCCAAAAAGATGTATGAGTTTGCTCCCTCCAACCTTTGTCAAGTGGACTTGATGGTGTGTCACTGTTCCATGGTTGATTTCATAAGCTTTTCATGCTCTTTTCAACTTCTAATAGATGTGTATAATCTGCTGGAATTTCAGAATTTCAACTCTGAAATGAGTTGTTTCCAAGCTCTCCATGTGGATAACACACCTTCCTGTGGGTCTTTAACATCAAGTCGGGCAATTATTCTTGAAGATAATCAATCTAAAATTGCACTTCCATGTAAGCAGTGATCTCTTGGGCTTCAGTTCTCCTATTTATTCCTCCCTCTTTCAAAGGAACTCAATGTCAACTTTTCTAAAATAAGTTTGTACTCAAATGCACACATGTTACCATAACTTCCTCCAGCTTTATTGTCCCCTAGAAATTGTCCATTCAACATGAGTCCATCATAGAATAGATGCATGAGTAATAAGAGAGGGAGTTCATGGGTTGGACATTCTTGGAAGTATCTCTTGAACCTCTGCAATGCATCATGGATGTTCTCATTTCCTCCATGAGTGAAATTGAGAATATTTCTCCTAATTTTCATGGTTTTCTCCATAGGGAAGTATCTTTTTAAGAATGCATCTTGAATAGCCTCCCAAGTGTTGAATGATTCCTCTTGTTGGAAGAACAATTTCCTTGCCCCCCTCCCCCTTCAAGCTATAGGGAAAACACTATAAACAAAAATCATCATTTGTCGATCACTTGAGAGGAAATGAATGGACTTCCTCGTGAAATTCATAATGCATGTGTAGGCATCCTCTCTTGGAGATCCATAGATAACTGGAAAGGAATCCTTTTGATGGTTCTTGAGATCACACTCCCTTGCCATTGGTGAGAGCTTGATGCATGGTTGAACCCCCTCACTTGGGGTTTTTATAGATCTCTCTAATTTGTTGAAAAATGATTCCAGTTCTGCATCTAGGAACTATATCGTTGCCACCCACAGTTTTCAGCCCACCAAGTATGGCGGTTTCCTCATCTTTACATGCCTAAAAATAGCACAAACCTTTCTTCCATGAATGTGCCTTCAAACACTCAAATTTGTGGCTCGAAGTAGATGAGAGGGAGCTTCTTGATGGCTTAATTTACACCAAAAAATAAGAATCATAGCAGTAAATACACAAGAATTTCAAATCTACTTAAGAATGAAATAAATTGTAGTTTTATCTAATTTAATGTTTTTCTTTCTGTTTTGTGATTTTTTTATGGTTTTTATCTAATAAAATGGAAAAATATTAGTGAAAAACCCACAACCATTCCATGCAACGGTGCAAATCTATGGTCTCAAAAATTGTGAGAACAAATACTGATAAGTACCGGGTTATCTCCATAGGAATAGGTGGTTTGATTTACTAATTCACAAGTGTAAAAGGAATTTTAAACTTTAATGTGATGGGTTTTTTTCTGTGTTATGTAAGAAAGAATTATAAATGTATATGGTGTTAGTCAATTTAAGTGTGTGTCTGTGGTATATGGTATAAGGTAGTGGGAAGAAGCAAACAAGCAAGACAAAGGGACTTGGATTCAATTTTAGATGTGTGGGAGATTTAGGTTAGTGATCACCCTTGTGATGCATCTCAAGTTGGCTGACCAATAAAAGTGTATTAGTAACATTACCAATTCCATATACTCCACTTTCATGGTACGTAGTCTAGGGATTTACCCATGAAGTCAAGGGTCCCTATAAGGTTTCCGTCATTCCGCATGAAAAGTGATTATGTGTATTCTCTATGAATATGTTTCCACAATAGCCCTAGAACTCTCATCCATCAGGCTGCCATGATCGTTACTTTAGTGCAAGGATTTGGATTCAATTCTCATTGCCTCTCCCTCTCTCTAAGACAATCTAATAAACAGCCAGCCAATTATAAGAATTAAGTACGAATCAATGAACAATACAACATCCATGTTCCAAATTTTATACATCACAAGGAATGTTCACATCCCCCTCATTCCCTATATGCAGGTATAGCTAAGCATACTAAAACAATGAAGAGAAAGAGAGATTTAGAGAATCCCCCATATATATGAAGCTTAGCCTCTATTTCCTTGAATTGTCTTCTGCCTCCAATGCCTCGGATGAATAGGCGAATGTAGAAGATGGAATGGTAGAATAGTGGAGGAATGAGATGAATAGAATGTGGGAGGAGATCATCTGCCTAAGAGGGAAGATTTTGATAAATGGAATTTGGTATCCCCTGCAATCATGGGCTCTCCCCTGTTTATCAGGAATTTCCCGTTTCCCTGTATATTTGCCTTGTGTCCCCAAATGTTGCTATACGGTGAGTTATCCTTTGATTTTAAACTGATTCCAAAATCTTCAAAAGATTTCCCGCACATTAACAGTGGGGGACTAGTTTGAGACAGCCTCTCCATCAAATTTCAGGATCTGTTTCCACATGGATTATTCCCAATAGATTACATGATTTGGGCAAATGAGAACGTATGGATTATTCCTCCCCCATTGCTTTTTCTCAATGTGTGATTGAGATTAGATCATGGCTCATATTTTTGTTTATGGGTCCCCGCTGAATTGGCTTTGATCATCTACATCCAGAGTTCATTGGAGTTTTTCTTGGGCAGCTGGATCCCTGAGGATATACTGGCTGGGGTTGAGGATACATTCGACCATGAGATAGCATTGGAACTCTAGATGGAATTGAGGGAACCTGAGCATACGGTGGCCCTTGAGAGTGTGTAGGAGAGACATGAGAGGGGGTTGTGTAGTAGGGTATCATTGGGTGAAGCCTTACATTACTTTCTCACCCGAGATTTATTCTTACATGAACTGTTCCCCCCTGAGTTAATCTCAGGAAATAGCTCCACCATTCTCACAAAGTGCTTGGTCACCCAAGCTACTCTTACGTTTCATGAAGAAATTCCTAATTATTATTACGTGAGCCAGAGATGCTGCTAGGTGACGCCGAGTTAATCATGTGTGGCCCTGCCCAACTCCCATTCATTCTTATATGGCATCAAGAATTTCTGATTCATTCACATGCAAGCGCTTTACTCTTTTGTTGAATCTCACACCGCTAATGCCTAGTCCAAATTATTCTTACATAGCACCCAAAAACCATTTTAATCGCATGTGGGCTCCACTACTGCCGGAGTTAATCCTATATAGCAGTAATGTCTCCAAGTTAATCATACACTGCCTCTTCACCTCTTCGATTCAAATCTCGCATAGCTGCTTTCCAAATTCCCACAAAACAATGGCCCTCGGATCCTCTTATAAAATCATCAAAAATCAACAACAAATCCAAATTAGTTTCTCAAAATCCATCCTCATAATCAGATTTTAAAATACAATCACTTTCCATTGATTTAAATGTGTAAAATGTATAAAAAATGATTTCTCATTGTAAATATAATAAAAACTCTAAAACCTAATATATTTATTCAAAATAAGTATAAAAACAAACTAAATATTATTGAAAATTAATGAAAAAATAAGACTAACCACATTCCCCCTACACCTGAGTCTTATTTGTCCTCATTTAAGTTCTCTCAACATGCATCTCACCTAGAATTCAACTTCTCTCAAGTTCAAACCAAAATTCATTGATTTTTAAGTGCAAAAGACTTAATCGGATCTAAATGTTGAACATGAAGAACCATTCCTAATGTTTTTCACTCAACGTCATCATCTCACTTCACAATTTAACCTAATAAATGATCCATCCTATGCGCATACAAGATAACTCCATTTTCCTCTGGTCCACATGAGTTCAACATTCACCTTCCCCTTTATCCCTCTCAACATCTTGGCTCATTTTACACCCTAATTTTAGCCATGATATGTGCAATGCGCTTATTTAAGAATTGAGTATGACCCGCGTGGAACTAAATCATCCCTTACAACAAGAATCCCCCCCCCCCCCCGTGACTAATTATAATATTCAATGCATGGAAGTAGGGTAAGGGAATCCATTTGTCACTGATGAAGATTAAGGACAAGAGGCAACACTTTCTAGAATTTAACTGCAACAAGGGTTACAAAGCATAGCAGAAATTAAGGGATAGAATGAAGGAGTACACTTCAGAAGAAACTCCTGCCCAATCCCTTGGCCGATTCTCCAATTCTCCCCCCCCCCCTTCCCACTTCACGCCCCCTCCTTTTAAAAACCAACTGTCCACAGAGGATATCCTAACCGATTTCTCTGTGGGGTCCATTCTATTATTGCTTGGAATCTTCCACCCAGTTTGTTAAGCGGTTGAGTTGGGGGATCACTCCAACCAATTTGTTAGGAGATAGTGGTGCTGGAGGGTCCAGTGCCAGTAGTGTTGGTGGTAGTACTGCTGGAGGGTCCACTACCAGCTGTTCTGGCAGCACCACCGTGGCTGCATCCTTCTCCTCACGCCTGAAATAGACCTTCCAAGGCCCTGGGGCATCCCGTGCACTATCACCCCCCCGAGAGAACATTCTTGTCCTGAAGACTGAAAGAGGAAAACTGGTTGTGGAGAACATATTCATCCTCCCATGTGGCGTCGTCAGCAGATTGACATTTCCACTTAATAAGCCATTGAGGGACCAAGCTAGAGTCATCCGAAGTGGTGCAACGGTCGAAGGCTTTCACAGGTTCAGGGGTGGCAGCATCTTCACTTGTAAGACCAGTGGTAAGGGTGGGGAGGAGCGGATGAGAACCAATGATGAGTTGGGAAATATGAAAAACTGGGTGAATACAGGTGCCTGGAGGAAGGACGAGTCTATAGGACACCGGGCCAACCTGCTGAAGAATGGGAAATGGGCCAAAAAATTAAGGGGCAGGTTTCTGGTGAATGCGACGTGAGCGGGACTGTTGTCGGTGAGGACGAAGATTTACATATACCACATCATCGACGGTAAAAGAGATGTCGCGGCAAGAACGGACAGCCTGAAGTTTCATAAAAGTTTGGGCGCGGAGCAAATAATGTTTCAGCTGAGCTAGTGCCTCATCTTGATCTTGTAAAGCTGTGGTGATTGCCTCAACGCAAACTCCGCCGGGTAGGAAGGAAAGAACTGTTGGGGGTGGAAGACGATAAACTACCTCGAAGGGGGTAGTTTGGATAGAAGAATGTCATGTGGAGTTAGAATGAAGCTCAGCCTAGGGTAACCAAAAAGACCAATGTGTAGGCTGGTCACCAACAAAACAGCGAAAGTAGGTCTCTAAACAATGGTTGACAACTTCTTTTTGACCGTCTGTTTGGGGGTGATATACAGAACTAAATTTGAGGGTGGTACCTTTTAAGCGAAACAGTTCAACCCAAAAATGGCTGAGGAACAAGGGATCCTGATCACTAATGATGGACTCGGGGATCCCATGAAGTCTGACTACTACCTGAGCAAAAATTGCAGCAACTGCACGGGCAGTAAATGGGTGTTTTAATGCAATAAAATGTGTATATTTAGATAACCTGTCGACCACCACAAAGATGACGTCAAAGGCATTCTACCGAGGGAGGCCAGAGATGAAATCCATGGAAAGATCTTCCCAAATCCTTTCCGAAATAGGTAAGGGCTGGAGAAGGCCAACAGGGGACAGTGTGGAATATTTAAAGCGCTGGCAAGTGGAACATTGGTGGACAAAATGTAAAATCTGATGGCGCATCCCTACCCAATACAAATTGGCAGCCAAATTGCGATAGGTTCGATAAAAACCGGAGTGGCCACCTACTGGAGATGAATGGAATTCTTCAAAAAGCCGTGGGATTCAGGCAGAAGATGCTGGAGTTACAAGCCGACCTTTATACAATAGGGTGCCATGAGAAAGGGAAAAACCTAGAGGAGGGATGGAGGCCATCTGAAGGCGTTGCAGCACACTTGCCAGGTAGGGATCACGGCGGACTGAAGCTGTCAAGTCTTGACACTCTTGCCACAGCGGAAGAGACTGAAAAAGGTAGCAGTCTAATGGATCGACCCAGCGAGAAAGGGCATTTGTGTCCCAGTTGGTGCGGCCTGACTTGTATTTTATTTCAAAACGGTAGCCTATAAGTTTAGTCAGCTAACATTGCTGATCCGTTGTGGCAATGCGGTGTTCTAATAAAAATTTGAAGCTGTGTTGGTCAAAGTAAACGGTAAAAGATTATCCCAACAGGTATGTGCGCCAGTGTTGAATGGAAAGAAGAACAACCATAATTTCTTTCTCACAGGCCGACTTAGAAAGGGTAGAATCGACCAGCCCCTCGCTAAAAAAACAATGGGGTGACTATTCTACATGAGGACAACACCTATCCCACGGCCAGAGGCATCACATTCGATCTCGAAAGGCTGGGAGAAATATGGAAGGGCAAGAACTGATGCTGTTGTAACAGCCTGCTGGCAGAGGCATTGCCCACTGCCAGGTTCCACCGGTCGACCGGTGGCTCTGTCACCGGTCGACCTGTGGCATCCAGCCCAAATAGTATTTGCTACTGTCTTGCCACCGGCCAGCCGGTGGCTCCTCCACCGGTCGACCGGTGGAGCCTGGACAGAACAAGTCTCCACATTCCAAGGCACCGGCCAGCCGGTGGAGCTGTACCGGCCAGCCGGTAGCCCAGTCAAACTAGCCGTTGGCTTTGACCAGTCAACCTTCTTTTGGCCTCCAACGGCTCCGAGGACTTCTCCAACGGCTCCGAAGCCTCCCCAAGGGTTCCATGCCTATAAATAAAGGCTGAGGAAGCCCCGAACACTAACCGGAACAATTGTGAAGCCACCGTACACATCTTCCATCTTTGGCGTACCTCCGGCGGACTTCCTCCAAGGAACCCATCCTGCTCCAACACACTTCCATATCCAAGGAGCACCTCAAGAAGCTTGGGAGAGCACGCTACATCAACTCCATCATCCAATTGGCGCCCAAGTCTTCCCAATCACGGTTTTTCTTGTTTTATATATTTTGAGCTTAAAATTGGGTTTGTGCCTACAAACCCCAACCCTTTTCTCATCCTCCCTTTCTTTTGGGTTTCACACCACCATTAAGGTGTGAAGAGGTTTTCTCAAGCCTTTCCTTTTAAAAGGCTTGTGTTTCGGTGAGCTAGCCTTCACCCGTTAAAAAGGCTAGTGGGTTCTTGCTCAACCATCAAAAGCAAGTGGGTTCTTGCTAAACCAATAAAAGCAAGCTGTAATAGGTCCTAGTGCTACCTTAAAGCCTAGTGGGTTTCTTGCTAAAACCATTGAAAAGCAAGCGGTAGGAATCTCTCAACGGTTGAGTTGGGAGCGGAGACGTAGGCCGGGTTTTGGCCGAACTCCGTTATCAATTTCGTGTGTCTTGCCTCTTTATTTTCCGCTGCACTTTACTTTGATTTTTAATTTGTTAATCAATTTTTTTTTAAAAGGCAATTCACCCCCCCTCTTGCCTCCTTCCCTCGCTTTTTCTCCGACCTAACATTTGGTATCAGAGCGAGTATTTGAATAATTCCCTAACCGGTTTCAAATTAAAGATCCTATTTTATTTTTTTGATGGCTTCTACCGCTTCTTCTTCTCAAAACCTCGAAGGTCATTCTTTGGATCGTGCTCCATTCTTTGATGGAGCCGATTATACTTTTTGGAAAACCCGCATGTCAACCTTTTTAAAAAGCATTGGTTATCCAATTTTTAAAATTGTTATGCAAGGATTTTCCCTCTCCTCTCCCGATGAGTCTAAATGGACCCCCGTAGACATTGCAAACTTCGAGCTTGATGGCAAAGCCATGAATGCTCTACATTGTGGGTTAGATCGTTATGTTTTTGATCATATTTCTTCTTGCACATCTTCTAATGATATTTGGAAGCTTTTAGAACTAACCTATGAAGGTACTAGCGAGGCTCCAAAGCAAGAACCCGCTCAAAAGCAAGAACCCATTCAAAAGCTAGAACCCGATGCAAAATCCGTGCCCGTTTTCCCACCTCACAAGAAAAGGGCCAAGAAGAAGAAGAAGAAGGCTTCAAAGGCAACATGGAGTGATAGCTCCACCTCTTCATTCTCCTCCTTCTCCTCGAGCGACCAAGGTAAAAAATGCCTAATGGCAAATCACGAGGTAACATCTTCCGACTCCTCCTCCTCTTGTTCTTCAAATTCAAATTCTTTCAATCATATGTCATATGAAGAACTCCAACATGCTAGAGACCAACTTGAAAATGGTTTTCATGAACTTTCTTCAAAATTTGTTTCTTTGAAAAAGAATTTCAAAAAACTTTCCTCCGAAAAAGAACAACTTCTCAAAGAGAAGGAGGAACTCTCCCTAAAAATCCAAAATTTCCCAAATGTTGATTCTTTGGAATCAACCATCAAGGACCTTAGAGAATCCCTAGCCAAGTTCACCCAAGGGGAACAAAATTTGAATAATTTGCTAGGTTCCCAACGCATATCCCGAACCACCCAAGGGCTTGGCTATTCCAAGCAAGCTTCCTCCTCCCATGCACCCACTGTTTTTGTAAGGGGGAGCTCTTGTTTTAAATTTTGTAACTATTGTAAAAAACCCGGGCACATGATATATGAATGTAATTGCAAAAACGCCCGGTATGGTAGGCCCAAATCGATTTTTTATTCGGATGAATTCTATAGGAGAAGACCCGCTACAAGGCAAGTGTGGATTGAAAAATCCCTCTTAGCGAGTCTATCCGGGCCTAAAATTGTTTCTTTTCAAAATCCCACTCCCCGGTGATTTATTGTTTTTATTTAGGGGGAGTTAGGATCTTTTAAGCCTTTTTGTGTATTCAAAGTTTTCATTTCAAACTCAACACTTGGCTTCAAAACTTTCAATTCAAACTGTTATTCAATTTTTCATTTCAAAATTTTCAACAATTGATATCATTTTTCAATTGATTTAAAATCTAGTTTATTCATCGTTTTCCCTCAATCAAGTTTTATGCCCCGAGCTATTTTGATAATCACAAAGGGGGAGAAATTTCTTGATTGATTGGGGGAGAATCTTTTCTCTCATGCTTAGTATTTATTTTCAATTTATCATTTAAAGCATGCCCTTCATTTAAGTTTTTACATTGCTTAGATAAGTGATTGTGATCATCAAAATAGGGGGAGATTATTGTACCCCACACTCTTTGATTTTCATGATCACAATCACTTTCATATGTGTTTAACTTTGTTTTTAAGTGTTTTGGATGATAGGCAAAAGTTTGCCAAAGGATTGGCCCAAGAATGGACAAGAAGTGGACTGAAATTCAGTCCACCGGCCAACCGGTGTGATAGCACCGGCCAGCCGGTGGAACTGGCAGAGGTATTGCCCACTGCCAGGTTCCACCGGTCGACCGGTGGCTCTGTCACCGGTCGACCTGTGGCATCCAGCCCAAATAGTATTTGCTACTGTCTTGCCACCGGCCAGCCGGTGGAGCCTGGACAGAACAAGTCTCCACATTCCAAGGCACCGGCCAGCCGGTGGAGCTGTACCGGCCAGCCGGTAGCCCAGTCAAACTAACCGTTGGCTTTGACCAGTCAACCTTCTTTTGGCCTCCAACGGCTCCGAGGACTTCTCCAACGGCTCCGAAGCCTCCCCAAGGGTTCCATGCCTATAAATAAAGGCTGAGGAAGCCCCGGACACTAACCGGAACAATTGTGAAGCCACCGTACACATCTTCCATCTTTGGCGTACCTCCGGCGGACTTCCTCCAAGGAACCCATCCTGCTCCAACACACTTCCATATCCAAGGAGCACCTCAAGAAGCTTGGGAGAGCACGCTACATCAACTCCATCATCCAATTGGCGCCCAAGTCTTCCCAATCACGGTTTTTCTTGTTTTATATATTTTGAGCTTAAAATTGGGTTTGTGCCTACAAACCCCAACCATTTTCTCATCCTCCCTTTCTTTTGGGTTTCACACCACCATTAAGGTGTGAAGAGGTTTTCTCAAGCCTTTCCTTTTAAAAGGCTTGTGTTTCGGTGAGCTAGCCTTCACCCGTTAAAAAGGCTAGTGGGTTCTTGCTCAACCATCAAAAGCAAGTGGGTTCTTGCTAAACCAATAAAAGCAAGCTGTAATAGGTCCTAGTGCTACCTCAAAGCCTAGTGGGTTTCTTGCTAAAACCATTGAAAAGCAAGCGGTAGGAATCTCTCAACGGTTGAGTTGGGAGCGGAGACGTAGGCCGGGTTTTGGCCGAACTCCGTTATCAATTTCGTGTGTCTTGCCTCTTTATTTTCCGCTGCACTTTACTTTGATTTTTAATTTGTTAATCAATTTTTTTTTAAAAGGCAATTCACCCCCCCTCTTGCCTCCTTCCCTCGCTTTTTCTCCGACCTAACAGCGGGGTCCATAGCTACACTTTCATGAGAGATAATGTGACTCAGATATGCAACGGAACATTAAGAAAAGGTTCATTTTTTCACGGTTGACGAAGAATTGGTTGGTATGAAGTAACCGCAGAACTTGCTTCAAATGAAGGATGTGAGAATCCCAACCCTAATTGTAAATCAAGATGTCTTTAAAAAATATTAGTACAAAGTGGCGGAGAATGGGGCGAAAAAGATCATTCATAGTAGCTTAAAAAGTAGGAGCGTTGGTGAGGCCAAAAGGCATCACCAAGTTCTCATAGTGCCCATTATGAGTACGAAAAGCTGTTTTGGCGATGTCTGCATCATTCATCTCGATTTGGTGATAGAAGGAGATGAGATCCTGTTTCGAAAAAAAAATCCCCATGCAACTCATCTATTAGCTCATCTACCACTGGAATGGGGAATCTATTGGGCGCCATTTTTTTGTTCAAGACTCAGTAATCAACACACATACGTCAGGTGTTATCTTTTTTTTCACTAGCAGAACTGGGCTTGAGTATGCGTTGTTAATGGGCTGAATATATCCCTGTTGGAGGAGGTGCTGGACTTGTTTTTCAATCTAAGTTTTCTGAAAGTGAGGGTACCGATATGGGCGGACTGACACAGGGCCTTGATCAGGAAATAAAGGGATTTTGTGATCAGTAGACCGCCAGGGAAGCAGACCGCAAGGCTTGTTGAAGATTATATTGAGCCGGTTGAGAAGCGTTTTAAGTTGTTGGGTCTGCCCAGAAGACAAAGACGCTTAGCTGGGCTCGACGGAAAGAGAGCAGTGGCTGCCACTGGGGTGTGCAGTAAGCTGCTGCAAGGAGGAAAGGCCGTTGGAGGCTGTACTTTGGAGAGTAAAAGTCTAAATGCCATGGGTAAACTGCACAGTCATCATTTTCCAGTTGATATTGATGTCGCCAAGAGTTCGTAGCCAAGCAATGCGGAGGATTAAATCCAAACCACCAATGTCAAGAACATGAACATCAATATGGGAAGAATAGGGACCAATAACCAAAGGCAACTGTGGGCAGAATCCTTGAGTCCATAATTTGTGACCATCACCTAATTTAACCGGATGATTGAAGGTGTTGAGGGTCACGAGTCCCAACAAGGATTTAAGAGTTGGAGATATAAAATTATGGGTGGCCCCACTGTCCAAAAGGACCAGAATGGGAATACCCGCGAGTTTTCCCACGACCTTCATTGATGTTAACTGGTCGCCACTTTGGCTATGGAAATAGATGCTTGCTCCAAATGGTCCTATACTTGACACTCAACTTCAGCGGCCTCATCACTGCCTTGATGTTCTAAATCACCCATTGTTTCCCTATCATCACTGTCAGGAGGGGAATCATCCTCCCCTAAAAGGACCACCCATACCTTAGCATCAATACATTTACGCATGGGATTAAAAGGGAGGCCACAACGAAAACACAACCCCTTCTTGCGACGGTCCTCCCATTCCTAATTAGAGAGGTGGCGAAACGGTCCTCCCATTCCTAATTAGAGAGGTGGCGAACCCCCCCCCCTCCCCCCTTGGACAGAGGGGGCGGGCTGGGAACCCTCCGATGTGAAGCCTGAGCATCTGTCTGAGTGTGAAGAAAAACCCCACTGAGGTTGAAGTGGGGGACGAAAAGTTGGCAGCCAGTTACTGGTGCCATGGGGCACAATTGGACGCGAACTGCCAACACGATATTAGGGGCCAACACCATTGGAAATGGACAACTCCACATGGCGTGTCAGGGGCATGGCTTGGAGACGAGTATTGGGATTATGAATGTGTACCTAGCTGTGGATATCCTCACGCAAACCATGACGGAAATATCCAATAAATTGTTGTTTCGGTTTACGCAGTAGTGGGGAGGTTAGGTATTTAAAGTGTTCAATGTATTCTTGGATGGACCCGACTTGCTGGAGAGCAGCGACTTCTTCATAGGGGTTTTGAATTTCGAGCCCACTAAATCATTGCATGAGTTCTTCTTTAAATGTAGTCCAACTGATGTGAGGAAGAGCCTCCCCCAAGATTGTGAACCAATGAATAGCATAGCCCTCCATGCACAGTTGAGCCAGAGGGATCATTGAATCCGCTGGAGTGTTGTTGATGCGGAAATAAAGGTCTGCGCATGTAAGCCAGCCACGTGGGTCAATTCCATCAAAGAGTGGCAGATCGACCTGTCGTGAAGTTGGCAAGGGGAGAGGTAAATTGGCCGGAGGTTCGGGGTTAATTCCTGGGTCGTCAGCAGAAATTTCTCTGTTGGTGGTGGTTGCTAAAGTCATTTCTGGACAAACATTCAAACTCGATGGAAGGTTAGGATCCCCCTAGGGCGTCTTCTCCAGGTGACGGACTAGATAGGACAGGGATGTCCGGAAGGCAGCCTGCTCCTGTAGTTCTTCGTCAGAGGCAGCGGACAGATCGGTGATGGCTGTTTCCAAGGCTGTAAGACGTTGTTCCATAGAATCCATACGCAAATGAGTGTGGGTTTCCATGTGGGGTGTTGAGTGATCCGACAGTTCGGACCAAATTGATAAAGATTAAGGACAAGAGGCAACATATTCTGGAATTTAACAGCAGCAATGATTACAATGCAGAGCAGAAATTAAGGGACAAAACGGAGTACACTTCAAGAGATGCTCCTACCCAAGCCCTTGGCTGATTCCCCAATTCTCTCCCCCCTTTCCCACTTCACACCCCCTCCTTTTTAAAACCAACAGTCCACTGAGAATATCCTAACTGATTCCTCTATGGGGTCCATTCTATTATTCCCTGAAATCCTCCACCCAGTTTGTTAAGTAGTTGAGCTAGAGGGGACCACTCCAACCGATTTGTTAGGAGATAGTGCTGCTGGAGGGTCCACTGCCAGTTGTGCTGGTGGGACCACCGTGGCTACAACCTTCTTCCCACACCTGGAATAGATCTTCCAAGGTTATGGGGTATCCCTTGCGCTATCAGTCACATTGTAATTTACACTTATTTGACGGCTTACAATTTTTTACTCACACACCGTTGTGCCATGCCATTTCAAGAAAAATCTAGTTTTGATGCCAATTGCTCACATGACTCCAATTCCAATGTTTTATCTTGTTATTGTTTAGGGTGAACCATTGAAGTGTTACTTTAATTTAGAAAAAACAATTCACTCAAGATAAAGATCATCAAGAAAATGAAAAAAAATGTTACAGTTTGATGCCCTAAGCCCTTACCCTATTGACCCTCAATGCTAAAGTTCATTAAACTTTAGACTCCATGTTTTCTAGGTGATTTTTGAGTAATTGTGGATAGATTTCTTCAAGCTCAGTCTCAAATTATAAAACACATTACACACTTTTCTCCCCCTCCCCACACATGTTTTTGAGTGTGTGATCAATGCATGAACAAGTATAGTGATGAAATTATGAATTTAAACAATGATTTCATCTTGATGGAAAATAAAGTAAGGGTTAGTAGAGAACTCCCCCTCCCATTGTTGCTTTTTCCTTTGGTGGTTTGTGTCCTCTATGACTTTCAAAGTGTTCTGCCATTTTTTCCATGTAAGATCCTACAGAAATAAAAGAAATTTATGTGTGGTGATTAAAAAAATATTCAAAATAAATAACTAAAGATAAACAAAAAGAAGAAAAAGAAAAATCTTATGACTTGGGTTGCCTCCCAAGCCAAAGGAAGTGAGAAGAAGAAAACAAGTAAGACAAAGGAATTTTGGTTCAATTTTACATGTGTGTGAGATTTAGGTTAGTGATCTCCCTCATGATACATTTCAAGTGTATTAACCCATAGAAGTGTATTAGCAACATCACTAATTCCTTGGACTCCACCCTCATGGTAATTTAGTGAGTTACTCATGAAGCCAGGGTCCCTGTAAGGATTCCATCATCCCTCATGAGCAGTTATGTGTATTCTCTAATGTTATGTTTCTACAACAGGCCTAAAACTCTCATCTATCAGGCTTCCATGATCATTACAAGGATTGAGCTTCAATTCTCATTACCTCGGTCTGTTCCTAAACCATCTAATCAATAGCCAGTTAATTCGAATCATTAAGTATAAAGCAATGAACAATAGAACAACCAAGTTTGAAATTCCATACATCATATGCAAAGTTCACAGCTCCCCGATCCCCCACATGCAGGTTTGGCTATGTACACTAAAACAATGAAGAGCAAGAGAGTAGAGAACCCCCCTCATATGTGAAGGTCGGCCTCTGTTTCCTTGAACTTACTAATGCCTCCACTGCCTCTGATGAATGCGTGGAGGTAAAAGATGTAATGGTGGAATGGTGTAGGAATGAGATGAAGGGAATATCGGAATAGATCCTCTGCTTAAGAGGGAAGAGTTGGATAGATAAAATATGTTATATGGAATGGAATATTGAATATCCCCTCTGGTCTCGAGCTCGCCCAGGCTACTCTTATGTTCCATGATGAAATTCATAATTATTCTTATGTGAGCCCTGGATGTTGCTAGGTGACGTTGAGTCAATCATGAGTAGCCCTGCCTCACTCCCATTTATTCTGACGTAGCGCCTAGTAGATAGATTTAATCACACGTGAGCTCCCCTTTTCATTGTTACATAGCATCAATAATTTCTAATTCATTCACATGTGAGGGATTTACTCTTCTGTTGAATCTCACACAGCACATGCGCAGACCATGTTATTCTTACTTAACATCCAAAAACCATTTTCATCTCACATGAGTGCTCCTGTAGCCCAAGTTAATCCCACATGGTAGAAATTTCTGCAAGTTAATCATACGCTACCTCTTCACTTCTTCCAATATAATATCACATAAAATCTTTCCAAATTCCCACAAAACAAGGGTCATCATTTTCGCTTATAAGATCTTCAAAACTGGATCACAAATCCAAATCAGTGCCTCAAAAATCCATCCTCATAATTTGATTTTCAAATAAAATCAATTTTCAATGATTTAAAGGTGTAAAAAGTATAAATATGTATTTTGTTCTATAAATATAATAAAAACCCTAAAACCTAATATATTTATTCAAAATATATATAAAAACTAACAAAATATTATTGAGAATTAATTAAAAAATAAGACTAACCACATTCCTTCACACCTCAGTCTTACTTATCATCATGTAAGTTCTCTCAACATGCATCTCACCAAGAATTCATGTTCTCTCATGTTCAAGCACAAATTCATTGAGTTTTAAGTGTAAAGGACTTATTTGGGTCAAAATGTTGAACATGAAGAAACATACCAGATCCCTTTAACTCAAGGTCATCATCTCACTTCACAATTTCACCTAATCAATGATCCATCCTATGCACCAGCCAGATAACTTCACTTTCCTCTTGTTCACATGAGTTCCACATTCATCTTCCCCTTTATCCCTCTTGTGTTTGGTCTCGTTCGTTGTTAGATTTCTTTTGTGGGATTCTTGGTTCTAGTTGGGCATGTCCAGCTTGAGGGGGAGTGTTAAACTCAGTTTTATTATATAGGGTATTTTCGAGTCCGACATCGGAATACTCCACCATGTATTCCATTTTAGTCATTTATAAAAGAATGTCTCCACCTCACATTGAGGTAAGGGGAATTTACCGTCTATACCTCTCAACAACATGGCACATTTTAAACAATTATTTTAGCCATGAGATGTGCAAAGTAGCTATTCAAGAATTGAGTATGACCCACTTGGAACTAAATTATACCTTACAGAAAGTATCCCCTATGAATAATTATAATATTCAAGGCATGGAAGCAGAGTAAGGGAATCCGGCTCTCAAATAGTCATTTACTCTTATTCGATGGTTTTTTATTTTTCACGCACGCACCCTTGTGCCAATCCATATAATGAAAAATACAGTTTGGATCCTAGTTGCTCACACTACTCCAATTCCAATGTTTTATCTAGTTATTATTAGGGTGAACCATATAAGTGTTAAATTTATTTAGAAAAAACAATTCACTCAAGATCAAATTCGTCATGACAATGAAGAAAATGTTACATTTTGATGCACCTAAGCCCTTATCCTTTTGACCCTCAATTCTCATGCGCTTTAAACATGAGGCTCGATGTTTTAATCGCCATTTTGTCTCCTTGAGTAATTGTGGACAGATTTTCTCAAGTACAGTCTCAAATTGGAACAGGCACTACACATTCTTCTGCCCCCCCACCCCCACCCCCACCCCTACCCCCATACACACATTCTTTTGAGTGTTTTATCAATGCATACACAAGTATAGAGATGCAATTATGAATTTAAATAATGATTTCAAAAGTAAGGGTTAGTAGAAAACTCCCCTTTCCATTGTTGCTTTTTTCCTTTAGTGGTGTATGTTCTCCATGATTTCCCAAGTGTTTTGCCATTGTTTTCCATGTAAGATCATACAAAAATACATGTATGTTAAGTGTGGTGGTTATAGAATTATTTGAAATAAACCACTAAAAATTAATAAAAGAAAGAAAAAGAAAAAACCTATGGCTTTGGTTGCCTCCAATGAAGCGCTTGTTCTCCCAGCTTGACTCTTCATCCTGTCCATGCTCATCCATGATTCCAGGGATGATTACGCTTCACAGCTGGGAACCCAAGTGGTTCCTCTATCACTGATTTTTCCTTGATGATTAGAGCTTCCAGTTCATTCACTTCATTCTTGAATCTGCCCTCATCCTGTCCATGCTCATCCATGATTCCAAGGAAGATTACGCTTCACAGGTGGGAACCCAAGTGGTTCCTCTATCACTGATTTTTCCTTGATGGTTAGAGCTTCCAGTTCCTTCACTTCATTCTTGAATCTTCCCTCTTCTGTATCCATTTCTAGGATGTAATATTCCCCGTCATTCTTCCGTTCTTTATAGCCAACAACTTAAAATGGTAGCACATCAGTGAAGTATTCTGCACCCTTCCTCCAAATCTGGTTGGTATTTTCAGCTTGGAAACAATTTTACTTCAACCTTGGATTTTTCATTTCAGGAAAGAAAAGTGACCCCCCCCCCCTTGAGTTCTTCATCTTGAGACTTAAGTTCCAAAAAATTTACCTCTATTTTAGCTTCAATTGAATCTGAAATTGTGCTTACAATGTTATTTGGCACTTTTTGATCTACTCCCAAGTCCCTTTTAGGTGTTGGAACAAGTGGTCCGAAGGCTTCCAACTCTCTCTTGATGTTTTCCACTTCTTTCCAATCACTTTTCCCTTGTTTTTTAGGCTAATTTTCCTCTTTGATTACAGATTCAGCATGTTTGTTCTGATCAGGATCCATAGCCTATTCTGTAATAGTTTCTTCAAGGGTTTCTTTCTTCTCAACTGGAATGTCAGTGGGATATTCTACCTCTAGCAGCCCGTCATCAAGATCTCGGGGGCAATACTTCTCAAGGACCTTTTCAATGGAATCTTTCTCATTTCCTGGGGTTCCAGTGTGCTTTTGTTCCATAAATATCTCAAAAACTCCCTCTAGTGGTTTGTAATATTCAATTCCCCTCTCTTCTGTTGTGGTGGTGGCCATGGAACACCCTATGGGCTTGAACTCACCCTAAATAGGCATTATTTCTTGACTTTCCCCATTATTTTGCTTATCTGGAAGTGGAGGTTTCTGCTCCTTTTTCAATGTAAATTAGGCTTTAAATTCCATATAAATCTTTATATTTCATTATGTAAAGAGATTTCTTTCTCTCTTAGAGATATGTTACGTTGGTCCCCTGAATCTGTCATGTTTGAATCTAGAAACAAACAATTCTTCTCAAAATCTCTATGCTGGACAACACTTTTTTCACTTGAATTTTAGAAATACCAGCTTGAATGAAACCATCATGGTTCTCCCAATGTGTGTTGATGGAACCCCTAATTTGGATGGCTCTCACTTGAAAATTAATTATTATTTTCCTGATTTCCATTAATTCCAGGAAGCTAGAATTTGCTTTGATCCTAAAAAGATGTATGAGGTTGCTCCCTCCAAACTTGATCAAGTCGACTTGATCGTGTGTCACCGTTCCATGGTTGATTTCATAAGCTTTTCATGCTCTTTTCAACTTCTAATAAATTTGTATAATCTGCTGGAATTTCAGAATTTCAACTCTGAAATGGGTTGTTTCCAAGCTCTCCATGTGGATAACACACCTTCCTGTGGGTCTTTAACATCAAGTCATGCAATTATTCTTGAAGATAATCAATCTAAAATTGCACTTCCATGTAAGCAGTGATCTCATGGGCTTTAGTTCTATTTATTCTTCTTTCTCTTTCAAAGGAACTCAATGTCAACTTTTCTAAAATGCGTTTGTACTCAAATGCACACATGTTACCATAACTTCCTCCAGCTTCATTGTCCCCTAGAAATTGTCCATTCAACATGAGTCCATCATAGAATAGTTGCATGATTAATAAAAGTGGGAGTTCGTGGGTTGGACATTCTTGAAAGTATCTCTTGAACCTCTGCAATGCTTCATGGATGTTCTCGTTTCCTCCTTGAGTGAAATTGAGAATCTTTCTCCTATTTTTCATGGTTTTCTCCATAGGGAGGTATCTCTTTAAGAATGCATCTTGAATAGCCTCCCCAATGTTGAATGGTTCCTCTTGTTGGAAGAACAACTTCCTTGCCTCCCCCTTCAAGCTATAGGAAAAACACCATAAACACAAATCATCATTTATCGATCACTTGAGAGGGAATGAATGGACTGCCATCATGAAATTCACAATGAATGTGGAGGCATCCTCTCTTGGGGATCCATAGATAACTGGCAAGGAATCCTTTTGATGGTTCTTGAGCACACACTCCCTTGCCATTGGTGAGATCTTGACTCATGGTTCAACCCCCCTCACTTGGGGTTTTTATAGATCTCTCTAATTTGTCGAAAAATGATTCCAATTCTGCATCTAGGAACTATATAGTTGCCACCCACAGTTTCCATCCCACCAAGTATGGTGGTTTCCTCATCTTTACATGCCTAAAAATAGCACAAACCTTTCTTCCATGAATGTGCCTTCAAACATTCAAATTTGTGGCTCGAAGTGGATGAGTGGGAGCTTCTTGATGGCTTAATTTACACCAAAAAATAAGAATCATAGCAGTAAATACACAAGAATTTCAAATCTACTTAAGAATGAAATAAATTGAAGTTTTAACTATTTTAATGTTTTTTTTTCTATTTTGTGATTTTTTTATGGTTTTTATCTAATAAAATGGAAAAATATTAGTGAAAAACCCACAGCCATTCCATCCAACAGTGCAAATCTATGGTTTCAAAAATTGTGAGAACAAATACTGATAAGTACCGGGTCATCTCCATATGGATAGGTGGTTTGATTTACTAATTCACAAGTGTAAAAGGAATTTTAAACGCTAATGTGATGGGTTTTTTTCTGTGTTATGTAAGAAAGAATTATAAATGTTTTTGCTGTTAGTCCATTTAAGTGTGTGTGTCTGTGGTATATGGTATAAGGTAGTGAGAAGAAACAAACAAGAAAGACAAATGGACATAGATTCAATTTTAGATGTGTGGAAGATTTAGGTTAGTGATCACCCTCATGATGCATCTCAAGTGGGTTGACCAATAGAAGTGAATTAGTAACATTACCAATTCTATATACTCCACTTTCATGGTAGTCTAGGGATTTACCCATGAAGTCAAGGATCCCTATAAGGCTTCCGTCATTCTGCATGAAAAGTGATTATGTGCATTCTCTGTGAATATGTTTCCACAATAGCCCTAGAACTCTCATCCATCAGGCTGCCATGATCGTTACTTTAGTGAAAGGATTTGGATTCAATTCTCATTATCTCTCCCTCTCTCTAATACAATCTAATCAACAGCCAGCCAATTAGAAGAATTAAGTATGAATCAATGAACAATACAACATCCATGTTCCAAATTTTATACATCACAAGGAATGTTCACATCCGCCTCATTCCCCATATGCAGGTATAACTAAGCATTCTAAAACAATGAAGAGAAAGATAGATTTAGATAATCCCCCATATATATGAAACTCAGCCTCTATTTCCTTGAATTGTCTTTGCCTCCACTGCCTCGAATGAATAGGCGAATGTAGAAGATGGAATGGTAGAATAGTGGAGGAATGAGACGAATAGAATGTAGGAAGAGATCATCTTCCTAAGAGGGAATATTTTGATAGATGGAATATGGTATCCCCTATAATCATCGGCTCTCCCCTGTTTATCAGGAATTTCCTATTTCCCTCTATATTTGCCTTGTGTCCTCAAATGTTGCTATGCGGTGAGATATCCTTTGATTTGAAACTGATTCCAAGATCTTCAAAAGATTTCCCGCACATTAACAGTGGGGGACTAGTTTGAGACAGCCTCTCCTTCAAATTTCAGGATCTGTTTCCACATGGATTATTCTCAATAGATTACATGATTTGGGATAATGAGAATGTATGTGTTGGGCGCCTTCCTGGTTGGCGCACCGTGTAACACCTCCTCAAATGGTTCCCACGCGGTTTCTTTTTTAATGGGGGTTTTTTAATGCGGGTCTAGACCGCGTGAATTAATTCACATGGTGACACTCTTTTGACGCGGTAACATTATTTGACGCTGATTCTTTTTCCTATATAAGGAGGCAGAGGCAAGGCATTTCAACATCACCAACAGCAACAACACCGAGATAAAATCCCATTTGGTGATCGTCTTTCTTCGACGATCATCTTTCTTGCTCTCCGCCTTTTGATCCACACTTTTATTCTTGAGTATTAATTTTGAGATCCCTTTAATTTTTGGGGAGTCTCTACTGTGTACTTCTTGATTTTAGTGGATCCCTCTTTCTGGACTAGGTCCCGTGATTTTTCCCTTTTGGGTTTTCCACGTAAAAATTTCCGGTGTCAACTTTATTTTCTGCACATTTATTTTTGGTCGCTGCGCATCCGTTTTATTTGGGGGGAAAGATTTTATTTCTGCTGCGCGTTTGTAACGCCCCCAAATGATAAAGGGTTAAATGAGTAAATGATATGACTCATGTCAACAAGGTGCACCTTCCTTTTCAGGAGCTTGTCTGATTAGAACTTCACAGTTGATCATGCTTGGCCTGGAGTAGTGATCAGGATGGGTGACCTTCTGGAAAGTTTCACAGGGTGTGTGTGAGTGAGGACAAAGCACACTGAAAAGGACATGTGTTGGCCTGTGAGGACAATCATTAGTCAGATGACCCATTCAGGCATGTGGGTGGACCCTGGGGTGGGCCCCACGTGTCTGTGGGGAAACTGGTGGTACCTGGTAGGCCAGGACCCGACGGCCATGTTAAGGCGGGGTGTTTGTGCTGTCACCGGGACCCGGTTGTTACATTTGGTATCAGAGGTGGTACCCAACCTTAAGTGTGGTGCACTGCTTGGGTTGAGATGTAGGGCCCATAACGAGGACGTTGTTCTCTAAAGGGGGGATGAATTTAACGCCCCCAAATGATAAAGGGTTAAATGACTAAATGATATGACTCATGTCAACAAGGTGCACCTTCCTTTTCGGAAGTCTGTCTGATTAGAACTCCACAGTTGAGCATGCTGGGCCTGGAGTAGTGATCAGGATGGGTGACCTTCTGGGAAGTTTCTCAGGATGTGTGTGAGTGAGGACAAAGCACACTGGAAAGGACATGTGTTGGCATGTGGGAACAATCATTAGTCAGATGACCCGTTCGGGCATGTGGGTAGACCCTGGGGTGAGCCTCACGTGTCTGCGGGGCAACTGGTGGTACCTGGTAGGCTAGGACCTGACGACCATGTTAAGGCAGGGTGTCTGTACTGTCACCGGGACCCGGTTGTTACAGTGTTTGCCTTTTTCTATTGTTTGCGCGTTCGTCGCTTTTTCGTCTTTCTCAACATCTGGTATCAGAGGGTTTAGTTCTATTTTCAAATTTATTATGGAGTCCAATTACAGTCGGATGATTTTGATGAATGATACCAACTACCATATGTGGTGACTTAAAATGAAGGATCTGCTTTTTGTCAAGCGAATGCATCTTCCAGTGTTTAGTGCCCAGAAGCCAGAGAGGATATGAGACAAAGAATGGGCGTTCGAGCATGAGATGGTTTGTGGATTCATTCGCCAATGGGTTGAAGACAACGTGATGAACCACATTGTCAACATCTCTCATGCCAGAACTTTGTGGGAGAATCTTAAGACGACCTACGCTTCGAAGACGGGAAATAATAGATTGTTTCTTCTCAAGAAAATGATGAACTTGAGGTACAGAGAACGTACATCTATTTCTGATTATTTAAGTGAATATCAACGATGTTTTGATCAGTTTTCTGGAGTGGGTATCAATTTTGAAGATAAGGTCTTAGCTCTTTTGCTGCTTAACACTTTACCTGATTCATAGGAGAATTTACATGTTACTCTAACCGGTTCTTCTCCTAATGGTGTTGTGGCATTTAGTTTTGTCAAGTCTGCTATTTTAAATGAAGAGGTCAGGAGACGCACTCAGGAGAAATCTTCTTTAGAGCTTTTAGTCACAGAAAACAAGAGGAGAAGCCAGGACCGGGGGCAGAGTAGTCGAGGTAAGAGCAGAGTCAGAAGAAAATCCAGACCGAAGTAGAGAGATTTCGAATGTCATCATTGTGGTAAGAAGGGGCATATTAAGAAGTTTTGTTATCAGCTGAAAAGAGAGAACAAATTGAAAGAAAATCCACAGAAAAAAATGGTGATGGAGATGATCATGTCGCCGCTGCTACAGGGGGTGATCTTGTTATTGTTTATGATTCCATTAACATTGCTTCTGATAATTCTTGTTAGGTTGTTGACAGTGGTGCCTGTTTTCATGTGACATCGAAGAAGGAGTTTTTTACATCTTACAGCCTAGGTAATTTTGGGATTTTGAAGATGTGCAATGATGGTCATGATGACGTTGTAGGCATCGGGACTGTTTGTTTAAAGACCAGTACAGGAAGTAAGATGATTTTGAAGAATGTTCAACATGCACTTGAGGTTCGCTTGAATCTCATTTCTACCAGCGTTCTTGATGATGAAGGGTTTATCAGCATTTTTGGTGATTGCCAATGGAAGCTTTCCAAGGGCTCTTTGATTGTGGCTCGAGGGAAAAAGCAATCAGGTTTGTACTGGACTAGAGCTTCTATTTCTTATGATACTGCTTGCATTGTTGAGTGTAGTGTTTCGTCCAAATTGTGGCATAAGAGGCTCAGCCACATTAGTGAGAAAGGTCTTGGTTTTTTGTCCAAGAGAAATCTTCTTCCAGATTTGAAGAGTGTCAAATTGGACACATGTGATCATTTCATGGCTGGAAAACAGAGCAGAGTGAGTTTCAGCAGTCATCCTCCATATAGGAAGTCACAAGTACTTGAATTGGTACATTCTGACGTTTGTGGTCCTTTAAAATCTAAAACCTTTAGTGGCGGTATTTATTTTGTTACATTTATTGATGACTACTCACAAAATCTCTGGTTTTATGTTTTGAATGCCAAAAGTCAGGTGCTCAGTGTTTTTAAGTAATTTCATGTTTCTGCTGAGAGGGAATCAGGCAAGAAATTGAAATGTATTCGCACTAACAATGGAGGAGAGTATTGTGGTCCGTTTGATCAGTATTTCAGGCAGGAAGGTATTCAGCATCAGAAGACGCCGCCCAAGACACCTCAGCTGAATGGTGTAGCTGAGAGGATGAACAGGACTTTACTGCAAAGACTTCATTGTTTGCTTTCAGAAGCAAAGTTGCGTGGACATTTTTGGGGTGAGGCTTTACCTACTGCTGCTTATATTATCAATTTATCACTTACGGTTTCTTTGAAGACAGACACTCCCGACAAATTTTGGTATGGCAAAGAGATCAGGTATGATCACTTGCGTGTTTTTGGTTGCAAGGACTTTGTTCATGTGCCTAGAGATGAGAGATTCAAGCTGGATGGTAAGACATGCCAGTGTATTTTTATTGGCTATGGACACGATGAGTTTGGGTACAGGTTCTATGATCCTGTTTTGAAGAAACTTGTCAGAAGCTGCGATGCAGTGTTTAAGGAGGATCAGGCTATTGCAGACATTAATAAGGGAGAAAAAGCTGCTTCTTCAACTTATGATGGTTTTGTCAGTCTTGAGCCAAGTTCTGATTCGCATTTACCTCATATTGTTGATTCTTATGATCATGTGATGTACAGAATGATGCTCAAGGTGAACAGGTTGGAGTTGATGTTTCCGATGCACCATTTGTTTCTGATGATCCGGTTCCATGGGTTATTAATGAACCCGCAGTTCTACTCTGGAGTTCATCTCAGCATCGCACGTTTCTACTTGATATTCACCTTATGAGTATGTGCTCCTCACTGAAGGGGGAGAACCAGAATCGTTTGATGAGGAAATGGAAAGTGAACAAAGGGACAGATGGATTGTGGCAATGGTTGATGAGATGACATCATTGCACGGCAACCACACTTTTGAGCTGGTTAAGTTACCGACAAGGAAGAGAGATTTGCAAAATCGGTGGATTTATCAGATTAAAAATGAAGAATCTAGTTCTGTTCCACGATACAAGGCAATGTTAGTTGTCAAAGGATTCTGTTAGAAGAAAGGTACTAATTTTGATGAGATTTTCTCACCTGTTGTCAAAATGTCTTCCATTCGGGTTGTTCTTGGTTTGGCTGCTAGTTTGGATCTGCAGATTGAGCAGATGGATGTGAAGACAGCTTTCCTCCATAGAGATTTAGAGGAGGTAATTTATATGGAGCAGCCAGAGGGTTTTGTTGAAATAGATAAAGAAAATCATGTTTGTAGGTTGAAGAAGATTTTTTATGGTTTGAAGCAAGCTCTGAGGCAGTGGTATAAGAAGTTTGAATCTGTCATTTCTCATCAGGGTTTTAAGAAGACATCTTCTGATCATTGTATTTTTGTCCATAGATTTACTGATGATGATTTTATTATACTGTTGCTTTATGTTGATGATATGCTCATTGTTGTCCATGATACTTCTATAATTGACAGATTGAAGAGGATCTTTGTCGCTCTTTTGCGATGAAAGACTTGGGGCTAGTACGATTGATTCTTGGCATGACGATATCCCGTGACAGGAAGGCCAAGAAATTGTGGTTATCTCAGGAGAGATACATTGAGAAGGTTCTTCAGAGATTTTCTATGGATAGAGCTAAATTGGTTAGTACTCCTCTCGCTTTACATTTTAAGCTCAGCACCAGTCAGTCACCTTATACTGATGAAGAGAGAGAGGAGATGCAGCACATATCTTATTCATCTGTCGTTGGTTGTTTGATGTATGTTATGGTATGTACTAGACCTGATATAGCTCATGCAGTTAGTGTGGTCAGTCATTTTCTATCAAATCTAGGTAGAGAGAATTGGAGAGCAGTGAAGTAAATTTTTCATTATCTTCATGGTACTTCTGATCTGAAATTACGTTTTGGAAAAGTGGAACCTATGCTCTGTGGATTTACAGATTCAAATATGGCAGGAGATATCGATTCGAGGAAGTCTACTTCAGGCTATTTGATCACTTTTGTAGGGGGAGCTGTATCTTGGTAGTCTAAATTGCAGAGATGTGTTGCTTTATCTACTACAGAGTCAGAGTTTATTGCAACTACAGAGACATGCAAAGAATTGTTGTAGATGAAAACTTTTATTCGAGAGCTCAGTTTAAATCAGGACAGATATGTTTTATTTTGTGATAGTCAGAGTGCTATTTGTTTGGGAAAGAATTCTACTTTTCATGGCAGGTCGAAACATATCGATGTTCGATATCATTGGATCTACAACATCCTTGATTCGAGACAGTTAGAGATTGAGAAGATCCACACTGATGACAACGGGTCAGACATGTTGACCAAGAGTTTACCCAGAGGAAAATTTGAGACTTTCCGACAGATAGCAGGGTTGGCGGTGATCCCCACTTGAGTCGGAGGGGGAGTTTGTTGGGCGCCATCCTGGTTGGCGCACCGCGTAACGCCTCCTCAAATAGTGCCCACGCGGTTTCTCTTTTAATGGGGTGTTTTTAATGCAAGCGTGAATTAATTTACGTGGTGACACCCTTTTGACGCGGCAACATTATTTGACACTGATTCTTTTTCCTATATAAGGAGGTCGAGACAAGGCATTTCAACATCATCGACAGCAACAACACCGAGAGAAAATCCCATTTGATGATCGCCTTTCTTCGATGATCATCTTTCTTGCTCTCCGCCTTTTGATTCACACTTTTATTTTTGAGTATTACTTTTGAGATCGCTTCCATTTTTGGGGAGTCTCTACTATGTACTTCTTGATTTTAGTGGATCCCTCTTTCTAGACTAGGTCTCGTGGTTTTTCCATTTTGGGTTTTCCACGTAAAAATTTCCGGTGTCAACTTTATTTTTTGTGCATTTATTTTTGGTCGCTGCGCATCCGTTTTATTTGGGGGGAAAGATTTTATTTCAGTTGCGTGTTCGCCTTTTTCTATTTTTTGTGCGTTCGTTGCTTTTCCGTCTTTCCCAACAGTATGGATTATTCCTCCCCTATTGCTTGTTCTCAATGTGTGATTGAGATTAGATCATGGCTCATATTTTTGTTTATGGGTCCCTACTGAATCGGCTTTAATCATCTACATCCAAAGTTCATTGGAGTTTCTCTTGGGCAGCTGGATCCCTGAGGATATATTGGTTGGGGTTGAGGATACATTCGACCTTGAGATAGCATTGGAACTCTAGATGGAATTGAGGGAACCTGAGCATACGGTGGCCCTTGAGAGTGTGTAGGAGACACATGAGAGGGGGTTGTGTAGTAGGGTATCATTGGGTGAAGCCTTACATTACTTTTTCACCCGAGATTTATTCTTGCATGAACTGTTCCCCCTGATTTGATCTCACGAAATAGCTCCACCATTCTCACATAGTGCTTGGTCACCCTGGCTACTCTTACGTTTCATGAAGAAATTCCTAATTATTATTACGTGAGCCAGAGATGCTACTAGGTGACGCCGAGTTAATCATGTGTGGCCCTACCCAACTCCCATTCATTCTTATATGGCATCAAGAATTTCTGATTCATTCACATGCAAGTGCTTTACTCTTCTGTTGAATCTCGCACCGCTAATCCCTAGTCCAAATTATTCTTACATAGCACCCAAAAACTATTTTAATCGCATGTGGGCTCCACTACTGTCCGAGTTAATCCTACATAGCAGTAATGTCTCCAAGTTAATCATACACCGCCTCTTCACCTCTGTCATTCAAATCTCACATAGCTGCTTTCCAAATTCCAACAAAACAACGGCCCTCAAATCCTCTTATAAAATCATCAAAAATCAACCACAAATCCAAATCAGTGCCTCAAAATCCATCCTCATAATCAGATTTTAAAATACAATCATTTTCCATTGATTTAAATGTGTAAAATGTATAAAAAATGATTTCTCATTGTAAATATAATAAAAATTCTAAAACATAATATATTTATTCAAAATAAGTATAAACACAAACAAAATATTACTGAAAATTAATGAAAAAATAATACTAACCGCATTCCCCCACACCTGAGTCTTACTTGTCCTCATTTAAGTTCTCTCAACATGCATCTCACCTAGAATTCAACTTCTCTCGAGTTCAAACCAAAATTCATTGATTTTTAAGTGCAAAAGACTTAATCGGATCTAAATGTTGAACATGAAGAAGCATTCCAAATGCTTTTCACTCAAGGTCATCATCTCACTTCACAATTTAACCTAATAAATGATCCATCCTATGCGCATACAATATAACTCCATTTTCCTCTGGTCCACATGAGTTCAACATTCACCTTCCCCTTTATCCCTCTCAACATCTTGGCTAATTTTACACCCTTATTGTCACGTACGTAACCTATTTTAGGGTTATTTTAAATTTATTTTCCACTCATGATTTGTTTTGGTGGTTTCCAAAAGTTTTATTGAGAATAGGTGAGTTTTCATGAATTGGGCCAAACTGCGATCCCAATTCCAGATTTAAAAATAAATTTTGTTTCATTTATAACTTTTTCAATTTTTAATATTTTTGACTCATTCCAAATCCTAATTGTTCTCCCCTGATATATTAACCCCAAATGTAAATTTGGGGCCTTTAAAAATCCATAAGCATGGGGGATTTTTGTTTTTATTTGAGAATTGGGCCAACCCGAAGGCCCATTTTGCAGTTTTAAATTGTTTCATTAATTTATTAATATCTTATTCATTAAAATGGATTTTTCTGTGATTCCACCTCCCTATCGACCCTAAGAAGCCCAGGCGCGACCCCATGCCCTCCTCCCACAATTTGGAGCTCGATAGAGTCGCGAAAATAGTCGAAACTTTCTGGATTTCAGAAATCTTCCAGATTTTGGAGAGGTAAATTGATCCTTTCATAACTCCTTCTATTCTTAATCTTTTCCCTCCATTCCAATTCCTAAATGACCTAATAATTCTTGTGAGACCATCCCCTTAGTTTTGGCCGTTTTAAATTTCAGATACTAGTGTTTTGGGGAGATTCATTCTAGATTTCTCAAGTAAGTTTGTCCATTTCTTTTCCCCTTTCAAATTGATTAGGGTTTCATTCTATTTTTTTATGGTTTCCTCCCTTTTTATTGAAGTGAACAATGACCAGTGGGTAGGGGTTCGAACCTAAGGTTTAACCTTGGGTTTTCTTGGTCCAATTTTCTATTTTTAGGTTTGATCTACCCTTCTTGAGGTGCGGCGGTGGTGCGTTTGTGTTTTCGCACAAAGGATTCAATGGTTTCATTTGATTTGGTAGGTGATTCCAATGTTGATGCAATATTTGTGTATTATCATGCTGTATTTATCATATTTTCAGATTTATATAATTTTATTATTGCTACAAAAATTGGTTCTAATGATGTTTCCATTGCAATTGAATTTAAAATGCCAATTTGGTGTGAAATTGGGGGTTTTCCAAAGAAGTGTTTTGTTTGTTTATTTGGGGATGCCCTATAAATACTTATTTGTTTTTATTGATCTGTAATAAGGCATAAAATACTGTTTATAATGTTTATCCCCTTTGGTAATTGCTGCAAATAATGAGTTTTAATTGTGCTTGTAAAGAAAGTGAAGTTTTGGTTCCACTTTTGTGTGAAAATGAAGGTTTTACAAAGAGAACACTTCTTGTTTAACATGAGGATGCCCAAAAATTGATTTGTTGTTTTAATTGATATTTATTGGGCTGCCTTTACTATTTTGGTAACTTACAATTGTGAACATCGTGTACAAGTGGGTTTCTTAAGGGGTTTTGTGTGCAAAACTACACGAGATTTTGTGAAATTGATTTATTCAAATTCAAAGAGTTTGTTGTGTGTTTTAAGTGGTAGAAAATGAGATAGCTACTGTATTTGGTGTATGTGACCAGTAGTGGTGTTTTACATTAAAATGGATGTGTGTTAAATCCTGAAATTGTTTGAGCACAAAGGGGGAAGCCCGGGTACCTAGGTGGGGCGGATTTGTACTAGTACGGCTAGTGGACCGGATGGGTTTTGTCCCTGTTTCACTTAGCATTTGGATAACGACAACTCTAACTAAACTATGTGGATGATGATTGGGGACCACTAGGTTATGGGTATGTTCCCTACTAATGGCTCGTGCACGAGAAAGGATTTTACTATGGTTACATTACACTGAGGTACGAGGTACATAGGGCCTGAGACTATCTAGTGCCTAGGGGTGTTCCCGGTTTTGTTGCTCAGTGGATTTGTGGTATTTGCCCTTGTTTTTGGGTGTCTTTGGAATTATAATGCAGTATCTAATATTCCTATTTAAATGTGTTAACATTCTGAAAGTTTTATCTTGAAAAATGTTTTCAATTTAAAGTTTCATTTCGTGGAATTTGTCACCGCTTTTAATTGCATATTAAAACTGCTTTCTTTTTCACCTTGTATTGCATGCACCTTGGAATAATAGGGTGGTATCCTATTGGGCTTAGGCTCACACCCTACTTACACCCCTTGGGTGTAAGTAGACCTTTTTTTTTGACCCAGGTAAAGGAAAGGCTAAGGGTGTTGACGGTTCAGGGTGTTAGTCCTCATCCTTGGGGAGGAGTAGTGGAGACGACTTGGGGGTGATGACCCCTTGTCATGTGGAGTCCATGGGGCTGTTTTGTTTCTATTCCATTGTGTCTTTGGACATTTTGTATTGACTCTAAACCTATGTATTCAGTTCTGGTTTTTGTTTAAACATCGTTTGGTATAAATTTTTCAGATTCAGTTTATTGATTGTTTTTAATGGTTTATGCCTTCATATTCGGGTAAATCGTTCCCAAACCTAGATAAATGATACCCGGGCACTTGTGCCAGCCCGTGGGGATAGGGAACGCCCTTCGGGTCATGTCACGGGCTGGGTTTGGTGCCGGTTTTGGCGGTGACCAGATTCGGTTCGTGACAAAATGGTATCAGAGGAGGTTCATGTTAACTCTTTGGGTCATGTTATTTCGGGAAGAGTCAGGATATCATGGAGTTAGGATTGTAGGGACTTGGTATTATAGTTATGGGTAGTGTGCTTGATCACCAAACCTCATGACAGGATTCAAGTTTCCTAGGGAAGTCAGGATTTATCTAAGTCCTTTGGTTTTCTTGTTTTAATGATGGTTAGGGGAAATGAAAAGAGGGTTGGGTTAATGGTCTCCGTAAGCTCGCAGGGCCTGGCAAGCCATGTGGAGCTGGGGATATATCCTAGAACACTCTCTGTGATAGTGAAGTGATTGGAATATGGCCGCCAACCATATGTCCAAGTCACCCACTGAAACTAGTTTCCTATCAGATTGTTTTGTACTATAGTTTTGCAATCTTGGAACTTTGGTTTTAAAAGGACTTGGTTTTAAGAAGTATAAAGTTTTTTTGAAATTATTTTCAAATAAATAAGGAATGGATTGATTTATGAAATGGTGGAACTGAATTTTTAGAATTGTTTTGAACTGGAAAATGGTGTTTTTACACCTATTTTGAAAGCAAGAACTATATTGAAGTTGGTTTTGAAAAGTGTTTACAATTGAGTTTTCTAAACAATCAAATAGTGTTTTAATGGGATGAGATGTTTTGAAATTGATGTGAATATATTGAAAGTGAGTTATTTTTTTTAAATGGTTGTGCATTTCTGAAAAGTTTTGTAAGATGTGAGTTGGAATTTGATCTCGTGGTTAGCGGTTTTGAGAAAAAGGATGTGTTGGTTGACCATTTTGGTTTTGAAAAGTGGAAAGAATTTTTGTTTTAACCTTTGGTATTTTCATGAGCAACCACATGCATGGGGTTATATGGGAATAGGGATGGTTGATGACATGACTGGATGAGTGTCGGGATGGAAATGAGTAGGGTGCCTGGTGTGGCATAGAAACATGCATGTGTAAGGCCCATGGGGTACCATTGGTGGATCTGCTTACCGCTGAACCATTTGTTTTCAAAGAAATGTTTTTAAATAAAAAAAACATGATTTCTTGATGATTTTTTTTGGGATGGTGTATATTATGTGTTTTCGGAAAATGTTGATGTTGTGGGATGTTTTGAGTCCAAGAACCCCTCCTGTTTGAACTGTGTTTTGGGTTTGGGTTTGGTCAGTAAGTTGTGTTGTAGGGACGATTAGTGGTCTCTTTTGAAAAATGTTTTGGGATGCCTTTACGGTGGTTCCCTTCATGTGTTTGGATCTGGTTTGAGGCATGTTTTGACTAATGGACCAGATTGGTTGGGTCCTTGGGTTCTCTCATTGGATAAGGTATGCCCCCATTAAGGGTTAATGCACAGCTGAAGTGCAATCCATATTGTTTCGCCATTGGAAAATCCTCCAGTTGATCAATATAAGGAATATTTTATCGATCATTGTTGATTGAGTCTACACCCATTCATTTCGTTGATTTTTGGATCCTCTTGTAGTGGTAAAGTTATTGTCGAAGGTTGAAAGAAACCTTAGTTTCTAATGTTTCATGATTCATCGAAGGTGGAAGTGTTCTTTGGTTGTAAGTGTGGATGAGTGTCTCGATGGTGTCTAAGAGGACCTTTGGGTTCTTCAAAGTTTCTTTGATGCATTAATTCATGTTAAACCACCGGTGTGGGAAATATGGTCACGATAGGATATTGTGGCAACTTTCTAGAATTGTGTGTTGTTTGGGGATGTTGTATAAGGTCCCTCTCCATGAATTGTTTATATCAGTTGAAATGGTCATGTTTGGTGATGCCTTATGATGTCATGTACTCGATTGACTGTATAGGTGAAAGTAGTGAAATCCTATGAGAGTCCCTGTTATGTTGGGCAAATGTCTCCCTTGGAAAAACTTCAAAATCATCTATTTTAGAGGAATGTGAGTGTAGGTGTTCTTTACTTCTATTGTTTCTCACCTGAAGAAACAAGTTGTGATGTGTGTGTATCTTCTCAGCCCTTGTTTCAGTGAAATATCGGGATAAGGTAAAGTGAGTTTGGAATGTGTTATGTCTAGAAAACTTATTTGGGACTACGGTGTAGTTTTTGGTGGCACCGAAAAGAAGAATTCTCATTTAGTGGGTTTCCAAATATTAACTACGAGGCCGAAGATACTTCAATCATTTGAGCTCCAGCCATAGGTCTCGGAGAGAAGCTGGCTCGTAGTCAGGGAAAATCCCAGGGCCATTTAAACCCTTGTACAAAGTCCTATCCTTAGTATGAAAGATGGGAATAGTTCAAACCTATGGTTTCGTCATGGTTGAGCACATAGTTTTTGCACGTTTAGTAGTGGCCGTGTGCTAGGAAGCCATGTAGAAAGAATTATGTTCATAGTTAGTGAACAGTTTCCCAAACCATGTAGACTAATCCTGCGCCCTTCCTAAATCTTTGATTTCTTTTTGGGTCTTTCTGTGTCGGCCCATGCTGGTCGGTTAAGATGGTCAGTTCTTATGGTGGGGAGACCCACTATGATTCTCATGAATATTCCTTCATAAACATTTAATGGAAGTATATCCCTTTTACTAGAGAGTATGTTTGGACCTCCCACTATTAGTGTCTTGATTCTGTCTCGGGAAAACAATTTAAGTTGTCTCTTATGGTGGGGAGCCCATTTGTGTCTCTTCATACGAGTAACTCATATTTTTTTTCTTTGGACTTGTCTGGGAAGTAGGTATTATCATTCGAAGATATCTAACTACCTACACATTCATTGGGTAAACATTGATATTGGAGAGTTTCCAATGGTTTAGTTATAATAGGGAAGTGTAACCTTGTTCAATGTTGTTGTTTTTTTTTGGGTAAATTGATTGAGTATTGTTCAGATTGTATTTGAGGAGTTTTCATTTGGAATAAATCCTGAATGTACTTTATTGTTTCAGGAAAGTGGTGTAAGTTTGGTTTGTGACAGTATTCCTTCCATCATTGATCACTGGAGGTGTTTTGACCTTTGGGGGTGAAACCTGGCAAGGGTGTACCTATTGGTTTCTCAGTTGGGTTTGGTTGTTGTTTTGACCTTGCTGTGACTTTCCGGGGCGGAAAGTTTTCAAGGTGGGGAGAATTGTCACGTACGTAACCTATTTTAGGGTTATTTTAAATTTATTTTCCACTCATGATTTTTTTTGGTGGTTTCCAAAGGTTTTATTGAGAATAGGTGAGTTTTCATGAATTGGGCCAAACTGCGAGCCCAATTCCAGATTTAAAAATAAATTTTGTTTCATTTATAACTTTTTCAATTTTTAATATTTTTGACTCATTCCAACTCCTAATTGTTCTCCCCTGATATATTAACCCCAAATGTAAATTTGGGGCCTTTAAAAATCCATAAGCATGGGGGATTTTTGTTTTTATTTGAGAATTGGGCCAACCCGAAGGCCCATTTTCCAGTTTTAAATTGTTTCATTAATTTATTAATATCTTATTCATTAAAATGGATTTTTCTTTGATTCCACCTCCCTATCGACCCTAAGAATCCCAGGCGCGACCCCATGCCCTCCTCCCACAATTTGGAGCTCGATAGAGTCGCAAAAATAGTCGAAACTTTCTGGATTTCAGAAATCTTCCAGATTTTGGAGAGGTAAATTGATCCTTTCATAACTCCTTCTATTCTTAATCTTTTCCCTCCATTCCAATTCCTAAATGACCTAATAATTCTTGTGAGACCATCCCCTTAGTTTTGGCCGTTTTAAATTTCAGATACTAGTGTTTTGGGGAGATTCATTCTAGATTTCTCAAGTAAGTTTGTCCATTTCTTTTCCCCTTTCAAATTGATTAGGGTTTCATTCTATTTTTTTAGGGTTTCCTCCCTTTTTATTGAAGTGAACAATGACCAGTGGGTAGGGGTTCGAACCTAAGGTTTAACCTTGGGTTTTCTTGGTCCAATTTTCTATTTTTAGGTTTGATCTACCCTTCTTGAGGTGCGGCGGTGGTGCGTTTGTGTTTTTGCACAAAGGATTCAATGGTTTCATTTGATTTGGTAGGTGATTCCAATGTTGATGCAATATTTGTGTATTATCATGCTGTATTTATCATATTTTCAGATTTATATAATTTTATTATTGCTACAAAAATTGGTTCTAATGATGTTTCCATTGCAATTGAATTTAAAATGCCAATTTGGTGTGAAATTGGGGGTTTTCCAAAGAAGTGTTTTGTTTGTTTATTTGGGGATGCCCTATAAATACTTATTTGTTTTTATTGATCTGTAATAAGGCATAAAATACTGTTTATAATGTTTATCCCCTTTGGTAATTGCTGCAAATAATGAGTTTTAATTGTGCTTGTAAAGAAAGTGAAGTTTTGGTTCCACTTTTGTGTGAAAATGAAGGTTTTACAAAGAGAACACTTCTTGTTTAACATGAGGATGCCCAAAAATTGATTTGTTGTTTTAATTGATATTTATTGGGCTGCCTTTACTATTTTGGTAACTTACAATTGTGAACATCGTGTACAAGTGGGTTTCTTAAGGGGTTTTGTGTGCAAAACTACACGAGATTTTGTGAAATTGATTTATTCAAATTCAAAGAGTTTGTTGTGTGTTTTAAGTGGTAGAAAATGAGATAGCTACTGTATTTGGTGTATGTGACCAGTAGTGGTGTTTTACATTAAAATGGATGTGTGTTAAATCCTGAAATTGTTTGAGCACAAAGGGGGAAGCCCGGGTACCTAGGTGGGGCGGATTTGTACTAGTACGGCTAGTGGACCGGATGGGTTTTGTCCCTGTTTCACTTAGCATTTGGATAACGACAACTCTAACTAAACTATGTGGATGATGATTGGGGACCACTAGGTTATGGGTATGTTCCCTACTAGTGGCTCGTGCACGAGAAAGGATTTTACTATGGTTACATTACACTGAGGTACGAGGTACATAGGGCCTGAGACTATCTAGTGCCTAGGGGTGTTCCCGGTTTTGTTGCTCAGTGGATTTGTGGTATTTGCCCTTGTTTTTGGGTGTCTTTGGAATTATAATGCAGTATCTAATATTCCTATTTAAATGTGTTAACATTCTGAAAGTTTTATCTTGAAAAATGTTTTCAATTTAAAGTTTCATTTCGTGGAATTTGTCACCGCTTTTAATTGCATATTAAAACTGCTTGTTTTTTCACCTTGTATTGCATGCACCTTGGAATCATAGGGTGGTATCATATTGGGCTTAGGCTCACACCCTACTTACACCCCTTGGGTGTAAGTAGACCTTTTTTTTTACCCAGGTAAAGGAAAGGCTAAGGGTGTTGACGGTTCAGGGTGTTAGTCCTCATCCTTGGGGAGGAGTAGTGGAGACGACTTGGGGGTGATGACCCCTTGTCATGTGGAGTCCATGGGTCTGTTTTGTTTATATTCCATTGTGTCTTTGGAACTTTTGTATTGACTCTAAACCTATGTATTCAGTTCTGGTTTTTGTTTAAACATCGTTTGGTATAAATTTTTCAGATTCAGTTTATTGATTGTTTTTAATGGTTTATGCCTTCATATTCGGGTAAATCGTTCCCAAACCTAAATAAATGATACCCGGGCACTTGTGCCAGCCCGTGGGGATAGGGAACGCCCTTCGGGTCATGTCACGGGCTGGGTTTGGTGCCGGTTTTGGCGGTGACCAGATTCGGTTCGTGACACTTATTTTAGCCATGATATGTGCAATGCGCTTATTTAAGAATTGAGTATGACCTGTGTGGAAGTAAATCATCTCTTACAGCAAGAATTCCCCCCACACCCCGTGACTAATTATAATATTCAGTGCATGGAAGTAGGGTAAGGGAATCCATCTGTCACTGATAAAGATTAAGGACAAGAGGCAACATTTTCTAGAATTTAACTGCAGCAAGGGTTACAAAGCATAGCATAAATTAAGGGACAGAAAGGAGTACACTTCAGGAGAAACTCCTGCCCAATCCCTTGGCCGATTCCCCAATTCTCTTCCCCCCTTCCCACTTCACGCCCCCTCCTTTTAAAAACCAACAGTCCATAGAGGATATCCTAACTGAATTCTCTGTGGGGTCCATTTTTTTATTCCTTGGAATCCTCCACGCAGTTTGTTAAGAAGTTGAGCTGGGGGGGATCACTCCAACCGATTTTTTAGGAGATAGTGCTGTTGGAGGGTCCACTGCCAGCAGTGTTGGAGGTAAAACTGCTGGAGGGTCCACTACCAGCTGTTCTAGCGGCACCACCATGGCTACAACCTTCTTCCCACACCTGGAATAAACCTTCTAAGGCCCTGGGGAATCTCATGCACTATCACTCTCCCCCACTGAGAGAATAGTTTTGTCCTCAAGACTGAAAGAGGGAAACTGGTTGTGGAGAACATATTTATCCTCCCATGTGGCGTCGTCATTAGATTGGCATTTCCACTGAATAAGCCATTGAGGGACCGAGATAGAGGCATTCGAAGTGGTGCAGTGGTTGAAGGCTTTCGCAGGTTCAAGGGTAGCAGCATCTTCACCTGTAAGATCAATGGGAAGGGTGGGGAGGGGCGGATGAGAACCAATGAATTTTTTGAGTTGGGAAATATGAAAAACTAGGTGAATACGCGTGCCTGGACGAAGGACAAGTCTATAGGCCACCGGGCCAACCTGCTGAAGAATAGGAAAATGGCCAAAAAATTAGGGGGCAAGTTTCTGATGAATGCGACGTGAAAGGGACTGTTGTCGGTGAGGATGGAGCTTCACATATACCACATCACCGATGGTAAAGGAGATGTCGCGACAAGAACAGACAGCCTGAAGTTTCATAAAAGTTTGGGCGCGGAGCAAATGATGTTTCAGCTGAGCTAGTGCCTCATCCCGATCTTGTAAAGCTGTGGTGACTGCCTCAATGCAAATTCCGCTGGGTAGGAAGGAAAGAACTGTTGGGGGTGGACGACTATAAACTACCTCGAAGGGGGTAGTTTGGATATAAGAATTTCATGTGGAGTTATAATGAAGCTCAACCCAGGGCAACCAAAAAGACCAATGTGTAGGCTGGTCACCAGCAAAACAGCGAAGGTAGGTCTCCAAACAATGGTTGACAACTTCTTTTTGACCGTCTGTTTGGGGGTGATATGCAGAACTAAATTTAAGGGTGGTACCTTGTAAGAGAAATAGTTCAGTTTAGAAATGGCTGAGGAACAAGGGATCCTGATCACTAATAATGGACTTGGGGATCCCATGAAGTCTGACCACTTCCTGAGCAGAAATTCCAGCAACTGCATGGGAAATAAACGGGTGTTTTCAAGCAATAAAATGAGTATATTTAGATAACCTCTCGACTACCACAAAGATGACATCAAATCCATTCTATCGAGGGAGGATGGAGATGAAATCTATGGAAATATCATCCCAAATCCTTTCCGAAATAGGTAAGGGCTGGAGAAGGCGAGCAGGGGACAGTTTGGAATATTTAAAGCGCTGGCAAGTGGGACATTGGCGGACAAAATGTAAAATCTGATGGCGCATCCCTACCCAATACAAATTGACATCCAATTTTTGATATTTTTGATAAAAACCGGAGTGGCCACCTGCTGGAGATGAATGGAATTCTTCCAAAATCCGTGGGATTCAGGCGGAAGATGTTGGAGTTACGAGCCGGCCTTTATACAACAGGGTGCCATGAGAAAGGGAAAAACCTAGAGGAGGGCTGGAGGCCATCTGAAGGCGTTGCAGCACACTTTCCGGGTAGGGATCACGGCGGAATGAAGCTGTCAAGTCTTGACACTCTTGCCACAGCGGAAGAGACTGAAAAAGGTAGCAGTCTAATGGATCAACCCAACGAGAAAGGGAATTTGCGTCCGAGTTAGTGTGGCCCGGCTTGTATTTTATTTCAAAACGGTAGCCTAAAAGTTTATCCAGCCAACATTGCTGATCCGTTGTGGCAATGCGTTATTCTAATAATAATTTGAAGTTGTGTTGGTCAGAGTAAACGGTAAAAGATTATCCCAACAGGTATGTGCGCCAGTGTTGAATGGAAAGAAGAACGACCATAATTTCTTTCTCATAGGCCGACTTAGAAAGGGTAGAATCGACCAACCCCTTGCTAAAAAAACAATGGGGTTATTCTGCATGAGGACAACACCTATCCCACGGCCAGAGGCGTCACATTCGATCTCGAAAGGCTGGGAAAAATATGGAAGGGCAAGAACTGACGCTGTTGTAACAGTCTGCTGGAGGAGGGTAAAATCTTGTTGAGTTGTGAGAGTCCAGTTAAAACCATCTTTCCCAGTGAGAACCGTTAGAGGTTGGGAGATCTTTCCATAATTTTGAATGAATTTCCAGTAATAATCGCTGAGGCTGAGAAAACCACGAACTCCTTTCATATTCTTTGGAGTAGGTCAGTCCAAAACTGCCTGAATTTTGGCGGGGTCCATAGCTACACTATCATGAGAGATAATGTGACCTAGATATGCGACAAAACGTTAAGCAAAGGTGCATTTTTCACGGTTGATGAAGAAGTGGTTGGTATGAAGTAACTGCAGAACTTGCTCCAAATGAAGGATGTGAGAATCTCAACCCTAACTGTAAATCAATATGTCATCAGAAAATATTAGTACAAAGTGGCGGAGAATGGGGTAAAAAAGATCATTCATAGTAGCTTGAAAGGTAAAAGGAGCGTTGTTGAGGCCAAAAGGCATCACCAAGTACTCATAGTGCCCATTATGAGTACGAAAAGCTGTTTTGGTGATGTCTTCATCATGCATCCAGATTTGGTGATAGTAGGAGATGAGATCCAGTTTGGAAAAAAAAAATTGCCCCATGCAACTCGTCTATTAGCTCATCTACCACTAGAATGGGGAATCTATCGGGCACTGTTGCTTTGTTCAAGGCTCGGTAATCAACACACATACGCTAGGTGTTATCTTTTTTTTCACTAGCAGAACTGGGATTGAGTATGCGTTGTTACTGGTCTGAATATATCCCTGATGGAGGAGGTGCTGGACTTGTTTTTCAATCTCAGTTTTCTGAGAGTGAGGGTACCGATATGGGCGGACTGACACAAGGCCTTGATCAAGAAATAAAGGGATTTTGTGATCAGTAGACCGCCGGGGAGGCAGACCGCATGGCTCGTTGAAGATTATATTGAGCCGGTTGAGAAGCGTTTTAAGCTGTTGGGTCTGCCCAGAAGACAAAGACGTCTAGCTGGGCTCGACGGAAAGAGAGCAGTGGCTGCCACTGGGGTGTGCGGTAAGCTTCTGTAAGGAGGAAAGGCTGTTGGAGGCTGTACTCTGGAGAGTAAAAGTCTGAATTCCATGGGTAAACTGCATAGTCATCGTTTTCCAGTTGATGTTGATGTCGCCAAGAGTTCGTAGCCAAGCAATGCTGAGGATTAAATCCAGCCCACCAATGTCAAGAACATGAACATCAATATGGCAAGAACAGGGACCAATAACCAATGGAAACTGTGGGCAGAATCCTTGAGTTCGTAATTTGTGACCATCACCTACTTTAACCGGGTGATTGAAGGTTTTGAGGTCCACGAGTCCCAACGAGGATTTAAGAGTTGGATATATAAAATTATGGGTGGCCCCACTGTCCAAAAGGACCAGAATGGGAATACCCGTGAGTTTTCCCACAACCTTCATTGATGTTAATTGGTCGCCACTTTGGCTGTGGAAATAAATGCTTGCTCCAAATGGTCCAATACTTGACACTCGACTTTATTGGCCTCGTCACTGCTTTGATGTTCTAAATTTCCCGTTGCTTCCCTATCATCACTGTCGGGAGGGGAATCATCCTCCCCTAAAAGGACCACCCGTACCTTAGAATCAATACATTTATGCATGAGATTAAAAGGGAGGCCACGATGAAAACACAACCCGTTATTGCGACGGTCCTCCCATTCCTGATTAGAGAGGTGGCGAACCCCCCTCCCCCCTCGGCCAGCAGAGGGGGCGGGTCGGGCACCCTCTGATGTGAAGCTTGAGCGTCTGTCCGGGCGTGAAGAAAAACCCCACTGAGGTTGAAGTGGAGGCCGAAAAGTTGGCAGTCGGTTACTGGTGCCACGGGGCACAGCTGGACGCGAACTGCCAGTGCGATATTGGGGGCCAACACCATTGGAAATGGCCAGCTCTACATGGCGTGTCAGGCGCATGGCTTGGAGCCAAGTATCGGGATTATGAATGTGTACCCAGCTGCGGATATCCTCATGCAAACCATGACGGAAATATGCAACATATTGTTGTTCCGGTTGACGCGGTAGTGGGGAGGTTAGGTATTCAAAGTGTTTAACGTATTCTTGGATGGACCCGACTTGCTGGAGAGCAGCGAGTTCTTCATAGGGGTTTTGAATTTCGAGCCCACTAAATCGTTGCATGGGTTCTTCTTTAAACGTAATCCAACTGATGTGAGGAAGAGCCTCCCCCAGGATTGTGAACCAATGAATAGCATAGCCCTCCCCCGGTGGTTGCTGAAGTCATTTCTGGACAAGCATTCGAACCTGATGGAAGGTTAGGATCCCCCTGGGGCGTCTTCTCCAGGTGACAGACTAGATAGGACAGGGATGTCCGGAAGGCAGCCTGCTCCTATAGTTCTTTGTCGGAGGCAACATACAGATCTGTGATGGCTATTTCCAAGGCTATAAGACGTTGTTTCATAGAATCCATACGCGAATGAGTGCGGGTCACCATGTGGGGTGTTGAGTGATCCGGCAGGTCGGACAAAATTGATAAAGATTAAGAACAAGAGGCAACACATTTTGGAATATAACAACCGGAAAGGTTACAATGCAAAGCGGAAATTAAGGGGGGAAAAGGAGTACACTTCAGGAGAAACTCCTACCCAAGCCCTTGGCTGATTCCCCAATTCTCCCCCCCCCCCCCCTTTCCCACTTCACGCCCCTTCTTTTTAAAACCAACAGTCCACTGAGGATATCCGAACTGATTCCTCTGTGGGGTCCATTCTATTATTCCCTGAAATCTTCCACCCGGTTTGTTAAGCAGTTGAGTTAGGGGGGACCACTCCAACCGATTTGTTAGAAGACAGTTTTGTTGGAGGGTCCACTGCTAGCTATGCTGGAAGGACCACCGTGGCTGCAATATTCTTCCCACACCTAGAATAGATCTTCCAAGGCCCTGGGGTATCCCTTGCGCTATCAGTCACATTGTAATTTACTCTTATTTGACGGCTTACAATTTTTTACCCACACATCGTTGTACCATGCCATTTCAAGAAAAATCTAGTTTTGATGCCAATTGATCACATGACTCCAATTCCAATGTTTTATCTGGTTATTGTTTAGGGTGAACCATTGAAGTGTTACTTTAATTTAGAAAAAACAATTCACTCAAGATAAAGTTCATCAAGAAAATGCAAAAAATGTTACAGTTTGATGCCCTAATACCTTACCCTATTGACCCTCAATGCTAAAGTTCATTAAAATTTAGACTCTATGTTTTCAAGGTGATTTTTGAGTAATTGTAGATAGATTTCTTCAAGCTCAGTCTCAAATTATAACACACATTACACACTTTTCTCCCCCTCCCCACACATGCTTTTGAGTGTGTGATCAATGCATGAACAAGTATAGTGATGAAATTATGAATTTAAACAATGATTTCAGCTTGATGGAAAATAAAGTAAGGGTTAGTAGAGAACTCCCCCTCCCAATGTTGCTTTTTTCCTTTGGTGGTTTGTGTCCTATGTGATTTTCAAAGTGTTCTGCCATTTGTTCCATGTAAGATGCTACACAAATAAAAGAAATTTATGTGTGGTGATTATAAAAACATTCAAAATAAACAACTAAAGATAAATAAAATGAATAAAAAGAAAAATCTTATGGCTTGGGTTTCCTCCCAAGGAATGCTTGTTGTCCCACCCTGGCTCTTCTGCCATTCCATGTTCATCCAAGATCCCAATGCAGGTTAATATTCACAAGTGTGAACTCAGGTGGTTCCTGTATCACTGATTTTTCCTTAATGTTTATAGTTTCCAGCTCCTTCACTTCTTGCTTGAATCTACCCTCTTCTATATCCATTTCTAGGATGTAATTTTCCTCTTCATTCTGCCCCTTTTTATTTCCAACAACTTAAAAGGATAGCACATCAGTGAAGTTTTCTGAACCCTTCCTCCAAATCTGGTTAGTCTTTTCAACTTGGAAACAATTCACTAAGACCCTTGTCTTTTTCATTTCGGGAATGAAATGTGACTCCCCTTTGTGTTCTTCTTCTTGGGACTTAAATTCCAAAATTTTCACCTCTATTTAAGCTTCATTTGAATCTTGAATTGTGATTCCAAAGATATTTGTCACTTGTTGATCTACTCAAGTCCCTTTTAGGTGTTGGAAAAAGTGGTCGAAAGCCTTCCAACTCTCTCTTGATGTATTCCACTACTTCCCAATCTCTTTTCCCTTCGCTTTTAGGTTGAGTTTCCTCTTGAATTTCAGATTCAGCATGTAGGTTCAGATCTGGATCCATATCCTCTTATTCAATAGTTTCTTCAAGGTTATCTTTCTTCACAGTTGAAATTTCAGCGGGCTATTCTACCACTAGCAGCCCATTATCAAGAGCTTGTGGGCTGCACTTCTCAAGGCCCTTTTCAATGGAAGCTTTCTCATTTCATGGGATTCCAGTGTGCTTTTCTCCCATAAATAGCTCAAAAACTCCCTCTAGTGGTTTACGATCTTCAATTCCCTTCTCTTCCCTTGTGGTGGTGGCCATGGCACACCCTATTGGCGTGAACTCACCCTAAATATGCATCATTTCTTGACTTTCCCCACTATTTTTCTTAGCGGGAAGTGAAGCTTGCTGCTCCTTTTCCCATGTAATGTAAATCTTTAAATTTTATCATGTGAAGAGCTTTCTTGCTCTCTTAAAGATAAGTTACTTTGGTCCCTTCAATATGGATTGTTTGAATCTGGAAACAAACGATTCTTCTCAAAATCCCTAAGCTGGACAACACTTTTAATCACTTGAATTTCAGAAATACCAACTTGAATGAAGTCATCATGGTTCTCCCAAGGTGTGTTGATGCCACCCCCCCCCCCCCCCAATTTAAGCTTCATTTGAATCTTGAATTGTGCTTCCAAATCTATTTTTCACTTGTTGATCCACTCTCAAGTCCCCTTTAAAGCCTTCCAACTCTCTCTTGATGTATTCCACTTCTTCCCAATCTCTTTTCCCTTTGTTTTTTGGATGAGTTTCCTCTTGAATTTCAGATTCAGCATGTAGGTTCAGATCTGGATCCATATCCTCTTCTTCAATTGTTTCTTCAAGGTTAGCTTTCTTCACAACTGAAATTTTAGTGGGATATTCTACCACTAGCAGCCCATTATCAAGAGCTTGTGGGCTGCACTTCTCAAGGCCCTTTTCAATGGAAGTTTTCTCATTTCATGGGATTCCAGTGTGCTTTTCTCCCATAAATAGCTCAAAAACTCCCTCTAGTGGTTTACGATCTTCAATTCCCTTCTCTTCCCTTGTGATGGTGGCCATGGCACACCCTATGGGCGTCAACTCACCCTAAATATGCATCATTTCTTAACTTTCCCTACTATTTTGCTTAGCTGGAAGTGGAGGTTTCTGCTCCTTTTCCTGTGTAATGTAGGCTTTAAATTCCCTATAAATCTTTAAATTTTATCATGTGAAGAGCTTTGTCGCTCTCTTAAAGATAAGTTACTTTGGTCCCTAGAATCTGGATTGTTTGAATCTGGAAACAAACAATTCTTCTCAAAATCTCTAAGCTGGAAAACACTTTTTATCACTTGAATTTCAGAAATACCAACTTGAATGATGTCATCTGGTGGAATTTGAAAATTCCATCTCTGAAATGAGTTATTTTCAAGCTATCTATGTGGATAACACACATCCTTCTTCCCATGGGTCTTCAACATCATGTCCTGCAATTGTTCTTCAAGATAATCAATTTGAAATTATGCTTCGTTTGGAACAATGTTCTCATGGGATTTAATTCTTTTTATTCTTGACTCACTTTGAAAGGAACTCAGTGTCAACTTCCTTGAAATGTGTTTGAGCTCACATGCACTCTTGTTACCATAAGTTCCTCCAGCTGCATTGTCCCCTAGAAATTTTCTATCCAAGTTGATTCCATCATAGAATAATCGCATGAATAATAAGAAAAAATGACATATACAGACAACATGAATAATAAGGGTATGTATAAATGAACATTCATGATGAATACATAACATATGCACGGGTTATCAAAATATTGGTAATCTTAAAATTTAGCAACACACAATCATGTCCACAAATAAACTTATGATTATACAACGTCAATTATAAATAATGGCAATGTCCATTGATATCATCCTCATGGTATATAAATATATATATATATATACACACACCACATTCATTGGAGATATATATTTATTTTAAATATAATTTTATTATTTATAATTATAATTATAAATAAATATATTTTTAAAAACTTTATATAAAATTATAAATATACAATTATAAATATATAATTATAAAAATACAATTGTAAATATATAATTTTAAATATAATAAATATATTTATCATTTAATAAAATTTATTATATTTTTATAATTATAAAAATACAATTGTAAATATTTCATTTTAAATCCCATCCATCGCATTTTCGTCTCGCACGCCGTCATCCGTCGTCGCGTCGTCGTCCGGGGCAGCACCCCCATGCCAACTGCATCCCTGCGTCGTCGTCTGGGGCACCACTCCCATGCCATCATCATCCATGTGTCGTCGTCCCGGGCAGCACCTCATGTGTTGATCCGCCGCCCCTGCCTTCATCATCCCTGGACAGAGCACAGTCGTTGCGCTGAGCTGTTCCCGGGCAGCACCGTCGTCCGCCCCTCCCTTCAATTATATATATATATATTTATATAATTATAATTATAAATAAATATATTTAAAAAGTATTTATATATAATAATAAATATAATAAATATATTTATTATTTAAAAAGATTTATTATAATTTTATAATTATTTAAATATATATATATATATATATATTTGAATTATTAAAAAAAATATTACTATATCATAGCTCGGGAAAACCGACCGTGCGAGACTTATTTATTTTTTAGATGAATGATGTGAAGACTCACGATACATTGAATACCCACGATACATTAAAGCCCATTAAAACCTATCACAAGTCCATCACAACCGGCCCAACCCACTCTCCCATGCCTCATCCCACGCACCCTGCTTTCGGACCAAGATCCATGGCTCTTTCATCTCACACGCAGTCATCAGTCCCGGCGTCGTCGTCCCGCGCAGCACCCCCCGTGCCGATCCGCCGTCGTCCCCCGAGCGCCAGAACCGGTTGGTGGTCGACCTCCCAAGCAAACCCCTGCAGCTGGTCATGGAATCCAGGATGTTGGAATCCAGGGTGTTGGTTGGGGTAGAGTTGGAAAGGAAAATGAATCCATGGTGCGTCGTTCTTTTGCCGGCGGCTGCTTTGGTGCGGCGGAGCCCAAGAAAAAAGAAACGGTTGCCTTCTTCAAACCATTGAACGCTTTCAGCGCCTTCGCTCTTGTCCTCCTGCCATCCATATTTTGCGCCGGCCGGGTACTCCGACTGCCTGGGTGATCTTTCGTCACCGATCCACCAACAACACCGCACCCCCAAAATGCAGCTTTCTCTCGAATGGAAGATCTCCGGGAGCCGGTTGGGTGCTGCCTCAAGCTGCCGCCGCCAACCGCCGCCGCGTAATAAGAGTAGGCGCGCTGGGGTGGCAAGGGAAGGGGGTATAAAGGGCACGGGGATTCTGTTCCGGTCATGGGAGTGCCTGACTGGTGGCTGTCCGGCATTGCCATTGAAGGTAACAGCTGCAAGGGAGATTGTATGAGGAGGAGGGAAGTGCAGTCGGGAGAAGGTACTGCGGAGAAGAGGGAGGTGCCGAGTGCAGTGGAGGAGGAATGGAATATCATTATATAGTGTATTTTATTTGGTCACGAAAATAAATGCCGTTGATCGTGAACCCATGCAATGGCCGGGATTTAGGAAACCGTCAACTGTATTATGAAATGAAAACAGAATCGATCCACGTCATTAATTGATAATTCAAAATCTTGAAAATATTTAATGATAATTTTAATTTTTTTAAATGCGTCATTATTGTATCATTAAATGAGATTTCAACAAAAAATTAATCATCCATCTAATTAAAATTGAAAACTAATAATAAAAATAATAATAATAACACACAGACAAGTTCAAGTCCTTCCCCATGCGTTTTCTATAAATTTTACACAATAACCAATTAATTAATTGAAATAATGCAACTCCTTTTTAGGAGACTAATTATTAAATACAAATAATGAAAGTATACACGTTGACTCGGAATTAGAACTATAATTTAAAAAAATTTAACGAATACACATTTTTAATTTTTTTTAAATATACTAGAAAATAATTTTTTTCCCTACAGAAAAGAAATGCATACACATTTAAAAAAATTGAATGATCAACTAAAATTTCACCAACTTTAACAAGATAAATTCAATTGAAAGGCCATAAGATTGCATTAAGTGGTTATATATATATATATATATATATATATATATAGTGTGTAAAAAATTCAATCTTTTCATAACATAGAATGTATGTTATTTGGTTGAAAAATCGAATATCTAGTTTCCAATATAAATTTGACAGTTATTACGTAACATACTTATATTAGGTGGTTTTTTTAACTCCACTTGAGTTTTTACATGATTTTTTAATATTTAATTAAATAATTTTTTAAACACATGCTAATTTGGGTTTGTGTGTATATAATCTATTTTAAAAAATTGTGTTCAATTAAGTGCTTTAAACCGAAAATGTTATCATGATTGAAATGATTGCAGTTGTGAACATAGAGAAAGTGTGATGATTCAAGGTGGGTTCAAGCAACAATCAGTAGAGACATAACTAGATTCAAAAGAATATGCAAGAAATCAGTAAAGGTGAACGCATGATTTGTCGTGCTTAGGCCTGTTTTTGACATACATGGACGACAAGAACACCACCCGCATACACATGTTTTAATAAGTTCAAATCAAACAGAATGCAAGATACAGTCTTGAAATATGAACAACAGATGACAAATGCCCCAAAAGATAGATCTTCAAAATAAAAGAACCAAGATGGGGATGCTTACAAGGCCGGACAATTTGGATATATCCGACACTCATTATCTCTCTATGCAGCTTCCCAAAAGTGGACCTTTCTAGACATGTACACGCGCACGGTAATGTGCTTCATTTGGATCTCCACCAATGCTTCTCGGTCATGGAAATGGCTGCACATCCTCAACACAGAAGATCATCATCCAGCTCGACCACAAATAGCGAACCAACAGTGCATGTCACGACCCGTCATCGGGGCCCATGCCGTGACTACCTCAAGCCCGCCTTCCATAGGTCAGAGGCTGGCGACTAGCACCAAAGGCGTAAATCCCGATATCTGGGAAGGCATTGCCTTTATACCATTAAACAAAACACCACAGAGTACAAGCGGAAGAAAAACACTAAGTAAAACTGAAACAAGCTATGCTGAAAGTAAAGGGGCCGAAAATACAAGTCCAACTGTAAAGTACAAGGAAAAAGACGAAACAGCCTAGAGGTGACAAGCAGCTCCTGGATCGTCCACCAAGGATCCTACTTGAAGGGTAGGTACAGATAGCGCAGCTCCTGGATCGTCCACCACGGATCCTACCTGAAGGGTAGGTACAGATAGCCTCCTCAATGCTCTCGCCCGTCAACCTCCTCCGAGTGTCGTCTCGTCCTGAAGTCCACCACCAGGTACTGTCTCGTCGTGAGGTCCACCTCCGGGTACCGTCCAGTCCTCGAACACTCGGCCTCTGTCTGCGCTGCTCGTCGTCTGCAACCAACACAACGAGGTGCAGACATAGCCCGTGCAGGGGTGAGTATAACGATACTCAGTAGGGATCCCGAGACCCTCAAGGTCTCACTAAATCCAATAAGAATAACCACAAAGAAGATCTCAACAGATAACCTCTACCTATGTATATGCCCATACATATACCCAAGTTATCAAGTAACTCATCTCAATCATGAGGAAACACAAAGATTATGAAATCAACGGATAACCACTATCCAGGTATATACACATACATATACCTAAGTTATCAAGTGACCCATCTCAACCATGAGGTAAACACAAAGGTCATAGACTCAGCTCAAACCAGGATTTTCATTATCGAAACTGTAACTGCTGAAGAGCCCTGTCTCTGGAGTGTACAGTGATTCTGTCATGACTCTGAGGTACTGCTCACTAACCTAAGACTGCTGAGGTACTCCTCTTGTCGAGTATTGCGGGTCTGCTGCCAAATACCGAGCGCTCTGTCCGTTGTGGGTCTGCCACCAAATACCGGGCTCTCCCCCTAATAGCCTACAGAGGTACTCCTCCGGTCGAGTACCGCGGGTCTGCTACCAACTACCAAGCGCTCCGTCCATCGTGGGTCTGCCGCCAAATACCGGGCGCTCCGTCCACTGGGCTAGTCGACTCACTCCAAGTCGAGTCGGTCAAGCAGTCGTCAGGTTTAAGTCGTCTACACGGTCTCCGTACTCCGTATGCTCGTCTCCGGGAGGGTCCGCTCCACGAGCTACTGGTCAATACTCCAAGTATCACAAAGTCCCATGAAGATATATCTCAAAGGACAGCCTCGTCATAAGGGTCTCAACACAACAGACGGCGCGTCAATCGGACGCCCGGTCTGTGAGTTATTAGCCTTTTCGTCTCAGGGGCCTGGTTGGTTTCATGCGCGAACCAACCCGGCTATATCTCAACTGTACCCCGAACTCCCATAGGGTATACTCATAGGGACCGTTTCACAATGTGATCACCAATGTCGCCGACGGTTCGTCAAACGGACGTCTGGTCTGAAAGATATTAGCTTTTCCGTTCTAGGGGCCCGGTTGGATTTCAGGTACAATCCAACCCGGCCATACTTCAACAGCGTCCAATCCTCAGGTGAAGTATGCCAAAAGTTCCGTCTCATCAAGAGGAATCCAGCAAAGTTGACGGCACGTCAATCGGACGTCCGGTGCTCAAGATATATTCGTTTCCGCTCTGAGGGCCCGGTTGGTTTCGTGAACGAACCAACCCGGCCAAACCCAAAGTTCTCCGAAACCTTGAGTGTAATATACCGAAACGACCGTCTCGATCCTAGGATCACATCGCCGCTGACGGTGCGTCGATCGGAGGTATACAGCCCAAGATATAGGCAAAAGACCAAAGAGGGTCCGAAAACGGGGGTTTTGGGCCCGGACCGACTCGGCCCGAGACCCCCTGGGTCGGCCCGGCCCAGCCTGGCGGCCCGACGCGCGGCACCAGCTGGCTCGGCCGAACGAACGAGCTGTTCGGTTAGTGGGGGGGGGGGGGGCGCTCCCCCCGCGTTTTGTAACTGCGGCCCCCCTTAATGGGGGCCGCTCAGCTGGCCGGCCGGGGGTTTGAACCCCCGGATTCTCCCCTGTCCGGTCGGCCCACCCCGGCCGGCCGGTTTCTGCCGCCACGGGACCGGCGACGGCCGGTCCCCTCCCTGCTCCGACGCCGGCGGCCCGTTTCCGGCCGCCGGTCCTGCTCCGACACCGGCGGCCCATTTCCGGCCACCGGTTCCCACGCTCCGCCGCGGCCCAGTACCGGTCGCGGCCTTCATTCGTCCGGTACGGCGCGACGGCGCCGCACCCCTCCGCCGCGGCCCCGCTCCGGCCGCGGTGCTTTTGCGGTTCTCCAGCGCGGCGCGACGGCGCCGCGACTTGGTTCATATTTTTAAGAACGCGGCGCGTCGGCATCGCGCATTCTTGCCGTTCGTTCCCACGCGGTGCGACGACACTGTGTCACTTCCCGTCGTACCGCAACAATAAGAAAATAAAAGGGAGGGGGTCGGCCGTGTTTGTGCGGTCCGGCCTCCTTCCGTTAATTGATAGCATGCGGTCCAATTATACGTGGATAATGAACGGGAGTAAATCACGAAAAGAAATCGCATAAACCCCTACAACTTACCGCAACAATTTATTCCCAACCCGCAAGGAAAACACTCGCGGATCAACTTGATAATAAGTTGATCCGCGTTCTTTGTTTTCTTTAGAAAGATAGAATCAAGGGAATATAAATCATACATAATTAAAAACCCTACCTCAAGGTTCGCCGTTCGTTGACGTCATCACGAAAAGGCGGACGTCGGCTCGTTGACGTCGTCGCAAGGGAGGAGAAGAAGGTGTCGACGATCATTGGCCTTCGTCGCTTCCGCAAAGTGCCTTTGATCCCAGATCGTGCGTTGTTGGTGAAATCCCTCGCGTTCTTCGATGTAGAACGTTGTTCTTCCTTGGAAGGAAGTCCCCTCAATTTCCAAAGCCATCCCAAGATACAATCGCCAACCTCACCCAAATAATCTAACACCACCTTTATAAAAAAAAGGCTCTAAGCTTTCAAAACTCAAGCACTTGAATTAATTAAAAAGGGTTGGAAAAATTTATTAGAGAGAGGAGGATGTGAAGAGTCACATTTAATTAAGGGAAGGTTGTCACATTAAACAAGGGTGTTTAATGGGGGTTTAAGGGGGTTTAGGGAATGTGAAAGGTTGGGGCTCGTGTGGGCCCCACCTCACAATTACCCTCACATGGGTAATTGGGAGCTTCCACCCCAACTTCCCCAATTAGGATATAACCACTTTAGTTAAAGAATAAAAATTGTTCCACAATTTTTTTTATTCACTTCTCATTTAATCCTCAAATTTTAACTACTAAAATTTTTATCAACTTCTCTCGTGAAAATACAACTCTGGAATAGGTGTTCCTAAGCAATTACCGGCGTTGCGGTTCCATCGGTGCCCTCAGAATTCGATTCCGAGCACCGGTTCAAAAGATAGAAAAACTCGCACGTACGTTTACTGAACGTACCCGAAAAAAAGTTCGGAAAAAATATTAACAGTCACCCTCGATCCGCGCCGGTCGAGGTTAGGCTCTGTCTAAGTAAAACACGCCCCAACGAATCCAACGGTACTCTTGGATTTTCAATCCGAGTTACCGTTTAAAAGATACGAATTTTACAATAAAATAATTGTCATTTAATTATTTTATTTGCGGCCAAAAACTAACTTTTTCTGGTGGCCCGCGCCGGCCAAAGTTAGAATCTGCTTAAATAAACCATTCCCTCACAAGTTCAGCGGTTGTCTCAGATTTTTAATCTGACCTACCGTTTGTGAGTTATAAGCATTTGAAAAATAAAATAATTTATTTAATTAATTTATTTACGGTTATGCCATTTTTGAAATTTCTCATAGGAGGCCCGCACTGACTAAACTTAAGTCGCACCTAGGGTAAACCCACCATCCTGAGCGCAATGGTGCCCTCAGATTTCTGATCCAAGTAACCATTTAAGAGTTATTACACTTTTTCTGTAAAACTCTTTACGCGCGTTAATTTAATCTTAACAAGACTTCAGAAAATTATTCCGGGCACACCGGGCCTCGGAATCAGGTGCCGTCAGAACTGCGTTCTTGTAAAATTCCAAAGAAAATTAAGTAAAATTTTCCCTTGAATTTTACGGGTCTTTACAGTGCACAAGGAGGATGTTAGGCACACATTTCTGATCTCTCATAAAGCAAGGGTATGTTAGAGAATGCAGGGTTTCACCAGCAGAAAGAGAGCAAAAACCAAAAGGAGGTAGACTAAGTGAATGAAGTGAAACAACGGGGTGCAAATGTAACCGCCCAGGTAATGTTGATATAAAACATTTTCTTTAGTTAATTATAAAATATTAGATAATTTTTCAGTCAAAAGAAAAAAATCATTATTTCTAACCAAATTGGATTTTCAAGCATTATACTGTTTTATTTAAAATATTGGTTTCCAAATAATAAAATTTTAATTTGAAAAAATGAATTTCATTTTTGTATTTAGCATTTCAAAATTATCATTGGATGAATTTAAAATAATTTTCTGAAAAAAAAAATATATTTTTTAATGAATAATGAAAAATAAATATTTTTGATAAAAACTGCATTTTCTTTTCAATTATTTAAAAATTGAAATTTTATTTTTGAGTAGTTTTAAAATTAAATTACTTAATTTTGATTAAAAAATCCAATTATAGTCTTTAGAATGAATTTAAAACTTGAATTTATTATAAAAAAAATTATACTTAAAAAAGTAATTTGTTTGAAAAATCACTTTTCATCACATTTTTTCGATTTAATTTTAAATAAAATTATGCCACTTATATGTTTTGAATATTGAAAAATGAATTCCCTATTTGGAATCATTGGGTTCAAATTTGGTAAATAGGTCCCTCTTATTTTTGATCAATCAGAATAACAACCTTAGTAGTTTTGTTAACACTGTAAAGGGTAAATGAGGTAATTAAAAATAAAAATAAAATGATAAGAACTATAAAATAAACCTAACAGTTGATTTAATTTTATTGGATGATTTCATTTTATCCATAATCATCCAGGATTCGGTTATATGACATTTTATTTCTATTTGGATGTGATTATGACCTTTAAAATATTTTATTTAATGGAAAGAAAAAAATGACATACTCTTGTTTTTAATAAATAGAATATTTTTAGCATGGAGATAACTAGAGGCTATGTTCGATTATAAATATTATTTTGAAATCAAAATGATTTATCATCATCTTGGTAATTTATTTGTAAATTTTAGTGAGTAAATAATTACCTTAAAATCTTACACAATATTGATTCAGTAATTATTCAATTAATGAAAATAAAAAATAAATGATATTAAAAATATTTAGAGTTATATAATTTGAAATAATTAATGTGCCCCGTGGATCTTCTAGATAAATATAACATTTCAATGATGTATTAAATTTTTTTATTTCAAATTCAATTGTTGTCTTTATTTTATAAAAGTCAAAGTAAATGAATTGTTCTAAAATTTACATTATTGATATTTTATGGAAATAATATTTTATTAAATTGTATAAAATTAATAAAAATCCTATATTTGACCAAGTGATTAGGTTATTGTTGAATATATAAACCATGGTCAATTTATGGATCGTTTTTCCATTTATAGTAACTATCTTGACCCTCAAAGAGTAAAAAACCTTGTTATCATGTTAAGCGTGAAAAGGGTTAACGAGGGGTTAACCCCAAAAGATAACGGTAAAAATATGATCTAAACATGTCCAAATATTATTGGAAAATATGATTTAGACTCATATTCATATTATCTTTTAATATTATCAATTTGGGGTGATTTGGATGTCCAAATTAAATTATATTAAATTAATATTTTAATAAATTCAATGAGTATCTATCCTCTCTCTTATAAAAGGGAACCACTTCTTCTCACTTCTTCACACTTAAGAACCAATTTAATTCACCCAATCTCTACCCAAATCCATTCCTAACATATCTTCCCATGTTTTAGAGTCCTTATTTTAGGAAGAATACCAATCTTAGAGGTTTTAAGGTGTTAAGAAAATGAGACTTTCAAAAGAAGAGAATGATAAAGAACGCACATAATGATTTAGACTCAAGGTAAGAGAAGTTCTTTTTAAAAATCAAATTTTAAATTTTCTGTCACGAACCAACCCAGGTTGACCCTAAACCGGTCACCCGATCTGGTCCGCGACATGGCCCGAAGGGCGTTCCCGATCCCCACGGTTTGGTAACCAGTGTTGGGAATCAAAATTTAACCATTGGGAATGATTTGGCCCATGAACAAAAGATAAACACATAAACAAAACTAACAATAAAAAAACTTGCAGTAGAAAGAAAATAAAACCGAGCATACCTCCTTGTGACCTTCATGGTCACCACCCAACTTAGACTCAAGCCTGCTCCAACACTAAGCAGCTGAACCAAGAGCCTGAACAAGAACTGAACGTGCAACTAAAAGAATATGATAGGTGTGAGCACTAAGATGCTCAGTAGGGATGCCAAATATAACCACGGAATCCAAGTATTTTCTTTCCCAAAACAATCCAATGACACAATTTTGAAATACAGATATAAAAGTAGGGTTTTCACATTTTAAAATAAGAAACATACTTTTTCCATTTGAAAACCCAACACACGCTACATAACATTTTCAAAACCATTTTCCATTTCATATACAAAACAAAGGCAGACAAATCACGAATGTGCTACAAGGGAAGAAGGTGAAACAAAACAGGATAGAACAAACTATTAAAACATAAAGTAAACAAACAATGAAATTAATTAAGTAACCATGAGTGATCCTAAACATCCCTAGAATACCCCTGGACGTACTCGGTTCGGAACAACCTGTTGGCGTATGGTGAAACTTCTAAGTCTATAACCAACTGGCAACCCTCATAGCAATAGAAACCAACAACACTCCCCATCTGGCATATACACCTACTAGTGGGTACCAACCTGTCTAATCGAGGCTGATAAGAAACCATCACTCGATCAACTATAAGACGCCCAGGAACCCATGGTGGTTATAATAATACTGTGTAGGTAGGAAGGCACTCGCACGCGTGACTCATCTCATCGCACTTACCTTCCCCAAACACAGACGCTTCCTATACATTCACCCATAAAGGGTTACACTAGACAGGAGAACCTCATATACATGTTCAATCATTCACATTAAACAAAGTGCCAAATGGGCCGTCACATCATGTTCATATCGAAACCATTTTCTAAAAAAACATTTAAAAATCCAACCAGACATACACACAACTTTCCAACACAACCCATTCTAAAAGTTAACAAAAAATTCACCCATGAGTTAAAAGAGTCAAACGGGACTTTAAGTCCAAAGTCTCTCATGAATTTTTTGTAAAACCTTTCAATCTTTTAAAGAAAAACACACAAAATAACCAAACAGCATCTCGAGCCTAACATTTTCCGAAACGGACACTAAGGGCCAAACGGGAACACCCTTTGAGATATCCTTTAAACCCTCTCATAAAATCCACACAAAGGACCAATATTATTTAGAAAGAAAAAACCATTTAGAAGACCAAGGTTTTAAGAAAACACTATTTAAAACATCATTGTCATTTAAAGGCACATCCATGTCTGTACCGAGTGCACCCATGGATGTGTCAACATCCAATGACACACCTACAGTTCAATAAAATAACCAACACTATTTCCAAAAAACTCTCACTTTATTTGAAACTAAAACCAACCGCTTACTTTATTTGTAAAGAACACTCTGCCACATTGAAAACCAAAGAGCCCCCTTTTTATAACACCTTAACACAATTAACAAGTTACACCAATACAAAAATTATACACCAAACTAAATTCACAAATAACCAATACCAACACACAACATAATCAAAGCTAAACATTCCATAAAAACCCTGAATTCTACTTTGAGGAACTATAGTATTTCATCAAATACGCTAAGTACACATGATCAAAGAGACCCCTCTTTATATGCATAAGAGAATCATTTTAACAACTTCTAAAAATTTCATAAACACCAAAGCAGATCAATTTGATGTAAACTAAGACTGCGAATCAATTAAAATATAATAATTTGAAGAATTCAAGTGTTAAAGGAATGCATCAGAAGTGACAAACTCAGATTCGCCTACCTCAAACAAGCGCAGATGCGACAAACTTTGACAGAAGGACAAACAATCCCTGCGGAGCAACTGCGCTCGCTAAACAGTGATAAAAACACAAACCGCGATGGAAAAACGATTATCCAAATTAAATAAAAACCAATAATTAAAGGAAAAGAAAATAAATAAATAATTAATTAATTATATCTGAGAAGGAGGGAAGCGGGTTGGCCGTGCGCACGAGGGTTCAGATGCACCACTGGCTGGAACAAGGAGAGAAGGGAGGGTCGGACACACCGTTGGCCCGGGCAAAGAGGCCAGATGCTGGGAGGCCAATGCGGAGGTGGTCGATGCGTAGGTGGTCGGTACGAAGGTGGATGACATGAGGGAGGTTGGTCATGGGGTGCATCAGCGAGAGGAAAACCAGTTGCGGATGCGCTGGCGAGAGGGCCGGTCGCAGGTAGGACGTCGGAGCGGTGGGGACCTCCGGCGAGGTGGTGGATGGCCCGAGCGGGGTCTGGACGGATGTAGGAGGAGACTGGCTGGGTCAATTGGGCAGTGGGTACCGGAGACGGCAGGGGGGTGCAGGGTCCCGGGCGAGCACAGAGGGGTGAGTAGGGTGGCAAGAGCCAGATCGCGGCAGGGAGTTGCGGGGTCCCGGGGATCGCAGAAGGGAGGTACAGGGTCCCGAGCGAGCGTAGAGGGGCGAGAAGGGGGGCGGGAGTTGGATCGTCGCAGGGAGGAGAGACCTAGAGGAGGCGGCTGCAAGGGGGACCGCTGCACAACCAGTCCAGGGGGGAATGGGGGGCAACGCAAGGTAGACTAGGGTTTCATATATATATATATATATATTCATTTTATAACAACAACAACAACAACAACAACAATAATAATAGTAATATCATAATAATAATAATAATGACACAAAAAATAATAATAATAATATCATTAATAATATTAATAATCTTAATAATAATCTTAATAATAATAAAAATAACAATGTAATATTATTATTATTATCGAACATTATTTTTTTAAATTTTCTATCCATCTATTTATCTTATTCTGAAAATCGGGTCACTGTGCGCTCGTTGCCCGGCTTAATAAACCACGTGCAAGCTGCACGCCTCCTTCCATACCACTTGGGCACCTGCACAATCACTGGGGGAGACCGTATGGTTACCGCCAACCATGAGGTGCCCTTACAATGGTCTGAAACCCACTAAAATCATTAAATGTCAAAAAAAATTAAACCGGGACCCAACCCGAACCTCAGCGCGAGAACCCGAAACTAAGAAATAATGAAATAAAAATAAACTTAAAAACCAGGGTGTGACAATTCTCCCCACCACAGACACTTTCTTCCCCCAGAAAGTCACCCAGCCAAATGATAGTCAAAATAAGAATTCATGCCCGATTGAAATCGAAAGAAACCATAACATAAGAGAACGGGAGAACACGAGAGGGTTCTCCCCACCACAAGAACTCAACTAGTGCAGAAATTTAACACCCAAACATAGCACCCCGAGAAGGGGGGGAGACGGAGGAATTCCCAACCGATCCAAACTAACTTCTATAGCACGAGTGAACAACACCTCAACTGAAACTCAGAACTCTCGACCCAAACCAAAAAAAAACCCAACATTAGAGAAAAACTTCTAAACAGAACGTAATCCCAGTAGTAAACCCGAGCGTTAGTACAAGCCTTAACTCTTTCGTAGGCACTTATGTCTCCAAACGAACACCGCTAAACCAAGATCAACCCATATAGGATCCAAAAACACTTTTAAGAAAAACACATAATTCAGAAAACCACATTCGCACAACCAAGAATGCTTGGATTAAAATAGGATGAGTACATCATAACTTCACAACAAAACAATGAAATTATAACAACGTCAAAACTTTAACAACAAAAACCAAGGACAAAAAGACTTAAAATGTTTCACTTCCAAAATGGAACACAAAACCTGAACCAAGGATTCACACCTCTGGCAACTCCTGACTACACGCGAGCTTCACCCCGAGACCTGTGGCTGGGGATCTGATGGCTGAAGCATCTCCTGCCTCACGGTCAGGCACTAGAATCCCTCGATCACAATGTTTTCTTCAGGTGACGCTTCCTTTAAAACATCTCTAGATTTCCCAAACAATCTGCAACCACTACCACAAAAACAGTTTTTCGCAGCGCCCCCCCTTTATCAACGCTAACGAAAAAGTGCTGATAAAGGGGGGTCCCTTTATCAGCGCTTTTGTTAGCGGTGATAAAGGGCCCCCCTTTATCAGCGCTTGTTTAGTAGCGCTGATAAAGGGGGGCCTTTATCAGCACTTTTTTTAAAAGCGCTGATAAAGGGTCGGCTTCAATTTTTTTTAAATATATTAATATATAAATATAGTTATATTGATATATAAATATAATATATAATTTTTAAATATATTTTAGATAACTATAAATGTACATTTACACTTATTATACATAATATATAAGATATTTTGTGAAAATGGCTTCTTAAAAAATTAAAAAAATATTTTTAATTAATAATTTGCTAATAATTATGAAGTAATAGTCATTTAATAACAATTTGAAGACTAAAAAAATTTAAAAAAATTAAAAAAAGATCCAAAATATGTTGAAAACGCAACTCAAACTTCAAACGACCATAACTTTTGATCCGAGTGTCCGTTTGAGCTCTACCACATTTCAAATCGAATCCTGTGATGAGATCTACGTCTCTGTGACCCGGGGGACCCCGGTCAAGCGATTTTAGAGGCAAAAAGAGGCCCAGAAGTCCTCCAAAACTGAGTTTTTAGTTGGGGTACCCCGATTTTTTAACATTTTGTGGATTTTCACCCTCGTTTAAGGGGGTATTATTGGATTTTTTTGGTGGGGTATGAATTTATTCCAAGGTATTACATTCATATTGATATTATGTCTTTGAAATTTCATCATTTTTTATAATGCACTGCTATTTATAATCAAATATATAACAATATATTCATATTTTTTAAATATTCACACCTAAAAATTTAATTATAAATATAAATAATAAAATATATTTACATATAAAATATATTAGCTTTATCTAAATAATAACTAACATCCATTTTATTTAAAATACAATGAATATTTATATACCTATATATAAATCTAACTATATATATATATTAATCTAACTATATATATATATTAATCTAACTATATATATATTAATCTAACTATATAAATATTAATCTAATAACTATATATATATTAATATAACTACATATATATATATATTAGTATTACTATAAATATATATATTAATATCACCATAAATATATATATTAATATCACTATATATATATATTAATATAACTATATAAATATATATTCATATAACTATATAAATATATATTCATATAACTATATAAATATATATTCATATAACTATATATATGTTAATATAACTATATATATATTAATATAACTATATATATGTTAATATAACTATATATATATATATATATATATATTAATATAAATATATATTACTATACGAATAAATATAACTAAATATATATATATATATACATACATATATATATATATATATTAATACCACTATATATATATATTAATATTACAATATATATTATAATATAACTATATATATATATATATATATTTATTTATATTAATATATATTACTATACGAATAAATATAACTAAATATATAAATATATATATAGAGAGATATCATGAATTGGAAAGCAAATCAAAATAGAGTAGTGGTAAGGGCTTAGGCGCGCAGGGGGGAGGTCTCGAGTTCAAATACTGGTGGAGGCAGGGGTGCGCGCGCATGGGGAATATTGGAGAAAGCGCTGTTAAAGGGTGGAGGGGGGTGCGTGGGGTGTGTGGGGTGCTGTATAGGGGCCGGAAAGCACTGTAAAAGGGGGGGGGGGTGCGTGGGGTGTGTGGGGTGCTGTATAGGGGCCGGAAAGCACTGTAAAAGGGGGGGGGTTCAAGCGCTATAAAAGCCGCCCCGATTGGCAGTATTTTTTAATTTTTTTTAATTTTTTTAAATTTTTTTAACTTTTATCAGCGCTAAAACGAAAGCGCTGATAAAGGAAGCGCTGATAAAGGGGACCCCCCCTTTATCTACGCTGGCTTTATCAGCGCTTTTCTAGCGCTGATAAAGGCCATTTTTAGCACTGATAAAGGTCGTGTTTGCAGTAGTGGATGGAACGTCTTCGGAGGGATGCAACATGAGAGCTTCATGTTCACGAACCGGCCACACTGGTGGCACACCACTGAATGGTCCGACGAACTGGAATCCAGAACCACTACAGAGGACTCTTGAGAAACAGGTCCCTCTGGCACACCCTGCTCGCCAGATGGGGAACCTTTACGAGCAACCAAATACGCTGGATTTCCAACCATCTGTGCTCTGGAGACCAACTCAGCTAAAAACGCCTCATCCACCAACTTCTCAAAACTATGGTCCTTAGAAGGAAGGACTCGCTCCTTGATCTCGGGACGAAGACCCCCGATGAAGAGGGAAGTCTTCATCAAATCTTGCAATGCTAATTCTAGAGAAAATGACACAAGTTCCTTGAGATGGTCAACATAAGTCATCACTGTCTGTTGTCCTTGTTGAATGCGCATAAGTTCTTACCTTTTCTTCGTCTACAACTCTTTGGGTATAAACCACCGGACGAAGATGGACTTAAAGACATCACACATCATCCCAACTTGCATTGATGGTGGGTCGAATAACTCCCATTCATCCAGGGCTGAACCTTCAAATAGGCCCAAAACGACATGCACTCTGACAGCTTCGGGAGTTCCCAATACCCTGAAGACACGTTTGACCTCTTCAAGCCACTCTTATACCTCTAACGGACCCCGATCACCGTGAAGGATAGTAAATGTCCAAGAAGGACCAAAAAATGGGCATGAATTATCAGAAACTTTGGGGACCTTTTTGGGAAGCATTTTCTGAACAACATATAAAACAAAAATCCAAAACAAATATCAAACTGAAGCAACATCAATGAAAGCGCTTTCATCCAAAATCAGCTAGCTCAAAAACCAAACAAATAAAAACACAACAAAAAATTCCCTTTTTCATTTTAGATTTCAAAACCACCTTCTTTCGATGCCACTTTCCAAATACCAAACCCACTTTCCAAACCAAATTCAATTTTCCAAAAATCATTTCCCCTTTTCATTTTCAAAAACACGCTTACATCAATCAAAACCAAAACAAAACCCAACTTACAACAAACCATCGGGACGAGAAACTAACAGTTACGCTTAACTTGGAGATATGGTAGTGGGTCATGCCCTAAGTAAGCGTCAACAACTAGGAGGAACTTAAATTGTGTACTCAAACTCCACATGGGTCACAACTCCATGTGAAATCAAGATGTAACATCGGCTTACCTCCGTTGTCATCCCTCAATCCAAAACAAATCAGAATGAGATAAGGAATCAATTCCTAGACTACCCCTAGTGACTCGAGGTTCGAAAGGGGTGAGGGTTCATGACGTCCTTCCCGTACCTACCACTTGAGTCCCGAAAGTCCTAACCTCCATCTACCGAACACCCTAAATAAAAAGGGCCTCCTCTGATACCATTTTGTCACGAACTAACCCGGGTCGACCCTGAACCGGTCACCCGAGCCGGTCCACGACATGGCCCAAAGGGTGTTCCCAATCCCCACGAGCTAACAACCAGTGCCAGGCATCAAAATTTAACCATTGGGAACAATTTGTCCCATGAAAAAAAGATAAATAGATAAACAAAATTGACGATAAAAAAAACGAAAACTAGCAGCAGAAAGAAAATAAAACCGAACATACCTCCTTGTGACCTTCAAGGTCACCACCCAATTCAGACTCAAGCCTGCTCCAACACTGAGTAGCTAAACCAGGAGCCTGAACAAGAACTGAACCTGCAACTGAAAGAATATGATAGTCGTGAGCACTGAGATGCTCATTAGGGATTCCAAATATAACCACAGAATCCAAGTATTTCTTTTCCCAAAACAGTCCAATGACACAAGTTTGAAATACAGATATAAAAGCAAGGTTTTCGCATTTTAAAATAAGAAACATACTTTTTCCATTTGAAAATCCCACACACGCTATATACCATTTTCAAAACCATTTTCTATTTCATATACAAAACCAAGGCAGACAGATCAAGAATGTGTTACAAGGGAAGTAGGTGAAACAAAACAGGCTGGAACAAACTGGTACAATATAAAGTAAACAAACAATGAAATTAATTAACCATGGGTGATCCTAAACATCCCTATAAGACCACTGGACGTACTCGGTTCGGAACCACCTGTCGGCGTATGGTGAAACTTCTAAGTCTATATCCAACTGGCCACCCTCACAGCAATAGAAACCAATGACACTCCCCATCTGGCCTATACACCTACTAGTGGGTACCAACCCATCTAATCAGGGCTGATAATAAACCATCACTCGATCAACTATAAGATGCCCAGGAACCCATGGTGGTTATAATAATACTGCGTAGGTAGGAAGACCCTCGCACGCGTGACTCATCTCACCGTATCTGCCTTCCCCAAAAATGGATGATTCCTATACATTCACCCATAAAGGGTTACACTAGGCGGGAGCACCTCATATATATGTTCAATCATTCAAATTAAATAAAGTGTCAAATGGGCCGTCACATCATGTTTATATCAAAACCATTTTCTAAAAAAACATTTAAAACTCCAACCAGGCACACACACAAATTTCCAACACAACCCATTATAAAAGTTAACACAAAATTCACCCATGAGTTAAGAGCCAAACGGGGCTTTAAGTCTAAAGTCTCCCATGCATTTTTTGTAAAACCTTTCAAACTTTTAAAGAAAAACACACAAAATGACCAAATAGCCTCTCGAGC